>CM069524.1:69004388-70254388 GCA_035773235.1 Eospalax fontanierii | reverse complement strand
AGTTCCTGATGACTTAAGTTCTCTATCTTTATCCTTGACATTTCCCACAGATTCATCCATCTGTCTACTCTATGGCTTTCATAGCAGTATCTTAAAATCTCTCACTCAGTTTCTATAAAACAGTAATTTTTCTCATTACCAAAATCTCACCACCCCAGCCTTCTGCCCAACTCCTTATTACTATTATTTTCTATTCTGTTATGTTTGAAAGTACTAATAATGATTTTATTCACTCAGGCTATAAATCCTCATTTGTGACCCATTAAATTCTTCGTAATTGATTTTCCTTTCCTTTCTATCACGTTGTCCTTGTTTGGTTCCAGCCGTCCTTCTTTTATCCTAAATATAATGGCAACCTCTTTACTGACCTATGTCAGTCAGTATTTGCATTACCAGTGATGGAACATGATTTTTAACTAGCTTAATATGATTTTTCATGGGTTTAGAAATAAGTTCCCTGATCGAAAAGATAGTTGAAGAATGGAGTGATAAAATCTGTGAGAAGCATTTGAGTCTAGTCAGCAAGACTCATAGCCAAAGTCATCTGCTTAGGATGCTACCGCCACAGCTGGTGCCATAGTCAGCTCTGGCCTTGGAGGTACTCCAGACCCTGCTGTTTTGAGTGCCACAGCTAAAAGTCTTTCCACATTACTTATTTTAGATTCAAAGTCCTAAGTACAAGTATCAAATTGATGAAGCTAAAACTATATGCTGGAGTCATGGAGACCACAGGACAGGGAAAAGCAACGTATGCCTGTTGAGTTATTCTGATGGAAAGTGGAGTATGCTTTCCTCAAGCTTCATACACAGGCCATTTTTAAAAATTGAAAATATTGGGGCTGGGGAGATGGCTCAGCAGTTAAGAGCACTGTCTGCTTTCTCTTGCAGAGGACTTGGGTTTGATTCTCAGGACGCACAAGGCAACTAACAACTGTTTTTGATTCCAGTTCCAGGGGATCCAATGACCTCTTCTGTCTTCCGTGGGCGTTGCATGACATGGGTGCACTTACACACATTTGGGCAATATACTCACAGACATAAATAATAATAAAAATAATAAATAACATGAAAAAAACCTGGAAATACTGAAAGTTGGCAATAATATAGTAATAACAGTAATAATAAGGAATGTCCAATTAGTGGTGTCTTCTTCTAGTCATGAGGTAATTTCATCACAGAAACCAGGGGGAAGAATGGGAGCAAGAGTACTAATTAGAAAACTGTTGTTGAGACAACCATGAAGGAAATTATAGCCCCTAACGAGTTATGAGAGTGTAGCAAAATGGGCAACCTGAGAGCTACTGAAAGGAAAAACAAATGTTGGGAGAACAGTAAGAAAAAGTGCTGCCACACAAGCCTCCTGACCTGGATTTGGTCCCCCAAACCCATGTTTAAAAAGCTAGATGGGATTAACAACAATAACAACAACAAACCAGGTGCAGCAGTTGTACATGTCTATAATCCCAGCGCTCCAGCATCGAGATGGGAGGTAGAGTCAGAATCTCCCGGGCCAGCTGGAGTATGCCAGATGGCAGAAACAACAGAGATCCTGGCTCAACAAGGTGGAAAGCAAGAATTGACACTGGAAAATGTGTCCTCTGACCTTTATAAGCACACTGTGGCACCCCTCCCACAAATTAATTAATTACTTAAAAATATGGAAATGATGACAGTGAAATTGAAATTGATGTTGATGTTTCCTTCTCATTCAGTAAGCTGTGAGAGAATCTTCACATTTTGAATATATTTAATTTTTGCTCTTGTAATATGTCATGAAGATATGTAAGTAGGTTTTTGGGATTTGGAGGATAAGGTACCACTAGAGAAATGTCTTTGTCATTGATGGATAATGGTATCATTAAGTCGGCAGGTGCTTGTTGAAATCTGGGATGAGGGGATGCGAGTACAAATGCCCAGTTACAATGGAATTTAGACAAGTAGGTGACTGCATCTGTGGCAGTCATCCAGGGACATCTGGATCATGTCACCTCAATTTCTAAAGATTTAGCTCTTGGTTCATTGCTTTTCTTGTGTTAACATTAATACTGCCAAAATGTTGGTGATTTCAATATGCTTCTGTGAAAATATTTCCACTATCATGACCTATTGTATCCCTGACTTTATTTTCAAAGATCTTGACCTCATGTCATATTAAATACCTATTTTCTGTTATTACACCCTGCTTTGGTGTTTTTCAGTCATGACCTGTTAGCCTTTCACAAATCAGTGAAGCTGTTATGAGTAGTATTTCTTTTCAATGAAATATAATAGTAAACACCAGCAAGTTTAGCATATGCTCAGTATAAAAATGGGGGTCATTGAGCATACCTGATTTGTATGACGGATTTATGGTTGCTTACAAATGTAGGTAAGGAGAAAACGTTGATAAAAAGCAGAATGGAAAGTTTTGAAGTTTTAGTGCATTGTAAAAACAAGACTTCAGGAATGGGATGGGAACAAAAGCGATGTCTTCAAGGGGGCGAGGAGGAACGAAGATGTTTGCACTGTTGGCTTTTTCCTGCATGATTAACATTCCTTAGCTTCATAATTATTCTCATGGGCATATCAAGATGGTGCCAACTCCTGCATCTGAAAAAGCAATGTCCCAAGTAGGGCCAGTGAGATGTCTTAGTGTATAAAAGTGCTTGCTGTACAAACCTGATGACCTGAGTTCAGTCCCCAGAACCCACTGTCGAAGGAGAGAATTGACTCCTGAAAGCCGTTTTCTGACCTTCCTGTATACACACATGTGTATTTTAAATTTTTAAAAGAATAATAATTTTAAAAAGAATTGTCCCAAAATAATGCCACACCCCCAATTTCATTGCTTAATTTGTATATCTATTGAAAGTTTTCTTCAAAGTGTTTTATGCACCTGTAATTCTTTTCTTTCCTTGTAGCTTCCTGTGCTTATTGCAGTAGGATTCTCATTGCTGACACTCCATAAAAACTGCTTTTCATAATGCCTGTTTTATAAACTCAACGACCATTTGATCTTACTTGACTCTTCTAAAATATTTGACATTGTGGATCAGCATATCCTTTCCAAAAGCCTTTCCTCACTTGACCCTAGCTCTTGAGCGTTCTCCCTTGCCCTCTCACTTTGACCCCTCCTCTGTAGCCTTTTACAGCGTTAACCACTTCCTTTTCTTAAAATAGTTTCTTCCTTTGGCCTCAGTGACACCAGCTCTTCTGGTTTAATTGTCTCATTTTTAGTGACTACTTACTAATTTTTTTCAGTCTTCTTTTAAATTTATTTTCTAAATTCTCAGATCTGATCCGTTATTTGTTGCCTCTCCCCCTCTTTCCTTTTATTCATTCCCTTTCCTTCCTTCCCTCTGCGAGGGATATTAAGTACTGACATGCATCAGTGAGCTAAACAAGCAGAGTCCATTTAAATGAAGTACAATCTAGTTGGAAAATATGTACAAAAACAAAAAAAATGTGGTGGAAAATAAGAAAAACAAAGCACTAACGGTTAGAAAATAATTCAATAAGGAATTTTTAAAGATTAAAAATTTAATTTATATATATGTGTGTGTCTGTGTACCTGAATGCAGGTGCCTTCAGAAGTCAGAAGAGTCAGATACCCTAGAGCTGTACTCACACATAATTTTCTACCCAGCATAGGTGATTGTAACAGAACTTGGGTTCTTTGTGAAAACAGTAAGTGCTGGCTGCTTAGCCATCTCTCTAGCTCAGGGAAGAAATTTAATATAGACCTCATTAAGGTTCCTAAAAGAAGTAAGAGAAGGTTACAGATTTTGGTTTGAAGATGACTATTTCATCATGATATGCAAAGATCCTTAAGTAGGATGCCTGATGAACATAAGACAGAGCAACGAGGGACTAGAGAGATGGCTCAGCAGTTAAGAGCATTGACTGCTCTTGCAGAGGACCCAGGTTTGATTCCCAGCAACCACATGGTGGCTAACAACCATCCATCACTCCAGTTCCAGGGGATGCAACACCCTCTTCAGACCTCAGTGTCATTTGCATGTGTCATTGCATGACACAAATGCACTTACATACCTGCAGTCAATACATTCATACACATAAAATAAAAATAATATATAAAATATTTTTTAAAAAGATGAGCAAGGGGCAGTATGTATCGAGTAGAGAAAGATAATGACGGGTAATGAGATGAAGGAGCACGGGAGAGAAAAGAGCAAGGAAAGCCTTGGTCGCCCTTGTAAAAGTATTAGGATTTACTATCAGAAAAAAACGCAAAAATGTTTTGTTCTATGCTTTAAAGGATTAACTTTACTAAATAAAGACTGGATGGCTTCAGCAAACATCTGGAAGGATGGAATGGAATCACAGAGGTCACTAAGAGGTCACTGTTATTTTCCTATGGGAATCATTGACAGTTCGCACTAGGGAAGGGGAGATTATAAGATCTCATCAAACTCTGGATGTATTTCAACAAGATTTCTTGGAAGCTTGGCTATGACTTTTGAGAATAAGAAGGAAGTAAAAAACTTGTTCTAAAATTGGAGTTTGAGAAATTTCTATGATGGAGCTGTCACTAATTGAAATGGAGAAGTCTGAAGAATAAGCACATCAGTGGGTGGCATTAGTGAGATTAAGAATTGGGTTTTTCTGGATTTTGCTGGGCATGGTGTCGCATACCTTTAATTCTAGTACTTGGGAGGCAGAGGTAGGCATATCTTGTTGAGATTGATGCCTGGTTTACGTAGCAAGTTCCAGGCCAGCTGTGGCTATAAGGAGACTCTGTCTCAAGAAAAAAAAAAAAAAAAAGAATTGGGTTTTGCTCATCTCTTTCATCTACTCGGATATCCAAGGGTATAATCAGTTAAGTGGGTATATGTTTCTGTAGTTTAAGGGAAGAATCCATGCTGGGGATACAATTTAGTTACAATCAGATTGTCTTTAAAGTCACGGACTTAGACCTACCCAGGATGAGATGAACACGTGCATCCTGTAGTGGGGAAGTTCCACTTAACGCAGCACTCTTTACTCTCAGTTTACCACTGTCACTACCATGAGCTCTAGCAATGTCACACTACTGATCATGACAGTGATGTGAGGTAACTGTGGAGCCCACAAGTGCCTTTGGCACTGAGTGTGCATTAAAGTTAAAACTAATGGAATATAAGAAACTTTCTAGTTCAGGAGAAAATGAAATCAGCTTAACTATATATAGTGAAGTTGCCTTCAAAGAGCTGGAATTTTGCCATGGAGTGTGGCCAAATCATTTTAGTGACTGACCAGCTGAGAAGGGCGAGTCATATGAAATTATCAACAATGCAAGGTCATGATGGAAGTGGTCTTGCATATTATACCCTTTTGGGTAAGACTTGTAGAAGTCTTAGGCTATGCTGGACTCTTGGAGGATGATCCAATTCTGCTCACTGTTTGATGTTTGGATTATATCGAAGGAGAATCTTGTGAGGAATATGTGGGGATTGGAGCATAGAATTATGAAGTTATACTCTTGTACAGTTTGACTTGTGGTAGCATTCAGTCTTTTGCCTTCATTGCTATGGTTGGTCAACTTTCTGTTACTGTAACAAAATACCTGATGTAAATAGACAAAGATTTATTTTGGCTTAGAGGTCAGAAATTCATAGTTTTCAGAATCAGGTAGGGTCACTGCTTTTAGGCCTCTGGTGGAGGGGTCAGCTACAGTGGCAAAGCATGTGAAGGACAGCAAATTGGTTACCTCATGGCCAGGAAAATAAAAGAATGATGAATAGATGGAGGAAAGTAGGAAAGGAAAGAGCCTGCAAATCTCCTTTGGGAGCATCCTTCAGATAATTTAAAGACCTCCCTTCAGGTCCTACTTCCTAAAGGGTTGCAGCACCTCCTGACACTTTGAGAATCAAGCATACTTTTGAGGACATTGTACACACAGACACAGAATTATTCTTGAGTTGCCTTTGGCTAAAATCCAAGTCATATCTTCTGGGTCTGGCAAGTGATAACATGGGTCAGTTTCTAAGTCAACTGCATAAATGGGAGCATGTCTATTGGTCCAATTGTCATGTCAGTTGAAAGAATCATAAAGTATATTAGAGTTTGAACTCAGGTCTCTACTCATCATCTTTTCAAAGGTTGCTAATAGCACATGAGCATTTTGACAAAAAAGTTATGTTTATATAAACTTAAAGTGATGGGACATAGTAAATGATGAACTAGATATCTGAATGAAGACACAGGTTTCCTACAGAAATTAATCATCTGAACCAAAAATGTAAACTGCTAAGTAAAACCTAAAAATGTAAACTGCTAAGCTGGCCAATGTATTTGGAGAATACTCTTCAGTTTGTTAAATGTTCTAATGAACAAAATGTTAAATATTGTGTGGTGGAGATTTGTAAATGTTTAAAGATGTGACATATGATTTATATTAAAGAAGACATTTGGGGACCAATTCTGTCAGTTTGATTATATAGCATTGTGGGTGCGTCTCCATCTCCAGTACGGCTGTTGTGCTCCAACCATGCCAGAGAATGGAGGACGATGGAACAGGACCTCAGGTGGCTCAGAGTGCGGTGGGAGGAGTTCCCTCCCGGGAGACTACGTCGGTGGGTAGTTCGGTTATTAGAGCCAATGCAGGGGCTTATATAGGGAAGCCTCTCTGACCGTTACAGAAGGCGGGAAAGGTGGGGTGTTGGGGTAAAGGCAGGAAGGTTGTGGAAGTTCAGGAATGAGGAAACGAAACCCAAAAACCTGGTTCTGGTCTGGGGTGGGGGAAAGGAAGATTCATATCACATCAAGCAGAGCAGGTCAGACACCTGCCATCCCTTTAGGGTATCTGCAGTTGCTTGGCTTGCTCAGTAACCAGATCCCCACATCTCCCCCTTTTTTTATATATATAATGGGGAGGTATATAAGGGCCCAGTAAAGGGAGGAGCCAGGCCATGAGGGGATTGGCAAACCAGGGGGGATAATGGGTTTTAAGTTCATTTTTGAGTTTATGAAAGGTATAAGTGAGAGAATTTATAGTCTCTCAGTTAGCTATTTGTTTTTTCACATTCCTCTCTTGAAGAGGTAACACTAAAACCTTTTAGGAATTAGATAAGAGCCCCCAAATACTTTAAACATATTTGGCCTTTGATATAGAGTAGACTGCTGAAGGACACAAGGACAGTTTTTGGTCTTTTGGGGTCTTTTTACCCTAAACTGCCTAGCCAAATTTTACCTCCTATTTTCATCACACCACCCTCTGAAGAGGTCACCCTAATTGCCAATAGGGAATCGGGGCGCTGACCGCTCTGGCTTCTTCAAGGCTGAATAGGGTCGTAGATTGTGGCAATAGGGGTACCCCTTCAGTGAGTCTAACTAAAAGACCCCTGAATAGCATAACTGTTAGCTGTAGGGGAAAAGAAAGTCCTTGACTGGTCCCTGGAAGATGAAATTAAAATAGTCACAACAGGGAAGAGTTCAAATGTCCAATTTAAAGTCCATTAGAATTTCTTGCTTAAGGACTTTCAAAGGCTTCCATCTTTTGGGTTCCTCTTTGTTTTTCTTTTTGACTGCCAAGGCTGAACTTGAGAGTCTTGAAGTCAGGATTTGTTTTCAGGCACCTTGATAGCTGGAGTGGCTAGAATCAGGGTGAGTTCCCTCCCAAATGGCTTCTAGATAAAGAGAGAAAAGAAATCATTTAATTTTGGGGTTAGAACAATGGTGGGCTTGCCTTTTTTGGCCACAGGTATGCACTGCAGTGTTAAGGTAGGCCAAGAATTGAAGTCTTACATCTGAGTGGCATTTTTTTATTAAGAACAAAATCATTAGTGAGAAATTGTGTAAATAACATCTTATATAGACTTAAACCTAATGTCTGGGAAGTGTAATTCCTTATAGTCTTAAAGAAGCATACTAATCATTTTAATTTTTTGGTTATACTTTCCTTTTAGGTGTTTAAGATCATATAATTTGGCCCAAATAAACTAACTTAATTTGATTCTTAAGGTCAGTTGAGTATCTGTTCCTCAGGGGGATCACATGGGCTTGAGAGGAGCCCCTGACTCCATAGGCCTTTGTTTTACCAGTTCCATCTATGTGAAGATAAGTCAGAAGGTCTTGCTAGACCATGGCTTCACTTTGAAGCAAATTAAGGAAACGTTTTCCTGTGCTGACCCTCTTCTTTGCAGACTGGACACTGGTTCAAGTCCTTCTAGTGGGGTCTCTATGACCTCCCTGAACAGGAAGACAGGTGACATATCACAGTTATAGGACATTTCGAGAGATGCCCCATTGTCCCCTGGAACTTAGTTGACCTTGGAGGGCAAGAGACAAAAAATTGTCCCTTTAAGTCCCTTTGACCAGATTAGAGGCCATTAAATATGGTGGTTAGACACCCAAGAAGGTTAGTTCCACCAATACTGAACTGTTAATTACTATATGTTATGTAGCTAAAGCTTGGACAAAAGTCAAACATTCTTTAATAAGTCTTGACTAGACATATATTTTATTCCTTAAAGTATTTGACTGAACTATTACTTTAGAAACTATAAGACTATGTATACATTATTTATCTAACGTTTTTTATATTATAATATAAATTTAGATATTTAATTACTTGTATAGATATCTTATACAAAAACCCCTTTTAATAAAATATACATATTTTTCACCTTTTTATTTTATTTTTTTTTTAAGATCATGAGACATAATAACATTAAGAAAATTTTCTTCCTGGGTGCATTAAGTAATGTTTATTCCCTTTTTAGGGTTCTAGTATCAAACCAATGTTTGATCATATTAAAGTTCACCCTGTGGAATGAATGACTTTACACATACAGATGGGTGAGGTGTTACTAACAGGTATATAGGTAACCTGAGAGAAGATGCACCATAGTAGCATGGATGTTGATTTTTTTTTTTTTTAATATATAACCTTATAGATCAAGTCCTTTCTTTTAGCCTTTCCCAAATTTCCTTCCCAAATGCAGGAGACCATTGTGATTAGGGCAAAATTACATACAGCTGGCTGGGAAGAGTAGCTGGATACTCAGGGGGGGTCCAGCTTACTCCTCCTTCAGTTGAAGAATACAACCATTAGCAAACCCAACTGTGATGTACTTCTGTAAGTAGGCACAGCTGAAGTCACAAGCATGGCAGTTACTCGACTTAGGAGTGCTGTGCAGTATCATCTTAATAAAGAACATGGGATGTAAATTACACACATAAAATAATGTACATTTTACTTTATAAGTTTCTAGTAAAACCTTATAAAAAACATAAAAACCATTAAAATCCTTTTTACTTTATCTATTTTAGTGAGTTGGTCTACCAAAACCTTGCTTTAGGTCTGGAGAATGTAGATACTAGATAGAGAGAAGCAATTGGTACATAGTAATACATTATCAACTTGAGTTTAGAATTTCCAGTATAAATCACTAACTGAGGAATTTTTGACAGAGGGTGCTGTCTGTCTATACATTTGCATTAGTCTGTGTTAGTGACCTTTACTGTTGTGAGAAAATAGAGAATTTTATGAGTTACTTTTGTTATAGACATTTTAAATCATAAGATGAATAATCATAACCTTGTTGAAATTAGTTTATCCCTTAGTTAATCTTAGTAGCACAGTGACTTTACTCAGAGGCTGTATTGTTTTCCTTTTTACAGTCAGGGGGCCAGCCTGAAACTAGACAAAGTCATTGCACAGGAGAGCTGTTAAGTTTAATCATTACTAGTATAAATGAAAACATCTGTCCTTCTTATAACTTGTATACATTTATCTAGGCAGGAGAGTCTTTCTTCTGCCAGGTCCTTTATCTAGAACAGGATTCCATTAATTAAAACAGAAGAATTACTATTAAGCCATAATAAAGAACACAGAAAATAATGATACCTAAAGGAACCTGGAAAGAGTTGATACAAAAATGTTTTTCTCTTTTAGTTTGTCTAGGACATCGTAACTAGAAAGTGAAAAGCAGTGATGCTCAGGACATGGAAAAGCAAGCTTGAAGCAACTTAACATCAGAAAAACAGGCTTTGAATCATAATGCAAAAAGTAGGAATTAAAACCAGTGAAGGCCGAATCTCATATCTCCCATCCAAGTAGGCTATTCCTCTTTACCTCCTAATTGCTGTAGCTGTTTCCTGGTAGCAGCTTGTCTCGTGTAAAGTTTGGTACTGGAATACTGCAAATTTACATGAGCTTTTTAGGTTTACCCATCACAAAACATCAGTTTACTTTGTACC
Organism: Eospalax fontanierii; assembly: GCA_035773235.1. Taxonomy (NCBI): domain Eukaryota; kingdom Metazoa; phylum Chordata; class Mammalia; order Rodentia; family Spalacidae; genus Eospalax; species Eospalax fontanierii. The sequence continues at coordinate 70,244,206 of CM069524.1, read as the reverse complement.
TAGTTAGTCTTGGAGGTCTATGGCTAGAAAAACCTTTTTAAGTTTCCATTTAGAAACTGACAAATTTATTATGCAAAACAATTTAAAATTTTAAATAGTTACATTTAGAAATCAGTAAAGATACCATATAAAGATGTTACAATCCAAAATAATTTTCTTTATTCTACCAGATAAAGATGTTATATAAACAACAGAATTTAAAATAGTTCCTTGTAAAAACCAGTAAATGCATAAGACAATGTAAAAAAAGTCATTTAAAAACCAGTAAATACCATACTAAAAGTTAAAATTTAAAATACTTTTAAATGTATTAACCTTGTGACAAAAGACCATGTGAGAAATCGCTTGCTTTTCTATGATACCATCAAGAATCCAAAAATGAAAACCAAAGCAAAAACATAAATTGTAAAAGGATTAGGACATGTGATTAAATGCCTGTGGTCCAAGGAATTCCCAGATTATCATGATCTTCTGGAGTTCTATAGAACCAGTAAATTCCTGAGTGTGGCCATTTTGGATTATGCCATGTGGCTGGATTAAGATGGCGACAAGGTCAAGTAGGTCAACGCCATTTTGAAAATTTTTGTCCAAGGTGGCAGTCAGGCCATGTGACTGTCACCATATTGATGAAATTACACACATAAGATATGGAGACCAGACCACATGGTTGCCTCTCTCCTAGTAAGGGCACCAGCCATGATCATGAACAAACGCATGGTATATCATAGAAACCTCTTTTTTACTTTTAAAGGCATTTAGTTAAATGTTTTATACAGCATGGTATATGACTCTCTTGTTCACGAAAACTTAAAATGCTTAGCTCTAGTTAGAAAGGCAGCTGTCTGGGAACCATGGTGACTGAGGTCCAAAGTTTAGGCCCTCTAACGGCTCTTTTCTCCTATCCATGAAGAGAAGCATGGTGGAGTAAAGGTCTAAGGTAAGAAGTAACTTTTAAAATCTTTTTTTTTGTGTGTAGAGAGGTAATCACATTTTCAGATAACAAGCTAGATAAAGGCATTTAGAAAAGTTAGTCACTATACATTTAAAAGTAGTGACATTTTGACATTTTTGGACTCACTCTGGCCCACGACTAAGCAATCACAACACTTAAGACAAAACCAAAACAGACACAGACAGTAACACAAGCTGGATTATTGCCAAGTCACAGAAACAGGATCTGACACAGGAACCAAAAATAGACATGAAAACTCTAGGCTAGCCATTTTTACATATGTTTGGTGCTTACAGGTGCCTGAGGTTTGAGGACTGAGCTCAGTCCTCACCTGCAGCTTGATAGAAAAGACCGAAGTTAGAAAGAAACCGTGCCTGTCCTCAGGGTGGGATGGCGGGGCCGAAGCCGATGTCCCTCGTGGGGAGCACTCACCTTCTTCAGCGCGTCCTGGAGTGTCCCTTGTTCAATCGCCATTGTTGGTCTCTATCCACTCACGTTGGGCGCCATTTGTGGGTGCGTCTCCATCTCCAGTACGGCTGTTGTGCTCCAGCCATGCCAGAGAATGGAGGACGATGGAACAGGACCTCAGGTGGCTCAGAGTGCGGCGGGAGGAGTTCCCTCCCGGGAGACTACGTCGGTGGGTAGTTCGGTTATTAGAGCCAATGCAGGGGCTTATATAGGGAAGCCTCTCTGACCGTTACAGAAGGCGGGAAAGGTGGGGTGTTGGGGTAAAGGCAGGAAGGTTGTGGAAGTTCAGGAATGAGGAAACGAAACCCAAAAACCTGGTTCTGGTCTGGGGTGGGGGAAAGGAAGATTCATATCACATCAGGCAGAGCAGATCAGACACCTGCCATCCCTTTAGGGTATCTGCAGTTGCTTGGCTTGCTCAGTAACCAGATCCCCACATAGCATCAAAGTTGCACAGGAAACCAATGAAACCAATTTTGGACTGGAATATCTGGAAAGTTGCCTAAACAGTTACTAAACTTTAGAAAGAAATATGTAGATTGATCAATAACTTCAGTGTGAACTAACAAATTACCCTTTAGGATAGGGATATAGCTTAGGGATGGAGTGCTTACTTAACATGGCAGACTATAGATTCAAACCTCAGTAATGAAAATTAAATGTTTCCCTTTGGTGACTAAAAAAATACTAGAAATTACTGGAGAAAGGGGTTGTTTTACAATTTATTATTGTTCATAATTTAAAGGCTTTACCTTATAGGCTCATGATGTGGGTCTGGTGATGTCAAAATCACACTCTGAAAGGTGACTGCCACCACTGCCAAGTTTTGGAATAATGTGTAAAGTATTTCCTAACAGAAGCAATGTAGCTGAAGTTCATCTCTCAAAGATCTTTCAGTTTAAGAAATTAGGTCATCAGGAAGGAAATGGTTGATACTCTGCACTTCATCAGGATTCTAGTAAATAATTTGAGTTGCACCTTTGTAGAGTAATTCAGAAATTCTTCCAAGTGATTCTCTATGACACCTTTCCTGCCTGTGCCTCCCACAGAGGCCCAGAATTAGATATCAGATATCACTCATGGCTTTGACATTCTAACAGCATTAATCGTTTTTACTTTTAAAACTTATCTAACATGGTAAATTCTTGGCAATGTTGACTGGACTGATCAGCTTACATCTGCATATGCTCTAGTAACTAATTATTTAGGATCCTCGTCTATATAAATTATACCAAGAAACTCAGTACTCTCTCTTGAACAAAATCCCTTCCATGTTCACAAAAATAGTGTTCTCTGAAACCAAGGGGCATCTGTAGCATCTGAGCAGTCCACAGCTGTTCTTGATTGTGTCACTATCTTGAAGGAAGACTTTGCCCACCCACCAGTTATTGTGGCTGCTTCAGACCTCTGCCTAGGCCACTTTCATGCCTTGTTCACAAGGCTACACACAAATGTGGACATCAGTTGAAAGTACATTGCATGACACAGAATTACTGAGAAAACAGAACAAAGGCATTTGATTTGATGCATCAAGATTCAAAGCCCCAAACGAATCACATATCTGGCCTGGAGAAGACAGTTGCTACCACTGCTGAGCAGTATGTTCTTGTGGGTCTCACCGACATTGCTGCTGGGTTTGGCTGTCAATGCTGCAGGTTCTCCCAATCCTGAGAAAGAGATACTGGTATGGCCACTGTCTTAGCAGTGGAGCACATGTTTGACAGTCCCTTTATTTTCTGTCATGATTATTCATGATTTATACTACTAGATGGGTGAGTCATATTGATTCAGCTTAGAGATGCACTTATTCTCTCTCTGCAGAAATGTCTGGGGTGGTGAAGATCTGACTTCTTGCTTAAGTGATAGGATAGGTTTCCCATCAGGATTTAACAGTTGTGAAGTTCATTCAATGTAGAGAAGGAGGGTGGACACTGGGCAACCAAAAAACTGATTTGGCATGTCTGTAATTATATACTATCTTTCAGTTGCTTAAAATCAACACATATTTCCTTTGACCTTTACATCTCTAAGAGAAAATGGCTTCTATGTATCTAATAAAATTATTCTGTATAAAACCGACGGTACATTTATTGGCTATCAATAGGGAGATGACCTGAATCTTGGTAGTCACTGCATTTGTCTGGGTCACATATTCTGGGTAATATCTCTTCTTCCCCGGCTCTAAGCAGAAAGTCTTTTAATTATAAATTTCATTTTGATCGACTTAGTACAAAAAAGGAGGAGAAAGGGAACCAAATGATAAAATGAGAAAGAACACTAAAGTGCAGAATCTTGTTATGTAGCCCCAACTGGCCTGGAACTTGCTTGTAGACCAGGATAGTCTCCATCTCACACAAGTCACCTGCCTTTGTCCCCCAAGTGCTGGGATTAAAGACACGAGCTGCCATCCTGGCTGTTTTTGGATTTCAACAGTTAAGTTTGTTCTTGACAAATTCATACATCCATGATGTGTTCCAGTACTTTCACTCCCACCATCTCTCAACTATCTTCTACTTCATTTTAAAGGGCAGTTCACAAAGGATTCACAGAGACCTTTTTTTACTCTCATTCTTCTAAGTCCCACTTCATCCAGCTGCCTCGCACATACCTAAAAACAATTCCTGATTTATTGATAGTTCTTTCTTACTTTATCCCAACCTGTGCTACACTTCTGTTCATCACAGCTGTCAAGCTGGATCAACATGTTAGAGAACCCTCAATAGCTTCAGGACATTGTCTCTTTCTTTTCTTCCTTCCAAATTCTTTCCACAAGAGTTACTTATTGTTAAAAATGTACATCTGATGGTGCCTCACTCCAGCGCACAGTGACTTGTAAGGATTCTTTGGAGAAAGCCCATACTTCCCAGACTGGCATCTCCCTTTGTCTCCTGTGTCCCCAGCCACATCTGCTGCACTTTTCTCCCAGTCTTGGCCCTCCAGTTGCACCCCTCTGGCAGCTTCTAGAAACCCTGCTCTCTTTCTAGCCTCAAGCCATCACAACCATGTTCCCTTTGCTTAAACTGTGTTTGCCACTGTGTTCTCCTCCTTTCAACTCCTTGTGTGTTATCTGAATTTCAGACTTCAGGTCCCTGTCACACACTGCTCCTAATCCAGACAAGGAAGGCCCCTGCCTCTGCTGGCCCCATATCCCTCTTATCATGAACATTATCTGATTACTGTTTACTAAATGCTATTGTGCTTCAGTCAGTTAATGAATACTGGTCTGCTTCATAACGAAACGGGCAGACTTAGTTGTGTGTTCTGCTATTTTCTCAGTGTCTGAGATATTCACACCTGACATATGGAGAGCATCCAACAGGTAACAGCAGAACAAAAGACTGAGTGACCAGTTCTTGCCTTAGGAATTGTCAGGCCAGGAATTATGTGTGACTGTTTTTAGGTTTCTGTTTCCTCATGATAAAACTCTGAAATTATTTCATCCTTTAGTTTCTCTGGTAACTACCGTTTGGTTTAAGACGGTACTAATAATGCTGGATGTGGTGACGCACGCCTTGATCTCGGTATTTGGGAGGTAGAGGCAGGCAGATCTCTGTGAGATGGAGGCCAGCTTGGTCTACATAGTGAGTTCCAGCTGGGGGTTATAGGAGAACCTGTCAAAAAAAAAAAAAAAAAAGCGGTGGAGGGGAGGTACAATTAGAAGAATTTTACAAGGTATGGTACCTGGCTCATATCATAGCACTGAGGAGGCTGACACAGAAGGACAAGTATGAATTCAAGGCCAGCCTGGGCTACATAGTGAATTCTAGACCTGCCAAGACTACCAATGAAATTCTGTCTCAAAACAAACAATAAAATAAAACGGAAAAGGAAGGATATTATTTGCGTTTAGGTATAAAGCTCATATTTGCCACAGAAGTGGGATAGTTTTACAACAGACCAAATGTCATTTGTTTCCCAACACTAAACTTTGGCAAAAATAGTTCTCTGCTAATTCAAGTGACCAAGAATTTGTGCAATTTCCTCTGAAAAAAAAATATCCTTCTGAGAGCAGGAAGAAATATTTTATTTCTTTCACCTAAACCTAATTGTTTTACCAGGATCCAGACTTAGCACCAGACTTTCTATTTTCTTACAGAAATCAACTGTATCTGCTATGTATAAACCTCTCATATTTAAAGATTTGCCTTTCAAACACATGATGTCCTTGGATGTGTATATTGAGCCACCAGAAATAACTTGGTGACATATTCTTCTTGCTTATTTCATACATATTTCCAACTTATGACTCATTGGTTTAAAGAGCACAAATGTGAACTAAGAGCAAAATAGAGGACTTGATGTCCTTGTGCCTGGATGGAAGATGAGTCACTCCTGCTGGCGAAATGTCCTGGGTCAGGGCTGCCGGTCTCCTGGGCTTGAATGATCCTCACTGTTCCCTACTGTGCCCCATTCACACACTCACCTGCAACCCCATACAAACAAACCCAGGGTACCAAAGACTTCTTATTTAAGAGCTCCAAGGAACTATTTTTGGCTAGAAGAAAGAAACGGGCTGTTTGGGAGGCTCTCCCCTGATAGAGGAGCATGTTACAAGGGACCCAAATGTCACCAGTAGCATTTCATTCTCAATTTTTTCAGGGTTATACTTTCTCTCTTCTTCTACCATCTGTTTTTCTTACTCTAGCAAATGTCACTGACTATGGAATTTAGTAAGATACGAAATGGGATTGTTTTACAGTGGATTTTCATGTAACTTCATGATTTTCTCCAGAGGCATCTGATCTTTCCTCTCCTGTCCTACCCCCTCCTCTCCTCCCTTCTTTTCTTTAAGACAGAGCCTTAAGTAGTCCAGGCAGGCCTCTAACTCACTATATAGGTAAGGATGACACTCACCTTCTGATCCTCCTGCCTCCACCTCCCACATGCTGGGATTATCGGTGTGTACTAACATCTGGTTTATGTTAAAGACAGAACCCAGGGCTTCCAGCATCCTGGAAAAGCTAAGCTAAAACCCCAGTCCCTATGTTTCTTTATCTCTTTCTTTTCTTGCCCTCCCTCTCTCCTTCTCTCCTTTCCTTTCTCTCTCCCTCTCTCCTTCCCTTCTTCTCTCTACCTCCTTCCCTTCCCTTAAAAATACAGATCTATCTTTAACATTATATTAATTGTACGAATCTTAGAGTAACTCCCATGGATTTGCCTCCTAATTCTGGACTCAACTTGTAATAAGAACAAGTTTTTAAATGTGATTTTTAATTTGTTGTTAAAGAAGAAAACAAAACCAAAATCTCATCTATTTAGGTGACGTAAAACTGCTTAGCAGTCAGTAAATTCTCATTAATTGATACATCACAGATTTAATGTCTATTAGTATATGTGGTGTGTGTGTATATATATTTGTGTGTGTGTGTGTGTGTGTGTGTGTGTGTAGACAAGGGCAGAGAGAGAACATGTGTGTAAGTAGAATGATAGGATAAAAGGAGAATGCAGTGGACAGGGAACAGTAAAGGGGGAAAGCATCAGGAAGAGTAATAGCGTCCACTTATTTAGCGCTTTCTACAGATAGGAACTGCTGAAACTCCATGTACATTATTTTCATTTTTACCATAACTGCATGCAGGAATTGCTCATAGAACTACTAACTTCATGTAGAAGAAAGTGGCTCAGATCCTGAGAATCACACAATGTTAGAAATGGATAGCATAAACAAGGAGAGAAGCTTGAACAAGTTTTACTGTCTTTCTTTGTAGGAGGGAAAAGCAAAACCAAAACCAAAACTTTCACTATGGCAAGGAAGGAAAGAGTACTCATGAAGGTGCTGGCACAGCAGAACCCACCATGGTGGAGAAGGCTTAAGGGAGAACTCAGGTTGTCTGGAGAACGAGATACCATTCCAGGGCTCCCCTGATGTGAACTCTGTCTGGGATGGGTGATGCCACTTGATATATGTTGACTTGATGTAGATTTACAGTCTCCAGAGAAAACAGAGATTAAAGTGGAAGGAGAAGACTTCATCTTTAGAGAATGGTTCACATTTGTGGAGCAACTGTCAAGGGGAGATGATTTATAGCCTCAGATAAGGTGAGATAGAATTAAATGGATTCGTATTTTGGAGATATGCTTTTAGAGTCACCTGATGTACTTTTATCCAAATTAAAAAAACAAAACAAAACAAAAACCAGTTCTCACTACAATAGGCCTCTTCTTGCCAGCAAGGGCTTTAATACTTAGAGGCAGTCCAATGCTCTAGTGACTTTCTTGGGTTCAACATCCTGTTACTCTCAGTTCCTTCTTTCCTGTGTATGCAGAGTCCAATTTTGTAAACTTACATCATGTTAGGTCAACATAAGTAGCAATTTGGGGAATCTTTGTTCAGTACGGATTTGTATTGTTCATCAGGAAGGCTCAGAAGAGCTTCTACCAATTGTCTTCAATTGGGTGTGGTGGTGCCTGCTTTAATCCCAACATTCAGGAGGCAGAGGCAGGCAGATCTTTGTGAGTTCAAGGACAGTCTCATCTACATAGCAAGTTCCAGGCCAGTTAGTGCTACAAAGTGATACCGTGTCTCAAAACAGAAAGAATAAAGTTATTCAATGATATGAAATATTGAATAGGTTTAAAAGCTTTTGATTTTTTTAATACTCATGTCTTTGCTAGCTGTTTGGGTTTCCTAAATCATAGGTAAAACCTTGTTGTCATTTAGAGTATCTGGGAGAGAAAAGGAAAAATATGTTTTCTTCTCTTAGTTTCAAATATAATATTATCAGACAGAATTGTATAGACTATTATTTCTTGTCATATGATATCCTAAAATGTAATGGACTGGACATATATTTGTGTGGTATGTTAATCATATCTCTGTGATTCAGACTAGATTAGCCAAAAAAGAGAGTTGTCTTTTAGTTTGAAAGGTATTTTGGTAGAATGTTCTACAAATATCTATTAGATTCATTTGATGTATAATGCCATTTAACTCTGGTGTTCCTCTCTGTAGTTTTTGTCTGGATGACCTGTCTATTGGTGACAGTGGAGTACTTAAGTCGCCCACTAGCTGTGATTTTAGATCTAATAGTTTTTTTTTTTTTTTTTTAGTGAAATTGGGTGCCTCTGTGTTGGTGTATGTATGTTCAGGATTGTAATTTATTGCCGGTTTTTTCCTTTTAATGAGTATGGAATGTGTTTCCCTATTTTCTCTGACTAGATTTGGTTTGAGGTCTATTTTGTCAGATAGTTGAATAACTATGCCTTCTAGTTTCTTAGTTCCATTTGCTTGGACTACCTTTTTCCATCCTTTTACCCAAAATTGATGACAATCATTGATGGCAAGGTGTGTTTCTTGGAGGCAGAAAAAAATGGATCTTGTTTTCTAATCCAGTTTGTTAGTCTGTGTCTTTTTTGGGGGATGGGATTGAGACTATTAAAACTGAGAGTTGTTGATCAATGCTTATTAATTCCTATTATTTTGTTGTTGTAATATTATTTTCTTAAACTTCTTTTAGTTAACTGTTTTGGAATTGTTTATTCCTTGTGCCCTTTTGAATGTGTTAATTCTTTTCTTCAGTCTGATATATTTCTTCCAGTATCCCCAGTAAAGCTGTCTTAATAGACAAAAATTCCTTAAAATATATTTTTTAAATCAAGAAAGGTTTTTCTCTCTCTTTCTTTCACAAATGATAATTTTGCTGTATATATTAGTCTGCAATCTGTGTTCTTTCATGACTTGTAGGACATTAGTACAACCCGTCTGGTTTTCATAGACTCTATTGAAAATCAGCTATTATTTTGATGGACCTACCTTTATATGTGACTTTATCTTTTTCTCTCACTGTTTTCAGTGTCTTTTCTTTGTACTGTATGTTTGGTGTTTTGACTATTCTGTGATGTGAAGAGTTCCTTTTCTCATGCTGTCTGTATGCTTCTTGTCTGTATGTTATCTCCTCCCTTAAATTTGGGGAATTTTCTTCTGTAATTTTGTTGAAGATATTTTCTGTGCCTTGGACCTGGATTTCTTCTCCTTCTGTATCTATGATTTATAGGTTTGGTCTTTTTATAGTGTCCCAGAGTTCCTGCACACTCTGATTTAACATTTTCTTTGATCGATACATTTCTTTTACCTTGCCTTCAAGGTCTCATAATTTTGAAGTCAGTGTCTTGTGCATCAGCTGTGTTGCTTTTCTCAGAAAACGTTAAGATAAGGTTGTTTATTTCTGGAGGATTGTCTTGTTCATGTTGTTAATGTGCTTGTAATAGGGCCTAGAAACCTGGAGTTATGTCATTGATAGTATTTTTGGTATGGCTCTCTGATCATATCTTTGTTGAGTAGGTGTTTTGGATTTGCTTACTCTTATCCCTGTCTGTCAGGTTGTGGAACAGCTGACTGGTACTTTTTGTTCATCCTTGGGGCCACTCTGGGTTGCTGTGCAAATGGGGTCTCAGAAGTGTTCTCAGTTCAACTTGGGATAGGTGCAACTTCTGCATCTGTGGTTGCAGGTTGGACTCCATGTGGTACTGGAGTGGTGGGTTGGGTGGGGTTGATTGCTAAGTGAGTGAGCAAAGGATTACTCTGTTAATTTTTTATTGGAAAGGGGAGGTGATCCCAATTTTGTGGTAACCAAGAAATCATGCAAATATAACCCTTTTCTGGGTCTGCTTGGGCTGATGTACAGGTTTTCCAACTGCAGCTGTGCCTTGGGATATGAGGTTGGCTGCAAGGGCAAGGAAGGTTCTGGAGAACTGACTAAGCTGGTCTGGGGCACAGGCTGTGAGACCCAAGCTAAGTCCGAGAGTGTAGGATGGTAGAGAGGCATGCTGGGATTGGGGATGCCAAACTTGAGCTAGGCCTGGTAGTGTGGGACGATGGAGAGGGAAGGGTTAGGACCTGACAGTTGCGTCCTAAATGCCATCGAGTTTCTTCTCTCACTTTTCTGCTAGCACCCAACATTCTCTTCTTCTTCCAACCTTCTTTCCTGTCTCTGTGCTTACTTCAGATACTTTTTCTAAATGGCAGGGACAGTCAGAAAGAAAATTTCTCTTTCAAAGTTTATATATCAATCCTGAGCAAGGCTTTTAATTGACTTTTCTTGGGGACATATTCATTTCTGGACTAAGCTACATGAAGTTCAAGTAAGCCCAGGGTAAGTTTTATTATGAAAGCAATGGATAAGCTTGTGCTTTACTAAATGATAAGATATTAAAGGCAGAGAAAGCATTTCTAGAATAAAATACATATTTAACAATGCTTTTCCCTTAATTTATATTAAAATCATGTGTAATTTTTAATTTTATAAAACCCGAGTTATATTTATGTAAGTCTTACAGAAATGTTAAATGTTTCACAAGATTGTTTCCCCAGAGTTCTGATGATTCAAATTTTTAACTTGAATATGAAATTAGTAAAGGTGCTAATACTATGTATTTGGTAATGCTGCATTTGAAACACTGTATTCCTTGGACTGATTTTACTTTCCAGCTCTTTTCTGGGTAGTGCAATAAAGAGCTGGTATTGTGCTCACTTTAAGATTGTTCTTTCCTTTAGATTATAGATCTCTATCTGCATTCCATGTACTAAACAAAGAAATCATGATCTTCTTGAACTATAGCAATACTCTAAGTAAAAATACATAAATGACACCAGAACCAATGGGATTCTTAAATGCACAGTGCCAGCTTTACAAGTGGCCCAGAAATTAAAGACAGGCCAGAATTACTATTCACTCCAGGGTGTCAGGCTACAGGTGGTAGAATGGATGGAGAGCAGCCAGCCCATGGCTGACTGCAGGCAGGAGAGCAGTGACTGAGAAAGCAAATAAACATTTCTACAGCCCTGGAGGACAGAAGCACAGGATTCAGATAAAGTTTGGCCACGTCTTTTGGGCTAGTATTTTAGTTTAATATTGCATCTGAACATTTTGGAAAATTGCTTAAATGATTTCAATTGTCTTATTATACTTCATTTATTCAGCTATACAAAATTCTATGGTTCATTTGTATAAAGTTGTCAATCAATGCACTACTGCATAACTCTTAAAAATAATTTACTTTACCTAGTCTTCAATCTGATTCTGTCAGATATAAGATTTTATATATTTACGTTTCTGTTCTGGCCCTTTGCATTACCTCTTGATGAGATCAGTATTTCCATGACAGAAACAAATGGGTATCTGAATTTTTATTTCTCCAAGTGTGCGGGTACCACAAATAATAGTATCACAGCAGAGCCTCAGGCTCCTGCCAGACCTATGGAACTGGAATTAGAATTTAACAGGATCCACCAGTGATCGAAAGCCTACTTAGGATTGGATAAGCAAGAAATAAATGAGTAGGTCTTTCCAGAAAGAAGGCTCAGAGACAGCCAGGGATGTGAGATTGCAATATCCCTGGTGACTGAACTGGATGCAGTGGAGTTTATAAAGCCAAGGAATAATGTAAACCAAATGGTGCTGAAGGAAGAACAATGTAACCCACCAGGCCAGCGGAGGTGGAGAGAGGATGGAAGACTGAGAACAATTAGGAAAATCATTCTAAACATCGAAGCATTGGCATATGGGCCTGGCAGGGGCTTTTGTCAGTGGAAGTCTCAGAGGTATTCAGAATTAATTTATTTAAGTCACTTATTAAATAGTTATAATGCAGAGACAATAAATGCAGTGGTACACTATGGGGAGAGAATAAAACCTAGTGTTCTATCTCAGGTTTCCATCACACTCAGTCAAATGTATGAAAGCCCTCAGTCCTGGCACTGCCTTAGTAGATGAAAATATGCTTTAAAAACGGTGTTGGAAGCATCTCCATAGCTTCCAAGAAACTGATTTTGTCCTCATATGATTTTCATAATGGGGATTTTGCTTTTTACTTCAGTGTTACAAAGTAATATTCAGATAGATATTCATTTTCTAAATAGTCAGATATATTTAATATACAGAAACAATTCATGGATGTTATGTTTTTAAAAATATTTTATTGTTTTATTTTATATGTATAAGTATGCTGTCTTCATGCATATGTCCCATGTCATACAATGCCCGGGAAGGTCAGAGGGCATTGGATTCCCTGGAACTCGAGTTACAGATGGTTGTTAGCTACCATGTGGGTGCTGGAAATTGAACCCAGGTCCTCTGCAAATGTTCTTAATCACTGGGCCAAATCTTCAGCACCATGGGTGTTATTTTTAAATTAAAAAATAACAAAATATTTTTATGTTTAAAATGATTATTTTTAATGTTTTTTTTTCGATGAAAGCCATAAAAATACATTTCATGGCTGGGTATTCCAGTAGCTTAGTGGCAGAGTGCTTCTTGGCATCCAGGAGCACTGATTCTAATCCCCAGTACTGTAAGTGTGTGTGTGTGTGTGTGTGTGTGTGTGTGTGTATGTATGTATGTGTATATATATATATATTATATATATATATATAATAGTTATTTTATGGTGATAATGAGTCTGAGCTTAAATACATTGGATAGTGAAACTGTATACCCTATTTACTTTTTCTTTTCTCTTTTTTTTTTTTTTGAGGGGTGGGAAACAGGGTCTCGGCTTATAGCCTTAGCTTGCCTGGTACTTGAGATATGAAGCTCAGATTGACCTTGAACTCATGGAAATCCTTCTGCTTTAGCCTCTCAAGTTTGGAATTACAGTTCTGCACCACCATTCCTGGCCACTCTTTACATTTTAAAATATAAACTGAAAGATAATGTATTGCTTTTGTGCTATCTAACTGAAGAATCCAAAGTCGTAAAGCAACAATAGCTGTAATGTTCCTAACTGGGCTTTATGAATCATCAATAGACGTAAAAAAAAATTGGGCTGATATTTTTGACATTTGCTGCTAATTAGTACTATTGCATTCTTCAATGAGTATGGCAGAAGCAAAACCAAGGAACTCTGCTTTCACAGTGTGCCTCACCTTCCTGTTCCTCCCAGATTGTTCCCATTCACGCAAAACAAGCTTGAGTTCCTGCCTTGCAGGGATAACTTAAACTGCAGTCAGATGTAGGGGTTACTTAATCAGGCCTTAGAAGCAAACTTTAATTTGGATGCTTGTTAAAAAAGGGGGGAAATGAAAATTATTAAGCTGTACTCTTAATTCCTGCTTCTAATTTTAAGGAGGAAACCACGCGTTAATCAAGCCCTGTGCAAGAGCTCAGAGGCACATTTTTAAATATCTCAAAATAACATAGAGAAATGTTTTGATCTATTTAAAAAAAACTACCTTGAAGACTTGCTACGTATATGCTGGATACAATAGACTCAAGTTTTGGTTGCATTAAAAAATTGCTGAACTGAAGCTGAAGTATAGCATAATCAGGGTTTGGTATATATAATCTTAAAGTCAAAACAGAAGTGTCCAAAATCTATGTTCAGAGTCGAGGGGAAGGTGAGTTAAGCAGTTCAAGAGGACAGAATTCCTCAGATGACTCCTGATGAGCAAATAGTTGCTTTTATAGGAACATAATTTTGTGTGTAATACATTTGAATGATAGTGTAATTTGTGATTATCAAACTTACACTTTAAAAAAGGATGATGAGTGTCTCCAATGAGAGCAGAAAAAATTATTCCTGTTTGCTTTGAAACAATGAAGTTTAAATAGCATATTCTCAAACAATTCATGGCAATTAATTCTCTAATTTGTTATTCTGACTCACATCAAGAACATAAAGAACATTTATAGAAATATTCCCTGAAATTTATCACCTTAGATGACTCTGAACTAATACTGTAAATTTTTGTTCTTACAAGCTTCACTACTGCTTCTAGAAACTTCCTTTGAAAGGAGATTGTGTTGCGGGCATGAAACATTCCCACGTTACTTTGAGAAGCAGCACAGGGTCTGTCTTTCTGTTTCTGTACTAGTCTCAGTATTTGGAGACACAGAGACTTACTTGGTTTATGTTGTCAGCTTTCATGCTCATTCTGAAGGTCTTGATGATAAAGATAGTCTAGACTTTAATGTGAAATTTTATTACTAGTTCTTTTGAAACCTGAAAAGTGTATGAGGAGAGACTGAATCAAGTGTATGTGCATATGTGCATGTGTGTGCACATGTGTGTAAGTTTGCGTGTGTGCACATTCCTGAGTGTTGTGCTTCTTTAATCTCTACAGCATATGCAGTAGGTATGTAGAACGTATGCTGAGCATCTGAAGCTAGGTGTGGGGGAATCATTAGGATTAAGAAAGGTACTTGAAGGGTTTGACACAGGATTTGTTAAGAAGATGGAAAAATAGTAATTATCACAGAATTATGAATGCATAGCTCTTAGGAGAAGTGTCACTAGACAGAATTTCAAGCAGTTTTATTAACTGGGTAAACTCATCCTCTCCCGGGAAGTGTGAGTCTTTAATTCACTCAACACTATGTTGGTTTATTGACCTAGCACTTTATTTTGGGCATTTCCCTGATTCTGACATTTTTTCTCACCTTCTCACACCATGAGATAAAAAAACCCAGGCTTTTTAATCAGCCCATTTGAGACTGTCATCCCACCAAAACCACTACCATCATAAATACTCAAACACACAATAGCAACATCACTTTCCTCTTGTATCTCTGTGGGACACAATGACCTCGTTTTACCACAGATTTTTCTAGATGTTGTGATAGTATTTTGAAGTGCTTAGTCACAATCCACTTCCCTTCCTTGTTCTTCCTCTGCACGCTTTCACTCACTGATAGAAATGTCTGCTGGAAGGAAGAGCAGAATAATTAGACAAAGGAAATATAACACCATGTAACAACACAGGTATCCAACTTTAGGCCTTCTAGTAAAGAATTCCTAGTTTAATGAGAAATCACAAACAGATTCTGAGACCCAAAGATAGTAAACAGGGTTATTGGCCTCCACCTCACTGAGGAGCCTTGGGAGATGTTGGTCATTGGCATCAGCAGCACCCTTGAGGTAAATTCAGATATTCTCAGTGTTTTCCGTCCTGTGAATTTTTTTGATTACAGCAGTGGTAAAACCTTTACCGTACTCTTTTCTATTTTCCCATTGTGTAAAAGGTGAGAAACCCTCATTTGGAAAATTAAATATTTTTAGTCACAATGCAATAGTGTTAGTGGTCTGTGGTTATCAGGGCGAGTATGTGTAGCCTGGTGAAAGAGGACTGTGGTCAGAAAGGCAGAGGGTAAAGAGATGTTCTTAAGAATCAGGCTAAAAACACATGCTTTTTGGTAAAAAGCAAAACACTATGTACATTTTTTTTTTAAAAAACAGGGGTGTCTCAGTATGCAGTGATGAGACACACATCATCACTGACTCCGGTTGATATTTTTCAAGAAATGAGCCTGACCCTGGGTCTAAGGTGTACATTCTCTTGACCTGTGGGTTATGTCATTCAATAAAAAATTCATACTCTCCTTACAGTGTTGCAGTCGGCATGATCAGTCTTAAGGGTATTGTTGTTCTTTTTCTCAGTCAATTAAAGAATTAAAAGTCAAGAAAAAATTCTCATACTAACAGAGAGCATCAGGCAAGCCAATGTTCATTGATAAAAATTATATTCATGCTTATAAAGAATCACACTTATTCACATATTCACACAGAAAGACAAAGCTCTTAAGTGGAGAGGGGATCTGGAAACCAAGAATCCAAAGTTCTTTGGGGAGGGCTCCGGTCTGAAGGGATACATATTTTGCATTTGCAAAGAAGTTACATTAGCCTAGAGATATGACAGCCTTGGGGATTTCTCTAAGGTTATGACCTCTTCAACCCTGTGTATTTGGCTGTGATTACAGTACCACGCATGAGTTTCCTCCTATAAAGTAGACTCTAAGACCAACTACATAGTCATTGATTGGCCCCAAGATGAAAGTGGCACTACTGCAGCAATCTTGAATGCTGTGCCAGTGATTGATGTGGTTATTTGGTCATAAAGCTGGTGTTGGGCCACTGATTTAAGTTCTCCCTTGGCTACTTGGATACGGCTCTCCAGCACTATAAGTGCTAGCATTCTGGGGAAGTGACTTCTAAGTCAGTTCTAGCTCCAATGCTCCAAATCTAGTCTCCAAACTATATCTTGTCTTCAGCAATAGGGTCCTAACTTCAAGTTCTGGGAGGCAATCAAGGGCTGTGGCAATAGCCCAAGTAATCTTGAGAGTCTCTTGGACTACCCTGGCCAACAACTCATAAAAAGGTTTCTCCTGTCTTGCACTGTTTCTTGTTATTTGCCTTCAGCTATGTACATGGGCTCATAGAGAGATACTGTATGTATAATTTGTCATTAGGTTGATGGACTAATATGATTCCCTTTGGTGTTTTACACTAGCTAGGCATTATTTATCTCTTCTCTCTCTCTCCTCTCTCTCTCTCTCTCTCTCTCTCTCTCTCTCTCTCTTTCTTCCCCCCTACTCTCTTGCTCTGCTCTCTAACTTCTCTCTATGTCTTTCCCTTTTAAAGTGTCCCCATTGTCCCCATTTCTCCCTCAGTCTTCTAAGGCCCCACATCTGTTGAGCTTCTTCTTTCCTTTTATCTCCATAGTTCCTTGTATAACCCTCCCACTCCCCTTCCATTTAAATACCCTTCTTTTATTTATTTCTGCCTTAGTAATAATACCTGTCTCCTAATATTCTTCTCTCCTAGGTTCCTTCTTTCCCTTTACCTCCTTGGTTTCTTTCTCTTTCACTGGTTCCTGAAGTTACATCAGGATACATACTGACATATAACAGTTTGGTCCTAGGATCCACAGATGAGAGAGAAAAGATAGCATTTGTTTTTTCTCATTCTGTGTTACTTCACTTAGTATAACAGTTTCCAGTTCCATCGATTTACCTGCAAATTTCATCATTTCATCTCTCTTTACTGCTGAGTAGAACTCCATTGTGTAAATGTACCACATTTTCATTATCTATCCATCAGTTGAGGGAAACTTAGGTTTCTTCCATTCCTTAGCTATTGTGAAAAGAACAGCAACAAACATGGATGTAAAAGTATCTCTGTAATAGGACGAATCCTTTGGTTATATGCTAATGGGTCAAAGGCTGTTCATTATAAGTTTTTTAAGAGTTCTCCACACTGCTTTGCATAGAGGTCGCACAAATTTACAATCCTACCAGTGGTGAATGAGTATTCCCTTCTCCACACCCTCTCAGCATTTTGGTATCATTTGTTCTTTCCGTCTTAGTCAGTCTGAATAGGGTAAGATGAAATCTTAAAGTGGTTTTAATTTGCATATCAATAATTATTAACCATGTTGAGCACTTTTAAAGATGTTTGTAAGCCATCTTTATTTCTTTTTTTTGAGAACTCTCTGCTCAGATTTTTGTCCTATCTTTTAATTGGGTCACTTGTTTTCTTGATTCTTTGTTTTTTGAGTTCTGCATATATCCTGGACATCAAACTTTTATCAGATATATCGTGGATGAAGATTTTCTCCCATTCTGTCAGTTTTTCTCTACTTCCTGGTTGTTTCTTTTGCTGTACAGAAGCAGTGTACTTTAATGACGTCTCACTTGTTAATTATTGACCTTAATTCCTGAGCAACTGCTGTCTGATTTAGAAAGTCTTTTCCTACACCTATGTCTTATAGGTTACTGCCAATGTTTTGTTCTAACAGTTTTAGATTTCAAGTTTCACATTCAGGTCTTTGATTCATTTGGAGCTGACTTCCATGTCAGGTGAAAGATAAGTGTCTAGTTTCATCCTTCTACAGGTGGAGATCCAGTTTTGCCAGCACCTTTTGCTGAAGATGCTGTCCTTTTCCCAGTGAGTGTTCTTGTCCCCTCTGTCAAATATGATGGCTGAAATTGCATGTACTTATGATTGACTTTTCAGTTTATTCCATTTGTCTGTGGGTCTAATTTTGTGCCAGTACCACACTGTTTTTATGACTTTAGCTCTGTAATGTAGTTTGAAATCTGGTACATTAGTGCCCCCTGCATTGTTCTTTGTACTCAGGGTTACTTTGGCTATCTGGGTCTTTGAGCTTCTACATGAATTTTAGGCTTTTTTTGTAATACTGTAAATAATGCCATGGGGATTTTGATCAAAATTGCATTGAATCTATATATTGCTTTTGGTAGGATGGTCATTTTCACAATATTAATTCTTCCAATTGATGAGTATGGGAGATCCTTCTATCTTCTGGCGTCCTCATCAATCTCTTTCTTTAAAGATCTAAAATTTGAATTGTGGAAATCTTCAATATCTTTTATCAGATTTATTCTGAGATGTTTTTTGAGGCTATTGCAAATGGGAGGATTTCTTTGTACTCTTTTTCTGATTGCTTGTTATTGGTATATAGAAAGACTACTGAATTTTGTACATTAATTTTGTAACTTGCCCCTTTACTGAAAGTGTTAATAATTTCTAGGAGTTTTCTGGTGGAATTATTAGCATCTCTTAGGTAAAATATCATGTTTTCTGCAAAAAGTGATGATTTGACTTGTTTCCCAATGAGTACTCCTTTAACTTCTTCTTGTCTTATTGCTCTAGCAAGAGTTTCAAGCACTATATTAAAAAAGAGTGGAGAGAGTGGACAGCCTTGTCTGGTTCCTAATTTTAATAGGAATGCTTCCAGTTTTGGACATTTAGAAAGACATTGGCTCTGGTTTTTTTGTATATAGCTTTAATTATGTTGAGGTATGTTCACTTCAGTCTAATTCCCTCTAGGACATTTCACATAAATGCATGTTGAATTTTATCAAAGGGCTTTCTACATCTGTTTTGATGACCATGTGATTTTTGTCTTTGAGTTCATTTACGTGCTTTATGACTATTATTTAACTAACATATATTGAACTACCCCTGCATCTCTGGAATAAAGCTGACTTGATCATGGTGAATGATCTTTTTGATGTATGTCTGCATGTGATCTGCATGTATTTTGCTGAGAATTTTTGCATGTATTTTCATTGAGGATATGGGTCTGTAGTTTTCTTTTTTGGTTTTATCTTTACCTGGTTTTGGTATTAGAGTGATCTGACTTTTGTTTCTTTCTTTTCAAATAATTTATGTAGCATTGGCTATAGATCTTCTTTGAATATCACGTAGAATTCTGCTGTGAGTTCATCTGGACTTGGGATTTTTTTGGTTGGGATGTTTTGTATTACTGTTTAGACTTCCTTATATCATTTGAGTCTGTTTAAGTTGTTGATTTCTTATTGGTTTAGCTTTAGTGATTCCCATAATTTTGGCTATGCATACATTTCATTTAGTTTTTCAAATTTAATAACATATACTTTAAAAATTTTTTCCCTTATGATGTTCTAGATCTGTTGTGATGTTTCCCCTTTCAGGTTTGATTTTATTAATTTGGAGTTGCTGTTTCTTTCTTTTTGTTAACTTGGCCAAGGGTTTATCTTTTTTATCTTGTTTATCTTTTCAAAGAACTAGTTCTTGGACTAATTGATTCTTTGTATTTTTTTTTTTGTTATTGTTTCTTTTTCATTAATTTCTGCTCTGATTTTTGTTATTTCTTCTTGTCTGCTGGGTTTGGGTTTCATTTGTTGTTAGCTTTCAACATTCTTGACTTGCAATGCTAAGTCAATTATTTGTGCTCTTTCTCATTTTTTAATATAGGCATGTATAGATATAAAATTTCCTCTTAGGACTGCTTTTAATGTGTCCTAGAAGTTTTGTTGGGTTGCATTTGCCCTTTTCTTTTATTTCCAGGAATACTTTCAAGAGTGTGTTGTTTACTTTCCATGAGTTTCTGATGTTACTAGGGCTTCTTCCTTTGTTGACTTTAAGGTTTAATGCATTATGGTCTGATAGAATGCATGGAATTATTTCAAGTTTTTGTATTTGTTGAGTTTTGTTTTGTGCCATAGCATGTGGTCTATTGTGGAAAAATTTCCATGGGGTGCTGAATAGAATGTGTATCCTTTGATGCCTGAGTGTAATATTCAGTAGATGTTTCTTAGGTCCATTTGATGTATGTTATTGTTTAATTCAAACATCTGTTTGTTTATTTTATGTACAGTTGACCTGTCTAATGGAGGCAGTGAGATATTGACATCCCCTACTGTTAGTAGTTTGGGATTATTCTGTGTCTTAAAGTCCTGAATTACTGTTTTTATGAAATAGGGTGCACCAGAATTTGGTGCATATATGTTCATGATTGTAATATCTTCTTGGTTAATTTTTTCTTTAATTAGAATGAAGTGACCCTCTTTATCTCTTCTGATTAGTTTTAGTTTTAAGTCTGTTTTGTTAGATAATAGAATGGAAAATCTTGCTTGTTTCTTAATGCCATTTTCTGGATATTTTTTGTATTCTTTTACCTTAAGGTAGTGCCTGTCTTTGAAGGTGGGATATGTTTTTTTTGCAGACAACAAAAGGATGGATTTTGTTCCTTGATCCATTCAAGTAACTTGTGTCTTTTTACTGGGGAGTTCAATCCATTGACATTTAAAGTTATTATTGAAAGATATTTATTGATTCCCATCATTTCAATTTCTCTTTGCATCTTTGCTCTAGCTTTGTGGTTCCCCAGTTAGTTATACCTTCATTTAGTTTCTTTCTTTACCCTTTGTGTATAGTCATTCCTTTCTTCAGTTCTTTTTATTGCTTCAAGTATTCTCTGAAGGGCTGTTTTTCTGGACATGAATGCTTTCAGCCTATTCATGTCATGGAAGATTTTTCTTTCCCCTTCACTATGAGACATTTTTGCTGGGTAAGTATTCTCAGTTGGCATCTGTGGTCATTTAAACAGGTAATCCTTTGTTCCAGGCTCCTCTGGCTTTCATAGTTTGCATTAAAAAGTCAATAGTAATTTTGATAGGTTTTCCTTTATATATGACTTGATGTTTTCCTTTTGCTGTTTTCAAAGTTCTCTCTTTCTGTTCTGTACACTTAGTGTTTTTACTATGATGTGCTGTGGGGAGTTCCTTTTCTGGTTCTGTCTACTTGGTGTTCTATGTGCTTCTTGTATTTATATGGGAATGTCTTTTCTTAATTTTGAGAAATTTTCTTCTACAATCTGGTTGACGTCTGGTCAATAGCTTTATCCTGAGATTCTTTTCCTTTCTCTATGCCTATAATGCATAATTTGGTCATTTCATGGTGTCCCACTTTTCCTGAATGTTCCATTCCTGTGTTTTTAAATTTTTTTTGTAATCTTTGTTGAGTTCTCCAATTCTTCATCTTTATTGTCCAGTCTTGATATTCTTTTTCCCATTTTATTCATTCTGTCTATGAGTACTTCTCCTGTTGTTTCAAGCTGGCTTACTGAGCTTTTCACTTCCTTCTTCATTTCAGCCTGAATTTTCTTTAATGTTTTTATCTCTTTTGTGAATTCAGTAGAAGTTTATTCCTATCTTGTTTTAGGTCTTTGATTTGTTTGTCTGTGTGCTCTTTAAATTCATTGAATTGTTTGACACCAGTTTATGATTTTTTTTTAACTCCGTGTCCTGGGTTATCTCTATTGGGTTCTCGTTGTAGTACTCGACTGGTGATATTTGGTGAAGACATATTTTTTGGGTTTTTCATATTATTATTTTTTCATTGTGAACTTGGCCTGAGGATTTCTTTTGTTTGTGATTCTAATGTGAGACTACAGCCTTCCTTTGTTTGGTTGAAGTCTGATTCTGTTTGTATACTTGATGGAGTTGGTTGTTTTTTCATTGGGTATGAAAAGTAGTTGTTCAAGGATTCAGGTTCTCTCTTTTGATTTTATATTGGAGGGACCAGTTGGCTCGAATTCATTTGCTCTAGAGTTCTCTCAGAGGCACAGGTTAGGAGAGATCAGATGCTCTTAGGTTCTGTCTTAAGGTCTGGGTCCCTCTAGTCAGCAGGGCCAACCCAGTTGGGGAAAATTGCTTGGCAGGGGCTGAATTCAGGCTTTCTCAGGCAGTCTGCAAAGTCTGTGGTCTTAACAATTGCTAGCCTTGCTCCAGTGGGAGGGGCTTCAGACAGTATCAGTGTAGAGGGATGTGCCCCCTGTGGTTTGGACGGTTCATAGCCCACCAGAGGTAATAGTGTAGTCCAGAGATCGGGGGGCTAAGAATAAGAGTGTGCCCGTGCCCAGGGCTGCATGGAGACCAGGATGTGGGGTGGGGTAATTTGAAGTTGCTGCTTGTTAGGGGAGTGGAGAAAGCAGTGGGAAGGATCAGATTTACCAGCAAAATGGCTGGTCTCTGGAATCCAAGGCAAGTTGGGGGTGGGGACAGCCTGGGATGGCTCTAACAAACTAGACTGAAAAATTGAGCTGATCTAGGACATGCGATTGGGTTTCAGGGAATGTTCTGATCTAAGAGGCCAGTCCAATGATCAGGGGTGCTAAAGAGCAAAAGCAGGCTTCTGCCTAAGGCTTAAGTTTAGAAGTATCGGATGTAGGGCAGGGAGAATGAAGTCGCTCAGGTAGGAGGGGACTAGAAATGCAGTGGGTGGGATCAGTACCAGTGAAGAAGGCTACTCACAGACATCTAAGGCAGGTTGGGGGAGGGAATAGCCAAGGTAGCTGGGTGGTCATAGGAATGAAATGGCAAGTTGGGGTGGGAGACGGCCTGTGAGAGTTCTAACAAACTAGACTGAATAATTGAGCTGGTCTGAATTACGGAATTCAGGAAGAATTGGGTGGGTTTTGACTCAGAGAATAGTAGTCTAGGGATCTGGGGTGCTAAGAACGTGAGCAGGCCTTTATCCGAGTCTAAAAGAAGCCAAAAATTGAGAATCTTTTTGTCTGTTTTAATTTTATTCTTTTAAGGATTTCATATGTTAGTACACTGTATTTTCATTATTTCCACCCTCTTTCTTCCTTTAATTCCTCTGTGTCCCCACAACCATTCTCTCTTTAATTCATGACTTTTTAAGAATTTCTCTCTCCTACACACACACAAATCTACTGAATCTCATTGGCGTTGTCCGTATGTGCATGTGTGTTTATGGCTGACCAGTTAGGGTCAGGAAATTTACCAGGGTCCCTGCAAGAAACTGTTTCTCTTCCCTCACAGCCATTGTTTGACTGTAGCTGCTTATCTAGGGGTGAGGCCTTTTGAAATCTCCCTTTATCCATGTTGATATGGCAACAAGTGAGGACTTGTGCAGGCAGCAACATTGTTGAGCATTCATGTCTAGAACTTTCCCTGTCATGTCTAGAAGACATTGATTTTCAGCAGTTGTTCCAGTCCTCTGGTTCTTATAATCTTTCCATCCCCTTTTCTGTGGTGTTTTCTGAGCCTTGGGTGTGGGGGTTGTGTTGTAGCTCTCCCAGTTGGAACTGAACAACTCTTAGTTACTTATTCTCTGCATTTTGACCAGTTGTGCAATTCTTGTAATAGCCTCTGTCTTCTGTAAAAAAAGTTTCTTTGATGAGGGGTATAAGCTGCACTTATCTATGGGCATAAGGAAAAGCATTTAGAATACATTTGAAAGCTATACTGATTTAACAAAATGGCAGTGGTCGGTTCTCTTCTAGAGTGCATGATCTCTCCAGGCATGGGTTCTTGACTAAGTTTTCAGCACCTAGTATGTGTTCTCTCCTATAAAGCAGACTCTAAGTTCAATTAGATGGTTGAGCTGGCCATGGAGATGTGTACCTTTAATTCCAGCACTTGGGAAGCAAAGGTAGGTGGATCTCTGTGAGATCAAGGTCAGCCTGGTCTACATAGTGAATTCCATGCTAGCTGGGGCGATAGGGAGACCCGGTCTCAAAACCAAATTAAACCTAACCAAACCTAAACAAAATACCAATAATTAAATAGCTGTTGGTTACTCCCAATTTATAAATGTTACTATGGATCCTTGGGAATATCTTGTTAGGCCTGTAATTCTTGTGATTCACAGGATTTACAGTTGTGTAGGACAGTTCATAACTTTTCTCCCTTGGATGCTTGCCTAATACCTTCAGATACTAAGATAGCTGGCCCTCAGAGAGAAGGCTTGCAGGTCAGTACCAGCTTGATTCCTCCAAATTCTGTGACTGAAATGTGTGATGTCTTCAGCTATCAAGTCTTATCTTCAAGTTCTGGAGGCATCCAATGACAATGGCAACAGCCTGTGTTTTTAGAGGGTCTCTTACACCTCCGTGACCAATAACTGGAAGTGTGTCTCTTGCCTGACATTGAGTTTTTTTGTTAGTCTGTGCTCCTGAAAGGAAACATTATAACCCTGTTTGGGGTAAGGTAACTCCATTTAAACTGTATATATGTATACACTTATTATGTGTCTTTTAAAGTAAGCTTATAAAACAATAACATCTTTAGTGTTATTTATATCTCCTCCTGTATTTTCCTGTCTCCCCTTCTCTAATTAAGTCTTTCCCCACATTTTCACCTTTGTCCTTTTAAAAGACTCTTAACCCTTGAATAATTTCCTTAATGTTGCATAGACAATAGGTAGGAATGAGCACCTCCATCAGAATGACACCAAGGCCCATTTAATCCATTACATTTACAGATCTGTCTCTGTGGCGCAGAGGGGTTGAGCAGCCTTTCTCTTGGGCTCCTCTCTTCACCATAAAAGACCTCTTATTTATTTCTGTTTCCCCTCAAAGGAAAGAGTCTTTGAGCCATGGTGACATTGGAAGATGTGACTTTGTACGGGATGAGCAGGTGTGGATGTACCAGAGCCGTGTTTGTTTTGTTTTACTTTTAACAAAAAAGATTCTCATAGGATTTCAAGATCATCAGCTGCGGTGTTTTTGCTGAAGTACTAGAAAGACAGATCTAACTGATGACCCTTGACTTAATTTGTTTTGAAATGTGTTTTATTACTTTC
This sequence comes from Eospalax fontanierii, assembly GCA_035773235.1. Classification (NCBI taxonomy): domain Eukaryota; kingdom Metazoa; phylum Chordata; class Mammalia; order Rodentia; family Spalacidae; genus Eospalax; species Eospalax fontanierii. Next base: position 70,219,173 of record CM069524.1, on the reverse strand, counting down.
AAAACACAAAGCAATTTGTATCATTTTAATTTTGAATTGGAGGTCTGTTTTGGGATATCAATAAATTGTTTTATTTACACATGAATAAATGCTTTCAGAGTTTGAAAACTATAATTTCTTTCAAGTAGGCATTATGATTAAGCAATCTTTGTTTCAGGCTATTATCACATTTTTAAAATGTATATTTTTATTGGGTTTTTGTACATTACACATAATAGATTTTAATCACATTTAGACACGTCCCCCATCTGAACTCCCACATAGGCCCCTCCCAGATTCTATGCATTGTGCAGTATATGCTACCTATTTGGTCAAGCATTTGTACCCAGATGTCCCTTGGTGTAAGTTCATCAACTGGAGTCTAGTCAGTCTATCTAGAGTCACTCCCTTAAAGAAGATCTACTCTCCCTCACCCTGTAGTAATCAGTTGCCCATAGTTCTTTGGCTAGGGTTGGGCCTTACTGCCCATTTCCCCAGTTCTTTGCTGGGTTTTTGTCTGATTGAGTCGTGCTGTGGCTTTCCCAGACTGAAGTCTTTTTCAGTAATATTCTTTTCAGTTTTCCCATGTCTTTTTATGGTTTATCAGTTCATTAACTTTTTTATTAAGTTTTTCTTGGATGTACTTATTTTTGTGTTTGAGTGTTTTGCCTACACGTATGCATCATATACTTACAATGCCCGCTGAGACCAGAAGAGGGCATCCGCTCCTCCTGGAACAAGAATTATAGATGGCTTTTAACCAGCATGTGGGTCCTAAGATCTGAACCCTTGTCCTCTTCACTGAGCCATCTTTCCAGCCCTATTTCATTTCTTTTTAGTGTTGAACAGTGTTGCACTGTCTAGCTTTGCCACAGTTAATCTCTTCATTTGCCTGATGAAGGACATTTTGGATGCTTCAGGTTTTAGCAATCGCGAATGAAACTACCATGAATATCCAGGACAGGATGTTTTTGTGGGGATATAAATTTTAAACCTGTTTGAACAGACAATAAGGCTGTATCAGACAGTAAATACATGTTTAGTTTTGTATACTCCTGAGATTTTCAGTGGTATGCAAATGAATATTTAGATGACTAATAGTCATTTATGATCTCATGAATTCTAAGCAATGATACCATCTCATCTCTTTGCTAAGTGCTCTGTGTGGATTATATAATTTAGTCCATATAACCAGATATGACCTACATAATACTACTGAAACTTTTGCAGAGTTTAGTAAGATTAAATAACTTTGACTAATGACATGAAATTAGATGTAGTAAATTCAAAATTTAATTCAGATCACCTGAATATAGAGCCATTCTTTATAGTGCTCTAGTCTTCATGTTACCATTTTTAGTAATCACAACCCTGATAACCCAGGCAATTATTTCTGATTGGTTGCTAATGGGTTCCTGAAGATTTGGTATCTTACAAGGTGGTTTGAATTTTAGATACTTTCTTTTTGTGATTGGTCATCAAGGAGTTCTGCCTAATTTAACTGATCTGACATTTTCTTTAAAAGAATTCTGAAAGACATTACTCAAACAATGAATTTCTTAGAAACCAGAAGAGATAAAGAAAAACAGAAACTCATCTGACTACCGCTGAGGGGTTTGATTTTTTGTTTTTACCTACTTCTGGGTGTCTTCTTACAAGAACTCTCATCACCCAGGGAAAACCTGTTGTACCTCTATTTCTTGTCATCTCCAAGAGCCTGAGTAATACAATATTAGGAAAAGCCAATGAGTTATGTATGCATGGGTGTGGAAAGTTGAAGACTTAGCTCTGAACTCTTTATGACTCAGAGACTGCTTTGCCAGACTGAGTATCTCTGCCCATCATCTTCTAGTTTGTGTACCGACACCGGGAATGGTTAGAGGGAAGGTCTAATTTCCTGACCCAGTTCTGCTACAGGGTTGCAAACGGTATCTTGGGATATTTTAACTTTCCCCTTCTTTTGCTGAAGCTTTTGGTGACTCTGGCATTGTGGTCAGTTCTTCACAGCATATTTGAGCAGTTTTGAACTCATGAGGATAACACAAAGCTTCATACTTAAGCTGCCTTTATGAGGAACATAATTTATAAGAATACCTCTATTGTAATAGTTATTTAGGCTGAGTTCTGATTTTATACGCCTTGTTAGAAATATAATTATGATTTTTTTTAGCTAACATAGTTAATTTTCTTCTAGTTTGAGATTTCTAGGTTGTCGAGGTAACAGTTTACCCAGTGTATCTAATGTGAAAACAGTTGTATTTCTCATCTACTCAAATACCTGGAATCGTAATCCCACCTTCTTTAAAACTTAGCCATAGGCAAAAAACTTTGAATAATGTATTCTCATTTGGCATGCCAAGCCAGAATCTGAGAATTTAAGAGAGTCCTTTAAAAACTGTCATGGATTGCAAGAGAATGTAATATAACTTCAAACTAACAGCTTAACAAAATGTTTTCTTTCAGCATATTATTAACCTACTCATCTAAGACATTAGAGATTTATTACAGTAGTATTAACACATTTACTTTCTTTCTTATCCATGCCATTTGCTCTGTTAACAACAATTATTTTGTTATTTTTTTCTTCAATTAATTTTTAAGCTAGCACGTAATGTAATGGATTTCATTGTGCCATTTTTGTGCAAATGCATCATTATACTTTTATATTACAATTATGTGAAGATATTGAAATATGGCTTTCTATGAAGTATGTCCACAAAAACTACTATCTCAAACAGTATAAACTATGCCCACTAGAGCACTTTTTTCATAAAGTTACTGTCACAGAATCCAAGGAAAGTCAATGAGACTGAAACAGCAACCCTACCTGAGGAACTGCTGGCTACTGGGAAGGGGAGATTCAGATCCAGTCTCATTTAAGGGTAAGATTCTTGATAGGTTGACCAGGCTCCAGTTATTTTTTCTTAATTTTATCTCAAATGCCTCAAAAAACTCAAAAAATGTTATTTTACAGTTGGCCAATGCTGTGGTTTTATGTATTATTTGTTGATGTCAAAGATCAAAATAAAACTTGCTTTATTTTTCTCAGTATACACACACATGCACCAACACATACATATGCACATACATATGCTTCTATACATATGTGCTGTCCTATGCTGATACTCTCATATTATAGGTATAATAATAATAACCTTTATTGGATCAATATTCAGTATTTACATTATTGTGTAAACTTGAGTCACAGGTGATGAGACTTAAGATATTCTATAATTGGCTTTCTTTCCAACTTTGGATTGTTACTCCCTCTGGAGTTATTAAATATCTTGATTTATCTTTTTGAGGTAATTTTTTATATACTTATTACTAAATGAAATCCCAAATTACCATAAAAATCGAAGTGACATTTTTACTTCATATTCTTGCAGAAATCTCTTAAAACCTTCTGACCTGCTTCAATCATGGTGAGTGGCCTTCTTTCACTGATAGACAGCTATTCTCATCTAGTCTCCACTTCTATAATCAGACTAAATTTTTTCCGTATCACTTTCTCTGTTAATCCTATGTGTTTCTGTTCAGCACATGTCTTTTAGTTTTATTCTCATACTGCATATTTTACAGTAATTTTCTGAACTTGAGTTCATGGGTATAACTTTGTTGACGCTTTTGGATCTGTTGAGTTTTGTATTTAATCTTTAAGTTATTTGATCATTTTACTGGATTTTACACAAAGAATTTTACATTGTAAATGGTTTCCCATTAGGAAGTCAATTTGTGCTGATCTATGCTAAACAACTGAGAGGTCAAAAATTCTTTGGTGTGGTATGTGTGGTGGTTTGAGTGAGGATATCTCCCAGAGGATCCAAGTAGTTGAACACATTGTACCTGACTGGTGGCCCTGTTTTGGGAGGTTTTAGGAGGTGCAGCATAGCTGGAGGAAGCACATCATTGGGAGTGGGCTTTGAGAATTTTTAAGCCTTGTCAAGATTTTCAGTTATTCTCTGCATTCTGTCCCTGCTTGAAGATGTGATTGCTCAGCTTTCTGCTCACCTTTGCTGACATGACTCCCCTGTCATTATGGACTCTGACCCCTGGAACTATAAGCTCAAATATATTTCTCCTTTCATAAGTTGCCTTGGTCATGGTGTCTTATTACAGCAAAAGAAAAGCACCTAATACAGAAATATGAAAGAATCAAAATTTGTAGAAAGATAAGAACGTAAGATTTTGTTTTTGTTTTTGGTCTTTTTGAGTCAGGGTCTCCCTGTAGCCCTAGTGGGCTTGGAACTCGCTATGTAGACCAGTCTGGTCTTGAACTCACAAAGATCTGCCTACTGTTGCCTCCCAAGTGTGGGAATTAGAAGTGTGTGCCACCATGCCCAAGAAGAATGTAGGAATATTTTATTATCTTTGAACTGTTCAATTGTCTGAAGAAGGATAGAAAAGCATTGTCTTCATTCAGTTTTTAAGCTAAGAATGATGGGACAAGCACAGAAAACTCTGAAAAGCACTAGGGAGGATATTTGGGATATAGCTAGGAATGTGCGTGTCTGACGCTGTCATTGGACTAGACTCCCTGATTTCTAGTAGGAATGTTGAGATTCTGTGGGGGCAAAGCCAGAAGCAAGGTGAATGTACTTGCTCTATGAGATAGTCAGATCCACTGTCTTCTCTGATGACAACTTAGTGGTCATGGAGTCCTGAGATTAAAACAGACTGCCAGGGCTCCTGAAATCCCCATACCGTCTGCTGGAACCATCTAATTTCCACATTTACCAAAGAGAAGCATGGCTTTCATCCTTGAGTCATCTCATAAAGCCAGACCTTTCTGAATAAATAATGTGATGGATACCCTTGAAAAAAAATGTATATTGTATTAACATTACCTATTTATTTAAATCTTCCTTCTAGATTTCCAAAATGATTTATGGCTATTATGCCCTAGGAAAAATGAAGCATCAGGTTCTGTTGAGAACTATTGGGCATAAATTGAGCCTACAATTAGTCTCCAGGAACAAAAAGTCATGATGATTCACTGGTCAGGTAGACGTCAGAGGATATACAGAAAAATTTTCTTCCAAGTCAATTTCACATTAAGTTTACTTTCTCCTAAACCTATACTATGATTTTTTTGTGTGTAGATGTGCAGATAATTTGATTAGATATATTAAGAAAAATGAGGGATTTTCCAGTCTTCTCCTAAAACATGGTGGTAAAACCAGGATAGAAGGGAAGGCATTACGGAAGCCCCTGGGGTGTCAAAGATGATCCGTACCAATGGAATATTTTTGAAAATTATAGCTTCCAACAAAACCTAACAGGTGCAACAATGGTGATTTCTAGGAACACTTCATTCAACCTACCTGTTTTGTTTGTACGGAGGCAGATGCGCAGAGCTCATCGAGTGATTACAAGTAGCAGTAGTTATTAGTGCTTTATGACTTCAGGTTAGCTGCTGTGTCTGGAAACTGACTTTCAGCATAACTATGGATATACATTTGGGAGTGTTAAAGGAAACCCATACTTTTAAAAAAAAGCATTTTTCAATATCCTTCAGTAGAATGTACAAAACGATGCCGTCGACTCTTGTGTTTCATCTGTCCCATTTCCACTTAGTGTTCTCCATATTATAAAACAGATGGTCAGACAAAGGACATAATCATGTTGGTTGGGAACATACACACTGAATCATGAAGACATACGGTTGCTGTTGCAGAGCAGAAAAGATTGCAGATTCATGAATCCTTACTAATACTGTTTCTAATATATTTTATCTATGATATTGTCAAAGCCACTGAGGATTCAGACTTTTAAGATGACTTGAAGACTAGGCTTTGTGGTCCATGGCAGGCAGAGGCATCTAGACCTTCAGGCCAACCAAAAACCCAAGAGTTAAGGGTATAGGTCATTCATAGAAAATTTACTTATCATATGCAAGGCTTTATGTTTAGCCTCCAGCACTGTTAAAAGAATAAAAAGAAGACTGAAAAGAGGCAGAAATTTTGGACAGCATTGATTGATGTCAAAGGGCAATAGAGCATTAAACCATAAATACCAATGTATCCTGGTAACCAATTGTATACATGCCTTTGGATTCTTCTGTTGTCTATTTTATTTAAAATGACACATGGGCAGTCAAACTGAAGTTTTTACCATAGCTTAGAATATAAAGACATTGTGTGAAGAAACTAGGAGGAGAAGGATCATTCCTCAAAGATCCTTATGTAGAACTATCTAATTTCATTTTCAAATATAATATTTTATGAATTCTTTGAGAATTTCATAGAATTATTTTGATCTGCCACTCCCCCATTTCTCCAAGATCCACCCCACCTTCCTTCTAACATTATGTCCTCTTTTTTATTATTTTTAATAACCTATGAAGTCCAATTTGTATTGCCCATATATTCATGGCTATGGGGTCACACACTGGAACGGTGGCCATTCAGTAAAAGAAGCCTGACTTTCCATGCCCCAGAGGTTGTTAACTATTTGTAGCTCTTCAGTTAAAGGTAGGGGCTCATGAGCCCATCCTCCCTCCAAGCTAGAATGTTGACTGGCTTGATCTTGTGCAGATCTTGTATAGAAAACCACAGCTACTATGAGTTTATGAATACAGTGGTCCTTTGATGAATTTCTTAGATGTAATGTTTAGTTACTTATTCCTTATCCAGTTAGAAACATGCATCATATCCGTGTTTACATACCATTCCTTTTTTTTATTCTCCTTTTTTAAAAGAGAGATTTTATTGATTCAAGAATTCCATACAATGAATTTTGAGTGTATTCAGACTTCTCCTCTCTCCCCATTTCCTCCCCTCCATTGACTTTGTGTCTTCTGTTTGCAAATGAAAAAAAAAACATCTATCTTACACAACACATCCACCTGAGCTGGGTTCTAGAGAAATCATATTTCTTTAGGACATCAGTGTTCTCTAATGGTTATACTCAGGGTAGCCCAAGCATGGTCCTACTCCCTTTCCCTTGTACAATGTTCTGGGTCAGAATATGCCCAGATTTTTCAGAATGGGTTTTCATTCTTAATTTCTGTTTCTTTTGCACACTACATAGGAATGTCAAGTAGGGATTTCTCTTTTTCTCAGTAATCAGAAGCACTTGGTTTTCCTCATCGAGTTAACTGTTGGCTACCCGTGCATGGAGGGTACATACTGGCAGTTTCCAGACCTCAATATGGAGGGGAAAATGGCCCCACTGTGGACCAAAGCCTTCCCCCCAACAGGTGGATTCCCCACAGGGTTTTGGCTGTGGGTTAAAGAAGAAGCTAGGTCCTCACAGAAGGCAGCAGTTAGTTCACAGGCCTCCAGTCCAAGGTTCTTTAAGTGGCGGTCTCATAGTTTCACATGAGAGCTTTACAATAGCATCTTCTATTTTATTTTCTGAAATCTGTAGACTTCTCAGATTCCTAATGTTGAGAACTGTAGTCAGCTTTTGACAGCCACAGGGTGATGATTATGATTGGCTGGTCCTGGGTGCCACCATGGTGCATGGGTATGTAGTCTGACTCAGCTCTACCTTGCTGATAGGCATGGGTGGCCGTGTTTACAATTCCTCTGGTACATGTGGGCGGTCAGATTCTATTGGTACATGTAAGCAGCCAGGCTTCCTGTGCCCTCCTGGTGTACATGACTCCCCAGTTATTGTCTCTCTTACTGGTCAAGTACTGAATTCAGAATTTTCAGATTAATGTGGAAGCATCAACATTGTTAGTGAAATAAATAGACCCAGGATCATGTTTCCAGGTTCTTGTGCTCAGAGTCGCCATTATTGCCTGATTCCAGCTATACTGCCAGTTTGGCTCACCAATTGTTTCTTTCTTACCTGCCATGGTCAGGCTTCAGAATTTTGAGATCAACATAGAAGCACCAATGGTTAAAAAAATATTCATCTTATGTGCTAAGATTCATCTCATATGGTCGATCGGATTCATTCAGTCTCTCGGGAGCTGCTACTCCAGGCCTTGAGTCCACCTGCTTAGGATGAGCCTCATTTTACTGTCATGTTTTGTTTTCTCTTTATTTTCCTTTTAAACAAATATTTTATTTTGATATGATTTTAGATTTACAGAGAAGAATTGAAAAAATAACTCAGAGTTTCTGTGTGATCCTTCCTTAGTTCTCCCCCTTGTCAAAATGATGAAAGCATTATCATTATTTTCCAGTAACTAAATTTTAGACTTTATTTTGACACCACAAGTTTTTACTCCAACATAGTATTTTTGCCTCAGGAGCCAAGCTAGGAAACTTTGCTCTATTTTCTTATCTTGTATTCTAGTTTCTTCTAGACAATAACATCTTTCTAGACTTTTGTTTTTCAGTTGTTGAAAGTTTTGAGTACTACTGGGCAGCTATTTTAGAATTTTCCCCCAATGATTTATGGTTAGACTTGGCTGTACTTTGAGGGAAAGTATAATTGATGATATGGCCTTCTTATTGCATGATTTAAAGTGGCACATGATATTAACTTTACTTAATGTAGATGTTCATAATTTTGATCACTTAATTATGGGGTTAGCTACAAGGTTTTTCTTATAAAGTTATATTTTCTCTTACTACACTATATTCTTTGAAAGTAAATATGACTTATCCATACTCAGTGCCTCTTTTCCCTAAGTATTAGAGAACTACAAAGCAAAGTTTATTGTTGTTGCTAAAAGATAAACTGTATGTGAGTCACCAAAATTGCTTGGTGGGGACAGGAACCTGACTCTAAGCCTGATGACCTGAGTTCAATCCCCAGGACCCACATAGTCGATGGAGAGAACTGACTGTTGCAAATTGTTCTCTGACCCCCACAGGTATGTTGTATGGAGGTCAGAGTGCAACTTGTGGGAAGTGACTCTTTCCATCCACTGTATGGGTCCCAGGAATCAAACTCAGGTCATCAGGCTTGGCAGCAAGTGCCTTTACCTACTGAGTTATCTGACTTGTCCTGGTTCTTATTTTCTATAAATGATTCCAAAGCCATCACAATGTGGAAAATACTAATAAAAATATGAGACCAATCACAAGTAAAGGAATAAATTAAGATATTACATTCAGTAAAAACATTTTATATTGGCTTGAACTTAAGTGGTCATTTTTAAATTTCTTTGCATTCAGATTAATTTTATTTTGATTAATTTGATATTTTGATTGAATATTTTTCCCCTTTCTTTATTTTCAACTTTTTCCCATTAAAATTCCTCAGTAAAATTATGACTTTTAAAAAAGTGATGCAAAACTTCAAAATGAATGTCTCCAATTGCGAATAAGATTTGAAATAACAGATTTCCTTCCAAAACCTTTTAAGAAGTATTTATTCCATTTCAAGTTGGTTGGAATCTGTAAGCTACTTGGTGGTTAGAAACACATATTAAATCATATTTTCTTGTTTGCCTTTGCACTTAATTAACAGCTAGAACCCATGAAAAATAAATTTCAAAAATAATTATTGCACCCAAGTTTAAAAAATATTATTAACACTTGTTAGCAGTGTTGAAATAAAATAGTTAAAGCCAGATGTGGTGGCACTTGCCTGAAATTGTCAGCCTCCGGTACCTAGCAAGTATGAGAGACATTTACACTTGGAACTTATCAAAAACCTTAATAAGCCAGGCATGATGGTGCATGCCTTTAATCCCAGCACCCAGGAGGCAAAGGTCGGCAAATTTCTGTGAGACTGAGGACAGCCTGGTCTACATAGCAAGTTCTGGGCCAGATGGAGCTACAGGGAGACCTTGTCTCAAACAAAATCAAAACCAAAACAGAACAAAATAACAGAAAAGACAAACCCCAAACCACTTAATGAGAAAGACGTGAGTAAGAAACTTAAGTTCTTTGTTTTGGAATGAATAGAGCCGTGATGATTGATAGCTGTATTAGTCAGTAAGCTTGTCCATCCTGCTGTCCTTTTTCTTGTATTTATTGCATTATAGACAAATAGGAAAGACTTAAATTTCTTCTTTTTATAAAAGATTTATTTTTTAACTGTGTGTATGTGTTTGTGTATATGCACATGAGTCAGATACCTGAGCAGGCCTGAAGAGGTCACCAGGATCTGGAGTTACATGTGATTGTAAGCTTTACCGTGTGGGTGCTTACCAAACTTGGTGCTCTTAGCCTCTGGGCCAACTCTGCAACACTTTAAGTTTCTTCTTAGAGACAGATTATTCAAAGACTTTGTTATGAGAGAAAAAGTAAAACAAAGAAATCCGTCAATATTGATCACTTAATAGGTGATTGCCTCCCAGTTGGTTGTTGCGGTTTGAGTGTGAAATGCCTCTCAAAGCCCCATGTGTTTGGATAGTGGATTCCCTGCTAGCGGTGCTCTTTGGGAGGTTGTGGAACCCTTATAAGGTGGAACCTAGCTGGAGCAAGTGGTCACTTGGGAGCTGGCCCTCTTTTCCTATTTCTGCTTCCTAATTGCCCAGATGTAAGCAAGCAACCTCTTGTTCCTGCCACCATGCCTTGTCCATCATACAGAACAGTGCCCTTCAACTGTCAGCCAAAATAACGTTCCTCCCTTAAGTTGATTCTTGCCATGTAATTGATCATAACAACAGGAAAAGTAACTAACACAAGGCTAATTAGAATAATTATGTGCCAGAGAATTCTTGAATAAATGAGATTTAAAGGCACATAACAATATAGTTTTGAATAGTTTGAAGAAAGGTAGAAAAAATATTCAAAGATAGTCCATGTATAAATCAAAGTAAGTGTTTACATCATAATTAGAAATGTGGGTTCTGATTCAGGAAAGATCACTTTACATAGGGTTTACTTGGAGTTGTGTTATTTTTCATGGGGAATCTAGATATTTGGTTCTAAATCTGTATGTTTTTGGCTAAAATTCCATAAATGTGTAGCTGCTTATGGAATGATTTTTAAAAGAGTTTGCCTAAGAATATGTATCTTAGAAATTAAGACTTTAAAACCTGTCAGTGTTAACTAAAAATGTAAAATGAACAGTTTGACAATACTGCAATTTCAGCTACAGAAATGTAAAGAAAGAAGTGAAATATGAGATATTTGGAAAGAGAAAATATTTCAATATAAAGACAGGTATCTATTCAACATTCTAGCAAGTATAGCAAAAAAATATTCTGGTGGTGATTAAAACCTAGGGAACAGATACTCTATACATCAGAGTGTCATCCAAAGAAGGCTGGAAGGACATAGGGATCAAAGGTAAAGACAGAATTTTCAAATTAAGGTATGAGAATGAAAGTTTGGAATGGAGGCTCATGCTTGGAAGAAAGAGAGTATATGCAGGAACACTAAAATGATGAGCTAATAAAGGATGACAATTTCTTAGATTCCTAACAGATTATATAACATGTTTCATGACTTATTAGTCTATGAAACCTCCATCCTAACCAGAAAGACCAGTTGTATGCAGAGGAAAACACAATATATGAATTGGTAATGTCTGAATTCTGTTCACGATTCATAGATGCTTGAAATGTCAAAAGTATTCTCCTCAATTAAAACAAAAATACAAATGCATGTGAAGGGTGCTCATTTCAGGAAATTTACTACTTAGACTTTAGTGTGAATTCTTCTTGTATGAATTTTTTTTTTAACCAAAGCTTTAGTTTAGATGACAGACAGAAAGGCACGGGGAAAAAAGAGTTAGGTGTAGCACATTAGTGCTGTTTCAGTCTTCTCATTTGTGGCGAGGAGATGAGGAGCCATGTTGTCAGGAAACACAAGGGGAAGGATGCTGTTTCTGCCCCCAACTGCACCGTCACATTTCTTTCTGGAATTAAGCAAGTTCCACTCTGCTCTCCTCAAATTGCCTTGTCTGACAGCTCTTCTTGATTTGGCAAATGTATCCTGAAATAAGCAGCTAAGTGATTTCAGCATTGTACTAATCAGATATGCCCTCCCACCCCAATGTAGGTCTTAAAGAATTCCTAGAAAGACAGAGACATTTTCATTGGATTGTCAGATTTTTCTCCTCTATTTAAGTCATCTCTATTGGAGAGGGATGCTAACATTTGCTTTCCAGTTCTCTGGGTTTAAAAATCACTTTTAGGGTGCAATCTCTCGAGATGCTGAATTCTATTTCCTACCCATTCTGAATATAGCTTTGAGCCTGTAAGTTTTACCTTTGAAATGTGTTTTCCTTGGATGTAGAGTGACCAAGCAATAAAGGCATGATGTATCATTTCAGGAACTTCCTGATTAAAGGTGTTTTGGGGGCTGTGGCTCAGTAGGTAAGAGAATTGTTGCACAAGCATGAATACCTGGTTCTCCAGCTCAGAGCCTGTGTAAAAAGTCAGGCAAAGGCATCCATTCATCTGAAACCCCAGAGTTGTGAAGAGTAGAGACAGGAGGGTCACTTAGCTTCCTTACTGCCAGCCTAGCTCCAGGTTCAGTGAGAGACCCTGTGTCAAGAGAATAAAAGAGACAGTGATTGAAAAAGTCACTCATCATCTTCCTCTGGCCTTTGTGAATGCATGAATCCATACCCACATCTGCCCATGTATGCATACACCATACACACATGAATTATGTACACCTGTATACATAGACACACAAATCACACACACACATGAAGATATCTTGGAACACTCATTTTTACACAATTGCTATCCAAAAACATAAAATGGCTGATAATCTCTTAAAAAACAAGAATTTCAATTACTATCAATGAAAATACATCTCCTATTCAATGTCTGGATGATTTTTACAGCTATTAAAAATTATACATAGTCTTATTTTGTTAGTTTCTGGTTGTTATGAATTTGATTTTGCCCATGTTTGGTCAAACTGACAAGTTTCTAAGAATTCTTTAACATTCCAGGCTTATTGCTTATAGAGTCCTGCCAAGTAACCAAGCATCCAAGACTGCTCATGGCAGAGTGTCTGTTTCAATATTTAGCATCGTATTCTCAAATGTACCAGAAGGAACAGATGGAGAAAACAAGCAACTTGGCAGGTATTTAACGAGCATTGTAAGTTATCTGTGAAAAACAATGATAAAAGCTTGGCCAATTATAGGGGATAAACCATGAGATCATTACGCTGATACAGGTGTGGTTTAAGTAAGCCCTGACTGAAACCCTTCATTAGATTTCTAAGGTCATAGTAAAATGGCATAAAGATAATACTCATTTAGCTCATAAGACTGACGGTCAATGACTTAGGCTTGGTTCAATGGGACAGTTCTTTTTCTTCTGTTGGACTTATTCACAGATCTAGCTCTCAACTGGAGTAAGGGCTATTATTGCACGTCTCCTATTTGCCATCAGGTAGCTTTGCATGTTCTCCTAGTAAAGGTAGAAGAGGAGAAAAAGTACAAGAAAAAACCAAACAGACCTTCACAGATTCTTAGGGTCCAGGCTCAGAACTAATGTACTGTTTACTTCAACAACCCTGAATTAGATAGCAAGTCACAAATCTATCTTAGATTCAAAGAATAAGGAAACAGTGTTCTTATTTAGAAGAGGTTTCAAAGAGCTAATTAATGCATATATCTCTTACCAACCTGTAAGCTCCAAGGATGGAATTCTCCATTCCCAAGCTGCCAAGTGGCTTACAGCCATGGAGCTACGATAACCCAAGCCAGGTTGGCCTATAGATATGAATTATGAGTGGTGCTTATTCTCAGTCTAGTACTGGTGGGATGTATTAATTACTTTTCTCATTTTTGAGACAAAATTCCTTACAAAAATGACTTATGGAAGGGAAGGTTTATTTGGGGTCATAGTTTCGTGGTGAGGAATGCAAGGTGAAGGGACCATGAGGAAGTTAATCACATTGTGTCCACAGCTAAGAAGCAGAGACAGACAGACACTGCTGCCCAATTCACTTTTTCTTTACTCAGCTGGGGATCCCAGGCCATGGAACAGTGATTCCACTTTCACAGCGGATCTTCCTGCTGTAAATCTTTGTGAAAATACACTCATAGATACACCCAAAGGTGTGTTTCCTGATGAGTCTAAATTTTGTCAAGTTGACAGTGAAAATGAGCTATCAAAGGAAATAAGCAAATGTCTTTTTTAGATTTATAATGGTGGCAGATAACAGTAGCCAGAGATGTATGTATATCCTATTTAGATGAGTATGAGCGATATTTACTAAATTTAATTAAAAGTTGAACTTTGTGAAAACCTGTTGATCTCAGCTGGACTTGTTACAAAGGAAAAGGATTTGGAAAACTGCATTATTTTCCACAGGGGGAGTTACACTTTGGAGATTCATTTTCCAAGAAGCATTTATTGAATAGCTTTCATATTATTAAACAGCACTGAGGACATAAAGTCAGATGAGGGAAGGGAATAGACAGGGAATCAGATTCAGTAGGTACTGGAAATTTCCAGGGCCATCTCTCCTTCCCACTCCTCTGCACCTCTGTTATCATATTCTACCTGTTAGCATGTGCAGTTATAGTGATGGGATCAAGGTTGGACACTGAGCACAACTCAGAGCAGTTTTCCTTTTTCTGTGTGTTTTGAAGGTCTGAGTCGAATAGAAAGCATTGGATATATTGACTGGCATTTGGTGGCAGTCAGTTCCATAAATGTCAATGATGATCTGTGCTTCACAGAGAAAGATGTTTGCAAAGGAAAGAATCGACCCCATTCTCTAAATGGAACAGGAATGAGAACTGGGAAGGAGGAATATCCTGACAAACTTGGCGTCTCTGAATCCACATAAAGTTGAAACCAGCTTTCCCTCTGGTTACTCACCCTGCTCAAAGTCTCCCATTTTGAATGAAGATAGTTTGGGTTGACACACTTTCATTTACAAACCAAAGAGTTTGACTATGGGAGCTAGCATTTGGTCAGAGACTGAACAGAAAGGGTAAACTAACAGAATGTCTGAAATACGACCATCAGTACAGTGATTAGAAAATGGACAAGGTGGAGGAGATAGAAGAGCATAGGAAAAACATCGATAACAACTGAGTCAACATCTCCTGATTTTCTAATTGTGCTAAACATTCCTTCCCTCGGCGTGTTGCTCTTAGGAGCTCATGCATCCTTTCTATACTTCTCCCTTTGAGATGTGTGCTATTGTGTGAAAACTATTTTTTTGTTGGTAATTTCATGCAATGTATTTTGATCATATGGACACCTCCCTCCCCTGTCTCTATTCCTACTTTTCTACCCCTCGCCTTCATGTTCTCTGTTATTACTATCATTACTTTAAAATGCCCACTGAGCCTGATTTGTGTTCCCCAAATGCTTTTTGGCTGTGGGTCCATCCCCTGGAGCCTGGTCAACCTACCTGTCATCACACCTTTAAAGAAAACTGGATCTCCCACTCTCAGCAACTATCAGTTGTCAGTATTTCCTCAGCTAGTGACAGAACCGTTGCTCACCTCCCTCATCCATGAATGGTTTTAGTGAGTATGTCTTGGGCTTGCACAGGTCTTGTGCATGTTGTCACAAGTGTTGAGGGTTCACATGTGCAACTGCCCTATTTTGTCCATAAAACATGGTTTACTTATATCCACCTGCCATCTCTGCTCTTACAGTCCTTCTGTCTCCTCTTCCACAATGATCCTTGCACCTTTGGAGGACAGAATGTGATACAGGTGTCCCATTTAGGAGTAAAAACTCTGCATTCTCTTATTCTCTGCACTTTGCCTGTGACTTATCTAGCCACAGGTCCTTGGCTCTGATAATAGAGAAAGCGTGGGCTCCATCTTGTGAAGTGAACCTTAAATTAAATCAGAAAGTGGTTGGTTTCTCCTGCAACAATTCAGCTATTATTATACCAGTGGACATATCTTGCCAGGCCAATCATTGTAACTCACAGGGTTCAGAGCTGGGCAAGCTTGATGATTACTTTTCTCTTCTGGTAGCATGCACAACACTGTACAGCACCATGAAAGACAGCCAGAAGAGATGAAGCTTTGAGGTCAGTACCAGATTTTTAAAAATTCATGTTTGTTCCGTGACTCAGCAGTGCTCTATGTCTTCAGCAATAGGGTCTTACCATCAAATTCTAGTGGGTAACCAAGAAGAATATTGAGGGTCTATGGGACTGACCTGGTTCCAAAAGAGAGAGTTTATTGTCAAGTTTTTAAGCTGTTAGTTTGTGGTGTCTAGTAGGGACATTGTCCCCCTGTTACAGGGTAACTTCATTTAAAGTGGTCTGTGCTATTTTTATCTCACATTTATAAATGAAAAAATCCACAGTGCAGATAAATAACCCGCTCAAAATTACATGACTGATAAGTGGTGGAGGCTGAGCTACATTAGCTGTGCTAGGACCTCAAGAAATGGCTGTTGAGAGAAGGAAAGAAGAGACCCATGAAGACAATTACACTGTTATAGAAAAAGAATGTAATATTTTATCATCAAATCTTCCCTGAAAGATCTTGTTATCCTCATAACATAAATCTGGAAAATGAGCTATAGTCAAGGAATACTTAAGCCATCCCAGAGCTAGAAGATTGTACAGCTGAGTTAGATACCCACATTGAATCTAAAGTGTCCTGGAATCCCTTTGTATAAGGTAAATCTTTAACACAGAATAACCTTTATTTGGGGGCTGGAGAGATGGCTTAGCAGAGGACCTGGGTCTTGCCGAGAACCTGGGTCTGATTCCCAGTACCCACATGGTGGCTAGCAACCATCTGTAACTCCAGTGCTAGGGGATCCAACACCCTTTTCTGAACTCAGAGGGCGTTGCACATACATAGGCAATACATTCATAGACATAAAATAAATAAATAAAATATTTTTAAAAATGACCTTTATTTGAATCTGTAAAAATATGGGGTGATTCATCTATTTTTGTAGAATTCTCCCTTCCAAGATTTCTATAATGATTTTTTTTTCAGTTTTGTGTCCCTAAAATACTTGAATATTAGATTCTTTTCAAATGGATCACTGCTTTTTTTTTTTTCAGAATCTTCATCCAAATTAGTTTTCAAACATGGCAATACCTCCCATTTTATAACACACCCAGTTATCCCAGTTAGAATCTTTTGAAAATTATTATTTGTTTCTTTTCCAATATAATTGAAGACTTAAATTATATTTGACAAATGCAGTGATTAAAACACATCTAAGAACTAGCATACATTTCAAAAGAACCTCTTACTCCTAAGTCCACACCATCTCTTTTTATTCCAAATCATAAATCTACACAATAAAAAAAAGGCCACCTGGAAAAGAAGTTGGTCAGCTAGCTGTTTACTCAGTCGGTCTTGCCAGCAGCTATTGCTCTCACTGTTATTGTCTTGGGAGAGATTTATGTCAAAGAATCAGGAATGTATCTGCAGGGCTGGCTTATTTTAGCTACTCCATGATTCAGTTTCCTTTTCGTTTGAGTGTTATTTTGTGTTGACTTCATATCAGTTCATTAAGTTATTTAGTGAAGTCTAACACTGTGGTATTTTTTTGAACGCAAAAAGCTGTTGCCTGCAGCAGATACTTTATTTCTAATATAATATGTAAACAGTATTTATTTTTGGCTTCTTTTAACAATGCTATTACAAATTACAGCTTGTATTTCTGATTCTTTTCCCCAAATAAATCTTTGAAAATAAATCAGTGTACTGTTTCCAAAGCTTACATCATATGACCCTGACATTTGAATCATGGCAAAAATGTGTCCTGGAAATATTTTCAGTGTCTTTTTAGTCAAAGTTTTATAACCAAGCTCCTATATGGGCAAATCACTCACGTCTTTGTATCTCTTTCTGCTTACATCTTGACAATTTTTAAGGCCCTGTGTTTAATTTTTTTCATATCAAATATGAGAAATGAGAAATCATATTTCAACATGCTCAAGTATAGACTCTTATGATTATTGACTATACGAACATATTTCTTTTCTCTTCAGGCCTTTGGTGAAGTTCGTAGGAACTAGACAGCACCTGATAGAACTTTTCTCTCTTCATCTGTTTTATTATTACACTTTCCTTTTATCCTATTTATTTATTTATTTATTTACTTGAGACAGGGTCTCCTTGTAGCCCAAGCTGGTTTGGAACTCACTATGTAGACCAAGCTGGCCTCAAACTCACAGAGATCCACCTGCCTCTGCCTCCCAAGTGCTGGAATTAAAGGCATGGCACCACATCCAGCCTCTTTTCCAATCTATTAGCACTGACTTTCCTCTTTCTAGGTTTTCTGGTTCTTTCTTCTTTCTATGTCATAAGTCTTGTTTTTCCGCTCTCTGATTCCACTGCGTATTTTGTTTCTGTTATCCTTTCAAGTTCATATTTTTAGCTCCAACATTTTATTCTGATTCATTTGCTTATACAAAGTCTTTTGCTCTTGTTATTGAAGATATTCTCTTGTCTAGTTTCTTCTTAGGTAATTTTCTATCCAATCATCATAGCACACTTTTTAAGTTCAAAGTAATTCTTGTTCTTTAAAAAAATATTTATTTATTTTTATTTTATGTGCATGAATGTTATGCCTGTATGTATGTAAGTACATGCATGATGGACAGAAGAGGGCGTTGAATCCCCTGGAATTTGAGTTATGGATGGTTGTTATCCACCATGTGGATGCTAGAATTTGAACCCAGGCCTTCCGCAAGAGCAGTCAGTGCTCTTAACCACCGAGCCATCTTTCCAGCCACATAATTCTTATGTTTTATATGTAAATAAACTCCAGGATAATGGCTTGGGTCATGTCATAGTTGCCAGAGCCATGTCCAGAGGTAATCTTCTTTATTTAGCTCTTAGTCCAAAATTGGTTCATTTGTATGGGAGATTCCCATCCCATCAAAGGACCATGAAAGGGTGAGGTACAATGTTTCAAGCCTTAATGATGCCATTATATAAACTTATAACTATAACCTCCAACCTAATATTTAGTAAATGGAGATGTTAAATTTTGTCTTTAGGGCTTCTCATTTTTAAGTAGTAAGTAGTTTTAAAGATTTTAAGTATTATTTTCCATTGAATACTTACCTAACGTCAGCAAACATGGCCAAGTACACCCAATCAGACCTGTTCGACCTGGAAATTTCTCTTGACAAAATATTCCATAACCCCAAGGTATCTGTCTAGGTAGATGGCTTACCACGATTGATTATTAGTGTGCAGACATGTCGTCATCTCTGAGTCATTGCTACCAACTTGATGGACTCATCCTTTGCTACGTCAGGGTGCTTTTCTCCTCTCAGAATCATCTGATATTGGAGAGATTTTGAAGGATATTCATGAATTCGGATAGAATTAGAAACCTTCTGATTTATTTCTAAGAATAGTTCATATATGGTCAGTAAAACTACACTGACTAAAGGGAATGTCATTCCTTTAGTTCATGAGTTCCAATAGCATTAACAAATCATTGTTTTTCCTTTTTCTCCCCTTTTCTTTTTTCCTTCCTTCCTTCCTTCCTTCCTTCCTTCCTTCCTTCTTTTTTTCTTTCTTCTTTTATTCTTTTTGAGACAGAGTCTTGCTATGTGACTCTGACATTGTAGAACTTATAGTGTAGACTAGAGTGGCTGTGAACTTGCAGCAATCCTCCTATAGGAGTCCCAAATGTTGTCTGGGATCATCGGTGAGCACCATCACACCCTGTCTGAATCACTTTTCTTTCATTTAACAAATAGTAAGCATTTCTTCATTTAAAGATATAATCTGAGTCAAGCTCATTTGGGGCAGTATGTGTCAACTTT
Source organism: Eospalax fontanierii (assembly GCA_035773235.1). Classification (NCBI taxonomy): domain Eukaryota; kingdom Metazoa; phylum Chordata; class Mammalia; order Rodentia; family Spalacidae; genus Eospalax; species Eospalax fontanierii. The sequence goes on along the minus strand of CM069524.1, from coordinate 70,199,632 downwards.
TATAAGAACAAACTGTCATATGAAGCCATATGATTCAAACAAAATTGACATAACTTTAAGCATATTAGAGTCAGGAAATCCTTAAACTGTCTGGCTAGAATACAATTAACAGACCATTTTTTTTTAATGGGGATTAAATTCCTTGTTTTAACAGTAAAACCCCATGATTTTCTATTTTCTCTTAAGTCATTACCAAAAGGTACTTCCAAAAGAATAATTTCTTCAAACCAATGTTTTTTATTTCAATATAAGAACACTGATAAGTGATTTATTTGAAGTTAAGGAATTGTGATCATTAATGATGTTTTCTACGCTACTGGAAGAAATCTGGGTCATTGACTTCTCCCTACTGTCATAGAACATTCAGCTTCTTGCTTTGTATTTATTAGTATTGTTATTTATTTATTATTATTACTATTATTATCACTAAATAGTGTGTGCTCTCTAATTAAAGCAAACTCAAGTTAGTTCAACTGCAAAAGTTAAATATGCTTTGACATTTCAAATGATATTGTTTATCTCACTCATTAAATTCTAAGAAACTTTTCTTGAGTTGTAGTTCATAGAAGGAACTTAAAGATGTAGAGAAAGGTGGTGGCAGTGTGGTAGGGTAGAGCCCAATGGTCTTCCTGCCTCCATCTGACCTGTACTGGGGTTGTTATAGATGTGTGAGAGTAGCCACTGCCAGCTTTTCATGTGGGTGCTAGGGTTTAAACTCTGGTCCTCATGCTTGCACAGCAAGCCCTCTTACCCACTGAGTCATCTCTCCAACCTGTTAAGTGTTTTTAAAATTTTGGTGGTAGGAGGTTTGGGGATTTAGCTTAGTGGTAGGGAACTTGCCTAGCAAGTACAAGGCCCTGGGTTCGGTCCTTGGCTCTGAAAAAAAATTAAAAAATTATTTTATTTTGCAGAGTATTGTTAATATTTCAATAAAACTTATTCTAAAATTTCTTGTCAACTTTTTTTTCTGAAAAATTCTCTAACTCGGTAAAGCAGCTAACATCCTATTATCAGGTCTTGACTCCATTGCCTGATTTCCCTGACTCCAGCTTTTATGGACCCTACCACTGAGGACTGAGAAACATGGCCTGTCCTCTAATGTGATGTACAGTCCTAAAATCTGGACATCAGGAGAGGCTTTCTAGAGAACCAGGACCTTTCAGACTTGAGATCATGCTCCAGAGATGAGTTGGGAAAGTATAGGTAGGTGGGTGAGGGTTGAGTCAAACTGGTCATATCAAGTGCTCACTGCAGAGTACTGCAGATTGCTGTAGGCTCGAAAGGTCTTCAAGGTGTGCTTCCAAATTTGTTCTGTATTTTCCCTGCCTGTTTCTCTCTTATAACCCCAAGTACACAAATCATCTTCTACTCTATCTTTTCTTCTGACTTAGTTTGCTCTTTGTGGATATGCAAAAATGTTGTACTTAAGAACCTTGACGAAGATCCCACTTCTCTGCTGACGTTTCTTGAGCTGCAGTGTGCTGCTGGCAGCAGCTCCTCCTGGAATTGTGTGGCAAATCAAACACCATTGTGCATAAAATGCCTGGTATTCTGCCTGGTACACATTAAGTGTACCAAAAATGACAAGTGTTACTATGATGTGACTCAGAGTAGGTGATGAATTCTAAGGTGAGGAGGTGGAAGGACAATATGCCAGGAAAAGGTAGGACAATGAAGCCTTGTCAAACAAGTGTGAACAAAATTATTGTTGATGTGCAAGGTGTTTTCATGTACCAAAAATATGTCTATAGATTTTTGTCTGTAGGTATTGCCAGCAATGGTTAGTTAACACCATGGATGTAGAACAGGAGATAGGAAGAATGACTGCTGCCTAAGCAGAAATATGGAAATAATTTTTATGGATCTAGATGGGTAAGTCGGAGCAGCGAAAGGCAGAGTCTATGTGCGGCAATAGGGGATCAAAGCACGAGTCCAGTGCTGACATACACTAGGTTAGGAAGCTGGAGTGTGAGGATCCTTGTGTGTGCAAACTAGACTGCTTGTTCTCTCCCTTGGGTTGGCCTAGGGAAAATAGATATGGCTGACCTATGAATAGGGCTCAACCACCTTTTCCTCAGTCATACAACTAGTAGGAAAATTAGAGATAGATTGCAGAACTTTCAAACACCAGTTGCTTTGTAGAGCAAGGATTTTAACACAGCCCAGATTCCTAGTGTATGCTTTCAAAGAACTCTCCAGAAAAACAGAAACTCTGAGAGTATTGCTTGTTTATAGAAGGTGGAAGAGAGTGTGACTATGTAGGCACAAAGTATAACAAGAGACAATGAACTTTGACAAAAGTGAACTTTGAAGTCCCTTTTGCTAAAAAGAGTCATGGAATTCTTGAGTAAATCATTAAATATTTTAAGCAGTAATAGTATGATTAGATTCGTGCTTGAATGTTCAATGAATGAACTGGAGTAAATTGGGAGCTACCAGATCAACTGGAGATATTTTAATATCTCAGTGTTAGGAAGTTCAGTTGAGGGCATGTTAGTGATATAGGAAATGACCCACATTAAGGATGTTCAATGATGGGGAAGTGAGTGATTGGTGTCATTGAATAAGCAGATAAACACACAAGGAGGAATTTCTTCTGTTAAGTGATTTTCTAGTTCGGGCATGGAGACATTGGCTCAGCCAGTAAAGTGCTTTTTGTGCAAACATGAGGACTTGAATTTGAATCTCCAGCACCTATGTAAAGACTGAGTGTAGTAGCACCCATCTGTAACCCTAGCACTGGGACTGGGAGGAGGACAGGAGTATCTTTGACACTCACTGGCTAGCCAGCTCAGCAGAAATGATGAGTTCTAGTTTAGTGAGAGACCCTATCTCAAACAGCAAGTTAGAGGGCAACTGAGGAAGGCATCTAATGTCAACTTCTGGTCACCACGTGCTCAGACATGCACACACAAACATGCACATGTGCACACACATATGGATATGTAAATACACATACACCATATATCCCCACACAAAGTTTCTAATTGACGTGTCATCTAGCAATATCAGGAGAGTCTTGAAAGATAACGTGGACCTTGTGAAGCCCTAACCTACTACATAGACTAGGAATTCCCAATTGTTAGCCTTCTTCATTTGTGAAGTAGAAAGATACCTTCAGATCTTATTGAATAAAGGTATAGTTCCCTTTGTAATCTTATACCCAGATTATATACACTGAATTGTTGATTCTGTCTCTAGATATGGAGGATGTTACCTCACTGGTAATAATGTCCTTACACTGAGAGTAGAAAAAAATGTAAATTAACCTACCAAACAAGGGGACGCCAAAAGTAAGCTGACCATAGCTATTTTTACAGTTGACAAAACAGACTTTATCAAAATTTAAACCAAAATTAGTCAGAAGACATGTAATAGTTACTCTTCATTGTCAACTTAATGAGATTTAGAATCACCATGAAGGTCTTTCCAGAAAGGTTTAACAGAGCACAGAAGACCCATCTGAATGTTGATAGTACTCTTCTATGGCCTGGGGTCCTGTGTTCAAAACAAAGGAGAGAGCAAGCTCAGCACAGCATTCATTTTCAATCTCTCTTTGTCTCTGTCTCTCTCTCTCTCTGTCTCTCCGCTTCTTGACTACAGATGCAATATGATCAGCTACCTCACACTCCTGCTGCCATGCCATGATGAACTGTGAGCCAAAATAAACCTTTATTCCCTGGAGTTGCTTTTGCCAGGTGTTTTGTCATAGCAATGAGAAAAAGTAACTAACGCAAGAGATGACATGGTTGTAGCATATTAGTAAAGGGAATAATTCATCAAGAAGATATAACAATTGTAATGTTTATGTATTGAATGTCAAAGCTTCTAATTTCATAAAAGATGCTAAAAGGCTTAAATGTCAGGTCCTGATACGATAATAGTGAATAATGCCTCCTTTTTATGCTTAGGTCTTCCAATGAAACAACAGCGACAACAGCAACAAAGACCCTTCAGAACTAATCTATACTGTAGACCACTTGGATTTAACAGATAGCTACTGAAACAGAACAGGTGATGAGTCCTCAGCAACCCACTGGCTCTTCTCTAAAATACAATATTGATGAACTTCAAAGCATATTTGAATGAAAATCAAGATTATACAACAGGTAAATTTTTTTTCTGATGTGGGAGATGAACACTTCATTCGAAATCATTATTTTAAGTGAACAATATATTCTAGCATGTTGTCACATGTCTGTAGTTACCTGTCTAGTTTACATATTCCATAAATATTCTCTTAAAACAAGCAAAACTAAACAGAACTATCTGCCATGATATTCTCAGGAAAACTGATTATTTTTGTAGGTGCTGAAATGGATATACACTTGGCTTTGGCTTTGTGTATGCTAACAATGAAATGTTATTGAGCATTAAGGAATAGAACCTTTTATTACTTTTGCCCCTAAAATCTAATATAGCATGAAATTGAACCTGATACCCTAATTACAAGCTAACAGGAGACACTTTTTACGATTACTTCAATGTTTGTAAGGTTATGACTCATGGGCAAGTTACTCTCATGGTTGGGTTGCGTTTATACAAGACAGGGTGTGAATTTTAAAAATGGATCAACAAGATGGAACAGATTTAGGTGTGGACATGTTTACGTAATATGTTTAAATATGGGCATAGAAAAGCACAAAAACAAATACGTCTTTTGGCATATTCAACATATAGAAGTTTTGTGCACTATTGTATTAATAAACATTTATGGAGATTGAATGAAAATTGGCATCAGATAGAATCTTAAAAATAACCCCTGAGAAGCATAAGTTGAAAGGTATTGACACTTTAAATCCTTAAGAAAATATGGCATAATGCTACTGAAATTTCTCATTTACAGCAAATGAAAGTTAAGTTCATGCCAAATGACAGGGCCTTCAATAACGGCAGACGAAATCATCCCAACAATGGTAGTTTGACTCTAGTGAAAAGGAGCAAATATCCATAAAATCCCCAAATTAAAATGGAATATTATAATTATTTGTTCCACCTCCGGTATGCCTCATTCATAGGTGGCACATTAATGCTCTAAATACTCTAATAATCAAATGGTCCTCTTCTGTGTAGACTTGCTGTTTTGCAAATCTAGTCCTCCTGTTATTACGCATTTTACCCATGTTTAAGACTTGTGACACTGAGATTGTAATAACACACACTATGTCTAATGCAGTCCTTATGTGTTGTAACCACTTTCAGGAACTGACAAGGTCTTAAATACCTCTTCCCAGAACATTTAACAGGGCCAAAAGTGAGCCTTCCCGATGGCTCCAAAAGTCAACCAAGTACCTCCTAACTGACTCTGCCCACGGGTAAGACCAGCTTGTACAGAGGCACTCTCTGAGCAAGTTGAGAATTGTGCAGTAAATAAATAGAACACTATGAATTACCATTTATATTACAGCTAAATTGGTCTTATTAAGAGATTAACTGTAGGACAAAGGATAACTCCTAGAGGCTTAAGAACTCCCTTTTAAAATGTATCCCTAAGGAGTACAGGGTGGGGGGAGTGTTGGAAGAAACAGCATCCAACTAACAAGGTATTTGGGCTGGCTGGGGGTGGGGCAGGGCACAAAGAAATTATATAACGAGGAAAAGGAGCCCAGATGCACTGCACAGAGGAACATCGTAGTAAACGCATGTTTCTCTGCCTGTTTCTGTTTCTATACTTCTCTCTCTCTCTCTCTCTCTCTCTCTCTCTCTTCATATAGTCTATGCACTTATATTTGTGTGAAAATTAATGTTTCTATCTGGTGTTTGTAATTTAATACTATTTTTGCAGCCTGGAAAAAGAGTCTAAGGCTTCATGCCTGCTAGGCAGAACTCTACCAGCAAGCTGCATTCTGAGCTCACTGACAGTTTTCACACAGACTTAATCAGGTAGATTCTTATACTATATTCCTTCCACTCTTTTCTGTGAGACTTTTCTGTCACTAATAATTGAGTAAAATTGTGACTAGTTCAGACTGTGATTGGAAATTTCTAGAGTTCCCAGTTTACAGATAGATAAATGACAGTGTGGTCCTGGAGTTTTATAGGAAAGAACTTATTCCCTAGAAATAATTAGCAAAGAATTGTGAAGCAAATGTTCTTTCTCTCAGCTCCCTGCTTACCTTGCTCTTCCCAGAAACAGAGGCTTTTCCTCTCTTTGCTTTAGGATATATTTACTTTTTAGTTGTTGTTGTTGTTTGAGACAGGGTCTTTCTATAGGTGGAGCAGGCCTCAAACTCACTATGTAGACCAGGCTGGCTTCGATCTCACAGAGATCCATCTGCCTCTGCTTGCTGAGTGCTGGAATTAAAGGTGTGCACCACCAAGCATGGCTGTTTTGTTCTTTGATGGGGCTTCCCTATGTAGCAGTAGTAGCTGGTCTCTAACTCCAGCTCCTCCAGCCTCAGCCTCAACCTCAGCTGGGATTGTAGGTGATCCTCAACACACTCAACTTTATAGCTGTGTGTTGATGCTCTAAGGAAGCAAACCTCCATGTCCATGGCTCAGAGGCAAAACCACAAGGGTTTTTTCAATGAGGAATTTTGTAGTGAAGTTTCTTATAATCCTCGGCGCCTACAGAATACACAGCCCCCGACTACTGCAGAGAATTATCCAAATAATCTGCTACAGTTTCTTCTAGAAATAATAATCATGTTACTTGTACCTATTCCTATTAAGTTCTTATATTTCCCCAAATAGCTCCACAGCTACACAAATTGTAAGTATTCAAACTCAGGTAACTCTGACACTCGGAAAAATGCTCAAAGATATTCAGATGATTCACACACACACACACACACACGCATGCATACACCGTATCTTTGAGGCACTCCCTTACATCGATCGACATGCACAGTTCTTTTTACTCTACATTCTTGTTAATCACTTGACTCTTCCTCTTCATTCTGAGCACTGTTGACCTAGCTGAACCATTCTCTAATGTGTTTTCCTCACATCCACTACTGATCTCCTAACACCATTCTTCATGTAATAGTTAGAATAAATTTGTAATACTACAGACCCATTCCCTTCCTATCCCCCTTAAACTTTTCTCAATGATTACTTATTGCTTTTAAGAAATACAAAATTTTGGACCACTGAGATGGCTCAGTAAGTAAAAATGCTTGTCACCAAGTATAATGACCTGAGTCTGAACCCCAGGACTCACATGGTTTAAGGAGAGAACCAACTCTGGAAAGTTTTCTTCTGACCTCCACACATACATCATGGCATGTGCACACCCAGGCGCACACACCACACACACACACACACACACACATATATGCTAGAAAATTAAAATAGAAATACAAAATCCTCTGTGTGCTCTGTAAGGTCCTATATGGATTAGGACCCATATGCTTCAGTGGTCTCACTTCTTTGTAATGCTTTCTTTTCAACTATGATATGACTTCGGTTTCCAGTAGTTTCTTCTGTCCTTGTCAGGATCTATACACATTCTTCTTTCTTTAGGAAATATTTCTCTGTGGTATTTATGCATAATGGAGTTTTACTCAGCCACAAAGATAAATGAAATCATGTCATTTGCAAAAAAAAAATTAAAATGGCTATAACTGGAGATTATCAAATGAAGTAAAATAAGCCAGATTTATTTTAACCTGGTATGAAGCCTAAGGTTGAGGAGGGCATGAGTTCAAGGGAGTAGCACACTACTGTTATTTCCCTTAAATGAACATGTTGTCAGACTACCTTCTAAATCTTCCAAAGATTTACGTTTATACATGCAAACTAGTGCTACTCTCAATCTGGGGCAGAGAAGCTCTTTTTTGCAGAAGATGAATACAGAATCATACCCGATTGAAGCACTGAAAATAGGTGACTGATGAGCACTCAGTCTTGAACAGGACATGAAGGTCCACCTTCCTCCCTGCAAAGTTCTGGAACCATCAGAGAGGAGAGGGAAGAAAGGATTTAAGAGGCTGAAGATAGGGAGAACTGTCATGAAAGGCCACCATCCGAACATGGCATTGCCTCTGCAATGAACACACAACAGCTATGGAAACCTGCACAATACTCTGCCCTCCAACTCTCTAGCGTGGGTAGAGGAAGTGCCTAGGGTCCCATCCCTTCCTGAGCTAATGACTGTAAGTGGCTTCTGGAGGAGAGAATGCCATTCTTTCAAATGGTGTAGCCACTGGGGACTAGGTGGGAAGAATCCAGGGGTTCAGAGGGAAAGGGAGTTGGATCGCATCGGATAACTATGGTGATTTGAATGAAAAGTCCTTCACAGGCTCCAAGTATTTAGACAGTTTGTCTCCAGTTGGTGGTGCTGTTTGGGAGAGACTTTAGGAGGTATGGCCATGCTGGGGAAGCACATCATGGGGCGGAGGCGGGGGGGGGCATCTTTGAGAGTTCTTAAACCATATGGATGATAAAGACAAGAAACGAATTTTGTAGCAAAACGCAAGGAACCGGAAAACATTTAAGTGAAGCATCTCGGGCTCAGAAAGACAAACACCTATGATCTATGATATGCATATCCTTGTCTCTGTCAACTATGTATATCCAGGTGGGAGTAAATATGCTTAGAGGCACCAAAACTAGATTGTGGCCCACATGACTGGAACAAAAAGAGAAGTTAAGGGAGTGGGGTGGGGCAGACAGTAGAGCAAAGTGGAAAGGAGGAATGAGGGTGTGTAAGAGTTCGACCATGAAGGGGTCAGGGAAGTGAGGGGGGCCTGTGGGCGTAGGAATCAACCAAAATGAAATACGGAGGGCAACCCCATACGGAACCATACTACTTTGAAAGTTAAAAAAAAAAAAATTAAAAGACAAATGTTACATTTTCTGTCATGGGTGAGAATTTACTTTCAGGAGTGTGGGTGCTCCTGCTAAGGCCGCAATGGAAAGTCTCCATTCCAGGCATAGTGACTTCCCCAGGTTAGCACAAAATTGTGAGAGCAGCTCCTTATGGCTCCCTCCGTTTGTATACGTAGTCCCTCCCCCTCGTGCAACTAGGGCAGACTGGTTGGTTGGGAGGCGTGGCCGACTCTCCCTGCCCCTCCTTTCTTGTGCCACTTTAAGTCAACAAGTTTGTGATGATTCTAGGCATGTGGGTTCAACCAAGCTTGGGAAGAAGGCGCCTGTCCGTAGCTTGCTGGGCGAGGACGGTTCTTTGCAACAAGTACCATTGTCCTTAGCTGCTTTACACGAACCTTCTTTTGAACATTCAAGCTTCTAAAGAGTATATCCTGTATAACCTTTTCTTTTCTTATTTTTTTTTTTTTTTTTAAGATTAGACCACTGTGTTCTCTGTGCCTAGCATGAATCATCACTAATCTAAATGCTTATCACTTGGTAGAGTCTTTAGTTGCATTAGTTCAGTAAACTTGAACAATAGCTCTAATAAACCCTTTGTTGCAACATTAAGGTTTTAGATGAGGAGAAAAAAATTCATATTAATCTTCTTTAATGTGGATAAAACTCATGGTAATAGAGTATCTCTGGAAAATTTCATCTTTTTCTTTTAATCACATAGGATTTTGCATGATGTATACATCAGGAGTTGAAGTCTTTATTTTTCTTTTGTGTATATGAAGGTTATGCCTGAATGTGTGTAAGTGCACCCATGCTGTGCAGTTTCTGCATAAGACAGAGAAGGGTGTTCGATCCCCTAGAACTGGAGTTATGGACAGTTCTTAGCTGCCATGTGGGTGCCAGGATTCGAGCCTGGGTCTTCTGTAAGAACAGCCATTGCTCTTAATTGCTGAGCTGTAGTAGTTGAAGTCTTAATAATGCCATGAAGGATTTCTACTGCCTCAGGTCTTTGTCTTTCTTATTATCTCTAAAGATTTAGCTATTTTATTTGATGGTTCCTTTAGTTTGATATTAAACTCTGAATTCTCAGAAGTGGGTACAAGTTTCCTCAGTAGCCCATCTGCAAGATATGGCAAATGATATATCACATGTTCTACTCAGAAAGGTCCCTGTCTGTTCCTAGATCAATACAAGCCACCCTCTTCCATGCAATGCTTACTTTCCAAGTTGTCACATTGTCTAGAAAACCACTGGTGACTGTGCCAGGTACCAATTTTAACATCAAAGTATCTACTCCTTATCTCTCCTCTGGAGACGCTAGATTCTATACCACTAGCATCCTGGCTTAAGTAAACTTTGATAAATATAATAGTGATGTCGTCCAAGTTAAAAACAACTAATAAAAAATAAAGATCCTCGACTGGTAGCATATGCCTTTAATGCAAGCACTTGGGAGGCAGAGGCAAGTAGAGCTCTGTGAGTCTACTTGATCTACATAGTGAGTTCTAGGACAGCCATGGCTAAATAATGAGACTCTGTCTCAAAAAAAAAAAGTTCAAATCTTTGTTTATAGCTGTTTCTTGTCTAAGGCCAAGGTTTTAAGTTTTAGCTGTTTTACAACTGATGATAAATGGTGATATTTTAATAACTTGCTTTTGGTTTGGAATACACACACAGATATATTTGGTTTGTAAAAGGTATATATACTCATTTTATTTAGACTACATGTATGTATATGTATTCATCTATACAGTTATTTTATCCATGTCATAATTTGAAATGGTGCCTATGCAGGCTTTAAGAAAAACCCACATGAATGGGACCTTTTCACTAAATTTCTAATCTATAACTTATTTCTCTGGTATAAACTCAAGAAGGTTTCTTCCAGATACTTATTTTATGTATGCATTTAATTCCCATGTTATACATAAATATTTTCAATGTAAAATAATTGGACAAAATCATTAAGAACAAGTCCTTTTCTACATATCTTCTCTATACCCTAATCTTGTTTTCACTTCCAATATTGACAGTGATTAGAAGTTTGATTCCTATCCTCAAAGAACTTTAAAACATATTTCATATACAGGTATACAGATAAAAGGGTTTTTAGGTGTAAATGGTATTGCACACATTGAGTGCACTGTTGTCTTTATACTCACAGTGTCTTGTGGAAGTTTACATGTCTTATACTGTCTCTTTACTCCAGTTTGTATAAACCATCAATTACTGATGACATTTATATCACCTCGCATTCTATGACATATACACATTGCAGAAAAAAGCCTTATTCATGTCTTTTGTGCATGAAGATACCCATATATTGCTGAATAGAAAAGAATGTGTGTTTATATGTATGTACCTGATGATGTGTGTAGGGAATGGATGCCGGGACATCCATGCCGTCACATGCCGGGACACTCAGATTGTCAAGCTTGTTCAGTAATTGTTTTGACCTGCTGAGCCATTTCATTGGCACCTAGAACAAGCACGCGTGCGTGCGTGCGTGCGTGTGTGTTTGCTCATTTTTGAGACAGTGTCTTGCTGTGCAGCTCAGGCTGGCTTCAGATTCGCTATTTATCTGCCTTAGTCTCCTGAATGCTGGAAAGTGATGGTGTGGGCCTCCATACTTGGTTCACAGTCTGTTTCTTTTTTAAAAAATTGTGACTCTACTGTCAAATTACCATCCATGTACTTTTAAAGATTTATTATTTTTATTTTATGTGTATGAATGCTTGGCTTTATATGTGCATAATGTGCATGCCTGGTGCCAGTGAAAGCAGAAGATGGTATCAGATCTCCCAGATCTGGAGTTACAAACTGTTGTGAGTGCCATGTGGGTACTGGGAACTAAACTGTGTCCTCTGCGAGAGCAGCAAGTTCTGCGAACTGCTGAACTGCATCCCCTGCCTCACCATGTAGTCATTCATCCATTGCACATTTGTGAAGAGTCTACAAAGATCCATTTCCACATAACTTCATTGAAGTGATATTTTTGTTAAAAACATCTTCAGTCTAGTTCATGAAAGTGATATGTATTTTATTTACATTTCCTTTAGTTCCAGTCAATAGTCTTTCTTGGGTTTATTGGAATTTATTATTCTGCTCCATATTTTCATGTGCATTTTTTCTATTGGGATTTGTTTTTATTTATCTTAATGAATTATAAGGGCTATTTTAGATATTATTTCTTCAGTTTTTTAAAATATTCTTTCCTTTTCTAAAACAAGCCCTTTTGTTGCCTTTTTATGTAAAGATTTGATAAGGTAGTAAAATGTACCATTTCAGCTGGGCACGTACCTTTACTCTCAACATTCCGGAGACAGAGGCAGGCAGACCTCTGTGAGAGCATGGCTAACTTGATCTATATGGTGAATTTCAAAAATGAGTAAATAAATACATAAATAAATAATAAAAATGTGCCATTTCATTCTTTGTGAATTTTGTGTTTTATATTTTCATTATACATCTTCCCCAGTTCTAAAGTTATTACAATATTACTCTGTATTATCTTTTTCTGCTGTATGTTTGCTTTTTATATTTTTCTCTTTAACTGATCTGAAATATATTTTTATGAATAATATGAGGTAGAACTTTAATGTGTGAAAAAACTGAATATTACCTTAATTATAAAAATTATTTTTTAATTGGCATCCTTCAAGCTTTAGAAGACCCGTGGGAGAATAATTTAGAACTTAACATGTGATCATTGATTATTTTATTATAATTTAAACATGGCTAAAAAGTATCAACTCACACATAAAATTGTAGTTTTCCAGTTTATGTCAGTTTTATGTAGATGTTTGTTTCAATAGCATGTTTATGTATGACCCAAATATGCATTTTACTTTACTTGGAGAATAAACAGAGACAAAACATTTTTTATTGTAAATAAGTGTTAGTAGTTTAGGATCCAGTCCTGTGAACAAAAATGGAACTGGCATTGCCAGCCATGCAATAATCTAGCTCGAGGCTTTAAATCCTGCAACTGAGAAATAGGCAGGAAGAAAGCAATTTCCAAGGAAGAAGTGAAATGAAGGGTCACTAATAGGATAAAGAGGAGGCATGGTGGTGACAGTTCATAAAAGGGACAAGAACAGGTTGCATCTGCCGATGGAATCATTACATGCTGTTATAATGCAGATAGATTTGTCATGACTAAGTGCGGAGCTAATGACACAGTTCCATGTCATGTCTCTGCCTTCTTAGACCTTTCAGTTAAAAAAGCAATAGTTATCAGTCTGCCTTTCCAGAGATATTATAGCAGCAGAGTGAGAAGTGAGTTATCACACAGGGATTTACTGTGTGAATGACACCAGGGATTATTAACCTTTCAACCTTGTTATACTTATGGCACAAAAAGGTTAAGTGACTCTGTCAGGTCACATCACTGGCAGTGAAGTCCGAGCTAGACTTCTCCTCATTTCTCTTTCCCTGCTTCCCCTAGGTCATGTACCAGTGAAATAAGAACCCAGGCCATAGTGCTAACAAACAGATGTCAGGAACTGCTTTTCTTTGTCTCAGGTAAGGATACCACCAAGAAATCATACCCGGGCCCCAAATCTAAGAAGCACTCTTGATTCTTCTGTTTTGCTGATTACCTGTAATATTTCAGCTAATCCACCTACTTGTCTATTCACTAGATATTAAAAACAACAACAACAAAAACAAATAACAGAAGCTTTTTCTCACTATTTTTCCTGTCAAAGTCACCAACCCGCATCTCTTGCCTGGGCTGCTGTAAGAGTTTTGTTAGGTTTTGACTCTTCTTGTTTTCTCTATTTCACTTGCCACCCACTAACTAAGGTGAGCTATATTGTTATCTCTGCTTCCTATCTATCTATCTATCTATCTATCTATCTATCTATCTATCTATCATCTATTTATCATCTATCTGCTATATATCAGTCTATCTACTACCTATCTGTCATCTATATATCAGTCAATCTACCTATCATCTATATGTCAATTTATCATTCATCTGTGTATTATCTATCTTCTAGCATCTATCATCTACTATCATCTATCTATGTATCTATCAATCATCTGTCTTTGTCATCTATCTACCACATGTCTTTAACTTAATTTAAATAATTTCAAACCAATGACTTCCCCTTTTATTGTGCATACAAATCATATACCTTCTCTTGGCTTACAAGGCTCTGTGATTTAGTCCTTGCTCTTTGCATGTCTCTCTGATTTGTTTTCTATGCTATCCTGCTTATTTACTATGCTTCAGGCACAATGCACCTGTTTATGTCTTTGGTATACTTTGCATATTCCTTCTTCAGACCATGTTAATAAGTCTCTTTCCTCACCTATTTTGAAGTTCCACACCCAGACCTTCATATATCTAGAACTTTCTCATAAGTTAGATTTCAAATTAAATACCATTATTTCAAATTTCCTTCCTCAGAGGCTATCCTGTCATGCATTCTCTATTTTGTTTGAGTATTCATAGCACTTAACATTCAGAATTACATATTTAAAAAGTAATAGTCATAATTTGACTTTTATTCTACCTTATAAGCTTCATGAAGGCAGTGCTGTTGAGTTATTGACTTATTTATATCCCTTGACTAGTTCCTTAGTTCCTGGCATAGAGTTATTGCCCTCATAGAAGGTAAAGAAAAAAAACAACTCTGTCCAGACAGCAATATTCACTAAGATCTTTGAAATAATAAATAGCTGGGCGTGGTGGTGCATGTCTTTCATCCCAGCATAGGCAGAACTCTGTGAGAGTGAGGCCAGTTTGGTCTGGTCTCCATAGCCAGTTCTAGGGCAGATGGGGCTGCAGAGAGACCCTATCTAAACTAAAAGTTGTGTGTAGTCAGTAAGTTCTTTAATTTCTTTACATTTTCTCATTTTTACAGTAGCAATAATGATAGAATCAGCTTCATCTAAATTATTGTTAGAATATTAGCCAAATAACACATGGAAAATGTTTGACTTGATGTCATGCAGAGAGTATGTACTCAAAGAAGGAAAAAAAAGTGAAAAAATAAAATGAAGATTAAAGTTGATGTCAACTCTTGAATATGATGTTTTTAATGTCTCTAATTTCTTCTTTGCTGTTCTAGTTCAGTGTTTTTAAGAAGGAGGTAAAGATTGTTTTTCAGAAATGTCAGAGAGTAGAAAGTCCAAGATAATGCACAGGGAGTCCAGCTCCCCTCAGTTTCATCTGCTTCCTCCCTCTCACATATATGAAGACATTCAGGCACAAAGAGAGAAGATCAGGAAACAGAGCACATTAAACTTCCTGCATCGATTTGCCATATGGTCAAGTGTGTGCTGCTAGTGGAATTCCCCAAGTGTACACAGTTTAGTCTATCCTCAGTGGGCAATTAGCCATATTATAAGCGGCAAACCTGAATGGGAGACAAAAAGATGGTGCATTTGTCAGTTTAAAACTAATGTTTGGCTTTTTTCTAGTAAACATGACTTAAGTTTATCTAAAACTGTAGACAAGCCTTTTCTACCAACCAAAATAATCTTCAGTTGTTTACAAATAATTGCAATTTGGGTTCCATTGGATTCATCCATGAAGACAAACAGGAAAGGAAAGAACTGAAATTCTTAAAACTGTGCAGCGTAAACAGTTGGCCAGTGATGGGCTGAAGACAATTACAGCCAGGTGCTCCCCAGCCCTCTCATTCCTTCTCTCTTCTTTTCCTGGACATAGATCAGAACGAAATTAATCAAGTTAGCAGGAACTTTTCTTGTTTAAAGGTTATTTAAAGCCAGGATGGAAAAGCCATACAAAATGCTTTCCTCATGTCACAGCATAAACAAACAGCGTCCAAGCCCTAGTCATCACTTAACTAATCTGTAACAGCCCCAGGGAAGAACAGGACAGGGTGAGTAGGGAATGTCTGATGTTACGATATGGATGAGATGCCCATTAACTGCAGCAACTACAAAGTCAAGAAGATGTAAATAATATGCTATAGAGCCTTTCTTTATAATCACCTGTTATTCTATTAACCAGAAAATCTGTAAAATTCTTAACTTGACATATTGTCAGGAGAGCTATGTCTAATCTTAGATTTCTTCTCTTGCTTTGTATGAATTTTGCTAGCTCCATTCCTGGCCTTGACTATTGTGATGACTTCCTAGGGAGAATGTATAGTGCAGTCAGAAGCCAGGGATCTGATCCCATCACAGCTACTTCCTTAATAGATTCTCATGTAAGCCACATTGCCTCTGCTAAATGGGACTCACCTGACAACGTCATTATGCTGATGTGAAGATTAAATGGGTTAAAAAAAGAAAAGTGTTTTGAAGGGTTTCTAGCACAGAGAAAGTATTGTGTGCATTTTAGCTCTTATCCTTTTTCCAAGTAGAAGACTTCATTCTGTTTTATCTGCATTCCTTCAGATTTCACTTTTATTAACCAGTGTTTCCAACAGTATTTGTAAAGAGGTTGTTCCCGGAATCATATTCTGCCAACTGCCTCTGCTAATTGCTTATTGCTCAAGAGATAGTGTCTGTAATGAACACTGTACTTTTTTTCTGTTCAACAATAGTCATTTACCTTATCTTTAAAATACTATTTTTGGTTTATATATATATTGTATGTGTGTGTGTGGGGGTCTCTGTGCACCATGTGGGTTCTGGGGATCAAACTCAGATTCCTCATGCTTTGTGGCAAGTACCCTTTATTCACTGAACTGTCTCACAGGCCTTCAACCTATCTTTTATGAAGTACTCATAGGAGATCTGAGAAGATGTCTCCATGTACCCACTTGCCTTGCTTAGCAAAAGGAAGGACATGAGTTTGTGTTTCCAGTACCTACATAAACCCAAATGATGTGGCACATGCTTGCAACCCCAATAAATGAGATCAAGGCTCAGGAAGAGACTGTCCCACCAAATAGGATGAAGAACAATACAGAAAGACTCCCAGTGTCCAGCTCTGACCTCTACATGCATACACCTCCATGTGCATATATACACGGTCTCACACATATCTCACTACTATACATAAACACATACTATACACACACAGATACACACACACACACACATACACACACGCACACTCGTTTCTAACTTAGGTATTACTTAAACTGGTCTGAATAACTTTCTTATACTGAAAACTGATGAATGCTCTCTAATATAGCCTTTTTCTCTCCCTGTTCATACTATAATTGCTCTTTCCAACTTACACACTCTTTACATTCCCCAGGATTTTGCTCTGTGTGCTCTGGCAATCTGCCTCTGTTCTTTCCCACTGCAGCAATTGCAAACTTATTTCATTATACTGCATTTGGCAGAAAGAATTGTTTCTTGATTAGTATCTGAGCTGAAAACAGTTTCTCAGTTGAGCAAAATTATCAAAGCTGTACTAGACTTGTTTATAATGGCCTGCTATTTCCTCAGTCCCTCTAAGGGAAGTTTCAGAGGCCCTTTCTCACTAATGAGTAGATTTGTTATGGTGAGGCACCATGTGACCTACACCATCTGGCTAATACTTACTGGACCAGGGAGGTGCATCTACCCCAAGGCCAAGGGGTTTCAGCTATGGCTTGCATAGCCTACCTCAAACAAATTTTTTGGGAAAATAGCCAATCAGATCCACCCCTTTGGAATTTAGAATTTGGAAACAGACCTGCCTAAGGCAGTTAACCTTAGGGATATGTATCAAAAGTGTGTATGAAAAGTTGCCATTGTGTAGAGGGGGCTGAAATAATCCCTTGGAGACATGTGCAAGCTGAAGTAGAAAAGGATCCCTAGAAAAGAGGCAGACAAGAGAGGTAGCTGGAGGAACACAGGGAGAAATGTATGAAAACATGCTGTCTGTAGAGCAGACAGGGAGGCTGGCTTTTCATGGATGTCCTGGTTAAGCCTGACCACATAGCACCATCGCTCTCAAATTTCTGGGAATATCATATATGCATTTCCTCCTATTCAGTGGGCTCTAAGACCAGGTACTTGTTGATTGGTCTCAAGATAAAAGTGTCACCACTGCAGCACTGTCAAATGCCGTGGTAGCCACTGATGTGGTTATTTGGTCACAAAGCTGGTGTTGGGCCATTGATTTAGGTTCTCCCTTGGCTACTTGTGTAGTGCTCTCCAGAGCTATAAGTGCTAGCATTCAGGGGAAGTGACTTCCAAGTCAGTTCCAGCTCCGATGCTCCAAGTCTAGTCTCCGAACTATGTCTGTCTTCAGCAATAGGGTCTTAACTTCAAGTTCTGGGAGGCCATCAAGGGCTGTGGCAATAGCCCAAGTAATTTTGGGAGTCTCTTTGACTACCCTCGCCAACAACTCATAAGAAGATTTCTTCTGCCTGGAAGTATTTCTTATGTAGCCTTCAGCTATGCACATGGGCTCATGTAGAGGTATTCTACGTGGGAACTGTCATTAAGTTGTTAGACTAATATGATTCCCTCTGGTGTTTTACACTAGGGATGCATCATTTATCTCTCCTCTCTCTATCGCTCTCTCTTGCCCTGTGTAAACTTCCCTTCCTACATTCCCTATTTAAAGTGTCCTCAATTTCCATCATTTCTTCCCTGATAATACTAGGCTCCTAAGACCCCAGCTCTCTTGAGCTCCTTTTTCTTTGCCCCATAGTTTTTTTTATAACCCCCCTCACCCCTCTTCCATTGTATACCACGTTGTATCTGTTTCTCTCTTAGTAACACCTGTCTCCTATTATTTTTCTCCCTTAGGTTACTTCTTTCCTTTTACCTCCCTGGTTCCTTTCCATTTTCCTAGTTTCTGAAGATAATTCAGGATACATACTCCCATATAAACGTTTAGTGCTAGGATCCACATTATGAGGGAAAACATACGTCATTTTTTTTTCTGGTTCTGTGTTACTTCACTTAGTGTAACAGTTTCTATTGCCATCAAAGCTCCATTCTAGTTCCATTACCTGCAAATGTCATTTTTTCTTTACCGCTGAGTAGAACTCCATGGTGTAAATGTACCACGTAAATCCATTAGTCACTTATCAGTTGAGGGACATATAGGTGGCTTCCATTCCTTAGCTATTGTAAAAAGAACAGCAACAAACATGGATATATAGGATGAATCTTTTGGGTATATGCCAAGGAGTGGTATAACTGAGTCAAATGATAGGTTCGTTTTTTAGTTTTTTAAGAGTTCTCCACACGACTGTGCACAGGAGTTACATGAGTTTACAATCCGACCAGCAGTGAATGAGTATTCCTTTTCCTCACATCCTCTCCAGCATTGGGGTCATTTGTTCTCTAGATCTTAGCCAGTCTCACTGGGGTAAGATGAAATCTTGAAGTGGTTTTAATTTGCATTTCCCTAATTATTAATGATGTTGAGCACTTTTAAAGATGGTTGTAAGCTATCTTTATTTCTTCTTTTGAGAAATTTCTGTTCAGACCTTTAGCCCATCTTTTAACTGGGTCGCTTGTTTTCTTGATTCTTTGTTTTTTGAGTTCTTCATGTGTTCTGGATATCAAACCTCTATCAGCTGTGTCACAGGTGAAGATTTTATCCCATTCTGTGAGTTTTCTCCATTTCCCAGTTGTTTCTTTTGCTGTGCAGAAGCTTGTGGATTATTGACCTTAATTCCTAAGCAACTGCTGTCTGATTTAGAAAGTCTTTTCCTACATCTATGTCTTGTAGGTTACTGCCAATGTTTTGTTCTAACAGTTTTGGATTTCAGGTTTCACATTGAGGTCTTTGATACATTTGGAGCTGACTTCCGTGTCAAGTGAAAGATAAGTGTCTAGTTTCATTCTTCTACAGGTAGAGGTCCAGTTTTGCCAGCACCTTTTGCAGAAGATGCTGTCTTTCTTCCAGTGAGTGTTCTTGGCCCTCCTGTCAAATACGGTGGCTGAAATTGCATGTACTCATGTTTGACTTTTCAGTTTATTCCATTTGTCTGTGGGTCTAATTTTGTGCCAGTACCACGCTGTTTTTATGACTTTAGCTCTGTAATGTAGTTTGAAATATGGTACATTAGTGCCCCCTGCATTGTTCTTTGTACTCAGGGTTACTTTGGCTATCTGGGTCTTTTGAGCTTCCACATGAATTTTAGGTGTTTTTTTTTTTTTGTTTTTGTTTTTTTTTTGGTAATACTGTAAAGAATGTCATGGGGATTTTGATCAAAATTGCATTGAATCTATCAATTGCTTTTGGTAGGATAGTCATTTTCACAATATTAATTCTTCCAATCCATGAGCATGGGGGATCCTTCTATCTTCTGGTGTCTTCATCAATCTCTTTCTTTAAAGATTTAATATTTGAATTGTGGAGATCTTCAATATCTTTTGTCAGATTTGTTTTGAGATGTTTTATGATGCTATTATGAATGGGGAGGTTTCTTTGTACTCTTTCTCTGATTGCTTGTTATTGGTATATAGAAAGACTACTGATTTTTGTACATTAATTTTGTAATTTGCCCCTTTACTGAAAGTGTTAATAATTTCTAGGAGTTTTCTGGTAGAATTATGAGCATCTCTTAGGTATAATATCATATCTTCTGCAAAAAGTGATGATTTGACTTCTTTCACAATGAGTACTCCTTTTAACTTCTTCTTGTCTTATTGCTCTAGCAAGAGTTTCAAGCACTATATTAAAAAAGAGTGGGGAGAGTGGACAGCCTTGTCTGGTTCCTAATTTTAATAGGAATGCTTCCAGTTTGGGGCATTTGGAAAGACATTGGCTCTGGTTTTTTGTATATAGCTTTAATTATGTTGAGGTGTGTTCACTTCAGTCTAATTCCCTCTAGGACATTTCACATAAATGCATGTTGAATTTTATCAAAGGGCTTTCTACATCTGTTTTGATGACCATGTGATTTTTGTCTTTGAGTCCATTTACATGCTTTATGACTATTATTTACTAACATATATTGAGCTACCCCTGTATCTCTGGAATAAAAGTGACTTGATCATGGTGGATGATCTTTCTGATATGTGTCTGTATGTGATCTGCATGTATTTTGCTTAGAATTTTTGCATGTATTTTCATTGAGGATATGGGTCTATAGTTTTCTTTATTGTTTTTAACTTTACCTGGTTTTGTTATTAGAGTGATGCTGGCTTCATAAAAGGAATTTGTGAGTTCTCCCACTGTTTCTATCTTTAAATAATTTAAATAGTATTGGATATAGATCTTTGAATGTCTGATAGAATTCTGCAGTGAATCCATCTGGGCCTTGACTTTCTTTGGTCAGGAGTTTTTCTATTACTGTTTCAGTTTACTTATATGTTATGAGTCCGTTTAAGCTCTGGATCTCTTCTTGGTTTAGCTTTGGTGATTCCCATGATTTTAGATATGCATCCATTTCTTTAAGTTTTTCAAATTTAATAGCACATAGTTTTTAAAGTATTCCCTTGTATTGTTCTGGATCATTTTGTTGTCTGTTGTGATGTTTCCCACTTCATCTCTGATTTCATTGATATGGAGTAGCTCTTTCTTTCTTTTGGTTAATTGGGCCTAGGGTTTATCTATCTTGTTTATCTTTTCATTCTTTGCATTGTGTTCTTTATTTCTATTTCATTACTTTATGCTTTGATTTTTGTTATTTCTTGTCTGCTGAGTTTGGGTTTCACTTGTTGTTAGTTTTAAATATTCTTGACTTACAATGTTAAATCATTTATTTGTGTTCTTTCTTATTTTTTAATGTAGGCACTTAGAGTTATAAACTTCCCTCTTAGGACTGCTTTAACATGTCCCAGAAGTTTTGTTGGATTGGATTGTCCTTTTCATTTATTTTCAGGAATATCTTTATTTCTTTCTTAAAGTCTCCTTTGACCAATTTACTATTCAGGAGTGTGTTGTTTAGTCTACATGAAATTCATGTGGTTACTAGGATTTCTTCTTGTGGTGATTTAAAGATTTGTTGCATTGCAGTATGATAGAATGCATAGAATTATTTCAAGTTTTTTGTATTTGTTGAGGTTTGTTTTGTGTGCCAATATATGGTTGATTTTGGATAAAGTTCTATAGCGTGCTGAATAGAATGTGTATTTTTTGTTTGGGTAAAATATTTGGTAGATGTCTGTTCAGTTCATTTTATGTATGGTATTGTTTAATTCAGACATCTCTCTGTTTATTCTCTGTCTGATTGACCTGTCTAATGGAAGCAGTGAGGTACTGATGTCCCCTAGTGTTTGTGAGTTGGGATTAATCAGTGACTTTAAATCCTGAAGTACTGTTTTTATGAAGCTGGGTGCACCAGAGTTTGGTGCATATATGTTCATGATTGTGATATCTTCCCAGTTAATTGTTCCTTTGATCAGAATGGAGTAATCCTCTTTACCTCTTCTGATTAGTTTTAGTTTGAAGTCTATTTTGCCACATATTAGAATGGAAACTTTTGCTTGTTTCTTAGTTCCATTTTCTTGAAATATATTTTTCTATCCTTTTACCTTAAGGTAATGCCTGTCTTTGAAGGTGGGATATGTTTTTTGCAGACAACAAAAGGATGGATTTTGTTTCTTGATCCATTCAGGTAGCTTGTATCTTTTGAATGGGGAGTTCAGTCCATTGATATTTAAGTTGTTATTGAAAGATGTGTATTGATTCCCATCATTTTAAATTCTGTTGGCATCTTTGGTCTAACTTCGTTTTTCCCCAGTTATACCTTCATTTATTTTCTTTCTGTTGTCCGTTGGGTATAGTAGTTACTTTCTTCAGCTCTTAGTATTGCTTTAAGTATTCTCTGAAGGGCTACTTTTCTGGATGTGAACGCTTTCCAGCTATTCATGTC
Organism: Eospalax fontanierii; assembly: GCA_035773235.1. Taxonomy (NCBI): domain Eukaryota; kingdom Metazoa; phylum Chordata; class Mammalia; order Rodentia; family Spalacidae; genus Eospalax; species Eospalax fontanierii. Next base: position 70,177,160 of record CM069524.1, on the reverse strand, counting down.
ATGAAATATTTTTCTTTCCCCTTCAACTGTCATAGGCATCTTTGCTGGATAAAGTATTCTAGATTGGCATCTAGAATTAAAGTATTTTAATTGGTCATTTAGGACCATTAATACTTTGTTCCAGGCTCTTCTGGCTCTCTCAGTTTCCAGTGAAAAGTCAGTTGTAAATCTGTTGAGTTTTCCTTCATATGTGACCTTTTTTTCTTTAACAGCTTTCAGAATTCTCTCTGTTCTGTATGTTTAGGATTTTTCTTATGATATGCCATGGGGAGTTTCTTTTTTGGTCCTGTCTATCTGATGTTCTATTTGCTTCTTGTATTTGTGTGAGAATAAAAATTTCCTTATTTTGGGGAAATTTCCTTCTAAAATCTGGTTGAATTCTGGTCAATACTATTATCTCGAGATTCTTCTCTTTCCTCTGTGCCTATGATGTGTAATTTTTTATCTCTTCATGGTGTCCCCCATTTCCTGCATATTCCACTTCTATGTTTTTTAAATTTTTATAATCTTTGCTTGGGTGCTCCAGTTCTTCAGCTTTATTGTCCAGTCTTGATGTTCTGTTTTCCATTTCATGCATTCTCTTTTTGAGGCTTTCTCCCATAATTTCAAATTGGCTTACTGAGGTTTTCATTTCCTTCTTTATTTTAACCTGAGTTTTCTTTAATATTTCTATCTCTTTTATGAATTCAGTGAGAAGTTTATCCCTATCTTGTTTTAGGTCTTTGATTTGTTTGTTTGTGTGTTCTTTAAATTCATTGAATCGTTTGACCATGTTTATGGATGTTTTTTTAAACTCTATGTCCTGGGTTATCTCTCTTGGGTTCTCATTGTAGAATTCTTCTACAGGACTAGCGATGTTTGACGGGGACATATTATTTGGGTTTTTCATATTATTATTTTTTTGTTATGATCTTGGCCTGTGAATTTCTTTTGTTGTTTTTGAGTCTGATGTGGGTCTCCGGCCTTCCTCTGTTTGGTTGAAGTCTGATTCTGTTTATATACTTGATGTGACTTGGTTGTTTTTTCATTGGGTATGAAAAGATAGTTGTTCAAGGCTTCAGGTTCTCTCTTTTGATTTTATATTTCAGGGACCAGATGGCTCTAGTCCAGTTCCTCCAGAATTCTCTCAGAGGCACAGGTTAGGTGAGAAATCAGATACTCTCAGGCTCTCTCTTAAGGTCTGTGTCCTTCTATCCAACAGGCACAGCACCAGTTGGGAAAATTGCTAAGCAGGGACTGAATGCAGGCTTTCTCAGGCAGTCTTCAAAGGTCTGGGCCCTAGTGAAGAAGGATGCTCACAGAAATCCAAAGCAAGTTTAGGGAGGAGACAGCAAAATATATGGGCTGTCACAAGAATGCAAAGGCAAGTTGGGGATGGGGACAGCCTTTGAGGCTCTAACAAGGTAGACTGATAATTGAGCTGGTCTGAATATGGGATTCAGGACCCAATGGGTTGGTCTGAGCTAAATTATTTGTCTTGGGATTTGAGGTTCTGAGAACACGAGCAGTCCTGTTCCCAGGGCCAGAAGAAGAATAGGTAAGGGAGTTACGTTAGTATTATATCCAAAGAGTCATCATTGAGATCAATATCATAGGGTTTTCTTCTAGGAGTTGTGCAGGTTTTGATTTTATTATATTAAATCTTTAATCTAGTTTGTCTTATTTTTATATGATTTAATATGTTTCCATGTTCAATCTTTGCAAGTGGATATCTAGTTTTTATAACACCCCTGAAGAAATCCTGCCCCCCATTTGTTCTTAGCACACTTATCAAAGACTAGGTGACTATGTGCTAGGGGCTGATTTCTGTGTTCTGTGTCCTGCTAATCATCCTGAGTATTTGTTTTTATGTCTGGAAAACTATAACTTTGTGACCGAGTTTAGGAAGCATAAGTTTTTCTCAAATTTCTGTACATTTGGAATTTTGTGGTTTCTTTTACATTTTAGAATTATTATTTTTTTTCTGTGAAAAGTGCTGTTGGATTTCTGTGAGGGATTGCAATGAATCTGCAGATTTATTTGTATACAGTCAACTTCTGCTTTGTCTTTTTATCCTTTTTATGCCTCATAAATTCTCTGTTGACCTATCTTTATCATATGTGTGGATATGCACAGTGGATATGAGCTTGAAAAACAAGAAAAACCTTGTTAAGTCTCAGTGTTTGCAATTGACAGCTCATAATTTCATTATGTAAGAGAGAATCAAGTTGTGCCAATTGAATAGATGATACCTGCAAATCATAGGTGAATGCTTTCTGGCTGTGTCAGCATGGCCTATGACATTATTGTAACATGCGTGTAAGAGCGAAAGCTCACATGCTGAGAGAAGGAAAAGAGTGGGGAAGAGTCAGGTTCCTTATTTTTAAAACTGATGCCCTTCCTTCCAGACACTCAATCCACTTCTGCAAGGTAGCAATAAAATATTCATAAGAGTAAGATCCATATGACTCAGTTACTTTCCATAAACACCTTACTTGAAAAATATTTTTAAAATTTCTTTTATGTGTCTGAATGTTTTGTGTGCTTGTATGTAAGTGCGCTCTTGTCATGCAATGTTTGTGGAGACCAGAAGATGGCATCAGACCCCCTGGAACTGAAGTTATGGACAGTTGTTAGCAGCCATGTTGGTGCTAGGAACTAGACCCAGCTCCTCTACCAGAGGCACCAGTACTTTTAACTGCTGAGCAGACTCTCCACCCCCAAGGACCCTATATTGTCTAAACACTGACAGACTGGGGACCGTATCATATACCTTCAAGACAAACCACACCCAAAGCTTTGCAGTCAGTCCTATGGTTTTTCCCATCTTCAGATAGTCAAAAAGAAGGAAATTATGAGGGGATTCCCTCAGTTATTTGACAGGAAATACCAAGAAATATTACCCATATTGCTTTTCCTTGCTTTCTGAAAACTGTTTTAACACTTCCATGTGAAGAACAAACACTTGCCTCTCAAAGCATATCTTAGAGAATTCTACTTCTCAAGAATCTTACTGAATGTTCCTTGGGAAAACTGAGGTTTATAGTTAACATAGTGTCTTCGTGCAGACAAATCAAGTGATTTCATGTATGGTTCATCCCTATACAATGTAAACAGCATTGTAATTTCTGGTATATTCTTTATTGTTTTTCTTGTTCATTTTTTTCCAGGACTATGGATCTTGTGCATGTTAGCCAAGTTCTTTATGTTAACCTATAGTTCCAGTCTGATATTATTTTGTTGATGAATGTGTGTAGATGGCATTTTGTATATACTGCAGCTATTTCTCTGCTTATAGTTCTATTTCACTTCTTTTATAAAAGGTTTTATTGTTGGCAAAACATGACAAAGTTTTTATTATATATATTTACTATATGTGCTATATATTTCTCAAATCTTTTTTTTAAAGACATATTTTTCTATATGTATAGTTTTGTATCCAATCTTTTGCTCTTTGTTCTTACCTGTGTCAAAAGTACTTGGCAGATTATTTCAAAAGATAATGGTAACAGATGAATGGATAATAAAAGATGTGTAATATATGCACAATGGAATTTTATACAGCTATAAAAAAATGGAACTTGTAGGAAAATGGAAGGAACCGGAAAATCTTAAATTAAGTGAGGTAACAGGATCTGAAAGAAATGCCATATGCTCTCTTTGGTGTACAGATCTGAGCTTCTAATTGTTATACATGTGTATTTGGGGAATGTAGATGGGGAGGGAGATAGAACACACGTGATATGAAAGTTGAAGGTGGGCTTGTGGAGTGGAACAGTACAGGAGGAATCGGGGTGAGGCAGTGACAGACAGATGGAGGTGAAACAGGAGATCAAGCAAAACCAAGTACACATGCAAATGTCATAAGAAGTTTCAGTATTTTGCATGCCAACTAGAAAGGAAAAGATAGCTATGGTAAATATGCCTATCCAAAATGAAATGACCTTACCACTGTTTTTATTATGTGATGAAGTTGCGTTCTCCTCCTCTATGCCTGTGCTGTTCCTGTGATCTGCAAGGTGCAGTGAAGTACAACAGGGTTACAATGTGTGGCTTCTGGCCCAAAGTCGTAAGAAGTGTTGAAGCTTTTACTTTCACCCTTGGAAAGATTCTTTGTCCACACTTCCAAATGATAAGAGTAGACTGAGACTCTCAAGTAGAGATATAGGTTATACAGAGAGTAACTAGCAGAATCTGAGTCCCATAAATGCCTTCTCAGATCCTCCAGCCGTTGTTAAGAGACTTCAACTAACACTCATGAAGCAAGAAATAATCTGTGTTCTATGAATGTTGCTTAAATTTCCAATCTGCAAAGTTGTGAATATTATGGTGGCTGTTGTTTTAAGCCACTGAGTTTTGGAATGCAACCTTATATGCAGCAATAGATTACTGGAACTCTTTTCTCCCCCTTGATCTCACATGTCTTTCGGGGAAAGAGTCGTGTCCAATTCATTGTTTTGGTGTTTCTCCACAGAGCAATCTACTGGTTACACAATAGCTGTACCTGAGTTAATTCCACCTTGTATGTCTGTAGAAAATAGCTCAAGATTATACTGATAGAGTTCTGCAACTGTTAGTGTGATTTTGAAAGGCAGCTTTGTTATGACTTGATATTTGAATACACGGCCTTATACAAGGCCATGGTGCTGTTGATGCAGGTCTCAAGATCCCTCACTCCTGCTTAGAAATTGATGAAATCACAGTCCTCTCATTGGCCTCAGATAGAACCACTATCATAAGAAAATAGAAATGGGTAGGAATAATCATAATCCAGGGCGAAGAGATGTAAATTTAACCATGCCAAATCCAAGGCAGTTCACTGTATCTGTTCTGAAATGAGCTCTTGGTCTTCTGTTTTAGAGTAAAATAAATAAGATGAAATAGTGTAGGAGTAACAACATGAGCCCTACACAACTCTATACATTTGTAATTTAGGAAAAATTTTAAAATGAGGACACAAGTATCAAACGACAGTTACAACAAAATATGACATCAGTACACCATATAATATCCATTTATGATGAGCAAAACAAAGGATGCTAACTTCTGAGTAAGATATATTTCAAAGAAGATATGTACATGATAGGTGCTATCCCTTCCCTCCCCTCCGTTCCCTCCCCTCTCTCCCTCCGTCCTTCGCTCCCTCCCTCCCTCCTTGCCATTGGATGGGCTAGTGATACATACAGGAAAAAAGTAGAATTGCCACACAGAGTTTTGGGTCACTTTCTTTTAAACAATTAAGCTTAATTGTTGGTTAATGGTTGGAAATGGCTTTCTATCTTTACTTCATCTCTTAAAAGTATACATGGGAAACTGTTGTTATTTATATATTTTTAAAATTTATTCCATTAGCGTCTCAATGATAATAGTCTGTATGGAATGAGTGTGAGCCGTCTCGTTTTGAGAAGAAAGTCATTCATTTGGGTGCCTTCCTTTCCCTAAGAGGCTTACACTCAGCTTCGCCATGGCTGGAAGCCAGAGAAGCAATTTCCTTTCCTTTAAAAGGGGTTGGAAAGCATCTGATTATATCAGGAAGGGGCATTTCAGTTTTCAAGGTGAAAGAACACTTGCTTCTTTTATAGATAATGGTAGAAATAAGATACATTACTGAAAGACAAGGGCTTACCAATGAAGCATATCCAGGAAGGGTGAACATAGTCTCTTTTCAGGTTATCTCAATGCCACGTAGCAGAGCAGGGTAACAATACTGCCTTTTCCCTGTACTACTCTGTACAGCTCTTCATCATTTTTACTTACTTTTTGTTTAGCAAAAACATTTGTTAATATTTCTGAAGTATAATGTGATGCTTTGATTTATGTATTTACTGGGTAATGATCGACTCAGTGATTAGTCCATTCATAACCTTAAACTTCCATCTTTTCTTTATGATGATACTTTAAAGATCCTCTGCTCATTCACCTTTTGCCAGAGGGATTTCTTAGAAATGCTTTCTATACTTCAATAATGGACTGTGTAATATCTATCAGTTAGAATCCTTACATTTTTGTCTCTCTGTCTCAGATTGACATTAAATGCTTATAATGGAAGTTAACATTTTAGATAAATATTGTATTTAAATAATTATACTCTTGTCTTTAAAATTTTAAGTAAAAGAAATTATGGAGGTTCTTTAAGATACAGGATATAAGAATAATAATTATTGAAATTATTTTTAATTAAAGTAATTCTAAGATTAATTAAAAATGTCCCAAATATCTAACACTTGATGTTTACCCTTTCCTATATATTTTTTGATGTGTGATATCCAGTAGAAATGTAATAGAACTATAAAAGTGCTACCTGTGTGATTTCAACTGTTTAGTTGCCACGTTCAAATAAATAGAGAAAGAAACTGGAAATGATAATTTTCATGACGTATTTTATTCAACTCAGTATACCCCAAAATATTTAAATGTGTATTAAATATAAGTTATGAATGAGCTATTTTATATAGGTTGTTGTTGTGCTGAACCTTCAAATGGTATGCTTAGATATTACATGCAGCATACTCCAATTTGAACTGGTCAGTTTTCAGATACTTCAATAGCCACATATATCCAGTGGTCATCATAGCAGACAACAATGCCTGCTGTTTGCTTTGTTCAATTCTTCGAATTTTTACCCCTGATGTTTGTATCAGGAACTTGTTTGCAACATTCAGTCTTTCTGGGTAAGTTTTTCCATGTTTATATTGGAACGGTGAGGCCCTTCCTCCTGTCTATAGGAGTTTTGAGAATTTTCCTTAATTCTTTACTATTTCTTTATAAGACAGTTATGTATTTACTTAGTATTTCAGCAATTACCTTTGTACAGGCAATTCATACATTTACTTAACTTACTGTTTAGAATTTAAAGTATAGTTTCCATTTTTCCTGACAGAAGGTAAGTTTCTCTCAGTCCTTAAGGATTCAGCTCTTCATGTGGCGTTGGTGGAGTCTTGAGGCTAGTGCTGTCCTATCCTTCTGGGCTTCCTGAGATGGATTTCTGAAGGTCACACTGAGAACAGCACAACTCACATAGTAAGCAAACAGCATCTAGGTCACTTGCACTGAAATGACTCTAATGGCTTAATGTGACAGTTCAAATAATTGCTTGATGGCCTGTCTGTGATCACGTATCTGATGCATTTCTGTTAGCAAATAGGCTGCAGACGGTCAGGGCCATCCTCTTCTTCCTCCTCCTCGTCTTCCTTTCTTCCTCCTCCCCCTCCCTCTGTTCCTTTGCCCCCTCTCCTTCTCCTCCTTCCCCCATCACTATTCTCAAAATGCAGACACCAGAGAGCATCTCCTGACTTCCAATGTCCATTCAAATCTGTTTGGGGAGGAAGTTATCTGACATTTTGCAACAGAAATTCTGAGGCTTGGTTTTTGAATTTTGTAAAACAAGGGATGAATACATGATTTCACAGGTCTTCTATCAATTTAGTATTTTTGAAAATTAAAAAAATATTTTTATTTTATGTGTATGAGTGCATTGCCTGCAGGTATGTAAGTGCACTTGTGTTGTGCAATACTTGAGTGGTCAGAAAGAAGAGAGTGTTGGATCACCTGGAACTGGAGTTACAGATGGCTGTTAACTGCCATGTGGGTTCTGGAAATTGAACCTGTATTTCCTGCAAGAGCATTTGGTGCTCTTAACCACTGAATCAGCTCTCCAGCCCCCAACTCAGTATTGTTTTTTTACCTAAGGTTCTTTATATTAACACTTTAGACAAGATTGTAAAAGTTGATGCTTCAGTGTCTCCTTTTTCCTTATATAGTTTTAAAAAACATATATTAGATATTCTAAGCCAAAGACAAACTTTAAAAAATATTATTATCATTATTTTTCAATTAACTTTTCAGGTGTCATATAAGGTAATGGACTTAATTATGACACTGTCACATGGGCATAGCATTATCCTTTCTTCTTACTTAACCTCTGCCCTGTTTCACCACCTTTCTACCTCCTGCTGGTCCCTCTCCTCTAAGTGGTCTCTCCCTCTGCTCTCCTGTCACGTCAAATTCCATTACTCTTTGCCCTCTCCATGGTCTCCTTTCTACTCTCAGATCACACGCGCGCACACACACACACTTAGATCTAGATTCCACATATGAGAGAAAAATATTTTTTTCTTTGTATGTGTGACTTATTATGCTAATATAATGGTTCCTACTCCATCCATTTTCTTGCGAGTGCAGTTAATTTTATCCTTCTGTACAGCTGAATCAAATTCCATCGTGTGTATCTACTACTTTTTCTTTATTCATTCATCTGTTGATGGGCATCTAGGCTGATTTCATAGCCTGGCTGTGTGAATGGTGAAGTAGTAAACGGGGAAATGCAGAGATCTGCAAGACGCTGCCTTAGAGTTATTCGGAATGATAGAGCAGGATCATATAGTACTTACATTTTTAGTTTTGTGAGGCAATTTCATACTTATCTCCGTCGTGGCTAAGTTTATTTATTTTTATTACATTCATTTACTTTTGTGTGTTGGGGAGGAGGGCATGTGCAAACCATGGCATGAGTGTGGAGGTTAAGAGGATACCTTTTAGGAGCCAATCTTCTCTTTCTATCAGGTGGATGCTGGGGATTGAACTCAAGTCATCAGGCTTGCAGCAAGCACCTTCACCACTGAGCCATCTTGACAGCCTCCTACAGAGTAGGATTTATTGAACTTATATTCCCGTCAGCACACACATCTTCACCCAGCAATTGCTGTCCTGTCTTTTCTTTTTCTTGCTTTTGTTTCTTTCTTTCCTTCCTTCTTTCCTTCCTTCCATCCTTTCCTCCTTCCTTCCTTCTTTTTATTTATTTGAACAGAGTCTTGTATATCTTACTCTGGTCTCAGAGTTGCTATGTGCTGTGGCTGACAATGGGCTTCTCCTGATTCTCCTAGGATTATAGGAATGTGCCTCCTGGCTGTTGTTTGTTTTCTTGATGGTAGCCATTCTGATTTAGTTGAGATGGAATTTCAGTGTGTAGTTTTAATTTTCATTTCCCTATGGTTGATGACGTTGAACACTTCTTGTTCCTTTTTCTTGTGTGTGTGTTTTGTGTGTATGATGCATAGGTGTGCATGCACATGCAGGCCAGAGGTAACATCAAGTGTTTTTCTCAGTCATCACTTTCTTCCTTTTGTTCTTGTTTAGACCTTTAGAGCTTTGAAGATTTCCTAGGGAGAACACTAACTTTCATATAGGAATTCTTTAAAATGTGAACAATTTAAAGATTGCATTCTCTTATGAAATACAAAGTAGAACTCAAAGAAGCTCAGACTTCAGCACAGGGATGTATTTGTTCTTGTTGAAATATAATTGCGCAATGAGACCAGTGAAAGCCCAGTGAAGAAATTATCAGATTTAGTTGGAAATTCCAGAAAAACTTTAAGACAAGCTGATCTTGAAGAATAATTGGAATTGAAGATTGCTATAGTCTGAATTTTAAATGTTTTTCAAAGGCCCATATGGTGTGGGTATGCTCTTTAGAGAAGCACTGTAGGAAAGTAGTGAAGCCTTTATGAAGTAGAGTCTAGTGAGAAATTTTTATGTCATTTAGGACAAAATTCAAAGTCGATATCAAACCCCAGCTGCTTCCTCATCCCACTTTGTTTCGCTTCCAAGCCAGAAGGTGAATGGTTTGGTTATATTATACAGTGCCGTGTACTGCCTCACCTTGGGGCCTAAGCAGTGAGGTTCACCTATCATGCTTCAAACCTCGAAAACTGTGAGCTAAAATAAATCCCTCCTTATATGATCAATCTCAGATATTTTATTACAGTAATGGAAAGTTATTAACACACAGAAGTTCCCAGTTGGGTATGGAGGAGAATACAATTCTTGAATGATGATAAACCAGAATGGATGTACAGATATTTGTTCAATCTAGGAGATGATGAAACTTATTAAGGTTATAGCATAGAATATAAGTATGCCATCTATTGTAAGAGGTGGAATAGTTTTCCTTATGTTGCAAATGGCAGTTAACACTGAAACTTACAACTGGCCAGTGTGCAGAGAACAAGAGGCTACAGAGTGCTTATCCTTGAATAGGACATCTATAACAAACTTCTGCCTCTTAAGGTTCAGGGATCATTATGGAAGCTGGAGTGAAAAGAATGTAAGAACCAGAGGTGGTAGATTACCACAAAAAAAGAGAACTTTCCAGACAGCTGGTCATTTACATATATGGACTTACAGCAATGGTGACAGCATGCCCAAGTTCCATGCAAGCTCCAATCAGACAAGATCCCAGCATAGACATGGGGAAGTAGTTAAGAATCCCCAACCCAACCTAATGAATTTTTGGCAGCTGATGACTGCTGGGAGAGGGAAGGACAGTCTCTCACAGGAATGAGACAATCACAGGACTGATATGTTAACTAGGCTATGGGGATGGACCCACACTGAAGGATATCTGAAGACACAGATCAGACTCTGTAGGCCATTTTATATATAATGAGACCAGTGTGTATATATATATATATATACATGTGTGTGTGTATGTATTATGAGTACATTAAATTGGGTGAGAGGCAATAAGGGGAGGTGCAGATAAGGGAGGGGATCTAAATATCATCAGATTATATCATATGAAAAATATCAAAAATTCAATGAAAAAAAGAAATGAAGTAGCAAGAACCTGGCCCTGGAAAGGTGTGGCTAAGGGCTTGAACTTTGTTATGAACATAATGAAGAACTATTAAAGGTTTCAAGCCATTGAATAAAATATGATTTGTAGGTTAGGTTAGGTCACCCTGACAGAAGTACAGAAGATGTACTGGGGATATGGGGTACCTGAAGATTCTGGGCATGGAGATACTGCCATTACCTGTAAAAGTATTATCGAGGTAGCTAAAAGAGAAAAGAAATTAGAAATCCTGAAGACAATGGATCAGACAAGTAAAAAGAGAAGGCTTGATAATGTGTGGGTACAACATACTGGCATGATGTAAATCAAAGAAGATGAGAATTTTTCTAGAGATTGAGATTTATCTTCTGCTTCTATGTAAGTTATGGTTCTTCTCAAGAAAAGAGATAATTGAAAAGAACAAACTGTTTCATGGAAATCTGTGAACAATTATAATCATTACAAAAGCTTCAACCAAAAATGAACAGTTAGTTGATGGGTGGATATCTCATTCAGTTAAAGGTATAGACAGGTTGTGAGAATGCCCAAGGAGAAACACAAAGACAACTCTAAACTGTAAGTAGAGACAACTCTGACTATAAGCAGACAGAGAATAATGGTGGAGGGATTCTGAGAGTTACCTAGAGACTAAGAGACAGTAGTGAAGAGGTTAACGGTATGAGATGAGAACCAAAAGCAAATAACTGGAAACTACTGACATGCACTGGATCTGTTACCGGGCTAGGCAGAGGATGGAAGCCCCGTGAAGAGGTCAGTGTGAAACAACAGAGGCAGTAATTCAGACCATTCTTTTGTAGGACTGGCTTTGAAGATCTCCAGAATAATGTGTGCAATAAGAATTGATGAAGATGCACTAGGGCCTGTTTTCTTTTTTTGGGAAATATTTTATTATTTATTTCCTGCATGTAGGTAGATGCATCTGAGTTGTGCAGTGCCTGCAGAGGTCAGAAGAAGGCATCAGATTCCCCTGAACTGGAGTTACTGATAGTTGTTAGCCGCCAAATGGGTGCTAGGAATCAAACTTGGGTCCTCTGCAAGAGCAGCCAGTGCTCTTAACCACTGAGCCATCTCTCCAGCCCCTAGGGCTTGTTTTCTTGATTGATCTATAATCTATAAAATTGCAAGCCAGTATATACATGTTTATAGTCTATTAATTTCCAGCAAAAAGCAGAGAAGCATAATTACACAGAAAGCATATTTAACTGTGGAGCCAAACTTGGATCAAGAGTAAAACTCAGCTTTTAGGAGAAAAAAAAAAAACAAACTTCTCTAACATTATGGGAAGATGATATGAGCAGATGCAAACTATGTTGTTTAAAATCTGATCCAGGACTGGGGAGATGGTTCTGTCCTTAAATTGCTTGCCCTGAAAATATGAAGGCCAGAGTTCAGATCTCCAGAACCCATGTAAATGCCAGGTGGGGTTGGTAGTTAGTCTATAATTTCAGCCTTGAAAGGTAGAGACAGTAGATCCCCAGAGTAAGCTAGTTATCAAGACTAGCTACATGGGTGATCTCTGGGTTTGACTGAGACCCTATCTAATGAATAAGGTGAAAGAGCATTGAGGATGATTCCCAACATCAATCTTGGGCCTCTGAATGTTTGTGCTCAAACACATGCAAATATGTACACACACACACACACACACACACACACACACACACATACACACACACAGACTAAAATGGAAAAAAATATAACAGATCCTATTTAAAGTATAAATTTTTGAGAGTATCACATGACATTATATATAGAAGTACTCAACCCACATTATGTAATTAAAGCAAATTTATCTGTTTAATTCTTAGTTTTGACTTTTCAGAACTTGAATTTTGTCACTTTTCCTCTCTAATAATTTCCTTGGCATTAGAAGCGATCCCTCTGAAAAAACCATTAGCATTGATTCTGGTTTCAGTTCCTTGCATTCATTGTCTATTACCTCATCAACCTCAACACTCAACAGTCTCAGACCTGGTTAATTTTGCAATGGAGCTTGTTCCAATGTGACATCTTATTTATAAGAAAGAAACAAACTCAATACTTACAAGATTCCTTGTCGCCCTCTCTTTGTCTCCTCCTCTGCCCACATCCAGGCTCTCAGCTCATAGCCAGGCGGGACTTGAACGTTCTAATCTCCTGCTCAGATCCCTGAGTGCTGGGATCCTAGGTGTGTGCCACCATGCTTGTCTTGATTATAAGATGATTTCTTAAAATAGCTGTCAAAATAAATTAACATTGTAATAAATAGAACAATAAAATGATAATTCTGACAATATCAATTCTAATATTTCTACAAGCATTTTTACAAAAATACACCTATTCTTTCCTATATCTTTTCGAAAATTCAAAGCTTTTGTGTATTTCTTTGGTATGTACCAATACACTGTTAAAATTTTGTCTGAAACTAATTTAAAACAACTATATTTTCCAGTTTGGGGCAAGATATATTTACTTGCTATAATGATGAATGAGTATTTAACTTATATACCTTCAGTCCCTTTCACTTTCTTCTTCCCCAATATATTTAGTTTGTATTTGATCAGTAGGCAGATTTTACATTACTATATAATGAGTGCAAAAATATTTTCTTAGTGCTAACTCATAGGTTACTATATTCATATTTTCTTTCTTCCTTCCTTCCTTCCTTCCTTCCTTCCTTCCTTCCTTCCTTCCTTCCTTCCTTCCTTCCTTTTTTTTCTTCAGATAGGTTCTCTCTTTAGCTCTAGCTGGCCTGGGACTCATGATGTAGACTAGGCTGGCCTTGATCTCACAGCAATTTGTCTGCCTCTGCCTCCTGAATGCTGGGATTAAAGACATGAGCCACCACATCCACCTGCATTTATGTTTTCCAATAGACATTGTCTTTGGCCTTGGTTTTGAGTTAGGCTTTGTTTGTGACTCTGTGTACATGTACCTGTGCTGTCATTGCTTTTATTTATACATCTATCAGTAAGTCATCCTTAGATTGACTAGTACAATGCATATTCCCTCAGTATTTCAAACGTGCAGAAATACTTATTAATTTCATACTTTTGGAAATGTCCTTCCAGTAGGGATTTTCCTCCCAGTCTCCTCTTATTGGCTTGCTGCTCAGTTTTTTGCTTTAAGAATTATTTATTATATTATATATATGTTATATAATATATATATTATATTATTTGCTTTTAAGAATTATTTTTTGTGATGTCACTCAACTATCATCCCAGAAATTCCAGTATTGTCATCTTCTACTGAATTGTCATTGTATGGATTTTGAATCTTTTTGTTATTTTACACCCTCATTTTGGGGATATATCTTCTATTCACTATTGGAAACTGATTTCATAAGAAGTTAAGCTTATCTTAATTTGTAAGCATTAAAATGTTTTATTCTTCTCATGCTTATTCTCAGTTCGGCTGCTATAGGGCAGCAGTAATATTCAGTCATAATTCTGAAGTTGTTTGTTTGCTTATTTATTTATCTATTTTAGTTGTTACTTAGCATCTAGTGTTGCTGCTGAAAAGTTTGATTTTATTCTGGTTTTCCTTTTTGAAAGTTTTGTCTTTGTAGCTGAAGTTTTAAAGTGATAGCTATGAAATGGGCCTCTCCCGTCCCTGTGTTGAGCCTGCCATGGATTTTTCATTCTGAGTTTCAGTTTTGGAACATTTTGTTGAATTATTTCCTCTATAATTCATTTGCCATACATTCTTCTGTCTTCTCTAGCTTTTCTGTTTAGACAACGAACCTCTTGGAATGGTTTCATCTTTTTTAATTTTTATATTTATATCTTGTACTCCAATTGATTTTTTTCATTTCCTCTATCAGATTTCTAATTTGTAAAAGTTTTCCTTGCTTCCCTGTGTCCATTTTTATGTTCATAAAAGAATTTTGCATATGCATGTGTGTCTGTGTGTGGGTATGGTCATGAGCACAGTTGCTTGTGGAGCTACAAAGCAATGGTGAGCTGCCTGATGTGGGTGTTGGAAACTGTACTCAGGTCCATAGCAAGATGCTCTTAACTGCCGAGCCATACACAGAAACTTGTTTTTCTAATTGCACTATTTTATACAATTTGCTATTTCTGTTTGTTTCTTTTTGTCTGGTGTGTTTCTCCTTTTTTTTTTTTTTTTTTTTTTTTTTCTTTGAAAGCTTTCTTCAAATACCAGGGGAAGATGGTTGCCCACGAATATCTAAGAAGCTCCTAGGGTTAAACTCATGTGTTGCCTTCCTGGATGTTCTACCCCCATTGTTTGGTCAGTGAGTTCCAGCTATTTTTGTTTAGTTTAGTTAGATTCTCTGGAGAAGAATTATTCAACTTCCTTCCAGAATGGTCTAACACTGGCTGCTGGCATTAGAATTGGATAGGGGAAATGCAAGAGTTCTCAGTTCAGTGTAAAGCCTGTAAGCGAACGAAATTTCCCTTGTTCTGTGTTTCTACTCCAACATCCCTCCAGTTCATCCTTTATAGTTGTGAAATCTCAGCTTTCGGTCGAGGAAGGGCCTAGCTGGTGACAATTCTTCACTCCCCTCCCCCCGCCCTCCCCCCACAGGGTCTCCTTGTAGCCCCAGTTGACCTGGAACTCTCTATGTAGACCAGACTGGACTTGACAGCCTCTGCCTCCAGAGTTTTGGGATTCATGTGCCACCACGCCTGGCTCTTTTTTTAAAAGTATAAGTTCTATTTTATTTTCCCAGAAAATGTTTTTTCTTTTCTCCTTATGAAGCCAGCTTTTTATATGGGCTTTGGTGGAGGTTGTGGATCAGCACCAGCTGGTCTAAATTGTGGTGGAGTGTCTGGTCTCTCCCAAGACAGCAAGATCGATTTCTGATCACTTTGCTACGAATGGCACAACTCATGTAGTTATGCAGTTTAGGAAGCATGTTGCATCGAAGGAACTTGCTTCAGAAATGTCTCTGACAGCAGTGCTCTACTGTATTCCAATAACGTTCTTAATGGCTGTGACCTTAGACATGCAATTTGTGCTGCGAATGGGACTTCACATGGCAGGGCCTCTTTTTTTGTGTGACTGTTGTTTCTTTGTTTTTTGGCAATCTTGGAGCTAGAACCTGAAAGAGCTCAAACATCTTATTTTAACTCTGCTTACCATCAGGTTTATGGATACCTGGAGTTAACACTGGCAGATTTCTGGATTTTGTATTTTTTGTCTGCTTCTGATCTTTACGGTTGATTTTTTTTTTTCTCTTTTCCTTTCCTATGATTTGCCTTTCTTAAATCTAAGTTACTATTTACTTTTTGTCATCTAGCTTCCAAGCTTGTGTGATGGTTAGCTTTCCTTATATAACACCTATACTTGTGGCTTAATACCTTTAGAATCTGCATAGCTATTTCAGATGTCACGAGGAAACAAATTTGTATTTGGCTGCATGTACAATTTAGAATATTTGGAATATCTAAGTTTTCATATGGTCTCTTCAAATACGGCATTATTTTAAAACATAAGGATGGAAGTCACAACTACTGAATGCTTTGCAAAATTCAACAGAACAGCTTAAATTTCTGAATGTGATAAAAACAAATGGTAATCCTTTAGTAAGAAATAATCTCCATCCATTTTATGTGTTTCACACATCTCTTAATAACCGTGAAGGGACTGCAGTGCTCTCAGTAGACTGACTCTACCCTGCTTCTTAATCACTCTAACTTGTGATTCTGGAAGTGCCAAAATATCTCCTCATTGCAGCTGCATATTCACCGTCCAAAACATTCTTTCCAGTATGACTTGAGTAAGCTCAGTAGCTTAGGAACGGCCTTCAAATGTGAGGTGTAAAGAGCTAAATCTAATTCCAATGCGAATGCAGACTGGAAACAGTTCATTAGAGGAGAACTAGTTAGAGTTGTTTATAGAAGAAACAAAAGAAAGAAACAGGAAAAAAAGAAAAAAGAGCTTTTAAAAGATGGCTACTCCTCATTTTCAAGAGTTAGGGCCCACCAGTCTACTTACTTAATCTTATTTATTTACTACTGATTGATTGACTGGCAGGTATCTTACAGCCAAGACTGGCTTGGAAGTCAATATATGGCTGAGGGTGGTCTTGAACTCCCTGATCCATCAGCTCTGGAGTCTGGAATCACAGGAATGCTCCACCACCCCACAGCTTTTACATCTTTTCCAGTGGGGGGAGGGGGCGTTTGCCAAGGCCACGCACTGCACGTGCATGTCGCATGTGGTTGGAAGACCGTAGAGTCGAGTTCCACCAATGGCCCAGTTCGTTTCCTGGACGCCTTACGCCTGCGCCTGCGTGTGTTTAGAGTGCGTGGAAGAGCGCCTCAACGTCACTTCCAGTGCTACTCTTGTAGCTGCCAGAGGAGCGCCTGCATGGCAGAGGGACGCTGGCCTCCGCCTCTGCTGCGCGGTTGCACCCAGGCCGCCCCCAACACTGGTGGTAAGGAGGAGTGTGACTGCACCCCACGGCTCTGAGGCTCCAGCCAGTAGCCCGCTTCTGTCCCAGCGATTCTGTGGATCATGAGTTGGTCCTGGCCTCACACCTCGGCTTCTCTGTGGGCCTGAGGAGAGCAGGGCTGAGGGCGGCTCCTCTGGAGCAGTAAGGCCGACACCCTCACGCCCCGTGGGCAGGAAGGTGGGGGGCCATCGCGCTCGCTCCTCTGGGGCAGCAAGGCCTAGGAGGTCGCGCTCCCGTGGCAGGAAGGCCGAGGCCATCGCGCTCGCTCCTCTGGGGCAGCAAGGCCTAGGAGGTCGCGCTCCCGTGGCAGGAAGGCCGAGGCCATCGCGCTCGCTCCTCTGGGGCAGCAAGGCCTAGGAGGTCGCGCTCCCGTGGCAGGAAGGCCGAGGCCATCGCGCTCGCTCCTCTGGGGCAGCAAGGCCTAGGAGGTCCCGCTCCCGTGGCAGCAAGGCCGAGGCCATCGCAGTCGCTCCTCTGGGGCAGCAAGGCCAGGTTGTAGCGCTCTTGTGGGCAGCAAGACCTAGAACGCGGCTGGCCAGCCTTTTCCCTGCAGTTCCGGTGTCTGCAGATCGGCGCCCTAAGATGGCGGCTCCCAGCCCCTTGCAATCTCTTCGGGAGGAAGCCCTGTGCGCCATCTGCCTGGATTATTTCAAGGACCCGGTGTCCATCCCCTGTGGGCACAACTTCTGCCGAGGCTGCGTGACCCAGCTGTGGGGTCAGGAGGACGAACGAGAGCAGCCCCCTTCTCTTACGAGACACTTCATTCGGGAAGTTTTGTACCAGACGTTCCCCCGCCCGGAGGACTTGTTTCGGCGTCATGAACCTCGGGTGGGCGATGGCCGGAGACGGCACTGGGCCAACGTGGCCATCACGTGGGATGAGGAGGAAGAGCAGAACTATTTCCAAAGAGGACTGGTCTGCGACCTCAGAATCAGAATTATTCCAGAAGACAGGGTGGAGCCCCGCCTCTACCACGACCGGGGCGAGAACCGCTTTCCCGGGCATCTGCAGCCCTATCCAAACCCTCGCTTGCGTCCTCCTCCGCGCACTTCCCAAGTCTTCACTTGCCCCCAATGTCGAAAGAGCTTTCGAAGTCGCAGCTTTCGTCCTAATTTGCAGCTGGCCAACATGGTCCAAATAATTCGCGAGATGCGCCCAACTCCACAGGACGAACAGAGCATCTGCTCCAAACACCAGGAAGCCATGAAATTCTTCTGCAAGGTAGATAAAAAGCCCATCTGTTTGGTGTGCCGAGAATCCAGGCACCACAAGTATCACAGTGTGGTGCCATTGGATGAAGTCTTTGAGGAGTACGACGACAGAAGAACCAGGAGATCTGTGGTGCCTCGCAGTTCTAGTAATGTCCCAGCTTGGAGAATAAATTAAGTAACTCCAAACTCTTAAATAGATTCACAGTTGGGGATGTAGCTCAGTGACAGAGTACTTGCTTGCTAGCATGCTGCACCCCTCCCCCTACCCCATTCCCCCGAGTGAATTAATGACTTTCAAACGTAAGATTTTACGAAACAGTTGATTCTTTCTTGCTGTTAACTGAGAATAATTTACTCATGGGAGTGAAGAAAACTGCTTACCTTCAGAATAGGGCTTTCAAAAACTATTGTGTTGTTTTCATGAGCCTGGTATTTGACCACTAAAATTATTTTTGAATTACTATTAACTGATTTGGGTAGACCTTTTGAGTCTTTGTTGATGGTATGCTTTAGATTTTGGCAAAAGTTGAAAAATGGTGTTCAGATGTATTGTAGCATCAGCTTTGTATTGATTATTTGCTGGAAATCTTCGGCTTTGCTGAAGAAACAGTTTGATTCGTTCCAGTTTGCTTTTGAAGATCTGACGACCTTTCACTGTTGTATGTTAGGGTTGAAGTTTCTTGACTGTCAAAGAGAACTGCATTCAGCGGAGATTATGGACAGAACAACTCGACACTGGAGCACCAGTGAAAACCTGAAACTGAAAAACTTTCAGCAGTTTCAGCACTGGAGCTGACCCTGAAATTCACGGACAGTGTAATGGCAATAAGCAAATACCAACATTATTGTGGTCGTGCAAAGTATTTGAAGCAAAACTTGCCAAAAATGTAGCATAAGTAGGTATATGTGAGCAAACGCATATAAAAATGCCTAATTTTGTTGATCAGGAACCAATTTAAGGACCTGCTTCATGAAAATTGTACCTTAAAATAACCAAAAAAAAAGTTAGTGTACAAAATAATGGGTTTTGGTAGGACGTTTTCATACTTAGACATCATTGTACTTAGCTCGTATTTGTCCATTGTTATTCTACTGGTCCTTCTCAGCTAGTCCCTCTTTTCTTGCATGTAATCATATGGCACCATGTATAAAATTGCTAAGCCATGATTCTACATGAGAGAACATGCGTTTTTCCTTACCCATTACCCTTTCTTGTTCTCCATCCTTCCTTTTGTTCCCCCTTCTCCTATACAGTCCCCTTTCATTAATGTTGCTTTAGGAAACAAGTGAAATATTTAGAATTACGTGTGTTAGGATATTTTAAAACTTGCCTGTGATAGTTTTGGGGAGAAATGGCTTTCACTGGAAGAGTTTCAAGAGGAAAATGTAGAACTTAAGTGTTTAGACTAGACACTGCCAGAGACTTGAGTGTAAACTGTTTAAACAGATAAGTCTTTTTTTCCATATTTTTTTCATTTTCTCCTTATTTCTTAAAGTGTTTCTTTATTGTTTTTCCTTTGCTTTGTCTAACTAGGAGAAAACAGTAAAAGTGTTGATGAAAATGACTTGTTTTATTGCATTTTATACACAGAAAAATTAAGCTTCACAGTGACATGGTTATATCTGAATAAAGTTTTCTTTCTAAAGTTGAGTTTGAAAATTTAATAATTTCAAAGACTAAATGTTGAAAGAAGTAGACATATTAGTAAATGTTGAAGACAAAAAGATGGAAAAACACCCAATGATGTCAGTGTCTCCAAATTTGTATTCTAGTAGAATAGTAAACATAGTAAATTAGAATCAAAGAACTTTCTCCATTCCTCAAGAGTACAATTCTGAAGTTTAATTTCTGTATGAGTTAAAATAATTCATGCCACTGAGTGATTTTGTAGAAGACTTCTATAGCCAAAGAAAAAAGAAGGTAACAAATCTGAGGGTTAAATTAATGAGGTATTTGCTAAGCTAAACACTTAAAAAATGAGAATGTGAGATTAGAAAAATACTATTTTTCCAAATAACCTTCCTCCTAACAAGCATGTTTCATTAATTTAAAATTTTTAACTTCAATTCTTTATTTACTTAAAAAGTTTATATAGCTTATGGATAAATAAATGATTTCTATTATAGTGCAGTAGCTGCTTTGTTAACACTGTGGCAGATGGGAGCATCTTGAGGAAGGATTTTAGTTCATGATTTCAGAGGTTTCAGTCCAGAGTGTTTGGCTTGGTTGATGCTGGGTCTGTTGTGAGGCATAACTTAATGTGGGAGCATGTGACAGAGTGCTCACCTCTGGGTAGGAAGCAGAAAGAAGCTTTATTTAAAATATAGCCCTTAATGATGTGTCCACGTTGTTAAAATTCCTCTTGAGAGGTGCTAAGTTTAGTCCCTTCCTACCCCAGTACTACAACAAACGAGACACAAATTCCCCAACTCACAGTTGGGCAAGTTCTACCTAAGTTACTTGGGCTTACTAACAGAGCAGTGAGTAAGGGGTTACTTAGAGAAGAATGGGCACCCTCCCCTGCTGCATGAGTCACACCAGTAAATCCACCACCAGGCTTGGATCTTGGGACTTCCCAGTGGTCAGACCAAAAATGATGATGGAAAAAGTGACCACCTCATGGAACCCTCAGCTTATATGTCGTTAGTCCCTCCCTTTCTTACATCCAAGACCAATGGACTGGTTGGGAGGGGTGTCTGACTTTCCCAGTTCCTCCTTTTCTTGTGCAAGGTAGTCCTGGGTAAGCAAACACCACTCAGCCTGGAAGGGAAGCATCCATCTATCCATAGTTTGTCAATCTACCTTGTCCCTCAGAGAACTAATCCATGCAACACTCCACTCCCTTCTCTGGCTTACATCCTTCCCACCACCCTCTTCCACAAAAGTCCCTGAGCTTTAGGAGGGGGTGATAGGTATAGGACAAGCCTCTTTCCATTGCAGTGTAGTATTAAGTACTTGGGTCTTATTATCATTTGTTTTTAGCAATATTCTCCCACTTCCTCCTACTGTAAAAACACCACCAAAAGAAAAGCAGTAACGTCCACATAATCCACAAAAATCTGATTGCTATAATAACCTATGGGTGTAAACACAAATGCTTGCATGGTAGCTTAGTAGATACATCACATCCAACTAGCAAAACAATCACAGTGGCTTCCCACTGGGGCCTATAACTTCCCCTGCCACTGGGGGCGGATGTGGCTTACAGTACCAGATGTGTGTTTCCCCCTGGGAGCCAGCCTTAAATCCAATTGGAAATAGATGAGCAGGCACATCTTGCTTAACATGTTGATAGTATAACACACAGGGTCCATCACTGAGCAGAGTTGTGGGAGAGTGTTCTCCCCAGCATGGTACATTCTACAGGGAGTTTCCAGCTTAGTTCCAGCCTTTCTCTTCTCCAGCACTTACATCATGCAGCATCTTCAATAATAGGGTCTTACTGTCTGCTTCTAGTATGCAGCCAACATTAGTAGCAACAGCCTTTACGATTTGGGGGGCCTCCGGGGCTTCCCTGGTCAATAGCTCAGAGGGCGGCAACCCACCCCTGGTACTGGGATTTTCATTTAACAGCTGTATGGCTTCTAGAAGGGCTCTCTTCCATCCCTATAGGGTTCTTTCTGTGCTTAAGGCTCTCAGCTGTCCCTTTAGTAATCCATTTCTTCTTTCAATTAACCCTGCCCTGGTAGGATTATAGGGAAGGTGGAGATGCTATTGAGCCTAGCTATTTTTGGCCAAGGTTTTTATACATTAGTACTTATGAAGTGAGTGGCCCTCTCACTATCAATCCTCCGTGGACACTCATACATGATGCTGAGCTGGGTCAAGCCCTTAATAGTAGCCTTATCTGTTGCTTGCTTGCATGGAAAGGCCTGTGTGATTTTAGTGGCAATGTTCACACAAATGAGAGCATACTTGCATCCTTCACTGGATTTGCCAGCCTTACCAGGGAGACAGAATTATGCACATATCCCGTCATAGCATCCGTCCTCCGAGGCCATAGTTGGAACAAGCCTCACAGGCCTGGGCTGCTTACAGAATGTCAGAATTTCTTTACAGAAATGCCAGCAATTTTGGCTATTTTCCATCCTGTGCTGCCCCCCGCCCCCATGGCCAGAGTTGATATGGATCAAGCGAGCCTCTTCTAAGGGTACCAGGGGGCAGATAGCCCTCACCTTAGTAAGAGCATCAGCTTCCTCGTTCCCTGGGGGGCTCATTAGGGGGTGGGCTGCCACATGATAAACCACGAGGGGCGCTAGCTCCTGTTCCACCTTACTGTATATTTCCTTCCACGTTTGCTGTCCCCATAGCGGCCATCCGCAGTTCTCCTTATCGCACTGGGCCATCCACAAAATGAGACTTTTGAACACTGCCCAGCTATCAGTACAGATGGTTACCAGCCATTCCACTGGCTTTTGAGTCACTACTATCCATATTGCTCTTAATTCAGCTCACAGGCTGTTCTCCCTTTCTCCGTTGTCCAGCCACACAGTGTCACTGTTCATCTGTATTGCCACAGCTACCCATTGTTGTTTGGCTTCCCTGCTGGTGCCATCAGTATACCAGACATCAGCAAAGACTGGGGGACTCCCTTTAGCACTGGGTTTGATCTTGCTGATGGGTCACCTATAGGAGGTGAGAGGAGAAGCTCTGTGCCTTGAAATGACTCTGGCCCCAGTACCGCCTACATGGCATTGGTGACTGGGCTGACACCGCCATTTGCTACTGTAAATATGCATGCCACTTTTGCAACATTTGGTTTTGTGTTACCCCAGACAGTGGTTTGGCGAACAGGTCCTCCATTCATCCCTTTATAGGATACGTGGTTTTTACAGTAGTGGAGGTGGGACCCCTAATGGATTCTACCTGTTGCAACACTTTGTCTAATGCCAGCAGTTGCTGCTCTAAGGCTATGTCCTGGGACTCTGTCCTCTTCCATGTCTGGGACCAGAATCCGATTGGGATGGTTTGCCTTGGTTATTGTTGCCATGAGCCCCACAAATAGCCCTTGAGGCTCTGGGTGACTTCCAATAGGAAGGGACTGTGAGGTATTGGAGCACACAGATGTTTTGCTTATCTGACCAGTAGTTTGGCCTGCTCAAAGGCTTGTTGGGCCTTTGCATCCCAATCCCGTGTGGTGCCTCTTTTTATTAGATTATATAGGTGACCTGAGTAAGGTGAGGTATAAAAATTCGCCAGTATCCTAGAAGACTCAAAAATATCTGTAACTGCTTTGCTTTTATTGGTATAAGTTGCTGTAAAATTTTTCAACAGCCGTACTGGGATATCATATGGGTCTTTCCTGACCATAAGATTCCTAAAAATTTTCCAGTGTACCTCACCCTTGTACTTTGTGTGGGTTGATTTCCCATCCTCATTTCCTCAGGTGCAATTGTATGTGCCCCAGATGGACTTCTGATTCTGTAAGGTACTCGGAAGTCACCATTATATCATCTGTATAGTGGAGCCTTCTCACAGAGAGAGGGCAGGGCAATAGGGCCAGATCTTGGGCCGTCATCCCAAGAGAAACAGTGGGGCTGTGGAGATAGCCTTTGAGAAGCACTCTGAAAGCACATTGTCATCCATTCCATGTGAATGCATATTGGTCTTGGGATTCAGCTGCTAAGGGGATACTAAAGAATGCAATAGCAAGGTCCACAGCTGCATGGAAGGACCCCATTCCCTGCAATATCTGTTCTGTTAGAAGTTGGGCACAGCTGTATGGATAGGAGGCACCACTTTATTTAATTCTCCATAATCTACAGCCAGTCTCCAGGAGCCATCTGATTTCCTGATAGACCATACAGGGTTATTGAAAGGACTTTGGGCTGGGCGTGTGATCTCTGCTTTTTCCAGCTCCTGGATGGTTTCTATAATTTCCTCTTAGCCCCCAGGAAGTCCCTACTGTTTGATATTCACCACCATTCACGGAGTGGGTAATTTGACTGGTTCCCATCTTGCCCACTCCTGAGTAATTACTTTCACTGTGTGCACACTCAGTCGGAACTCCCCAATGGTGGTATGTCACACTGACCGGGATGTATCCCAATATGGCATTCATCCTCAGGATGTTCTCTTGCAGTGAAGAAATGCATATCATGTACTCCTGGGGGGGGTGGATAATTGCCCACTCCCTGAGTAAGTCTAATACACTTCACTTCCATGGTTTTATCTCCAGACCTTTCCACTGTCACCCACTGACCCGCGTGTTTTGGGGGATTGCCATGAATCAAGGTGCACTCTGCTCCAGTGTCCACTAGAGCCCATGTATTTTGTATATTAGTGGGGACCAATAAATTCTTAACTCAACATAGGGCCTCCTGTTATCTAGTACGGCCCTCACCCATGGGCTACCTTGACCACCCCTTTAGGGAAGCTG
This sequence comes from Eospalax fontanierii, assembly GCA_035773235.1. Taxonomy (NCBI): domain Eukaryota; kingdom Metazoa; phylum Chordata; class Mammalia; order Rodentia; family Spalacidae; genus Eospalax; species Eospalax fontanierii. The sequence continues at coordinate 70,152,554 of CM069524.1, read as the reverse complement.
CAGGCGGTGTTCCCATCCCATGAGACTCCCTCTGGAGTGGGTGGTACAATTGGAGTCACCCATACTTCCTTGCTTCAGGCCTCTTTTACTTCAGTGGTGAGTGGTCAGGTCTTACAACCTTCCACAGACTCACTAGTACCACATTCAGTTGCCCAACAACTTTGTCCCTAGCAACCCCTGCCCTGTGCAGATCCAGCCACATCTGGGCTCGGGAGACATGAAGGGGCTCTTTTCCCTCATGTCTATCTGCTTTAGCAACTTTTGAACCCGGTTTATGTGTTGGTCTAGATCATTTAAATCAGCTAAAGCCTCCTTTGCTTCATATAGGTCACACCTCACCATGGGTCTCAGGACTGCTGCCAATACTCCACACCAGCCTGGTGGATCTCACCAAATCAGTGTCTTAAGTCTCTGGTAAAAACAGTTCTAACTGGGCCCATGAACTGGGCGTCGAGCACAGCTTCCCTCATGCTTTGTTCTCTCAATAGTGCCTGTCCTCCCTCTACAGTCTTCCAGTCTCTGGTACTCATGGGAACCTCTGCTGGGGATAACCATGTGTTCCTAGGCTCATATAAGCCAATCCAACAGGAACTGATTTCCCTCATATGGCCGTAGATGGTGAAGTCTCCGTCTCAAAGAGGGGTGAGTGGTTATATCACTCAGCTTCTCAGCTTCTGCAGCACTTAAAATAATTCCATCTGGCCCCATGTCCCACAGCCTCATAAGCCAGGTGGCTAGAGGCTCCTTCATGGCTTATTTGAATGTCTTTCCTAGCTCCAACAGCTCCAGCGCTGAGTATTCTCCAATTACCATGATTTCCTGTATTAGGCTGGTGTTAAGACCTCCATCAACATGCTGAACCATAGATTTTCCCTTTATTTGTACTAAAGGTCGAACCCGAGGGGCCTCATTCACTATTTCTAGGTCACTTCCTTCTCCACTGCTACATGATTTTTCCCATGAGTTCCAAGTCCTGGGGTCCCAGGGTAGACCTTGCATTATCAACCTGATCTGGGCTTTCTTTCCTTTTTGACCTCCTAGCCATATAAAACATCGGGCTAAAACTTCTTTTTTTGTCTTTTATCCAACTTACTGGCAAGGTCAGAGGTGAGTACTGAAGGGCCAGTCTCATATCCCTTTCTCGCTCTAATTCCTCTCTTAAACCTTCAGTCTCTCTCTGGGCTACTGCCTCTGCTTGGGACATATTTCTTCTCACCCATAGCAGTGGCCAGGCTGCATCTACAGATGCTTGCTGATACCTTTGCTTCTGGTGTACCACTCTCAGGATTTGCAGATTTTGTTCTAGACCTTCTAATGTTCTCAAAGCATCTCCATATTCCCACAGTGGGCCCCACTGGTCAGGTCAACAATTTACAAGTGGATTGCCACCCTGAGATTTGCCCCACTGATCTCATCTGCCTAGATGGCTTCACACTGGTTATATATTTCACTGTTCATGTAACTGCCACTGCCCCCACCCTGTATGGGGATAGTCCACCATGTCAAAATTTCCTCAGCCCACACTTTGCTTCAGTTGTTGGTCTTTTGTTCCCATAGACTGTTGGTCTTCTTTCCTCAAGTTGGCGTCTTGTTTTCCAAGTTGTTGGTCTTTTTTCCCATAGACTGTTGCTCCTCCCAAATTCATTCTTGGTTTGTTGTATCCTGTTCACAGTACAAATATTGTTGCTAAAATTCCTCTTGGGAGGTGCTAACAAAGTTCAGTCCCTTCTTCTCCTAGTCCTACAACAAACAAGACACAAATTCCCCAACTCACAGTTAGGTAAGTTCTAGTGAAGTTACTTGGGTTTACTAACAGAGCAGTGGGTAAAGGGTTATTTACATATGAGTGAACACCCTCCCCCTTTCTACGAGTCACACCAGTAAATCCACAACCAGGCTTGGATCTTGCAATTTCTTAGTGGTCAGATCAAAAATGATGATGGAAAAAGTGACAACCTCATGGAACCCTCAGCTTATATGCCCCTCCCCCTCTTACATCCAAGACCAATGGGCTGGTTAGGACTTTTTTTCCCTTAGCAGCTGGCATAGTATCCTCTGGAACCATGAGAGCTAGTCTACATGGAGGAGGCTTCCAGGTCAGTTCTAGCTCCATTGCTCCAAGTCCTGTGTCCAGAGTATTCACAGTTTTCAGCAAGGGTCTTGCTTTCAAGTTCTGGGAGGCAATCAAAGGCTATTGCAATAGTCTGTGTTATTTGAGGAATCCCTTGAACTACCCTGACCAACAACTCAAAGGGACGTTTCTCCTTTCTGGCATTGTGTTTCTTGTTACATAACTTTCAGGTATACACATGCACTCATGTACAGATATTATACACGCATTTTCAGTAGGCTTTTGAACTAATATATTTCTCTATGGTTTTTCACACCACCTAAGTGTTATTTTTCCTCTCTCACTGTTAACCCTTCCTTCTCTGTCCCCAGCCAAAGTTGCCCCATTTTCCTCTTGATAATATCTGTCTCCTGTTAGTCCCCCTCTTGAGCTCCTTCTCCTTCTTTACCCCCACAGGATAAATACTCCCCCCTTCCCAGTTAAATGTCCCAATTTCCCCCTTTTTTCCCCTTGGCAACACCTATTTCTTACTAGTCCCTTCTCTTAGATTCCTTCTTTCCCTTTACCTCTATGGTCTCTTTTCATTTTCCTAACTCTTACAATTACATATTGATATATACCCACATTTAGGTATTTGGCTCTAAGATCCACAAATGAGAGAAAACATACATTGCTTGTTTTTCTGAGTTTGTGTTACTTCACTTAGCATACCAGTTTCTATTTCCATTCATTTACCTGAAAATTTCATGATTTCGTCTTTCTTTACCACTGACTAGGACTTCATAGTGTAAATGTATCACATTTTCATTATCCACTCATCAGTTGAGGGACATTTAAGTTGTTTCCATTTCTTAGCTATTGTGAAAATAGTAGCATCAAACATTGATGTACAAGTATCTGTGCAGTAGGATGAATCCATTGTATCTATGGCAAGGAGTGGTATAAGCAGATCATATGGTAGATTCATTTTTAGTTTTTTAGGAGTTCTCCATACTGATTTCCATAGTGGTTGCATGAGTTTACAATACCACCATCAATGAGTGAGCATTCCCTTTTCCCCATATCCTTTCCAGCATTTAGTATCATTTGATCTCTTGGTCTTAGATCATTTTTGAAATCATAGTCTAGAGCACTGCAATTTTCAGCAAGTGTTAGGAGATGAGATTCAAAGAAGTATTCAGAGTCATGTTTGCTAAGCAAAGGTATTAGTATTTTACTACAGGTATTGGGAACTCACTGTGACATTTTTTATGGGTGACAGAAATGATTGAATTTGTCATTGACTAGAAGCTTTTGGTCACATTTTGAAGAGAGACTTGTGTGGCATTACCATGCCACATTACAATTATACCTAAATAAAACAGCCAATTCTTAACTTTAGTTTTCAAGAGTGGGCCCAATCTCATTTTCCCAGATGTCTTTTTGAACTGTGCCATGGAACTTGGTCATGGAATTATGCTCTGGAACTGTGTCATTGAGTCATGATTTTATTCAACACTATTTCCCCACTTTCAGTTGGGGAAGAACAACATTGAATCCACCCATATCAGACAATCTTGCCTTTCCATCCCTAGGCCTAAAATATCTCATACACATAAGGTCAAGAAATACTTCTGCATCTTCCTTGTTTTCAATGAAGATGCATATATTTACTTTCATCAATTTTGGTATGTTAATTCTCAAGCATACACACATTTATTATTTTTTTAAATTTCTTATTTTTATTTTATGTATATGAGTGTATTGTTTGCATGTGTGTAAATGCACTTGTGTCTTGCAATGCCCGCAGAGGTCAGAAGAAGACGGCAGATCCCCTGGAACTGGAATTATGGACTGTTGTTAGCCACCATGTGGGTGCTGGGAATTGAATCTTGGTCCTTTGCAAGAGTAGTCAGTGCTCTTAACCTCTGAGCTATCTCTCCAGCCTCCATTTATTTTTATTTTTAGGTGAGTAACAAATTGAGGTCCCCGGGAAGACAAGATCAGGTACCCAGGTCACAAGAGCACATTAATCTGTGAATTTGACAAGGTTAATTAAAAGTCATTAGTCCAGATTATGTCCATTTTGCAAAAGTCATTCCTACAGACCTGAGCATTTAGGCTGAGAGAAAAGTGCATAGAAATTATAATAGCTTTGAGAAATCCAGAGCTGTGAAACAGACATTAATTCTGTACATAGGCAAGGAAAAAAAATAACTACATCAAAACTTGATTTCTAGTTTGACCAAATATGGACTTTATTTCTGTTACCCAAGTAAGAATAGAAAGAGAGCAAACAGAGAGAAGATAGTGAGTTTCTTTAGAGTATATTAGGTATTTTAGCAATGTGTAGTACAGCAATTTATGTAAAACAAATATAAGGTGAAATTTTGTGAAAAATGGCTTACTCCTTTAAATTTAATAGAACTGTGTTACTAATGCCAGTTGATCTCCACATATCCACGCATCTCCTTTTTCCTGGAATGGGTGTTATTAAGCCTACTGTTTCTGGAATGGTGCCTTTGGCAATAGCTTGAAGAAGTCTATGGACGGGAAAGCTTTTGCAGATGGAAATTCTGCTTTCTCATTTTATTACCGTTACTATTTTTCCCTTTTCTTGACCACAAACAGGAAGAATTTAATTAAAGGATGCCTTTAGTTTTAAGCTTTGCTTATAATAACTGGATTTATTTAGTTATCACAGACTAACAGATGTGCCTAAAAACCATCTTGTATTTCCCAACATAATATTATTAAACTCTCCTTTTTTTTCCTTTTTGGACCAAGGACTAGACAAGTGGTGAACAGACATCTACTCTAGAAAAGCATAATTGCCAACTCTGACTTCAGCAGGGGTGGAAAAATTCCTTAGAGGAAAATAGGAATTGAGTTTCAAGATAGTAGTTTCCATGTGTGAGTGGGTTTTGAATTCTCCAAGGAAGAAAAAAATGAATAATAGAAAAGACTGCAAGAAAAATCATAAGATGTAGAATAAGTTTTTTTTAGGGAAACTATTTAAAGTAGCTATATGTAATAACTTACATAGTTTTGTATTACTAAAAATAATTAACTTTTTTTTCAGACCTTAGGGTTTCTCATCAGTACTTTAAAAGAAGTTAACTGAGCTGACAGATTTGATTACTCAAAGTGGTCTGTCTCATTTTTTATTTCACTTTGACATAAGACTTGGCACAAATCTATTACAAGCAATGTTCATTTATTGCTGTACTTTTAAGTTATAAATCTGGTTTACATCTATGGAAAATGTAGTGTAGAATTGAAGACATGTCCAATTATCTGGGCAATTTGTTTTATGAACTTATACCAAATTAAATAGAAAGCATCGCCAGTATTTGTTCTTCCTCTGTGGGCTGCAAATCAGTTAGAAAAAACCTGTTTTGAACAAGGGCATTGAAAGTTCTGGCTTTTCAGTCTGTTTCCTGAATAGGTTCTGATTAAAACAGGACCTGAAAGTCTGATTGATAGTCTCCATTTCCTTTCTTAATGCAACAAATACATTCAGGATGTTGATTCGAAAGGTACAGTCTCTGGGCTGGCTTGCATTGCCTTGAGCATTTCTTCATATTGGAGGAAATGATTTGGCCAAGACATAAGCAAGACTGGCTTTCTCAGGAAATAATCATTGAAAGAAATTTTGTGTATCTCTCATCTAAAAAATGAAATAAAAGTTCTGTCTAGGATGGAAAAAAAGATTTTATATTATATACATGATTTTAGACTTTTAAAATGGAGTGACTCATGTAATTAGGCATAATATATAAAGGTAAATTGTAAAGAATTCCGTTGCTGGTACTAAAATGTGTGCTAGTCTAGGAAGATAAGATTTTGACAGCATTGGAGGTAAGAGTAGGAAGCTCTATTATTTCCTTCTGTGGGTCTCCATTTTGGAGACTAGAGGGAGAGAGGGAAGGGAAGGAGGGAAGAAGGAAGGAGGCTGAAAGAGGAAAAGGGAGGGAGCAGGAAAGAGAGGAGAAATGTCAATCAGTTATAGATTGGGAGTCAGTGCTTGTATCTGTTCCCTTTGGGAATGGGGATGGGGTGATTCTCTCTTTAAACGTCCTGTTACAACCCATCCCTGTTTAGAAAGAAATCTGTTTCCTTTACCTCTTGATATTGTACTTTAAATTTTGTTTTGTTTTGTTTTTGTTTTTTTCTGAGACAAGGTCTCATGTAGCCCAAGTTAGGTGAACTGGCTGTATAGCTGAGGATGATCTTGAACTCCTGATCCTACTGCCTTTACCTTCAGTGTGGTTTTCTACCTAGAATTTTCTGTGATCTGTGCCTTATTTCCTTTAACTCTCTTATCTTTCAGGGATTCTATATAGTTTCTGATGGTTAAGGGATTCTCATTTTTATATGTGGTTATATGTTGATTCCACTAAATACATTTTCTATCACATGTAGAGATTTGCATTAGACAAACAGAATGAAATTAATGTTCTTACTGGTTTCACTTTAAGTAATATGACTAACACAGGAATATTTACTAAGTCTGCTCATCTTTAAAATTCGGCACTTGTCTCTTCATTGTGGTGATTTAACAGTCATTCACTGAGGAACCACACTGTAAGAAGGGAGCCACAATGGAATGAAATTTCTCTTAAAATTACTCTAAAATTTTACAAATTAATTTCTTAGGTTTTTATCATACAAAAGCAATGAGTTTCCTTATGGAATTTTCAGACATATTTGTCATTATACTTTATCCTCATTCTCCTTCTCCACTTCCCTCCTCTACCTCCCCCTCCTTCTGTGAAACTGAGAAATGAACCCATTGACTCATGTATGTTAGATAAGCTACCGCTGAACTACGTCTTTAGCCCTGTTTCTATTACTTTTTAACCATCCAGTTGGGAAGTCTCAAGAACACATGTTGAAAGAATTAACACTCAAAGAAGCTGTCCAATTTCTTCCCATTTAGACATAATTGTACCAGGTTTTAAGTTTAACTACTTTGTCTACTAAAGGGGCAAAAAAAGACAAGGGGAAACATTCAAAACTAAAAACTAGTGAATGCATCATCTAACACTTCAGGCAATCAACTAACAAAAATACTCTGTTAGTTTCAAAGTCATAGTCAGATATGGTAAATTGACTTGTACAAACAGAGAGATTTAGAAAATAGTCTTTTATGATAATAGAAAATTTTAATTGCTTGGTAAAGCTAATTTATCTTTTCAGTGAGGATTTTGTCTCCTCATGTATGACTAATACCTTCGTTCATGGTATATCAGAATTGAGAAGTGTTTCTCAGGGGACCTATTAGGGAAGCTGTAGAAAGAATCCTCTTCTGGTACACGTTTCCTTAACTTGATTTTTTCCCCCTTAAGATTAAGTGAATTCTCTATTGAAACTTGCCCCATTTTTTCTTATTCTACCCAGAAATAGTCACATAATTATCTATTTTCTGCATTTATTATACCAAATTTCTTTTAATTTTATAATTTTCTTCTTGTTTTAAGGCATTGTTTTGACAGCAAGTTACCCATCAAGACTTTACTTGAAAAAAGAAAATGATAATTCATATTCATGTTTCAAACTTAACTCATTTAAATTTTCCTTTTTATTCCACAGTCCTGTGCAGTACAGTGACAGAGACTATAAATACAAGATAAGAGATTAAAATTCCTAGGTTGATCCAGCCAAAGGAGTACACTGGAGACTGAGGCGCAAACTGAAAGCTTTGTTTAATAATAAGGGTATATCAGAACAAAAACTTCACAACAAAAGGATGGTTTATTTTAAAATGTTACTCTTAATGTATAATCAATAACAAGTGAACTTCTATATATTTGCTGTACTCTTTACTCAGGGCATCGATCAGCGACATAGATAAGACATGGGCAAACATTCACGTACTGGCTTATGAGTAACACTGTTTGTCTTCGACCTGCTCTATTTCTTCTTTTTTACATTTAAAGACAGTTAAGGGAAAAGGTTAGAAATAGTGAAATCTTTAAATATATGGGCACAATAGAACACATTGTTCAACTCAGTATTTTTGTCCTGTTTTTGGTGATTAAGTTTTGAATATTTTGAGATTATAATGATCACACTGAAATCTATGCTAATGTGGTAGAGAAATGTGATTTTTTTGTATAGAATGAAAAAATGGGGGCTGGGGAGACGTTTCTGTGGTTAAGAACACATACTACTCTGGTAGAGAACCCGAGTTTGATTTCTAGCACCCAAGTCAGGTGGCTCACAACCAACCACCTGTAATTCCAGCTGTAGGTGATCCACAACCTCTGGGCTGTACAAGCACCTGCAGTTGCATGCACATACCTATACACAGGTGTGTATACACACATATTTAAAAAATGTTAAAAATATAGTGCCATTATATATTGTTTATGAACTTCTCAACAACTAGTTAGTAGATTACAGAATTTGGAGGAAATTTTATTATGACTAAATTTTTAGCTTTTTCTTAAATGAAGTCATTATTATATTGAACATTATATACCATTGTATATGCATAAGCCACGTATACTGCTATATAGCATTTATTTGAAGCAGTATTTTAAATAATAAATGGGGTGGAGTGGGCAGTGAAACTGCTCAGTGTGTAAAACCTGGTAACCCAAATTTGATCAAACCCATATTATGGAAAGAGAACCAACTCCCACAAGACCCTTCAAGTTGTCTTCTTGACCTAGACACGCATGCATGTGCACATCCACATCCACACACCAATAATAAAGGTAATAAGACTTTTAAAAAATAATTGGAGAGAGATCATTTTTACTCAAAAAAGAATTTAAATTTAATGATGGGAATAATGACTTTTATAAAATGGACAGAATCTGTACTAATGACCCTTGCAACCAAAAATCTGCTGTAAACAAGCTTACTAAGACGTGCTTTTGTGACCTGGACACATGACCTTGATTCCTCAGAATCTCAATTCACTGCCCCACCCAAAGAGAGTAAATGAATTCGGGTATTGTGGGTATGTTCAGAAATTAGCAAATCAAAGTTGTGAAAGGCAGCACATCTTCATTGAAAACAATGAAGATTGAGAAGAATTCCTGACATTGTGTATATGAGATGTTTTAAGCCTAGAGATGAAAAGGCAAGATTGTCTGATAAGAGAAGGGTGGATCCAATCTTGTAGTTCCCCAAAATTGGTGCCGGAGAAACACTGGTTTTGAATAAGAATATAGGACTCAGTTCCAGGAGACATCTTGAGGAATGGGGGTGCACCTCTGTGTTAGACTTAGATGCTTAAAATCTGGTTAAGAATCAGGCTTTTTATTAAGATAATTGGAATGTGACATGATAATGCTGTGTGAATAGCCTATTTAAAGAAAACCTCATAAAAACATTTAAACAAAACCCCACAAAGTTGTTAATTTTATTATTATATTCCAATGTTGTTCTAATGATAGTAATACAACCGGATACAAGTCCTGTTAAGTAGCCTGGACTTTATTCATGCTGGAGCTTTTTAACTTTTATACTCACAGCTACTGAATTATCAATTCATAAATCATCTTAACTTCAGTTGTCATATTTAGTTCTTTAAAAATCTACACTTGGTAAAAAAAAAACATGATTGTAAATAGAAATGGTGGTATAATTTCTTTCTGAAAACATGCAAGCTTTGTTTGCTGAGAAGCTGGGCCTTTTCATCTGGACATTGCCTCTCACCACACGCATTGTCATTTTGCTACACAATAGTTTAACCAGTTCAAATAGCAAATTATATATGGTCTTTTAGACTCAGAGCAGTTGGTGTAATTATTATCAAATAGCCTGGTTTGGCCAATGTATTTTTCTCCTAGTATTTTCTTAGTAGTGTGTGCATTTAACAAGTGTGGCTGAAATGTGAATATGTAAAGAATTCAGCAGTTGGGTGTGTCTATACTTCATCACTCATGAGCCAGTAAAGGGGATGGGACTTTCCAGGGAGGAGAAGGACATTAGAATGTATCTGAGAGGGAGAAAAAGAAAAGGATGAAAGGATGGGAAGGAGAAAAAGAGGAAGAAAGGCAGAGGGAAGAAGGGATATCGAAGAAGGAAGATGGGGCAAGAGAAAGGGAGAGGGAGGAAGGATGGGGAGAGAGGATGAAGGAGAAGGAAGAGGAAGAAGAAGAGACAGTAAAGATGGCACTTGAATTGTTTGAATTTTTTGTTCCCTGATTTGCATTAGGTTGGTAATTCTGCAGGATATCCTAACACCTGTCTAAAAAAAGGTAAACCTTAAATTTGTGCCTATTTAGGGTCTGCCATTGCCATCCAAACATTTCTCATGAAAATATATGATATCTTTGTATCTATTTGAATAAAGGAAAGCAAACAGATATTGTCCATGTCCAAACAAAGAGACCCTCACACAAGTATTTTGATTAATTTTAAAAGATTACAAATGGCAAAGGAAAATTGTTGACTCTACTGAGATACTGTGAAGATTGTCGATTTTGAAACTTAGGCTTTTAAACATGAATTACAACAGCAATTATAAAATATATTTACGTATGAGATTTGTTTATTCAGTTTGCTTCATGAAAACCTAAATAATCATTTTGATTTTACATATCTTAATTGAATCACTTAGTTCTTAAAATGAATTTTACCCATTTTATTCTACACAAATTTCTCTGTTTTTCAGAGATCCAACCCTAAGCATTTTCTTCTTTTAGTAACTTTTGTAAGGACTTTCTTTCCAGAAAGGCAGTATTCTCAGCTCTATGCTGACATGAGGACATGGTCTTTCATTATTGGAAGCTACATTTAATGAAGAAAGTAATTAAAAAATGTTAGTATAATACTAAATAGCCCTTGAAAGAAACATTAACTCACTATAAGAATTTAAAAATAGTGTACAAATAATTTCTTTTTGAGATTACCAATATGGCTCTAGCCACCATTTGAAAAAGTGAGAAAGAAAACCTACTGGGCCTAGTAACCTTTTTTCTTTCTTTTGGTGCTGGAGATTGACATGAGGGCCTTGAACATTCCCCAGCAAGTACTCAACTATCATCTTCACTCCTTTAAAATTTTATTTTTGGTTGTTAACTTTAGCGTTTAATGGCCCGAACTATCTCTCTAGCCAGTAGATGAACTCATACCGAGGAACATTTGCAGACACTAACTTGACTCAGTGGGTCTTAACACACACAACAGAATGCATGAAATCTGGTGGAGGGCTATAGAAGGTACAGATTAGGGAGGGGGTCCAAATATGATCAAGATGTGTTAATGAATGCACAAAAATTCAATTAAGTATATTGAAAAGAAAAAACAATTATTTTGAGATAGTATCTCTAAGTTTTTCACTATCACTTTGAACCAGCTTTGTAGCTCAGGCAGGCCCTGGAATCACGATTCTACTGCCTCATCCTTCTGAGCAGCTAGAATTAGAGGTCTGGCTTGCAATTCTTACTGATAGTCCTATGGTTTAAAACACTTTAGTACAATGGCTGTTAACCTAGTTTGCCTTCAATTAGTGTATCAAAGCACTTTAACCAATACCAACTTGTGGAGAAAGGGTTTATTTAGCTTATATCTCCCAGGTCACAGTTCATCACTGAGGTGAAAACTCGGGGCAGGAACTTGGGGTCAGGAGCTGAAGCACAGGCCATGGAGTAATGCAGCTTACTGGCCCAGGCTTAGCCTGCTTTCTCACACAGTGACAACAGCCTTCCCAGAGATGGCCCCGCCCACAGTGTGCTGGACCCTCCTGCAGCACTTAACAATCAAGAAAATACCCCACAGACATGGCCATAGACAAGTCTAATGGAGGCAATTCCCAGCTAAGGATCCCTCAACCCAGGTGTGTCAAGTTGACACTACAGTTCTCCAGCACAGCTGTGGAGACTGTTGTGTGAAAATTACAAATGAGGGCAGAACTTTGCCTCTTTAACATGGGTGCTGGCCAGATTGATGGCCAGTATTCCAGGGGGACTTCCAAGAGCATTTGTTGGATACCCATGCTGTTCCAGCCCACTCTGTCAATTCCCAGTTTCTTTGCTGTATTTTCCCTTCAGATGCTACATGTTTAAGTCTCTGATCCCAGAGCTCTGGCTTTCGCTCAGTTTTGCCCTCCTTGGCTTGTGTCTGTCTACCTGTGCCACAGATTTTTGTGTGATTTCTCTTCTGCTCCTGACGCTGATTAACGCCCGGCATTAGCGTTCCTCCTTCCCTGTCTTCAGGGCTAACGTTTCAAATGGAGTGCAATTGGCAACTCGGTTATTTCCCTCGTTTTCTTAGAAAAAAATTATATTTATGTAATATAATAAAAAATTACTTTATGTAAGTTAATTTCTATTTGTTTCAGGAATCTATACTGATTTAGTTGAGAATTTTTAATTGACTGTGGGAGTCATTATGAGAAAACTGGTATTTCAGATGAGAGCTAGGGAAGGTCTGAGGGGTAAACCACGTAAAAGCGTTCCACATTTGTATGTATTGACAATTTTTCAGGTTTTAAAAAAATTTAGGGGGCTAGAGAGATGGCTCAGCAGTTAAGAACACTGGCTGCTCTTGTAGAGGCCCGGGGTTCAGTTCACAGCACCCACGTGGTGATTAACAACCATCCACAACTCCGTCAGTTCCAGAGGACCTGACGCCCTCTTCTGCCTTCCATGGACATTGCACTCATGGGTGCACTTATATGTATTTTGGCAAAACACTCATACACATAAAATAAAATTAAGCGAATCAAAAATAATTTTTTAAATCCATTTTTGTTATCATTAAAAAATGATTTTATTTAGCTGTGTATGTCTGTGTGTAGGTGCACACCTGTGTAGGGGCCTACAGAAGCAAGAAGAGCTCGTCAGATCCCTGGAGTTGAAGTAACAAGGCCACTCAATGTGGATGCTAGAAATTGGTCTCTAGTCCTCTGGAAGAGTAACAAGCATTCTTAACAGCTGAACTATCTCTCTAGTCCCAAGGTCTTTAAAAAAATTGTTCAATTAACAAATATTTGTCACCTGGTTGCAAAAGTTATTTTAAAAAAAGAAAAAAAGTGGAAGTAAGGCTTCTAGGAGAAGAGTATTTTTAGTCATCTGACCTCTGTTCGGGACATAAAGGGAAGGTAACAATTCAGACTTGCTTTAGATTCCAGGTGTCATGTTTGTGAGTGGTCAGCAGTGTGGTTGACTGAGCAGAGCACATAGAAGACCTAGCAAGTTCTGAATGTACAGATAATGACTTCTGTCACTTTTAATTTGTGCTGCGTGAGCCATCTGAAAGGAACTATCCAATAAAGAGCTGGATGTTTGCATCTGGAACTCATATGGAGACTAGAGATCTGGGTTAAATGATGGAATCCTTAGGGGGACAAGATCCCAGCTTTTGCATATAACAGCTTGTACAAGACCTGTGCAAGCCCAAGTAAGACAAAAACCCAGCGTGGATGTGGGAGGTGGGCAAGAAACCCCAGGTCTAGCTGAGATTTGTCAACAATTGATAGCTGCTGGGAGAGGGAGAATCTGTTTTCGTTAAGAGTGTGAGGTTCCAAGGGATGGACTCACACTCAAGAGCATTTGGGAAATAGATTTGGTATGTCTTAAAAAATAATATAGAGGACATGAAATGTGGAGGTGGGTATGTAGGTGGGGGTGGATCTTAGAGGAAATGGGAAGGGTGTCTGAATCTGATCAAATCACGTCATCAAATTCTCAAGGAATAAGTTTTTTTAGGCTAAGTATAAAATATGCTATAGTGTAAACAGAGAAAGACTGGTGCAAAAACTAACAAAGGTGAACAGTGCTGCAGAAACGTAGAGAAAATACTGAGTGCACAGGCAATGCATAAATGTTCTGCATCTGGAAGCTCTGTGGTGTGATCTACCACATGAGAGATTCAGGATAAGGGTTTATTCAATGTGCTGGTTGTAAATTTTACCATATGGTGTCTTCCCTGAGGCTACAAGGCTTCAGAAGGCTGCCTTAGGCATGCTGAGTTAATAGCATTTTTTTTTTTTTTTGTACAATGGGAGAGTTTTCTGCTGTCATATGCTGTGATCTCAATGGAAGTGTCACATTTCACTTTAACTGGAGATCATTTGTGAATTTCAGATTGTTTTCACTTGAGGTTGAGGAGGAAGAAATTAAGACTTTTTTCCTTCCCTTCCTCCCCCATCCGTTCCTCCGTGCCCCCTCTTTCCTGAAACAGTGTGTCATTAAGTAATCAGGCTTAAGACCTTCGATCCTCAGGCCTCAGCCTCTTTAGGCCTGGGATTACAGGCCTGTGCCACCACACCCAGACTAAATTCTTCCTTCAGTTCCTGGGAATGGAATCTTCACGTGTACCACTGAATTGCGCTTCCAGCTTGAACTTAACTTCCGAGTCCTCAAAATAGTCTCTTTGGGTTAACATTTGACTTAACATTTCCACATTAACCTGTAGCTAGTTGTTTTCTATAAGAAACAGAGTTCAAGCACAGTTTATAATACGCTGCTTTGGACATAGTTTGTGTCCACTCAGTAAATGTCAAATACATAAATGATCTAACTATGGACTCCTATGTTTAATGGTCTATTACCATCACTCTTAGGAGAGGAGATTGTTTGAAATGAATATTTTTACAATATGCACGGAGGCGAAGTCATTACTCATTTCTACACATTTCCCACAAATCAGTTCTGATCATTTTAAAGAGAATTCAGTCTTTGAGGTGAGACTCATAATTAAATGAAGTAAAAAGTGATGAGTTCAATGAATAAAATATTCAGCTCAAATATCTATGCTCTTGAAAATTCTAGTGAGTTTCCTTAGTGTTCTCGTGCTTTAATTTTTATCTTTGGAAAACTGAGTCCACTTGGAATTGGACCAATGGTCTATTTTGCGTTTCCAGTTTTTGTAAATTGGAACATATATTGAATTTCAGAGTTTCTAAGCCAAAACTATATTAAAAACCACATTTGCTCTTTTCTAGTGGAAAAATAGAGTGATCTCCAGTGGAGAGGGACTCCCTCTTCTGTGGGTTTGTCTGCAAAACATGGGTTATTTATCTGTGAGCTCAGAATCACTGTGCCAAAAGGTGGTTGTGATGTATCCTATCAATAACTTTGTTCTTTTGTTAAGATTATTTTATGTTTAATGGAATAGGGATCTGGTTTATTGCCTTTAAATATTCATACAAAATCATATATTGTTTTAAAAATTTCATGTTTTTCTTGGCATAATTTATAGGTTGGAATTAAGAGCTTCCATAATTTATGAGCAAACCACCTGACTTTATGAATATAAGATGGAGTTAGTCAAGTCACTAGAATTGTTTTGAAAATAAATAATGGTTGCTAGCAGTTAAGAGCTATATTCTATTGGACCAGGATATATTATCTCCGTGATAATTACAGAGCAATCCAGTCATGTAATTAAGTTGTTTGCTCTGTATTATGTGTGGTGGGCGGGGGGGGGTAAATTTGGTTTGCTGTTGTGAACTGAATATTTGTACCTACCCCAATTTTTAATTTTCACACATTTATGTTATCCCATGGAAAATCTATAAGCAATATGTTCAAACTCACTAGGTTTTGCATCATATAGGATACCCATAACAGAGAAATATAATTATAACCAGGGAAGACTTCTTTTTAGGTATGTTAATGTCAAGAATGAAGTCATTTAGTTATTGTTATGGGAAGTCAGTGGAAGAATGGGAAATGTTCATGTCATTGTTTTGTGTGGACTCTGATACTAGCTTTTGTATTTTAAATATTCAGTAGAAACAATCAAAATGGAGAATATAATATTACGTTTTATTTTTTTATAAATAGAAAGGGATTTTGAAAATACTGATTTTTACTGGGTATATTTGTAAATAGTTTAAAAGAAGATAATGTCAAAGTATTTCACACTGGAGAAGGCACTGAAAAAGGGGGTTCTCACTGTTAATTTATATTCTTACTCTGATTTCTACTGTTGGATTTTAAAACAATTTCTTAGGTGTTTCTAAATTCTGAGACATCTACATTCACTGTTGTAAATGCCTGTCTACAGTTAGTCATTAGAGACTTAATGGATTTGAGAAGTCAGTATAGATTTGCTGGAGTGCAGGGTTTTATTTCTACTGTGTAAGTTGAGGTCTAACCTTTGGTGCCAGATTTCTGCACCAGTTTCCTGGCTGAGACTCTGAAAATGTGGTTGGCAGCATACTGGGGAGGCTCAGGTAGCCAGGAGCCGAGATTATGTTTACCATTTTCATAAACCCTCATGGAATAAATATAGGCTCAGTCACCCTTTCTTGTACCCCCCAACTATAGCCTTCAGCAGGAAGGAAGGATCATTTTCATCTCTTGGTACAATGAAAGCTCTGAGAAAACAGTTACAATTTCTCTGAGCAAATGGAGTCCCAGAAGTGCATGAACGGGCTAAAATGCACATGTATTCCCCTCTGGTTTTTTTTTTTTTTTTTTTTTCAGACCATGGTTGAAAAATATCTGCTCTTTAAATTATTCCATTGCTTTACAGAGGAAGTATTAATTACATGACTTCAAGCATAGATCAGGTCGGGATGTAATTACAGGGCGCACTTTGTGTCTGTTGTCCAACAGAATTAGGCAGGAAGCATTCATGATGCCAGCAGTTGGAGGTGTTTTGGAGCCCATTATGTGTCTAGTTATCTCAAGAACTTAAGCATGGATCAGGTGACATTTCTGCTGCCTGGTTGTCTGGGAAAACAAGAAAGCAAGTATTAACAAGATACATTTTTATAAGTTTAGGTTTGTACATTAATAGGATATGTTATGTGTAACTGTAAAATGTACTTTTCTATATTATCATTCTTAATGTTTGATTTACTCCCATTTTTAGCCATGTGAATCCATTCCTGGGTCTCATGTTTCATAATGTTACTGGAAAGATAAAAGTATTTGTGTTCTTTTTAACAAACCTCCACATAAAATTGTTCTCAACTGACTTCAAATGAGAATGTTAAAATGAAAGCTCCTGAGACTGCCCTGCTATTTCATTCACTTGTTTTGGTATTATTTCCTATATTGTGATTTTTTTTCATTATTCTCACAAAAATTAACGTTTGCTTTTTAACTTGGTAATTTAGTCATAAGTTCTCACACAATGATTATGCTTCCTTGTTAATTAAAAAAGCTTGGTTTTCAAACTTAAACCATTTTCTATTACTTCAGGTCTCACAGCTAAAAATT
This sequence comes from Eospalax fontanierii, assembly GCA_035773235.1. Classification (NCBI taxonomy): domain Eukaryota; kingdom Metazoa; phylum Chordata; class Mammalia; order Rodentia; family Spalacidae; genus Eospalax; species Eospalax fontanierii. Next base: position 70,135,364 of record CM069524.1, on the reverse strand, counting down.
CTTTTCATGATTGCAAATGCTCTTTTATCGCTTATCCTTTTTCAATATGTTTCTTAATAATTTTCTTGTTTCTTCTTGATCAGTTCATGCTATATCTTTACTCTTGCCTCAGATTTTTGAATTACTGGAATGGTCTTCCCTGAAATCCACCTTAAACTGTACTTTGTAAGTACATTTTTCGTGGTGCATTTTTTAAATTCTTGGAACATGTGTCTAGAACAGTCTTTAATTCAAGTTGCCATGACTGTGATCTGACTGCTTTACAATTACAGTGTGTTTCTCCTGTCTACTTCCATTCTTATATGTTTTTCCTTTAAAACAATGTGACATTTGCTGTCATAAACGAGTGGGAGAACGACTCTCCAGGCTTCAGCTTGCTTCCTTTCCTCTTCTGACCACTTTTATTTTAGGAATGGTTATGAGGCATGAGTCTAAGAAAAACAGAGTCAACTATCATAATGAAAAATTATTTTGTATGCTTACAGAATAATTAATAAAAGAAAAAACATCAATAGAAACCATTAATCCAAAGACTCGGGCTTGCAGTTTGATTAACAGATTAACATCTTCATCGTTTGTTGGGAGAATAACCCACATTTGACTTGCTGCTTTGTTTCAGAAGGAAGTGGTAAATTACATCTAATGATTGTAAGAGCTGAAAGCTAGTAAACTGACACACTAAAGAGCAAAACAGGAGGATTCAGTGAGAAGACAATGCATCTAAAAGATTCATGTGATAAAGCAGAAGGAGTAATGGTAGAAAGCCCTGGCAAGGGCTCTTGGCTCTTATTTTTATTTGTGTGATATCACTGCATATGTCATCCAACTTCCGTAAATCTCAGTTGCCTCATAGAGAACGCAAACATGTACATTCCAAAGAGCTGTCATGGCACTGAAGAGATGGCTCAGTGGTTAAGAGCACTGGCCCTTCTTACAGAGGCACTGAGGTCAGTTCCCAGAACCCACATGGCACCTGACAACTGTCCATAACTCTGGCTCCAGGGAGTCTGATGCCCTCTTCTTTCATGAACATTGCATGACAACAGTGTACTTACATACATGCAGGCAATACTCTCATACACATAAAATAAAAATAAAATTTGTTCTTTAAAAGGAGCTGTCATGTCAAAAAATTCAATAGGATAGTTGATATGAAAGTGCCCAATCTTATTTTAAATACTGTTCTTTATTTGTAGTTTCTTATTGCATTTCTAATGAAATTCTGTTTTTAAGTCAGTGCTTAATCTGGAACAGGAAGTACTGATGTGTCTTTGTGGAAGCTTGTGCAGCACAAGTATAGAGTGGAGTTTATGGTCCATCAGATCTGTGTTTACTTTTCAGCGGTTCTGCTTTTCGGTGGAGTGATCCTGGCCAACATATTTAACTTCAAATTGGCCACACTAATGGTATGAGCATCCTGTGAACTGCTTAGCATGGCAACTGGTTCATACTCACTGTCTTCAGTCAATATTAGTGATACTAAAACACAGCACAACAGCAATCCCGACTGCTGTTACTCAGTCATCCATTGGCAAGTTTCATAATGTCAGTTAGAAATGGAGTTGTCAGCTGTTTTCCCTCCTTTTTGTGTCTGCATAGCATAACGTCCCAGGACCATTTATATATACTACAGAATTCTACTTTATGATGTTGGCATAGTTTGTCTAAAGAAATGAAAATATCTATGCATTTTATGTTAAATTTTTGTTTTTGGCATAAATGTGAATACTTGTAGGGAAGATACATTAATATCAGTGATTTTTGCCAAATCAGATTTAAAAGGGTATCTTGTTTTTCTTGAATAAGCAGTGAACTTCATAGTACAAATCTTGATACATACTTTTCATGACAATCTTCTTACTTCAGTCCAGTCTCCTTCGCATGGATATTACAGGTGTGCACCACTAAACACATCTTTGGGGTTTTTTCTTAGAGTTAAATTTGTAAGCTTGGCAGAGTGTACACATCTTTAATTCCAGTGTTCCAAAGACAAAAAAAAAAATATGTTTAATTTGTAATGCTATCTACTTCAGAAAAGTGAGATTTATTTTTTTGAGACAGGGTCAGCTGACCAACCTGTCTTTGATCTCTGTATGAGATCTACCCGTCTGTACTTTGCAAACACTGGGATTAAAGGTATGTGCTACTATGCCCAACCTCTAAAACTGAGTTCTTAAGTACACTATTGAAACAGGTTACCAAGGACACATATGTTAATAACTAATCAAAGATAATATCTGAATTTCTATTGTTTATATATATCTTCCCTCAGTTCTTGAAATGTTTCAATTTATTTATCATTCAGTTACAATTTGCTTGTGTTACTAATTTGTTTGGTATATCCCTTTGCCAGAGGCAAAAGTTTTGGCTATACTTTTTCCAAGTCCAGAGATGTCACTGAGGAGTATCTGTCTGGTTTCCCAGTGGGACCCTTCTCAGCCCTGCCTGTAGCTTCATGCAGCAATGTGGCTGAGTTGTATATAATGGGAGAATAAGGAAGGAATGAAGGAATTCTTCTAAAAACTTTTTTCACCATATGCTCCTTCTTCTCTTTTCTGTTTGCCTTGATTGTAGATCCTGGGAGGATCTTAAAAAGCCCCAGGAGACAGGGTCTGCAGTGATTGTGTCAGAATGCTCTCTTGCCAACTCACACTAGAAACACCTACACTGGTTATTAAAAGAATAAAATTAAATTCCTCACATGAAGCAGACAAGTGCTATTAGTATTTACTGTCTTAAACTTCATTTGGACACCATAATAGTATCTGGAAAAACTTAGATGTCTCCAGAGTCAATGCCATTAATTCTCCATGGAGATAAATACGTTTTATTAATTACAACCATTTTTATTACAAGGATCAGAAAACCAACTGGAATAGGTTAAACAATATGGGGAATTTATTTAAAAATTTTGGCACTATCTCACACACCGGGAATAGGACTCAGTGACAGCTGGAAATGAAATGAAATTCCACGTTTTTCTATCTTGTGTTTACTATTTTCTTTGGGAATGTATTTCAAGCATATTTTGTGTGTGTGTGTGTGTGTGTGTGTGTGTGTGTGTGTAGATTGCATCTTTGTGTTTCATTTGAAATTAATTTGTTTTCAATGAAAAGACGAAGTTACTCAAATTCAGGTTTCCATCTTAAAAGGTAGGTCATTAGAACACATGTGAAAATTCTAACCAAAACCCTCCGTGCTGCACTTCAGTTAGTGCTCAGTTCTGGACTGAGTGTCTGTGACTGGGTAGTGCATATATAAGTGAAAAGTTGGGCAGTACCAGTGGGAACAGGTTGTGCCAAACAGTGTGGACAAAACTTCCTGGGACTAAGATGGTGAGGGACAGATACAGTCATAGATAATTTATTTCACTAAATTATGAAATAAGTGAATATGCACCCCAAATTGTCTTTATTCTGTCTTGCTCCCAATTTCATTACACATACACACAGACACAGACACACACACACACACACAGACACACACACACACACACACACACTACAAATCAAGCACACAGAGGTCAGAGACCATTTGCAGGAGTCAGTTCTCTCCTGCCACCATATGGATTCCTGGGATTGAGCTCAGATTGTCAGGCTCTGCAGCAAGTCCCTTTACCCACAGAGCCAGCTTTCAGGCATAGATACACACACACACACACACACACACACACACACACACACACACACACATGCATACTTAAACTAAAAACTTAGTTTAAAGCTTTTTGGCAGTTTGACTCCCCTCCCTCCCTGATTTCTCCTCTTACCTCCTTCCTACGGCTGATCCTCTTCGTCCCAATTAGTCCTCCTCCTATTTTCTGACCTTTTTCTTTTTTTGGTGCCTGTCTTGTGCAGGTGGTCACAGCTGCTGTGTGTTCATGATACCATAGCCGTGCTGCATCCAGAGGATGACATTTTATATTACTCCTCCTCATTCTTTAGCTCTCCTGTCACAATGTCTTCTGGGTCTTGGAATGGGTGATAGAGAAGTCCCATTTAGATCTGCATATTCAGCAATCTCTTATTGTCAGCATTTCAGCAGGTGATGAGTCTCTGGTGTTGCTCACTCGCAGAACAGGTTTCTCTGACAAGGATAACAGCTGTACCAGACTTGTGGTATAAACACAGATATTTAGAAGGCTTTTAATTTGTATGGCCATTTAGCAAAACCTCAGTAGTAGATTCACCTATAAGCCCATTTGATGTCCTTAACCACAGATTTTTGAACACGTCTACAGTACCAGGCATGTATTCAAGTCTTTATATATTTTTATTCAACCCGCCTACAATTGTTGCACAGATTTTAATAAATGGTTCTTTCTGTGACTTCTTTTTGGAAGACGTTCTCTTGGGTTCCTTATTCCAGTTGATAAGATGAAAAAATGTTTGCTTATGTGCTCACATTGGCAGCACATGTGGTCAAGTTGGGCCAATGCAGAATGATTAGCATAGCCCCTGTATAAGGATGATACATCAATTTGCGTAGTTCATGTTTTTGTGGTTTCTAGAAATGAAGATATGGTACTTGAAGAGACTGTTAGGAATGAGGATAGAGGTCAGGAGGAGGGGGAAGGATTAGGGGAAGTGGGGATGAATATGGTCAGAGAACATTATGTGTACCTATGAAGATATTATGGTGAAGCCAGTTATTTTGTACACTTAACATATGCTAATAAAACGCTTCTACTAGGATGAAGAGATGGAGAAATGTGTGTGGTTATACCCTTACATAAAAGGGTAATAGGAAGGATCTTTGTGGTGCACTGTTGATATACTCAGGGGAAGAGCACATGCTTAGCAGGTATGAGTACTCAGGTTCAGTGTCCAGTACCCCCCTACAAAACATCTTTGTGGTAAATATACTTATGTATATATGTATATAAGCATCTCTAGATATTTAGTTGGTGTTCAGGGACCTCTAATTCACTATGCTACAACCTAGTTACCAAGATTCAACTCTGAATTATCCCCTTTAAGTGTGAAGTGTAAATGAGATACTTTCATTTTTTCTTGCATGACCTTGAGTTTTCTCATTCTACGCTTTTCTTTTTTTTTTACTAATACCCATTATATTTTTACATTTTGAGATGCTATGAATTCTTTCAAGATGCATATAAATAACTATTTTCTTACAATTTACTGAAGTAATCTCAACCTTTTTGGGGTCCTTGTGTTCATCCACCCAGAATCTAAAATTTTAACATAGACATCATTTAGATGCCCATTGTTTCCAAAAGGTAGACTTTAATTTAAAACTGACTCGCATTGTCACCTGATCAATAATAAATTTTCAACTTTTCTATAATTAAATACACTTAGATATAGTATTAGCTTCAGACAGCACTTTGATGAAAATAACAAGTGTGATTTATTTGAGAAAACTCAAATATGTAAAGACATACACTTTCTCTTCAGATGTATCAATAGTCTGCCACAGAGCTCTTTCTTTATTATGTGGACTCCTCATTTAAGATCATTTTTCTTCTGTTCCTTTAGCATTTTTACAGGTGCAAAACAGCAGTGCAACCGACTCTTTAGACATCATTTCTTGAGTAGGTTCTCCCGTTGAAGCCTGGCCTGGGTCAACCTTACTTGTGATCATTCGACTGTACTGCAGGCCATCTCGGGCGCCTTTTCTTCTTTGTTCAGCAGCATTGGTAAGTATGCTGCTTGTGTATTTGGATTAAGTGACATCCAAATCACTTATCGCTTTATCACTTTTTAGGCAGTATACAACAGAAAAAAGTAGAGAATTATAGTGTACCTACCAAACTTTAATCTTTTTTTCATGTAGGTATTCCAGCAATTGTCAGTGTGCTCATTTGTGAACATAAGGCAAAACCTTCTGTCCTCGGTTGGGTAGGGGAACATCAAAGGAAATTTTGTGTGTGATATGCACTGCACCAGCACCTTGTGTGGGAAAACTGCTGACGGAAACCATTTATAACTAAATTTGTTAGCTCTGTTCCTCGTTTCACTAATCTGTGGTTGATGTCTTTACCCTGAGTGGTGTTCATATCTTGAACTCTAGTGTGTTCTCTTACTTTCCCAAGTCTGAAAAGAGAGTTAGGTTTTCATGCTTTTAATGTTAGGAAACTATTTCAATGGTTGAAATCACAAAATTGGCCTGCATGCTTGTTAAGACAAGTGTTCTCTTATAACCACATTAACTTCTGTAGGAGTGGGGCTTTCAGAATGCTCTTTTGGAGGTAATCTTACATTTTTACTCATTTATATTAATGATATTTTACATCTAAAAATTTTTTAGCAGTAACATTATTTTATTGGATAAAAGAAAAATAATAATCTACAGCATTAAATATGGAATTTTCTCCTTTATAAAACTTAATTCTAATGAATTATTTATGAAATAAGTTATTAATATAGATTTTAAAATGTCATCTCCCTAAATAAATATTTGGGTAGTCAGGTTTGAGTCAGAGAAACAGTCACTGGGAGTGACAAGGAGTGGCCCCTGTCGCAGGGCTCAACTACACACAGTATGGGAATGGGTTAGTTATTTCAACTTAATTTTTCTACACTAGATTCTGGGCCTAAAGTCAACAGGACAGGAATTGAGAAAGAGGTGGATTTGGAGGATGGGAAGGAGAAATTAAAGCACATGAAACACAAGTTGGAACCCAGGTAGGTATCTTGCTACCTCCAGACTTCGGCCTCAGTGCTGCTGGTGACTTAACGTGAAGATGGGGTGAGCAGATTCCCTTGCTGCTGCAGAAGCAGTGCACGTTGGCCCAGCATTCAGACAAGCCACAGGAGGATGCAGTGGCAGCCAAAGTCCTGCAGGTGACTGCTGCTCCATGTTGGCTGAGCCAGCCCAGGAGAAAGAAACCACACATCTCTGCTGCAGTGTTGCCTGGTGCCTTGAACTGATCTCCCCAGTGTAAAAGGATATGGGTGATGCTGGGTTCCCACCTTTCAGATGTCATGTAGAGTGACTCTATGTCATCTTTCATATGTCATCTTGTGACTTGTAGGAATTTGGAATTATACAGGGAAGAAGATCCTGGGAGCCTTTTCTGCAATGTAGGCGAGCCAGTACTCTAAATGACCTTGTAAATATTAAAAAACAAAATAAAATAAAACAACAAAGTCAATAGTCCTCTTTCCTGTCTGGAAAAAGATTGAAATAGCTTCTTTTCAATATAATGTTTCCATCAGATTCTCAACACAGCTCAGTGCCTGCATCAGATAACATCTCAGGAAGTCTGGTCCAGGTCACCCTTCCTCCAGACACACTGGATAGATCTTAATTGCCAAGGATATTAAGAGTAGATAATAAGATAATAAGGGAAGCAACAGCCATATGATGTGGTAATTATCAGTCTGGGGCCTGGAAGCTTTAAGAAAGATATTGAGTAATAGGACTTGGAGGCTTACATGTTTAACTTCTTTATCCTTGGTGATCTGATGGGCATATTTATTATGATAATAAAGAGCTCATGTTCAAATTCAAACCCACCCGAGAAAGCTATTAAGATATCATTGTAGCCTGATAATGAACCAGGGCTGCATGCAAACCATTTGTGCAAAGTGCAAGTAACACACAGACAGATAAACAAAGACAACCCTGTGCTGAATGTAAAAGAATTGTAATTCCTACAGACTCGCTGTGACTCTGAAAGCAGTTTGCTGAGAAAGCTTTTATAGGCCACATTGGAGTCATTGATAATTAACTAAACAAAGAATTCAAATTATACTGAACTGATTTCAGCAAATTTCCTTTGGGAGTTGTATACTTGATGTTCCATATCATAATACTGTTGAATCAGTGTCTTCAGCTGTTACATGTAAGCTCAAGGAACAGAACTCATAATCACACAGGTAAAGCCTTAAGTTCATTGTTTTCAAGGGATACAATGCGAAAGCAGCAAAGAACCTCTGAGAAATTATAAGCAGTAGTCGAGCCTTAATTGTGAATATATAGAGCCATTGTAAATACTACCCAATGTGTAGACTTGTTTACACAAACTACTGAGCTATATTTTTTCATAGTAACAATATAGTTTCATAACATTAAATTTGTACGTTTATGCACATGTGATGCCAAGAAGCCGAAGTACTATCCAACTGCTTATTCACAATGAATTTGAGTGTAGCAACAGATGTTTCTGCCTCGCAAGGTCTCAGGCTTTTTTGTCTTGAAAAAGGTGAGGATTATGTTACTCATGGTGTGCAGTCCATGTTGTTAGTTTCTGCTTCTGCAAAATTGGGTTGGGACATAGGTTGTTGTTCCTTTTTCCAGCTTAGGTTTCTCTGAGAGTTATCCAACAAGAAATGTCAAAATGCAATGTAAACAGTAAAATACTATGGAAAGGACAGTTACTTTCTGATTTTTGCCTTGGGTTGACAGTGCTTTATGGGCTACTGACAAATCATTCCTATCAAAGATTCTAAATTAAAGCATGTCTAGATCACTTGTGAAATGCTTTCACTCTGTGCCTTAGACTTTCCTTCAAATGCTTACTGAAAAATGCATTTAAAAAACTTTAAAAGTCAGGCATGGTTGTGCATACCTTTAATGCCCATAATTCTAGCACTTAGAAGGCAGAGACAGATGGATCTCTGTGAGATTGAGGCCAGCACTTAGGAGGCAGAGACAGATGGATCTCTGTGAGATTGAGGCCAGCTTGTGGTCCACATAGTGAGGTCCAGATCATCTACGGAAAGAGCCTGTCTCAAAAAAGACCAAACAGACAAACAAGCAAACAAAACTTAAAAACAGTTTCACATCCTATCTGTCCTAGTCACTCTTTTAATTACTCATGTGTAACATAATCTTCAGTTTGAGTCCTATGCTTACCTTTTCCAAAACTGATTTGAAAAAACATATTTGAGACTGGTGAGATGGCTCAGTGGATAAAGGTGCTTGCCACCAAGTTAGATGACCTGAGTTCGAGCCCCATAACCCACATAATGGTAAAAAGAAGAAACTGACTGCTGTACATTGCCCTCTGATCTCCACACTCACACTGGCACCCCCATTTGCATAAATAAAATGCAAAACAAAATTTTATTTAGTTGTAGGCTTCCTTTTGCAGTTTGTGTAAACATTTCCTCTCTTCTTAAGCTCAGCTTTTTTATGAGCCATCTAGTGTCTAATTCTCTGGTCTGTCAGTAGGCTTATATCATAATACCTTTTTCTGTCTAGCTTGGACCATTGTACTGGTTTGATTTTTCAACTTTCCTGCTTAGCTAAACTCAAATTCTGAGTTATTTCGAGTATGATATATCTCTTTTCCCTGCTCTAGTGTTATGTTGATTGTTACTACAAATGAAGCATCTCCAAATGCCTTTCGGTGTAAGTTCATCCACTGGAGCCTGGTCAGCCTTAAATAAGACTGACTCTCCTTTCCCAGCAGGCATCAGTTCCCAGAAGTTTCTCAAATAGGGTTTGGGGTTCTGATCATAATATATTGTATGAAATTCACACACAATAATGAATTTTCTTATAAAGGGAAAGAAGTCAAGTATCCGGTATCCATGCCCACTTTTGCAAATATCCTGTCTGGCCCTATTTGGAGCTCATGTAACCACAGGCAAAATAAGTATTTATTGTAGCTAACTCACAGTGCAGCCAAAGCTCGTGCCCACCATGTGCAGCTCCACCCATTCTCCGCACTCTGCAGACCCTGCCCTTTCGCCTCTCCGCTCCACGTGTAGAGCTGTCCCTGTCCACTCTTATCCAGCGTCAAAATACCTTTCAAGGGTTATCATGTTCAAGTTGATTGATTATCTCCTATTTTGAATTTCCTAGATTTTTCCCAAGACCGTATTTTAGTAACTCTCCATAGACAACCTTAGCAAGATGATGTTTTCAGGTTCTGTCTTTTTCTAGTATATCCGTAATTATGTAACAATTTCTGATCTATTTGTCCAAAAGTCTCCTTATCAAGTCTAATGAACTAAAATCTCTGCTACCTTCCTCAAACTACTTCACTCTAGACCTTGACTTTTATTACTGAACATTAAAATCATTAAAAATGTTTTCTTTTAATTATTGGAGAAAAAAAAATCTAGTTACTGGAGAAGACAATTTAATTTCTAGAGAAGTCATGACAGCGTTCAATCTCTTCCCAGCCTTCGAATATCTGCATCATTTCTGACTCCTACTGAGTATTTTCTTCAAATCTTGGAAGAAGGGATTTTCTTTGGCCTATGTAAAAGTACCCCCTCTTTTTTCATATATACCATTCTGAAGTCTTATTTCCAGTCTACATTCATGTAGAAGTCTTTCCGACTGTTTGAAACCTACATATCTATCACTTTTACTATCTTATTTTTATTTCTTTAGTCCTTGCAGAACAATTTCCCCTGAACTCTGCTTCATCATCTGGTTAGTTTCCATCTTTACGATGAACTGCTTCTGTTTGTTTCAATTTTTCGTGTGCTCATGTTACTTACAGAAATGTCCATTGAGCTTCTATCATGTTAATTCAGCTCTATGACTCCCTCCACCTAGTTTCCTCTACTTCCAGAATCCCTCTTCAAGAAATTTTGTTACTCATCCACTTAAAATCCTCCTCTGCTCTTCACTGCTCTTTAACTCCCAAACTCCTTCTTCGGTGTGGTGCACGACTCTTCGTGTTCAAGAGCCAGCCAGCCTTCTAGTGCAGCTTTCCTTTCTCCATAGCTCACACTCTGCACTCCAGCCAGACTGGGCTACTTTCATCAATGTCCTGAGCATTCTTTTCTGGTCTCAGATGTGCTATTTGGTCTTCCCAGAATATTGAGCCATCCTTCCCTCCACCTCCTCTCTCCTTTCTTTGACTTTTATATTTGTAGAGCTTAACTTCTATGCAACTGCTCTCTGGAAGCCTTGCTAAGCCTTCTCTTGCTCATCTGATGTCCCAACTACGTAACTCTCCGCTAGAAGGATCTCGTGTCTCTATGTTATCTACTCTTCTGTTGATTTAATGTCTGTTCCCTGTTCCATAGATCATATGGGGAAGGTATCTTTGTATTGCTTTCCTTCAGAATGTAGGAAAAGCTCTTATTCTTTTTAAAAAAAGATGTATTATTTTTATTTAATGTGCTTCTTTTGTCTGAGTGTATGTAAGTGCATTCATACATATAGAGCCCATGGAGGCCAGAGGAGGGTGTCAGATTCCTGGGAACTGGAGTTATAGGCAGTTGTAAGCTGTCGTGAGGTGCTAGGAATTGAACCTGGGCTCTGCAAGAGCAGTAAATGTTCTTAACCACTGAACCATCTCTTCAACCCAGAAAAGCTTTTACTCTTAAGCACTAAAATAAAATGTGAGGAACCCATGAATAAGTCTTTGTGTTGATTAAACTATTCAATTAGAAAACCACTTTATCAAGGAACCCTATAGATAGTTTTACAGTTACACATAAAGGAATATTTTTGCTGGTTGCTTTGAGATAGGGTTTTGCTATGAGGCCTGGATGACCTTGAACTCATGATAGTCCTCCTGCCTTAGTCCCCTGAGAACTGGGATTACAGGCGTGCTATGCCACGGCATATGTAGAACTCTTCATGGAATAGACATGGAATCCTGACTGGTTTCTGTATCCATTTGTTCATAACTCCCCTTTGATGCTGGTACTTCCCAGCATACTCTGGGTTCATCATCGTGCTCCTTGTTGGTTTACTTCCCGGATGGAGTACCTGTGCCCTAATTTCCCCTTCCAGTGCCTCCTTTTCCCACATCAACATCTATCTGCCATTCACTTTTAGAGATTTCTTGGCTAATATTATATAGGCTTCATCAGTGTTTAACACTGGCTTAATGTATTGTGTGTCAGGTAGAACAATATGGTAATAAAGCTCCTAATATGCCTTAATCACCAAAGGTTTCTGACGTGGCTCTAAAGATCCTGTGGTCGATGAATGGCAGATAGTTTTCATTTGGAAGTTTTAGCAAGGTTTCTTCAAACCACGCTGTAGTGGCAGGTGCTTATTTTCCCAGTAGTGTAGTGCTTTACTGAGATGTTTTAGGGAAAAAGGCTGATGGTGGGGAAAAACTAGTTTTAATGCGTTTCTTTCTTGTCTGATTTCCCCTCTCATGTTGCTTTACTATCTTGAATTCTTATTTTCATTTCATAGCATTTTTTGAGCATCCGGTCTTGATGGCTGCTTATATGTGTTCTGATGTGAGTGTTTCCTGAAAAAGGAGCTTCTTGGTTTCCCTCACTATCTTTCTTCCTTCTCTCCTTATTGTACATGTGGATTATGTGTTTCTTCTAAGTTTTCATGGAAATAAAATTGTTGCAGCAAATGTAAGCAAACAAGAAATTAAAATGAGGTCAACGTCAACACTGGCACCTTTTCCTTGCAGTCACCCTAATGGCATTTTAGGATCCTGCTATACATGGACTAAAGTAGTGACATCCAGTGGGACTTTATTGTACAGTGTGATCTTTCTAAACTGGATCCCTCTTTCCTCGTGCATGAACCTCATGAATATTACAGTTCACCTGTGAAATATACTTGGGTAAATACAATTATTTCCATTTGATGTTGGAAACTGATGAGGTTAACAGCAGCTACATCAATTTTTAGTAACAGGCTGTAAACTCCCTCAGGTCAGAGGTAGTTTGTCATCTACCTGCTTCTATGCATGTATGTATTTATATGTGATCATGCTCAATAAAGCATGTGGGCTGAAGATTTCTGGTCCAGGTCTTCAGTTCCTGACCTCCTGCCTTGCATTCTTTGCATGGCATTCTTTTCCTCTATAAGCAGGGCATTCCCAATTGGAAGTGAGCTTTGTATTAAATCTGACTTACCACCTGCAGCCTTGGGCAACACAGGATTGAACAATGATCTTTCCAAAGAGATTTGGGGTTAGAGTGGCAAGGGTACTTTATATTAGTCACATCTTTCAAGCTTTTGTTTATGGCCACTGCAGTTGATTTTTGGCTCTTCTCATTCTTAACAAAATCCAAGTCATTACCAAGATGTGGACTGTAACCAACACAGCTGATCTCAGGCCAAATTTGTACTAGCTAATGACTTTTTGCTGCCATCATATATTAGTTTCAGCAACTAATCATTGCCAAGATTCATATTGCCTTCAGGGAAATATGTGAGGTGTTGAAATGGAAATAGGCAAAGGGGGATACAGAGTACAGGGGCCGCTTTTCAGAAGGTGAGGCTCCAGGGCGTGTGTATCACTGTGCTGTAAAGCAGCATAAATCACAGGAACCTGTAAGCAACACAGTTACAGATGCCGACCATCTGGACATGAGGGTGTGTTAATAACGGCTGTCAAGCGAAACACCTAGTTGAAGGTGTTTATTGCATTTCACTAACATGAATGTGAGGTTTCTTGATTATATGTAACCACCCTCATGCTTCAATAATAAATATTGATTTAATCCAATTTGTGAATATGATGACTGAGCAATTATATAATAATGTGTCATATTTTTATGTTTTTCTATGTATTTGTTAAATCAACCCTAGTCTACTTAATCTCTTAATACCTACTTATCTTAGTATAGAAGATATACTTCTTTTTTTTTTTTTTTCTTTCTTTTTGAGAGAAGATTTCGCTGTGTAACCCTGCCTGGACTTTAATTCACACAGATCCATTTGCCTCTGTCTTTAATCCCACTGCTGGGATTAAAGGCATGTGCCACCACGCCTAGAAAAAGGTATATTTTGATAAAATGATTATTTCTTAGAACAGAAAAATTTGTTGGGATAAAAGCCAATGTCTTTTTTCTAAAGTTCAAATTGAAAAATCTTTGTCATTAGCTTTGTAAATATTTTTATGAAGTCTTCAAGAAGTTAGAGAAAGATTTGGTATTATATATTTAGTGCATACAGCAGTCAGTTCAAAACTGGGGTCAAGACATGAGGATTTCAAAGAAGACAAAATTGGCTAAATTGTTATTGTAAACATCATGTGTCATAATATATCATACATGGATAAACACATTCATAAAACATAATTTCACAGAAAGCATCACCTTTAGTTCATTGTTTTTTAAAAATTTTTATGTGTATGAATGAATTGCCTGTATGTTTGTAAATGTGCCTGTGTTGTGCAATGCCCATGGATGTCAGAAGAGGGCATCAGATTCCCTAGAACTGGAGTTATAAACAGTTGTTAGCCATCATGTGGGTACTGGGACTTGAACCCAGGTTCTCTGCAAGAGCAGCCACTGCTTTTAACTGATGAGTCATCTCTCCAGCCCTAGTTCATCGTCTTAATAGTCCTTGTTTGTGATGGTGATGATGATGGCCATTGAAAAATCTTTAACTTTTTACTGAATTTTTTAGATTTTCATACAATATAATTTGATGGTATTTAGATCTCCTCCTCTATTAACACCCCTTTCCTGTCAAGTTGCTAATTTACTGTACTCTATTATATATACATATATTATATGTATATAATATTATATATAAAATAAGGCCTATAGAGTTTAATTTGTGTCTACAAATGTCCTTCATGTAGGTTCATCCATTGGAGCCTGGTTGACCTACTGAGAGTGCTATCCTTGAAAGAAACTGTCTCTCCTCTTCCCAGCAGAGATCAGTTTCTAAAAGTTCCTTGGTTTGAGTTGGAATTTCTTATCCATGTCCCTATGTCTGTCCTGGGAGTTTGTTTTATCTGGTTTGAGCTTGCGTGTGACTGGTGTATGCTGTCACCATTGCTTTGTGTTTATAAGAGTAACTGACTTGTTGTTTGGAAAAATCTGATTTCTTTGTGGTCAGCCACATCTCTGGCTCTTACAGTATTTCTGCCTCCTCTTTCACAATGATCCATGATCCTTAGGAGGCCGAAGTTTGATAAAGGTGTCCTATTCAGGGATCAGTGCTCTGCAACCTCTTGTTCTCTACACATTGACCAGTTGTGGGTTTCTGTGCTAATCACCATCTGTGACATAAAGAAGTTTCTCTGTTAAGAGCTGAGAAATTTATTAATTAATGGGTATGACAGTAAGTCATTAAATCAGGTTAACAGTATAACTACTTAGTAGGAAACTAGTATTTGGCTCCGTCTTATTCCCTGTGACCTACGTAGTAACAAACTCCGAAGCCTGATAGCAATATCAGATATGGGATACATCCGATGAAGTAGATCTTAAGTCCAGTTAGAAGATGATTTGTTATTCCCATAAAACTTGTTCCAGTATTACACCAGTGAGCATATGTTGCCAGGCCAGTTGTAGTTCAAAGGAGTTGCAGTAGGGAAAGGTTGATGGTTATTTTTTTTCTTCTAGTAGCTTACATAGCATCTTCCAGGACTATGAAAGCTAACCAGTAGAGATGAGGCTCTGAAGACACCAACTTCATTTTTCTTTGTTCTACAGTTCATGTGTGTAGTATCTCCAGCAATAGGTTCTTACTGTCAAGTTCTGGAAAGTAACCAAGGGCAGGGGTAATGACCAATATTATTTGAGGATCTATGTGTGCCTTGGTCAAAAGTTTCAAGAGAGGGAGTCTTGACATTGGGGTCTTATTTCATTGGCTGATAGTGTCTAGTAGGGCAATATCCACATGCTATGAAATAATTCCTTTTAATCCTTTAAATAATGTATATGAATATTCTTTAAGAAGCTTCTATAATGGTAGGTTTCCATATGACTTTTTCTAAAGGCTTTTAGTGCCATTGAAATTTAAGTGGTTTAAGATTCTGATTTCTTTTGATTTTGTGCCACTATCCTCTACTTAGTATTCACAGTCACCAAAAATTGTGTTACCTTTCAAAGGAACTGCAATATCCCTTAACTAGAACATTAAAATGTGAGAATGATCTGGAAGTATTGCAATGTCAAGAAGTCATAGTGTCAGTCCCTTGTAAGAAATCACAATGCTAGTCCATTGTAAGTTTCACATTTTGAAAAACCAAAGTAATGTAGAAAATATGTAAAGAAAATAAGAAAAACAAGTGTAAAAGTCTTTCAAATTGTAATTCCCCTTTCTTAGGGGAAAAGCATCATCAGCTCTCTAATCATTAATATCAATAGATCACGTGTGTTCATGAATGTCACCACATTGGACCAGAAAATCTGCATTTATATTGATATTGAGGTTTTATCATACAAGGACATTGCTCAGTAATTAATGATGAATTTAAGATCACTAGCCTCATCTTGACTCAAGAGTATATGCAATTTATCATCAGTTTTTTAACACTGAGGCTTAATTCTCAGCTGAATTGTTTGATCATACATATTTACCATCCTTCTATGTCTTTCGATATCTTCTTCCTATTTTCTTGGTTTTATTGTAAAAATAAACCATACCTCAGCTTTCTCTTCTTTTTTCTTTGGAAATGTGCTAGTGGCTAAACTAAAAAGTACATATACATCAGGTCAAGGTGAGAGGCTAGTATGTGATGGTTTGAGGGATGTAGGGAAGAGAACTACAAGCATCACAGTTAAAGCACTCCCTTGAATTCTTCCCTTGGAGCAGTCAAGAGATGATCTTACTTGGACCTCAGATGGCAAGATTTCCAGGCTCTTGGATCAGAGTGGGAAGAAATAATGTTTCTCATAAAAATATCTCTATAGGGTTTCACTGCAGCAAGGAGGAACTTGTTTTATTTTCACACTGTAGAATTTAAATTGGAAGAGGAATGCAAGAGGAGGCCACTATCCACTGAGCACCACTAATTTCTCCGTCTGTGGTTTCGAGCTCTGACTGTAAACTTAGTCAGACTTCCTAAATTTATACTCAGTCTGCCATTATGCTTTGCTAGTATGACATGGACAGTTAAAGGGACTCAATTAAAATATTTTGCGTTTTAATAATCTACAAACAATGAAAGATTCCTGTACTTGGTTTTTAGAAACTGGGGTATTATTTAATGTGAGTACTTACAATAGTACCTACAGTTCTACTCTCCCACATATAATTTACATTTAAATAGGAAAGGTGATCATCCAGGGATGCCTAGTACAAGTACAATGCCATCCGTATGATGGAAAATATAGTGTTTGATGAGAAAAATATATTAGTTACATGCAGAAATATGCATAGGGTGTAACTCTAAGTAGAACGATATGGATCAAAAGGTTAGGAAAAATGAGAGGCCAGAAGATATAAGTAAAGGAAGTTTCTTTGAACTTAAGTTTAAGTACACGATTTTAAAGATTTTATTTTATGTTCATGAACATTTTGTCTGTATGTATGTAAATACCGGAGAGGCTAGAAAAGAAAAGGGCATCAGGTCTCTGGAACTGGAGTTACAGACCTTTGTGCACTGCCACATGGATGATGGAAACCAATCCCAGAATCTCTGCAAGTGTAGCAGGTTCTCTCAACCACTAAGCCATCTCTCCAGCCCCTTGAATACACAAGAATCTACATAAAATAATAGAAATTCTTTTCCTGAAACCTCCAAAACACTTTCCTCAAAATTATGTGTCAGAAGAGAAAGAATGACTCAGGAAAAAAAAAATTCTTTCACTGCTTTCCTTCACAAAAGCTTCTCTCAGTACTGTAGATCTTTTTTAGCGACATGGTTTAGAATAATACTGCTCTAGTTTCATTTCTGTTGCTGTGATAAAAATATCTGGAGAACAAGCAACTTAGAGGAGAAAGGTTTATTTAGCTCGTGATTCCAGGTTATAGTTTCTGACTGTGGGGAAGTCA
This sequence comes from Eospalax fontanierii, assembly GCA_035773235.1. Classification (NCBI taxonomy): domain Eukaryota; kingdom Metazoa; phylum Chordata; class Mammalia; order Rodentia; family Spalacidae; genus Eospalax; species Eospalax fontanierii. The sequence continues at coordinate 70,117,769 of CM069524.1, read as the reverse complement.
CACTGGCGGTTGTTTGAGACCTGGTCACATCCCTTTCAGGGTCAAAAGCAATGAGAAGTGAGTGGTTAGTGTTCGGCTAGCTTTCTCCACTCCTACACACACTTCAAGGCCCAAAAGCAAGGAGTGGTGCTGCCCACTCCACTCAGGCTGTGTTCACACTCCAACTTGATCTAGACAATCGCTTAATGAGACTCCTCCCAGATGATTCCACATTGTGTCAGGTTGACAATTAAAAGTAGCCATCACAGATACTCATCTGAATATTAAAAATATCCAAAATGACAAAGAATTACAAGCATATTCAACCCAAAAGCAAACTCTTCTTTCTAGTTATTTTACATTACATGAATATTATGCATTAAAATGACAAAGTATATGAGGATGATGTCCTCTGTTTTTGTTTGAGAAGGTTTTTAGAATGTCAGGTGGTTGTGGGATTTCTCAAACCAGACTTGAAGAGACTGGCAGTCTCTTTACAAGGGATCTAGCCTTTGAACATGCCACGTGTTCCATTTTTTTATTCAGTGAGCACAAGGTCTAAGCAGGAAGAAAATTCTTGTGATAAGTTATAACAAGTTTATATTTTTTATTGTGGTTCCTCAAATAATAATGGCGTTAAAGGCATAAAACCTAAGATCATTTTTCAAACTATAAAAGGAAAGATAACTTACTTAATACTTTACTAACTTGTTTAAAAATTGATATATGATTTCAGAAAAAAACTGATCATAAATTTAGTAGTGATACCAGAAAAAACTGTACTTTTTTTAAATGTCAAAAATTGAATTTAACCGGTTAATTGATTAAAAATCAACAAAATAGTGAAATAGGCCCAAAGAACATTTGAAAAAGCATGAATTTAGAAGAAATTTAAGAGAATTTTATGAGGTTAGACACAAAACTCACTGATGTCCACTAGAGTAATAAACAGCAATTTTTAGGGTTGAATGTTCTTTGAAATAGAAGTTTTTGAATATAAGCTATTTGCATTTCTCCTGGACAAAATTCTCTAGGTTTACTTGTGCATGTTTAAATGATAAAAATAGTCCAGATGACACAATGTGAAGCCTAGCACTACACTAAAAGAGAATCTGTTAAACTTTACTGTCTAAGTCCGAGATCTACAGAAATAATACTTTTTCACTTTTCTCATATACCTGAGATTCTTTTGGGGAAATGGGAAGCATATCCAAGTCTTTATTGAAGAAACATTGGCAAGTGATTACAGTTGGATGAAGATGAGCTAATCTTCTTAAAATGAGGAACTCTACATAGGGACGAGACCCCAGTGGATGAACTTGCATTCAGGAAGATCTGGGGACACTAACTAGACACAATAGACCTTCAAACAGAAAGAAAGTACGGATTCCATTTAGGAGGCTATGGGGAAGCTGGTGGGGAAGGGGTGTAAAGATGATTAAGACTGACTGAGATGCTCCGTATGAAATACATAAATTCAATAAAAAATTGAAAAAAGAAGTGACACTGATAGTCATGTAATAATTAATTATTACACTTGAGTTTTTGTCTGTCAGAAATATTTATCTATTTATCATGTGAGGCTCTGGGTTCATGTCAGCACAGAAAAATAAAAGAGATCCAGGAGGTGTAGAGGTAGTTCTGCAGTTAAGAGCACTTGTTGCTCTTGCAGAGAACCTGGGTTAAGTTCCCCTCACTCACATGGCAGCTCACAACTATCTGTAACTCCCTCCAAAGGAATCTGACACCCTCTTGTGGCTGCTCTGGGCAATAACACATGTGGTACACATATATATGTACATGCAGGCAAAACTCCCCCCAAACAACAAAAGTTGTTTTTTTAGAGAAAAGTTGTTTTTAAAGAAAAAATAGTACTCTTAAGCCAAGCAACTTTGCTATTATTTGAAATTATTAACTTTTCTTTTTTATTTCTTTGTTTTTTGAGACAGCATCTCCCAGTATCCCCCAGCTGGCCTGGAACTCACTATGTAGACCAGTGGTCTTGATCTCACAGAGGTCTACCTGCATCTGGCTCCTGAGTGCTGGGATTGAAGGTGTGCAGCACCATATCTGGCTTAAGTTACTAACTTTTGAAACTGAGTATATTTAAGCATGCAGATATATAATGGTTAAAACCTCTGAAAACATTGGGAATTTTAATGATAATTGATGCTGCCTACTTAATGTCATATATCATTTTACTAGAAGCTTCCTATAAGGTATATCTAAACTTGGAACACATTTGTTGACTTTCACAGTTAGTTCATGCTAGGTGAGTTTTGAAGGAGTCATTTCTTTCTTAAATTGTATCATGATTTCTTGAGAAAGTGTGAGCAGATATTAGCAGGCTGGGAAATTGTTTAGCAAATTTACAAGGCTATACCATGCTGTGTTTCAATATCTCCTAAATTATATATTGAGTCTCAGTTTTACTTTTTTCTAAATTTAATACCAGAATAAGACATTCTAAAAAGGTGCATCTAGAAATGTGTGTTGGACATATGTTAAGAAATTTTGTCTTCAACTTATATTTTTGCAATCTTGTACATATATTCCATTGAATATAAATAACTTTTTTTTTCTTTATCTTTAACAAAAGTCTTTAACGGTTTGTTTCAGAGGAGTGCCTTGGAAATTTGTGAACATTTTCTGCTGAGTTTATGAAGCATGTAAATTTAGTATGTTTCAGTTATGGAATGGCTCCCTCACTACTGAGTAAATATCATGGCTCACAAACTCCTTATCTTCTTTTTTCAGAAAATAGCTTCCTTAATCCATAAGATTCTAATACTTTGTACAATTGCATATTTCAAATTTCATACACGACAATTACGGTTTTAACTCTATTCAAGTATTAACGAAACATACTGGAAAATTTAAAATAATCTGTGAGAAAATGTACTATAGTTTGATTTTACTGATCTAATAGCTCAGAAGGGAAAAAAACACACACACACGAGAACAGATTAAGGGCACTGAAAGTATCAAAGCAGGGACATCGTCATTACAAAGTACAAGCGAAATATAATTTATTAGTCCATCCCCACAGAGATGGAAAACAAAACTAAAAATAAGTCTACCATATGATCCAGTCATACCACTCCTTGGCATATACCTAATGGGCTCATCCTACTGTAGGGGTACTTGCACAGTCATGTTTGGTGCTGTTCTTCTGGCGATAACTAAGAGATGAAAACAGCGTAATGTCCTTCACCTGACAAGTGGATAATGAAAATGTACACTTACACAATGGAGTTCTACTTAGTGGTAAAGAGACACAAAATCATGAAATTTTCAGGTAAATGGATGGAACTAGAGGCCGTTATACTAAGTGAAGTAACACAGACTCAGAAAAACTAGCAACATATGTTCTCTCTCATTTGTGAATCTTAACTCCAAAATCCTGATGTAACTTCAGGAGCCAAGAAAATGGAAAGGAACCATGGGGATAAAAGGGAAGAAGGGGCTCAAGAGAGGGGATGATAGGAGACAGGAAAGGGAGAAATAGAAAAAAGAAGGGTACTTTAACTGGGTAAGGAGCAGGGAGGATTATACGGGGGTTGAGAGGAGAGATTATGCTTGAATGGTATGAAAAACCAGAGGGAAATGTATTAGTTCAAAGTTCTACTGAAAATATACATTTAATAAATAGGAAGCTGTGATTGTGAAGCCTAAGTTGCAGCATAGAACTTTGTAAGTCTCCATCTGTTGCAAAAAAGAAGTTTCTTTGACTGGTGGTGAGTTACATGGATCTGTGAATATAAGGATAAGCATTTAGAATATAGTTAGAAATTATACTTGTTTAGGAAAGTGGCAGTATGGGGTTCTCAGCAGAGAGGTCTATGACCTCCCCAGTCTCAGATATTTGTCTATTTTAAAGTATCCGTCAATAATTCCTTCCTATTTAGTGGGCCTGGAGTTCAATTAGAGAGCTGTTGGTAACACCAAAGATGAAAGTGCCACTACTGCATCATTAGGGGTATTTTTCCATTTTTCCCACCTTGTTTATTTTGAAACAGTTTCTCTCTATAACCCCAGCTGGTCTGGAGCTCACGATGTAGACCAGTTTGCCCTCCATGTCACAGAGATCCTCCTGCCTCTGCCTCCCGATTGCTGAGATTAAAGGTATGTACCACCACATCCAGTTCTCCATCCCTTCTTTTAAGAATTATTTTTTTTCTGTTTGGTTTTAAACAATTTATTTGATTTTATTTTACTTATGTCTCTGTGAGATTCTTAATCTGTGGACTGGTGTATTTTTATCAATTTAGGAAAGTCCTCAGATACTATCTCTGCAACTAAATGTTGTAAGCAGAGCCTGATGGGCCATTCTGGTGGGAACTTAGAAAACAAGAAATATTTAAATAGATGCAGACATCAGGGGCTTAGCTCATGAAATTTTATAAGGAAACGAGATGCTATCAGAAATTAGAATAGGGGCCATTCATGTATCATTTTAGCTAAGAATTTGCCTTTACTTTGCCTATGTTTTGAGAACATGAATGAAACAAGATTGAGAGATAAAGGACCAGTTTGTTTGATAGAAAATTTCAGAACAGGAGAGCATTCAGTCTGGTCCTAAGAAAACAACTATGATTACCAAAGCAATCAGCACCATTGAAAAGAAGCCACCCGCACTACACTGGGACTGTGGGGAAAGTAGCCAGAATGCAAAATCCCACCCACTGGTGGCTTCACCTTGTGAAGATTGAGGCTCATGTAATGGAAGAAAGCCTAAACTGAAAGGGTTCCTACTTCTTGAAAGCAGCTACCTAAGAAAGCATTTCCCCAGGGCCAGCACATAGAAGCTGAGCCGGCTGTGGGCCAAGGGAATCAGATCTCTAGCATATGGCAGAACTTTAAAACATTGTCCATGTGGTAATGGTTTTGATGGCAAAGATACACAGTTAACAGGGTCATGGTGAACAGCTGAGGCCCAGAACTGTTGGGTACCTGAAAATAAACCCCGAGAGGCTGCAGCTGGAAGCTACGAGGTTACGGTGGAACACCAGGATATTGCAGATACCAAGACCATGGGACACATTCTCAGGAAAGCCACAGGTGTGGAGTGGAGCTGGCCCAGGAGAGAATCTATGTGCTGAGGTAGCAAAGCTGGAGGGGTAGGGCTACCGAAGCCCACCGGAACTAAGAAGACTACATATGAGCCCCAGATGCTGGACATGAAACTATAGTATTTATTTTTCTTGCTACTGGATTTTGGTTTTGTTTTGATTTGATTACTCTTACCATGCCCCAGTTCTGCCTTTTTGTAATGGAAGTATTTACTTTGTGCCACTATATGAAGGAAGCATATAATTTGTTTTTGATTTTATAGGAGCTCATAGTTAAGAGAGTTTGAACTTTTAAAGTTTTGGAATTTTTTGTCTGTGGAGTCTTTTAAACCTGGACTGTATTGTATATTGAGACAAACAGGAGACTGAGGACAAAGGGTGGAATGTAATGCCTTAAAATGGTGTGTTGTTCAAGATGACAAATGGAGTTGTGATGGTTAGTTTTGTTACCTTACACAATCTAAAACTGACTGGGAGGAGTCTTAGTAAGGAACATCTAGACTACACTGCACTGTGTGGGCATGTCAGTGATTAGTACTGAGACTTGCCCACTGAGGGTGGCATTATTCCCTGGGCAGGGTATCCCAGATTGTATAAGAATGGTGACAGGGCAGTGGCATATCAGGGCTATGACAACTTATCTTCATAAGTTTGCTCATTTTTCTAAAGAATTCAGAAAAGTGTAACCTCTCCTTTTCTTGGTTCTGTATCTTTTCCAATCATGCTTTAACTCTCTGTGGCTCTCTAACATTTTGAGTATCTTACTTTTTTTTCAGAGCTCCCTTTCCTACCATGTAACTGCTGGTCCACCGTGTGTTGGATCGCCAGGCTGGCTTAAACAGGAATGGGCTGTTTCCTCTTCATTCTTCTCCTCAGGGTAGCTTCTGAGATTTATAGTTCATCTGCCCTGAAGATTTTTCTTCTAAACTCTAAGAAAATTGTCCTTAAGCTTAAAAAGAGGCCAGCATTGATGGTTGCTCCTGGCTGTGAATGCAAATTGGCCAGTTGCTTCAAGTTCCTGCTGTCTTGACTTTCCCATAATGATGAACTGTAACCTGGATCTGAGAGCTGAATAAACTCTTTCTCCCTTAAGTTTTATCAGGGTATTTTCTCACCACAACGGGAAGAAAAGTAAGTGAAGCTTTAACTTCATGAGTGACCAGGCTACAGATAATATTCACATTGATAATAAAGAAGAGCATATAGGAAGAACATTTAAGTAGACAAGAGATTTAAAACCTTTAACCTCGAGCCCCACTGATGCTGAGACTTTCGGAAAACATTCTGAATAGAAGACTGAGAAGCAAGGAAAAGCCAGGAGACAATTTTTGATTGGAAACCACTGCAAGAAATTATTTCAAGAAAGGCAGGGTGATTAAATTTGCAAAATGCATCTAAGGGATGAGAAAGTGAGACATGAATATTGATACATAGGTTTGGCAGGAGAGAGGTCATTGTTGATGCTGACTACATTTTCAGGGTGAATATCTCATTGGAAAAGAGATTAAAAGAGAAACAGGAAGAAATAAAGTGGAAATGTGAAATTTAGACCAACTATTTAGGGGAAATAAGTTCCTATTATTCTATTATGTATGTATGTGTGTATGTATTGCTAAAGGGCTGGCCCGTTTATTTCTGTGAATGTAAGAAAAATATGGCCATGGTGGTAAATGAGAGACCACACCTACATCAATCAGCCAGATTAGCATCTGTAACCAATAACAGGAATGCATATACACAGAAATAAATCAAAAGGCCAGGAGGATGCTATGTCTATAGTATATCAGCAAGGATGCTATGTCTATAGTATATCAGCAAAAGGTCTTGAGATGTGAGAGTGACTATGACACCTGATCCTGTGCAGCTCTATTGGTGTGGCAGGAACAAACTGAAAGAGGCTAAGATGTTACCTGTGACTATAGTGTAACCTAGAGACAAAAGTTCTTAACAGGAAATTCCTAAGCAGCAGTCACAACTCTTGTTGACCAAACCCTCTCAATATATATGGATCATTTAAAAATCGAAATATATTGCAATATAATGATAATATATTCTTGAAAAAATAGAGAGGCAAGAAAGAAAGAAGAAAGCAAAGAAGGAATGAAGGAAGGACAGTTATTCAGAGAAAACTTTGTGGAATTATATATGAGGAAGTGGACATGAATTTTAACATTAAATCCAGAAATCTATAGTAGGTGCAAAGTATGTGAAATAAGTTCTAGAATAACCTCTACCCATTTCCCATGGTTGTACCTTCTTGGGTCACCCCAAAACCTCTAGGGTTTGTTCTTACCATCTAGAGTGGGAACCTTTCGGATAGACTGACAATGTGCCATATAAACCACTTTACAACTTCCAGTAAGCAGAAGGACCGCAAAGGGAAATCAGAAAAATTCCCCACAGAGATACTTACAGTAGGGTATATTTATGTTTATCGTTCCAAGATGATGTGTCACAAGGAAATTTACAGCAAAATCATGAAAAGGAATAAGCACACCTTTAGTCCCAGCACTTGGGAGGCATAGGTAAGTGGAGAGGCCATATTGGTCTATATAGCAAATTCCAGACTGACTAGCTGGGGCTACAGGTAGACCCTACTTCGAAAGACTTAAAAAAAAAACTTCCATGGGAATGTTGGAATTTATCTAAAACAGAGTACATAAATAATATGAACAATTGAGTTAAAATAACAAATCACACAGCAGAGAAGAGAGAAATAGAAAAGCATCAGTGTGATCACTTACAAAGCGTCATCAGAAAGGTGGGATGCCATCATAATCACCACCTTTCAGTTTACTGCTGGGGTTCTGACTGGTGTGATGAATGAATAAGAAAAGAGAAGTCATGCAGAATGAGTGCATCATCTTCTGCTCTTCAAAGGCTTTGTGCTAGCCTTTGGGTAATAACAAAGACAGTGTCTACTGAAATTGGAGAGAAGTAACACCAGTATACGAAATCTTACCAACTTTCAGTTATAACTACTTAGAAAATACAGTTATAACAAAATTTTTATGAGCATTATAGATCGCCTTCTGCTTGTATTTTGGAATATGTAAGGAAGTGTTATAAATATATCTCATAAATATAACTAAGTCTATATTACAGATTAATTAAGACTACTGTGTTCCCTAAGAGAGGTGCCCTTACTATCAAAGTAAAGAGGAGAATGTACAGGGCACATACGCCTGACTATACTAATGGTTTTACTCAGCATTCAGCATACATGTCTAAAGACACATCACTTATACATATACAATCAAATAAAATATATATGAGCAATTATATAAAACAAAAGCATTCTATTCAAATGTTGTATAACAATCTATTAAATTGGAGATTAATAACAATGGATACTCTCAGAATAAAGAAGAAAAATTCAGCAAGTAACACTTGAGAAACTGAGTGCCTACATGAAAACAGATATATTTCACATGTTAAAAAGCAAGCCAAAGCTTTCAAATACATTAAAAAATCAAATATAAAAAGCAAAGCAATTAGGGCTTTCAGGATGCCTCAGAAGTTTAAGAACACTTGTTGCTACCCACATGGTGGTTCATACCATCTGAAACTCCAGTTTCAGGAGATCTGACACCTTCTTTTTGCTTCCCTGGACACCAGGTATGCATGCAGTGTACTTACATACATGTAGGCAAACCACTCATACACATAAAGCAAATAAGTCTTTAAAGAAAAACATTATTTAAATGAAAATAAACTAAAAATTTAAAATATTATGTAAAACAAATTAATATCCATCATTTAAAATCAAATTCTTGTCTTAAAACAGAATAGAAAATTTTTATAAGTGAGGACATTTAATTAATTATAATGAACAACATTTTTCTTAACACCTCTATCTTCTCCATTACATAGCCATATGGAGTTCTTACTCAGATTATTATTTTTATTTTATGTGTATGAATGTTTTGCTAGCATGTAAGTGCACTTGTGTCATGCAATGCCTATGGAGGCCAGAAGAGGGCAGTAAATCTTCTGGAACTGGTGTCACAGATGGTTATCTACCATGTGGGTACTGGGATTCAAACTGAGTCTTCTGCAAGAGCAGCCATTGATTGACCTTAACCCTGAGCCATCTCTCTAACCCCATAGTTTCCTACTTCTGTTAAACAAGCTTCAACAAACTTGATGATTTGAAGAATACAAACTCATTATCTTGTTAGAGAGTTTAAGAGTCTTCACAGGTTAAAATTCAAGGTATCAGTGGACCCTTGTTCTTCCAGACAGACTGGGGATATTTTGTTCCTTGCCTTTTCCAGCTCCTCGAGGGAACTTGAATCCTTGGCTCATGGGCCTCTTCTATCTTGAAAGTCAACAATTAAAATATTTTGATGGTTTGTCCATTGCTTTTTATGTTCTCCTTTTCTAAATCTATTTCTATAAGATCCTTTGTTATCATGACACCCCCTGAATAATCCAGGACAGTCTTCCTATTGTCAAAATCCTTCATTTAATTTTTTCTGAAACTTTTTTTTCCAAATAAGGTAACAATCACAGGTTTTGGGAATTAGGACATGTCCAGCATTAATATGTTATCACTTAGCTTGTCACAGAGAGCTATACATACTTTATATGACAGGGTTATTTATTGCTAAGGATACCCTAGTAACATTCATTTGTGTCAAACGTTTTAACAATATGATAGGATGTCATCTACTAATGTGTTGGGCCCCATTCACAACTTTCTGGGATGTATTCAACTCATGGACCACAGATTAGATATTCTTATCAATACCAAGATTAATCTAAAAAAGAGGAAACTGGGTACCTACTGTTTTAAGGATACCCATTGACTTTTCTGTTGCTATTGGTTTGAACCAACCCTGAAATATTTGAAATATTTTCTAAATATTGACTACTTTAGACTAATATCTGAAAATAGACATGCTTTACATACGGCTTCTGTGTTTTAAAAGTATCATGAACACAAAACGAACATGCTAATATATTCATCTACAAACTCTGCAACATTACAACCACTGTATGTAATTACAAGTTATATACTCTGTTCATGACTTTTGTCTTTGCTATTAAAATTGGGGAGAAAAATGACTAGGAGTACATAAGTTTTACATGCACGAAAGAAATAACAAATGTCTAAATGACTTTATAAACCACACATGCATTGTTATATGTTAATATCTAATAAACATTATTGTGTGATTTAAAAATATTTTTTCTCAATGTTCTTTATCTAGTTCTGTTTTGTATTATGTGTTTGTGCTAGTGCTTTTGTTTAAACTCCTTAGCAAGATTAAGAATTGAACTTATTGAGGATGGAGAAATAGCTCATTGGTTAAGAGAGCTTGTCGCTTAGTCATGAGAGTTCAGATCCCAGCACCCAGGCAGAGTGACTCACAACTACCTGTACTCTAGCTTCAAGGGATCTGACTCACTTTTCTGCCCTCTGTGGGCACTTATAACATATGTGCACACAATCATACACATACGCACACAGATGTACACAGACACACAAAAATAAGAATAGATTAAAAAGATTTTTTTTGATTAAAAAGGAATTGAACTTATTGACATAATTATTCATATTTGAAGAAAATGGTAGAATCTGATTGGGTCAGGATAAATTTTTTGTTTGTTTTAACAAACATTAACCTCGCAGGCTGGCCTTGAATCCATTATGTGGCTTTGCAGCCTTGAACTTTGGATCCTCCTGCCTCCACTTTCTAAGTATTTGAATTGTAGACATGCCACCATCACTCCTGGCTCTTTAAATGGCATACAGATTGATATGATTACAGAGAAAGTGCTGCGTTTACCTTCCCTGAAAAGAAGTTGTGTTGCAGGACTTCTAGCTGCACAAGTGCAATAATATCCAAGGAGGTGATGTTCATTTCACTCATTCAGTTTAAAGCGACAGATCTTAAGACAGAAGAGACATTCTAGCTTGTGGAGAATGAATCATCAGGAGACATAAAAAACTAACATTTCAAATAATTCATTTGTGTGTTCCTATATTTGCCAAAGCTTCTATTTAACCCACATAGAAGCAAACTTTATTGGGAAAAGTGACTTTAAAAAGGTGTATCTAGGGGATGGAGATGGCTCAGCAGTTAAGAACACTTGTTCTTCCAGAGGACCTGGGTTCGATTCCCAGCACCTACATGGTGGGTAACAACTGTTTCTAACTTCAGTTTCAGGAGATCTGACACCTCTCCTGGCCTTTTTGGGCATCACTTGACATGGGTATACACATGCAGGCAATACACCCACACACATAAAAATTTAAAAAATTAAATTAAAAAGGGGTATCTGGGGGATGGGAAGACGACTGGGTGTATCAGAGGGCTCGCCATACAAGCCTGACCATCTAAGCTGGTTCTCTGAGGTGGGAGATGGAAGGCAGAGCCTGGAGGAGCAGCTGGGGCGGACTTCCTCCTTTCTGATTCTCAGGAAGTTGTCCTTTAATCTCCACAGGTACACTGTGGCGTGCATGTACCTGTGTGCATATATACATGCCTGCAAGCATGTGCGCACATGCAGAGGTAGATCTGGTAACAAACTGAAGTGATCTTATGTCATATTTTTTCCTATTTGTTGATGACTTGCAGTTATCTCTTGCCCACCATTTCCCAACTTTGATGAATTTTTTCCTAATCTTGTAATTTTTATTGCCTTCTCATATAATCCATTTACTTGTGTAGAAAAAGAGAATCGGTATTTCCCTTGTGTGCTCTTTTATATTTTCTACATTAATTCAGAACATTAAATTCCTTTAGATTATTCATTTTTTTAGCATTTATAATGTTTGATTCATTTCTTCTAGATACTAAAAAACAGAGAAAAAAAAAAAAAACAGAATCAGAATCAATTCTGTTCTAGCTTTTCCTTTGCATGCCTGGCTTTCATCTGGTAAGTCTGTCACTCTTGACCTCTTACCTACATTTCAGAGAGATGTTGAAATACAAAGGAAGAGACTGGCACAGTAGTCTTCTCTTTTGAGTTATCTTAGATCCCTTTCACTTAAGAAAACACAGTGGTGGACATCTTTAATCCCATCAGCTAAGAGCCATATCTGCATACTTAAATATATCTACATATTTAAATATAATCTTTTTCCAAAGTTAGTAACAAGTCAGGTATGGTGATGCACACCTTTAATCCCAGAACTCAGGAGCCAGTGGATGCAGGTGGACCTCTGTGAGATCAAGGCCAGTCTGGTCTACTTAAGGAGTTCCAGGCCAGCTGGGCCTATAGGAAGAGCCTGTGTTGGAAAAAAGGAAATTACTATTGAGATGCTCTTTAAAGGCTGACACTTACTTGGGAAGCATATGACTTTAGAGATATGCAGAATGTTCCTGAATATTCAGTATAGGCTTTGTCCTCTCTGTTTCCATGGATGTCTAGGCCCTCACCCCTGCACCAATCCAAGAGTCCAGCATCTATCTTTATGAACACACGTCATTTCTAAATCTAACTCCCTAGTATTACCATGGTAATGACCATGTAAACAGTAAAATTATTAACGTGCTAAGAGTTAAATATCCATAAAGTTTTGTGATTCTTACATACTATCTCATTTAATTCATGCAACAACACTTCAATGAACTATTATCAACCTTTAAAACTGGGAAACTATGCCTGGGGGTGCAAACCTTTAATTCCAGCACAGGAGGCAGAGGCAGGTGGTTCTCTGTGAGTTCCAGGCCAGCCGGAGCTACAGGGAGCCCCTGTCTCAAACAAAACAAAACAAAACAGACTAGTCCTCCCAAATGCACAGAGTCATAAAGTGAGGAGATGAAGATGAAACTTAAAATACTAGTGAAGGTTTGAAGTTTACATGGTCGATGAATGGCAGAGCTAAGGGTTCACACTCCGACCTAGGAATGGCTCCTTTCAAAGACTTCACCCTTAATAACTATGCTTAAACACCATTTTTAGCCTCAGGCTTAGCAATTTTTAATTACTCGTCTATCTTAATTATAGAAAGCTAAGAGTCTCCTTCCTTGATTTCAAAATAAAATGTAAAAATTATAGCTGACATGGATTAAGTCCTCCTTACAGAGCCAGATGCTTGTAGTTATTTACAGGCATCATCCAATCTCAGTCTCATAACTTTTAAGTTATATACTTTAAATCTAAGAAAATATTACAATTGATGAAAGTGAGCCTTCAAGGTATTAAACCACTGAAAAAGCACTCCATAATTTTTTAATTCAAACAGAGTCCCACCTGCTATAAGCATGTGAATATCTTCATATTTCTGCACATCACAGGATTTCTAGGTTAAAAGGAAAGGCTTTGGTAAAGGGAGTAAAGTTGAATAAAAGATAATCAGAACCCTTTAGAGAGAATTAGATATTTATTTCCCTATGCATTCACTTTTCAAAACAGTATAACACTTGTGTTCACAGTCATTTTTTCACATTCAAAAGCACTGTAAATATTAGTTAGCAGATGTTCCTTTCTCTGTGAGGGGCATCTTGTAGCGCATATAAGCTAGAATCATAGTTTGGGGCTTCCTTCCTCTGTGTACACATACAGGGTTCACAGAGCTCTTTCCTATTACTTAGAAGGGGAAAAGGAGGCATGGGAAATAAATGTGATTACTGCTGTCAGTAATCAACGTCTCTTCTTTGCTTTCAGGATAGGAATGAATATCAAAACATTATTTCCCAACTATATAATCCTCCAATACCAACCTCTCTTGCCCATGAAAATTCTCCATAGTCCTTCATACTATGGACACCCTTATTTTGTACTATTTCTCATTAATTAATGTGTGTGTGTGTGTGCGTGCGTGCGTGTGTGTGTGTGTGTAAGACAATTCATAGTAATCAGATCTCTCTTTCCATCATGTGGGTTCCAGATCCGAACTCAGACTTGGCAGCAAGTGCCTTTACCCACGGACCACCTTGCCAGCCTCCTGTACTTCTTAAGTGAACTCGTGTCCTCATCTTACTATTCTCATGAAAATGGATCAATGTTCGAATTGCTGCTTATTTCATTCTTCCATTCTCTCTGCTTTAATCTTTTTCTATACAATTTCTGTGTAACTTTGAAGTCAACTTGGACCCCACATTCTTTGAAACATGAGGAGTTTAAAATTTTTTATTTATTTTTATTTTAGGTGTATGAGTGTTACGCCTGTAATGTATGTAAGTGCGCCCATGTCATGCAATGCCCATGGAGGCCAAAAGAGGGCACCAGATCACGTGGAACTGGAGTTACGAATGGTTGTTAGCCGTTGAGTGCTGGGATTCAAACCTGGGTCTTCTGTTAAGTGTTCTTAATTGCTGAGCCATCACTCCAGCCCCCATAAAACTTCAGGATTTTTACTTTTGATCATCTTAATTTTGAAAACCATGTTTGTGCTTCATGTAATTCTTAAGTCCACTATTATTTATTATTTATTATTGTGCTGTGGTTGTTTTCCTATATGTGGTGTTGGAGATCAGCTCTTGTAAAGGGTATATTCAGAATATTTTTTTAAACTGTAGGGTTGACCGCGGCAAAGCACTTGGAGTAGATGTGGATCCTTTAAAGACAGGAGTGCTTCTTGTGAAGGTGTCAGGTTTCTTTGACTCTGGAATCTCTGAAGTCATTGGTTAAGGACTGCTCCATTCAGGTGAGTGAGGACAAAGCAGAGCTATGTCAATGTAGTCCCAGACTGTAGCTGCTGAAAATTTATTGTGTTGTAAGCTAATATTCTTTTTTTGTTTGTTGTTTGTTTGAGAGTGGGTCTCACTGTGTATCTCTGGTTGGCCTGGAATGTGCTTTGTAGAGCAGACTGATCTGGATCTCAGAGAAATCCACCGTCTGTGCCTCTGCCAGGCTGGTCTCCAGCTGCCTCTGCTGAGTGCAAGTATTAAAAGGGTGAGACACTGTATCTGCCATAAACTAATGCTCTTTTATTTCTTTTTTGGAGACAAGTTGGCCAGGAACTTGCTCTGTAGACTAGGCTGGTCTGGATTGAACAGAAATCTGCCTGTCTCTGCCTCCTGCATGCTGGATTTAATGCTTTGTGTGGTGAGCTTTTTGTTTTACAAGTCTGTGCTCATTCAGTGTCTTAAAGGTTTTATAACCTAGAAGCTTCTATTTTCATTTAAGTAGTAATTCTTTTACTTATCAATAATAATGACTTAATAAAAATGTGCTTATACTTTTCTGTTTTCTGGATCATAAACATACTGTTCTTTGAACTGAGAGACTTTATGTGGAATATTTCTATTTGCTACTTAAAAACCTTTGAGAACACCAACAAAAAATATAATCTGTTGGAATATTTTAAAAATTTGTTTTAAATATCACATTGTACTTCACTCTATCACAAGTATGTTCTTTACCTTCTTTTCATCTTTTTTCCCCATTTTATTTTTATAATTTCCTTCAAAGTAACACTTTGGTTCTTGTTTACATTTCTTTTTATTTTCTGGGCTCTGTATGTTGTGCTGAAACTTGCTAAGTAGACCAGACAGGCCTAGAACTTGTAATGCTCCTGCCTCTTCTTCCCAAGTGCTGGGAGTGCATGCATGTACTAACATGGTTGATTAGCCATTTTCCAGAACTGTTTCTTTACTGTGATTCTTCTCATCTTTTAATTTCCTTTTCTTCTTGATCTCTCCAGGAAAGCTTAAGTTTTGTATTCTTTGTAAATCTAGGTGTGGGTGTGTTCTTCATGGACATGCTTCGGATTTCCAGCTTGCTCCTTCAGGGTGCATTCTTCTTCCTCTACAAATTCTTCATGGAGAAGCTGCATCTTTGCTTTGTGTCCTTCACTGTGATCACCATGCTAGTTTTTCTGATTACTTACTGTTCATAACTTTTATTTTCATTTCAAAACAGATTATGTTTGAATAACATCTTGTATGAAGATACTTGAAGTCTAAAACAGTTGATATCAAATGAAGTAAAAGCCAATAACTAAAGTTGTCTTTCTAATTACTTTTTCTATGATTCAGTACTAGATGCATAATTTTTTTGTGAAATAACAGAAAGCACACATACTTAAGAAAATTATTGCACTTCACTTATTATTTTTATAAAAATATCAGCTTGTGTTTTACTACTCTGAAAGTGTAATGAAATTTATCAGGAATTGAGTCTATAATGAGCCGGGTCATCAAAGCAGTGAGAAATAGTTTATCAAATTAAGTAAGATATTAAGGCGATAAACTCACAAACAGGTGAAGAATGTTTACAAAGGAAGGCATCCAGAGATATGTGCATGTGTGTGTGTGTGTGCATGTGTGTGTTTGTGTGTGTGTGTGTGCATCTGCACTTGATGAGCCAAAATTCTGAATATTAGAGAAGTTGTGGCAGAGTTAGTCTGGTATTGACTATAAGAGCTAATTTAAAAAGTTATAGAGAGGGGTTGGATAGATGGCTCAGCAGTTAAGAGCATTGACTGCTCTTGCAGAGGGCCCTGGTTCAGTTCCCAGCACCCACATGGTGTGGGTACAAACAGCAAAGATCAAGGTTTTTTTATTTCTTATTAGTGTAAAACAAGATACAATAATTGTTCGTGCTATCAATTCTTTGTTTTTAGAATGGCAGTGCTCAACTGTAAACTAATGTTTCCTTTTAGCTACTTTGTACGCCACTGTTGGTAAAACGTCAGATTCTGCAGTGTGTTTGGAGGCTTCCTCCAAGATCCTTATATGTCCTTCATCAGTACTAGACAGAAATTGTAATACTTGTTCAGTTAATTTAGGAGTTTAGAAGCTAATGGCCATAGCAAATCCCTTGACATTTTAATCCTAGCCAAACAAAGCAGGCAGGAGAATATTTTACATGAATTCTCCCTAAGCATAGAGGGTTATCAGGTTCATTTACATGTTTACCAGGGCCGCCAGCCATCCTGACTTGTTTGGTGGATGGCAGTTTTTATATGAACTGAACTCTGTGTCTGATGGTCTGTTGGCAGTTAAACAGCAAACAATCTCACTCATCATTATTACTTACTTAGTGGACCTGTTTTCCATCATTGGAGTTTGGCATTTAATCAGTGTTTGGGTGCATCATTTCTAAACATGAATACGGTGCTAGAGGCAACAAAAGTCATTAAACTTTGGCTCCTAGTGTAATGATGAGGTGCATGAGCAGGGATGGAAGTTGTCAAGTACTGTAAAACTGTTATGTTTGGTATGTGGGAGGAAACTATTTGTGAAACTCATAAACTTTTTCAGCCAAAATATCTGTTACATGCTAAATGGTGCTAATGAGTTGTTCTAAAAAATCCAGGTCACTAAAATAAATTTTTTCATTTGCTGTGTATGAACATTACAAAGAGGAACTGCAGGTTTTCTTTAACCTTTCTAACAGAAAAAAAAAATCAAATAACTTCAGTCCTACTAAATCAAGTAACTTCAGTCTTACTAAATTAAAGTCTAGTCCACATTTTTTAAAAAGTATTATTTTTAGAAACTAACTTCACAGGAAATTTTGTACCTACATTTTCTAAACTATTTCCTTATTTTTATATATTTGATGAAATAAATTTGATGAATATAAATAATGATTCTCAAAGGAGTAATATTTCTGAGAGTTAATAACAACTTTAAATACAAACATTTGTATATACTAGCAAATATATGTAAAGCACACTAATAAACTGTGATTTTTTTGGCAAATTGATGAGAGAAAAACGAATATTACACATGTATCTTTACATCTATACACATATCTCCATATCTATTTCATGATTCACATATTGATATCTGAGCAGAAATTATCAATATCTTATTAATGAGTATGAAATAACCAGATAGGTAAAACTCAATAAAATCCTTTACTACAGAGTCCCCTTTTTAGTCATTTATTGTAATATGCGCCTTTGAAAACCATTTTCTAAGTGGTGATGTAAAAGGTGGGATTTAGAATGTAGTTTGATGATATGAGAAAGGCTTGACTCTTAGATCATTTTCAGTATTTTCTTGGGAAGTTATATACACCCATGCAGTAAACCGGCACTAGTGTTATACACACCCGCGTAGTAAACCCGCCGCTTCTGCCAAGTGGATAAGGATAGGTCAGATTGTGTTCCAATAACCTTCCAGCTAGCACGTTCCATGTCTCCAGAGGGAGAAGACTGAGTCAACCAGCCTTTATCAGGCAGTCTGAGTAGAACTCACAAAACTGGGCCTACTTGTTGATAAATAGAAACAAATTTTGGGAAAGGTTCTAAATTTAAATTTTTTATTTACTTTCATATTTTTACAAAATCAGTAGCTGTGAAAGAGAAGAGATTTTTTGTCAAAGCTTGGCTTTCAGTAAACTCTGAAATGGAACAGCCTTCTACCAATTATATGTCCCCTTTCTGAGTTACTAACAAAAGAAAAGTAACAATTTGTGAGCTCATTTTGAAAGTGTTTCTTGAATCTTCCAAAACAGTCTTAGACTATGGATCATCTTTATTCTTTCGTTGAGATAATAATACCAAACTCATATTCTGGACAGCATCTGGCTTGAAAATCGACTTGATCTCCAAGTATTGACTATTGTTGACTCCAAAAATCTGACTTCTAGGTTTTAGGGATACACTGAGGACTTACATATCTTTATTTTTCTGGGAGCTTGCGAATAAAATTTGGGTAAGTAGAATCAAGCATAAGGTAGTGCTTCTTTCATACTAGGAATGCTAAGTTTGGATTCAGGTAAAACTTCTGTCAGGGAAGCTTTCTAAGTTGAAATTCAAAAGGTAAGATTGAGTAGTCACAAGAACAGCAAGGATGACTATTTCATTAGAGACCAAATCAGAAAAATAAAGTCAGCATTTATGTGATAATTCCATGGAGCTGAAGAAAACTCTTTGCAGTTGGGTTGAATTTGATGGGAAAGGAGTTACTGAAATTAGGCTATAAGGACTGACTGAACTCTGGCTAAACACACTGTTAGACCAGGTCAAGGAGGCGGAAATTTTTCACAGGGCAGTGAAATACTATCAAAGAACTGTGAACCTCAGAGAACATGGTTATAGAAAGATTATATTGCAATGTACGAAACACATTTGGAGGAAATAGAGTACATACTTAGGGCAGTGAGTGAGCATTTGGGTTTAGGCAAAAGTTGATAGTCATTTGGGTTAGGGAAATGAAGGCAGAGCTGAAGATAAGCAGATGTAGTGTGTGTTTGTAGGGGTGGTGGTCATGGTTAATAATGTACGCAGCTTACCATGTAGGTCAACAGAGTATTCTGGTGCTACTTCCTGGTTTAATGATCACAGTAAGAGAATAAACTAACGGGAGAAGATGATGGCAATACATTTAAGTCTGCCAGATTGATGCATGGGTTGTACACAGTTAAGTGCAGGGATCTGGAGCTTAGAAGAAAATACAGGGTGTAGTTCTAAATCAAGAGAGGCTGCCAGTTTGGAGGGCAGAGAGTAAGCAGTGAGAAGAGGATTCTGAGGCAGAAGCATTAACTCACTTTGGTGACTTAGTGTCCTCTTCATCCTCATTCAGAAGCTGGAAATCCAGAATTAGGAGACACACAATGCTTTACATTATTTTGAAGAAAGCATAAGCGAATCCAGAGAGAGACAAATGTTAAAGGATATGAATTGTATACATGACTGGGCAATGATATGAGAAAATCTTTTTCAGTGAGGACTTTGTTCAAACCAAGAGTTTCAAACTTAAGAAAATGACAGTGTGAGCATGAGAGAGCAATTAATTCTGTCTGCTAGAAATAAAGCTAAGAATGGTCCAAAACTGCTGTCACCCATGTGGCTTTAGGGTCTTTATGATAAATTTTTTTTTCAGGGTTTGTCATTCATTTGATTTGTAGCATTGATAAGAGCCACACAAAAGATCTGCAAAGATTTATAAGATGCCCATTCATTTCTCTTGCATTCTATTATATATTTTAAAGAACAACATAACAAATCTTCCCAAATACCTGTATTGTTTTTCAGCTCTGGAATTAGTCTTTCTCTTTTTACAATAGTTTCCTAAGTTACAGGAAACTTGTCAAGTATCCTGTGGCTTTTCAAAAGCCTAAAAGCCTTTCATTTTTAGGAAAGAAATTTTGTCAAATAAATGTGTGTAATGACAATAAAGTACATGTCATACAAATGATCACAACCCAGCTTGGGGTTCATAGTATAATGAATTTGTTGATTAAAGAACTTATGATAGGAATAGCTTCCATGTAGACATTAGTGAAGATTCTGCTCTGGTCTTAGGCAATCAGCCCTGAGTGAACTTGTTTTAGCAAGAGAGATTTGCTCTGTCAATCAAGCTAAAGGCAGACAGTGACCAGGGCTCGGCCTGTATTGAAGTGAAGGTCTTTTGGAAACCTCCATTATCATTTTCTTTTATTATCTTTTTTGCTTTTTATATGGGCAGTGTAACATTTCTTATCTCTAAATGGAGTAGGCTCTTCCTCTTTTTCTACTCTTCTTTTAGAAGAAAAAAATAAACTTCTCATCAGTTCTGGACATGAAAAGACAAAACTGTCAGAGAAATGGTAAGGCACATAATGGGCAATGATATTGTGTCTTTCTTCTGGGGTTACAGACAAAATAATTGCCCCAGACAAGTCACTTGGCCTGTCATTCACTGGCCTGAGGACGCAGCAGGGATCCCTTGACATTTGCTAGGACCCCCTTCTGCTAGTGGCTCCTTTAGATTGTCATGGGGACAACTGGCAACTCCCAAATTCCTATCTCAGAGGTTTAAAAATAGCAGAAAGTGGAAAGTAAAAGTAAAAAATGCCAATTTATCAAAAAGAGACTTCAAGAATAAGTGAGGGAAATTTCATAGGAAATAAATTTTGATTGATTGCTAAAATAGCAGTTGATTCATTATGGTCATCAAACTTTCTTTGAAAGAAAGGTTTTGGTTTTGATATTGTGTTTAAAATATTTAATCTTCCTTAAACTTGTTGTGGAATAAATGTAGCTATTAGAAAAATTAAGCCTAACTTGTTAGAGTTAAATTGACACAGAATGTTATAGCTTATTGTACATTTGCACATTGTTGTGAATTTTCTGTGTCAAAGCTCAGAAGATATTTCCTTGTACACTAGGATATTTTTTATCAGTAGGCATGAGAACATTTTCCTGGCAATATTCATTTTACTAGGCACTTTTATTTGGTGTAAAGATAAAGCTTTTGAAGAAACACAGGAAAAGAAAAAAATTCAAATGGTTAAGTCAGAGGTGGTTTTATACTGACATCATTCACATTTATGAAAAAAGTATTTAGTGCTCAGGTAACCAAAAGATGAGATAATTCAGTGTTATAATAGAACTATGGGATTAGCTACAAACAGATGAAGATCTTTGATTTCAAAAATGAGAAAGCCGTGGGTCTGAGTAAGGATTTGAAGATGGGTTAACATTATTACATCGTGTGCTTTCCTGAGGTGGGGGGTGTGCCTGGAAGGTGGGGCTGCTCTAGAGGAGAAGTGGGACTCCTCCCTTCTTCTCATCTTCCCTCTCCCCCTCTCCTTTTCTCTTCTCCAATCCTTGCTCTTCTATCTTTTCTTCATTTATCAACCTTAGTTTTCTTCTTTTTTTTCTTGGTTTTCTGGCACAGAGTCTCATTGTGTAGCCCCAAGCATCCCTGGAACTCAGTCGTATGCCTCCCAAGTGAGGGGAATGTAGGCGTGTACCACTGTGCCTGGTGGGAATGTTGGTAACCATGTGCTTACATCTCTGTAATGAGTTCTGCATTTAACGAAAGAGCCTAAGTTAAGCATGTTAGTATAAGAGAAATATCATTTTGTCTTTCACCCCTAAGTGTTGGCAAGTGTTTCATAACACTATATGGTTATGAAAGTAGGAGCATTTCTTCCCCACTGGTGGTTCTTGTCAGCATTCTGAAGGAATAAGACAAGTCTAATAAGACCAATAATACTAAAAGAGGTATATTGGTTAAAAGGACATTGTTTATGAAGTGATTATCAAAATAATTTGCTATATATTTTGTTGTACTATGGAATTTGCTTTTGTAAATCAAATCTTGCTCTGGGGCTGAGATATTTCCTTCATTTCTTTTCCCCATCCTGCAGACCCAGAGGATTGCAAGTCCAAGGCTTGCTTAGGTTATAGAGGTGGTTCAAGGCCAGCTTAGGCAGTCTATCTTAAAATTAAAAAAAAATATGAAAACCTGGGGACATAACTCAGTGGTAGAGCACTTGCCTAGCATAAGGAAGGCCCTAGGTTTAATCCAGAGTATCAAAATGAATAAATAAATAAATAAATTGACAAAGAAACAAAATTCCTTCAAGTTTCTTTAAGATGTTAGAGCTGAATAACTTAGTCTAAAAATATTAATTTAATGAAAGAATATAACTACATGACATATCAAATATAATAAATTCTTTTCCTCATCCTCATATTCTATAGGCTCATATAATAATAGATTTTGCTTAGTGAAATCCAAGCACTCTATAAAACGTTGAGTTTTCTAAGTGTCAAAATTTTATTTGACAAGGAGGGAAGGGAAAAAATAGTCTTATGGGAAGCTGGGCATGATGGCTTGTACCCGCAATCTCTTTAATAGTTCAGGGCCACTGTGGGCTACATAGTGAGTTACCAGAGAGTTACCAGGCCAGCGTGGGAATGAGGCCCTGCCTCAGAAAGAAAGACAACATTAAGTAAATGAAGCCATATGTGCATTTTGTTTTTGTGCATATAATTAGATTCTGAATTCTAACTTGATTTACTAAGTCATTGTATTTGAGTGAGAAATCTCAGAACTTCTCCATTGAATGTAATTAGTAAAGACTGTACTATAAGAATGCTGTTTGTCATTCCATTGTAGATGGGGGTGTGTGTGCATTGAGGCTCCATTTCTTCCTGAGTAGCTATTGGTAATTAATGATTACTGTGGGGTAGAAGAGGAGATACTTTTGTCAGTGATCTAGTGCCTGGTTAGTTGCCCATGCTCCAGTAAATTTCCGAACCTATGCAAACAACTGCAGTTAAACTCGCTGGGTCCCTCCCTCCCCTCTTTCTCTCTCACACACAAAGATATGGAAGTGAAAGGAAAATCGGTGGCAAAATGGAGAAACTCAGCAAGAGTGGGAAGGAGAAAAGAGAGTACAACCACCATACATTATATATAATATGTCAAAGAATTAATTAAAATTTAAATAATGAAAATTAAAATGAGTGCTATTGGGGCTGAAGAGATGACTCAGTAGTTAAGAGCATTTGCTGCTCTTGCAGGGGACCCAGTTCAGTTTCCAGCATCCACATGTGGCTAACAACCATCAGTAACTCCAGTTTCAGAGGATCTGACACCTTCTTCTGACCTCTGCAGGCACTGCACCACATAGGTGCACTCACATACATGCAGACCATACACTAGTAAACATAACGAAAAAGAATGCTGTTTTAGTAATTTAAGTTTTTTCAGAGGAATATGTCATAGTTGTATGTACTAAGTTCATTGTCACAGCTCATTTAATAGTTCCCTTTGTTCTTGACTTGGAATTCAAGTACTTATCATCTATATCTCCTTTTACTTGAAAAATTCAAATTCATGGATGTCTTCTTGAAAGCCCAAGTCTCAGAATGAACATAGATTTAGCAGTTTCTGAACAGAGTAAAGAGAGATTTACAGTTGTTATTTTTCAGATGTCATTTATACTCAGTTGATAGAGCTCAACATTTCTTTAGCTTCATAAGAAACAGTTAAAACAGTTAAAGACTCACATCTTTTAAAGATCTGATTACAGTTCCTCAGAGATGGAAATCAAATTGGAATTCTCTTAAAATCAGTTCAATTCATATGTAAGGAAATCACATCCAAACAGACACATTCAGGATTTGAGCTACTATATAATGAAACAATCATGAGAGAATGGGCTTGAAAAGTATTTTCAGGATTAAAAAGTAGACACAGGGGCTGAGGGGACAGTGTAAAGTGCTTGTATGGACACGAGGAACAGAACCTATGTAAATGCAAGTGGGCATGGTGGCCTGCCTGTAATCCCAGCACCTGGGAGGCTGAGAGAAGGGATCCCTGGAACAAGCTGGTCAGCTGTGCAGATTAGCTTAATTAGAGAGCTCTCTAGATTCACATGAGAACATAGCTTAATACATGGTGTGACACTTGAAGTCAACCTCTGGGTTCTCCATGAACACATATGTACATGTGTGGGAGCACATACACATGTACCCACACACATGAGAACACACATATACCCACAAAAATGTATAAGGAATATTTGGTATTTATAGATAAAGTTGGAAAAAGCTAAAACGTCAAAATTAAATGTTTTTTAGTTAAAGCTGGAATCATGGTGGCACACATCTGTAATCCCAGCAACTGGGAAACTGGAGCAGACTATGACTTTGGGTTTAGTGTTGGCTTTATAGTGAGTAATAATTTAAGGTTTTTGTGATTTGTTTGGATTCTTTTTTTTTTTTTTTTTTGAGACAAGGTCTCCCTTAAGCCAAGGCTGGCCTGGAACTCACTATGTAGATCACTCTGGTCTTGATTTCACAGAGATCTACCTGGTTCTGTTGTCTGAGTGCTGAAGTTACAGGCATGTGCCACCATGCCTGGCTGTATAGTGAGTTCTAGCCTAGACTAGATTGTATAGCAAGATTATGTCTCCAAAACAAAAGTCAGCTAAAAACAACAAGAAAGGCAACCGAATACTACAGTGTTCATTCAATGCTGTTTGGTGATATTGCATATGTATATATAATATGCAAATATATTATATAAATACAGGGACACGAATTGTTTTTAAATTAATGTAACATATCTTTTGCAAAAGTCCCAGTGGAAACATTTTTGAATTGATGTTTTCAAATGGCAGACTGTCTAAAAATATGACTCTTTTAGAATATATAAAACTCTTGACTGCAAACACAACCTTGGTTCAGAGGATACCGTCACACAGGAGCTGACAAAGCGTAGAGGGGAAGAAATATCCAGACAACTTGCTGCTTCTCTGGCTATTTTCATATGTAGGGACTCAAGCCTGTTTTTGTATCTTCTGCCAGATAAAACTTCGTGTACTTGTCTCAGTTTTTTTTCCCTGCATGATTACAAAGTTATGAAAATTATGAAAGAAAGGCAATTTTCTTTCAATTGTATAAAATTATTTGTTATTTTCTTAGCAAAACCAAGAAATTCTGTGATGAATAATTTTAATTTCAGGTAAACTAGAGAAAACTAAGTTTTCAGTTTGGAAGTTTGCTTTGTATCTCCTGTGGCTCCAGCATTTCATCAACTTTAAAATGTGTTGAACAGCCCTGGCCACCAGAAAGTTTCCTTGCTCCAGGATGAAGCCTCTTCTGGTTGGGAGCCATAACATCTGCAGTTATGTTTTGAAAAATTTTTCTGGGATGTAGTTATATTTATTCTTTCTTTTTTTGATATAAGTACAACATGCTAAATAGTGGCCATGTTGTTATTTATTTTATATTTCTGTTATTATTTATACAGAAACCTTTTTATGGCTATTGATTTTACTATTAATTCCCTCTATCACTTTTTTTTTGTGATTTGTGGCCTTATTTTGGTATATTTGTGAGTATCCTGCTGCAGTACCAAGCAATAGTATATTATTCAAGACAGTAAGAGATAACTGAATGAAGTGTGATTTCAATAAATTAGAGTTTCATTACTTTAAAAAATTATCATTTGTATGTGTATGTGAGAGAGACGAGAGAGAGAGAGAGAAAGAGAGAGAGAGAGAACATGCCACAGCATGTGTGGAAATCAGAGGATAAATTTGTGGATTCCATTATTTTCTTCCACTTTTATGTAGGTTCTGGGTATAAAACTTGGGTGATCAGACTTGCATGGCAAGTGCCTTTACTTGCTGAAACATCTTGCCAGCCTTGGAGCTCAATTTTTAACTAAAACAAAAAGTTACATTTCATTCTGTGAACTATGTATGTCTTCAAGCTACAATTCCAATGGCATGTTTGACAAGCCCTTCTTTTCGTTGATAAGGAATTCCAGCATTCACAACCATTTCAAGTTGTGTCTAGTGAAGAGAAAAGTGCCTGGATTGGAATGCCAGGTAATAAATGCAGGTAAGTCTTTAGGATATCTCAAGGTCTTTAATCAATACTAAGATTTAATTATCTTTCTAACATAACTAAACCGGACCAATGGTAAAATCAGTTTTGATTTATAAGTGAACTTTGTTTATTGATATTTTATGCCCAAACAGGGTAAAATAAGATACATTTATTAAACAAAGGTGCTCAGCTTGTATTGTGAGACTTTTAAGTCATCTTCTAATCATACATTCCATTTGAATCTCTACAGATTAGTGAGGTCTTTGATATTTGCTACTAATTATGTAATAACATAGATTGCAAACAATCCAGGCAACAAATACATGTTAAGATGGCAGGCTGTTCCTTGTGAGAGCAGAAGTTGCAAGTTGACACTATTGACATACCATTATGCCTTTTCTTCATATAAAGAAAGCTGATTTGTAGGTCTGGATGGATAGAGTGGGTCAAGGCAGATCCAGACTTCACTACTACTTTTGATTTTGATTACGCCACATGCTTTGATTTCAGCGTAATTGCTAAAGAAGATCATCAATTTAAATCCATGAAATTTATGCATTTAATTTACCTAATGTTCCCAAATGTTTATGTCATATTATAGAACATGCCTGGTGTTTTTATATCTAAGTTAAGAGAGTGGGTAAAGACTCACCTCTAGTGATCTTAAGTATAAACAGACATATTAGAACTTTGTGGCAGTTTTAAAGGAAATTCGGAAATGATGATATATTTAAGTACATCTAAAATTTTGTTTCTTCTCACTTTCTTTGATTTGGAGTTACCATGAAGTTTAGTTCTATGGAGACATTTTTCTCTCCTGTTTGAGATTCCCATCTTGTTTAACAATCATATTGTCTGTCTTCATTTCATTTCTTCTTTTTTGGGACTTGATTTCCTCCTGATTATAAATTTGTCACAGGGGAATCCTTTTCCTCCTTTAGGCCAAACAGCTGTTTTTGATTTTAGCTTTCTTTCTTTTTTTTGTTTTTCCATTAAGGAGGTCGAGTTCCTTTGGGAGAAAAACTTTAGTTCACAATGTTCTTCTCGTTTATATCACCAGGCACAGCATCAAAATACAAATTGCTTTTGGGCTGAGAGTTTCTTTAGTGCATCTAGTGGCATTCATTACAGTACTTGTGCCTTTGCAAATGATAGCACCACATGTAGCCCTCAGAGTTAGCAGCTTCTGACAGCGGATGCAGTACCATCTGAGGATACGGAAGGTATATTCTTAGCTGTGTTTTAGTGGGTTGCTGGAAAAAACAACATTTGTCTGGTTTTTGTTCTTACTTTTGCTGAGCTTTGCTGTTCTCTGCCTCAGTATCTGTGTGTGATTAACTTAAGCCAGTAATCAGAAGTCAGTTTCAGATACTGTTTGAGTCTGTTTTAATGAAATATTAATACCTCTCATCTTGAAAACAATGGGTTGTCTTGGAATGAAACTAGAATTGACCAACAACATGAATTTTGCTTACATATAGAGGACTACTAGAAATTTAGCAAAATAGATATTAACTTACATTTGATCATTACAGATATAAAATTATCAAACTTATACAAGTTTTCTTTTTTTGAAAAATCAACATATTATTGAGGCTTAAAACTTTCTTTGCTTAAATCTTACTTTCTTCCTATTTATATAAAAAAAGGACAAATAAAATAATCGATTTGCTTTTCTTTCCCTTCCTCAATCCTGAGAATTTGAAACATATAGATTCATTTGATCCACTGACATGTGTTATAAAAATACAAGAAGATTAAGTTATATGTTGGATGAAAAACACATTGAGTTTCATGTAGTTTTGTAACAGCGCCTCCACATTTAAATAAGGGCAGAGAAATCAGTGAGTTTGATATATGAAAATCCTTACTTTCTATTTTCCACCTTTTTCTTTCTACAGTTCCAGGGACTTAAGCATTCATTAATTTTGAAAATTTAGGATTCAATAATTGTGTAGAGTGATGGGATAATGAGGACACATGTATGATTAATCACTCTTTCCTCGGCTTGTGTTTATGATAGACACCATAGAAGTTACAAATCTAAAGTAATTTTAGGAATTTTGACCAAAGTATATGGTGCCAAGCTAGGGAACAACACGTTAAGTTTTAGATGCAAGTGAAAGGAAAGGGGAATGCATTTCAGCAGTGGCGTCCAGAGATCCTAAGGATGGGTTGCCTGGTTGGGAGATCACATCCAGATCAAGTGGGCCGAAAGTCACGTGACAGAAGCAAATCCAGTCTCTCACTGGTGACAAAGCTGACAAAGAGCACAGAACTGTTATGCAGGGTCTAGGATCTGGCAGTGAGCCTCACAAATTATGCACACAGACAAAAGAGAAATGAGTGCATTTTCCATCTGGAATTATTTCCAATACTTTCTCTTCTCTCACATAAAATTTCATCTGCAGAGAAAAAAAATCACCAGGAATTAGGAAAATGAAACTAATAAAAATAAATACAAGCGTATAATCATTGTGGGGGTGTTTACAGGGACTCACTACCCATAGCTTTGCTTACTCTTGAGTTTTTTCCTGGCTCCCTCTCTCATCTCCCTTTCCCCCTCCCCTTCCCTTCCTTCTCCTCGTCCCCCCTCTCTCTCTCCCAGGTGTCACACCAGCTATACCACGGTCCTCACTTCTGTTCTTTGCAGGGGGAGGTGCTGAGTCAGGGTCTCGCTCCAGTTTCTCCTAGAACTGGCTGTCCTCGGACCTCAGCCTCCAAGCACTGGTGTGGGGTTGTGCTCAGCCCGCATTACTTCTTAGGGAGTCTGTGAGGTACTCTATCAGTTTTTGTTCAGCTAAACCTCAAGGAAGGCTGCTGGGAGTCTTTGGGTGAGACAGATGGAGAGCTTAAGCTGGTGAAACTCAGCTCTTCACTGCTGGAGGGCAGAGGCAGAGCCAACTGCGCAGTTGTGTGTTTTTCAAACAGAGCCCCCTTCCGCCAGCTCTTGGAAGTTGGCCTGATTCCTACTGGCACTGTCTGTGTCCTCAGATGCTCCAGTGAGTTTTAGCTTGCATCTCCTACTGCTTCTACCTTTCATTTCTTGACTAACTGAAATACAGAAGACAGTTGGGCCTTGAATGGCAGGTTGTTTCTTGATTGATGAAAGTATCTTAGTGTCATAATGGATGCTTTACAGCCTCCTTTTAAAAATGAATTCATCCATTGAATTATAGGCAGGCATCGGAGGCAGCAGCTTTTCTTTCAAGAGGCAAGACCTGCCTTGTGAGATTATCAAACGAAGTAGACATCGTGAGGACAAATTACTCTTCTATAGTTAGATACCTACAAGAGGGCAAAAACAGTTGTTTTCCTACAAGATGACCACAGTGAACATCGATTTTCTATCATTCTTACCCAGGTGGCGGTGGAAGCCGAGGAGGCTGAGCTTCACCAGTCTTTGTAGCTTCCTTTCCAATAAGCAAGTGTGAGAAGGGCAGAGAGGGGTGGAAATCAATTCCAAGATGGAATTAGAGCTACTCGATGCTACTATTTTATCAAACCATCAAATAAATGATCAGGTAGGCAGTTACATAAATCACATCACAGACCTCTGGTTACAGAAAAATAAGAAGCTATTTCTTATATAAGTTTCTGCCTGAAAATACTGAAACCAGCAATCCCTCCAAAGCTTGCCTTAAGTGTATCAGAGTAATCACATTGCCACATTGCATAATACCTTTTAGAAATAGCAATAATCCCGAAGATATAGAATTAATGCACATTTCTCTAGAAACAATTTTGATAGCATATATTTAAACTGAATAAATGAACCCCAAAGGTCGTTGACTGATCTAGAATTCTTTATTTGCAAAGAAGGCTGGGGCAAGTATGGGGTATATTATCCAATTCCTTTTTTGAAGGCGGCAAGGAAGACAGGCGTAGTGAGGTAAATGCTGCTTTTAGTTACTTTGATCTGGAAAAAATTGGCCAAGACTTGTGGAGATGTAATAGATTTATAAAGAATATCAAGTGGAAATAAGCTTTGCAGCCACTAAATGAAGTTCCTAAGTCATAGACAACCATGCTCTATGTCTTCACTGTGAGTGGTGGACTCTGCAGTGTTAAGTCTGTCAGAGACCTTTACTTCTTAGGCATTAATGAAAGAATCAGAAAACAGATATACCAAACACTTGAGTTCAGGGTGTCCAGTTCTTCTCTAATCCACTAGCTCCACTAGCTCTACTTGTCCCCATGTATGTAAAGAATTAAAAAGATATTTAAAACCATCAACATTCCAAACTCAATATTAAGTTTCAAGAAAATCATCAAGGAACAAAGTGTTGAAACAGAGTCCACTGAATACTTCTTAAACAAATACCAACTCCAGCTGATTGTATGGTCATTCAAAGTGTAGACATTGAAAAAAAAAGAATGAATTTAAAGAAGATTTATAGGGGGACTTAAAATTAAGGGACTAAAAGAGAGAGGAAAAAAGAAAACAAAAAGGAGTATAGAGTGGCACTGGAACTATAGGAAATAAAAGAAAAATATAATACAGTGCTTTTTGTTAGGATTGAAACATTAAATAACAATATTTCAATAAAACAATTATAAATAAATAGGAAAAGATGAAATGATAAGACAAATAGATAAAAAGAAACAAAAATGATTAGAGACAGGAATAGTAGAAATTATTTTTTTAGTCAAACCAAATTTGAAACCAATAAAAAAATTATACCATGCTGCATATCTACATGTCAAAAATCTGTGACAAAGATTTAGTTCTATGGAAAATTAGAACATGAATTAGAAAATTCATGTCAGTAAGCACACAGGACAATGAATCATAATGAGAGCAGACTTAAATAAGCACTAAGAATCAAATTTAAATATTGTTATTGTACAAAGTAGCTCATCAGGATTTTTTTGAATGTGAAAAAATTATGCATAAAGAGTACCAAAGACACGGATTGAAATGGGAAAGGGCTGGCATGTGGGGGGGATCTCAGCAGCAGGATCTACACGGCAGTGGAGAGCTGACACTAACTGGAAACACTCATTTTGTGTTTGTATACAAAATAAATGAATAGTAATTGCATTGTATTTGTAGGGGTTATTTCCTATAGAAACTAATTCTCATTTACCAGAATATGCGATGCAGCTTTTTAATGGCTTTCACTATTATTCATGACTTTATATAATTTTTCTGCATACATAACAGAATCTGTCCTGTTCTTAGTCCAAATATTTGATTATTCCCTTAGGGGTTTGAGACAGAAATCTGCTGTATAAAATTGTAGAATGTATGTAAAGATTTGCTAAGTAATGCCAAAATTCTCTTTAGAGAGAGTGTGCCAATTTTATAATCCCATAGGAAATGAATAAAGGATCAAAATGATCTAGTCCAATATTCCAATGACTGAGTTAAAAAAATCTTAATTTTTTTATTCTAACACAATGCATTGTCTGCTTG
Source organism: Eospalax fontanierii (assembly GCA_035773235.1). Lineage (NCBI taxonomy): Eukaryota > Metazoa > Chordata > Mammalia > Rodentia > Spalacidae > Eospalax > Eospalax fontanierii. The sequence continues at coordinate 70,086,325 of CM069524.1, read as the reverse complement.
AGGGTTTTGAATTCTGATTTATCTATGTTATAGGCATCAATTCCACTTTTAAATTTATTGTAATTTTATCATGTGTCTGGTAGTATGAGCTTTTATTTCCTTTTCTAAAAATGGCTTTTAAAAAATTCTAGCCACATGTTTTTTCATTGAACTTTAGAAACACTTTGTTATGTTTCTGAAGATATTTCCTAGGGAATATTGTACAAGAGATACTCATTTGATATATATTTTTAGGAAACACCATGTCTTCACACCATTTATCATTTCTAGGCAGGAGAATAGCTTTAAATTTGCTACTCTACCTCAGTAAAACTTGTGTTTCTTTTATTTGCTGTAGCACATATTTGCTATTTATAGTTAAGTAAAAATATCTGTCATTTTCATTGTGAATATGAATGAAGTGCTTGAAATTCAAATTTACAGAGTAAACATCTGTTTAAAAATCAGTTATACTTAGAATTATTTTCTGTGCAAAGGACTTTCCCTTATTTTCTTATACGTTAATATGAACCAACAATGATTAAAATCAGAACAGGTCTATCTATTCAACATTGAGAATGATTAGTATTATTGTGAAGGTATTCATATTTTGTCAGAGTTTTAATAGTCACTTCTAGATGCATTTTCTTGCTATGGATACCACACTTTAAGACAGGGTTGAGAAGTGTAATCTTTTTTAACAAAGGAAGAAGAAAATAGTAAAAAATTCTGGGATATGTGCCAGACATGAAATAGCTTACAAACTTGGAATTTTTAATCCAAGGAAGAGAAAGCTCATTAGAGCATATGTAACCAAGTATGTGAAACACTCTCCTGTGGAAAGAGAAGATTTTTCACATCTCACTTATAACAAAATAAGGGCAACAAGGTTCTAACAGTAGAAATTTTAACACACAGTTAAGTAACTCTTTCAAACTTTCCTAAGTGTCTGAAAGTGAACAGGACATTTTTTAAGGTTCTGAACTTAGCTGGAGCTGGGAGAACCATCTATCAGGGATATAGGGCAAGACATTCTTAAACTGAGCTGGGCCTGGCATCGGTGACCCTAAGGTCCTGTCTAGCGGTGAAGTCTTTCATTACGGTGCCGTTAGTAAGATGGTCCCTGTGGTTCTGATGTTTCATTTTAGCCATCTCAGCCATCGGCACTAGTGCCAACTATGATTTTATTCCTTTTGCTAGTTGTTCGATGCTGTAAAATGCCGTTTGTACAGAACAACTCCCTGTCCCCTGCACCTGCAGCTGAAGATGCGAGTCACACAGCTGGGATTTTCTTTCTCATATTCAGATGGTTGCTCCAACAGTGACACAATTTTGATATAATTCATCCCACTTAAAGGCACCCTACCATGTCATACAATAATCATTTAAAAATACTCACATGTCCTTGTGAAATCCAGGGTAAAGATGATCAGGATAACTTCTTACACTTTGAGACATCAGTTTCATATACAATAGTTTATTAAAAGGGTAGCATGTTGTGCGGTCATTCTCCTAAATCTTACATTCATGAACTTAAAGATAAGTCAAATATAAAAACAATGGATTGTATACAGATATTATAACTGCTGTTAACACTGTGTTTATGGTGCTATTTGGAACATAAAGAAAATGCTGTGTAGGAATTAGCCTTACACAGCCTGATAAGGGGTTTTGTAGGCTGGGAAAGATGACTTTGCTTTACCACGAACTAATTCACTCACATGCTTGCTGTACTCAAGGGCTTGGGATTCAGCAATGTAACATTACACTAGTATTGCTGCCCCGTTCACAAAGGTGAGGAATGGAGATAATTACTATTATTTTAAGGATTTCACAAAACCATCTTCTGAGGGGAACTTTGGTTTGATGATACTCTAACCCTGTGCGGTCATACTGTTACAGTTCACTGCAGGAAGCTGTTCTGACTTAGCTTCCAGGGGATGAGTGGGCAGCAAGTTTCATCCTGTGATGTTACTCTTTCCCCTTCCCAATTTACTAAGACCTGCTTCCTGTGTTCACAATGACCAAGTTAACGCATTTATTGCTTTGAAATATTCTGAAGTGCAGAGAACCATTTTAAGGCATGGGTCATTTTGAGTGATTAATTCTTGCTTACTCTAGGTGCTCATTTTACTTATGATGTCACTATACTTAGCTATAAACTGGATTCTATTTAGTTTTCCCTCAGGCTAGGCAGATTTTTGACCTTGGTAGAAGCATTCAGCAATCTATGCTTCATTCTACACTGGTTCTACACCAGTTAAATTTGCTCAAATGTATAGTATTGTCCTAACAGGAATAGTTATATATCCCTTACGCATATTTAAAAGTAACCGTGATTCTTTTGTTTGTTTGTTTATTTTAAAAATAATCAGATTTCTTATCCTAGTTTTTTAAACTTCTGCAGCCTCATAAGATATATCTTTCTTTCAATTTATAGCTATGCTTTTACTTAGGAAATTAGCCTTTTATTCCCAATTATTTTCAACTACCTCCACGATCAGTCTCCCATGTTCTTGATGCTCATTTGATATATTTTTCATAGTTTCTTTTAAAGAATCTTCAAACTGGTTCTGGAGAGATGTTCTGTGTCAAGGGCACTTACTGCTATTTCAGAGGACTTGGGTTTGATTTCCAGCACACCTACATGGCATCTATCAACTGTCCATAACTCCGGTTTCAGGGGATTCAACACCCTCTTCTGGCCTCTGTAAGCCTTGCATGACAGGGATGCACTTATATACATGCAGGCAAAACCCTCATATACATTAAATAAAAATAAGTATCTCCTCCCCAAATTAAAGAATCTTTAAACTAACAAGCCATCTGACCCCTGACATTCTTCATTTTATTGTGTGTATGTAAGTTTGAAACCACTAAATTCAGTGTTCTAAAGGGAGGCCCATACTGACTCACCCACTAAACTTGTGAAAGTTTATTGTGACATGGGTGTAAAGTACATGGATTGGATTGAGAAAATGAGTCTGGAAAAGTAAGCTGGAAGCTATTTATGAGTTATCTTTTGTAACCAAGCAAAAGAATTTTGGGTTTATTCCATAAGCAGTGAGCTGTGGAGCTAGCCAGCTCTCCAGCATCTTTGCACAGAAAATGAATCTGTTTGGCTGGCTTCTCCTCAGGAGTCTCTCCCTTCATAGTCACCTCCTAAGAGGCGCAGTTCCTGGACTTCCTACTCCTGTTATGTCTATTGCTTATTTTAAACTGAATTTTTGTGACATCCATACAATATAATTTGGCGGTATTTCGATTGCCCCATCCATACCTCCCCTTATTGCCCCCACCCAATTTGATGTATGCTATATTATAAGGCTCGTAGAATCTAATTTGTGTCCCCAAATGTCTTCAGTGTGGGTCCATCCACTGGAGCTTGGTGAACCTACCAACAGTCAGACTTTTTTGAAAAGAGACTGAGTCTTCTCCCAGCAGCATTGGTTGTCAATAATTCCTTAAGGAGGGTCATTGTTTCTTACTCACTTCCTCACAGCTGTGCTGGGTTTTTGGGACTTGTGCCTGCTGTCCCCGTTCATAGGAGTTAACTGACCAGCTGTCTGGGAAACTTGTTTCCGTGTGTAGTGTTTCCACCACCTCCGGCCTTACAGTCTTTATGCCCCTCTTCCACAATTATTCCTGAGCCTTAGGAAACTCCATTTTCTTTTCTTTTTTTTTTTACCAATTTATGGGGAAATCTCTTCCCACTACATATATAATTAATTTAATTTTTATCTAAATGTGTTCTGTGCAACCTATGTAAGAACATTTCTTAAAGTTTAGCAATTTTTGTCATTTTAATTATTATGGTTATTTTTTTCTTAGTGACCATCTTTCTAAGGATTCTAAGGTCTATCAATCTTTCATGGACACTCATTACAACATGTTTTTAAATGTATTTCTTGAATGTAGTAATTGAACCAATTAAATTTAATTATTTTTGTTTTCTTGAATTCATGATATAGTTCATTTTGTACATAATTACCCATATCAATCAGTTATGATATACTGGATATTTACTCTAAACTCCACTTAAAATTAGGTTCTTTTACAGAAGACTTTTGCCCACATCTGAATTTATGTTACTTTTACATATGTAGTTTTCATTTTATTTTACTTTAAGAAATGAGATTTGCTATACTTTTGTGACACTGAACTCTTTAAAGACACAATTTGGGCCAATAGCCTATGGACCATAAAAACAGCTTATTTCCTGTCTCTGTGTCTGTGTCTCTATCACTCTTTCTTCATTTTGCTAAAAATGGAGATTCTTGTCTCTTTTTGTTTTAAGCTACTTATTGACTATCCTGATTTTCTAGCTCATGTGCTCAATTTAAGATTTCCTACTTAATCAAAACACTCCTTTCAGAAATCATTTAGTGTTAGTTATATGCAAATCTACTACCACAGAAGCTTACTAAAACCTATGCATATGCATTTATGAAAAGTTTAAATGAAATTACCCATAGTGAGGAAACAATACCCTACTAGACACCACAGGCTAGCAAATTAAAAGCTTAGTTCTAGGAATGGGTTATCTCTTTTGACGTTGTTGGCCATTGGGTTCCCACAGACTCCCCAAACCTTACTGGCTGTTGCCATTGCTCTTGGTTATCCCTCCTCCCCCTGAACTTGACAGTAAGGCCCTACTGCTGGAGACACATATTTGAATCATAGAAAATGGAGAAATCGAGCAGTTACTGACTTGGAAATCATCCCTACTAGCTAGGTTTCATAGTACTGGAAAGTGCTATGCACACTACTGGGGAAGAAAAGTAATTATCAGTCTTGTCCATTTATGAACCCTGTGAGCTATGATAACAACTAATTTGGCTGGTACAATAGTGGAAAGAATGTTATGGAAGTAACCACATTTTTCTGTTTGGAAAGGCCTGCTTCACAAGATGGAACCCTTACCTAGCACCATTATATGGAAAAAAAAAACTTGTGGATAGACAGGTCATAGATGCTAGGGGAGATCCCACACCTACTACTATTGTGCTAATTGGACATAGCATTAAACTTACTCCCAATGACTTTATACGCAAAGATTACTGTATCTCTCAATCATCATCAGAGAAGCTTTTTTTATTGCAATAAATGGAGACTAATACAGAGACTTAGAAGTGGTCAAGATACAGAAAATAAGAGGTTTCAGACTGCACAACTCCGTATGAGATATCTTTATCGTATACCTCATTTTTAAGGCTCAGGGATCACTGTGGAAGATGAAGCAGAAAGATTGTAAGAGCCAGAGGCAGAAGGTGAAAGAGTTTTCCAGACATAACAGGGCAGCTGCACTGAACTCACAGCAGTGATGACATCATGTGCAAGACCTGTGCAAGTCTGAGCCAGACAAACACTAACCCTGGAGGGGAGACACAGGTATGAAGCCCCAGGCCCATCTGAGGTGCTTCTAGCAATTAATAGCTGCTGCCGAGGGAAAGTCAGCTTGGCTGAATTTTAAGTCCCAAAAGATGGTTCCATATCTAAGAGTATTTCGGCAGCACAAATTGGACTTGATGGGCTTAAAAAAATAAACCGAGGACAGAAGTTGGGGAAATCGGAAGGTGGGAGTAGATTTGAGAGGGAATGTAGGAAGATGGGAAAGACGATCAAACGACACGGCATCACAGGCTCAAAGCATTAATAAAAAGGTTATTTTTAAAAACCCACTCATATTTTTGTGGAGAACTCAGTGTCGGTGTTTGCTTAAAGGCATTTCTGACTGTAGTCAGCTTCCAGTGGTAGACGTCACTTTGATTTGTATCTCCAAATGCTAGTTATGATTCACCCATTTTTCCAGCCAACACTGTTTTGATCATGAAAATCATTCTAGATTTACTCTATGTGCATGTATGTGTGTGTGCCCATGTGCTATGTACGTGTGTAATGTGTATAGTGTGTTTATGTAGTATGCAGTATGTGTATGTGTTTGTGTGTATGTATGCTATGGCCTATATGTATGTGGTGTATGTGTGTGTGGTGCAGTGTTTGTGTGATATATATGTGCGTGTAGTGTGTGGCATGGTGTATGGTGTGTGTGGTGTGCATGTGTAGTGTGGGGTGTATAGTGTATGTGTGTGGAATGTGTCTGTGCATGTGATACAGTATGTGTGTGTGATGTTTGTGTGATGGTGTGTGTGTGTGCCATATGTGTGAAAGAGCTTGAACTTAGGTTTTTATTCTTGTGAAACAAGTGCTTCACACACTGAATCATCTCCACAGCCCACTGATTCATACTCTTAAGTAACCTCCAGGCTTGTATTTCTCTAATTTAGGCAGAAATTGCATTCCTGTTATTTAGAAATTGTCCCTTTTTCTCCACTGATACTACTTATGGCTTCAGTATAATACCTTCCATAAACATAACATTCATTTTGTATTTTTGATTGAATAAATTTAAAGTTCCAGCTTAGTAAATATTGTCAATGATATTTTATTGCTTCTAAGGAGCACAAAGAATGATTAATAATTACCTGTCAATTTGGATCTAACAGTAATTGAATAGTGCTAAAGGATTTTCACTAATTTACATGTTCCCTCCCTGCCAGAAAACTAGAGCATATTATACGATGACTAATTATTTCCACCAAATGTGGCATGTGTATGTGTGTGTGTGTGTGTGTGTGTGTGTGTGTGTGTGTGTTCCTGCATATGTGTGTGTGAGAAAGAAATACAAATCAGATAAAGCTAGTGAGTTATGAGTAAAGGGAACACGAGATAATTCAGCCTAAATGACACTTGCTTTTTAAGATGTATAGTACAATAGAGAACTCTTCAGGGCTGTGGACACTTACAGTGTAGTATTAAAAGCTAAAGCCAGGTGTCCATGCTCAAATAAGTTTAAGCCAGGAAAATAATAAAATATTCTTATTGGTGATGTGAAACTGTACACTAAATACTGTAAAATCCATTAATCATCAAATTCAAGTTTTTCAAATTCTTCACAGAGGGTTCCCAAATCTCATTCTATACCTACTTTCATGACTAAGGTGAAGTTGTGGTTGGAAAATGTCATTTAGTAGGCTGGTCCTGTTTTCCTTATTTTCTCCTGTGTTTGCTGGCATCAAACAATTACTGGTAGCATCTCTTTACTATCAATATATAATTAAACTAGATGGATAGTAAATTGGATAATAATTTAAACTTGAGCTGAAAAGAATGATAAATATCTCTCTCAATTTTCTTATTGAAGTATACTTTGTGCTACTTTGGAGCATGACTGATTTTCTCCTGAGTGAGAATAAACAGAGTATACCAACAACACCAAGGGAAAGAGGATGGCAGGTTGTAGGGAGTAGACTGCTGGAATATGAACTTTAGTGAAAGGTCCTTGGTTCAGGTTCCGCACTCATTAGCTTAAAAGCTTGGAGGCAGGAGTCAGGGCTTCGTCAGGAGTAAGCTGCATCTGTCTGTGAGGGAGGACAATGCACATAGAAGTATCTGAGGAAATACACTCCCTCGCTTTCATTTTTTTTTCTCTGGTTGCACATCTGTTCTTGTCTTAGAATCAGTGTTAATATCACAGGAAGTAAAGGCTATTTCCTAGACTGGTGTGCTGCCCAATACCACATCCTGGAGGTGCTGTGAAAAGAAAGAACATCTGGGAAGGTACCAGCAACCCCGCTAGGAACTTGTTTCCACGATTTTTACAACCTGAAGTAGGAAATTGTTAATGTAAGAGCTGTGAGGAGACTTAAATTTCCAAAGACTTCTTTAGAAAAGTCATAGAAGCAGGAAACATGTTTCATAAAGAATGTACAGTAAAATTGCTTTGTAATGTGAAGGGAAATAAAATTATTCCTTCCATTTTGTAAATGCTTACTAAATTCTGTATAAACAAGATTTTATCTTAAGTATTTACAACATTTTGCCCCTCTAATACATCCCCAAATATTTTTAGTGGTTTTTATTAGAACCCCCAGTGGACACCAAAATGAGAGGCGGCTCAAGTCCCTTGCAAAAAGAATGACATAACATCTGCATCTAATCTATTCATGTTTCTTATACTTTAAAGCATCTCTGGTTTATGTCACCTATCTATACAACACAAACACTCTATGTATATTTGTTGTATTGCTAACACACATATTGGTGCTGGTATCATTAACTAAATTTTATAACATCACCCTCTCTAAATTTTCTAACTTAAATTCCTCCTCCAATGACTTCTCATTGATAGCCAAATAATGTAGAAACTTCTTTTAAGTATACAAGGCTCTTGAAAACTTGGTTCTAATGGATGTTCTAGTGGTATTTTTTATAATTTTTTTAATATAAAATTCATATGAGAGCCAAAATAGCATATTTCAAATGTTAAGGAAGACCTTTCAAAAGTCTGTTTGGCCAGTTACACATGTGCACTCTGTTTCAAATTAGCAAAACAATCTCATCTTCTAATGCTTCCACATGAATGATGCATTTTTGATTTTGAAACATGTTGTTCCTTCTTTTCTGTGCATGTTTGGTTTTTCTCTGCTGGGAATGGAAGCCAAGGCCTTGTAGCGGCTTGGGTAATGCTCCACAACTCAGCCACATGCCAGCACTCATGTTGTTCTTTCAAAAGGTTTTCTTTACCTTGTGTATTGAATTCAAAGCCAACTCTCAAATATGAAGGATATCTTAGGGATCATATCAAATCAACTAGTCACAAATGATTTTGGGTCATAGTGTGTTCCTTTATAAACAGGCTTATGCAAGAGCCCATGGTAAATAGATTTTCTCCCTTCTGTTTCTCTTCGTGATTTATAAACTATTTGAGTATTAAAATTCAGTTTTATTCATTGTGTAAAAACATAGTCTTGCGGGGCTGGAGAGATGGCTCAGTGATTAAGAGCACTGGCTGCTCTTGCAGATGGACCTGGGTTTGATTCCCAGCATCCACATGGTGGCTAACAACCACCCATAACTCCAGTTCCAAGGGAATCTGACACCCTCTTCTGGCCTCACAGGTGTTGCACAAGAGTGTACTTATATACATGCAATCAATACACTCATACACATTAAAAAAAAAAACTTAGTCTTAGGGGCTGGAGAGATAGCTCAGTGGTTAAGAGCACTGTCTACTCTTGCAAAGGACCTGAGTTTGATTCCCAGAACACACATACTGGCTAATAACCATCTGTAAATCAAGCTCCAGGGGAAAGTAAGAGAACATGCAGACTTTGAACTGAAGCAACTTTTGGTTAAAGGGAGATATTCTACTTAGAGATTGAACTATATGCTTTCAAGACTTTTTAGGTATGAATCTATAACTATACTTAGTGTCTGGCACTGTAAGTCTTTCCTTACATAATGGGCCTAACCAGTTGGCTGATGGCTATACCAATGCAGTCTATATTTTTAAAAATCACTCAATACAATGTCCTACTTATGGGATATGCCCAGTAACTGCTATTGAATATGTTTACCTGACCTTATTTCTGTCAACTTGGCCTAAACTATGATATGGTGCTGATAACTTGAGAGACTAAACTGAATACTCTTTCCTTGTTGGTTACATAATCTCTGTTTAGATGTTCATATCTCAAGAAGAATCTGTCTTTTCTCACTTCTTCTAATTGAGTTCTGTGTCTATTGAATATTTCCATTTAGCATATTCTCAATTCTAAGATGCTTCATTTGGGTGCATATCACAGTTGTCTGAAAATTTAAACAGAACTTCAGTGATTTATTTACTCATTCTCTCTTTCTCGTGGTTATTTCTGAGGGAGTCTGCATAGCTTAACTGTGACTTTTTTCCCACACTGTCCCATTCTTTAATATAAACCACACATTTATGAAATGAGAAACTGACATTACTTTTTCTATTTTTATCAGTCTAATATTTATGATCTTTTAAATTTTATTCATGTTGTCACTATCAGAATCCTTAAGCACTGTGCACTGTGAAGTGATTAATAAATTATAACCCTTAGCCAAAAGTTCTATATTTGCATAGGTAGAGTTTTAACCTCTTCATGGATATTGGTGTACTTTAGGAAATTAATATGATAGGCATAGTGAATTTGATTCTTGGGCACATTCAACTCCTAGAAAACTTTTAAGAACAGACATCTGGCAAATATTTTTGTAATGAAGTCCAAGGCATAAAGTACATCATTGCCGTTCAGTAGTCCAGTCCTTCCCGATTCCTCTTTATTTGTTTTCCAGTCTCCAGCATGCGAAATGGCTCACATTTGTTTTTCCTTAGTGTGAACTTGAGACCACTTTGTTCACTGATATATTGTTGCTCTATCCTAGAATTAAGAATTGTACTTGATGTTGAATAGTACTGTAAGAAATGTTTGTTAAGCAACTGACTTCTCTGGGCTTTTTGGTTACTTCTATAAATTCTTGAGCATGTCTTTTACAAATTGATTGAGTGTTCACTATTCTCTTTCTCTCAGTAATGAGTTGAACTTTTAATATCATTTCCATATTTTCTGTTCTTCCAGTTAGTTCATTGTCTCATGAATATTTTATAATATTTTTCATTATTTATATCACTGAAAGAGACTTTAAAAAGGTTTGGAGCAGAGAAAGTATCTCTAAGTCTCTGATAAGATTCAATGAATCTATGCCTCTGTTACTATTTAAAGTGTGTGATAACTGTGGAACTCATTCACATAACAGTCAGTCTTTCTGCTTAAGAATTATACTTTTGCTGTGAAAATCCATTTTATCTATAACATCTTTTTCATTGAATGTTTATAATTTAGAATTGGTTATTTTCAGTTTAAATATGTCACATATAAGGAAATCTTACATTAGGCAGGATTAGGCATGTTCAGGATAGTATAATTGTATGCAAAGTTCTTATGATAGATTCTATAAAATCAGGCTGATATCTTAATAGCTTTTATAAATGCTCATCAGTATTACAACTTTCATCTTCTAAATTATTTATTACCTTAAATGACAAAATTCAAAATTATTAAAATAACTCTTTGACTTAGGTCCATTCAGAATTCATTCAATTTAAATAACCAGGATCTAATCAAGTTGGCGTCTTTGCAAACAACTCAAAAGTTAACCACATAAGATTCAGCAGGATTACACTAAATCTTTGATAAGGGAGGATTTGTGTTCCCCAAACACAGCAAGGCAAGTAACTGAAGTTGGGCGATTTGCATGCATACCCAGAGTAACTGATCTTCAGGGGTGCAAGCATGGGAAACAGAGAATTCTTATTTGTTTCTTTGCCAATTTCTCACTATGTTTCTTCATTCAGACCAGGAGTGCATTGCTAAAGATTTCACTCTGGCCAGTGAAAAGATGAATAGAATTTAGGTCTCTTTTGTGAGCTCTAATAGGAAAGAGAAAGACACAGTAAAGCTTTTATTGATCCAAGTCCAAATCCAGTGTGTCTAACTAGGAAATTGTTCATTCAGATGAAAGCCAAAAAGCATCTCAGTCCTAGTGTGGCTGAGACAGCAAAATCAATTCTAAACACAACAGCTCTGTTTAGTAAAAGTTCAAAGGAGAAAAAAAAAGAGTTTATACAAGTTAATGATTATTAAGAATAAATGATATGTACCCTACATTTCAGGTCCCATTTATGATATCCCAAAAGTGAAATAAATACTATTTTGTTGGTAAATAACAATGAATTTCTTATTCATCAAATAAGAATATATTAAAATACTATAAAACATTTCTTCTACAATTGTTATTTTTAATATCATATTTTTTGCATATTAGCTAGATTTTATTTAGAAAACAAGGTTTATTCTTCCCATTAATCATATTCTATTGTAATTATTCTGGTACATATTTAATAATAAGTCCCTTTTTTTTACTGTATTAAGCTTTATAGGTTCACACTTTGCTATCTGCTAATTAAGATAAGAGGATAAAACAATACCAAAATGGATTTCTATGACTCATTCTAGAAAGAAAGGTTTTTAAAATGACATATAGCATGACATTAGGAAGAAAAATGACAATAATATTTTTCTTCATGGATTTCTTGGACAAAGTATCAGAACTTGGCAGTGATCGTGAAACGACCATTGCTGAAAGAGGCTGGCTCCAGAACAGACAGTATAACCTGTTCATGTTGTACACTGCTTTGCTAGCCATGTTTTCAGAGATAAGATCATGATTTAGTAGTTGTCAGTCAATATGAGCCTTTGACAATATTATTATCTAACAATCACTTTTCATATTAAATTCTTATTTAAAGTGTCATCTCGCCCAGTTTATGCTTTCCTGATAGTGTACTATGCTGTCTAATACTTATCATTTGATTCTTTTTAAGCAGTGAATGAGGTGATCATAAGAAATTATAGCTTCCTTTCTATACTAATCATGTGATATGTGATCTTGGGATTTCAGATTTTAGCACAAGATGACAAATATTATTCAGATAATTTTCAAATGATGAACTTACTTATAGGCTTAATGCAGAATATAGTTTAATAGGCTCCATTCCAGAATTCTGTACCAAAATATATGACCATAACTGATGTATTTGAAATATAGGCTTATTTTTATGCATTGCTCATTTGATTATTCCACACAAAATATTTCCCAGCACCCACATGGTAGTTAATAACTCCATAACTCCAGTTCTGGGGAATCTGATGTTCTACTCTGGCATTTTTGACACCAGGAACAAGTGGTACATACATATATGTAAGCAAACAATCATACACATTAAAAAGCTCTCAGTGTGATTGGACTGTGTTTGTACTATTTTGAAATATCTATCACATGATTAACATTCAACACTGTGAAGAAGTGAGTTAAGTGCTATTATTTGTTTAAAATTGTAGGGCCAAATTCAATTATATTTTGAATCATTACAAAGTGTAATTTTGCTTTAATGTGAGAGAAATTATGAATAATTCAAAATAATTTAAGTTGGCATTTTATGGTTATAGTCACTGATAATCAATGCCTTGATTTATTAATTCATTTTAAATTGAAAAATAGTATCATTCTAATTTGTCTTAATCAGAATATTTAAAAGTGTATTTTTTCTAATGCAGACAACCAGACTGGTAGCCTTTAAATAGAGAACTCATACTTATCTAGAAAACATAAAAAAGAAGAATGAGGGGAGTCAAAGGGAACATTTAGGGGGATTTTCACAGTTAAACAAGGGAGTCAAGATCCTCCTTAACTTATAATCGTTTAGAAGTTTGTTGACTTCTGCAAAACATATAAGGTCAACATTTACTCTAGGAGTTTTATAACTGGTGGTTCCTGCAAAGATGGGACAAATTAAAAGTAATTTTATTTAAATAAAAGAACTCATTAAGATCATAGGATATTCAGGTTATTGTCACAGCCATTGATTACCTCCCAGAACTTGAAGGTAAGACCCTATTGTTGAAGACAGGCTATACTTTGAAAACAGGACTTGGAGCTAGAACTGACCTGGAAGCATTCTCCCTGAAGACTAGCTCTCATAGTTCTAGAATAAACTATGTAAGCTGCTACGGGAGAAAACTTAATCAATGGTCCAACTCCAACTTTAAAGCCTAATAACCACACTAACTGGCACAGCAAACTACTGGGCAGAAATGGCACTTTTATCTTTAGGGTAATCAACAACTATCTAATTGGACTTGAAGACTTCTCACATGAATGGGAGGAAATTCATGTGTGGCACTGTAAGCATAGTCAAATATACAGAACTATAGAAGTGGTCATAGAGTCCAAAGAAAACTCTTTGTCACATCCCTGAACAAATGTAATTTCATATTGTGTGCCAAATACGTATCCTTATATTTCAGACAAGCGTACTAGTCACCACTCATTGAAGAAACTTCTTTTTGTAACAGATGGAGACTTACAGAATTATACAACTGGTCACACAGAGAGAATAAGTGTCTATAAGATGCCCAGTCCTAAGTGACACATTCACAATGGAACCTCCCACCTTAAAGCTCACAAAACATAGTGGAACAAGGACAGAGAGAGCACTAAAGCATCTCTCAACTCTCACCACTGAAGCTTCCTTATGCAACAGAGGACAATGAACACAGAAGGCTACAACTTTCCAAAATATAGAGAATAAGAGACAGCAGAGTGTGGATCCAGGATGGGCTCAGGGACCATTGAGGAAGAGGAGGCAGAAATTCTTTGGGCATGCTATCAGGGGGTGCAGATGTCAGAGGGGTCTAAATATGATTACGAAATATTAAATGCAGAAAAATTCAATGAAATATACATTGAAAGAAAAAAAGCTCATAGTGTATAAAAAGTTACCCTAATAAGAGGGAATAGTCCAAATAGGCTGTACCTTCACTGTCATGCTAATGAAGAAGGATGCAATAGAGGAAAATTCAGGTCTTATCAGTGAAAAAAATGGCTAAGTCTGACAAGCCCTCTTTCCTCATAGTCACTTATGAGGGGAGAAATATAAAGACACTTTAGAGAGCAAAACAAGGGAAATTTGGACATAGGGTCATAAGATACCCCAAGACTGTTTCTGTTCAGCCTAGATCTCAAAGAAAAAAGATGTCTGATCATTTTCTTTATTTAAGGCTGGCCAGAAGTTAATCTGGAGACAAAAAATAAAAAACTACCTCTAATGGGAAATACCTATGTAAGAGAAAGGGTACTTAAGGTTTTTAAGTTGTCTGCTTCCATTTACAGACACAGGCTAATTGTGGGTATAAACTTTCAAGCATCCGGTCACCCAAAATATAGACAAGGAGAAAACTCAAGTTAGAAGATACTTTTGTTCACTTGATTATCCTTGATTATGAGTGCAACTGCCACATGTTCACGATCTTACAAAATTTAAAGATATCGGAGAGTGATCTATTCAAAATTAAGTTGTCTAACTTTTGTTACTTCCTGTTCCCAGTGCAAGATCTAATAGATTCAGTTTTACAGAGAAACAAATGCTTCTTTTTATCTATTGGTAAATTGTCATGTCCTGTTAGAACTTATTGAGAAGCTGGCTTTGGAGATGGAATTTATCCCTCCCAGTCCAGATCCAAACCTGTTTATCTCCAAATATTATCTGGAAAACTCCTGGGGCAGTCTGGCTCCCTGATTTAGTTACCATGAAGTGGAAAAGAAAATAGCCCTGTTATAAAGGCATTATGCCTTTGAGAATAATTAAGGAATCCAATATTTCCAACAGAATTTATTGTTATTTATTTCATGATATAAAGATATTTTTTTAAAAGCAGCATGGCAGATGCTCTATTTTCCCACTAGCAGTGTACCTATGTGGGAACCTCCAACTAAAGTTTCAGTCTCTCGGGCTATAGAAGTGGAGCCACCCTTAAGCTTGCCACACCCTAAGATAATAAGAGATTCTGATTCTTCCTTATTTCCTTAGATGTGACAGTTAAAAAATTAAAAATACCCCAAATTTATGGGAATCCCTTTAAATAATTTTGGTTTAATTTTAGGTAATAAAAATTGAACTATAAAACATTTGTTTGCTCAGATGTTACTGATTCAGATTATGCTGTTCAAATTCTTATAGTTTATGCTCATCTACTCCAAGAAATTTAATTGGTGAAATTTATTTATTATTCACTTTGGTGGGAGTCAAACCTTGTTTTGTCACTAGAAACTTATGAGGTGATAGATATTGCTTAGTACCCTTAGGGGTAAGTTCTCTAACAGATGGTAAATTTGTTAATGTTAGTGTCTCATGGTAAGAAGATAATCATTAAGTAAGAGAAAATGTTAGAAGGATGTAAGAATGGAAATATTTTTTGTGAAGAAATAATTATGTATGTATGTAGATTAAGACAGTTGAATTTTTCCAGAATTGTAGAGGCCTTTTGCATGTTATAAAAGTTTGAATTTGAATATTTTAGATATGAAAAAATACTTAAAGATTTTATATATATATATATTTGTTTTCTAAAGTCAAAGTTTATTTAAACCAATGAAGTTATTGATATAATCTTGCAAATGAATACAACGATTGGCTCATTCACTGCTGGTGGGAATGTAAACTGGAGCAACCACTTTGGAAAATGGTGTGGAGAACTCTGAAAGACTGAAAATGAATCTACCACATAATATATTTGTGCAACTTCTTGGCATATACCCAAAGGACTCATCCTACTATAGAGATAACTGTACTTCCATGTTTGTTGTTGCTCTCTTCATAATAGCTAAGAAATGGAAACACCCTAATGCCACTCAACTGATGAATGGATGAAGCAAATGTGGTTCATTTACACAATGGAGTTCCATGCAGTACTAAGAAAAGATGAAATTCTGAGATTTGCAGATAAATGGATGGAACTAGAGAGTGCTATGCTAAGTGAAGTGACACGAATGCAGAAAAGCAAGCAAGATGATATATGTTCTCCCTCATTTGTGGGTTGTAGTACCAATCCCTTACATGTGAGTATATATCCTGATGTAACACCAGATGCCAAGAAAATGGAGAGGATATGGAGGTAAAGGAAGGTAAAGAAAGGAGGTAAAGGAAAAGAAAACACTTGACAAAAGGGGAATAGTACAGAACAGATGTTACCTAGAGGAGGTGGGAAAAGTGGGAGTATTTGGCTGGGAGGAGAGGAGGGAGGGACATACAGGGGACCGTGCTGTATGTGTAGAACTCAGAAAGCAGGTAATGGGAGGTGGGTGTTATTGGGTGAAAGTGGGAACAAGGGGGTGCTGGAACTGGGGAGGGAGGAGGGAGCTCGAGGGGGAAGAAGAGAGAGTATAGATGAATAGATCTTGGGGGGCTAGGGAAGCCAGATGGAAATGTGCTGCCCCTGAAACCCTGAGAAATTCACATATAGTATCTGAACATTAGTGCATATGTGTACCTGGGGGGCTGTATGGCAAAGAACACAGTGCCAGACCTCCCTCTGAGTGGTTAATGTGCGTGATTCAGTAGATTTCCATAATAACACATGCTGCTGCCCAGGTCTTGGTCATCTCCTAGAACTAGAAGATAAGACCCTACTATTGAAGAAGGGCATACTTTGGATACAGGACTTGGAGCAGTGGAGCAGAAACTGACCAAGAAGCTCTCATAGTGCTAGATGACAATATGAAAAGGGCTAAGGAAGAATATCAGTCAATTGCCAAACTCACCATGAAACCTATTAACCATGACTACTTGTATAGCAAACTACCTATATTGGTGCAATAGTGGCAGGGGTAATCAGCAACTATATTTTGACTTAAATTCCTCTCAATGGGAATGAACTCATGGGTGGCACTATAAACACAGCCAGACACACACGACTGGAGAAGTTATAGATCCTAGAGAAAACACAATCTCTCTCATATATCTAGAGAAATGAAATTTCTTATCATATGTTAAATATGGATCCTTATATTTACAAACAAATATACTCTACACCACTCATCAAGAAGCTTCTTTTTGCAACAGAAGAAGGCTACTGCAGAATTCCACAACTGGTCAGATACAGATACTGTATGTCTGAGTGATATCCAGTCCTACGTGACACTTCTGTAGTTGAACTTCTACCTCAGGCTCATGGAACATAGCAGAATGAGGTGTAGGGAGAAAACTAATATATTCCTCCACTCTCTCCAGTAAAACTTCCTTATACCACAGAGTGCAATCCACACAGAAGACCACACTGGTCAAGTTTTAGAGAATAAGAAACTGCAGAGTGTACAGCCTTGGATAGGACTCCCACATTAAAACTAACCCACTCATGACTCAAGGACCATTGCAGAAGAGGGGGGTGGAAAGATTGTAAGAGCCACGGCTGGTTCATGAACACGGGGAAGCAGAGGCTTTCAGGTCATTGGAAGCACATGTGAACTTGAGGCAAAGCTGGCATCAAGCACAGGACCCAGGCTAACTCAGTCAGACAAGGGCCCACAGTGGAGCAAGAGAAATGGGTGCAGGTCAGTATGAACTGGGAACTATTGGAGACTGGTTACTACTTGGTGAGGAACAGTATGCCTTACTTGTGATCTCTAAATAGGCTGACTAGACTCCAGTGGATTAATTTGTACAGAAGGACATCTGGATACAAATGCTTGACTGGATAGGTGTTAGCATGTATGGCAGAATACATGAGGTCTAGAGAGGGGTTGGGGGGATGGATGTGGAAAAGGTCTAAATGCGATTAAGAACTGTTGTACGAAATGTACAAAAACTAAAAAAAAAAATTAAAAACAAAACAAAGAAAAATATATGTCTGATCAGGGCTTGTTTAAGAGCATTTAGTCTTTGCTAACTGACTTTCTAGGTATTCATTAACCATACCTATAATTCATTCTATTGCCATAGTCCCTTAAAATCTCAGTAACATTGTTATTGATTTAAAAGACTGCATTTTCAAAGGATTTTCCATTTCTCTGACTGCTTTCTCTGTAATAGAGGGTCACAAAACAAAAACAAAACAGTTTTTTTTTCACTTATTTACGTATCTAAAATCTATCGTTTTGGTTTTTTTTTTTTTTTTTTCCCAGTTTTAGGAAGTTCATGTTTTCTGTGACATTCCCTTTATAAACCCCATGGACGAGTCATAATTAAACTCATTTACTATAAAAAATTTAAATAGACAAATAAAATGGGAGATTTATGAATTGACTGCTCAGGAACAAATTATAACTTAAGTATTTTAAAATAACATTTTTATTTAAAAAATTGTTCCTCTCAGTTTTCCCCTGAAAAAAGCATCTTAAGTAACAAGAAGTTTTACCAAAACTCGTGGTTTTATACAATTAAGGGGCAATAAATAGCTGGATTCCATCCCTTTCATTAACTGGAGCTGAGGCTCTGCATTTGCACTTTCTCCAGTAGGTCTCCCTGAATGCAGTGTGACTGCTAAAGCCACAGCAGAGGATGACAACCTGACAGCAGAAGAGGGGCCATCATCTGAACTTCAACCACACGAGCATCCATCACGTCTGTGCGCAGCTCGTGCAGTGCTGTTCGGCATGTACCACCTTTTTCAGAGACTCAAGATGACATCATGCTGACCTATGCAGCTCCTCTAGCACTCTGCTCCTCCAAAACACCACACTGTATCCAGTCCACTGGCAATAACCACCCTCATGGACATGTTTCTTTGATAAAACAAATAAAGAAACTGAGAATGACTTTTCTAGAAATGCCTTCTTTTACCCTATGGGCATACTTCTTCATTTAGAAAACAAAGAAGAGGAAACTATAGGAATGACTTTTAAAATATGGACGTAATCTAGGCTAAAGACTTTACCTAATCGTGTCTTGCATAGAATTGTTTTCTGATAGATCATGGACTGAGCCATCTTCCCAAGTTTGGTTGTACCCCCTTGCCTAGAATCATCATAGCTAGGCTTGTTGACTGACTCTCTCTACAAAGGAGGAAGGCCAGGGAGAGTCACGGGACTCTCTCAACCAACCAGGCAGCTCTAATTGCGTGGGAGGGAGGGGCTAAGGTTAAATAAGTAGGAATCTTAGGGGATACTCTCTCACCATTTTGTGTGACTGTGGGCCAATAAATGATCATTCATGTTTGGGTGAAGACTTTCCAGCGGCCTTTGGATGGGCCACTCACATTCTTGTAAATAGATCCCTCACCCAATGCTCTGTAGTAAGCCCAACTAACTCAGTGGTTTCTCAGACTTTAGCTTGGCAAAATGGTACCTTATTTTGTCATGGGGACCAAGGGAGAAGAGGGTAGACGTGGTTTATGCCTCCCAGGCAGAATTTTAGCAATATCCTGCAACCAAAATGTTACTGTTTATAGTGTAAATAAGCTCTCTGGGCCTTGTGATCCTCTTGGGACCCTGGCACCTGACTGTAATCCCTCAGGATCCCAATTTGCCCTGCACCCAAGGCAGTGAGTGAATGTGGATGTGCATGATTAACATATCAAAGCTACTGAAAGCAGCATTCTCATCTCATTGGAAGCAAAGGAAGCATTTAGAAGTTTGTTTATAGTTGTGTGTGTGTGTGTGTGTGATATTCTAGGCCAAGGGATCAAAAACCAAGATTTTCTGATAAGTTAAGGGTGGGTGCTAAGTTCTACTTCATGTTAGAGATGCTATTTCAATAAAACAATGAGTAAAGCCTGGCTAAAGAGAGCACAGCTGTGGAGACATTTGAAGGAAGGGGTTCTCAGAGTTTAGGTCTACTCTTGGCCTTAAAATGAATTCTAGGTGTTAAGCTGTCTCTTTTTTCAGTTATAACTGGAATGTGGCTTAGAAAAGCTGCAAAGATTCTTGTTGATTCATACAAATACCCTACTTGCCTTTTGTCTGTTTCTGACGGTTTTTCAAGTTGTTTGTTTCTTTTCTCTTGCTTGTTGATAGCTATCATCCTTTTGTGTATGGTGTGGGACCCCTTCAAGCATTTCTTGTGGAATTGTTCTTTGGTGATGAATTCTGTCAGTTTTAGCTTGTTGGATAAAATAAATTATTTTTCCTTAATTTCTGAGGGATTGCTTTATTACATACTATGTTCTTGGCAGTTTTCTTTTCTTTCAGTTTAAATATATCACCTCATTCTCTTATGACCTATGTGAGGTGTCTACTGAGAAGTCTGCTGTTAGTCTATGGACAGGAAAGTTTCCTTGCATAAGACAGTCCTTTTGCTGTCTTTATAATTTTCTTTGTTCCTTTCAACATTTTGGCTATGCAGTCTTTTTATGATGGAATGTAGTTTGGATCCTCTGAGCTTCTTGTATTTGTTTGTTCATTTGAAGACAGGAGGTTTTTCAACTATTATTTCACTGAATATGTTTTCCCATGCTCCTCCTCCTTCCCTCTCCTGTTAGAATTCCCATAATGTGAATATTTGTTCACTTAACAGTATCCCATGTGTCACAAGCTTTCTTCATTCTGTTCTGTCTGACTGTGTATTTAAAGTGACCTCAAGTCCAGAAGTTTTTCTGCTCAGATTATTTTGTTGGAAAAACTCACAGTTATGTTTTATATTTAATTTATCAAAGTTCTGAACCCCAAGATCCCTGATTTATTCTTATTATTTCTGTATCTTTGCTCTTTTTCTCACCCAGTTATAAATTGTCTTTCTCTTTGTGTTGGATTATTTACCACATACTGTAAAACATCTTGCTGGAAAGCCTTAAGCTCATTATTTTTGAATTATTTTGAGGCCCCTCATAAATTTCCTTTAAGTTGGAATCTATTTCTGAATTATTGTGTTCATCCAGAGATGTCATGTTTCTTTGCCTTTTTAATGTTTATTGTGTCCTACATTGATGTCTGGCATCTGGTACAGTAGTTGCCTCTTCCTGTTTTACTAATCTGCTTTCATAGAAAAAGGTTTTCTGCTTACGTGGGATGTGTGATGCCAGTGACAGAGGTCCTTTGTTTTAAGTATAACTTCAAAAGTATACCTTCTATGTCATTTCTTCAGCTGTTATAGATTCCAGCATTGTCTGTGGGTGTCTCCATAACCTAGACTACAGTAGTTTACGTAGTTAATGCTACGTTAAGTGACACTGAAGTAGATGTGGGATTCCAAAAGGATACCTTTTCAGTCCTTATGGTGCTGAACCTTAGAATGGTTTAGCAAATGTGGTTCCAGCTCTGCGGCATCAGAATGGACTGTTTCCCTACAGGGGAAGTACGCGTACAAATAGACTGCAGCACCAGCAACACCATATCAAGAGACAGAGATAGAAAGGGACCTTTGCCAGGCCCTTTATGATGGGTGTAAGTGACATCAGAACTAGTGACACCAATGCTTATGATCCTAGAGTTGCACAGCATGGAAATTTCTCTAGGTCCAGATGAACAGGCATGGGCAATTTCAGGGCTTTTGGTTTCAGTAAGTGAGGTCCCAATGTTGTGGGCTGTGAAAGAGACATTCCTTAGGTTTTGTAGGTTGTGGAACAGTGTTTATGTTCACAAAGACATAACACACGTGTGGCTGACACTGTGAGTTGTGGTGCTGATGGCCATGATCCCGAAGCTTCGAGACAGAGTACTTTCCTTGCTTCAAAGGAACCTGTGGAATGACAGTGAATAGCCTCATTGCTTATGACTTTTGTAGCCCCAAGATCTTGGAGCTACAGGATTTTCCCTTCTCCCCAGGAGAATACATGAGGTCTAACAACAAAGAACCCACCTCTGGCTCATAAGGAAGGCAGAGCCCACCCAGCAGTGGCTATTGTATTATCTTATATTACAGGAGTTGGGAAGGCCAAGTGTGAATTTCTTTACTTGGACCACAGCCTGGATTTAAGCCTGACATAACAGTAGAGCTTTCCTAGAGTCAGGACTTCCCATTGGCAGACATGATGGGGGCTGTTAGTACTTCTCATTTCCATTAACTCATCAAGGAGGAGCTGCCTGGACAGGGAAGAGGGGTGATGATGGACTATAAATTGTCTTTCTCTGTTACCTTTCTTATTTGCCTTGATTTTGCGGTCATCGTCCACTCCTTGTTGATTTCCAGTGCTCTCCTTCAGGGGTTCTCTTACCATGACAGAGGCAGGTGCAGCACTTTTCTATTTGGCCCTCTGTTCCTTTCTTTAAGGACTTTCATAATGGATAGATGTTGGAGCTTTTCAAATGTTTCTTCTGCATTTATCAAGACAGATCTGTTTCTTCTTTGTTTGTTGGCATGGCTACATTGAATGATTTTTCTGTTGTATGTGTGTTTCTGGGAATTGAACCCAGGGTCTCATGTATCCTTATACTTTTCAGAATAGACTAAACTAGGTCATGATACAATATTATTTTCATATATAGTTACATTTAGTTTACCACTATTTTTAAGGATTTTTGTGTCTATGTTCTAGACAGATACTGATCTATAAAACTGGAAAGTATTTGTTCTTTTTTGTTTTCCTTAGGAATTTATGTAGAACTAGTATTATTTCTTAAAAATTTGCCAGTAAAACATCTAGCCTGGGCTTGTTGTTGTTACTGATAGACTTTAACCATGAACTCAAATGACTTAATAGGTGTAGGATTACTGAAGTTGATAATCTCTTTTGGAAGAGATTGTAACAGTTGATATCCCTTAAAGACCTTTTACATTTTGTTTAATTGCTGTATTCAGGGTCATTCTGTGAACTACAAGTTTCCCTGTGAACCTCTTAGTCCCTGTAGTGAGGATGCATCTCTTATTCCTCTATTTTTCTTGGTCAGCTTGGCATGGAAATCTCTTATTTTACTGGTAACCAGTTTCTCTCTCTCTCTCTCTCCTCTCTCTCTCTCTCTCTCTCTCTCATCTCTTATTCAAGATCTCCCATGTGCTTGATACTTGCTTTACCACTGAGTCATATCCCTAGGCTTACTCTTATTTTGTTATTGCATTAACTTAAAGGTAATTTTTTTACTTAAGGAAAAATCTTAGTTAATTGATTTGAGAGTTGTTTTACTTAATACTATTGTGTATGGTGTAAAATTTCTTCTAAGCAATTCAGTAGCTATATTTAAAATTTTTTGATTAGTTTTATTGCCATCTTAAACCAATTATAAATAGTTTCTAAGGTACTTTTTGCTTGATGCATTAGTTATTTAGAAGTATTTGTATTAAATTTCCAAAAGTATTTGGAGACTTTCCTGTCTTTAATATTATTTCCATTGTTCCAGCACACATATTTCATGTAACTTAAAATCTTTAATTTTTTTATCTTCTATGTTTTTTTTGACCTACACTATAATTTATCTTGGTGACTATTTTATATGTACCTAAAAAGATGTATTTTTCTGTGGAGCTCATTCAATAACTACACATCCAATAAATGACTGGGAGAGGAGTCTCAACTCTAATCATGCTTTCAGTTCTGTAATTATCTTGGGAATGTAGTTTCAAGCTCTCCAGTAGATGTACACACACTCTTCTAAGATCTTGAGTTGAACCATTCACCATTATGTTTGTTTTTGCTTCATATAATTTCTCTATTGATTTTTATGCAGAGATTGGAAAACTATGTTATTACCTCTCTAGAATTCTTGGGAAGTGTATTAATTGACATTACCAAAATGATGAAGGATATTATTCCATGGACCACTTTCATGTGTCCTAGGGAAAAATTCCATCTCATCAGCCAATCATATGTGAATACATATTTTGGTCGGCACAGAATTCTTTTATTTGAATTAGAAAATAGGTGTCCCTTTCTGCAAGTGGATGCATCCCGTTGCCTTATACACAACTTGATGGCAAACACTGGACAAGAATTTTGCCCCTGCTTACAGTTCATCTAGTTATTCTTGAAATTAAAGAACTAGTGTGACTATATACAACCACATGCAATGGTCCTGGCAGGTAGTCCGCATCAAGATACTGCAAACATTATATGCTTCAGTGTTATGTTCTCTGTGACAGATCCATAATAATGATATATGAAGTATGAAAGGAAAAATAAAGCGTCTTATGGGAGGGATCAAGCATAACATAAATAACTCCATGGTCACGGATGAAATAGAAGCCCACAAGGGCAGGATGAATGCTTGGGTGTGCTGCACTTCCCAGCATCCTGCCCTGCAGTATTTAGGACGTTGCTCCTGCAGGGCCATATGAAGTAAGTGTTCTGAGAGAAACGGTGGACGTGAGCCAGGCACACTGCATGACTACAAGGGTTTGCTTGGCACTGCTCCCATCTACCCTTTTGTGAAAGAAACCTGACAAAAGTTCTTCCAGTTGCTTTCTGGCTCACTGGTTTACAAGAAATGGTGAGGATAGGGACAGGAAAGGAAATACAGCACAATCATCAAGAGAATCTGAATTTTATTTGCTCTTGGCTCAATGAACTGATGCCAACAATACTTGCAGTGTTATTCTATGGCAGGACAGATCACACTTTTACTTTAAGATTTAGTCCTGACCTCAGGATGTTAAGAATGGATTTCTGTGACCTTCCTGTAGCCTCTTCTGCTTGTCTCAAGACCTAGAATCCAACAGACCCATAGCTCTAGCCTATCTAATAGAGCTCAGTTTGAGATTCTTGGGTTGCTGTGACTATTTCCTTGAAGGATGTTTTTGTTTAATACGGTCTTTCAGTGGTATCACCAAGGGACAGTGATTCTGCTGCTGTCCACTTCTGAATGGTCCTAGCATCCAGTAATGAAGACATGGAGACATGTGGAGAGGACATAGGTGTGCTTGTGGCCAAGGTGTCAACGCAGCAGGAGTAAGGACCTTGTGAACTTTCCATCCCAGTTCATGAGGTGTAGCTGTGCTTCAGGAATAATTTGAACCCAATTTTGTAAATATATTTCCTCTTAATAGCACAGGGAAGTTGTATACACCCAAACTTATGAGTTAGTGTCAGGGAACATGGAGTCCATAAAAGTCATTTTAGTCTAGAGAATGATTTAGTGTCACATTGTTAGTCATTTATCCTCTTCTGGGAACAGAAGTATTTCAAAAGTGACACAAAATGCTTTGAACATCACTTCTTGCTAGATCATAATTGCAGAGTAAATGAGTAAATTTCACTAAAAACTGTTTTCATTGTGAAGAAACCCAAGATTGGTGTGATAATTGGCTCAAAAATTATAATTCATTCTAATTCTTGTTGCCTCTGAAATGAAAAGAGATTAACCAAGACTGGTAAACACTGACTGTAAGGCATAGAGGCTTATAAATGATTATTTTTATTATAGTAAAATTATAAGACCTGAAATTCAGCATTTTAAACCATACTAACATGCAAAATTCAGTGGCATCTAGAGCATTAAAATGCAATTTAGTCACAGTACTATCTAGTTCTAGGACAGTCATCAACCGAAGAGGAAATCCTATACCCAATAAGCCATCAGTACCCATCTTCCTTTTTCCTAGTCGCCTGTAACCATTGACACACTTTATGTCTTACATGCTTTATATCTTGATGACTTTGCATCTTATGATTCACATGGAATAATGTAGAGTAGCCTCTTACATCTGGTTTCTTTCATTTAACACTTTGTTTTCAAGGTTCATTCCTTCATTCTGGAGGAATCAGCAGTTCATTAATTTTTATGGTATAATAATATTTCATTATATGAATCTACCATGTTTCAAATTCTCCATGCATGGACATCTGAACTGTGTTTACCATTTGGCCATTGGGAATATTGCTATGATCATTGGTATGAAAAGTTTTGTTAGAAAAGCCTGTCCATGTGTTGGATGATGAAGCTGGGTGACAGGAACTTGGAGACTCATTGTTTTAACCTTCTGCTATGTACATTTGTGAAGATTTCCAAAACATATCTAAAATATGTTGACTAAAATTTGATTGACTGTATTTTAATATGATCAGATGCTTTGGAAAACTGCCATCAGTTGATAGGTTTGTGCTATTTGGTAGAATATTAAAAGGATTTACTGTCACTTTAACAAACATCTGCCATTTTCACAAAAGAAAAGTCTGTTTTCATATACTTAGGGGTAGAGTTACTGAATTATGCGGTAATTCTGCATTTAATTTTTGAGTTTCTTTTAAAACTCAATGAATAAAATAATGGATTTAATTGTGATTTTTTTTTTTTTGGATTTCATTGTGACTTATTTTGGACACAAATACAGTATATTTTACCTTCTCCCAACAGTCTCTTAATCCCTTTCTGTCCTCTGATTCTCTTTCTCCCTTTTGTTTTCCTTCTACTTTCATGTAAGAACTCTCGATTTTATACATGAAAAAATACATGTGATATTTGTCATTCTAAGACAGACTTAATTAGTTTCACATTGTCATTGTCATTTCTACCCATCTTCTTGCAAACTGTTTTTTTTTTTTTTTTTTTTTTTTTTTTTTTATTACCAGACATCTTCTGACATATACCTAGATTGATTATATGACTTGGATATTGAGAATAATGTCATAATAAACATGGGCATATAGGTAATTAATGATATTATATATAAATTTTGATCCTTTGGGAAACATATCATGAAGTAAAATGGCTAGATCATCTGAAAGTCGCAATCTCAAATTCTAGGGTACCTCATACTGCCGCCCTCTAAAATGGCTAATCTACATTCCTGCCCACAGTGCGTAATGGTTCATTCTCCTCTTTTCCCACATGGCCATCAGCATTTTTTGCCTTTTTTTTTTTTTAAATAGCCATTCTGACTGGTGAGATGGCATCCCAGTGCATACAAGTATACAATATATAAGTGGACTTGTATTTACTTAATGAATAAAGATGATGAACATCTTCTGCACTTATTGGCCACTTTCACTTCTTTTGAGAACTGTAAGCTGAGTGAATTGGCTAATTAATTGAGTGTGTGTGCGTGTGTGTGCACGTGTGTTTATTGTTTTGAATTCTGTATAGATTCTATAGATTCTAGATTAGTCACCTGTTTGTTGGATGTTCAATTGGCAAAGATTTTAGCACATGCTGTAAGCTCTTTCTTTATGTTTGTTATAGTCTTCTTTGCTGTTTAGATCTTTTTAAGTTCATGCATTCCTGTTTGTCAATTCATAGGCCTATTTATTGTGCAAACAGAGTCCTTTCAATTTGTTTTCTGAGACAAGGTCTCCCTGCAGCGTCAGGTAACCTGGTATTCACTTTGTAGACCAGCCTGGACTCAGTCTCCCAGAGAATCACTTGCTTCTGTTTCCCAAGTGCAAGGGTTAAAAGCATGCACTGCCATGTCTGGCTTGCTAAATTTATTTGAGAAAGGCCTTGCATATTTCCATATCGTGAGGTGTTTTGCCTCAGGTTTCTCAGGTCTAGAAATTTTAAGGACTATATTAAGGTCTTTGATCCATTTGAATACTTTATGCAGGGTTGTAGATCTCTTTTATATGCTGATATAATTTTCACATCATTTGTCAGTGACATTTACCCAGTGTATGTTTAGGATGTCTTTGTTGCTACAGTGGTGTAGGTTTTTTTTGTGGGTCACCTGTTCTATTACACTAGATCAATTATCTAATTTTGTGTCGATGTCATAGCTCTGTAGTATAATTTGAGATATGGTGTTGTTATGCCTCCAACACTGCTTTTTCTGCTTATTATTGCTGTGGCTCTTCCAGGTCTTTTGTTCCCTTCATGCCTTCCCCATTTAAAGTGGCCCATTTCCCAGTTTCTCTCTTGATAATACCCATCTCCTATGGCTCACCTCTTGAGTTCCTTCCTTTCTTTTATCTCCATAGTTCCTTGTGTAACCCTCCCTTTGCCCCTCCCATTTAAATACCACTATTTTATCTGTTTCTCCCTTAGTAACACCTGTCTCCTACTATTCTTTCCTCTCAGGTACTTTCTTTCCTTTTACCTCCTCGGTTCCTTTCCAGTTTTCCTGGTACCGGCTGTTACATCAGGATATATAGTCAAATATAAAGGTTTGGTGTTAGGATCCACAAATGAGGGAGAACGTATGTCATTCATTTTTCTGAGTCTGTTAGTTCACTTAGAATAACAGTTTCTAGTTCCATCTATTTACTTGCAAATTTCATGATTTCATCTTTCTTTACAACTGATTAGAACTCCACTGTGTAAATGTACCACCATTTTCTTTATCCACTCATCAGTTAAGGGACAATTAGGTTGCATCCATTTCTTAGCTGTTGTGAAAAGAGCAGCAACAAATAAGTATCTCTGCAGTAGGATGAGTCCTTTGGGTATATGCCAAGGAGTGGTATAACTGAGTCAGATGATAGGTTTTTAAAGAGTTTTTCCACACTGCTTTGCACAGGGGTTGCATGAGTCTACAATTCCACCAGCAGTGAATGAGTGTTTCTCTTTCCCCACATCCTCTCCAGCATTTGGTATCATATATTCTCTTGATTTTAGTCAGCCTGACTGGGGTAAAAAGAAATATTAAAGTGATTTTAATTTCCATTTCTTTAATTATTAATGATGTTGAACATCTGAAGATGTTTCATAGCCATCTCTATTTCTTCTTTTGAGAACTCTCTGCTCAGACCCTTTGCCTTTCATTTAATTGTGTCTCTTTGTTTTCTTGATTTTTTTTTAGTTCTTTATATATTCTGTATGTTAAACTTCTGTCAGATGTGTCACTGATGAAGATTTCCCCCAACTCTGTGGGTTTTCTTTTTACTCCCTTCATTGTTTCCTTTACTGTGCCAAAGCTTTTAATGAGTTCTTACTTGTTGATTTTTGACCTTAATTTCTGAGCAACTGATGTCTGAAAATCCTTTCCTACACCTATTACATCTTGCAGGTTACTTCCAATGCTTTTGTCTACAATTTCAGAGGTTCAGGTTTCATGTTTCACACTGATAGCTTTGATCCCTTTGGAGTAGACTTTTGTGCAAGGTGAAAGGTATGGGTCTAATTTCATTCTTCTATAGGTGGATATCCAGTTTTGCCAGCACCATTTGCTGAAGATGCTATCTTTCCTCCAGTGAGTGTTCTTGGGCCCTTTGTCAAATATCAAGTGGCTGAAATTGCATGGACTCATGTTTGAGTCTTATATTCCATTAGTCTATGGGTCTATTTTTGTGCCCATACCATAATGTTTTTATGACTATAACTGCAATATAGTTTGAAATCAGATATAGTAATCCCTCCACCCCTGCATTGCTCTTTTCGCTCAGGATTGTTTTGCCTATTGGGGTCTTTTGTACTTCCATATGAATTTTAGGATTTTTTTTTCCTAATTTTGTAAAGAGTGTCATGGGGATTTTGATTGGAATTGCTTTGAATTTATATATTGCTTTTGGTAGGATGTCAATTTTCACAATATTAAGTCTTCCAATCCATGAACACAGGAGGGAGGTCCTTCCATCTTCTGGGGTCCTCATCAATCTCTTTCTTTAAAGATCTAAAATTTTCACTCTAGATATCTTTAATGTCTTTGGTCAGGTTTATTTTGAGATTTTTTTCGGACTTTTTGAACAGGAAGGTTTCCTTGTAGATGTATTTTGTAACCTGCCACTTTACTGAAAGTATTAACCATTTCTTGGAGTTTTCTGGTGGAATGTTTGGCATTTTTTATGTATAATATCCTGTCCTATGCAAAAAAGGGATAATTTGACCTCTTCCAATGAGCACTTCTTTAATTTCCTTCTCTTGTCTTATTCTCTAGCAAGAGTTTCTAGCACTATATTAAAAAGGAATGGAGGTAGTGGACAGCCTTGTCTGGGTATGCTTTAATGGGTATGCTTCCAGTTTTTCTTCTATTTACTGATGTTAGCTGTGGGGTTTTGTATATAGCTGTAATTACATTGAGGTATGTTCCCTCCAGTCCAATTACCTCTAGGAACTTTAATGTAAATACATGTTGAATTTTTTCAAAGACCTTTTCTGTATCTATTGAGATGAAGATGTGATTTTTGTCTTTGAGTTCATTTATATGCTTTATGACATGTATTGAATTATGTTTATTGAACCACCTTTCATCTCTGGAAAAAAATTGACTTGAACATGGTCCATGGTATTTTTGATGTGTGTGGTGTGTGTGTGTGTGTGTGTGTGTATGTGCTTTGCAAGTATTTTGTTGAGAATTTTTGCATCTATATTCATTAAGGATATGGGTCTCTAGTTTTCTTTTTTGATTGTACCTTTACCTAGTTTTGGTATTAGAGTGATGTTGGCTTCATAGAAGGAATTTGGGATTTCTCCCTCTGTTTCTATCTTTTTGAATAATTTAAGTAGTATTGGATATAGGTCTTTGAATATCAGGTAGAATTCTGCTGTGAATCCATCTGGGCCTGGACATTTTTTTAGTCAGGAGGTTTTGTACTGCTGTTTCAATGTCCTTATACATTGTGCATCTGTTTAAGCTATTGATCTCTTCTTGGGTTAGCTTTGGTGATTCCCATGATTTTAGGTCTACATCCTTTTCCTTAAGGTTTTCAGATTTAGTAGCATATACATTTTAAAGTATTCCCTTATAATGTTTTGGATCTTTTTGTTGTCTGTTTTCTCTTTCATCTCTGATTTTTTTTTATTTGGAGTTGCTCTTTCTTTCTTTTGGTTAACTGGGATAAAGTTGTATCTTGTTTATCCTTTCAAAAAAAAAACAGCTCTTGGCTTCATTGATTCTTTGTATTGTTTTCTTTATTTCTATTTCATTAATTTCTGCTCTGATTTTTGGTATTTCTTCTGTTCTGCTTTGTTTGGGTTTCATTTGTTGTTGCCTTTCAAGATTTTAAAATTGCAATGTGAAGTCATTTATTTGTGGTCTTTCTGGTTTTTTTTTTTTTTTTTCTTTTTACTTAGAGCTATAAACTTCCCTCTTAGGACTGCTTTTAACGTGTCCCAGACATTTTCTTGTGTTGTATTGTCCTTTTTTCATTTAATTGTAAGAACATTTTAATTTCTTTCTTCCTTTCTCATTTGATCCATTCATTGTTCAGTAGTGTGCTGTTTAGTCTCCACGAGTTCATGAAGTTACTAGCCTTCTTCGGGTATTGATTTTAAGCTTTATTGCATTGTTGTCTGACAGAATGCATGGAATTATTTCATGTATTTTTATTTGTTGAGTTTTATTTTGAGCTCTAGTATGTGGTTGATTTTGGAAAAAGTTTCATGGGGTGCTGAAGAGAATATGCATTCTTTGGTGCTTCAGTGGAATATTTGGTTGATGTCTGTTATGTCCATTTGATGCATGGTATTGTTTAATTCAGATGTCTTTCTGTTTATTCTCTGTTCAATTGCCCTATCTAATGGAGACAGTGGGGTATTGGGAGTTCTCTACTGTTAATGAAGTGGGACTAATCTGTGTCTTAAAGTCCTGTAGTATTGATTTTATGGAGTTGGGTGCACCAAAGTTTGGAGCATATATGTTCATGATTTTAATATCTTCTTGATTAATTTTTTTCTTTGATTAGAAAGAAGTGACTCTCTATCTCTTTTGATTAGTTTTAGTTTGAAGTCTATTTTGTCAGATATTAGAACGGTAACTCCTGCTTGTTTCTTAGAGTCATTTGCTTGGAATATATCTTTCCATTCCTTCACTTTAAGGTGGTGCCTGTCCTTGAAGGTAAAATACATTTTTTATAAACAACAAAAAGATGCATTTTGTTTCTTGATCCATTCGACTAGCCTGTGTCTTGTGACTGGGGAATTCAGTCCATTGTTATTTAAAGTAATTATAGAAAGATGTGAATAAAGATGTGAATTGATTCCCATGATTTTAATTTTTGTTTGCATTCTTGGTCTAACTTTGTGGTTCCCCAGTTACAACTTCTTTTAATTTCTTTCTGTTGCCCCTTAGGTAAAGTTGTTCTTTTCTTCAACTCTTTCTGTTGCTTCAAGTATTCTCTGAAAGACTGGTTTTCTGGACATGAATTCTTTCAGGCTATTCATGTGTGGAAGATTTTTCTTTTCCCTTGAGCTATAATCAACATTTTTGCTGGGTAATGTATTCTAGGTTGGGATATATAGTCATTTAGAACTGGGAGTACTTTGATTCAGGCTCTTCTGGTTTTCATAGTTTGCATTGAAAAGTCAGCTGTAATTCTGAAGTGTTTTCCTTATATGTGACTTCTTATTTTTCTTTTGTAGTTTTCAGAATTCTCTCTTTGTTCTTTGTGCTTAGTGTTTTTACAATGATATGCAGTAGGAAATTTCTGTTCTGGTCCTGTCTATTTGGTGTTCCATATGCTTCCTGTGTTTTTATGGACATGTCTTTCCTTAATTTGGGGAAATTTTCTTTTACATTATGGTTGAAGATTTGATCAATATGATTCTCCTGAGATTTTTTTCCTTCCTCTGTGCCTATGATGAGAAAATTTGGTCTTTTCATGGTGTTCCATTTTTCCTGCATATTCCATTCTTGGGTTTTAAAATTTTTTCATAATCTTTCTTTGAGTGCTACAATTTTTCAACTTATCATCCAGTCTTGATATTTTGTTTTACATTTCATTTGTCTACTGACAAGTTTTTCTCCTGTTGTTTTAAATTGGTTTATTCGTTTATTGAGTTTTTCACTTCCTTCTTCATTTCAGCCTGACTTTTCTTCAATATTTCTTTCTATTTTGTGAATTCAGTCAGAATTTTATCACTATCTTCTTTTAGTTGTTTGGTTTGTTTTTCTCTGTGTTCTTGAAATTCATTGACTTCTTTAATCATGCTTATGATTGTTCTTTTTCAGCTCTGTGTCCTGGGTTATCTCTATGGGGTTCCCATTGTAGAACTCTTCCATAGCACTGGTGATATTTGATGGGGACATATTATTTGCATTTTTCATATTATTATTGTTTTTTTGTGATTTTGGCATGTGGATTTCTTTTGTTGCTTGTGATTTTGATGTGAGATTCAAGTCTTCCTTTGTTCAGGTGAAGTCTGATTCTGTTTTTATACTTGATGTGAGTTCATTGTTTTCTTGTTAGGTATGAAAAGCTGATTGGTCAAGGCTTCAGGTTCTCTCTTTTGATTTTATATTAGCAGATGACTCCAGTCCAGCTGCTCAGAAGTTCCCTCAGTGGCATAAATTAGACAAGATCAGATGCTCTCAGGCTCTCTCTAGCCAGGAGGAAAAGCACAGTTTGCGAAGATTGCTTGGCAGAAGCTGAATTCAGGCTTTCTCAGGCAGTCTGCAAAAGTCTGAACCTCTATTAAAGGATGCAGAAGCCTAGCACCGCAGCAGTGGGAGGGGCTGCAGAGGGTACCGTAGTAGGGGGATGGGCACCATGCGATTTGGTGGGCTCACAGCCAGACAGAGGTGAGAGGGCATTCTAGAAGTCTGGGGTCGTAAGAGCAAACCATTACCTGTGCCCATGGCTAGAAGGAAAACAGGATGTGGGATGGGGGAGTTTGGCATTCTTGGGGCAGTAGGGGAGTGGAGATGCAGTGGGCAGGATCAGATTTTCCAGTAAAAAAGGCTGGTCTCTGGATTACAAAGGCAAGTTGGGGTGGGAACAGCCTGTGAGTGCTCCAACAAACCAGACTGAAAAACTGAGCTGGTCCGAGTAGGGGTGCTCAGGAAGCAGTGCGGTGGGTCTGGACCAGGAGGGAAGCCCAGAGACCTGGGGTGCTCATAGTCAGAGCAGGCCTTTTCCCTGGCTAGAAGGAGAACAGGATATGGGTTTTGGTATATTTTTGTGTGTACATTGAGATTTGTGTATCTTAGGTCAAGTCATTGGCAGGGAATTTTAATCTTTCATTCTTTATGTTGTAGTATTTGCCAAGGTTCATGCAGTTCTAACTGAACTGAAGTGTAGTTTCTTAAAACGGGTATGAACGTGTAGTGCAATAGCAGAATATTCACTTACCATGGAAATACTAGGTTTGATCTCCAACACCATTTTGGAAAAAAGCAAAGTACAGTAATTACCATAATGTATCCATAAACTACATATGAAATACAGTAATAGACAATTATAATTTATAACTAGCACAATGAGATCACAGTAGAGGAGAGAGGGACAAAGGTAACACTGTGTGAACTACAAAGATTTTAGTTAATGAGGATAAGAATAAAAATCCTAAGAAATACAAAAAAGTGCTACAAAGAGAAACAGAAAAGGAGAATAAAAAGGATTAATAGAAAAGATGAAGAGGATGGAAATTCACTTTCTGTCTCTCTGTCTCTCACCCTGTCTTGCATGTACATGCGTACCATTTATTATGTATGGAATGATATTTAACTATGGTATTGAGTTATGTTGTGTTAGTGATTAATGATTTTGTTTTTCATGTGCTTACTATTAATATATGTTTCTGGAGAATTTATACAGTCCTTTACTTATGGGTTAAAAATAGTGATAAACTTACCTTCCAATGTACGAGAACATTGTGGAAGTTGGCACGGCAAGAATGTAAGAGCTGGAGGACAATGTGTTACACTACACAAAGATGTCTGGTGGATATAACACATCCCTTGTACTCTTGAATTTACTGCAACTGTGGTGATCTGGACAAGACCTGCACAAGACTGGTCATCAACATTTCATCATGAATAGAGGAAAGACCCTGAGGACTAACCCCTCCCCGATGGTCTCTTGACAGTTAATAGTTGCTGGGGGAGAGGTTGTCATTTTCTTCAGTGGCATATCCTCTGAAAAGTAGTCCATGCTCTAGTAAATTAACTCCTGCCCATACTCATGCAAGTGACCCAAATTAAGTTCAGTGGGACACATACTCAGACACACACACACACACACACACACACACACACAGGACACAGAGGTATGTTGGAAGGGACTTTTTCTTGGAAAGAAGGAAAGGGAGGGGGTGAGACAGTGAGTGTAAAAATAATTAGAATGCACTAGATACATGTACGAAACTGAAAAATAAATATTGTGGTAAAGATAAACAGATATCATTAAATGTACTATTGAATTTTAAGTGTAGAATAGTTTAATGGTGTTAACTATAAACTTAATTTGTACAACTTTTGACTTTTCATCTTATATCACTGGAACTTAACTTCCTTTCAACAGCACCTTCCTGTTTTCCTATGTCCATAACTCAGAACAACC
The DNA here is from genome assembly GCA_035773235.1 of Eospalax fontanierii. Taxonomy (NCBI): domain Eukaryota; kingdom Metazoa; phylum Chordata; class Mammalia; order Rodentia; family Spalacidae; genus Eospalax; species Eospalax fontanierii. The sequence continues at coordinate 70,051,136 of CM069524.1, read as the reverse complement.
CGGATTCCACTCTATGTTTCAATGGGTTTGACTAGTTAGATACCTCATGTAAGTGGAATTAAGCAGTATTTGGCCTACTGTGACTGGCTTATTTTACTGAGCAGACTGTCCCCAAGATTCCTCCAATCTGTAGCACATTAAAATTTTCCTTCTTTCTTAAGACTAAATAATATTTGCACATATGCATTACATTTCTTATTTTTTCTTTGTTTTTATTTGAGACAGGGTCTCCCTATAGGAACTTAGACTGGGCTCAATCTGCCTGCGTCTGCCTTGCATTTGCTGGAATAAAGGGCCTGTACCACCATATCCTTGCTGTCCCACAAGTATTTGCTAAGGACATTGCTTTTTTCTCATTGAGTGGTCTTAGAAAATGCAGTGTGATTACTCTATGCACGCTGCTTCTATCATAAGCCTCTCAGATTGTATGCATAGTGGAAGGGGGCAAGGCACATAGAAAGAAGAATCATCACGAATGAGGATCATGTATAAATGATCTATGTCCAGAAAGCAGAATTGTCCTACTGAATTAATAGGCTTCTCCTCTGGGGAGACGAACTCCAAAGACCTGCCCAATGTATTTAACATTCTGTTACTTATACTTTAGTTCTCTGTTTTAGAAATAAGATTGTTTTATGAAGTCGTCTCAGTTTTATTCCTCCATTTTTTTACTGTATGTATGAGCCAAAAGGTATCTTTTACTTAAATGTTTTTTCATTCCACAGTGAATGCTACGATACTTAACAGTAGAAATGGACAATAATAGACAATTGTGATAATGCAAGAGTACTTTGTGAAGTGTGGGACCCAGAATTCAATGAGCTGAGCACTTGAGGGGTACTCTGAACACATTAAAAGAGCTGGACCATTCACAGATTTTCAACTCAAGCAGGGTCACTCTCGAATGTAGTGTCAGAAGCCAGAAATTATCATCCCATGGAGAGACTATGATGCATTATCAGGAGATCATGGTGTTCAGACTTGATATTATGAAAAGATGGAACTTGGGGCCATTGCCTTTGAGTGTTTTGAATGAGGGAGAGTGTTCCAAATATTGGTAACTGTGAGATAATGGCATGGCAATCATCAGGGCTATTTGTAGTTACATTCTTTTCCCCCTTCGTGTGTTAGGATTGCCTTCCATTTCTATATGAGAGGAAATTACATAAATGTTTTAAGAATTCTCAGATTAGCTTCTATATAAGTCTTGCTCCTCCACCATAGTAACCATGACAACAAATGTTGAAGTGGAGCCTCCATCAGGCCGATTTTCTGAGTAATATGCATTAAATATTTCTTATAGACACAAAATGGATTTGTGCTGTTAAGCCAATGAAAGTGGATTTAATTGTAAGCTTTGAGGTTTTATACTAGTTACTTGCCCCATTGCTGCAATAAAATAACTGACAAAAGGAAAGAAGGGCTTATTCCGGCTTTCGGAGAACGCAGTGCACCACGGCAGGGAAGCTATGGCAGCAGGCACAGGACGTGGCTGGTTACATCTTTCAGGAGGCAGAAATCCGGGAGTGATTATGCCCAGCTCACTATTTCCATTTTATTCACTTCTCACATCCTGGCACATGCAAGAGTACCACCCACACTTAACTTCTCATCCAGTTTAATCTAGATAATCTATCAAAGACATTTCCAGAGATTTATTTCCATGGTCATTTTATATCCTATCAAAGTTGACAATCAAGATTAACCATTGGAGTTATGCTGGGATGAGATACAGTCTCAAAGATATGCTGAAATAAAGCTGTCAGAAACAGACTAGGTAGGTCAAGGAGTTTGTAGTGAGTATCAAATCTATCACAAAAACTAAGCCAAGATGAAATTCTGGTTAAATTATGGCCTAAAAAGAGAATAATTAAGGTTTTTTCCTTTTTACAGTCTCATTATATTGCACAATTAGGCTTAAAACTAATGATCTTTTTTTCTCTGCTCATTGGGATCATAGGTGCTTGTCACCACACTCTGTGATGCTTGAAATATTGATAATACATAAGCAAGAATAAAACTAGGATGAGGATGGGACTAGGGAGATGGCTCAGGGTTTATGAGAAATGGCTGCTCTTGCAGAGGACCCAGGCTTACTTCTTAGCACCCACATGGCCGCTAACAACTGTCTGTAGCTCCAGTTTCAGGGAATCCAGTGTCCTCATCTGACCTCCATAGGAAGTGCACCACATGGATGTACTTATACACATGCAGGCAATACACTCATATACATTTCATAAAAAGCTAACATGAGGTAAAAGATTAGTAATATCTTTTTTTTTTTCTCACAAGAGGAAGACTATTTCAGCTTATCACAGGACTGAAGTGGATAAACATTACTTTGTGGCTAAAATTCACTTTGAACTGAATGGTAGCATACATTATACTTGTCAATATAAATTTAAATTTATCCACTGAGAATTTCACATATGATTCAATGTATTTTGATCCTGTCTACACCCTTTCTCCATTCACCTTCCCCCAAACCTCCCCAGTACATCCTCTTCCCAATCCATGTCTTTTTTTTTTTTTAAATAACCTACTGAGTTCACTTAGTGCTGTCCATGTGTACATGGTTATAAGGCCATCCACTGGAGCATCAGCAACCTGCGGGGGCCACACATCTGAGGACAACTGACTCTCCTTGCCCCCGTACCCACAGCTTCTCAGATAGAGGTGGGGCCTGTGAGCCCCTTCTTCATCCATGTTGAAATGTTGACTGGCTTGATCTTGTGTAGGTTGTGTATATTCATGATCAACTATTTTCCCATGTAACCACATTATCCATATTTCTGCTCTTTCTACCAGTCTTCCCATTGGAAGTCTTCCTATTTATACAGAGTAGTGTGAAAATGTGTCTGGAATGTGATTCCTAGTCAAGTAATTCTTGTAACTGATAGCATCCCTTATGTTTTATATAATTCTATATTGACAGACTTCTTTTCATTACTTTGTTTCAAAATTATAAACTATTTTTTATTTATTTTCTATTGAGTTTTATACATTTTATGCAACAGTCCTTAATCAAATTTGACATCCTCCACCATCAACCTCCCCCTGCACCCCACACTGAGTCTCATGAATTCCGTCATACATGTTAAGTTCTATCCAGTCAAGCATTAGTGCCCAGATGTCCTTTAGTGCAAATTCATCCATTGTAGTCTCCTCAGGCTATCTAGAGATCATAAGCAAGGCCATACTCTCCTCCCTGCAGTAATCAGCCTCCAGTAGTTCTCAGTCTAGGTCTGACCAGCCACCATTTTCTATCCCTCTACTCTGGGCTCTTGTCTAATTCAAGTTTGTATGGGTCCTGAGCTCAGTGTCATCATTGCCACCAATTCATCTGTCTAAGCTTCCAGTAGCCTGAAAGTCTCTGCTTCCCTAAGTTCATGAACCAGTTCTGGCTCTTATAATCCCTCTGCCTCCTCTTCTGCATGATCTCTCTGAGCCATAGGTGGGTGAGGTTCAATATAGGAGTCCTATCCAGGGATACACACTCTGCAGTCTCTTATTCTATAAAACTTGGCTAGTTGTGGCCTTCTGTGCTCGTAGTAGTATATTGTCTGAGGAAGCTTCACTGGTAAGAGTTAAGAGATGCTTTAGTTTTCTCTCTACTCCTCATTCCATTTTGTTCCATGGGCCTTAGGTGTAGAGGTTCAACTGCAGATATGTCAAGGACTTGGCATCTCTCAGTCATATACTCTTTATGTCAGACCAGTTGTGGAATTCTGCTGGAGCTTCCATCTGTTGCAAAAAAAGAAGCTTCTTTGATGAGTGGTGTACTGTATGTTTCTCTGTAAATATAAGGATCCATATTTCACACACGGTAAGAAATTCCATTTCTCTAGGTGTGTGACAGAGACAGAGCTCTCTCGAGGCTCCATGTCCTTTGCAGTCCCGTGTACTTGTCTGAGTCTTACAGGGCCACCCACGAGTTCACTCCCACGGAGAGGGTTTCAAGTCTAATTAGATAGCTGTTGACTATCCTCCAGATGAGAGTGCTTCCGCACCGTTAGAGGTGCCGGTTGTTATTAGAATTTAGAGTTGGAACCATTGATTGGTTTCCCCCTAGCAGTTTGCATGTTATCATCTGGCATTATGGGAGCTAAAGTTCGGGTAGAACCACCTTCTTCATTCACACCCTTCTCCCTCCATCCCCGCTCCTGACTTTCTCCCCTACTTTGTGATTACCTGCGTGTCTCTCCCTCTTCTCCTCCCTGCTTATTACTCCCACTTTCCACATATCCCCCAGTAACATCTGCCCCCTTCGATCTCCCTTTTTTGGGTTCTTTCTTTTCCTTCACTTCCATGTATTCTTTCTCTTTTCCTGGACCCTAGTGTCACATCTGGATCTGTATCCACATATAGGGGATTGGTGCGACAATCTGTAAATGAGGGAGAACATAGAAGCCACTTGCTTTTCTGCATTCATGTTACTGCACTTAGTATAACACTCTCTAGCTCCATACATTTATCTACTGGGGTAAGATGGAATCTTAAAGTGGTTTTTATCTGAATTTCTCTAATTGCTAAGGAGGTGGAGCACTTTTTAAGGTGTTTCTTAGCCATTTTTATTTCTTCATTTGAGAACTCTATTTATTCAGAGCTATAGCCCATCTTTTTATTGGGTTGTTTATTTTCTTATTTCTTTGTTTTTTGAGTTCTTTGTATATTATAGGATATTAATCCTATGTTGTATCTGTAGTTGGTGAAGATTTTCTCCCACTCAGTGGGTTTCTTCTTCCCTTCCTTGGTTGTTTCTTTTGCTGTCTTAAATTTAAAAAGAGAGAGAGAGATAAAGAGAGATGATTGAGTTGACTTTAAGTACTTGTATAAGCAATACAAGAACAAAGCTTCCTGTCAGACCTAGAGGTGAAGCTCAACGGTACAATGTTTGATGGTTCTGGGTTCTAATTCTAACACTACAAAAAATAAAAATAATTTAAAAACTTCCTGCTGTATTTGATTTCCCATCAAAATTCTCTTCTATTTTTTTTTGGAATTTTTTAAACACTAGAAAAATATTTTGAGAAGAAAGAATATCATCTATTGGGTAGAGTCCAGACTTAGTGTTTCTGTCTTCAAGTTTTCTTCACTTCACACCTAATTTCTCAATGAACACATTCATATTTTGAATCATTGGACTTGGGAAATCAAATTATTACTAGTCTGCTGACTAAATTACTCTTTCCATCTGTTAATACATTGTCATGCTTATTTGAGCCTAGCTTCATATCAGCAGAAATTACAAATCACTTTGTTTTTAAATTTAGGCAGCAGCTATATAAAATTTTGAGAAAATAATTTTTGAACCAGAGTTTCCTATCTTAAAAGCAAAACAAAATATGAAATACAATTTAGTGAAACCTAATTGAAGTATAAGGAAGCTGGTGGTTTCCAGTAAAGTCTCCAGGTATCTACACTCTGTTTTGGATGATCTTTTGATTCAGACTGAGTCCAAAGAGACTTCTGCTTTAATGCACAACCAAACACTGGGGGCATTTAATGATGTTTGTTTAATTAGCATGACTTAATCTACTTGAAATAGTCTAATACTTTAAGAGCATTTGTCAAGCTTGTTATTCACTGGGATTCTTTGTTATTGTAGGGTAGAGTATTCCTGGAGTCACACAACAATAACAGTGATTACATCAAAAATCAAAATGTGATGTCTAAGTTTTGGTATACTTTAATAAGAAGGTGAAAAAGATTGAAATAAAGAAGAGATGATGAAGCTCTGTTGGGATCTTATTTTTATTTGCTTGATGTGTCACTATCAAAATTAAAAACACTATCATTTTGGTTTTCGCAGTTTATTATTATGAACTGAAGTGTTAAATATTTTTATATCATTGATCCATTTATCAAACATTACAAATAGTTTTTCCCATTTATATAAAGAATCATGGAGATGTCACAGATACAACATCTCTGCCTCAAAACTTTCGTGGTTTTGTTTCCTCCACATAAATCATACAAGCAAACTTACTGTAAGCTTCTAAACCATTCTGTATCTTCTTTCACTGAGCTCATTAACTTTTCAGATGTACTCACTTAAAAAGTTTTATGAACCATCCACTTTACTGTTGGATGTTACACCTTGTATGGATGCAGAGTGTTAACATTGTTAGATTGCTAGTGAGTAAAATACCACCAACACTGCATTCATTCTTGATCAGCCCATGTAGACAATTGTCTACATGGGAATTTTTACTGGAGAGCGTACCACATCCACATGACGAGTAGTAAGGAGCTACAAGTTACTGTGTGGAATCTGTGTTAATTTGGAAAAGTAGTTTGGATTTATATGCACTGAAATTTTCAGAAAGAGGTGGATATGACCAAAGAATAGCCTGTCTAATGATTTGATAGTGTGAAGGAGGAATGAGTACTTATGAATAGGCAATTTCTCAGTTGCACTGCAACCCAAGTTATCTGTCAGAAAATGGTCAGGACAGAAAATGTGCCTGGTGAGAGACATTGAGAGAACATTTGATTCAGATGGTTAGAATTTGATGGGCAGAGTTAAGAAAGTCTAATTAAAAGATAGTTTATTGAATCATTGTGTATTTCATACAGAATATGTCAGTCAGCCTTAATCATCTTTATAGCCCCTTCCACACCAGCAAACTCCCATCGACCCACAACTGGAATCCATACATTCTTTCATCTAAATTTTAGGTAAGATCATATAATTTTGTTTTCTATCTTAAGTATTACAAGTTAATTATATACCAATGCTCTCAATTTTAAAAACAGTCTTAAGGGCAAAACTATTCACTCAAATCTTTTAAATTACAGTAGCTTGTACACTCCATACACATGGCATATTTTTAATTAGATAAATATGCATATTCATGTGTGTACATTATGTATGGTGAATATAGGTGCATACGCATACACTTGCAAATTCATTTTCCTGTGTGTGCCTGTTTCTTTCAAGAGTCTTCCCCTATCATTCTCCCCCATATTTTTTTTGAGAAAAGGTTCCTTATTAAACCAAGGAACCTGTCTCCACTCCCCAGTTATGGAAGAGAATTTGAGGCAATGTATGAAAGAATAAAGGTACAAGTCTTCACAAAGAAAATGATGTTCACCCTAAATGAGTATCACATTGCAGGTGGATTTCTTCAAATCATACTGGGCGCTCCTAAATACTTACATATTACATATTATGTACTGTAGAATATGAGTTGAACTCATATATTTGTCATATATATATATTTGTCTCACTTAAAATGTTTATTTTTTTTCCTTTACAGATCTCAAATATTTGTTTTAATGAAAAATGAAAGAGAAAGCAGAAAAGAAAATCAATAATAAAACCCCAAATTAACAAAGGATAACATTTGGGTTTAAAAATTATTATTCAAAGTCTGAAGAACAGGTGGACTATTCCAACTCACTGAGGTGGATTCTTAATTGGTTTTCCTTTCAATCTGTGTCTCAGAATTTATAATTAGTGAGTTCAAGGGATTCATCTAATCTGCTTGGCCATCTGTGGCAATATGAAGAATATTTGGAATGAATACACTGAAAAGAGTCCCTGAGAGCATCAAAACCAACATTTAAAATGTAAAATACAGTCTATCTGTCAGTCTATTTCAAACTCTATAGTGATACATAAAATGTTTCAAGTTCATGTGCTTTCTCACTGAGATAGGGGATCATAGCATTCAAGAGAAAACCTGGGTCAGATTGCTGGCATTTGAGCTGCAGGGTAGATCCGGCTGTGACCGTTTCTATTTATATTTTTCTTCATCTAAGAACATTTTATTTTCCTCGGGTCCTGAAAAAAATAGTTGGCTATCTAATTCTTGGTTGACAGTTTATTTCTTTCAGTCCCTTGACAATTTGTCACTTCCTCATCTTTGTGATTTACTGATAAGAAGTCTGTCACTTGAATTTTTTTTTCCATTGTGAAGAAAATGTGGTTTCCCTCTTTCAGTTTTTATTTATAGCAATGTTTATTTGTAGAAATACTGTGTTTCAGGGACATTTCTTTGGGTTTTGTCTTTTGTGCCTCATTCAACCTTTTGAACACATAGGCTTATTTTTTTTTCACCAAAAAAGTCTCTCCCTCGTCCCTTTTGTAGAATGCTGATGATACAGATGTTCTGTCTTCTGTTATTGTCCCACAAATCCCACTCACTCTTTTCACTTCTTCTCTTCTTAGTCTCTTTTCTCCCTATTATTCATATTTGTTACTTCCATTTTTATCTTCAAGGCTATTGATTTTTCTCTTTCCATTTAGTCCTCTTTATATAATTTATTTCATTGTTGGAGCTTTTTAATTCTTTGCTGAATTTTAGTATTTTTGAATTGGGCTATTACATGCTATTTTACTTACTGAAGCAATTTTATGATGGTGGCTCTTAAAACTTTCCAATTAATCTTAATATCTCCTTTTTTTCCTCAATATTGTCCTATAAGTGATTTTTTTTTCATTCAGGTAAAATTTTTGCTGCTGGTAGAGGGAGAGTAGTTTTCTTTAAGAGTATGATGTCAGGAAGGTCGAGCAGGCTCCAGCAGATAGAGCCACACCCAAGAGCATTTGAGAAACACAAATTACACTTGATATACCTTTGATAAAAGATAATGATAGAGGACATGTGGTCTGGGGAAGTAGTTAGGTGGGGTGCAGATCAGAGAGAGGGTTCAAATATGATCAGAATAAATTGTATAAAATTTTCAAAGAGTCAGTAACAATATTTTGTAAACTTCTTTTTTATTGAAATTTAGAAACTTCTGACCTTTGTTATATTATTTAAACCTATACTTTAGATGACATTTTTGGTACCACTCACAGGGACAACAGGACAGAGAACTAATGCTCTCACTTCAGCAGGTAAAGGCGCAAATACAGATTTCCTATTCAGTGTAATAGCATATGCGAGACAGTTCCACATTACTGCTGGATGGGGTTGAGACTTTCTCCTCTCTACAGACCTCCACTCAATACCTCCTTGGCTGGGAAGGACAAAGAATGTCTCAGATCCTCAGAGATGATGAGGGTACTGATTGGCCACCACGCCCACTCCAGCTGCAGGAGGGTGGGGCAAATTGTGGATATTTAGTCTCTCATTCTGTCTCGGATAGGAAGGATGCTACCACTTGTGCAGTAATTTTTGACTTGTGTAGACCAGTTACTGTCTAATGTCTAATTAGGCTGCACACACACACACACACACACACACACACACACACACACGAAGAACTGTCAATTTTTCCTGGGGCTTTCTAAAAAATTCTGTGTCTTCCAGGTACATATAGTGAAAAAGAACCATAAAGTTGCCATCATTTATTCTTGGGGTCCTGGTGTTCCCAGCCATTTGTCCATCTTTTGCCCATTTCTCAGTTTTTCTATACTTGTTCCCACATAAAAATGCCATATAGTTGTACATTGCAGAAGAAATCAGAAAAAGTATGTTTACTGTATTTTCCCAGTTGATGGAGTTTGAGGACACAGATTTAAAAAAAAATAGTTGGTGATGATTTTTGAAAGCGAGGAGCTGAGATGGTAGATTAGTCAGTAAAGTGATTGCCTAGCAAGCATGAGGACATCAAAATTCAGGATGCTGTGCTGCACTCTTATGATCCTAGGGCTGCGGTGGTGGGAATGGGGTTCCCTAGGGCTTGTTGGCCATCCAGTCTAGCTCACTTGGCGAACTCCAGGTCCCACTGGGAGATCTTCAGAAATGATGGACAACACCTGAAGAATAACACCCAAGGTTTACTTGGCCTCCACATGCACATGAGCCCACATGTATGTGCACATTACAAACACACACATATACATGCACACACACACAAGAAAGTGTAAATCTCACTCGGTACTAGTCTTAATTCAATCTCTTTGCAGAAACTAAGAATCTTTCACATTCATTCTTGCACAAGATTATAAAAATAACTAAGGTGATAGAAACAGTGATCTGACGTGTTTCTTCAGGAGAAATTTCTTGAATAGTCCTTCCTGAGGCAATCCTGACAGCTAAAACAGACTATCATTGGGCTTTGCTGAAAAGGCAGTGCTAGACTGAGGGAGGCTTTTTGCTTACCTTCCAATCTTTTATTTACAATAGGCACCTTTTACCAAGTTATAAATTGTTCACCAGTTCTTTTACTGAAGGTCTTCCACATAGCTAAAATTTCATTTTCAAGTAGTATTTTGAAAGCCACCTTGAATTTATTTATTTCCTTATATTCTTTAAAAGGTAAATAGTTCCATCCCTAGAATAGAAACATATCCCAAACTCCTCTGATGAGCAGCCAAAAGAATTGCTTGGCTGCATGGACTTCAACATTTTTTTAAGTAAAATCATACATATTCAAATGTAGATTCTGGCAGTTTGGGATGTCATGCCAACATGACGAATTCTCAAGGGGCCTTTGGAACTCTCACAGAATTCCTGAATTACAGCAGTAAACATTGTAGGCATAGCTTTTCAATAGTCATAATGAAGTATGGTCTGTAACATATTTGGTGTAATATGTAATAAAAGTGTAATACAAAACATGTGACTAATATTGCTTAACTATTTAAGTATACCATATGTGATAAAATGTAGCCAAATTGTAATTATTTCCATGAAAAAATAGATAAATTCCAACATCTCAGACACTGCATGACCGGGGTCATGAACTCTTAAGTCTATGTATTGACATATTGCCATGTTATTTCTAGTTTATTATATATAATCAATTATGAAAAATAAATGAATACTAAATATTCTAGAAAGAAATAATGTCTTTAAATTGAATGTTGTGGATTTTATACAACATATTTTGATTATATTTATAATCCCTCCTTATCTGCACCTCCTTACTACTCCTTGCCTTATTACATGTAGTCCATTATATAGAAAGAGGCCTGTAGAGTCAAATTTGTGTCTCCAAATGCCCTATGGTCTTGGTCTATCCGCTGGAGCCTGGTTTAATCTACCAAAAGTCACACCTTAAATGAGACAGACTCTCTCCCTCCCAGCAGGCATTAGTTGCCAGTACTTTCTCATGTTAAGCTAGAGTTTCTTAAACTTAACAACATTTATGCTAGGATTTTGTCTGGTTGGCTTGAGCTCACATGTTACTTCTACATGCTATCACCATTGCTGTAAGTTCATATGAATAACTGACTCGATGCCAGAAAGACTCTGTTTTCTTGTGGTCATCTGACTTCATCACTTCTGGCTCCTTTTCTCTAGTAATCTTTGAGCTTTGAGAGGCAGAAGTTTGATGTAGGTGTCCTATTCAAAAATAGGATTTGGCAGCTTCTTAATCTCTGCATATTGGCAAGTTGTGAGTCTCTGTGTTAATCACCATTTCCTGCAAAATGAAGATTCTCTGGGGAGAGCTGAGAGATATATTGATCATTGGGAGTCAGTATAATACTGCATCTATTTAGAAGAATAATAGTAGTAGGTTCCCAATGTGAACTGTTCAGCCTCAGATTCCTATCAGTGTTAGGTATGGGCTCCATCTTTTGAGGCTGACCTTAACTCTAATTAGGAAGCAGTTTGTTACTCCCATAATAGTCATGCCATTATTGCACCAGTGGTGGGCATACCTTGCCAGTCTAGTTGTTGTTGCAGCTTGCAACATTCACAACTGGATAATGTTGGTGATTTATTTTCTCTTCAGGTAGCATGCATAGCATCTTCCAGTGCTGTGAAATCTACGCAGAGGGGATGAAGCTTTGAACTCAGTGCCAGCTTAATTTCTCTGTTCTATAACTCATATATATATATATATATATATATATATATATATATATATATAAAATGTCTTTAGCAATAGACTCTTAGTATCAAGTACTGGTGGGTAACCAAAAGCAGGGGCAATGGTTGGTATTGTTTGAGGGTCTGTGGGACTCCTGGTCAACAGCTTCAAACAAAAATGTCCATTCCTGACATTGGGCTTTTACTTTGCTAGCCTATGATGTCTGGGGTGGGCAGTTTCCCCGTTATAAGGTAACTCTTTTAAATTTCTTTTTATAAGGTGTATGTATATACTTTAAGAAGTTTCTACTGTGATCAGTTTCCACATGGCTTTTCCTGGCGGCCTTAGTGCTCTTCCTCTGCTCGGCCTCCTCTGCTCGGCCTCCATTCCCCACCCCGTTTAACCACGTTTACTCTATTATTTCCTGTTCCCCCTTATATCACTAATGGGTACCTCCCCTCTCATGAAGCCTCTTCTCAATGGCCATTGCAGTAATGTCTTTTTATGTGAAGAAAACAGTGCTCTGAGAAAACATTTCTGAGAAATACCTTCCACTGTACCCAGATAAGCATTTGTGTTGTTTAACCACCTTGTTGAGACTCAAGGTTCATGTTCCCATGTCTAACCCTTCAATGCACCTTACATCGCCTGATGCTGTGTTGTACAATTATGGTTTATACCCCTGTCTGAAACTATTTCTTGGGAAATACAGCTTGTAAGGACCAGATGAGAAAACACACTGGAAAGTTGAAATTATTTGTTCCAATATTGTACCATCAACATTAATGTTCTTTATTTTAGTGAAAATTTATGTAATTAAATTGAGTCACTGAGACATGTAAAATTTTTAAATGCTTGATAAAATGAATCTTCTTGAGTCATCATCTGTCCTGGGCTTTTGTTCCCAAAAGACACCCGCTTGCATGAGATATTGTTAGCTTAAATCAGTGTGGATAAAATAAAGTCAGTATTTATCATTGACACTACTCTGTCTTAGTCTATAAATTACAGAGAAAGGCTAAGTATTACTATATTTGAAAATAAAACAACCAAAAACTACTATGAAAGAAAATTCTCATTTTTTTCTTATAGAAAAAAACAGGCTAATAAAAGAAGATTTTGAAGGGGAAAATTATTCACCCTGCCCAATATGGGTACAAAATTTTGGATCATTATCAGAATCAGAGCACTTTACAGGTCTCTAAATACATATCCACCTACAGGCTAAGTCCATGTAGTTTATCATTTAAATGCAAAAGCTAAATCATCAACAAAATATAATCTTGAAAATATTGCTCTCCCTTAGTCTCAACTTCACCCAAGGTATCTAATGTAGTATTTCACAATGTTTTCTTTAGAAAATTCAATCCATCAAAATCTTTGACACCCCAAAGAGAGTTTAATGGTCAGATAAGTGTAGGAAGTGTCAAAGACTGAAATCATCTCTTGAAATGGACTGGAAAGACAGCAGAGTGGTTAAGAGTGTATAGGGATCTGGTGCCCTCTTCTGGCCTCTGCAGTTACCTCCCTCACATTGCATACACTCATACAAGCACACACGCACACACTCACGTAGATAAAATACTATTTTTTGAAGATTCAGGAATGCTTACCAGGTTTCTCAAAAAATTTCAGTATAAGCTCTGTGTAAATATGTACAGTGGCTGTGTTTGTACATAGTTATATAATTGTTTTCAATACCTTTCTGGTCCAGTTTTATAAAGAAAACATGTTGGGAAATTCTGAAAAAAATGTATCTTAAATTTCTCTTGTCAGGACTTGGACTAATCTCCTTTTCCAGGTTCTATTTGCACATTTTTTAAATTTATGCCTATTACTTATTTTGGGATCTTATATGGAAAAATCTTATTTTCCTATATTCACAACACTTCTGACTTCAAATGTATAACCTTTTCACATTAAGCAATTCTTCAATCCTCTGAGAACACAAAATGGGAGTCCTACAAATTAATTTAATTCTGACACTGACTACCTGATCACATAGATGTCATAGATTAAAGGTTATATCCCATAAGGCTTCAGCTCAAGTCAGATTTTATTCCAACAGAGTATCTCCAGGCAATTTATAAGATTTCCTCTCTATATACTGTTGGGAATCAAATCAATTCACTATCATATTTTTCTATATGTTTATTTTGTGTACATGTTTATATATCATATTTTTTCAGTATTTGTTGTTCCTGTTCCTCTTAAGAACTGATTCAGTGTTTCCTTTATACCATTGTTTTATAAGACTATATTTGCCAGTAGCTTAAGAAAAGACTTAACTATATTATTGTATTAGTGTCTGAAGGTATTTAAACCACCTGTTTAGGTAATTTTTAGCTACCTCTCAATTATATCTGTCTCGTACTGCTCCTGCTGTTTGCAGTTTTGTCGTCATTCATGTGCTGGATACATTGTGATCTCTTGTTTTCTCTCTTTGAGAGTTATAAAGATGTCTCCTAAGCACTAGCTTTTGAAATACATAAACCATATCACTTGTTTGTGTTCATTTTTTGAAGAAATTTTGGAGCGCTCCAGAATAATCGACCTGCATTTCTGGGAGAAACTTGAATTCATTCTACAATAATTTCCTTCTTTTCCTCCTGCTTCTTCTTTACTGCTTTGTTTGTATCATTTGCCGGTTGGAACCTCAGTGTTGATCCTCTAGTTTCACACCATTTTATTTCTTAGTGTGATAGCATTTCGTTTTTCTCCATCCTTCCTTGCCTTCCTCCCTCTTCCTTTTCTCTTTTCCCCTTTCTCTTCTTTTTTGGAGACAAATTCTCATTGTGGAGCTGAGATTGGCCTTGAACTCTCAGTCCTTTTGCTTCAGCCATCCAAGTGCTGGGATTACAGGTAAATACCAGCATGCACAGCTGATTATAACTGTTTACTATGTCTTAGGAACTTTTGAACTCAATTATAAGTTTGATTTTTAAGTTTTGGCTACTATAGTTTCTAATTTCTAAGAGTTTTAATGGCCTCCACCTGTAGGCTGTTGTAAAGATATAAGCTGTAATATTCCTTCCTTGAAAACTGGGCCATGCCTCTCTCTCCATATTGTCTGATATTTTAGTTTTGAGAATGAAAATCCCCAGACTCTGCTACAGACACCACACACACACACACACACACACACACACACACACATACACACACATATACACACATATACACATATACACACAAACACACACGATGGAAATATTTCTGACTTTTCTGAAAGCTTACTTTTCAACCAAGTTATTTTGCTTTCTTTCTTAACATTCCATTTAGATTTGTGCAGTGCTCTTTGGTATCTTTTCTAGAAACTCAGTGGACACTTTCCCTATTCTAATAACTCACAATTCAGTTTCAATTTGGTGGTGTATGCTTTTAATCCCAACACCATCACAGACTACTCAGTCTGTAAGATTGAGGCCAGCCTGGTCTATATAGGAAGTTCCAGGCCAGATGGGACTACAGAGAGACCCTATCTCAAGAAGACTGAAAAAAAATTTTGTTGTTGTAATCTTTTGTCTACTATTTACTCTTGCAATTTAAATGATTCATTTACATATTTGAATATCACATTGTCTTCAAGATTCACAGCAAGGATATACCAAGCACAGATAGCCTAACAATCACATTTAACTGAAAATACAGGACAATACGGGAATCTGTCCCGGTTCTTGTCATTTCCCCTTGTTCTGTGTATAACTACTCCTATTAAGAAAAGTTAGATGTCATCTTTGTCAGTATTTTACAGAATAACATGAACAGTCTAACTTAATTAAACAATGACTTCTTTGTTAATGAACAAATTCAGCTGTATGTTAGGAGACAGCACTTGGTCAAATTATTTAATTAATGGAAGTGACCTACTGTCATGTAGAAAGACATTATATTCACTGAAGGAGGCTAGAACTAGGGCTCAAAGCTAGCTCAGGGTAGCTCACATTCTCACATAACAAAACGATGAATTTTCGTAGCTTTTTTCCCTTGTCTACTCAAAGCCTTGCATCTTGATTGAAATAAAGACATCAGTCTTTTCTGAGATAGCAAGAACTCTGGTTGCTGTGGCAACATATTGACAGGGAACTTAAAATAAAGGTAGTTCATTCCCAAATTATCTTTTTTTCTTTTTCTTCATACAGGAAAAAGTCACATATGGGCAAGAAAGCTCTCTGGAGACTTTATAATCAATAAACCTGTTGTTTATTGAAAAACTGCTCTCCAAGCTTGCATAGGAAACAGGTGAGAAAATGTGCATTTTGCTTTCACATATTTTAAAGCTATGGAACACTGCACCATATGATTTTTTAACCAGTTTCCCTCCCTCCTTCCTTCCCTCCCTCCCTCCCTCCCTCCCTCCCTCTCTCCTTTCCTTTTCTCCATTTCTCTCTTCCTACCTTCTAGAAATTGTGATGTCAGGAAATTTGATAGATTGTAGAAGAAGAAGGGGAAAAAATCAGTGAAAGAAAGACTTCAAAAACTTGTAAACAAGCAGAACCCGGTTGCTAGGGAGTAAAAAGATTATTTGTAGCTAACACAAAAGTTATTCTCGAATGCACTCAGCCTTAGAGACAAACAAGCTCTACATTTTAAGATACATGGATAGAATCTTACAACATATAAAAATAATCTTTTGACATTTTTGGATGCAGAGATCTTAAAGCTCATGAAATGCTGGGATGTGGGAGCGGAGAAGTAAAATTCCTTAAATTGAGGGCTTATATCACAAATAACTCATAAATTTATTTATAAGATTTGTTTTGAAAAAATCAGCTTACTATGAGATTTATAGTAAATTTGAATTAATCAACACAAACAAAACATGATAGAAAAATAGATATGTGATTGTATTTTAGTGTTATTTTCTGAATTTCTTCTAAGCTTCGAAGCTTACAATTTATATCTTTCCCATTCATTCTACAAATCTGTATAAAATAAATGATATTTGATATATAAGTAAAACATTTGAACTTGTTTTCATATAAATAAATACATTTTATAGTGAAAATAGCTCAAATTTTCATAGAATGGGCAGGAGAAATTTACGCACACATCACAAAATCTTTGGCAAGCAAAGGAGAGAAAGTGATGACAGCTCTGACTGCCCTCGGTTGTATTATCTGAGGCATTTTCCAGACCAAGGTTATTTATTGGCCCAGAACAATACCATTAAACACTTTTTAAAAATCTGTTTTTTTAGTTTATTTTTATGAGCATAAAAGCATAAGGATTCACTATGATATTTCTCAAATAAAATTTATCTGCGTTATTTTCCTTCCTCTCCCCCCACGCCCAGTAGCATCTTTTCTGTTTTCATGTCACATGTGTCCTTTTGCCTTCCCTCACTGCCTCATCATCTCTTGCTCCCCTCTCATGGTCTCCTATCTAGTTTCAGAGTCATTCTCATTCTCCTTATTTACATATATACAAATATTAGAAGGATCTGCATATGAGAGAGAGAGTATGTGGTTTTTGTCCTTCTGAATCTGAGTTATCTTACTTAGTGTGATACTTTCCAGAATCATTCAGTTTTCTGAAAATTTCATAATTTTATTTTTCTTTATGGCTGAGTAAAAACCATTGTGTAAATATGCCACATTTTCATTAGCGGTTCGTCTGTTGATTTAAGCTGTTTCCATTTCCTTGTTATTGAGAATAATACAGCAATAAACATGGAAGTGCAAGTTACCTCTATGGTAGTATACAGAGTCCTTTGGCTTTGTGCCCAGGAATTAAAAATCTAAAATGTATTATGAATTTTTGAGATTCATGCATGCTGATTTCCCTGTCATCTGTGTTCCACCAGCAGTGACCAATGGTTCTTTCAATACTTACTAAATCATTATATGGAAAAGCAATTATATTGAAATATGCTTACATATACATAAATGAGAACATGCTTAAAATGACACTATTTTCCAGAGAGTTATTTCAAATTATTCTTACCTGATAAACCTTTGCCCACTAGAATGCAGATTCCTTAAAATCAATGACTATAAATAAATATATATATTTATTTATTTATTTTATGGATTTCCAGAACTCAGTGTTTTATATAATATAAGAATGTATACAGAACACTTTAATAACATGTAAGGTATAATTTAAAAATATCTGTATTTAGGAAGATAAATTATTTGATTTTTCTTGATTTTATTTAAATTATCTAATAAGTACTATGTATGTATATCTCTCCTCATTGTACATATTATATCTATACACATATGTATATGCACACATAAATATACACATACATAGCAATATATAGATATCAGAGAGTACACATTTACCAATAACTGACTGAGTTATACTAACAGAATGAAAATGTAATCAGAATAGAATTATCATGCTAGAAGATAATTAAAAGACCAAGTATATCGCAGGTGATGTACAAAATTTTCTGTATTTTTTGGTTCAGAAATTAATAGGTACAATGATGGCATAAATGAAAAGAGCTAAATTCTCAGCCTTACCCTGGAATACCATTAGCACCAGTTTAAAGCAACAAGTACCTTTTATATATTCTTACATTTCTCCCCCAAATCTTTATAAATTCAATTAAGTACAAATAAAATTTATGTCTATCTCATTATGACCCTCTCCTTGCTTTCTGCTGAGTACAGTTTTGAGAACTCTCCAAATTAACAAAATCTTACATGTACATAGATGATTCCAGTTTTGTGATTTATTTTCAAGTTCGGCATTGATCGATACTCAAGTTTTCAGTTAATTTCTTTTACAAGATTCTGTTGAATCTAATCTAATAGCTTGTGACATGTATCATTTTGAAAGTTTTAAAGTGTGCAGAGAGGAGATGTCCGTGCTCTTCATCTCTCATATCTCTTTAGGCAGAGCTCAACAAAGCTGAGGTTATTTTTTGGAGTCTATTTCTGGGGATGCTATTCAGCAAATATAAGTATGAAGACAATTGGAAACGCTTTTACACTATTTATAGGAATGTAAACCAGTACAGTCACTATGGGAATCAGTATGGAGCATCCCCCAAACTAAAACTAGATCTCCCACATGGCTGAGCTCTACACTTCTAGGTAGTTATCAAATGGGGTCCAAATCAACCTATCATTGAAACTCTTGCTAGTAAACATTTATTTCAACACTATTCACGATAGCTAAGGTATAGAACCACCTTAGGTATCCATCAAGATATGAATGGATGAAAGAAATGTGATATATCATATACTCAATGAAGTACTTTTTGGAAATAAATAAAAATGGAGTCATGCTGTTTCCAGGGGAATGGATTTAACTTGATACATCATTTTAGACAAGTCAAGTCAGCCTCAGAAAAACATATATGGTGTATTTTCTCTGATGTATGGATTTTGTATAGACATGTAAATTATATATACAAAGGTATATATATATAGATAGATAGATAGATAGATAGATATATACAAATAGAAGAAGTTAAAATATCTAGGAGAACAAAGAAAACTAACAAAGGGAGGGTCTGTAATGGGTGAGAAAAAAGTAGAGGGCAGAAGAAACATGCTCAAAGTCCGTTATATATTTGTATGAAAATGTCCTCATGAATCAAGTTCCAAGTGCAAGCAATATATGCCAATTAAAAACATATTTAAAGAGGAAAGTAAAAAAGAAATATTGAAGTTTTGTCTCACTGACCTAAAAGCAGAATTCCATATAAAGAAAAAATAAGTCAGAAGTATGTAATGTTGATTACTAAACATTAACAGTAAAATCTATAATTTTCTAGAAAACGATAAGAAATATTTGAGACATTCAATATTCATACTACTTCTGTAATTATTAATAAAAATTCTTATCAATTTAAATTGAAAAAAGATTTATTCTTATTACTGAACAGACGTAAGTAATGAATATCAACATTAAAAATTATGCTTCATGGAGAAATATTAGGAATATTTTTCTGAAGTAATTATTTTGTAACTGTACCAAACTTAATTAAACAATCAAAGAAGACTCCAGAGAAAAGGATTTGGTAAAGTTCAGCAGCCTTTCCTAACTTTAAAGAAAAAAATTACATACATATTCTAATAAGATTACAATAATTAGAATAATAAATGTTGATGTTGCAGAAACAGTACTGCAAATTGAATTTTGGTTTCATCAGCGCCTTTTCCTTCATCTTGGGGATTTTGGCTGACTTGATCTTACACAGATCTTGAGCTGTGAGCCATTGTGTGCATGGCCCTGTCTTGCCCAGCAAACACCCTGTAAACACTACCTCTTCTGTTGTTGTGATAAAGACAATGACCAAAGCAACTTAAAAAAGAGGAGTTTTATTTGAGCTTAGGGTTCCAGGTTCCAGAAGGGAGGGATTAGAGTTTGTGATGGTGGGGAGACATGGTGAAGTAACTGGAGCAAGAGCAGAGCTAAGAGCTCACATCCTCTAGCAGGCACAGGAAGCAGAGAGTGACTGGGAATCCTGCAAGGTTTATGAACTCCCGAAGCCTGCCACCAGTGATGTACTTCCCCCAGCAAGGCCACACCCGAGTCTTCACTGAAACAGCACTACCAAGTGGGGATAAAGTGTACAAGTACTTGGAGCCCACGAGAGACATTCTTATTCAAACCACCACACACTATTTTGCTGCAAGTCTTCTATGCCTGTCTTAAAATTGGTCCTCCCAGTCTTAATTTTGAAAGTAACTCTAACATGCTTTCTATATTGTGAATGTGTTTAGGAAATTGATTTGGATGGTCCTGAATTCAGACTCTGTGATAAGAAGTAAGGTTCGAGGATAGTAGTTATTATCTTGAACAATTATTAAAAGACTACATTAAAAAATATAGCTGCTTTGGCATCATAATTCATTTCTATGAACTGATAATTTATGGGGGTTTTGCCTCATTTATGGTACAGCTCTTCATTTAGTTAAGGTTCAAACCTTAATATCGTATGTTTCTTTTTCTTTCTTTCTCTTTTCTTTTTACTTATTCTGAGGGTTAGACCTCATGCATATCAACCTTGTATCTTTCCACTCAGCAACATCCTCAAAGCAGAAACTATTGTTTTTCATAAAATAAACAGATTATATTAAATTGTTGTTATTTTAACTCAAATGACATATTAAGATGATATAATAATGTAATTAGAGAGCTGTGACATTAAAAAAATTTTATAGCTGAATATCCTACTTCTCTCTGAATTTATCATCTTTAAAATCAATTAGGCAGTTCTCTGATTTCATTTCTTCATTTACAGTATCTGAAAAATGATATGTACTACATTAAAACAATTTATAATTCTAACCATAAATTGAATATTTTATTGTGAGGTGAGTTTATTTTTCAGTTTCAGACAGTTTGACCTAAATGGAAGTTTTTAAAGTTTTATTATCTATCTTTTAAGGGAGTCTCACTGTAACCAAGTTTGTCTTTTTACTTAATATTTTGTTGCTTTTCTTCTCTGCGGCTGCCCTCTAATTAACAGGAGCATCCAAGCTTTAAATCCTGTGATAGATAGTTCAAAGAAGTGAACTTTTAAAAACCATTTGCTTCCTAACAGCTTTCCCACCAGGGGGTGTGTGGTAATGCCTGGAGGTGTTAGATGTCACTAAAATTGAGGGATGAGGAGAGGCACTGTACTTATACTAGAGGCTTGGGGGCCATTAAATTTCTTAAATGTGTAGCCAGAACCTTCCATCAGAATGATCTACATAATTCCTCAAAAATTATGACTTTTAGTTGTACAGTTTACTGGAAAGATATGGTGAGTGTAATATTTTTATCATGAGTGGCATCATGAAGAATGACAGGAAGTCGGGGACAGAAAATGAGCAGGAGACAATAACACATGTAAAGTAGATTGATTTCAGTATGCTACAATCTCAACTTTCAGATGCTTTTAAGAACAAAGATTGGCTATTTCAGCTAAGCCTGTTCAGTTCCAACAGGTTGAACCACATGGGTATGTGGAATCCAGGAGAATGAGCAGTGTCCACAGCGGTGCCAAAGACAAGGAAGGTTCTGATTTAGGCAAGGAGAGCTTGTGGACATGTTGAAACATTTGAGCACTTAGAGGAACATAACATGACACTGGAGAGGGCTAAGAGCACTGCTGAAAGAGGCCCTCAAGAGAGGGACAGTCAGGAGCATGCATGCGTGAGCAAGACCAAAGAGGTTCCCGTTCCAGTATTTCCTTATCTTGTTTTTCCTTTCATGAGACAAGGTCTCAGGTAGGCTAGCCTGGTATCAACCTCATGCTTACTTTATGACCAAGTATAGCCTGAACTCTTTTTTTTTTCCCAACAGCTTTTAAATTATTTATTTTCTTTTTATTTAAAAAAAATTGTGAGCATCGTATATGAGCATAGTCTTCACACCATTTCTACTCTTTCTTATTCTCCTTCAACTCCTGCCACATCTCACACACCCTTTCAGTTTCCTGTCCCTTTCTTTGATTATTATTGTTACATATGTATGAATACAAACACATAGTTACACTGAGTTCATTGAGTGGTGCACCTGTGTATCATTATCTAGGGCTGCCACTTGGAGTTAGATAACTTCCCAGAGTACTAGTTCCTGGAGAAAACTGATTCTCCCTTCCTCAGCATCCACTGATTGCCTGGCACTCTTCATCTTCAGGTAGAAGCACTTGAAATTTTCCCCATCTATCTTGGTATGTCAACTGGTTTAGTCATTTTGCAGCTCTTGTTAGGCCACCATACTGTGGAGATTTAATCTGTGTAGCTTCTCTGCCATGTCTAGATTGCCTCAGATAGCAGCAGGTGCCTTGCCCTCTGGCTCTTGCATTCTTTTTGTCCCCTCTTCCATGATGTTCCCTGAGCCTTAGCTGTAGAAGTTGAGTTGTAGATGTGTTACTTAGGGCTGGGCATCTTACAGACACTTATTCTCTGTGTTTGACCAGTTTAGGAGGTTTGCAATAGTCTCCCTATGTTGTAAAAAGAAGTTTCTTTGATGAGTGATGAGGACTATATCTAGTTGAGGGCTATATAACAAAAATCATAATCCTAGGCAAGGGAAACCGCCCTTCGAATTGTTGGTCAGGGTAGTCCAAGTGACTCCCCTAATAATAGAGGTTATTGCACAGCCATTGATTCAAGGCAAGACCCTATTGCTGAAGACATGACATAATTCAGACACAGGACTTGGAGCAATTGAGTTAAAACTGACCTGGAAGGATCCTCCCTGAAGATTAGCTTCATAGTATCAGAAGACATTATGCAAACTGCTAAGAGAGAAAACCAATCAATGATCCTACCAAGGTATAACTTCAATCAACCACAACAATGACTGGCCTAGAAAAGAATCTCCATTGGTTCAGTAGTGGCACCTTTATCTTGAGGGTAATCAACAGCTGTCTAATTGGAGTTAGGTTCTCAATAGGAAGAAGCTCATGTAACATAACCATAATATACATGCAGGAGAGGTCATAGATCCTAGAGAAAAGCCTACTTTTTCAACACTCCCAGACAAACATAATTTTTTACCGTACTCTAAATATATATCCTTATGACCTTGATCTCTTGATCCTGCTGTTGCCACCTTTCTAATGCTAAGATTACAGGCTTACATCACCAACCACAAGTGGTGCTGGCAAGCTTTCTTCCAACTAAGCTATATCCCCAGCTTCTAATTTTAGTATTTCATAGTTTAAAATGCCATCAAGATCAAGAAAATAGTTATATTGTGTCACTTGATTAATACATGAATACTGTATAAATTGATAAATTTAGTTCCAATTAGAGAGTGATAGTAAATGAGAAGTGTTGTGGCAAGTGGCACACTGAAAAACAGATAAGGAACACAGCTGTATGTTTATGGTGGAAAATATGAAATATTAAATGAGTAAACATCTTGCTATCATGACATTTCTCACATAGTTTGCTACATGGATTTTATAACCTTGAGGTATATGGAGGAACTTCAAGATGTTGGAAAGCCTCAGCTTTACTGATGATGTGTTTAGATGCCTGGATTCTCTCTACTTCACCGAAAAAATTTCAAACACTTATTTCTTGATGGAGCCACTCAAGTTTTTGATAATTGGGAATAGTGGTGGAGGAGTGGAATTTCAGGAACTGAATCAGGGATACGGAATGAAAAAGAGTGGGAAGGCCTTCAATATTGGCAGTCTCCCTGGAAAGGGAAGGAAAGGGAATTAAATCCAAGGAAAGCCTGGAATTTAACATCCCACAGCGAGGACTGTTATCTACATTATATTACCAAATGTGAAGACCAGCCCCAGCGTACTTCTTCACCCTGTAGGATTTGGACTGCAATGAACCTTCAGCTAGTGCTCAAGGAATGGACTCAAAAAGAAAGGGCACAAAAAGAAAGTAGGGTGGTGGGACAGGGACCTTTCATATCTAATAATGAGATATATTTATTTAGTGAAATTTTATTGAACCTAAAATTGACAACTTGTAGATGAGGGGCTTTTTTCTTGACACGTCTAGCTGTGGAAAAACTGGAAAACAAACTCATGTCTCTAATGAAATGAGATGAAGAATGGCAATGCCTGCAACCTTAGAAAGATTTCATTGAATTTTTGCAAATTTCATACAATACATCTTGATCATATTTAGACTCCCTCCCATATCCCTCTATACCCCTGCCCCACACCAGATTTCCAGTTTCATGCATTCTGTCATATATGTTAAGGATTATTGACCCATGTTTGTGCCCCCTAAACGTCCCTTGGTGTGAGTCCATCCACTGACATCTAGTTATTGAAAACCAACTCACCCTCTACCAGTAGCCACTGGTTGCCAGTAGTTTCTCAGCCAAGGTTTCATTTCACCATTTCTATGCTGGGTTTTTGTCCGATTTGAGCTTGCATGGGTCTTGTGCATGTTGTCACCATTACTGTAAATTTATATGAGCAAGATGCTAGCAACTTGAAAAACTTTGGCTCTTACAGTCTTTCCACCCTTTCTTCTGTAATGGACCCTGAGCCCTGGGTAGTAGAGCTTTGATATAGGTGTCCTATCCTGGGACAAGCACTTTGTGGACTCTTGCTCTGTATTCTTCTATGTTGTGGCTTTTTGGGTTAATCACTATCTGTTGCATAGGGAAGTTTTCCTGGTAAGAGTTGAGAGTTGCATTAACATTCTCTCTGCCCCCTGTTCTCTGAACCGTAGGTGTAGAGGTTACATTGTAGATGTGTCATTTGGGGATGTACATCTCAGAGACACTTATTCTCTTCATTTTTCCAGTTATAGAACTCCATAATAGTCTATAACTACTGAAAATAATTTTTAAAAGGTTTTTGGATGAGTGAGGTACACTTGTCTGCAAATATAATGATATATCACATCGCTAGACTACTGTAACTTCTTACTAAGTGCAAAATATGTATCCTTATATTTACAACCAAGTATCCCTCTCACCACTCATCAAAGAAGCTTCTTTTGTATCTGATGGAGACTGCTGTAGAGTACCACATCTGGTCACACATAGACATTGTCTGTGACTTGCCAAATTCTAAGCGTCACATCTACAATGCAACCTCTATACCTAAGGCTCATGCAATGCAGAACAAAGAATAAAGAGGACAATAATGAATCTTTTAACTCTCATTAATGAAGAACCATCATGCAACAAAGGGCCAGAAACACAAAAGGCCAAAACATGGAGATTAGGAGTCTGCAGAGTGTGGGTCCCTGGACAAGACTCCAATACTAAGCTTCACTCACCCAGGGCTCAGGGACCATTGCAGAAGAGGGAGCAGAAAGATTGTAAGAGGCAGGGAGGAGATGCATGACCATATGGAAATAGACACCTACAAGCTCCTGGGACACTGCTCATATGAACCTGCAGCAATTGTTTCAGCATGCTCAAGCCCCATGCAATCTCAAGCAGACAAAAACCCATCATGAAACTGGGGAAATGGGCAGCAGACCCCAGTCTTTGCTGAAGAAATATTGGCAGCTGATTGCATGAGGAAGAGCTAATCTTAAAGCAAGGAACTCTGGATAGGCTGATTAGACCTCAATGAATGAACCTGCACTGGAGAATGCCCAGGGATATTATCTTGACACAGTAGGCCTTAACACAAATGATAAAGTATATGAATTCAGGTGAGGAGGGGGTTCAATTCAATAAAAAAGAAAAAAAAGATACATCATATTTAGAATACAGTAGAAATTATGCTGTTGTAGGGATGTGACAAAAGCAGGTTTTTCTCTAGGAGCTATATATGACCTGTCTAGTAATGTATGTCTGGCTTTGTTTACAGTACCACGCATGAATTCATGAATTCTCTCCCACTGAGTAGATCTTAAATCCTCTTAGGCAGCTGTTGATTACACTCAAGATAAAAGTGCCATTACTAGTACAATGGAGATTGTTTACTGTGTCAGGCATTGTTGTGGTTGGTTGGTTTTATAGCTGGGCATCTTAGAAGGATTTTTAAAATCAAGTTTATTCATTGATCTTTTCATACAATGCATTCTGATTTCTCTTGAATTGTCTCCCTCCCACCTCATCAATTCCTTCTACATACTATAAGTTCCTTTTATATATTCCCATGCTTTTGTTTTGTTTTGAGACTTAATGAGCTTAACCAGTGTCGGCTGTGTAACCATGGGTTTTAAATTCTACATTGGAGCCCTAGTAGATTCACCAGCAGTTACACAACTGAAGGCAGTGACTCCTCTTTTCCCTGAATCTACCAGTGGCTACTAGTTCAGTAGCTGGGAAGTAGAAGCAAAGCCCTTTGTGCTCCTCCTCCATCTATAGTTGGCTTTTAACAGGTCCTTTCTTACTCGGGCTTGATGTAAAAAGTGTACTTGCATTGAGTTCGTGACTGGAATGGCTTTATCATGCTCTGAGGTGGCATTTTGTAGCCTTTTTTTCTTCCCATTTTCTGATCCAAAATTCTTCCTTCTCCCTCTTCCTCAGTGTCCCTGAGCCTTAGAGGTAGTGATATAAATATCTAATTTATGACTGAGCTCTCAGCTCTTTCAGGAATGTGTCTCTATATTCACAGCCTTTTACAGCAAAGACCTTTAATTGCTGGGTATAAACATAAATACTTAGAAGCTAGATTGATAATATGTCACTTTAGCTAAACAGTATTAATAGGTTTCTCTCTAGGACATATTACTTCTCTAGTCATACATTTTGACCAGAATTTATAGTTACAGAAATGGATTCCCTCCTGTGGAGCAGGCCTAAAACCTAATCAGTGAGCAATTAGTTGCCTGAATAATCATTGTGCTGCTCTTGCACAATTGGGTACATCTTGCCTGGCAGGTTAGTGTTGTGGTTTGTAGACTCTACTGCAGGTGGGTATTTACAAAGTTGTTATTTGTTTTAAAATTCATCTTTAAAAAGCTTCTGATTACCTGTTCATCACTTGTCCCCTCAAGTCTGTATTTCACTTTTTAGCATTCTTATTACCTGTAGAACTGGCTCCTCTATCCCTTGTGATGATTAAGTTTTGGTATTTGTCTAGGGCTTGCTTGGTTTACGTTATGCCTACGAGTCATCAGGTGATGCACAGTTTTCAATATCACCTTTATAAACCATACCACAGATCAACATTCTCCTAATCTCTAGATCTAGTGTAAGTCTTTGCTGTTTTAACAGAACTGAAATTTAAGCACAATTAATTTTCTGTCTAAATATTTATTCCCAAGTGACTTAACGTAGATCTTTGCTGTTATTGAATAGTTATTTAGCAAACCAGGAGGAAAAAAACAGAAAATACATATTACAGAGTAATAAATCCCAGAATATTAAAAGATGTGCTTTAAAATTCTATCATCTTCAAGAGGCATAATATTTGGATATTAGTGACTAGTGTTTAAGACAATTCAAGCTAAAAGTGAAATTAATTCAAGCTAAAAGTTAAACATATTATGTTGATGAATTTAAATAATTGATATATGGTTAACATAAAATACATCATTTATTCATAATAGAAAAATGCAATTATTTAATAATAGAGACACAAGATTATCAAGAGTAGCTAACAATTTGGAGGAGCTTTAAAGAACACTAATTTACTGCCTGCCATTATTTTGAAAATTGTTAACAATAATTGCAGTAATTCAATTATATTACACTTTTTAATTACTTGGATAAATGTGTCCTGTGCACAAAGTGTTTTTCTGTTTTTATTTTTGTTTTAGTAGGGGGACATTGTCTCCCTTTAGTCCCAAGTAGCCTGGAACTGCTATGTCGAGCAGGTCGGCCTCAAAAGATGCACCTGTCTCTGCCTCCCACGTTGTACTGAGATTAAAAGCATGTGCCACCACGCCTGGCTCAAAGTTTTACATTAAGCAGATTAGTTGTATGTTTTAGCATGCACTGGTAAATGTAACAAAAATAGCCCAGCTTTGGTAGTTTATAAACTTCAGAAATTTGTTTCCTGTGTTTGTGGATGCTGTAAGTTTAACATGAAAGCATCAGCAGTTTGGGTACCTGATTTGTGTTCACTTAATAGACATCAGTCTTTTGTGATTACATCACATGGAAAGAGAAAGGAGGGGGCTTTCTAGAGTCTGTTTTATAACGATCGATATGCCTTTAACTAAAAGTATTTGATTATTTGTTAATAAATTTAATCAGTCATTTGGCAAACTATCATTGAATCAACTATATGGTTGGTTAAAAATATACCACAGAGTGCTGAGGATGTAGTTCAATGGCAGAACAGTTGTTAGCATGCCTAAGTCCCTGGATTCAATCCTTAATACCACAAAATAAAATGTAAAAGGAAAGAGTTTTTAAAATTTAAAATCTTGGCAGAGGAGATAGCTCTTTGGGGAAAGTCCTTGCTGCTCAAGTGTGAGGACTTGGGTTAGAATCCCCAGAGCCCACCGTAAAGCCACGCATAGCAACATGGCTGCTCCAGCAAGACGAGAGAGAGAGAGAGTCCCCAGAAGCTTGTGCACATTAAGAGATTCTGTCTCAAGGACACCTGTCACCACTATGATATCAAAGAAGCTTCTTTTTGCAACAGATGGAGACATTACAGAGTTCTACAACTGGTTACACAGAACAAGTGTCTGTGAGATGCCCAGTTCTTATGAGAAATCTACAATGGAACATTTACATATAAGGCTCACAAAACAGTGGAACAGGGGCAGAGAGAACAGTAATGCAAAGCTTCCTCATGCAACAGAGGGTGGTAAACACAAAAGGCCGCAAGTGGCCAAAATGTAGAGAAGAAAAGACTGCATGCAAGAAGTTTCTTTGTGCAGTGGACAGATTAATGCAGAAACTCACAAATGATCAAAGTGCAGAGAATAAATGTGAGTGAAGTGTTCAGTCACAAATGGGACATCTGCATCACACCACCTCCCAAGACACAGGGGCCATCAAAGAAGATAGGGAAGAAAGATTGTAAGAACTGGAAGTCAGGGAGCACTTGAGTAAAACAGTGTCTTCTGACATGAGAGGACTAATGTACTCCTGAGTTCACTGCAGCTGTAGTTACTGCACAAGATTGACACAAGATCCAGATAGTCAATAGCCTAACATAAGGAAGGAAAACAGTAGGGTAAATATGGTCAAAATGCGTTGTATTTCATTCTCAAAGAATTAATACAAACAACACTTAGCGTACTAATAAAACAGTGTCTTGTCCATCTCTGAACAACTATAACACTCTAGAGAAAATATCTCCAAATTCTGAATTTTGGAAATTTCTACACATAGATTGAACAGTGTCATCTCTTTATAGATCCTTGACATTTTCTGTGTTCCTAGAACTACTCAGGTTGAATGGTTATTTTTATATGAAAATTGATAAAGTTCACTGGATGCATGAGACAAGGTCTTAGGAGAAAAGAAGAATCTCTTCTTACCCCACTATGCTTGACTACAACCTGAAGGGTTTGAGATTGGTAAAAAAGGTTGTAAGGACAAGATGATTAGGGTGCCTCCTGCCTGCAGTGTCTTCTAGGTGTAATAGAGATACTGCATTGGTGAATTCTTAACAATAAGGTTGTCTATATAGGATGTGAATAGTGACAATATCAGTAAATATGCCAACTTAGATAGAGGAAATTTCACAAGGCCCCACCCCTAGATCAAGAACTACAGGCTTTC
This sequence comes from Eospalax fontanierii, assembly GCA_035773235.1. Lineage (NCBI taxonomy): Eukaryota > Metazoa > Chordata > Mammalia > Rodentia > Spalacidae > Eospalax > Eospalax fontanierii. The sequence continues at coordinate 70,021,388 of CM069524.1, read as the reverse complement.
TAGATGCTGACTTTGAAGTGTTAGACAGGCGTATTTCAATTTGAAAATTCAGAAAGGTCAAGAATCTAATAACACATTCTCTCTCTCTCTCTCTCTCTCTCTCTCTCTCTCTCTCTGTGTGAGATCCTGGGAGGGGTGGTAGAATGCAGTGATATGAAGGAGGAAAAGAAGGTGAACATTAGACTAAGGAGGGTTAAATGGGGAACGAAGGGCAGCACAGGGAATATGAGGAAGGATAACTAACATTAAATGTCTTTAGAAAAAAATATGGAAATCCACCAATGTAGAAGGTTCTTAAAAATATATACATATACATTATAGAAAGAGATTAAAATCAGTTTCTTATAGTAGGTAAACATTGCCCCTTCTAGGCATCATAGGGTTATGAAAACCTCAATGTCAAAAATGAACTCCCTTTTTCAAGAAGCTATTGACCATGGGTCCTGTAGACCCTCAAACAATAAGGGCCATTGCCCCTGCTCTTGGTTACCCACCAGAACTTGATGGTAAAGCTCTAATCCTGAAAATACCACATTACATGAACTACAGAACAAACAAAGAGAAATCACAATGGTGCTGACTTCAGAGCCTCATCTCTGCTGGAAAGATCTGGAAAGGTGCTGGAGAGGGCTGTATATGTAGACCAGTGCAATAGGGGTACAAATATTATGGGAGTGACCAGTCACTTTTCAGTTGGATTTAAGGTCTGCTTAATAGGATGGAGCCCATATCTGATGTTGATATTAGGCTTAAGAGCCTGAGATTAGACAGGTCATAAAACACCGGAAGAGCTCAATACTAGTTTTCTACTAAATAGTTATCATATTAAACTGACCCTTAATGACTTATTTGCATACCTATAAATTAATACAGCTCATAAATGTTACTAGAGAAGCTTCCTCATGTAACTGATAGTGATTAACACAGAAACCCACAACTGACCTGTTTGCAGAGAACAGGAGACTGCAGAGTGCTTATTTCTAAATAACACAGCAATTTCGAACTTCTGTCTCCCAGGGCTCAGGGATCATTGGAAAAGAGGGGCCAGAAAGATTGTACAAGTCAGAGGTGGTAGATATACCACAAGAAAACAGAGTTTTCCAGACAGCTGGTCAGTTACTCATGTAAACTCATAGCAAAGGTGACAGCATGCAAGCTCAAACCAGATAAAGTTCCAGCAGAGGCATGGGTAAGTAGATAAGAAACACCAACCCCACCTAAGGAAATTTTTACAACAGATGGAAGTTTCTTTTGAGGATAGAACTCTTGGTAAGTCAACCAGGCTCCAATAGATAGACCCACGCTAAAGACATTTTACAGGACTCAAACTAGAATGTATATGCATATATATGTATAGATATGAATATATATGTGTAAATTAAAATTGATGGGGGCAATGAAGGAGGTGCATAAAGGGAGGGGATCTAAATACTATGCAATTATATTATACAAACTCTAGGTATGGTGGCAGAGCCTTTAATCCCAGCCCTTGGGAGGCAGAGACAGGTGAATCTCTATGACATCAAAGCCAGCCTGATTTACATAGGTCTGGGACATGGGGGACCCTGTCAAAACAAACAAACAAATAAACATAATAATGACAAAATAAAAATCCCCACCAAAAAAATCAGAAAAACTTTATATTATATGCAAATCGCAAAAATCCAATAAAAAAATGAATAACAGGCAACCCATGGCTGCGGAGAGAGGGTCAGTCTTCTCCAGGGGTGAGCCCCTGAGGGTTTATACAATGACATGTGATCAGAACATCTACATAAGAGTATTAATAAATGGGTATGTCAGGTATGTGTGTGCATGTGTGTGTGAGTGTTTGTGTTTGTGTACGTATGTGTGTGAGGGAGAGAGAGAAAGCATAATAATTATAGAAGTCATGAACTTAAGAAGGAGTAAGGTGCCACAGGAAGTCTTAGAGGGGCCAGGAAGGGGTGGAAACTGTAAATATGCAATTTCCTAAATGGAATTCTAAGAAATTAAAAAAAAAAAACTTCAGTGATATTTGTTAAAACACAGGAATAATTAGTACAGAGACTACCGTAACATTGTTTTGCAGTGGGACTGTGTGGGCTCAACTCTGACTACAGTGTGGGCAAGTTGGATGTTATTGTTAGGGTACAGTGGGTTGTGGGTATTAGTCAATGAGAATTTGCTGGGGGAAAAACAAGGGTTAAATGACATTTTGGCTAAATCAATCTAACAGGATTCTTGTTCAAGATAGGCAAGAGTGATTAGACTTCACTCAATCCCTTGAGGGATGTTTGAGGATGATAGACTAGATTAGACATTGAAGATGAAAGATTTCTCTAGCTGGATTTAGTTTGAGTATACCTCGAGGGAATGTGGAAGTGTGGTACTCAGTAAGGCAATGTTAAAAATTGTTAAGACCTTTAAGGGAGGTGTAATAATGGAAAGAATTACCTCAATGAAGACACTGTCATTGGAAAGAGTTGCTATGATTCAGGTTAGTTCTTAGGACAAGACTTTATAAGAGTGAGCCTAGGGCATCAGTTATTCTCCTGCCTTCCCTGTCATCTCTCCATCACAATGCTTCTGCCATTTTAATGACATCACAAGAAAATTCTCAGCACCTCCCAACTTGTGCTGGATCCATGCCAATTAACTCCCATAGCTAGGGCCTAAATAAATCTCTTTTGAAGTTGAACTACCAAGCATCAGATATTTCGATACAGTATCAGAAAAGGGACTAGATACAGAAATTCCTGGTAAAGTTTAAACTGATTTAACAGAGTTCTTTACTAGATTTTAGTTCTCTACAGGATTTTATAAATGCATAGATGGATCCAGTAGAAAGTTCAGAGGTTTGACAAAACTTTAGCCAAGGAAAGAACTTTGCTAACATTTGTTTAAACTGCTAGTCTATTTTCTATGTCTTGTCTGAAATGTTCTGTGTATTCCTTTAATATATTCCAACCACTTCAAGGCTTACTCAAACCAGTGGTCATTCCTGGCCATGAACTTGGGTTGGGCACTTACTGAGTACCATGTGACTTCTAATTCCCTTTCCTGCCCTTATCCACCACCAGACCCAATTCCACTAATGTATCTGGGAGCAGAGAGTCCTTTCCCCCCTTTGTCTGTGGCTTTGCAGACTCTTCTTTCTCTGGCGTTGAGGATTTCTTTGTTTCCTCCTCTTTCTATGAGAATCTCTTCCTATTTCTTATCTTTGCTTATTTTCCTTTTGATCTCTTTCCTCAGTACCTTTCATACAGGGGCTCAATGTTTGCCTACCCTTTGGTCCTTTGCCTTTGCCAAATTAATTATTCTTGGCAATTAATGACTAAAATAGTCAAGTTAATTTTTTTGTAAAGGAGAGATATTTTACAACCTTCTCTTTATGAGAATTGTATGAAAGGTTCTAACATATACAAAGTAGTTATTGTCTTGGCAGGAAGAATATGATTAATATGATAAAAAGTTTCTTATCTCCTGTAATAAATACACAAATGAAAGACCATGTTGTTAATTGCAATAAAATTATGCACAAAGGAAAACTGAAACTTAAAACCAATTTTGCATTTAAGTCATGAAATAACTCAAATGAAAATAACATTGCCTCTAGGCTAATGAGGAAAAGTATTGTCATCTTTTATATTACTTTAAAACTAAAATACTTCTGAGTAAAATTCATATACATTGTATTGATATAGGACATTTCCTAATTTAATAAAAACATATAATCATAGGAAAGTCAGGTACAATTTTTCTCTTGTTAATGACACTCAGATACTCAGCAAAAATAGTAAAATGTTTTTTTCTTCTCTTTACTAAAATTGCTGACTTACATCATAGAGAGGTCCACATGAATATTTGTATTTAAATTAGGACCATATTCTCAATTCACTACACAATAAAAGGATTATACATTTAAAAGAACTGTATGTAATCAGGAAGAAATTTTAATTAATCACAAATAGAACTGGCCTATTGGAAATAATGTGACCCGACAGTTGGAGGTTTGATCAGCACAACACAGAGATTAAGAAGACTTTTGACCTGAACAGGGGTGGAGTGAGTTCAGTCTGCACTTTTAGAAAGGGAAAGCTAATAGGTTCAAATCACACAATGTCATTGTTTCCCATAATGCAACCATCCCATTAGAAACCAGTGAGAAACTTGCTTAGATTCTGTAGAATCCCACCAGCAACATATATAGTTATGGTCCACAATGAAACAACAAAGATTAGGCCAAAACAGACTAGAATCTTTCTCTCACGTCCTCTGTGTGTAAAGCACAGAGCAGGCCGCTTTGAAGCACTGATTGACTGTCGGTATCAATTAGTGGCCTGATCGCTTCTAGCTTACATTTATGTCTCCACAGTAACCAAACTGGCATGTAGGGTACTTACTGGGAAGTACTTAAATATATATAATGTAAAAGAATAACTGAGATTTCTGGGATATCAACTAGAAAAGAGGGCCTACCAACTCATATTTCTCAATAGTAATTTTGCATTGAAAGCAGACAATATTACTGAAAAAGAAATCTTTATATAAGTAACAACATGAAAGTATAGATATATGGAGTATATAGAAAAAAATATTATCAACTAGTGTAAAACAATAAATTGAAAGTCAGAAGCCAGAAGCACTGAGAATGAAAGGACCCAAGGATAAGTTTAAGAATCCTGCTGCCATATGACAAAGAGGTGAAGAATGTAAAAGGCAGAGCGTGTTGGGGAGAGTATTGACTTGGTGTCAGACATATGAGTGTGCTTCTTGTTTTCCTGGCTGATATGACATTGGAAAAACTGTAAGCTCATGGAGTCTCAGTTTTTTGATATAGTAAATGGGTATCTTTTTGTGAGTCTGCTTATGGAATTAAATTAAATTCAGCCAAAGCATGTAAAAGATGTTTAATTTGTAATTATATTAATTCATTTAATGAATCTTGTGAATTTTTATTATACAATATCAATTAAGTTATAGGCACAGCAATAATGTGCCTAGGAAGGCATTTTAAATTCTTTTTAAAATTTATTTTATTTTTATATTTTTTAAATTTTACGTGTATGAGTATATTGTCTGCATGTGTGTAAGTCCACCCATGTCATGCAATGACCATGAAATTCAGAAGAGGGCCTTGGATCCCTTGGAACTGGAGTTATAGACAGTTGTTAGACATCATGTGAGTGCTGGAATTAGAACCCAATCTTCTGCAAAAGCAACCAGAGCTCTTAACCACTGGCCCCAGGTATATTAAATTTTTAATAATCCTTTGAGTTGTCAAAATAATTTCTAACTTACATACTTCTGACTTGTTCAGTTGATGACACAACTGTGAAAGGTATAAACAGGTAAAATAAAGTCAGAACAAGATAACTGTACATGTTGGTAGAATAAGCAATAACTTATATGGAGTCAAAACTTATACAAATAATCTTAGAAGACACATATTTAACTCACAATCCACATCATGTCTTTTTAGCAAAACAATGACAGTAGCTTCCTCTCAAGGACTTATGACCTCCTCACCCATAAGTGTTTGACTGGATATTCACTACCAAATATGAAATTCTTCCTGTACAGCAGGCATCCAATCAGAAAGCAATTGGTTACTCCCATAACAGACTTTTCACTGTTGCCCACTGGTGCAAGTCTGCCATGGTCAGCATTATTTATTACACACAGGGTCTACTGCTGAATAAGACTGTTGATGACAGTTGTCTCCCAGCAACCTGCATAGTACCTTCGATGACATTCATTTTGAATAAAAGATATATCTGTCATATTGTCACATGGTATATTTCAGACATGCTAATGCAGAACATTTGGATATATGCTTTCTCAAGTGTTGAGTGTATGTTTTATTTTGGCATTTTATAACTTGAAATTTGTTAAACTGAAATGGCAGTTGCGTATAATTTGTGCAATGCACTGATATTTGGCATCAAGATTTTATTGAAGCTAGATGATAATTAAGCTACTGCATACAAGATATTGTATTATGTTCTGAGAAGTATGCAAAATAAAATATCTAAGACACCTAGAGAAACTGAAATAGAAAAGTTAAGGCTGAGGGGAAATTTATAAGACATGCAGAAATTTGGACAAATGTAATCATATATATGTATCTGTATAGTTTTGTCTTCCACCAACCTAGTTTTCTTTCCTTTCATTTTGTATTCCTAGATGTATAATCGTTAAGGTCAATATATAAACTCATTCCAAATTCATCAGCATCCACTTTTCTGGAAAAAAATATCATATCACATATTATAGATAAAGGACTTTTTTTCTGTTTTATTGAGTTTTTGTGCATCTCATTCAATATGTCTTAATCAAATTTAGATGCCCTCCTCTCCTCACCTCCATAGCCCACCACTACTAAATTTCAGGTATTGTGTCATATATCTTAAGTTCTATCTGGTCAAAAATTTGTATCCGGATGTCTCTCGTCACAAATTATAACAGTCGGGGACAGTTATGCTATTTTAGAAGTACAACAATGATTATACTCCAGGTAAGTTATTGCTCATTCTACCAACACACACCCATTCTTCTTGTTTCTCTGTCTTAATTTTAATTTTAAATTAAATTGGAACCATTTTAATTCTAAACAAAACAGCAAAAAGTAGAGAGAGAACTTAATCAACAGTCCACATCTTTCAAGTTTCTATTTTAAAGCAAGATGGCATCATGATAGGAGTTTGCTTAGAACAGTTCCATAATTGCAAATAAAGCATTCGGTACACAATGAGTTGCTTGATCTCACTGACTTGTCTCTGAATTATGAAATTCCCTCAAGCAGGTATGTGTTTCTCGTCCTACCAGATTTGTTACATGCAAGTATAGCCAGCTACTAATCAATATTTCCTTTAACTACTCTTTCAGTTCTTGGAATCAACATACACTTTAGTTTGGTTTTATATTGGTATATATATTGGTATATATTTTAAAAGAAAATAAGTATGAAAATTGAAATAAGGAAAATAAGGAAAACAAATTCATTTTATACCTTGTTACAAAATCCCTATACAACAAAGTCTGATGGGGTTGATGGTGATGGTTCACTGGTTAAGGGCACGTCAGTTCCCAGCATATAGATGGCAGCTAACAGCAGTTTGTAACTGCAATTCCAGAGAACCTGATGGCCTCTTCTATCTTCCATGGACATTGCATGATGGGTACACTTGCATACAGGTAGGAAAACACTCACACATATATAAAATATTAATTAATCAAAGTTTTCAAGAACCTAATTCTATCTCTGTCCTTTGCCCCACTTGACTAGGAAGAAGCAATGTATCTGAGCTGAAGCAAAAAATTGCCTGATGAAAATGTTTTCATTATTTCTGGGCCATCTCTGCTTTCATCTCTATTCTGTGACTTATACTTACCTTCCAATTACATCTCCAAATTGGTCTTATGATGACACTATTAAAGGCTGGGAATGGCTCAGTGGGTCAAGGCACTTTCTATGCAGTCCTGATGACCTGTGTTTGATCCATGCAACCCTTGATAACAGAAGAGAACTCCTGAACATTGTCCTCTGACCAACACAATGTGGCACAGACATTTCCATACTTATACACGTATGTCTTATACATGCACAAATTAAAAAAAAATGAAGACAGTATTGCTACCACATGTGGGCAGAAACTTCACTGCTTTCATTCTGAACCATTGCCATTAGATATAGTCTGGACATTGCTTTTAGAGTCCCTTGAAGGCTATATCAAGAGCCTGAATATAACTGATAGCTGCTTCTGTCTTTAATCACCAGATGAAGAGCTATGGCTGTTAGATTCCTTGTCTCATTTGTTCCTGTTTCTTTGTGCAGGGAGTGCAGTGAGTAGATACTGATTTCATATATCTGAGCTTTAGATATATAAGAGATGATGAAAATACCTGAAATTTCTAATTTAAGTTGTAGGAGTGTTTGTGGTGTCTCAGGTGGGAGAGTCCCTAAACATATCCAAAGATAGTTAAAAGGTCCAACTGTACTCTGTTATGATTCAATGAAAAAATACTTGACTGGAGGCAAGAGATGTGGATGCTGCTTTGGGTTTTGCCATTTCTTTAGAGTTTAGCTATGGTTCTCTTATTTTATTATTTTGGCTTTGCTTTTATGATTAAGATGTGGTTGAAGATCATGCTTTCTAGGCTCAGATTTATGAATGACTGTACTTTGATAAGAGGGGCTTGAGGATCCTTCCTAAAAGTTTCTGTGATCAGTGAGAATTGCTCACATATTGAACCCCTGCTCTTAAGGATCTAGTAACTCAAAGACAGAAATTGACATTAAAATATTATTATTATATTTTAACATAATTAATATATTAATATTAAAACCAACCTGTTCCTATGCATTTTTACTACATATTAAAAAAACCCTTATCAATTTGAGCTCTTTGACTTACTGTGAATGTAAGTTATAATAAATCGTAAATTGAAAGTAGCATAGGTTGAAACTGCACTTGACTCACCTAACTCATGGGCATCATTCTTCACCAACACACTACACTTTAAAGTATACTGATTGTGTATTTTCATGATCTTGTGACTGTCTGGGAGCTGCTCACTGTTGCAGTTCAGCGTTATAATAGAGTACTGTACTGCATATTATCAGCCCAGAGAGGTTAACAGCATCACTCCACGGTCTCTGTTGCAGTTCCCGCCTCTGGGTCCTCACCTGGAGTCTGTGTCTGGGCTTCGCTCCACGTGGACATGTAACCTGTAAGCTGATGTAAACCATTTCCTCCCAAGCTGCTGTTGGTCAGTATTTTATCACAGCAATAGAGAAGAAATTGGAATGCTGCCCAACCCCATCACACTGAAAGACACATGCTATATGGAGAAATAAAAAAAAACAATCATTTATATATTATATATGCACATATATAATATCTAAAATATGTAGAAACTAGTGCATTTTCTTAATTTATAAATTCTTATGAATAACTCAAAGCAATGTTGCATTTTCTTACACATTACTATTACCTATGAAATAAAACAATTTAGATAAGTATCTCAAATAAAAAACTGTGTACAAATGGTCCCTGACTTACAGAAGTTTGATTTATGGTTTCTAAACTTCATGCGTTTGAAAACAGTGCTCACTTTATATAAACCATGCTTAGATTTATTTATTTATTTATTTATTTATTTATTTATTTATTTATTTATTTATTTTGGCTTACAGGTTACAGGTCATCATGGAGAGAAGCCAAGGCACGAACTCAAGGTAGAGACTTAGAGGCAGGAACTGGGCAGAGACCAGGGAGGGACACTGTTTATTGGTTTGCTTGCGGTGGCTTGTTCATTCTGACCTACCACTCTTTAAAATTTAATTATTTTAAATATATTCTGAGAATTTCATGCATGTGTACTGCATTTACAACATTTCCACCTCTCCTTCTCCTCCCTCCAGGCCCTCCTATGTCTTCTCACTCCTTCTCAATTTCTTGTCCTTTTCTATGATATATATCTGGAATGCACTGAGTTTATGTGGAGTTCGTGTGTAAATGTGTTTAGGACTGCCCACTTGAAATCAGATAACCTATCTGCAAGCTCATTCTTGAAGAAAACTGATTCTCCCTCCTTCAGCATCCAGTGACTGCCTGTAGTTCTAGAAATGGGACATTGTGAAGTTTGTGTCAACTGGTATTGTCATGTAGGTCTTGTTCAGACAACCATATTGTGGAGATTTCGTGGGCGCAGCTCCCCTATCCTGTCTAGAAGCAGGCATCCTGTTCTTCTTGTTCTTAAAATCTTCTTTCCATGTTTTCTATGATCCCCCCTGAGTCTTAGTTGTAAAGGTCACACTGTGGATGCCGCAGTTGGGGCTAGGCACCACATGTTCCCATATTCCCTGCATTTTGATCAATGGTGAAACTTTGTGATAGTCTCCAAACTAGACTTATCTGTGAATATAAGGATACATATTTAGAATGCAGTAAGAAATGACATGGTTTTAGGAAAGTGAATGTATTAGGTTCTCCTCTGGGGTCTATGACCTCTCTGGCCATCTGTACTTGGTTATATTTATAGTACCAGACATGGAGTCCTTCCTAGTGTGTGGGCCTTAAGTCCAATTAGACAGCTGTTGATGACACCCAAGATAAAATTGGAATTACTGCACTACTTGAACTATTTTGCTGGGCTGGTCATTTGTTTATAGGCTTTATAACTGGGTAGGGCAACTGATTGCTTTTCTCCTATGACAGCTTGTCTAGTACCTTCATATATATTGTATATGTATTTCTAAGTAAGCTTATGAAATAATACATTTTCTTATGGGTTTTCAGACAATTTTAGTATTACTTATCTCTCATTTCTCCCCCGTATCTAACCTTCCTTCCTCACTCCCCAGTTCAAGGACCCTCCATTTTCCTATTCTCCCTTGATATCACATGTGTCTGATTATCCTGCTATCAAGCCCCTTCTTTCACTCTCCTCCCAAGTCCCTCTCTACTCTCTTGGCTTCTGAAGTTACTTCAGGATATATTGTCACATCTAGAGATTCGGAGTTAGGATCTGCACATGAGAGAGAACATGCAGCATTTGTTTTTCTGGGTTTGGGTTACCTCACTCAGTATAATATTTTCAATTCCATCAATTTACCTGAAAATTTCATGATTTCATTTTTTTTAGAACTGAGTGGAATCCATTGTGCAGATGTGTCCGATTTTCATTATCTATTCATCAGTTGAGGGACTTAGGATGTTTCTGTTTCCTAGCAAATTGATCTGAAGCCTCAGTTGCATTTTCATACAGCTCAGGCACCTTGCACTACCCACAGTTAACTGGACTCTCTTGCCTCAACAAAGAATTAGGAAAATGCCTTACAGACATGACCACAGGCCATTCTAATAGAAGAAATTCTTCAGCAGATGTTTCTTTTTCTCAGGTGTCTGTAGTTCGTGTCACGTTGATAAAAACTAAACAGCACAAGTGGGTAATCTAAAAGAATGCTTTCTCTCTTTTCTCTTTTGTTCCAGGGGTTAAGGATGAAAATGCATAGAATTTAAGGCAGTTTAGGCCGCTGTATGCTGTCATGTACGCCCTAAAGTTAATGTTTTAGAGTGATTTTTTTGTCTTGACTATCCATGATTTTTCATAAATTAGGAGATGTAGAGGACTTCCGTGTTTATGATCATCACCATCTCTGTGGTCTGCTGATATAATGTACTCTTTGTAATAAGTGTGTGTGTGTGTGTGTGTGTGTGTGTGTTCTGAGAACTAAATAAAAAGAAAGTAAAAGGAGGCCAAATGGGATAAAAAGCAAAATTTAAACAACAATTCTTGGGAGTTTGCTTCCAGAATATCAAAAAAGGCTGCTGTCATTGGCTGTCATGGCCACGGATTCACAAAAAATGATTGATAAGTACAAGTAAAAATTCATACCAAATGGTATGAATTAACCAAGAGGAAGTGAATGGAATTAGTTATCAAGCAAACTAGGATTAACAGAAACTCGTATCACAAAGAGACCTTGTTATTCCAATTATATCAGGCAAAAGAAAGCATAACCACATTAACTGGTGCAAAACTTCCCCCTCCAAAGAGCCATCCAAAACTGGCTGGCAGGTTTGATAAGAAGGGGAACTATAGCCAGGAAACAAATATCACAATTTTGTAAATAAACCAAATGGTTCTGAGATGATTTTTGCAAGTGAATATAAAGCTTACTAAAGCAAAGCATCATCTTTACACACAAGATTCACATGGAAGGGGGTTGGTCAATAAATAACAAGATGCATTTTCCTTTAAGTAAAAGGGAAAAGATAATCAAGGTCAAAGCATGGAGAAGTTCACAAATATTACCTGAATATTCATGTACAGAAGGTAGAAGAATTGCACATGAAGGTTAGTTAAGCTTTCCTAGTTGAAGGATATGGTTTTAAGGATATTTTCCATAAAAGTTACTACAGTCACATGGAACTTAATATATTCCAATTTTAGAATTGGAAAAATCTTTGATAGAACTGTAAGTTAGACTTCATTCTGCCATAGAAGGATGTGTGTAACACAAGAAACACAGATAGCACTCTTTCTCTATTTATTATCTCTGGCATGGGATTCACCAGCTGAGCAGATGTGTAAAGTGGTGATTAATTTGAATGAGAGTAAACAACAAAAAGGTACCATGAAGATGTCATCCTTGTTAATGACTCTCAAATCTCAGCTCCGGAGTCCAGTTCCCTGTATTGCTCTCTGTTCTCCCTAGAAGCTCAAATGTTTGTTTGAATGATTGAAGTCCAACCGTGTACACAGTCATTTGTCCTTTTGTGCTGCTGGCTTTCTGTCATGAGTCAAAGAACGTAACCGAAGATGAGTGAGGCACAGAGGAAACTGAAAGCGAGGGAGGACTGAAAAGCCTACAGAAGAGCTGACGTCATTGCTCCCATTTCCAACTGTCACAATGCCAAGTCCAGGTTAAGGGTGAAAAGGAGGGCAGAAAAACACAAGAACTTGGTTTTAATTTACCTTGTCAGAAATACAAATAACATATTAATAAGGTAAGAGTGGGGCAGAGGTGAGGAGAAAGCTATGCCATTTAGGTGTTGGTAAGAAGAAATAAGGGAATATTTCCTAATAATTCATTATATAAGGATAAAATTTTAATTAAGCAGAATTATTAGAAACTTTTACTGCATTTACATTTTTATTAAATGTGGCTTGGGTAATCTGTAGGAATATTTTGCATATACTGGCATAGATTTTTTTTTTGGTAGGATTTCAAAATTACTGTGTGTGGATGGATTTTCATGAGCTAAAAGCTTTCAGAGTTCCAATTTATATTTAAAGACATAGGTAATGTATAAAGGAACTATTGACTTTTTAAACTGATACTTCGATGAAATAAAATTCTTGACCAGAAAATAGTATGAAAAATAAAGATAAAATGGACATGCCTAACAACAAAAAGTTTAATCATGTGTGGTGGAGTCTTATGACATGTGTGTGTACATATGCACATGTGTGGGATATGATACTCCTTCATGCATTAGCACATGTGTAGAGGCCAGAGTTGGTGATAAGGTGTTGTCTGCTACTCTCCACCTTTAAAATTTCATACATGAATATAACGTATTTTGATCAAGCGCCTCACCAAGTCCTCCTCATCACTGCTTTTTGCTCTCAACTTCATGTACTCTTGTAAACCCACTAAATCCACCTAGTGCTGCCAGCGTGTACATAGGTGTAGGCCATCCACTGGAACATGGGCAGTCTATTAGGAGCTGTATCTAAAAAAACTGACTTTCCCTCCCAAATAGCCATCAATTGCCAATAGCTTCTCAGGTTACTTTTTTGAAATAGGGTGTCTCATTGCACTTGGCACTAGCCATGTCAGCTAGGTTGGCTGTCCAGGGAGACCCAGTAGCTACCTGTCTCTGCCCTCTTCCTGTCTAGTGTTAGAGCAACAACAGCCATGCCTGGCTTTTATGTAGATGCTGGGGGTCTGAACTCAGATATTCATGCTTCTGCAGAAAGCACTTTACTCACAGACCTATCTCTCCTGCACTCTAATGAATTTTGACGTAACACTGAGCAAAACTCCAAGATCATTTTCAACAGCTCTACTTTATCTTGTCTAACTCTCGTATTTGCCTGCCTTCCTTTCTCTCTCTCTTTCTTTCTTTTCTTTCTCTCTTTCTTTCTTTTCTCTCTTTCTTTCTTTCTTTCTTTCTTTCTTTCTTTCTTTCTTTCTTTTCTTCCATTCCTCTCTCTTTGCCTTTTTTCATTTTTCTCCCTATCCTTTTCTCTTTCTCTCTTTTCATTTTAAGACAGAGTCTCGCTATGAAGCACAGACTGGCCTGAAAGTCATCATGTGACAGAGACTGGCCTGGCATACATGATGCCTTCAGTTTCCTAGTGCTGCTATTACAGGTTTGCACAACAATGCCTGTTAGATGCATGGTCAAAATAAAACCTTTTTAAATAAAATAAACTAGATGTAGCAATTGTCAGCTGCATTCATGTCATATGAACAGATGACTCCTATCTGAAGAGTGCTATTTCAAGTTATCATTTCCCTTAACATACATGCAACATTTTGTTCTCCAAAGCCTCTGTAACATACTCTTTTACTTTGATTTCCATGAAGGAATGTTAATATTCTTCTTTGGCATTTTCTATCTTTCCTGTATCCTGTTCCCTAATTCGCTAAATATATACACTTCGGAGTAAATCTCTTCCATTTTCTCATTAAAGTTAATGTTTTAATTTATTCTGCATTTACCAGCAACTCTATTTTACTACTGTCTCAAAGAAATACCCGATTTTCCCAGAAAGAGTGACTCTCTTCTATCCTTTTATCTGAGATTGATTTGAGAGCCTGGCAACTTCTTGCTCAGTTTCAGTCATCACCATTCATTTCACACCACAATTAGTAAAGTCTTAAAACTTTCTTAAATGTTTTTCCTAAACTTAAAACACAGTGTTTCATAGAGTCCTGTTTAGACTACATCAATTCAGTGATATTTTAGAACTGGTTTCCCAATGTCATTTTTTTTTCAAACAACTAGCCTCATCCTTTGCAACTCATTTTACTTTGGATTTGAAATTGTTTCCCAGTCCACCTTGTCACTTTACCATCTTCAAAATAGCCAAGACCTACCTCTGTCCATAGAGTAAGCTACAGTTTCTGTGGCACAGCACTTAAACCTCTCCACTGAACTGCCTAACCACATGGCCAGATATGTTGACAGTATATGCATGCCGGTCTTTGCAATCTCCAGGCTACACTAGATTCTTAGATGGCATGTCTCATACTTAGGTCATCATTCCTCTCCCCCTTGAATAACACAATGTCCACTCTGGAGTTAGTATCAGGCAGGTGTTCAGTGTAAGTGTGTTGAACAAGCAAATGCACTAGAAGACTGAGCTGTGAAGTTTTCTGTTTTCTTTTTTTGGTTCTACTTCAGTAGAATGTCTTGAAAAGCAGAAATAAATAAAAATACTCCTATTTTTGAGAATAAAGTTCTTGATATTGATGTAAAGGTATTTCTTTTGAGAGGAGGTTCAGTGGTACTGTATTATGAGATAGAAAGCTATTTCTAGACACTAAAATTAGAATTTGGTTTGTTTTTATAATGTTGGTCGGGTGGACCTGAATCAATGCAATTGACATTATATTTCAGGCTACACAGGCCAAAGAAACTACTGAGCGCTGTTCTGAAGACCAAATTATTGTTACTATAATTTTTGTGGACTAGTGTTTCCCTAATTTAAAAGAAAAGAGTTGGCAAGGAGCTTTTTAATTCAACATGTTCGTAACTGACACAAAGGGAGTTGCTTTAATACAGCGTACGCAGTGTTCACAGACAAAACTCACCAAAACTTTCTGTGAATACAAAATGTGATGATGTGCTAAATACTATAATTTCAAAAACTTTGTCCAGCTTTCTAATATGTGTTAGATCAAGTGAAGTACACTTAACTGCATTTTCAACTTTTCTGAGGTGCTTATACCTAGTTTAAATAGAATATTTTGTATTTCTATGGCTGGACTCATATTTAAAAATAGATCTTTGCCTTAAAAAAGACTCAGAAGGAAATCATACTCTTTAAACTTTGAAACAAATTTTGACCTGGACTTTGGCTTAAAATTGTGGCAAAATTCATAACCAATGTTCTTTTGATGCAAGGCTCATATCTCCCACTCATGTGCCGCTTTAATCTTGTTTTTGTTTCATTTTGTTATGTTTGAGAATATCAGACATACCTGACCTTATTTTGTAAATCGCTTTCCAGATGCAGTTCCACTAGGTTTTTTTGTATAAATGAGCTTGCAGGAACGTTTAATTGGTGCTGTTAATTCAACTCAGGATCCTGTTTATTTTCTTAATTGCTACCAGACATTGAATGAGTGGCTAATATATTAGAAACCTCCTGTCTTCCTGAACCTTTGCCTTACCCACTAGCAATTTTGTTGGGAGGAAAATCTGGTTTTCATTTATTTTCCCTACCTTGAAAGCAATTACATCAACTCTGGCAACGTGATTTCTGAAGATAACACTTGGAAAACATTTCCTTCTTGCATCTTTCTTTATGAAATTACTGTCTCATCCTATCTGTCACAACTGTGGCAAATATTTCTGTCACACACATCTTGTAAAATAGCACTGCGAACACTGTGCCCTGGATAGTGTTTGTAAGCGTAATTTAATATGGTGAGATAATAACTATAAGTGATACACCATAATAATAAATATGTATATAATGAATACAGGGGTAAATAAGGGACATGATCCTTGACAACACAATGGAATCAGTACTATAAGAGAAGTGGTCACAGGATGCCAGGACGCTTGAAGGTTGGACATTAGAGTGACCATACAGAACACTCTATCTTACAAGAACTTATAATTAAGATTTTAAAATTTAAACATGTATTTAGTCTCTCTCTTTTCCTTGCTCAACTCTCTCTGTACACATCTGTCATGGCACAAATGTAGAAGTCAGAAGATAATTTGTGAGAGTTGATTCTCTCCTTTTACCACATAGTTCCAGGGACAGAACTCAATCATCAGTCTTGGTGACAGGCACTCTTACTTGCTGAATCATCTTTCCAACCCCAAAATAATTAAGATTTTTGTTCTGTTTCACTGTACCAATAACCACAAAAGAATATATTTAATATCTTGCTTTGAACATATGATTTACTTCTCATTCATTTCAACATTTTCTTATTTCAAAATGATGCCTTTGAAGGACGGAATAACTTTCTAATCCATCCCATCCCTGCCAGATAAATACTTTAAATAACATATCAAAAAACCTCCTTTCAAGTTATTGGTTACAGTAGCCCAGAGGCTCCAAAAATTACAGTCTATTGCCACAGCCCTTGATTGACTCCCAGAACTTGAAGATTAGACCCTATTGTTGAAAGCAGGATATACTTTGGACACAGGACTTGGAGCAATGGAGCTAGAACTGACTTGGAAGCCACTTTCCCTGAAGACTAGCTCTCATATCTTTGGAGAGCACTATGCAAGCTGCTAAGGGAGAAAATTCATTCTTAGTATTTCTTTTTCTTATGAGCTTTTAATTTGTTTCCCTGTTTTGTCTTTCCCTGTGCCCCAAACACAATTTTTCACCCAGTTCTTCATTTTAGGATCATGGTAATATTGACTCTATTTACTATTGCTAGAAATCTCCCTAAATGACCTCCCTTACAAGTCATCTCAGCACTACAGCTTTGGAAAAGTCACTTTAACTATCTTGCATTTGTAAGTCTTTACTTGAAATAAGGCTTTGCTGGGCATGGTAGCTCAAGACATTAATCCTGAGATTAACTTGGAAGGGTGGAATCTCTGTGAAATCAAAGTCAGCCTAGTCTATATAGTGAATTCCAGGCCAGCTGGGGCTTTAGAGAGACCGTCTCAAAATAACAGAAAAAAACTAGAATAGTGCTGTAACTGTAACTAGTTGATACTTTGGGTTTCTTCTACATCTAAAGATTATTCTATAGAAAGTAGATAGTAGAAAGATGGTAGAATAGGCTTTTCCAGCACACATTCATCACAGAAGCATTAATTTAACACATTAATTTAAATAACTATGTACAAAAGAAAATGCCTTCATAAGAAGCTTAGAATAATAGGTAAGCCATGAAAGCAGCTGAGTGTAAGACAGAAACAAGAACAGATGCAGTGAAGCAGGTGGGAAGACAGTTTTACATCACCTGCATCATCATTCAACCCACTCCAAGTGGCCCACGGTAGAGACTGATACTTTACTCTTCAGGGAAGAATACATGTGTGGGCCCCAGATTGTCTTCAATCTCAGTGAGGAGCCTATCTCACTAAAATCCAAGATTAGGGATCATGATAGCCTCAAGCACCTGTGTGACACCCACACACTGAACCTCTTTGCCTATCATGGAACCAGCCTACAGGCCTGTCCAACAGGCTCAGTGCAAAGCTGAGTTACAGCATTAAGTTACTAAATTACACCTGGTAGAAGAATGGCTCTTATCACAAATATGGAAAATATAAGTGCTCTTGAGGACATCTGCATATTTGATAAAATCCTAATTAGTAATTAGTACAGCACTGTGGGAAATATAATGAGACCACTTAAAATCTAAAAATAAACTATACTGTGAATCAAGGATAACTTGTATGTATGAATATGGATGTGTATCCAAAGGAAATGGACCCCGTATTTTGAGGTGGTATCCACACTTCCATATTCACTGTAGCATTGTTCATAATAGACAAAAATATAGAAACAACTCATGCATTCATTTTATAATGTCTTTTTTTATGATCCACGAGCTCATTCTATTAAGCTTTGCAGTTGATACTGACTTCTCTCAGAAATGCTGTCATTTTCCTTGATATGATGTTTCAGCTACATATTTTATTGTTTAATGCCATCTTTAGTTTCTTAAGTTAGTGTGCAGATAATTTATAATCTCCATTCTCTTTCATTATTTTCATTGGATTTTAAATCCACAGATGTTGATCAGTAATTTCACATGTTTCTATCAATAAAAATCAACAGTTTAAGAATTCTTTCTTGAGTTCTCTTCTTATTCTAAGTCTTGAATCTGACTCATATTTCAGAAAATAATTTTTATAGGCCTGCTGTTTTTTTCATTGTGCTAATTAGATTTTCAGAGACCTGTATTTCTGTGTTATGATTTAATAAAAATATACAATCTTTCTCTTAAACACACATATTTCTATAAGTCATACAGAGGCATATTCAGGTTGTGCTTTTATTTTTGCTACAGTAACAATTTTAATATAAAATAAATCACTTCCTTTCTCCTGAATATGTCAGAGCCTACCACTTGTGTCATTTTCTTCACACCCTTTCACCGTAGAACAGATGTGCATGCCAACTGGAAGAGGCAGGGCTAAGAGGCATTTGAGGACCACCTGGCTACCTGGACAGCACTTGAGTTCCTGTACCTGGGTTTTCCCCTTTTGTGATTCACTAACATTGCTTGACATTCAGCCCTATAATAATTTCCAGTAGAGAAAATCATTTAACCTTATGCAGAGAAATTACAGAGCAAACATGATGAATTATTTCACAGAACAGTAACCCTGTCACTGACCCTTCACATTAAGCATTTAACCTGAAGCATGAGAAATACCTTCTAGTCAGCAAAGTTGCAACTAATCCAATGGAGTTGATATCTCTGATAATGTGTTGTGTATTTGTCTTTCACATGTATCAGTCTCCTAAATAATAGAACTTAGAAAAGGAGCTGATTTTCACAGAATCACTAATTATGAACTGTACATACAATACGAATCTCCCTCATTGCTTCTCTGTGCTTGTAGTTTGAGCTTACTCTCTCTGTCCTCCTTTTGTCTACACTTTAGCCATTTCTATTCATTTGAAGACACTGTCAGTTTACAGATTCTATTTGTACTTCAATTATTTATTCATTTTTCCATATTCAGTTATCATCAATTTTTTAGAAAAACTTGCTAAGGTCAAAAAATGAAGAGTATTTGAATTCTGACAACATTATAGGAATATAATATATTCCTATAATATATTATAATATATATAATATATTATATATATATAATATATAAATATTCAGGAAAATATTTAATCTCTTTGTGTTTTATTTTCTCAACCATATGAAGGAATAAGAATCAGATGTTTCACTTAATTTATTAGAGTGAAACGAGTTGACATAGTTTTTAAACTAATATCTCCGTATATAATAAATGCTAAATAAGTCAAGTTAAGAACCATTTAAAACCATTAACAGGATATCAGTTAATTTTGGGAGTGGGGTATTTATTCAGTTCTTGTTCTCCAACAATCCATAAATGTTTATGTGAGAAAAAATATTGCCTAAAAGCTAATTTCATTTTAAGGTTCCAAGTGATAACTTGGATAATTGACAGAATGCATCATGCCAATAAATATTCTGTTAGAATATAAATAATGAAAACTTCACTAGGATAGTATAGTGATACATTGGGTATTATTTTCTTTTAGAACAGTTTCATTGACATGGATCTCAAGTGTGTGTGTGTGTGTGTGTGTGTGTGTGTGTGTGTGTGTGTGCGCGCGCACGCGTATGTGTCTGACCTGGAACTTGCTATGTAGATGCATGTAGACCAGAACGGCCTCAGTCTCAAAGAGCTCTCTTTGCCTGCCTCTGCCTCTTCTTCCTGAATGGTGGGATTAGAGGCGTACACTACCATGCCTGGCAGATTTCAAATGTCTTTATTACAATGAAAAAAATGCTCATTTGCTTGCTGTTCTTACTACACTGTGCAATCATCAAAAGCATTCCCTTAAACTAACCTAACTGCCCTATTTGACAGCATAACATATAGCATAAAGTAAACATGTTAACAATGTTACTATCAAACTTTTGAGGAAATAGGCATTTACATCTTACCTAGGTCAGCTTTTACTTACCTAATTTAGTAGGTGTCTTGATATAAACTTATTCTCAAGATTCAATGGAATTGATAGTGGAAGCTATTGAGCAGAGTTGATTTTTCTCCCTACTGTAAGGATTAAAGTAGGATTTGGGAATGGGAATGGCAAAATGACTATAATTTAAGCCATTGCACTGATTCTTATGAAGTGTCTGTACATTTAACACCCCATATGGTAATTACAATTTCCTCAGAATGAGTCAGAGTTGTTTATGCTTTCATGAATCAAGCAGCTGCAGAACAGACAGATTCCATATTAGCACTTCCTCCGAAGACTGCGAATGTACTTAAAAGACTTTTGCAAATTTCTCTCGAATTCAAGTTGTTTGTTAAAAGTGATAGTTTTATGAGCCTGCCACATGGAAAATGTACTTTACTCTCAGATTTTCCATTTGTGATATAAATCCACATTTAGAATGATTTTTAGAGGCATTAAAACTGATATAATGATCCCCAGCTGAGTCTGATAAAAGCAAAGCTCAATTTACAGGTAAGGCATAGCTATATGAAATGACAGCTGGTGAAGCTATGAGTAATATCCAAAAAAAATGTTAACAAGTTAGTAATTTATTTTCTGCATTCAGTCTTTTGACTTTACCATCCAGGTGAAGCTTTACTATAACAAACGATAGCTGTCTAGACTATTGGGAAAAATATCTAGAAACTTATAGACCTTCCTGTGTGTTTTAAAGACCTTATATTAAAGATATATCACTGTTTGTAATAAATATTATTTAAAATGAAAAATTTTAAGTATCTACAAACAACACAGTATATCTTAAGTATGGACAACATGTATATACACAAGGTTGAATGGTTAAATCTAGTTAATTAACAAATGAATTCTTTCACATCATTCTCATTTTTATAATGAGAACATATAATACTGTGTATAATTTTAAAATATGGTATGTTGTAATTAGTTATAGTCATTATTTATCATTCTATACAAGAGTTACTTCCTTTGATATAATGTGCTCCAGGTTCATTATGTTGTCACTGATGGTGGAGCCAAGATTTGGCTACTAATGTCATTCGAAAGCCTGTATGTTAACCTGGTTCTGTAGCATGGCACTATTGGGAGGTAGTGGGAGCTTTTAGGAGTTTGGGCCTTGAGAAACGTCAATAAGTCATTAGTGGTATGTCCTCTAGGGACATTGTGCCATCTTTGCTCTCTTGCTTATAAAAGAAACAATTTTATTCTACCATTTGCTGCTCACATCACAGGCTACTTTGGTACAGATTCAGAATAATAAGCCTATAAATCGAGCAGTTGAAATTCTGAAGCTATGATCCTCTTGAACCATTTTATTTTCTAAGTTAACTATCTCAGATACTTTGATATAGTGATAGAAAGTTAACTAATACAGTGAACATTTCACTTTCTTATTACTGACTAGTATTCCGTTTGTATACATACTACATGTTCTTTATCCATCCACCATTGATATGCACAGGTTGAGTCTAAAGCTTCATGACTATGAATAGTGTAACAATGAACATGGAGTACAGGTGTCTCTTCATCATGCTGATTTGAATTGCTTTGGATGTATACCCAGTAATGGGAATGCTAACAAGACAAATGACACTGAAACAGTCATTTTAAAAAGATGAACAAAATTTTTAAAGAGTTTTCAACTTTACCTGAAACAAAATAGATAAAACATTATAAATAAAAACATTAAAGATAAAAGGAGGGAATGTTATAACTGATGTTACAGAAATACAATCACAATAAATTTCTATGAAGAGAAAGAAAATATGAACAGATAGAAAGAAGACCAAATCAATGATGTCTACCATTAAATACTATCTAAGGGCTTGAAAGCTTTAGTACGGTGTTCTACCAAACCTCTGATCAAGTAACAGCATTAACTCTTTCCAAAACATTTAAAAAACTGAAGAAGAGATAATTCTCCTAAAAACATTTTATGAAATCAATAGTGCCTTGATATCAAAACCAGGAAAAGTCATAGCAATAGGGAATATTACAGATCAATAATCCTGATAAATACAGTTGTAAACATTCCCCTCAAAATATTAGAAAACAAATTTTGAAGAAAATAAGTATCTTTCATTAAAATAGGTGACTATTTGTAATAATTGAGGCAAAAGTACATAAATTTACACACATACATTACTCCTATATGGGATTTAATTGTTTTACATTAAATTATTATTTTCTTTCTGTCTCTGTCTGTCTGTCTCTGTATATCACAACACTCATATGGAGATCAGAAGACAATCTGCAGCAGTCATTTCTTTCTGGAGTTCTGGGGATCATACTTAGGGCACCAGGCTTGGTAACAAGTACCTTTATGCACTTAATCATCTCTCTAACCCATATATAGCATTTAATTATAGCACCTTTGGTGAATCATCTCATATGGCAAGATTCAGTGCCATGAGCCATACAATGAGAGTTTCTAGATATAGCATGATATTTTGATTAGAAAACTTGGAATAAGAAGTTGTTAGAATACATTAGTATTAAATTGACTCCTAATGACTTATTGTTATACTCAGAGTAATGCACCTCTCAACCCTCAGCAGAGAAGGTTCCTCATGCAGCAGATGGCAATTAACACAGAAATCCACAAATTGGTCAATGTGCAGAGAATAAAAGGCTGCAGACTACTTATCTTTGAATAGAATACTTATATCAAACTTTTGCCTCCAAGGATCAGGGATAATTGCAGAAGAGGGAGCAGAAAGATTTTAAGAGTCAGCAGTGGTGGATGACCACAGGAAACAAAATTTTTCAGATAGCTGGTCAGTTACTCATATTAATTGAAAACAATGGTGGCAGCATGAACAAGTCCCATATAAACTGAAGACAGACAAAATCCCATCATAGATGTTAGGAAGTAGTCCTAGTCGAACAAGTATTTATAACTGATGGCTGCTGCGAGGAGAGCAGTTTGTTTGGTTTATTGGTGAGATCCCTGGTACGTTGACCAGGTTCCAGTGGATGGACTCACACCAAACGGATCAATCTATTTGTCTGTCTATCTGTCTATCTATCTATCTATCTATCTATCATCTATGAAACTGGATGGGAGGTAGTAACAGGGATGCAGATAACAGAGGGGATATAAATATAATAAAATATATGAAATTTGAAAAATTCAATTAAAAGGAAAACAAAGATATCCTTTATGAGTAAAAGAATGTTAAATATGATAACTCTAAGAGTATGGTTAGTAAGAATTTAAATGATTTAAAAATGTAAAACAAGGTTTTTATCTAGTAAAATTCAAAGACATCAACAATATGATTTTCATTCATTTTATATGTGAAGAAGTGAAAACCATAGAGGTAGATGAATTTTCTGGTGTTATTTATTGATAAATGGTAAGGCTAGAACTTGAAAGAGGAATTTCTGACTTCAGAGTGATAGCTCTTTCTATGGCTTCATTTCAAGACCTGGAGTCTACATTATAGCATACTTTAGATGGAATAAATGACTTCTCTGATAAATTAGTATAACAGTGACCAGAAAAATAAATCAACATAATGCGTGCACAATGCCAGATATATAATTATACATGTGTTTATATACTTCATTATATGCAACATGTCTTCTCAAAATAACATTCTGTTTCTCAGTTATATGAACTCATTTTACTTGGTCAAGTAATTAAAACTATTTGAAAATTTTATTTTCGATTGACAACTAATTCTTATCTATGTTATATATTTATGGGCTGTGATTGGATTAGTTTGTTTGCTTGATTTTTTTCGAGGCAAGAATCACTCTATAGCCCAAGTTGGCTTCGAATTTACAATAATCCTTTGCCTTGGCTTCCAAGGACTGAGATTGCAATTATGAGCCACTGCTCCCAGCTGTGATGTTTTGATAGATGTTTATATTGTAGGATGATTAAATGAAGCTATTTCTAGAACCATCAAAACAATCAAACTAATTAACACATCCTATTTGAAGAATTTTCTGTTTTCAAAATGTATTATAATGCCATAAGTGTTCCTACCAAGTGCTACAGTAAAGTATGACATATTTTGATTAAATCAGGCATTATACTTGTCATATTTATGCCATATGTCATCCTCTGTTTTGTCATATACAACTTTGAAATTCAAATGTGTCCCCTGTTTATACAAAGCCTTGATTAAAACTATAAATGCAATAATTACTTCAGCCCTGATATTCAGAATTGATTGTATAGTAAGAAGTTAAGTTAAGAAATGTCATTGAGGGTAAAGAATTCTGCAGAGTGTGCAACTCAGGAAGGAAACTGTTAGACTACTCACCAGTTATCCAAAGAGTCCTCTCTTCTCATGCTCATGTCCACCATGGGGTTGGTATGACATGCTATCGTTTCTGCTCTTCGTTCCCTTCTCCCAAGCCTTTCCACTTACCTTAGGTGCTAGGATTCTTGTCAGGTCATCTCAGAGGATGACCATGTCCTAATCTGCTTTGTCTCACTTTTTTATCTGGTTCAAAACTTCCTCTTTATATTTATGTACAAATATCTTTCTCCCCACTGTCTTTATAGCTTCTGATCTATAGCTTCCCTTTATTTTGCTCTGCATGAGACCATTCATATATAATTTCAAATCATAGATTTATCTTGAATAGTTCTTCAGGCCTGCTTTGACCTCTCTTCTCCAATATTTATCCTAAATCAATAACTGGCTACTTTGCACAAGCTAGCAGACTATAATTGAATACTTTACCTCAAGGGAACTGAGGGAAAATTATAGTTGTATGTTATATGTTATGTTATATATTCATATTTGTAATCATAATTTCAATTTCACACTGCAATGCATTTATAGCTGTTTAAGAATTTAGTAGCTTATTTTAAAAATAGTTTTTGAAGCTGAAGAGTTGGCTCAGCAATTAAGCACTGGCTGCTTTTCCAGAGGACCCAAACTCAGAACCCATCTTGAGCAGCTCTCAACTACCTGTTACTCCAGTTTCATGATATCTGGCTCTTCTGGCCTCCATCGGTAACCATATACATGTGCACATGCACACATGCACACACATGCGCACATTGATGCAAATATAAAAATAAAATCCTTTACAAAATCCTTTACAAAACCCTTTCATTTGTTTAACATTTTGAATGAGCTTGAAATACTACAATTTCTTTAACACGTGTTACGAATATTATTTATAGATACCGTGATCTCAGTATTTTAAATCAGAATCCTGAGAAGTTCTCACCTCCCTTAGATCTCATAGTTATCAAGTGGCAGAGCTAGTATTTGACGCCAGGTGCACTGCACTCAAAAGGTCAGTTATGCTGTCATCGAACATCATGGTACCACTCATGGAAATTTTGGTCACAGTATACATCTATATCCAGATAATGGGCCTGGGTTGAGGGCACTGATTATTGGTGGTACTTCGTGAACGTGGATCACTGCATCTTGTGTTGACTGTTAACTGCTATCAAAATCCATTTCAATTATTAATCATGCACATTGTTGTGCATTACAAATATTTACAGATGTGCTGGTGCTCAGCTCAGTCTGCATACCATTTGCCACTATTCTGATGTAACTAGAACAGATTGTTGCTTACTTCTTGACTGGGCGGGGGGCAGGGAGTTTAAGTTGAGGTTTCGGCTCAGTCACAAATTTAGATGTTCTTCAAATATGCATGTGTAGACAACTCACTCCATCCCAAATATATGAAAATATGTTTGTGCCCTGCACAAATTTTAATATATATTATCCATAAATATATTTTATATGTATTAGTATTACTATATTTTTGTTAATAAGCTCATTAGAATCACGAAGTGGCCTGCTTTCTCATCTAAGAATCAATAGCTCAATCTCCAATAATCTTGTAGTAGGTAGAGATCAATTCTATCATTTTATACTTTTGGTATAATTACCCATACATATATATTATCATTGAGTTCCATTTTTATTCTTTAAGTCCATTCACAGGATAAGCTACTGCAATAGCTGACTTTTTGAAATCTGAGTATTATTGGTATATAAAATTGGGAATATTATTTAGGAAGGAAATGAGATTATGTAACTGGAAAAAAGACACTCTTTTTTACTTCCTTTATTGCTAGAGTGAGATGGGGTTCTGTCTGTGCATTTAATATAGCTCTTGAAAGTATTCATATTGTCCTCATCCTCAGTTAAATCTTGCATGAAAAACAGGAATTGCAGGATTTGATTACTGATATTGCTGAAGACAATGGAATTGGTCCAAATAAGCCTCTCCTTTTTCTTCTTGATGTGAATAAGTGAAAGAATAAAGATGAGAGAGAGGGAAAGATGAGTAAATGGCCATGGCCTAACATTGCAGACAACCCAAATGATATCGATAAACATAGAATTTCATTTGTTTGCTTTCACAGCTACTCTGATCAAGACCTGCATTGTGTCTCTTAAAAACAGGGTTGGAGTGAAGCACAGATTTACATAGACACTGTACAGCAGTGGAGAGTGGGAAGGTGCTTGTGGAAAGAGTTCAGAAGTATACTGGTCACCTGGAACTCAGAGGAGCATATGGAAGCATGTCTATCAAAGGAGCATAAAATGGGAGACTCTATGGAAAACTCATAATCACTTCCAGGACACAGAAACTCAACATTGTCTGATACTTCTTCCCATATCACATGCTGCAACACGAAATATGTCTCACAACCCGTAATGCTTTCTTTGATTTTAACCCATGCAATTGTGTGCCCATTCTTTTCCCAATGAAAGGAAAAATACCCTCCTAGTTTGGAAAAATAAGAGAACTTTAACATTTTGGTTAATGGTGCCACCATCCATGCTGGGAATTTGGCTAGCCTGATTGTGTGCAATTCCTATTCATACAGCCCAGCAGTTGTGTGTTCATGTGTGTAATGTGCTGTCGTGTGTGGCAGATACTGTTTTTCTACAGATATCCACTCTCTCTGACTCTTAACAATCTTTCATTTTGCTAAGAAAACTAATGACATATATCTAAGGGCAGGTATTACTCAGATCTTATTTTTACTTTCAAACGGTTAAACCTGAGCTGAGGCAGGGGAAATAGTTTAAAAAGAAGAAAAAAATCGGTCATTTTTCCTTTATACCTGTCTCTGATTCTAAGGTTAATATAATAAATCTTATACAAATCAATAAAAAAAAGTCACAACAACAATATCATTAAAAGTCATATTCTAATTTGGGAAAGTAAATAATAATATTACAAATAACATTATCAAAACCATGCATAGTAATATCATCCAGACATAACAAGAAATCATTTACTTCTTTTTTAATATTTTATTTAATGTGTATGAATGTATTGCCTGTGTGCATGTAAGTGCACCAGTGTCATGCATTGCCTACAGAGGTTAAAAGAAGGCATTTGATCCCCTGGAACTGGAGTTACAGATGGTTGTTAGCCACCATGCGGGTGCTGGGAATTGAATCTGAGTCCTCGGAAAGAATGGACAGAGCTTTTAACCACTGAGCCATCTCTAGCCCATAATTCTTTTTCAGTTATATAAATTAATTTCCACAGATTCAGGAGAGTTTGGTTAGTTCGATGAGTTGATTTTTTTCATGGAGGTATATAAAGATTAAATGAAATTCTCAAACTAAAATATCATTTCTATACAATGAACCTTTAAATATTAACATGTGTTTAAAAATTCATGTTAGGGGTTGGAGAGAGGGATCAGCAGTTATGAACACTGGCTGCTCTTGCAGAAGGCCAGAGCTCATTTCTCAGCAACAAAGTGTTGGTTAACCATCTTTAAATCCAGTTCCAGAGTATATGAGGCTTTCTTCTGACATTTGTGGGCTTTGCACTGTACATGGTATGCTTATATACACTCATTCAAACATTTGTACACATAAAATAAAAATTAAAAATAATTTAAAAATCATATGAACAGCACACAGCTTATCAATATTGTCACATGAATAGGCACTGATTATAACCTGATTTAATAAATAATTCCAGTTAATGTTATAAAATTTATATTTTATAAAGCTCATAGTTTTGATCAATGAGTTTTTTGGTGATATCTGATTGTTCTTATCATATTTACTTAGAAATAGTCCTTATGAGGATTTTACTACAGTTGATTGCTATATTTCATCCAAAGCCATATATTGGAAAATAATTCTAGAACATTTCTACAAAGGAAGCCTTTTCATATTGGTAACAAAGAACTTTTAAATAGCATTTTAAGCAGTTCACCACAGTGTGTTAATAATACGCAGATAGAGGTAAGGCTACTTGCCTTGGATCCATAATCCAAGCAATCTAGACACTGTACATGTTTTACATCCTCTCCTTTTTTAAACTTTTAAAATTAATTTAAATTTTTATATATAAGTGTTATTTCTGCAAGTATATAAGTGTATCTCATGAGTTCAGTACCCAAGGAGTCTAGAAGAGCTCATCAAATCCCTTGGAACTGGAATTGAGGACACTTGTTAACCACCATTTACGTGCTGGGAACTGATCTCACGTGGTCTGCAAGTGACTACTGAGCCACCTCCCCGGCCTCTGCTGTTTCTCTTTTATGCTCCAAGAATCATCAAAAGCATATCTTTATTTTTCCTTTTATGTATACACCCCCACCTACTCACATACACACTCACATACACACACACACACACACACACACACACACACACATATATATATATATATATAATATATATATAATCTATATTTATATGGAGGAGAAAAATGTTTAATGAGGAGAAAGTTGAGTAGTATTTTAAAGTCTGTCTAGATATTTATAGCTTTCCCAGTGTTTGCTTTTTTCTTTTAACCCACTGAGTTTTACAGTATGCCATTATGAATTAGGAATGTTGATATTGCTTTCAGAGGAGATTATTAGATTAACCACAAAACCTAAGGGTTTAAAACAATATGGGCTGTTTCTTGTGGCACTGAATATTAGTTTGTAACTAATTTTATTCAGTCGGCCTAGCACATGGTTAAAAGATGTAGCAGTAGTAAGTTAGGGCTGAGTGACTAAAGACTTGTTAGTAGCTTTAAAAAAGATTATAAAAGGTAACTGATTTAGTTGGATTGTGGTTATTTTTGTTTTTATATCCCTACTTTTTAAAAAACAGTACTGAACTGGTGTTTGGAGCTTAGGTGATCCATTTCAGTAATGAAGTATTATCTTAAGCATAGGTGACACAAGGTAAAGTGCAGCGCCTGACAAGTGAGGAGTCTCCAAATCTTCCCGAGTGTGCTCTTCTAACTGCTGATATGCGGATATTGTTTATAAATATTTAAGCTACTGTTACTTTGAGTGTTCATTTGTTATTTTTATTGTAGCATAATCATTACTGATTTTAATTTATTTTTACCATCTCACTAGTTGTTATCCTTTCACCTGAGTCCAAAAAGAAAAAGCACATTTCAGGTGATGAAATCTTTTAGTCAATGGCTCTGAACCTATAAAAGCAGTGAGGGTGTGGCACTTACCAACATGTTGAGGAATTGTTGAACACATTCTATGTATTCCTAGCAGAAAAGAAGGCAACGGGATTGGCTTTAAAATTTTTATGCTCAAGTCAATTTCTTTCCACACTCCCTCTGGCTGGCTCTCTAGGAGTTCAGTGATCAGGATTTAGCTAATGGACTGACCAGTGATGAAATGGGAGGCTCACAGACATTTCAAAGCTGCTGTAACAATCTCCCAATGTAGTCCTATCACAGATCCATTGTTGATTTCAACTTCAGCAGGCAAAGACGAGGAAATACGGAGTTCAAAGCAGGGTGAAGGTGCTCACGGCCAAAAAATTCCATATGCAGAGATCTACTTAGGGCCTACCTCAACCCATGTGGACGTTCACTGCTTTTACCATTTAGAGTTCCCGAGAGAGCCAGTGTGGAAGGAGAAATAAATCCCAAACCTCACTAACACCAGATCCTTCTTAGTGAATGTGGGATATTGCTCAGCAGGCACAGCTGTACTTGCAATTTTATGTAAACATCTGAGGCCTTTCTTCAAGCAGTAGTCATAGTTGTTCTTTTAAAGCACTTTCTTCCTCATTTCAAATTCTTTCCACGTACATGACCTTCAGAAACTAGGCAAAATGTAAATCGTGTTAAAGAATGAAAGAGATAACATTTGGGCCAGGCCCCAAGATGTCAGCCATCTGAATCCTTCCCACTACCCACACTAACCTACATGCAATATGCCTGAGAGACATGGGCACAGAGGACAGGCCCAGTGAAGGCCCATTTTTCATCATTACGTGGCTTTTACCCTGAATCCTAATGGAGTATCACCTCCCCAGGCAGTTACCCAATGGACCTGGCCCTAGATTCATCTCACCTGCCAAATGTGTGGGAGCAGATCCCATCACGACTGCCTTGGAGTTTAACTCCACACCAAAAACTCTCCACCCATTAGGCCTGTGGCCAAATAGCATTGCCTGCCCTTGTCAGTAATCCAGTATCAGTGGAAGCATGAGTGCTGAGGGGCAGGAACTAATCCAATTTATTTGGTAGATGTGCAAGGAACAGAATGGGAACCTTCATTTCCTCTAAGTGACCAAATTTAAGAGTTGGCATTCACGTTATTTCTATGCCTTTATTGAGGTATGAAAGCTATGCAAAGTTTGGTCAATAAATTTTTTTTTCCTCAGTTCAGTATCCATTTTCTGTTTTATTAGTAACTATTCCCCGATTTTCTTTACTCATTCTAAATTATGTGGTACACTTGAACTTAATCCCACCTCTGTAGGTTGCGCTGTCAATCAGCACCCCATCCTTCTACCTGCAGTGATTCAGAGATGTCAACAAAACCAGTAAGTTTCAATTTTGAAATTTTCGTTAGAACTCTCAAGGGAGGACACAGATTTTTTGACTTATTTCCAGATTTACTGGCAACCATTTCTTTTTAAATCATTGTCAGATTCTTCCTGGGAATGCAGGCAATGCAGAGGATAAAGATACCATACTTAGATATTTTCAACTTAATATTCTCAGTTTATTCTCCCCCTCCATTCCTTCCCTTCCTGCTTTCTTATCACCTCCTCTTCCTCTTTTTCTTAAGAATATTAGGCTTCATTTTTGGTACTCCTGTCTAAGAGACAATTTTTAGAGAAAGACTACATACCACTTTTCCAGATAAGCTGCCTACTGTCTTTATATATTGATTACACACGTGGGAGGAGGCTTTGCATCTTCTATTCATATGCGCTGGTCTGGGGGTCAATAGATTATACTGGATGTACAATCTGGATACTAGTCTCAGTAATCAAACTCACTGTGTTGAGGTCTTGTAAGCATGCAAATGTGGCTGATGTCTTAGTCATAGATGGGGGAAGTTTATCTCGAATCTGTTATTCATTTGTCTTTTCTGTCACTCATATAAGAAGAAAGTTATTTTTGTTACCTTCTCTACCTTTTGATGTTGTAGTCTGTGTGATGGTGGGATTACCCATATGCAAGTATGGTCATTAACATTGTTTAACACACTTCGCTTCTTCAGTGGAAGACATTCCAGATCTTCATTAGGTTTTTCTATAGGTTACATTTTGTTTATTCCACTGTGGAAAAACTTTGGGACCCATGAGCAGAGAAAACATCTATATTCATATTGCTTTTCTTAGGCCATTGTACTTAGGGTTGGCAGGGCATGTAACCATCACTTAATAGAATTATGCTACTGAGATGTTGCATATCCGTGGTGAAATAATGGATCTTAAATATGTGCTTGAAGCTTTGCAGTGAATTGAAATCGTAGAGTTCCAACTTGTAGATGTATCAAGTCTCATTATTTGCAAGTTTCAAGCTGGCAAACGGAAGGGTTTCTGGCAAGCCCTGTTTTCTGAGTAAAATGATCTCTCCAGGCTAAGCATGAAGCCATCTGTAACAGCTTAAATTGCTTCCTTAGTCACCGGGACAAAGTAATGGCGAGAGTGAAATAGTTATTGTAAGTCGTTGGGCTTGCTTTCTCC
Organism: Eospalax fontanierii; assembly: GCA_035773235.1. Lineage (NCBI taxonomy): Eukaryota > Metazoa > Chordata > Mammalia > Rodentia > Spalacidae > Eospalax > Eospalax fontanierii. Next base: position 69,989,058 of record CM069524.1, on the reverse strand, counting down.
TCCAGGGTGTTCTTTTTGCCAGGAAGGTTTGCTGTATCCCGTTCTGCTTGTCTGCATGCTTTTTTCTGCCTTCAGTTCTGGTTCTAACAAAGTTCCATTTCTGTGTTTACTCTGATTAGAGTGAGAGTCTTTCATTTTATATAAAAATTTCCCCCTGAAGCTTGTCCCAAATTTATGGTAGAAAATCAGCCCAGGCCATATTATTTGGCCTAGGATAAAGTATCTGGAATGCAGGGAGCTTTGGTATTAGGCCAGTACTATTGACTCCAAGACCATGATAGGTTGGCCCTAGTCTTTTCTTAAATTTTCATAATGCCTGGATTTGTACTGGGAGCCTAAATGGTCAGCTTCCAGACTTTCTATCCCTGGTTACTTCTGAGGAGATTTTAGACTTCATCAGCTTTGAAAAAACATAAAACAGCACATGGCTTTTCCATGATTCTGCATAGTTGTTCATATTTTACATTTGAGATGTCAACACAAACTCTCATAGCCCCTCCTCACTGCATAGAGGCACAGTAAAGATTTTCTGTGCCTGGGGACATTTGCATATCTATGTTGAACAGCCCTTCAGCAATTTAGATTCTATTTTGGATGTTGTTTCTATCCATGAAGAGAGATAATAAAGTTGGGATCACACCTTACTTTAAAACCAGTAATATAGGGCTTGAGAAATGGCTCTGTGGTTAAGAGCACTGGCTACTCTTGCACAGGGCACAGGTTTGGTTCCCAGCACCCACATGGTGGCAACAATAGTTTGTAACTCCATTTCTAGGGGATTTGACACCTTCTTCTGACCCTATGGGCATTGCATGACATGATGCACTTAAATATATGCAGGCAATATTTGTCTAATATTATCTTTTACAAAATAAAACAAATATTTTTGGAAACTTCAGAACAAGATTTTTTCTGTGTATAAGTTAGTAATGTTTCATATTTTTCCAGATAATATATATTATAAATTACATAAATCTTACCTTTTTCCAGAAAAATCTGAGATTCTGGATATTGTCTCTTTTCTTAAAGTTTTACTATTAAGATTGTATAGCACTGTTCAGTTCTCAGATAATATTCTGAGAAATTATGCCTCCGAGCTGCTAACTCGAGATGCCTGCCTCTATTTATTTAATAGCTTATGGTGACTGATGGAAATTGAAGAGGGGCAAATGTTTCAGGCAGGCTTTCTTCAATTGGGGTCTTCTAAAGTACATGCTGTGATGCAATTCGCTGATATTTGTTGTCAATCCATCTATTAGAACCCAGCTGTTTGCACACTGTGGAGTATATTGCTTTCTCAGATTTCCACAAATTTCCCCAGGACACAAGGGGCTTAGTTCTCCATAGCATTTGCCCTATGTTTTTTTTTTTTTTCCTAAAAAGCCTAATAGTCTGTTTTTATTCTCCCCAACAAATTCAGGATCAGTGCATGTTCACGAACTTTGCATGCACATCTCATTTTAGCTTGAATCAAGCTTAATTTTTATGGCTTTGCTCTTCATACCTGAAAAGATATAGACATTGCTCAATAGCTGCAAGTGTCTAAGAATACGAAGGATATGAATCTTTTTCTGGAAAATGAGCCATGATTAATTTGGTGCCTACTATGTAATTCTTAGAAGAACCTGGTGAGCTGCCGTACCTTTCTGCTGATAAGGGTGCAGATTCAGAGAGGTTAAAATGTCTCTGGAAGGACAATGCTCCCCTGCCTTGCACTACTTGTAATGCGGTGCTGGAGAAGTAAACTTTGCCAAAGGAGAAAGGGTCTTGGAAATTTGTTTCCCCTAGAGAGTGCTTTGATTTATTCACTTAATTCATTTATGTACTTGTTAAATTATATTCATTGAGTGATTTTTATATGACAGACTATACTACTGTTATGCACTTTGAAGAACAGACAAGCTATGTGTTACAGATACAAACACATAGTTCCCAGGCCTCCTAAACTGGAGGACTTTTGAGGGGAAACCAGAGGGAGTAAATTTAGAATATTTATATTATTAGATTATCAGATGACTTCAAATCACAGGAACAGTCACACAAAACATTTAAAATCTATAAGTAGCAGACAAAACATTTTAAAGTAAAATTATAACATCTCATAATCCACTTAATTTTACAACTTTTATACAGATATGAGTATGCCAAATTAATTTCTTTTGACACATGAATTGTGTTCTACTGTCTTCTTAGTAACTTCTTTAGCTGATGATCTCTTGTGTTAACTAAACCCTCTAAAAATACAGTAGAAAGATAATTTTTAAAATTTTAATTAAAATTTTCTAAAAGTAAGGTTAATGTCCAACTAGAAAAACCTATAAATACCATGTCTTCAAAAGTTATGAAAGAAGAAATCTTTCAGGAAAAATATTGATCCAAAATTTTATATTTGGCTAAACTAACTTTTAAATATGAACACACACTTTAAATATATTCAGATATACAAAGAAAAAACACTGTGTCCAATAGACATTTGGGGAAAAAGACCAACTTAACTTCATAAATATCATAAAGAGATCAAGATAAGAAAATACACTACTAAAATAGCTGAACACTCAAAGAAATCCTAAGGAGCTACCCGAGTGCTACTACAAACTCTATCACTGTGACTGTATCTCAGCCAGAGATTTATTTGTGTGTGTGTGTGAGGCGGGGGTTGACCTTATATGGAAAGACACGTTTGTTAGTTACTTCCTTGTATACTTAATTCTTAGAAACAGAGTGATTAGGCACAAGAAAAACTCTTTGAAGATCAAAGACTCTTTCTCCTTTTATTAATTATATACATTTTATCTTTGAGGATGAGCTGTTTGTCTTAGTCTGCTCACACTATTACAGAAACTCTGCCTGCCTCTGTCTCTCTCTCTCTCAAGTGCTGCAATGGCAGTATAAGCAGCCATGCTTGGTTATCTATTCTCTGTGAGGGCTCTCTTCTTAGCTAGCAGATAATGGCCATTATTATCACTGCGTCCTCTCATGACATCCTCACATGTGTCTAGAGCCTCTTCCTCTTCTTATGTGGATAGCAGTCTCATGATGGGGTTCCAGCCTCATGACTTCATCTAACTCTCCTCACAGAAACTTCATCTAACTATTACTAGTTTTAGGGATCAAGACTTTAAAGTGAATTGTGTGTGTGTGTGTGTGTGTGTGTGCACATGCGTGTATACGGGACACAAAATGACTGTACTAGCTAGTTTCTCGCTTTCAGAGTTCCCTCTCTCTACCTGTAGTCAGTGATCCCAAATTTGCAATACAATTTCTTGTTATCTTCAACTCCCAGAGGTCAGCCACCGATGAGCTTTGGGAGGTGGTTGTAGGGCTGGCTGTCACACCCATATATTTCCTAATGACATTTTTGAAGTGAGTCTTCTTAAAAATCCCAGCTCGGTGCATATTATTGATGGCTGTTGAATGCACTGAGGAGAACTGATTGTCTTCAACATTCCTATCTTCAGGAGCATTGCATTTCCTCCTGGATGGTATCCCAGGGAAGTTCCAACATCTCAGTCACTTGACTAAAGGTCATTACCACTAGACTTCATTTAATTAACAGAAGTACTTTATTCTCAAAACTTTATGTTAAATCCTGAATCAAAATGAGGGAATTTGTGGCTTAACTTCAGCAGATATACTCAAGTGTTTCCTCATATATGATCTACAATCATTGGAATCATTCACACATGTATTTCTCAGATTTCATCAGATATATATTAGCAAACTCTTGTAAGCCTCTTGACATACATGTTACTTTTTTCCTGACAAGAGTAGATGAGAAATCCTTTCATTCCCTAGGATGGACAGTCTGAAGTCTGACTCCTAACAGATCTGAAGGCAATGAGGATTGGTAGAATCTGACTAAGAAACGAGATGAGACCTAGTATTTAAAAACAAACAAAAACTCAAGGACAAGGGTGCCTAGAGAAATAGCCCAGTAGTTTAAAGTGTTTGTTGCTCCTACAGAGGACCAGAGTTTAGCTCTCAGCACCCAACATCAGTGGTCCACAACTGTGTCATTCTACCTCCAGGGAGTCTGACGCCAGCTTCTGGCCTCCTCAGGCACTTGCACACATGTGCACATATAAACATGCACACACACACATCCATACACATACCTACCTACCCCCATACCCACATACACATTAAAAAAATAAAACAAATCTTAGAAAGAGAGGTCTCTTTCTGGTACAACTAATGAAAAGTTCTAACAAAGGGAAGTGGTTCCTTTGACCTGAGAAGGTAAATGCTGCTGGCCAAGGTGAGTCAGACAAGATTCACAGAAAATGTTCCCCATTCCAGGTCTAAGGCTCACCCTTCTTTCCATCAAGTGCCCCTGGTTGGTCTGGAGCTTTGGTAAACAACTACTTTTGTAATTTTGTGTATTTATAAGCAGATGTGTGTTTTACATTTAGACTTTGTAGTAGGTGGAAAAATAACTCCCCCATATTTGTTACTTTATATTTTAAAAGGAATTTTGCTGGTGTGACTAAAGATCTGGAGATGCTGATATTACATTGGATTATCCAGGTGGCCTAATGTAAGAATCTTGATACGTCAGAGCAGAGCATGGGAATCAGTCATAAAGAGGCATTTGAGGTGATACACAGCTGACTTTCAAGGTGGAAGAAGTGACTTTTAACCAAGCAATTAAGGCTGTTCTATCAGTTTTAAATACAAGGATATATAATCCTCCCCTGGGTCCACTACAGTATAGTCCCACAGATACACCTTGATTTTTAGCATGGAAAGATCTGTTTGCAGACCTTGGTTTCCAAGTCTGTAAGATAAAAAATACTTGTGTTGTTTTAAGCAACTAAATTTCCCCTGATTTGTTATAAGAGCCAAAGTAAAATAAAATAGCCATGCTTTTCCTGAAGGGATTATGTTAAAGTGAATATAGAAGATTTATACTTTTTCGTAAGTGCCTTAAGTTAATAGATGAAGTCTCTTCTGCTTCCCCCACCAAGTTCCATTTTGTCATCTTTATGATGCAACCGGGAATAATTATCCTCTCCCACTGTCCTTGTTATTTCTATTGTTGTAGTGGTCACACACATCAGCCAGTTGATCACCAGAACTCTGCTCTGTCTTGAGACTCTGGCTCATAACACTATTGTGACATTTCAAGCAATCATGATGCTCTTGTGCCAGGCACTACCCATTTCTATTGGACCAGTGAATCAATCTCTTGTTTACCAGGTTAGGACTATATCCCTTCAACCCATTATGAAGACGTATAAAACAGTCCTTGATAGTTTCATACATGTATAGAATGATTTTCATCATTTCCACCCCGTGTTGTCTTTTCTTATTCTCCCTCCCTCCCTCTTCCCAAGACTCCTAAAAACATTTACAAAGTCTCTTCCAAGAACCAAGTACTATGCCATACTAGGGTCTTCAGAAAGTATAATTTACTGCAGATGTTTCAAATGGGTTGCATTAAGAAAAAAAAAACTATCAAAGAGCAGAAGTAGCAGGAATTTATCATGACGCTGAATAAACGAAACAGGTGCAAAAAGAGAGACTGTGGGACCCAACTGCAGGCAAAAATGATAAAGATGGGCTATTATTTCATAAAATAATGAAATAACATATTAATCCACTGTTGGGGTCAAAGCTCTCATGATCGCTGTGTTTTCCCAAGCCCATCATACGGCAGGTACACATGATCTTTGAGGGATTTTCTAGATCCAAACCCTAATAATTATATATAAACCTAGCATGGGTAGAGACATGAAATCATTAGTATTCACAACTCTAATCATAATGTAATTTTGAAAATACAATAAGCAGGATATAATAATACTATTTATTGTGGATTACTTTATACACAGCACCAAACTAAGCATTTCACAGCATTGCTTCTGAATAATGACACTAATCCTATGAGGAAATAATTATTATTTGAGTGTTACAGATCAGAAAAGTGAAAGGTAGCTGTATGGGTAGAAATGGCAGGTAACTGACAGGGGAGAAATGATTCAGTGGTGAAAGTAGTGGATGTTTATTAATTGACAGCTTACACACTCATTCACTCTGTTGTTTCTTTAATCCCATAACCATATACATTTTTAATAAGTTCAATTTCTATTTCCTTTATGAAAGGATAAATTTCAAAACTAAGTAAATTATTTGCTAGGATTCCAAACTCCTCTACTCATCAATTTCTCTACATACTTAAGAAAAGATACTGCCATGAGTTGAGTTTGAAAATTATAAGATGAGGAGAATATTCATAAATTCAAAGTAAGAATATATATTATGATGAATCCTCAGAATTATTCATAAATGTTATTATAGGACAGACTTCCAAAGAATTTGCAGATACAAGTTCTCAGTGGTTCAGGCCCACTGTCTGTTACAAAGCCTAAGGACTTTGTTGACCCTCTGTTCTACCAGCAATCACTGTACCACCTGCCAGTACCTGGGCACTGAGCACAGGTCCTCTGTCCCAGACAGGAACAAGTGTGTGTACATAAACCACCTCCTGAATCCTAAGAGTTGCTGGTCTGTCAGTGTAAATGAACTTTCTACTTTCACAGAATCCACTCCAGGTGAGAAGGTGATAAATTGCCCCAAGCCTTAGGAATTACAGTAGGTCTCTTCTTATGTTAAATTATATATAGTAAAAAAATAAAACTTGTGGAAAGGCTAAGGTCTAGAATATGGCAAAATTTCTACTTAATTTTTTAGACTCATCTGCACTATGAATAACTTTTAGTTTTTATAAACATAAGCGTTTTATTTAAAGTGATTTCAAATTTCACTATGAATAGTAAGAAATAAAAGAAGCAATTCTTTTAGGGACGTGAGTGAACTACTCAGAAAATATTCCTTTGAACTATTTCTTACACATTAAACAGGGCAATTTATCTATTATGTCATAGCTATGGAAAAAAAAGATTTTGGGAAAGATAAAAACAGTAGGGTTAGGGGAAGGCGAGAGTGGAGGTGCGATTTCCAGGTGGGTGTCCTACTTACCGGCACCATGCCCAGCTGTTCACTCCCATTTGAAAAGAGAAGCTGCCAAGAAAGCTCCAAAGCGATCACTGTCCCAAGAGAAGATGTGAGGGACTGGGCCGTCGGGCAAGCAGTGCCACTCCTGACCACGGCCCCGACCAGACTGGATGGTGTCCTGACCAGTGCCACAGAAGCAGGGAGGAGCAGTGTGGTACACTGACCCTGACGTCCTTAGGAAGAAAACACGATGCACAGTATCATAAGCCAGTGACCATATTCACAAGGAACTGGACATTGAATGACAAAATAAATTTGGAATTGTTTTTCCGAAAGAAGCAATTAAATGTTCACATATATTTTAGTCCAAAGAGATTTACTAGCATGATTTATATAATGGAAAATTTGTTTTTTTATATGTTGATGCACACACATATACATATATGTGATCGTGTTATACGCCATACAAAATCCCCCTTCTATTGCAAAAAAGGGCACTAAAGACAGGCTAAAGCAACAATTCCATCTAAATCTAGCTTGGTGAACCAATGAGTCTGCTGCAACACTGACAGGAGCATGGGTGAGGGGTTACTTAGAGAAACCAGACATCTCCAACATGGAAAAGTCTACTGCAGCACGGATAACCGCTCACAAAACCGCAGTCCTGGAGCTTTCTCCCCGCCTCCCCGAAGACAGTCTCCTCTATTCCTGCGCTTGTTTATTGCTTCTAGGACCTTGGAAAGGGGCCTTGTGAATCTCACGACATTGAGCTTCCTGAGGTTTCAGCAGCTCCTTGAGCCTCTAAGACTCATTAATTTCCCGAGTCTTATGAGGCTCTCTCCTCCTCCCTGAAAGCGTTGTTTTAATTTGAAAGAAAAAAAAAAACAAATTACATAACAGAGATAAAAAATATATGACTGAATATATGATATATCTGATAAATGCATAGCATATATCATAGAATAATTCTTGCAACTAAAATATATTCCCTGGTGCTGGAGAGACTGCTCAGAAGTTAAGAGCACCGGCTGTTCTTGCAAAGGACCCAGGGTGATTCCGAGCACCCATGTGGCAGCTAAGAACCATCCTAACTCCAGCTCTAGAAGATTCCAGAGTCGTCTTCTGATCTCCACAGGCATTGCACAACATGGGTATGCTTACACACATGCAGGCAGTACATTCATATATATAAAATAAAGCATGAAGTATTTTTAAAAGATATATTTTCTAATGTTCCAATTCTTAAAAATATTGCATTTAAAAATTAATAAGACATACATTTACATATAAATATGAATATATACATGCACGTAAGATAGATAAAAAGAAAATAAAAGAAATTCATCAACATGTCAATAATGACTTCTTTTCCTGATTCATGAAATAATATGGTTTAAATCCAGTTTCTGTACACTGTTCGGTGTTTCTCCCATTTCCCCCTCTTATTGCACAATTTCATAAACTTAGATACTATTCATGACAGTGTTTCAGGGTTTCAGTGACCCTGGATATAGTTTAAATGAAGTTTCAAGGTCTGTACTACTTTTCCTTTTAACCTCCATGGTCTTTCAGTCACAGCCTCTCAGTAGTGCCAAATTCATGTGTGTTTGCTTTTATTTGTTTGATTGGTAGGACTCTCGGACAATGCACTTGGGCCAGTTAGTCTGTTTCTGTCTATAGTTCTTCTCTGCCTGTCGTCTTTCTCTGTTCCCTGTAAGGCTGACTTTCAAATCAGTGATCAACCTATTTTTAAGTTGCTCAGTGGGAGCCCCAACCATAGATTAGAAGGTGGGAGAAAGAGAAGCATTCATTCCACCCTGGGGGACCATAGGGCACTTTATCTTCTCCCTGGTTCCTTCCTCTGTTTCTCTCTGTCTCCAGTCCATCATGAGGTAAGTTGCTTTGCCCACCTCTTACTCCCTGTTTATAATGTACTGCTTTGCCACAAGCCCACAGAGATGGAGCCAGACAATCAGGGACTAAAATATCTGAAACTTTGAGCCAAAATAAACCTTTCCTCTTATAAGTTGATTTCCTCAAATACTTTGTTTCAGTGATGGAATTCTGATTAGCACAATAATCGGTTATGTGTTTACCTTATGACTTTATTGATTATGAAGAACAACATAACTAATAAATATTGTTTTTGATTATATAGTTTATTTTTATACTTTACTTAGCTCTAACTACAACTTGATGAGCAAGATATAAATTCAACCATTTTTCTTTGATAAATAAATCCAGGCAACTTAAGAAGCTTACTCACTTTATGCCACAAACATTTTAAATAGCTATTATTAGTTTCTCATGGATTACTTCATGACCTTGCCCAACATTACAACAAAGATGTGGCAACACTAGTATTTGAACTCTGTTCTTCTGACTCCAAACACCATGCATTCCATTGCCTGTTGAAATTTAACCAGGACCCCTCAAAACTTGCCAACCACTTAGATCATTGCCATCTGAGGTAATCGTGACTCTTCACCAACTTTACAATAGATTTCTCACAAGCTATACCAAATATGTGAGGATCTAATGCTTTTTAATTTTCTCCCAGTGCAATTCTAAAACTTCCAAGGTTCTATGTCTTCACATAATAACTCTAAAAACAAAATTATCATTAAATTTCTCTGCAGTCTTCGTGCCTCAGCCTAAGTGAAGATGCAGTAGGTTAGATACAGAGGCCAGTAATGTGGGTGGGATGAAAAGACTGGTATATAAAAGGAGTGTTGCTGTTAAGAGGTTTGGTTTTCAGTCTTGATTTGAAAACTTGGTAGGTTTGGGGCAGAGGGGTGATGCGATCTGACTTCAGCTCTAAAGGTGGGGTAAGAAGAGAGAGCGGGACCATGCGTTTCACAGTTATGAGTTTCCCCACACTCTTAGTGCTTTCACAATAATCTTACAAATGAAATAGCTGGTAATTTATGCAAAGCTCCTTTTCACCCTTTTGAAGAATTATTGGCTGGGACCTTTTATGGCTTTATATATCTCCCAGAACTGTAAAATACTACATACTACTCACTTGATCCTTTGACTTAAAAAAATTATTTAAAATTTATTTCTTTTTATTTTTATGTGTATGAGTGTTTTGCCTGCATGTGTGCCACATGTATGCAATGCCTGTTGAGGCCAGAAGAAGGTATCAGATCACCTGGAACTGGAGTTACTGATGGTCATGAGCTGCCATGTATGGATGTCAGGAACTAGATTCTCTGGAAGAGCAGTCAGTGGTCCTAACTGCTGAGCCACCTCTCCAGCCCTTGACTTTTAAAATATCTTATCTCCATTGTTGTTCTCCTAGTCTATCAAGGCCACAATTAAAAAATACGCATGTACAACAATGTATGCAATGTCTGTCTATCATGTATCTAATGATGGACATAATACATATAATGTACACTACGTATATATAGGGTTAGTAAATAATCATTCTACACCATCAACATGTAATGATTATATATGATAAAGTTTATAACAGACCATTAGGTAATTATAGAGATTCAAAAGTATTTCAAACAGTCCAGTGTAGTAATTTGGGAATAGGAATCCTGTCTAAATTTTATATTCCTCCAGTAATATGGAAAGGCTACACAGAAAGTGCTTTCAAAATAGTATTTGGGACTGGAGAGATTGGCTCAGCGCTAAGAGCTCCGGATGCTTTTGCAGAGGACCTTGGTTCAATTCTTAGCACCCACATGGCAGTTAACAATGATCTGTAACTCCAGTTCCAGGGACTTGCACACCCTCTTCTGACCTCCACAGGCACTGCAGGATAAGGCTGTGCTCCACACATGCAGGAAATACACTCATTCACATAAAATAACTAAAAAGTAATAAAAAGAATTTAAAAAATAACTATTTTGAAATAACTGGCAAGCAGTAATGATAGAAAAAAAAATCAGTGACTCAGCTTTGCATTGGGCGCCTTCTCAGTTTACCGTGGCTCTCTGTTTTTCCCAAACTACCCATGGTTTGTAGGGAACATGCTCACCCATACCACACTGCCAAGTCAGATTTGGACAGAATACAACTTCAGCATTTTGCCTTCATTTTTTATTAATTGAACCAAGATTGAGTAGTTTTTTCTTATTATTTAGACTAAAGACCATGTCTAGACTAGTAACAAGGAAGATTGTGATAGTGAGAGGCAAGATAACTACAGAAGGTGCCATACAGGAGATACCTAAGACTGAACAGTTTGGAAATATTTTGCATTCCCTGTCTTTGGAAGCTTCAGATTTGACTTATTTCAAGAAAATTATGATAACCTTATTCCAAGGCTAACTTTGGTAGGTAACTGTTACTTGTCTTTTTAAAAGTTTATTTGTGTTTTATGTACATGAGCATTTTGCCTACATGAATGTAAGTGCACCTGTGTCATGAAACGTCTAAAGAGGCCAGAAGAGGGCATCAGAACACCTGGAAGTAGAATTATGGACCAGTTGTTAGCTGCCATATAGATGATGGGAACTGAACCAGGGTCTTCTGTAAGAGCCATCTCTCCAGTTTCTGTTACTTGCCTTACTAATACAATTTGCCTTTTTTCTGATAATAACTTATCTGGGCTTTGTTATGTCCATTAATATAGTCTTAATCACAGACATGGTCTACAGAATTATATTAAATTTTACTAAATTTATAACTTAATGAATGATCAATTAATGATCATAATAGTACTAACTATTCACAAGAAATTTTGGTGATTGCCATTGTTTCTCTGTAGATTGTTTTACTGAAATAAATATTTTGAGTATATTTGAGATGTTATAATAGTTATACTCTTTAAACAATAAAAGTTTGCATTTGGGTGGAAAATTAAGAGGAATATACCAAAGTGAATTTATAATACTGTACTACAGGTGGATTAAAATATAAAGTGAAGTAATTCCGATTTACTTTTTACCAACTAGCCTGCTGGCACTCTCATGTTTAGTAATTTTGATTCAGTACAAAAAGTACAAACAAATAAATGGTCTTCTCTTCAAAATCAGGAGTCTATGTGGAGTCAGTGGCACTCACAAAGAGCCCTGCTGCGTGCGTTTTGATCTGTAGTTACAGGGTTGTAAACAGTTTCTGTGTAGGGTTTTGTCTAGACTTATAAAACCTTTCAATAAAGCCTTGGAGACATTCAATTGCTTTCTGTCTCATGGAAAAAGCTGTAGAACCAAAGCTCAACTACTTGCTATATAAAGCCACTTCTGAGAGTGTGGCCTTTCTTTAACTGCATCAGTTGCATCAAAGAAAGGAAACCAGAAATGATTGCAGCTAATGATAAGGGGAAAACACTGCCTAGAAAAGTTGTATTGGGCCAAGTATTTTTTATCAACTATGAAAGTGAGTGAAATAATTATTTTATGATAAGAAATACCATTATAAAACATAGACTAAACTTGTATTTACTCATTTTGTGGTAACACCTTTATAACGAGAAATAAAATTTTAATTGCCACAGTATTGAAAATGTGCCAATAAGTCTGTCAGTCAACACAACATATATCTTCTATAATTGCATCATTATATGTTTTCTGTTATATGTATTAGACTAATATATTCTTTGAGTTAGGATAAAGCCTTTGTAATTGAAAAGATCCAAGTAAAAATAAATTACAAATCCAAGTTGGCACACATCTTTAATCTGGCACTCAGGCAGTATAAATACAAGAATCAGGAGTTCAAGGTCAGTTTGAGCTACATGACACCACGTGTCAAAACCAAGCAAGCAAGTAAACAACCAAAGACACAAACCAAAGGAAACTAAACAAAAACCAGAACAAACATTATTTCTGTATTGAAGAGTTTTCACTTCAATATTATGCTTACTATATTTATTTTTCTGGGGCAATCACATTACTGCAAGGTGGTTAGATAACAGTGTTAAGTTAATATGCCATTTTTTTGATGTCCTGGAAAATGTAGATCAGAGTTTAAAACAGATGCCTTTGCTTCTCCTTTGACCGATAATCTCATAGTATTTGCAGTGAGGACAGAACAGGGTTTATACTCAAAATCGCCTGTGTTCCAGGAATGACAATATAAGAATCATTCTTAAAGAAGTAAATCCAGTTTTGTCAGAACTATTTATTGGAACCTTATCTTTCACCCTGCACAAAGTCAATTTCAAATGGATCAAAGACCTCAGTATAAAACCTGAAACTCTGAAACTACAGAAGAAAACATAGGCAGTACCTTCTAAGATAAAGGCATAGGAAATAGGAAAGCACTTTTTAAATCAGACATCAGCTGTCCAGGCATTATGGTCAACAATCAATAAGTGGGGCCTTATTATGTTACAAAGTTTCTGTACAGCTAAAGAAACAGCCAAGGAAGGGAAGAGGAAACCCACTGAGTGGGAGAAAATCTTTACCAGTTACACATCTGACAGAGGATATATATCCAGAATATATAAAGAACTCAAAAAACAAAGAAATAAAATAAACTACCCAATCAAAAGACAGGCTGTAGATCCGAATAGAGTTTTCTAACTAAGAAATAAAAGTGGCTAAGAAACACCTTAAAAAGTGCTCAATATCCTTAGAAATGCAGATAAAAACCACTTTAAGATTCCATCTTAGCCCTGTTAGACTGGCTAAGATCATGAAAATGCAAGACACAAAATTCTGGAGACGATATGGAGAAAGTGGAATTCTCATTCACTGCTGGTGGGAATATAACTTGTGCAACCATGTGGAAAGCAGTGTGGAAAACTCTCAAAAAGCTAAAAATGAATCTACCATATGATCCAGTTACACCACTCCTTGGCATATACCCAAAGGACTCATCCTACTGTAGAGATACCTGTACATCCATGTTTATTGCTGCTCTCTTCACAATAACTAAGAAATGGAAACAACCTAATATCCCTCAACTGACCAATGGATGATGAAAATGTGGTATATTTATTCAGTGGAGTTCTACAAAGCATTAAGAAAGGATGAAATAATGAAATTTGCAGGTAAATGGATGGAACTAGAGAGTGTTATACTAAGTGAAGTAACATAAACGCAGAAAAGCAAGTGACCTATGTTCTCCCTCATAAGTAGATTGTAGCACCAATTCTCTATATGTGCATATATATCCTGATGTAACACCAAAGTCAGGAAAAGAGAAAGGATACATGGAGGTAAAGGAAAAGCAAGAATCCGAAAACGGGGATAGCAGGGGACAGATGTACCAGGGAGGAGATGGGGAAAGGGGGTGTTTGGAGGGAAGAGAAGAGGGAGGGACACGCAGGGAATCTGGTGCTCCTTGAGGGAGGGGAGTCAGGAGAGGGGGATGATGGGAGGTGGGTGTGAATGGGGGGAGGGTGGGGATAATGCAGGTGCTGGGACTGGGAAGGGAGGAGGGATGTTAGATGGGAGGATAAAGAGCAGAGATAAATGAATCTTGTCAGGCTAGGGAACCCAGATGGAAATGTGATACCACTGAAATCCTCTGACTAATGCACAAACCGTGTAAATATTAGCACATCTATATATTCTGGGGGTGGGGTTTGGCAAGAAACACAGTGCCAGACAGAAGAGACCTCCTTTTGTGTGGCTGATAAGAGGGGTCCAAGACACTCCCAAAATAACACAGGTTATTGCTAAAGTTCTTGGTTAATCCCCATAATGAGAAGATAACACCCTACTGCTGAAGACAGGGCATACTTGGGATACAGGACTGGGAGAACTGGAGCTGGAACTGTCCTGGAAGCCTTCCACCTGAAGTTTAGTTCCCATAATGGTAGATGATAACATGCAAACTGCTAACAGGGAAAATCAATCAGTGGTCGAACCAAACCCTAAATTCTAGTAACCGTAACAAGCAGCACAGCACACTACCTTTGTGGGTGCACGAGTAGCACTGTTTTGGGGCAATCAACAGCTATTTAATTGGACTTAAAATCCTCTCAATGGGAGTGAACTCATGGGTGGCTCTGTAGACTCAGCCAAATACATGAGGTTGGAAGGGACCTAGATCCTAGAGAGAACCCTATCTGTGCCATCTCTGTAGAGAAATAAAATTTCTTACCATACGTTACATATGGATCCTTATATTTACAGAGAAACATACAGTACACCACTCATCAAGGAAACTTCATTTTTTGCAACCAATGGAGGCTACAGCAGAATTCCACAACTGGTCCTACATAGAGATTATATGACTGAGAGATGCCAAGTCCTAGGTGACGTATCTACAGTTGGACCTCTACACCTGAGGCTCATGGAACAAAGCATAACAAGGAATAGAGGGAAAACTAACCAATCCCTCAACTCTCATTAGTGACGCTCCTGAAAACAACACAGTGCTACGTACACAGAAGACCGCAACTAGCCAAATTTTATAGAATAAGGGACTTCGGAGTAAATAACCCTGGATTGGACTCCTATAGTGAACCTCACCCACCTATGGCTCCAGGATCATTGAGAAGATGGGGTGGAAAGATTGTAAGATCCAGGGATAGTTCATGAATTTAGAGAAGCAGAGGCTTCCAGGCCACTGGAAACTTGCACATGTGAAATTGTGGCAATGATGGCATTGAGCACAGGACCTACACCAACTCAAAATCAACAAGGGCCCAGAGTGGAGAGACAGAAATCGGTGTCAGGCCAGACCTAGACTGAGAATTACTGGAGACAGATTACTAATGGGAGAAGGAGAATATGCCTTACTTGATCTCTGGATAACCTGACCAGACTCCAGTGGATGAATTTGCACTAAAGGACATTTGGGTACTAATACGTGACTAGATAGGGTTTAACATGTATGATGGAATATATGAGGTCCAGTGTGGGTTGGGGGAGGTGGATGGATGATGGTGGGAGTATTTAAGAACTGTTATATGAAATGTATAAAATGCAATAAAAATGAAAAAAAGAAAAAAAAGAAAAAAAGGAAAGATCCCAAATCAGGGGCTTGTGAAAATTTGCAAAGAATTTTCAGGATAGGAAATTAGCTCCTCCAGAATGAGAAAATAAAATTTTAAGTAATAACAATCTAAACAGAGCTAGGGATATAGCTCAGTACTGTAGGATATCTCTCTGAAGCATGATGCTCTGTTTTTCGAACCTCAGGCCATGAACAACAATTATGAAAATCTCAATTGAATCGTGTGCTAGATTCTGAAATACAAATCTACAAAACATTTTCTGTTCATGGTGGTACATGCCTGCAATCCCAGCACTTGGGAGGTCAAGGCGGGAAGATAGTGAGTTCCAGGTTAATGAGGTCTACAAGGATAGTATTTCAAAACAGAGACTCAACAGTAAAAACAATGGAAAAGTAGCACGGCATGCACTGCAATGGACTCGATTTGTCTCCAAATTCTGGTTCCAGGCAAGAATGGACAGAAGGAGAAGTGAGAATCCCTGTCTTAATCCAGATTAAGTTCTCCAGCAAGTGCCTCAGCACAAACGAAAAGGGTGAACTGTGCTAATCTTCCCTCTAGCACAGCTCAGACAGATTATTGCTGAAAGCACGATAATATGCAGGCTAATTATTATTTGTCTGGAATCTGACCACAGTTCAATTCTTTGTGCTTATTTGCCCCCAAGGACACAAATAAATCACAAGGAATTCCCTAATTATCATTCCTGTACTTCTGCACTCCAAAAACTGTGGGGAAAATGTGAACGTGTGTGTATATACGCAGTGTACACATGCTACATTCCAAAAATTCAGTACATGATTTTTAAGTAGTTCTTCAATGACTAACACAATAGACATTATGTCAGATTCAAGAAAATTTATTTTGTTTGATGATATAGATATTAGAAGATGAACTAGAGATTTAAACAAATAACATAAGGTACTTGATTAGTACAGAGATAGGGAGAAGTTTCAACAACAACCTAACATTTATAGAAAAGAATTTTGTTTTTTGAAGTGGAGCTTCCCTATGCTGTTCATACTGTCCTCAAACTTGCTGTGTGGAATAGGCTGGCCATGATTTCATGGTCTTTCAGCCCCAGCTGCCCTGGTGTTGGGATGGCAGTTCTATTTTCGAAGTCCAGATAAGAGGATGCTACTTTTTTGTTGTTTGATATGGAGTCTCATTCTTGCCCCAGCTGACCTGGAACTTGCTATGTAGACCAAGGTTCATGCCTGGTCTCCCCATCCCCATGCCCAGGAAAGAGGGACACTTTTTAAGAGGTCATTGCAATGATGTAGTAGCTGTGACAATTTTATTGACACACTTCCTGAGTTTGTCATGAATTGTCACCATCAAAACATGCTTACAAAATGGGTGTCTTATTGCTAGATTTGATGCATTTCTAATTACTTTTTTCAAAGTCCCTGAAAGTGTCAGGTGATCAATGACTACTGACAAAATACTGAAAATTTTATATTGCCTATTTAAAGCCAATGCCAAAAATAACACTTGAAAATTAGATATTTTGCAATACTATTAGATTTTGATTCCAAGAAGGACTTTTTTTTCTGTTTACAAATTTTAAACTTGCATTTCTATGACTCAGAAAAATCATAATCTGAGAAACTTTTTTTTTGTTTCTTTGAGACATGCTCCTCATATAGCCCAGAGTGGCCAAGACTGATTTTGAATTCCTGATCCTCCTGCCTCTGCCTCCCAAATACTGGGATTATAGTTGTGGCTTATTGAAAAATTTAATTAAAATGTGTAATACTAACATAATTACAAACCTGACATATTCAGAAGAATTTACTTGCTGAAACATCTCATTAATCCAAAATATTTTTTATATAGAAGCTAGTTTAGCAAAGTGAACCTATTTTTAATCAGTCAATAATGAAGTGTGCATGAAAAATACTATTTGGAAACCTATGACATTCTAGTCCAAGGAAAAATTCAATTAGAGGGGAAGTAGAACACGGTGACATGAAAGAAGAGGAGGGATACAGCTGGGTTCAGTGTTTAAGTGAAGAGAGAGGTACTGAGGAGAGGAGAGGAGAGGGCAGGGACCGATGGGCCAAAACACAGAAAGACACCACTCACCTTGGATACTGGAAATAGAAAAACCAACCTCAAACTATTCAGTAAACTTCAGTCTTCCTTCTGGCTAACTTACATCATGCCATAATAATGTTACACAGGGTGCTGGGGGAGAAAAGACAGCGATGGTCTAACCCTGGCTTCTATATGCTGTAACACTGACCTACTGGCAGGTTGTGCCCACTGGTGCAGTAGTGACATTATGGTTACGCCTTCTGTTTGGATAAGAGACCTACTCCATAGGACAGATTTCATGCCTAGTACAGTAACCCTGATCAAAAGTCCATGACTGGGGAGATCACAGAACCTGGTTGTGGGTGAGGGAGACCTGCTGTTGTTTTGCTAAATGGTTATGCAGACAAAGTGCCCTCTACATGTTTATACATTTGTGCTGTTCAAATTTGATCGGAGAAGATTCTTTTTGCAACGGGCAATGGTTAATGCTGAGACTCATATCTATTTAACGTGCTGACTTTAAATAACATGGAGTATTCAGTTGTATATGTGTTATCTATATCAAATGCCTACCATCTAAAGCTCAGAGAACTTTGAAGAAGACAGAGAAAAAAGAGAGTAAGAGCTGGAAAATGAGAAAGAATGTGAAATGCTGACTTCTGAACATAATTTGGCTGTTGTATGCCAACTCACAGCAGCTAATTATGAGGGCAAGAACTGCACATAATCAAGCCAGTCAAAATCTCAGTATGCACGAGGGAGGGAGTCATAAGGCCCCACCCTCATCAGAGGAGGAAGGACCCCACCCTCATCAGAGGAGGAGGGATTGGCAGTAGATGTTTGCTGAAGGAATAAGAGTTGTTCTTCTTTGGGAATGTGACCACTGGTAGGTTGCTCATGCTCCAAGGGATGGCCCCCACATACATGTGCATATGGGCAGCATTAATTGGACTTAGGTTGTTATTCATAACAACAGCAATAAAAACAAAAAGACATGAAGCTGGAAGGGAGATGGGGTAGAGGTCACCTGGGGAGGTGGAGGAAGATAGTGGTAGATGGGTATGATCAGTGTACATTATTAAATGAATGGAACTTTCAATGAAAAGTATATTACCCAAAATATTGGGACTAGAGAGATGGCTCAACAGTTAAGAGTAGTAATTGTTCAGAGGACTTGGGTTTGATCCCCAGCACTTATATGGTAAGTAACTCCAATTTCTGGGGATATAACACTATCTTCTGACCTCTGTGGACACTGCATGACTTGGGTGCACTTATACACATGCAGGCAATATACTCATACACATAAAATAAAATTAATAAAAATATTTTTAAAATAAGTGAGTATATATATGTGAGTGTGTGTGTGTGTGTGTGTGTGTGTGTGTAAAGGCATACAAGTGCTACAGCCCACATATGTTAAGGTCAGAAGATAACTTCATGGAGTTAATTCTTACCTTCATTGTTTAGGTATGTTCTGGAGATCAAATTCAAGTTGTCAGGCTTCTGTGGCAAACACTTTACTTGATGAAACATTTCATTAATCCAAAATATTTTTATATAGAAGCTATTTTAGTAAAGTGAACTTATTTTTAATCACTCAATAAAGAAAAATAACATTGGGTATTCTAACAATGGCACATTTACAATTTAGTTACTTTATTCCATCTTTGTTATTGGTTTAAATCTTATGGTATCATTATTTTATCTGTGTCATATTCTTCATTACAATCTTTGAGAATTTAATCTCAGCTTTAATTTTTGACCTTTGCTTCTCAGTTCAAGTCAACTTTCATTCTATTCTGTATTTGGACATAGCAGGTGGATGTATTCCTTACATATTCCCTATTGTAGTACCATGATTTTCTGATACTCTTCAGTTAGTTTTCATATAGGTTGTGATTTTCTTTATTGAATTTTTTGCTTTTCAAAAACGTCATTAGGGTCTACCAGTATAGCTCAGTGGTAACGAATTTAGTCATCATGCATGAGGTCCCAGGTTCAACCACACAAAACAGTCGTTAGATAAAACTAGACAATGCCAATAATATCTAAGAAATTTTGCTCTGTTGGAAGTTATTATAATTTTTTCTTACTATATTTTGAAACTAAACCTTAGAGTCTATAAATGGTAATATCTTGCTCTTTTTTGCTTTTATCTATCTCATAACAAAATTTCCATAGACGTAAAGAGTTTGAATGGAAATAGTGAGTATAGTTACCTTTTATGAAGAATTATATTTTAAACACTTTGCATTGGCTCATGAAATCTCCCCAATATCCCTAATCATTTTATTGTCCAAGAAACTGAGATTAAAACTTTTAAGTTTAATGACACAACGAGGAAGTGATTGAGCGGGGAACTAGCTGCAGTCTGAACTAATGCTAAGATTTCTTTTAATATTTATTGTGTGTATATATGTGTTTTCCATGGGCTTGTACATGTGAGTACGGGGTGCCTGTGAAAACCAGAAGAAGAACTGAATCCCCTGGAGCTGGAGTCAGAGTTTTTTGTGAGCCTCCTGATATGGATGGTGGGAACTAAACCTACGGTGTGCAAAAGCAACACACGCTCTTAGACACTGTACCCTCTTACAGCCCTAAGATTTCTTAATTAATTAACTACATCTGTAATTCTCAAATTTGGAAAAATTTTAAACAAGGAATAAAATACAGATATCTTGGAAATGTGCCAGAGGTTGCCTGAGTTTGACTCCTACACATATGCAGAAAGCATTTGAGTGTATTAAGAGAACAGAGATATAACATGAATGTCAATAAATCCTTATTCCTCAACTATTAGAAGAGAAGAGGAGATATGAAGGACTTATCAAATGCAGAAGAAAGCAAGTATTAACTGTGTTCCTATAACTACTTTTCCAAATTCTGCAAAGAAAAAAAGGCCATTGGCCTGTGTAAATTAATAGACTTAAAGCCAAGTGGTAGGAGCTGAGTGACGCAGGTATACTTAGGGGAAAACTCTTATATTACTGCACCATTAAAATGTCTTTCTCTTTCACTGTACTCTAAACCTTTTTGGGAAAAGAAGTTGCATATGAACACAAATTATTCCTGGTTGCCATTTTTAGGAAGCAAGCTGAACATGCCTCAGAAGGGTTCCTGTGTGGCCTCCTTATGATGTAGGTTATGTGTGTCAAAGGTGCTCCTGCCCATCATTTTAACCTTTGAACACATTATTTCATGACTTTGGCTAAGCCTGCCAGGAGTGTGTCTGCCATCTTCTCTTTTGAGCTTTACTTCAAAATGAGCGTGTTCAGTAATATATATCTTAAACTGAATACGTGTGGGAATACCCATCCCAGAGTTTCCAGTGTGACATACAGAGCCCCCTTAAATCCCTCTGCTTTCATTGTCGGAGGGTGGCACTACCTTGGGCTAACTCTAGTGCTTTCTTTTCCTGCTGGTTGGTAACAAAACTTTTCCCATTCTTTTTCTGCCTGTGCTCATTGGCTCTGCACTCACCCTGAGAAGAACCCACTGTACTTACTGAGCAGATTAATTCAATTTGTATAAACAAACATCACAGCAGACTATCAATGGAATAAGACTCAAGACTTTAAATTAATCTGTAAATTTCAACTTTTCATCCATAAACGATGGTGAAGTAATATAGGCTAAGATAAGATAAATCTTATTCTGTGGCATTTATGTACTATAATGTGGCCAGGTTTATGCTGTAGACAGATTACATCTTACAAAAACTTAAATAATGTTTAGGGGATATAGCTAAAATTCCTCCTGGAAGGGGCTAACTAAGTTTAGTTCTTTCCTCCCCAGATCCTATGAAAAATGAGACACAAAATCCCCAAATCACAGTTAGGCAAATTCTAGCTAATTTACCTGGGCTTCCTAACAGAGCCGTGGGTAAGGTTACAGAAAATGGACACCCTCCCTCCCCTCCATAAGTTACACCAGTAAATCCACAACCAGCCTTGGATCTTATCACTTCCAACCAAAATGGCAAGGAAAGGAAGGAAGAAAGGGCTGACCTTGTGACACCCTCAGCTTAAATGCCTTTAGCTCTCCCCATCTTGCATCCAAGGTCAATGGACTGTTTGGGAGGGGCATAGGACTTTCCCAGCCCCTTGTTTTTTCCCAGGCAAGGTAGTCCTGGGTAAATACCACCTGGACTAAGAGGAAGATGTTTCGTCTGGCTTGTTCCTGAGAGAATTGATTCACTCTACAGGATGTGTGGAAAACCAGATGTAAATGTATTTGTTCAAAAGCCAACTAAAATATGCATACAGAATATATACGAGTGCGTATGTATAGCTAAAGGCTATATAACTAAAAACAGTACCAAGCAGGAGAAACTTCCCTTCCACTTGTTGCTCAGGGTAGTCTAAGAGACTCCCAAAATAACACAGGGCATTGACATATCACTTGACTGCCTCCCAGAACTTGAGGGTAAGACCCTATTGGGAAGACAGGCCATACCTAGGGCATAGGATTTGGAGCAACAGAGCTGGAACTTACCTGGAAGCCTCCCCCTGACGACTAGTTCTCATAGTATGCAAGCTGCAAGAGAGGAAGTCAACCAATGGTCCTACTCAGCTGTAAAGACTGATAAAAAACAATAATAGGCCCAGCGAGATATCTCTATTGGTACAGTAGTGGCACTTTTATTTTAGGGGTAATCAATGGCTATCTAATTGGACTTACATCCCTCTAACCAGGAGAGAACACACGTGTAGCACTGTAAAAATAACCAAATACTCACAGCTTTAGAGGTTATAGATCCCACAGAAAAATCTGCTTTTGTCATATCCATAGGCCAGTGTAATTTCTTACTGTTTTCTAAATATGTCTCGTTATATGTTTACAGACAAATATACTTGTCACTCATCAAAAAAACTTCTTTTTGCAACAGATGGAAACTATTAACAGAGTTCCACAACTGGTCAAATGCAAAGAATATGTGTCTGTGAAAAGCCCAGCCCTAAGTGACAAATCTACAATACAACCTCTGCATGGAAAGTTCAGGGAACATAGTGGGACAGCATACAGGGAGAACATTGATATATGTCTCAACTCTCACTAGAAAAGATTCCTCATGGAGTAAATGGTAATACGGAATACCAAAACTGGCCGAAATGTAAAGAATAAAAGACTTCAGAGTGCTTGTCCCTGGGTAGGACAACTGTATCAAACCTCTGTCACCCAGGGCTTAAGAACCATCGAGGAGGAAGGGGTGAAAAGATGTACGATCCAGAGGTGGTGGACGACCACAAGGAAACAGGATATTCTGGAAAGATAGGAAGTTACTTACATGGGCTTAGAACAACGGCGAAAGCATACACAAGACCACGCAAGTTCAAATGAGACAAAAGTCTAGCACAGAAGGGGAGAGATGGGTAAGAAGCCCTACCCTTAGATGAGAAACTGTTGATATCCAATGACTACTGGGAGAGGGAGAGTTGGTTTTTTTTAAGGGAATGACTGTTAATAGGTTGACCAGACTCCTGCGGAAGGATTCACACTGAAGGACATTTGGGGACACAAACTTGGCTTGACAGGCCTTAACATAAATGATAGAATGCGTGAAAACTAGTGCTGGGTCTATGGGAAGTGCAGATGGGGAGAAGAGCATCGAATTATGATCAAGGTGTATTGTATAAAATTTGAAAAAATCAGTAAAAAGAAATATATAAAAACAAGCAAAACATTTTTTAAAAAGAACACTTGGGGTTGCAAATCAAACCCAAAATTTCATGTATGCTAATCAAATGCTCATAGTTACATTCCAGCCCTGGAAACTCACATTAAACAGAATATTCTTACTACTTTGGTTCACATATTATTTTCCTACTTCCATTTACTAAACACTTCCAAAAAAATAAACATAATGCTTTTCTCGACCTTTTAGCACTGATACCATGTTCAATACATTGCTTGCTTTAACTTAACATATGCTCACAGGGAACCTGACAGAGAAGCAATCTCACTTTTCCAGATGAGAAATTTGAAACACAAGAACAATACACATGCGTATTCATAGCACTAACACCTTTTAAAGTTGGGAAATAAGAATCTCTTCTCCGTGAAGTCCAAGAGTGATCTTTTCTACTCAATTTCTACTCAATACAATTTTATTGAAAACATTTTCTGGGCAAAATGTATTCTCTTGATTAAAAATATGATGTCACCTTTTTCCTAGCTTTATAATTTTAGCTTGTTCAGCTGGCATCTACCACCCTTGTTAGTTCAGCCCCACCATGTTTTCTACTCAAGTCCTATAACTTCCCTGTTCACTTGCCTTATTTTCATTATTTATTATATGGGGTCCTTAAATAGAACAGTTTTATTTTTGACTTGTGTTTCCTTTATTTGGAAGTCTACATTGTTCAATCCCTCTAAGATACATACCAGTTAGTCCCTGAGGGCTTGCTTCATCTCTTCTAGCCAAGTTGTGTTACTTCAGTCTCTGGTTTGGAATTTGTGAAATATGCTATAGTTATTTATGTATTTATCTTAATTCCTTTATCAGATCCATGGAGGAAAGAACTTGTCTTTATAATTTCCATGATTTCTAGAATAATTTATGACACAGAAACTTAATGATTATTTCTTGAATGAAACAATTAAGATAATATGTAACTGGAGAGAAAAGACTTTCATGCTTTATTAGTGAGATTTTTATTGTTGATTCTCAGAAAATTTCAGAGCTGTTATAGTGCAACTTTCTCATAATAGAATCTCTAAATGTTACTTCCAGGATAGGTCTGGAATCATAATATACCAAACATACTTATGAGATCCTGGAAATCATTCTAAAATATCAAAGATATTGTTTAAAAACAATGATAATGACATTAATATGGAAAACACATGCAGCAATTAGAATGTATATTCATCTATGTGCACAATGTTAGATGTTTTACTGAATCAATATACCTTCTTTCCAAAGAACAGAGCCCATTTGTGACACAGAATGTAAAGATAACTTGTCAGTGACACATGGATGACTACCAGTTATAATGGTAAAAATTATAAATTAAGGTACCCATGGGTCATTCAACTCAGCTGGCAATATACCTGAATGAAAAAGGAGCACTGGACTTAATCTCCCAGCTTGTCATCTATTTCTTTTACACAAAAAGTATGGGATACAGGTGGTCAGAAGTCAAAGATCACACTCTGCCTGAATGGTTCATAAGGCTCGATACAAATACATGAGACCTGCTGGTGAAATAAAAAGCCACTAGAATGAAGGCCAATTTTAGTGACCCAGGTCAAAGGCCACTCTGCTTGTGGTGTTTCACAAATGCTTGACAGATTAAATACCTACCTCCTAGGGGTAACAAATAGGCCATGGAGCTGAAAGCATTCACAAGCATTAAAGCTTCATTCAGCATTCTTATGAGATTATGTAGGTCATGTAAAATTAGTGGTATGGTTATAATAATTTTTCTCATTGTTGAAAAATTGTATTCTAAAACAACATCCATATGTGTGATGTATTAGCAAGTCGTGCTATGTAAAGAGTAGAAGAATTGGAAAAAGGGGAAAGTGCCATCTAGATCGTCACTTTTTAGAATCAGAGTGATACCTTTCATAAGCATTTTTTAAAGTTTTGCTGCATTTTCCTTTTGCATAGAGTATTATTTTATTCACTATACAAATTATTTTGTGGACACTATACACTTTATTTAATTAAATACCTTAAAATTGTCATATTTATAATAATATATTTTGACCAGTAATTTGAGACATTAACAGAACTATAAAGTAAGCAGTATATGTGCATTATTTTTCTCATTGCGGGACTAAATACATGAGAAAAAAACATAAGAGAAGAAGGATTTATTCTAGCTCATAGTTAAGAGGATGCTGTCCACTACAGAGTTCATGTCAGCACAGCAGATACTCATCTGGCTTCCTGACTTCCCTCCTTTATTAAGTCTAGGACCCCACCTCTCGAAAAGTGTGCTCAGCATATAGGGTGGGTCTTCTCTCCTCAATTAAAGAACTGTATGAATCGGGAGATGATTCCAAATCTAGTGAAGTTGGCAATGAAAATCAACCATCACACTATGGAAAAGCACTTCTTACACATTTCATTGTGTCCTGAAATCAAGATACCATCATTACTTCACATATATTCCTCCATTTTATTTTCTTTGGAAAAATATGAATAAAATTAGTTTATGTTACATAGAGCTTCTCCTGTTTTAAACATTCTCTTAAAATTTGAAAATAGCAGTTTAGCTTTATCAAAGCCAGTGATTTAAATTGCATGGGCTGAAATCATGTGGAAGACAGCAAAGAATACGTGCTGGCCTCTACACCAGAATTTCTGCTCCATTAGGTCTGGCAAATAGCCGAGAGCTGGCATTTCTAACAGGTATCCATAGGGTGATGATGCTGGTTGTCCAGAGGCTTTGTGACAACTGATTGGGACATTGTCCATAATAGCAGACTGAAAGCCAAGGATTTCATTTTAGAATATGGTTATGGTCAAGTATGTTAATGTCTTACATTGTTATTAATCCCTTTACCCAAACAGCTTGTCTTTCAGACTTATGTGTATTGGATTTTCACTCACAATTCAAAGCATGAATGAGCAAGAAGGAAGTGTTAGTTCTGTATAGAAATATGTACATCTGTGTATGTTTGTGTATATACAAATATGTTTCTGTTAGTTTGAATATGTGAAGAGGTGGAAAAGTCATTGAGAAGAAGAAAGGGGGCTTGGGGTGTGTATGTGTGTGTGTGCGTGTGTGTAATTCACACCTCTATTTTACAGAAAGTCGTACTTAAGACATGATTGTTATTGATCACTACTATGTACTGATGCTTCCATATTAATACTGTGCATTTATTCCTGCTGCTGATACCTCTATTGTTCCTTTTATCTTTCATAAATTACTTCATGATTTTTGAGTCATTTCATTTGTTTACTAGCCTATAAAGCCAAATTACTTTTATCCTGAAATGTATCAGTCTTGGTATTAAAGCCCTGGCATCTAGGAAACACATTTAAACCAATTGATACTTATCCCACTTCTGTCAGTCTGCTGTATAATGTTATGAGGTACTGTAACAGATAAGTAGATTTTCTCAGGGAAATAAATAGTTAGCAGGAATAGTGGTAATAAATTGACTATTCTGTTAGCCTCTCTGGAGTTTTATCTTCTTTTCCATTTCCATACATTTAAGCAAATTGCTTTTTAATTTAAACTTGAAAGCCAATGTTAAAACTAACATCTAGGAAACATTCATGAATGTACATTGAAATCCCATCTAACCGCAGTCAGAATGGCAATAATCATGAAAATAGACAATAAGAAGTCTGGTGAACATGGGGAAGGGGATGCTATACACTGATGAGAAGAATTAAAATTAGTAACCTCTATGAAAATCAGTATGGAGATTCCTTAAAAACCTAACAGATAGAACTATCCCAATTCAGCCATACCACTCCTGAAAGTGTGTGTGAATCTCAGTCAGTATATAATAAGATTCTTGTACATCCATACTAACTATGGTTCTATTCATAGTGGCCAAATTATAGAATCAGCCTAGAGGTCCATCAGCAGATAAAGAAAAAAAATGCAGTAGAATTTTGTCCCACAATAAAGAACAATTACATTGTTTTCAGAAAAATAAAAGGAACTAGAGAGCATTATGCTAAATGAAATAAATCAGACCCAGAAAGACAACTATCACATGTCTTCTTTCATATGCAGTACCTGGATTAAAACTATGTGTAAGATGGGCCCTCAAGATGGTTCGGCACATACTGCCAAGCTTGACAATCAGGGTTTGATTCCAGGGAACCACATGGTAGAAAAAGAGAACTGAATACAGTTCATGAGAAACACACATGAAAATGTGATGAAATTCACTTTTTACAATGGATATCACTAAAATAAATAAAAAGATTAAGAAAAAATTAAATTACAATACTAATATACAGGTTAATATTTCTAAGACTAAATAGGGAATCATTTTTACTTCATAAATTCTTGATATAGTAGTTTTTAACAAGGAAGTTTCACACGAGTCAGTAGAAGAGATTTGCAGTTTGATATCCTTTTATAAGCCAGTTCTTCAATCCTGTATTCCACTTTTATTTATTCATCTAGGAGGGCTGGAGAAAGATGAATCAGCAGTTGAGAGCACCGGCTACTCTTGCAAAGGATCTGGTTTGTAAATCCAGAAAAAAGCAATTTGAACCCAAGGAGCTTGCCAGAGTATTTCCAACTAGTAACTATACATTTCCAATGATAAAATTACTAATCACCATTGCAGTCTTCACACCGGAATTTTTTCTTAAATTTGTCCATTAAATCTCAGGACAATGAAGAGACTAAGTTCTTCCAGGTCAGAAGGGAATAAGTATCCTTCCTATTCTCTTTCAGGAGGTTTTATGTGAGTAGATTTAAATTTGTAATCAAGTCCTTTCTTTGAATGCAAATCCTTTGGCAGAATAGATAAGATCATGGGTTTAACCAGGTAAGATGGCTCTCACTTATAATCTCAGGACTTGGGAGAAGATATGGGGTCTGCTATGATTTGGATGATAGCCTAGGCTACATGGTAAGTTCCAGACTAACCAAGATCCTATCACAGAGGAAGAGAAAGAGAAGGAAGAGAAAACAGAGAAAGAGCAAGAGGGGAGGGAGGAAAATGAAGAGGAGGAGGAAGAAGAGGAGAATGAGGAGGAGGAGGAAGAAGAGGAGGAGGAGTGGCTTTTGGCATCTATTTTATTGTGTCCACCAGCTCTGCAATATAGTGATTCTATGACTTTAAAATTTACCTCCATTTCACATCAAAAGAAAGAGAATGCAGGAACTGAAGAGATGGCTCAATGGGTGAAGTGCTTGCTGAACAAACACGAGGACCAGAGCTGATCCTCAGCACTTAAGTATAAAGCAGAGCATGGCAGTACATGTCTGCGATCCCAAGCACTGAATGTGGGGACTGGAGGTCGCGGGTGGCTAGCTTGGTCAGCCGGTCTAGCCAGACTCGTGAGCCTCAGGTTGAAAGAGAAAGCTTGTCTAAAAATAAGAAAGAAACCTATTGAGTATGATATCCAGTGTCAAACTTTGACCTCTGCATGCACATTCACATGTACCTGTGTGCGTGCACACACACACACACACACACACACACACACACACACATCAGATTCTAGATTTGGGTTCCCAGAATTCATATAAAAGCTGAGCGCAGCAGCACACACATGTGATTCCAGTGTTGGGTGTTGGAGGGGTTTCAGAAGCAGGCGGATCCTGGTCTCATCTAGTGGAAAGAGGCAAATTCCAGTCAGTGAGAGAACCTTCTTCAAAAAAAATGAGGTGGACAAAGAAAGAGAAAGATAAACACCATCTTGACTTTTGACCTCTACATTTGCATGTATACATGTATCATACACACACACATACACACACGCCTGCAAGTACCTAATTTTGTACAATTAAATAAGGATAAAGAGAATGAAATAGCAAGCCTAAGATTCATGATAGTATTTGCTAAATAGCCAGTAGTACTATGAGTAAAAACACATGCGCTCAACTATTTATCAGTAGACCCATCCACTTACCTACGTATATTCCCAGCATCCATTTACCTTTCATATTGTTACTAGGCACTTGTTATTAATCATTATGTCTATCTGCCTATAATCCATCTATCCCATTACAAAAGTCAACAAGACGTAATCATTCTAGGGAAAGAAAAGCAAAATGTTGAATGTGAATTATCAGGTATTCAGTAATATTTAGCACTCACTTGATGTTACCTGTGTTGTTCTTCCTAAAATTATCTGAGCATCAAAGTGTCGACCACATGGTGATAGCAACACATCTCTGCAGAATAAAGCGTAAGTTCTTCTCTCTATGAAAACTTCTTCGTAGAGAGGAGCATACTTATTAAGCACTATCACTTGCATTTGTAAAATATCAAATTGTTTTAGGCCTACACATCTCATTACAACTTGGGGAGGGCTAATAGGACATGAACTATTCAAGGAAGTAGCAAAATCAGAAAATATAAAGGAGATGTAAAAGTGGGAAGTGGGCAGGTGGCTCTGTGTGATGGAAAGCACAGGTTTCATGCCTCTAGATAGATGGCTGTAGCTATTGAATGACCAAAAGTACCTAGAGATTTACAAAATTCTCAAACGACCTTTGGGGTGCTAATGAACTTTGCTTTTTTTTTGAGAGTTTTTTTTTATTAGCAACCCCAGATGAGACAATTTGCCTCTGAACCACACTATAAATCATCATTAGGGTGGGTTGTGATACTTGCTATTTACTGATGCCGGATTCCGTACTAAAGTGTCTTTCTTTTCTTACTTTCTCTTCTTTCTTTGCATTCCAATGGTCATCAATCACAAAAGCAGCTTGGCCATTTCTCTCTGTCTTGCCTCAGTGAACTCCTACTTTCCTTGATTGTTAACTCCTCGCTGGAATGCTCATGGCCTCTGAACAGATCTGGACCCCTATTCACCTCTCTTAATGAGCCTCCGTTCCTGGCACGGAACTGCAAGGCAATATTTTCCATCTGTTGAATGAAGAGCACGACATAGGCAGTTAGATATGGTTTCAGAGACCACAGCAAACCAGCGATGCACAACTCACTTTTATTCCACAAGCCTGTGGGAGCCCAAAGGGATAAGAAGTCTTTCTGCTAGGTTGAATACAGCTTGGCATTCAGAAACAAATATTCCTCCCTGAAACACTCAATATGTTTCATATTCAAGCCAGAAACACTGTGGCTTTGAATAATCTAAAGATGCATCTAATCGGAAGTCATCCTGAAACATGTGTGAACTGCTCTTTCATACACCAGCTGTTTTCTTTCCATGGATTGTTTACTGGGTGGGGGATCAGCCTGCTTGTATTTGCAGTAGTTAGTAAGTGTTGTGGGTTCCAAAGGAACCGAGATGGCCTTTCAAAGACAGAAGGAGAATAGTTCATCGTGAGTTCAAATTGTGGAGCTTCTGGTAATATCACATCCTCAAATTTGGGACTGTTTCCATTTATAACGTATTTTGGAAAACTTTCATGTCTGATCCTTCTTGATGTAGGAATCCTTCTTGGAAAGTTGTTGAGTGTTGGCCAAGGGCACAAAAATCATGCCCACAAGCATTTTCATGACAGTACAGGGCTTTAAGTAAAATTTTGATATAAAGAACTTTAAATTTATACAAAGCAAAAATTCCTTTGTTAGATATTTTCAATAGTTTTAGTAGCTTTAAAAAATCTAAATAAAACAGAAATGTTTGTGGTAAGTGGTAATATTGTGTAATATTAATACAAAACCTGTTCAAAACATCTCAATTACTATTGGTGCATCAAGAATCAAACTGTGTTTCCAGATGTGATTTCCAAGACTCTTCCCAGCTACATCTGAACTCACTCCTGTCAAGCAATGTCACTCGCTCATGCCCAAAGTTCTATGTCATTTCTAAAAAACTGTTTTGTCTGTTTGAAATGACTTTTCATCAATTCGTACTTTAAAATTTACAGCCCTAGTAAAGACAATTCCATCAGTTTTCTAAACCTGCTCTCTTCATTGAATTCTTTCCAGTTAGGTTCTTTGGAAAGAATTACAAGCTAAATATTCTTTAGTCTGAATAGTAGTTAGGTCATTTATTTAATTTTGGCAATTTAATTTACAGTTAGTGTGCTAGCTACCTTTTATTTGATCACATACTGAGTTCAGAATGTGCTAGAGATTTATGCATTACTCAAGCACTACAAATTTTTGACGTTTTTTACAAGTTTTATTTTTCTTACTGTTATTCTTATTTACAAATAAGGAAACAGATCTCAAGAAACATGAAATCTGCTTAGATTACCCAGTGCTAGGTGATATGTGGGATTTGAGTCCAAACGTGCTCAAATACAAAACTATTTTTTCTAATTTGTTATACAGGCTTTTGTTTGGGGGGAACATAAACTAACTCCAGATCCTGATCTTAATCTTTCTGCACTCAGATTCATCTAATCCTGTCCTAGTGTTGCCAGTCAGTTTTATTGGAGCAACAAAGTTGATAAAATCTTGACTTAGTTTATTGAAAACCAGAATAAAATTTGTTTATATAATTGTCTTAGATTCTACAGCTCTTACACATGAAATAACAATTCTAATATACTAAAAAGTTCTCAGCTTTATGTAACTCACATGTTTGTGGGATAATCAGCCATTAGATTCCAACACAATAATTTATTCTTTTGAATACTTGTTGCCGGCAGCTTTTCTAAAGTATTTATATTTTAATGTTGATTTTGGTGATTAAAATTAAATTTGAGTTCTGGTCTTCTGAATGCTCTTTATTTTATTACTATTTTATTAGTTGATTTTGCTTAGGGCTTTTATTTTTAATCTCTAGGATTTTTCATTATTTTATAGATATAGGTGAAATTTACTATCAACAAGCATTGAACTATATATTTTTGGAAGCAAATGAACACAAGATCATTGAGAAAATAATTGTTTTTATACAAACTATAGGGAGAAAAATGGAAGTGGCTTAAAAACCTTAGCTATAGCTTTTGAGCCAAATAAAGTATTCTCTATTTATGATCTACATGAAAATGTTCTGCCTAATACACAATAAACAAGTATGACTCTTTAGGTATGTAATACATTTATTTATTTTGTTCAATTTGATTCAATCCCAAGAACCACATGGTATCACAGATAATGGCATGTGCTCCTGCAGCCCATGCACACAAATAAGTAAATGGTGGGAATCACCTTTAATCCTAGCCCTCAGGAGGCAGAGACAGGTAGATGTCTGTGAAATGGAGGTCAACTTGGTCTACACAGCAAGCTCCAGGCAAGCTGGGGCTATAGGGAGACCCTGTCTCAAAAAAATAAAAGTCATAGTTTTTAAAAATGTAAAAGATATGCTGCTTTTAGGTAACTTAGAGCACTTGTATACTGCATAGGTATTTATGCATATATACTTAACAAGTGAAGTTATTGACCAAAAATGTTTTGGTTCTTCTCGGGTTAAAATGCAATAAAAATTACATATATAGTCCAAGTGAAATATTCTTGCAAGTATAAATTTATAACATTATAATTTATTAATAATATATGTATTAATAACATACAGTCTGTATCCATGTAAAGCCCAGTCTATTTTCTTTTAAGACCTGTAATTTTGAAAGAGATAAGATATTTCTTCTGGCTCCAGTCTCTTTTATTTCTACCGTGTTCTTTATTGTCAGAATAACTTACCTAATACATAAACAATAGTATAATACAATTCTGCTAAAGTTCTTCATGAGTTCCTTGAGTTCCATAAAAGTGTTGAAATCTGCTCATTTAGCAAGCTAGATTCTTTAGCTTCGTTTCTATCCAGTTCTAAAGCCCCATCACCTCTCAGAGAACTCAAGTACTCTATCTGCTAGAAGACGAGATATCCCCTGTTTCCTGAAGTCACCATGTTATTTGGAGAGAATACTGACATATTTAGAGCAGGGAGTAATATTCAAAAGGACTTTTAAAGGAGTCCTGACCATTGACATTGGAAGAGGTGGCACAGAAGTGCTGGGTACAGATTAGGATTGAGGGGAGTTAGAGCTTGGGGGTGGAGGTGGGCTGTGTAAGAATCAGTCCACTGGAAGGACATGAGAAAATTTGAATGAGAAGGGAGAAGGTAGAGAAGTAAAAGAAGGAGGATAAAGAAGCTCAACTGAATTTGTTATCCACTCTACTGGGGAGTTTGCTTTCTATTTTGCTTGTACCAGCAGAAGGAACTTGTGTTTAGTAAGGCTGGCCAAAGAACAAAGATAGAGCTAGAGGTTAGTCTCAAAGACAACTCCTACTTAAGGGGAAAGAGGATTTTTTTTCCATAGGGCAAGGGATGATGTTGTGGGCCCAGGGTGACAAATGGGCAAAGAGTCATGCCCAGATCCTTTTCTTTTGCACTCAGCACATATTGCAATGATCCTTTTTGTCCAAGACACGCGTGCATCACCATCTTTGATGTCTCTGATTTGAGCAACTTTTACAGTTTGCTCTTGTGCTTTATTTTCTGATGAGCAGACAGCACCCCAGGAACAGTGAAGCCTTCCATAAAAGTGGGAGGGGGTATTGCCATAGACATTCCAGGGAATATTTAGGTGATAGTTTGATAGAATTCATTGTTATAATTTCAATTTTTGCATCAAATTTCATTTTTAATAACAAACTCACCTGGGTTTGCTATATTTTTGTTGAGTAGGTTATCCCCTTAGATGCATACAGATCATTTCACTTTGAATACTGTGAAACCATAATTGTTTCACATTTAAAGCACTTCACTTAATAAATTGAATCCTCGTACTTGGGTTCTTACTTCTTATGACTGAAAACTATCCCAAACCCACAGCTTTACTTTTAATCCCTGAAAAGTGTTTAAAGTCATGACTTTTTGTTGACTGGTGGTTAGTCTTGTGGATGTGACATGGTAGAAGTAAAAGTGGAATATAGGAACTTTTTCATTTTCAAAGTCTATCTTAAGATTTTATAGCTATTAAAACTTCCTTAAAGCCTTTGCAAAGAGTCTAGCAAGGAGCAGAGAAAAGCTGACTCTCACTACTCTTTTGAAGTTGAAACTGAAAACAAAGATAAGAGTCGGAAATTGCTTATATCTGAGCCAACTTCCTCTCATCATTAATGGAGTTATCTTTATCTCCATGAGCTAATAGTTTATTATTCTGACTGAATATAGAAAGTTGAGTTTTAAAAATACACCTCTGTTTTCTTTTGAGGCGACTAAAGTAGATAATAAACTTTCCACAAACCATACAAAACGAATGTATAAATCCACTGTGCAGCTTTGAATATGCTTAATTTCATGTTTATGTTAAGACAGAATTTCTAGACTCACAGTTAAATTAATATTGGCAAAGACGCTGAATGTTTACTGTTTTAAATACTGAATGAATCTAGTATTTTTTTATTGAATAAGACTGTTAAATATACCAAATTGCCAAACCTCTCCCAAGACTAAAAGTTTACTTTTGTGACATTTTTTGAAAACTAGAAGTTTTCAAAATGATTGTTTTGAATTTATTACCAGAAAATATCTCTAGGGCTGAAGAGATGGCTATGTGGTTAAGAACACTCACTCCTAGCCCCATATGGTGACTAACCACCCGCAGTAAGTTCACTTCCAGGTGAACCAACACCCTCTTCTGACCTCAGTGGACACTTCATGACATAGGTGCACTTATACATACATATGCAAGCAATATACTCATAAAATAAAAATAATAAATAAAATTCAAACAAAATATATCTTTGGACAATTTTAAACAGGTGTTCTCTTATGCAAATGAAAGATTAGCCGTCACTCTCCTTTCCTCTTGGCCTTCAGAATTAGAGACACATTTGCAGAAGGTCCAGAGCAGCATTTTTTGTTTTTTTTTTTCTTTTCTTTTTTGAGTCATTAAGCAGCCATCATCACAGTGTTCATAGCTCACCTGATATGTTACCATTCTTCTCCATTTTGGTGTAGCAGGCTCAGGGCCTTCAGTTGTGTAAGGCAGAAATAACTGTATTTAGAAGACAGTATTTAATTCTCGTGAATTTAGGAGCTTCGTGTCCCAGATAACAAATATCTCATGGGGAGGAACTTTCAACTTTTCTTTCTGTATATTGTGATCTTTTAGGCTGTGTTGTTTTTTTCTATTACATATAGTTGTATATTGCAGTATTTCTGCAATATTGCAGAAAACAAGGTACAGAAAATCAGACTTTTTGTGGTAAATTTTGTGGCACATCTTCCATTTTTACCTTCATTTAGAATGCATTGAATGCTTTTAACAAAATGACCTGGAAAATGCAGAGGCCTCTTCATCCAGTCTTTCTTTGTTAGGTATCTTAAACAGGAAATGTTTCCTATATACAGTTAACTTAAAAAGACCATTTCATTCTGAAAGTGAGATTTTTGAATCTAAAGTATTTATAAAAGTCCCAAAGTGTGATAATATACTTGTCCCTTTGATTTATAACTTTTTCTAACTTGTTACATGCTATAATTAACCATAGGAAACTATAGTGGAAAATATCACTGGAATTGTAGAAAGTAAGCATAGCAAAATTTGAATTTTTTTGATACACAATATAACTATTTAGCTAAGACTTGCCTCAAACTCATGATTCTTCTGCATCAGCCTCCACAGTGCTGGGATTACATATGTGTACCACCACACCCACCTTAAAATTTTGACTATTTGAATACTATATCCATCTAGCAGAAAAATAGTATTAGGATCTTCCCTACCTGTGTAGTCACCTGTTCCTAGGCCTGATATCAGTGTCAGCTATGGACTCCATCTTGGGAAGTGGAGCTTAAATCCAATTATAATGTGGTTGGTTACTACCATAATAATAATTCCACTATTGCATCAGTGGCTATATCATTCCAGGTCAGTTGTTGTAGCTCACAGGATTCACAGTAGGATAAGGTTGATGATTCAGTTTCTCTTCAGGTAGCATGCAGAACAATCTCCCAGCATTATGAAAGCTAGCCGGTAGAGACGAAACTTTGAAAAAAGCACCAGCTTGATTTCTCCTTTTTTGTTTTACAGCTCATGTATATACTATCTTCATCAATAGATCATACTGTCAAGTTCTGGTGGGTTACAAAGACCAGGGACAATGTCCAGTATTGTTTGAGTCCATTGATCAAAAGTTTCAAAAGAGGGAGTCATTGCTGACACTGGGCTTTTACTTTTCTAGCCTATGGTGTCTAGCATGGGCAATATCCCCCTGTTATCACGTAACATCATGCAATGGATCCATTTCTCTAGTGCTTTGAGAAATGTCCACACTGATTTCTATAGTGGCTGTACCAATTTGCTCTATCAGTTAAGCATGTATATTAGTGATAGATAAACTCATGAACCCCAAAGGATAGATTTTTCAATTTGTGCAAAGAAATTTTGGCTTAAATTAAGAAAACTTATTTCCATAAATTTCACTAGAAAGGTCATTTTTGAATGGTGAATTATCAAATAACATTACAATGAAAGGCTATGAGATTCAAATAAAAACAGATTTTTGAAGTGACCATGAACTTGTTTACAGATTTCCAGTACAGAACCGGGTGATGGAGATTAATTTTTAACAGTCTCTGACAAAAATGTAACCATATTTTACATTAAAAGTGTTATATTTCTCAATATTATTTGTAACAAGAAAAAGTTTTAGTAGTTACTTGGTATTTTAAAACCGCATCTTTCAAATTAAAAAGTTCTGAATTTTTAAGTAGATCAATTGGATTTAATACACCTGTAACTCTGAGAAATATAGTAAGGTATAATCTTCTTTAGGACATGATTTCTATCCAGAGCATGATTTCTATCTATCTTATAAGCAGAGTATAATATATGGTAATATATCATGATGTGCTAAATTTTTTTAATATTGCCAGCTATTAAAAAAGCTTTGTGAAAGATGATTTAAAAAAAAATCTGATGTTTAGGAAATCCCATAGTTAATTTGAATTGCTCAGAAAATGGGTATTGGATTTTGAGTCAATAGTTCATCTTTGATTCCCTTCATTTTCAATTGTGCTACTGCATCAAATGCTTTTTATTTTCCTCAAAAATATATATCGAAGCAATAATATGTATGCACGTTGTATGGAATGTTTCTGGATCACTTCACAGAAGACGTGGTATGTACACCGTCCTGTAGAGGAGGGGGAAATATGCTTATCAATCCAACTAAACTTTCTATGTGAGACAAAATCAGGGTTTTCTTTTGTTTCTTTGCACTTCCTCCTTTGAGAGTTACCTAAGGCAACTGCTGAACTATACATTTCCCCATATTTTGATGTCATTAATCTTAGAGATTCAAAATGGTACTTTTACTTCTAAATACAATTCTGTGTAATTCTCTTGTATTTATTTGCCTATATACACATTATAAGTTGTCATAATCTTTTATTTCAAGTGATTATTGCAGAATATTTTGCAATTGTTGATGCACATATTTCTCCTAATGTATAACCCTGTATTGCTGCTAACTAGAACACAGCCTGTAATTATTGAATGCTTACCATATGCATTATATATGTATTACAGGTCCTCCTCCTAACAAAAAGCTGTAAGAACATACCTTTACAAACTGCAGTGGCAAAAAGTCTTCTCGTATGTGAAATCAGGCTCTGTTAGTCAAGTGACTTACAAGATTTATATATTGTTGTTTAAACAAACTGTAGCATAGATACAGATGAAGTAGAATATGTGATTTGTCAGGCTGGAGTCAAATTCAATGACATATTCAGATGTAATTCTTTCTCTCCTAGGTCAAGGGTGAAAAACATCCAGAAGGAAACCATACTACATTAGAGAACCAAAGCTAAACACCATAAGATATTTCAGTTGTTCACTGGAAAAGGACACAATCTGCTGTTATCTGTATTACAGCAGCCAAAAGGCCAAGTGGCACTCACCTATTGCTTTCTGGGTTTTTAGACAGTGCTGGTGATTAGAAAGGAATTATTCTGTGTACTACTTTGGACTCTGAAGAGGAATAACTATTTCATTTCCCTATTGATTAAAAATAAATAAAAGAAAAAGAAAAACATGCACATGAAGACAAATGGGAAGATGAAGTATTAAACTACTAATATGGGTTTGAAATTTTAACTAAATGTTTCTACCTTTATTCATAGTGATGTAAGCAAATCAAAGTTGTGCATGTTGACTGCTGACACCATGCGTAGAAGGATAGGCATGAAGAATCACAGGATCCTCACCCGATTTTCCACCCACACCTCACAACTCCCTGTGATAGGCTCAGTCCTAAGTACATGTGGTCTTGGGGAAGGGCTAGAATATATAGGCTTGGGAAGATTAAGGGAGGTGCTCTCTATACAGCTTTAGAGGGGAGCACCCACACTCCTGTAAGTAACCCCTTAACCAATTGTTCTGTAAGCCCAGTAAGCTCATTGGTTTCTCAGAGTTCCCTTCGGTGGAAGAAGACCCATGGTTTGTAGTTGGGACCAAGGAAGGAAGGGGTGGACAATGTTTACATCATTCCCCAGGGAAGGAGTTTTAGCAACATAATCCAATACATATGGGGTTTTTTGGTCTGCATTTCAGAATCTCTAGTGCGCTCAGGCATCACACTGCCCTGATCTTTTCTTTAGCCACTTAAGTAGTGGCTGGTTACAGAAGACTCCCATCGCTGTTCCTTGAATGAATTCATAACTTGTATGCTGTATAGAGCTCATAAAATGATCACATACTTTATCTCATTTAAATATTGTGAGAATTATATTCTGCTAGACTTTGGTCACTGGGGGATGAGGATGTAGCTCAATGGTGGAAAACTTGCTTAACATGTGTGAAACTCTGGGTTTGATAGCCAGTACTAAAAAACAAAACAAAGATTAAGATACAGGGGTCTAGAGAGTAACTTGTATGAGATAAAAAAGCTGCTGGGTTATGGAACTAGGTTTCTTTTAGAATTTTTTATTTTTTTATCATATGCATTTATGTGGTACAGTGTGCTAATTTAAAATTATTGATGTTTGATGGTTTTTATTTTTGTTGTTAATAGAAAGTTGAAATCCACTTTTGTTTTCATTGCCTCTGCTCCAACTACTCATAATCTATCTACTGAGGATTCCCAGGGGAACATCTCTGAGCATGTTGGGACCCTTTCGGTCATCATTCAAATGATGTTCACTGTGTTTCATAGCTGCTGGAGAACTGCTTCACAAAGCTTACTTTGGTTTATCCATGTGAATTTACAAACTTACCAAAAGTGTGTTTTCAGTAAGCAAGGGATAAGTTCATAGGAGCAAAACAAGTATTTATGTTTAGAAGTGTGACGACATGATTAAGAGACAGGACTGGTGATCTCATTTCACTCCATTCTATCATAACAGAAAACACCATACTTGTCACTGTCTTAATAATTAGATCATCTCTATTCTGTAGATGGTAGTTGCTCAGAAAAATGAAAGAATTCCATTTAGGGGTTGGGAATCATAGTTTATCCTCAAATTGGTATGTTTCCGATGGTTTAATTTGAAATCTGAATTTGTTAGAAGAAAAGGTGAAGCATGTGTAGCTAAATGAAGTTTGAGTATGTAAGGACATGACATGCTCACAGAATGTGTTTAGGCATCGGGAGACACGGGTAGTGGCTAGGGAATGTTATAAAATGCAGAGAAAATTTTGGACACCTCACAGAGAAATTATCTCTATGATTCAGGTGATAAACTCATATTATTATTTATCTGGAATTAGGCAATACTATAAACAAAATTGCAGGTTAATGATGAGAATTCAGGTCATAAACTGACAGAAATGATGCCAAATTATGTGTGTAGGAACTTCGATGTGACCATAGGCAAGATACTCAAGATTTCTTAGTTTTGGTGTGAATGTTGGTAACATTGTATAGTAATTATATTTACTTCAGAGTATTTCAGATGATGATTGAATGGAAAATTGTGTGGAAAGTGCAGAGCAAATGCTTGACATTTACTATGTGCTCAGTTATTGTTAGATAATACAGTGCTGATGTAATACTCTTTCCTTTACATAAAGGCACATTTCCTTGAGAATACTTGTCAAAACATATAGGAATATTTAGTGACCCTTTGTTTTAAATTGCTAGAGTCAGAAGAAAATACCCAGTGAATGTTTGTATATTCATAGTCTGTAAGAAATTGATTTCAATGAAGGAAAAAAATTCATCATCAGGCCAGAGCAACTATCAGTCTCCAAGATTGATTTTCATGAGTGTGGAACGATAATATTTTACCCAAGGTTTCCAAAGTGAGAGCTTTACAAGGAGGTTGACTGGTAGTTAAGTCTGTTTAAAAAGATGTTTCTGTAAACATGCTAAAGTGCTTCCTGTTTCAGACTAGTCTTTGCTGAGTGATGTGGCATTGTACAGTGTGAGTGCCTGGAACTTAAAGCGCAGGAAGCTATAGCTCATTCTTAATGAATAAATCATGTGTGCTCCTGCTGCCAACTCTGCTGATGCTTTTGTAGAAGCCAAGGATAGTAATATCAATGGTCAGGACCTAGCAGACCAGCTGCTTAGTACCCTGATGCGGCAGTAGCATCTGCTCCTATCCTTTCTTTTCTCTCTCTCTTCCTTTCTCTCTCTCTCTCTCTCTCTTTCTTTCTTTTTTCCTTTAGAACATGGGAGCACAATTGTAAAACTAAAACCATTGACTGCAAGAATGTATTCATATTTTAACCATTGATTTTTATGTAAGGCAATAAGACATCTGTAAAAGTAAGATGGTGTTGCATAGTTAATATAACCTGATTCTGTGAGGCATTCCATCGTCTAAATAGAATTCAACTGAATTCATGCTGAAATTGCTTGCTGTGCCACTCTGGGCTATATGTAATATTATCAAGAAGAGGAAAATGTGGACACTGCAAAAATAATTTAAAAGAAAAAAATATTTTAGTGCATTGCCACTTAAAAAATCTAAATTGATGGTTCAGTTTTAAAAGATAAATAGGTATTAATAACTAGTTAAGTCAAACATACAAAAAGCAATTGAGTTTAGATTTTCGCTAACTTACATTAATTTCACATATGTAAAACTTGTGTATGCAGACACAGGAATAGTTTCCTTTTGAGGTCAGACACTGAACCTAAAATGAGGAATTCTCACTTCAGAATTACTTTGAATACCTATTTTTATTTTGTCCAAAGTGATAGTGTGCCCAGTGTATTAGTTCTGAATTACACCGAAACCTTCATTTAGCAAGTATCCATATGCTTGTAGAAATTTTGGCTTTGGTAAAAATTTATTCATGCAACAGTTCAATAACAGAACTGTGAAAAAAGCCCTGCATTCTTATGACCATACCTGGCTCAAAAATTATTTGATTCATAGCTTATAGAAACTTTTATTAAACTAGGAAGAATAATTAAGTGAATATATTTTTACAATATAGTATGACAGTCTTTATAATAAAAGCATTTGCAGGATACTAGGTAAGCACAGAACAGGAGCCAGTAATTCACATAGAGTGATGATAAGAGCGTAATTATTGGAGAGAGAGAGAGAGAGAGAGAGAGAGAGAGAGAGAGAGAGGAGAGAGAGAGAACAAACTGTTAGGTTGTAGTTTAAATGAAAACATTCTAGTTATGACTAGAAAGTGGGAAGAGGCATTAGAAACTTTAATTACAAGTGATGTGTGAACAGGTAGGCCTTTTTAGAAGACTGACTCCCACCTTGGGTTAGAGAATAAACATGATAATGGTGAGATTGGAGGACAAGAGACTAGTTGGAAGGCTGTGAAGGTAAGTGAATGAAATAGAAAATACAGATTTCTGAGCTAACACAATAATTTGAATTATATCAGGTTTGTAAAGATGTTAATGTATTTGAGAGAACCTTAAAGTATTAACTCTGAAATGCTTGGTTATATGAGTGGGCCATGAGGAACAGGTAAATGGAATGAAAATTTCCTTATTTTTCCCAAACACATTCTTCTGTGAAGACAGAAATTTTGGAAGGATTATATGTATTTGATAGAAATGGAAATGTAGTTGATATTCAATACTTAAGTGTGCTGTATACTTACGTGGCATTTTGAAAAGCTATAAATGGTTAAGAATTCTGCTATTTGTCAAGCTACACTCTAAATATCTACTTTAAAATTTCTTATTTATTTATTTATTTATTTATTTGGTGTGTATGAGTATGTTGCCTGCGTGTATTTAAATGCACTCGTGTCATGTAATGACTATGGCGGTCAGAAAAGGGTGTTGAATCCCCTGATGATGGAGTTAAGAAGGATTGTTAGCTATCGTGTGGGTGCTAATAATTGAATCCAGGTTCTCTTCAATAGCAACCAGCGTTCTTAATCACTGAACCATCTGTCCAACCCTCAGTATCTACTTTTATAACATGAAACAAAGGCTGCTATTAATCATAATTAGAAAAGACTCTTTTTGCAGTGAATTGCAATGAATGAAGAAACTCATGGCTGCCCAAGATGCTGAGAATAAGCTATTAACAAGGGCCCATTCTTAAAGAACACACTTATACTAAGGCCCGGGGGATATGTGGAAGACGAGACAGACAAGTATGAACAGGTGGCAAAATCCCATCTTCTAGACAATACAACCTAAATAATCTTAAATTCACAGTCACTATGTTTACTAGCACTGGACCCACACAAGATAGGCTCTCTCTGTAGTCAGTCATGGTAGGGGAAGGGTTCATAAGACTCTACCTCTTAATTCTGAACTATTGACTACTGATAGACTCTGGTAGAGGCGGAGTCGTTGTTTTCAGTTTTGTACCCAGTAGTGAAATCAGCAGGCTCCAACAGATAGTTTGAATCCCAAGATCACACAGATGGCCCTGGTCATACCCAGAGGGACATAAACAAAGCAAAAAGCATGAATGTAGGAAAGGGATTTGTAGGGAAGCGGGTGTGGACTGGAGAGGGAAGGAGATGAGAGCAGGGTGGTGGTGAGAGTAATGATCATTTATGTATGTGTGTAATTTAGCCAGGTTAAAACAAAAAAGAACCTGGTATTATTTTCCAGTGATTGTTATAAAAATACTAACAGTAAACTTCGTGAATAACAACACTAAAATTCCTTCTTTCTGAGCTCTGGAGTCACCCATTCTGAACTTTATATCACTGGGCTACATGTATCAAGGTGTCAGCAGATCCCTGCTCCCTCTTGAATGAACTTGGGGAGAATCTTTTCTTTCTTTCTCCTAATTACTCACTTAGCATTTCTTGGTTTGTGACCATGTCAGTCCTCTCTTTAAGGCCACTGACTTCAAACATCTCTACACCTGCCTTTACATGGCCTCTTAGGGTTAGGGTTAGGGTTAGAGTTAGAATCTTTCTGTGCCTCTTTCTTGTGAGGATATTGCATTTAGGGTCTATCTGATACTCTAGAATTACCTGCTCATCTCAAGAGATCAAGCAGCATCTCAAATATCAACTGACACGTGATTATTGGGGAAAACTATTTGATTCCATGTTTTATCTAAATATTGTCCTAAAAAAAATCATCGTTGGAAGGCCCTGAAAATCCTGTTCTAGAAATCAATAGACTGAGCCCATAGTGAATATGCATGCTTATTTTCTTTCAGACTAAGATTTTAGTTAATCATTTGAGGGAAGACACTTCCTTTATCAAAATGTGGGTTTTTTCCATTTTATTTCTAGTGATAATATTGTATTCTTTGAATCTGGGGGTGGCTGAATTTTAATACTCTTTTCGTATCTTATTCTGGGATTTTTAATATCTAAGCTCAGAAAATATTTCCCTGAATTCACAGTCTTAGATTTTGCTCTCTCTGAGTTTGACTATTACAATAAACATATTCCTTAATAAGAAGAAAAGGAAGCGGGAAAATATTGCCCAGACACTAATTTAACAATTCATGTCTTTTGAGCTTTCATTGAATATTGAACTACACATCTTCAAATTTGTTTTTTAATCAGAAAACTTTTAAAAAGTTTTAAATCACTAAGCAAGATCATTTTCTTAATTGAAGAAAGGGAAATTTTGAAATATAATGCCAATATATATATAACTTTAGAAAAATTCTATCATATATAACATATGATAGCAATTTACCATGTATATTATATGATGGAATTTTCAAATTATACTTGAAAATATGTATATACATATACACACATACATTTACACCTTTGAAGCTTCTGGCATCATCACATACATGAAGACTCATTATTGGAAAAATTTTAATCATCTGGATCTTTATTCTAGAGAAGTGAAAATATCTCAGTATAGTATATAGCAATTCTATCACTGTAGAGAAAATCAATTCCTACCCAGAAATTTGTGAACAATAATGACAACAAATCTTAAATGCTAAGGTAAACAGGTCCACAGATTTGGAGGTGTGGGCATGAGTGT
This sequence comes from Eospalax fontanierii, assembly GCA_035773235.1. NCBI lineage: Eukaryota > Metazoa > Chordata > Mammalia > Rodentia > Spalacidae > Eospalax > Eospalax fontanierii. Next base: position 69,944,309 of record CM069524.1, on the reverse strand, counting down.
ATCCAAGAAAGTCTTCAACACACTAATAAAACACTGCTTTGTACTGAGACAAGTCCTTGCTGACGTAAGCTAATCACCGATATCTAGATCCCTTAATTTTAGGGAAAACTAATGCAGTGGAGAAGACTGTGATGTGTGCTGTATTCAAATTGAAAAATGCGTTCTTTGTTTCAGTTCAGGACTATGTCTCAAGAGATACGGTTTTCTTAGTAACTCTGGCCTGTGGTCAAGAGCTCTATGTCATTGACGCAAATCTACAAGGGGCCTCATTTCTCTCATTTTTTGCTGTCTAGTTAAAACTCTGGCTAAGCTCCTGCAAGGGACTGAAGCCTAGTTCATGAATTTTCTGATTCTTGATACTATAGCTTGACCATTCTACATGACAAATTGTTATTCCAGCCTTTCTGAAGCACTGAAGAACTAAGCAGAAAACTAAAAGCATGAGCTGCTTTTTTATGTCTTGTGTATGATGGTTGCTAGAACATCATAAACCAAACAAAAAAAAATTTGTTCTTTGCTACAAAAAATTTGTTTTGATTGCTTTTCTTTTTCTTTCTCTTTTTTTTTGTTTCAGAAAACAATAATTTTTATTATTTTTTAGGTTTCTGACTGGCGTTACTTATTTTATTTTTTATTAAATCATTGTGTATTTCATACAAAATATCTCAATCAGTCTTAATCATGTTTATAGTCTGTTCCCCAACAGCACTTCCCCATAACCCCCAGCTGGAATTCTTACATTCTTTCAACTGTGTTAAGCCCTATTTTGTCATGTTAGTGTCTCCAAATATTCCTCACTGCAGGTTCATCCACTGAGGTCTAATCAGCCTACCCACAGCCCCTCACTTTAAGAAGATTAGCTCATCCTCATTCAACAGTAATAAGTTGCCAATATTCCATCAGCAAAGATTGGGGTCTGCTAACCATTTTTCTAGTTCCATGCTCGGTTTTTGTCTGCATGAGTTTGCATGGGTTTTGAGCATGCAGACGCCATGGCTGTAGGTTCATATGAGCAGGGTCCCAGAAGTTTGTAGGATTCTATTTCCATATGGTCACGCACCTCCTCCTTGTTTCTGATAATTTTTCTGTTCCCTCTTACACAATGGTCCCTGAGGCCTGGATGAGTGAGGCTTAATATAAGAGTCCTGTCCAGGCACCCACACTCTGAAGACTCCTAATCTCCATTCTTTAGCCATCTGTCACGTTTTGTGTTCCTGACCCTATGTTGCATGGAGGAACTACATTAAAGAGAGCTGAGAGATTCATTAGTGTCCTCTTTACTCCTTGTTCCATGTTGTGTGAGTCTTGGATGTAGAGGTTACATTGTAGATGTGCCAGCATGGGAAATTCATGAACAATGTCTGTGTGTGACCAGTTGTAGTACTCTGTGGTAGTCTCAATCTGGTGCAACAGAAACTTCTTTGATGAGTGGTGACTGGGATACTTGATACGTGATAGTTTTGATACTTGATTTTAAATATATATATATATATCTTACTAAGAAGTTACAGTAGCCTAGGGATGTGGCAGTCTTTGGGATTTCTCTAAGATCTATGACCTCTAAAGCCATGTGTATTTGGCTATGATTACAGTACCACACAATGGGGTTTCCTCCCATTGAGTGGGCTCTAAAACAAGTTAGGTAGCCCCAAGATTAAAGTGCCATTACTGCACCAGTGTCAAATGCTATGCTGGTCATTGATGTGGTTATTTGTTCAAGAAGCTGGTGTTGGGCAATCAATTGAAGTTCACCCTTGGATGCTTACATAGTGCTTTCCAGAGCTATGAGAGCTAGCTTCAGGGGAAGTGGTTTCCAGGTCTGTTCCAGCTCCATTACTCCAAGTTCAGTCTCTGAAGTATGTCCTATTTTCAGCAATAGGATCTTATCTTCAAATTCTGGTTGGCAATCAAGGACTGTGGCAATATCCTGTATAATTTTGCAAGTTTCTTGGACCACCCTGGCAAACAACTTAAAGGAAGATCTCTCCTGTCTGGCACTGTTTCTTCTTATGTAGCCTTCAGCTACACACATGGGCTAATGTAGAGATATCGTATGTGGAATTTGTCATTGGATTGTTGGACTAATATGATTCCCTGTGGTGTTTTACACTAGCTAGGTATTATTTCTCTCTCTCTCTCTCTCTCTCTCTCTCTCTCTCTCTCTCTCTGTCTAACCCTCCCACCATGTCTTCCCCCATTTAAAGTGTCCCCATTTCTCCCTTGACAATACCAATCTCCTATGGCTACACCTCTCTTGAGCTCCTTCTTTCCATTTATCCCCATAGTTCCTTGTTTAAACAACCATCCCATTTAAATACAACACTTTTATTTATTTATCCCTAGTAATAACTGTGTCCTACTATTCTCTCTCAGGTTCTTTCTCTTTGCTGTATATTATGTTAGCTGCCCTATAGATGAAATTAAGCAAGTTCTATGTTAATTTATTTTATGGCATGATTCTTCTCTATCCGTCTGTGAATAGAACTATGTTGTTTTTCCAGTTTCTAAAAAAGGATACTCATCAACGAATAGAAGGCACACAAGTAGCAACAGATACTTTTAAAGAAACAGTTTTCAGATTTAATACACTATTACCTAAGCACAAACTTTTAAATTGACAAAAAAATCAGTAGGGAAAAATAGATGGTTTTTTTTAAACAAGGCATTGCAGTTATCTGAATATCTGTGTCTCCCTTGAATTTATTTCCTGAGTTTTTAAAAATTATTTTTATTGGATATTGTTTTTCGTACGGAACATCTCAGTCAATCTTAATCATCTTTTACACCCCCTTCCCCATTGGTGCCTTCCATAGACCCCCAATGGGAATTGATACATTCTTTCATCTGTGTTAATGTCTACTGTGTCAAGTTAGTGTCCCCAAATGACCTCAGTGCAGGTTCATCCACTGAGGTCTAGTCTGCCTACCCAGAGTCCCTCGTTTTAGGAAGACTAGCTTATCCTCACACAACAGTAATCAGTTGCTAATATTTCTTAAGCAAAGGTTGGGATATGCTGCCCATTTCCACAGTTCCATGCTGGATTTTTGTCTGCTTGAGTTTCATGGGTCTTCACAATGCAGAAATGATTGCTGTAGGTTCCAGGTCTTTGATCCATTTGGAGTTGTCTTTTCTACAAGGTAAAAAATTAGGATCTAGTTTCATTCTTCTACAAGTGGAGATCCAGTTTTGCCAGCACCATTTGCTGAAGATGCTATTTTTCCTCTAGTGAGTGTTCTTGGCCCCTTTGTCAAATATCAGGTGGCTGAAACTGCATTTACTCATGTTTGAGTCTTCAGTTATGTTCTATTGGTTTACTGGTCTATTTTTGCCAGTACCATGCTGTTTTTATGACTATAGCTCTGTAATATAGCACTTAAAAGCTATAAAGTTACCTCTTAGGACTGCTTTTGATGTTCCTGGAGACTTTGTTGTGTTGTATTGTCTTTTTCATTTATTTTCAAGAATACTTTTATTTATTTCTTAATTTCTCCTGTAACCAATTCATCATTCAGGAGTGTGTTGTTTAGTCTCCAAATTAGCTTGTGAAGTTACTAAGACTTCTTCCTGTGTTGATTTTAAGCTTTAATGCATTGTTGTCTGATAAACTGCATGGAATTATTTCAATTTGTTTGTATTTGTTGAGGTTTGTTTTGTGCCCCGGTATGTGTTCCATTTTAGAGAAAGTTCAGTGGGGGTGCTGAATGGATTGCATATTCTTTGTGCTTGGGTGGAATATTTGGTAGATGTCTGTTAGCTCCATTTTATGTATGGTATTGTGTAATTCAGACATCTCTCTGTTTATTCTCTGTCCATTTGTCCTGTCTAATGGAGTATTGAAGTTCCCTACTATTAGTAAGTTGAGATTAATCTCTGTCTTAAAGTCCTGTAGTACTATTTTTATGAAGTTGAGTGTACCGGAGTTTTGTGCATACATGTTCATGATTGTGATATCTTTCTTGGTTGATTGTTCCTTTGATCAGAATGATGAATCTCTTTCGTATAATACAGAATCTCTGTATCTTTTCTGATTAGTTTTAGTTTGAATTTGATATTGTCAGATAATAGAATGGCAACTCCTGCTTGTTTCTTAGTACCATTTGCTTGGAATATTTTTCTTCATCCTTTCACCTTAATGTAGTGGCTGTCCTTGAAGGTGAGATGGGAAAAAGGGATAGATTTTGTTTCTTGATCCATTCAACTAGCTTGTGTCTTTTCACTGTTTTTGACAGTCCATTGATATTTAAAGTTATTATTGAAATATGTGTATTGATTATGTCATTCTAAATTTTGTTTTCATCTTTGTTCTAACTTTGTGATTTCTTAGCTATACTTTCATTTACTTTTTTCTGTTGACCCTTAGATCTGGCCATTCCTTTCTTCAGCTTTTTGTATTGCTTCAAGTATTCTCTGAAGGTCTAGTTTTCTGGACATGTATTCATTCATTCAATTCATGTCATGAAAGATTTTTCTTTCCCTTTCATGTGTAATAGGCATTTTTTGCTGGATAAATTATTATACATTGTCATCCTTGGTCATTTAGAACTAGGAATACTTTGGTTCAGGCTCTTCTGACTTTCATTATTTGCATTGAAAAGTCAGTTGTAATTCTTATAGGTTTTCCTTTACATATGACTTGTTTTTCTTTTGTATTGTTCAGAATTCTCTCTTTGTTCAGTACTCTTAGATTTCTTTTCTGGTTCTGTCTATTTGGTGTTCTATGTGCTTTTGTATTTATATGGCATGTGTTTTCATAATTTGGAGAAATTTTTTTGTACAATATTGTTGAAGATCTGGTCAATACCATTATCCTGAGATTCTTCTCCGTTCTATGCTTATAGTGTGTAAATTTGTTTGTTTGTTTTCATGGTGTCCCACATGTACTGCATATTCCATTCCTATGCTCTTTAAATGTCTTCATATCTGCTTGAGTGCTCTGCTTCTTCAACTTTATCTGCCAATCTTGTTATTCTCTTTTACATTTCATTCATTCTATTGATGAGGCTTTCTCTTGTTGTTTCAATTTGGCTTACTGAAGTTTTCACTTCATTCTTCATTTTATTCTTTGTTTTCTTTAATATTTCTACCTCTTTTGTGAATTCAGTCAGTAGTTTATCCCTATCTTCTTTTAGTTCTTTGATTTGTTTATTTGCATGTACTTTAAATTTATTGAATTCTTTGATCATGTTTATGATTGTTTTATTAAACTCTTTATTCTGAGATATCTCTATGTGATTCTCACTTTATAACTCTTCCATAGGACTGATGATATCTGGTGGGGACATATTATTTGAGGCTTTCATATTATGTTTTGTTGTGATCTTGGCACATGGATTTCTTTTGTTGTTTGTGAGTCTGATGTGAGACTCCAGCCTTCTTTGTTTGGTTGAAGTTTGATTCTGTTTTTATACTTGATATGACTTGGTTGTTTTCTTATTGGGTATGAAAAGCTGTTTGGCCAAGGCTTCGGGTTTTCTCTTTTTATTTTATATTGGAGGAACCAGATGGCTCTAGTTCAGCTTCTCCAGAGTTCCCCCAGAGGCACAGGTTAACCGAGATCGGATGCTCTCAGGCTCTTCCTTAATGCCTGCATCCCTCTGGCAAGCAAGTACAGTACAATTTGGGAAAATTGCTTGGCAGAGGCTGAATGCAGGCTCCCTCAGGCAGTCTGCAAATGTCTGGGCCCCAGTGAAGAAGGCTGCTCACAGAAATCCAAGGTAGGTTTGGGGAGGGTATAGCCAAGGTGGATGGGAAGTCACAGGACTGCCATGGCAAGTTGTGGTTGAGGACAGTCCCTGAAAGCTCTAACAAACTTAACTGAAAAATTCAGTTGCTCTGCATTAGGGATTTCAAATGCAATGGAGGGTGGGGGGTTTTGGGATCTGGGATTCTGAAAACAGGAGCAGGCCTGTGGCCAAGGGTAGAAGAACAGGATGTGTCTAATTGCTGAAATTTAATTACAAATGTAATGCTGTTCAGAAGTGAGCTTCGTGAGATGATTAGCCTTTGTAGTCAGAGTCTTTGGATAGGATGGGAACCCTTATGAAGAAGGTTCCAGAGATTTATAGAACTTCTAACATGTAATGGCAAAGCTATAAGGTACCATTGTATAAACAAGGATATAGGCTCTCTTCAGGTCCATTGTACCAACTGCTTGATCTTGGAATTCCCAACCTCCTGAAAAATAAATTTATATACTTTAGTTGCTACTCAGTTTATTGTAGTTTGTTATATATCAGTCTGGACTAAGACAGAGATTACATGAATATGAGGTGTGAGAAGGAATCATGTAAGAAAGGGCTTGTTTGTGAAAAGTTCTTTTAGAGCAGTGTTTTAACTCAACTCCTACCAAGCAGTAAAATTACTTGAAGAGTAAATATTTCCAGACACAGACTGACAGCATCAGACTTTTTAAAGTCAAGAATATAGTGGTGCCCAGAGAGATGGCTCAGTGGTTAAGAGCAATGGCTGTACTTGGAGAAGATCACCACCTACATGGCAGCTAACAATTATCTGTAACTCCAGTTTCAGGATATACAACACCCTCTTCTGTTCTACACAGGTACTGTGTGACATTGATGTACTTACATACATGTGGGCATTAACACTCATACTCAGAATATTAATAAAGTTTTAAAAATTAAAAGAATGTAAAATGTGTATTTTAAAATATTATCACAATTTTGAACATAGCAAAAGTTTGAAAGCCCCAGTCCAGGAATAAATCTGGAAAATAACCTTAATTTCATCAAAACCATTGCAGATAAAAGTTAATTTTTACCATAGTCTTAGAAACATTTCTTAGAAGTCATTTGCAGACATGCAAAACATAGTTTGTCCTACAGTAATTGTAACTTACGGGTTTCTAGTGAGTGTATGGACTCAGGTTTAAATTATTGGAAAAATAATTATGTTTCTATATTTATACATGATTGTGGTTTGAATGAAAAACGTCCCCCATAGGCTCAGATATTTGAACACTTGGTCACCAGCTAGTAGAGCTGTTTTGGAAGGTTATGGAAGCTTTAGGAAGTCATAGGAGGGGAAGCCTTGCTGGAGGAAGTAAATCATTGTAGAATTTGAGGTTTATAGTCCTGCTCCACTTGCAGTTCACTTCATCTGCTTCTTGTGTTTGTGGATAAAATTTGATCCACCAGCATCCTACTTGTCCCTCTATGCCTTTCCCACCATTAGGGACTATAGCCCTCTAGAACTATAGGCCAGATAATCTCTTTTATAAGCTGCTCTGGTCATGGTGTTTTATCACAGCAATAGAAAAGGAACTAATACAAACGTGAATTAACTGTAGCAAATAGGTGTTAATGTGGTAGTTCAAATAATATTAGTAAGCACTGTAATTTATATACTATTTAATTTATTCTAACAATGCATGCACTCAAAGAACCTCATTGGTCACAGTTAGCTATTCAGATAATTCAGAAAATAGCTAAAGAAACTGGAAAGATGGATTAGCATTTAAGAGCACTAGCTGCTCTTGCAGAAGACATGGGTTCAATTCCCATTACCTACATGGCAGCTAAGAACCATCTGTAACTCCAGATCGAGGGGATACACTCTCTTATGAATTCCAAAGCATTGCATGACATGGGTGCACTTAGATACATACATGCAAGCAAGATACTCATACACATAAATTTAAAAAGTAAATCTTAAGAAAATAGCAAAAAGGGATTTGTCCAGATAAAAATATTATTGTGGGCACTGGAGAGATGGCTAAGTGGTTAAGAGCGCTGACTGCTCTTGAAGAGTATCTGGATTTGGTTCCTAGCTCCCACATGGAGGCTAATAAAGCCTTCTATAAATCCAGTTCCAGGGGATTTGATGCTCTCTTCGGGTCTCTGTGAGCATTGCACACATGAATGAACTTGCATTCATGTAGGCAAAACACTTTTAAACATAAAGTTTAAAAATTAAATATTATTCTAGACATTTCTGGTTATGTGGTTCAAATTTCCTTTAGTCTATTAGTGAAATGTTAATATATAGTTATGGGTGGAGTTGATATAACTTAAAACATCTGTATATTTATAGTAATTTTAAGTAATATTTTGTAACTGGAGCTAACTGCTCAACTTGGGGGCCACTTGAGCAGAGTCCCTCTCCCCAGCAATTGTTTACTGCTGCCTGGAAAACTCTATATTCTTGTGGTCATCCACCTCCCCTGGCTCTTAAAGTGTTTCTGAGTCCCTTTTCCCCAATGGTCCGTGAGCCCTGGGTGGCAGAGTTTTAATATAGGAGTCCTATCCAAGAACACGCACCACTCTGCAGTCTCTCATTCTCTAAGTTTGTCCAGTTGTTGGCTACATATTTAACAACTGTGTTTTTTAAAAGGAATATCTGAGATCCGTTTAAGAAATGTATTTTTACTTATAGAGAGGCTCTTCTCTACTCTAACAGTTTTATTACTATATTACTAAAAAGTAATTGCACCTCATGTTTAAACATTTGAATTTTTACTACCATTAAAAAGCTGCAGTCATCCCATCCTTTCTGACTCCATAGATATCTATTTTGGGTATGCTGCCTAGAAATGAGGTCAGTGTTGTCAGCTTTCCGGTCCTGGATTTTATTTCCCTCAGAAAGAGAAGTAAAAGTGTATAATTTAGCCGAAATTTCATCTAAGAGGCAAATGCTTTAGTAATGTGCAAAATAAAAATCACTATAAGTTCCAAATGACATGTGATGCTGCTGTCAGTGTAGGAGGCAAGCAGATCTGAAAAAAAAAATTGCCTGTGGAGGATGGGTGGGTCTTTATGAGTAGAGATTTGTTCCAGAAAAGGAACAGATGGGTTTAGAGCACAACTAGGGTTAGAATATACATCCAGAAAAACCTGCTGTTCCTCTGTATTTCATTTTCCTGATTCGCCTCTCACCTCCCCGCTCTGTGTTTTTTATTCTTTCATTCTTGCCATTCTGGATGTTTTTCTTGACCATCCTTTGAAAAAAAATGCAATCAGGTCTTTAATCACTTCATTGCATAACTTCTTTTCAAAATATGATTACAAACTAAAGTGTAGTCTTTTTACAAATGTTGAAAAATTATTATACTTTTAATGATGCACATAGTAGAGCACTGTGCCTGGACCACTTAAAACACTGTCTTACTCTGGGCCTCAAAGATAGTTGGAAAATACTATAGCCAAATTGATATACGATCTGTGAAGAACATTATATCCAGAGTTGTATATTGCAAACGCTCAGATCTAAAGACACACACATACACACATACAGAATATAGAGTGGTGTTTTTAACTTTCCTTTTTACCTTAAAGTTAAACATGAAATATTGGACAGTAGTAAATATAAGACCTTCTAGGACCCAGGATTGACCTATCTATTAATAAATATAATTTATAAGTAATTCATGGTAACTGGTAATTCTGACCCAACAATTCCTGTCATAATATATGACTGATTATATGTCATAATATATATTACTGATACAGTCTTTGAAAGATACATGCATGCATAGCAGATTATTGGGGACTGTACTGTGTAAAATTAGATTAAATGGCTATTTAAGAGTTAATTCCTAGCTCCCTGGCACATACTCATATACTATGAAATAATCATCTGTATTAGCCAATGACTTAAGTGAAAATGTAAGACACATCCCAACCATTACATCTTTTAAAACTTTGATGTTGACATTAATTATTGATTACCCCAGGAGTTTAACACTAGTTTTAGCTTAGTATTTTGAAAGGTAGTGTAAATTCTAGGAAATGTCAGTCATTCTTCATAGGAAACTGGCTGACTTCACGAATGGAAAAGGCAGCCTACTCTACCCAATTTTGTAATACCAGTTTCAGGATGAGATACATATCCAAATGTTACAGAAGTTACAATGTATTCTTCTATCTAATAAAAAACAAATAACAAAATATCTGAAACAATGGTTGGTCAGATAGTGAACATCAAATAAGAGGAGACAATGCCTCTTGAGATGGGGGAACACATGAGGCAAACCCTATCTTTGTCCGAATTTACTGACTGGGACAGACTTCCAGAGTGGAGGAGAAAAGGCTAAATAGTTCAAGAAGAATGATAACCAGAGATCTCAAGAGTGAGTGTTGTGCATCAGAGAATTGCATGGAGAATGAATTTAGAGACCTTTAAAAGAATCCCTTTTGTAGTACTGATCAGTGAAAGTGTGTGACAGACAGCCGCTTGGGAATGAAACACCTGAAAGGAAAATAAAGAATAAAATCTTGAACTCCACCAGACTTAGCAATAAACTGTCTTTCCATTAGTCACACAGAAAGTTCTCATAATTTAAAGAACATTTATACAGTATTCTGAAGAATCTTGCCTGATTAGCTCTAGAATAAGCACTACTCCAGATTCTCCTAGGAAATCTTAGTGCATGAGTAAATTTATTGAATTGTATTTCAGGACTTCAAATATATTCCAGAACAAAGTTTGAGAATATAGAATTACAAAAATAGCCAATTCCCAGTAAGGTAAAATTCACAGTGCCTAGCATCCAATAAAAAATTATCAGGCGTGCAAACAGGCAGGAAAATACAATTTATAATATGGAAATTAAATCAGTTGAAACTGATCCAGATGTTAGAATTGGCAAACAAGAACATTAAAATAGTTATTACAACTGTATTCCATATGCTCTAAAACTAGAGGAAAAATCGAGTATGTTAGGTAAAAAAAGAAAGATATAAATTTACAGCCAAACTTATAGAGGTATAGCCTCTACAACATCTGAGATGAATAAAAGAGTGGATCTTGTGAACAGTAGATTATGTATTGTGGAAGACATAATTAGCAAATTTGAGCACGTAACAAGATAAGTTATTCCTTGACAAATAAGGATAAATATATATTTGCATATATATATATACACACAGTTTGGAACAGCTTCAAACAGCAACTTTATTGTAACTGAAGTCCTGAAGAGTGACCAGGAGGTCTTACAGTGGAGATCATCAGAAATCAAATGAAACCAAAACAAAAAGTACTGAAGACTGTAGCTCCTGTGAGATCACGGCTGCATTGGCCATGTCATGTCCTGAAGGCAGCATTGAACAATACTTCTATGTATCTTATGGCTGCTGTGATCTTTCTTCCCCCTCTTCTGTGATGTTTGATGTTCCCTGTGCATTTGAAGGGGTAGTATGTAGTATAGATGTCCTGTTTAGGACTGAGCACTCAACTGTATTCTAAACACATTGTGCAGCATGGATCTTGGTGTTTACCATCACTCTTGAAAAGAAAAGCATTTCTGATTAAGGCTGAGAGTAGCCATTTGTCTACGGTTAAAAACAGATATTGAGAAGGCAGCTTAGCACCATGACAGTTAAGCTAACAACACTAGTATGTTGCCCACCAGAGACTACAGGCCTAGTCAGCCTTGTGTTATTGACTGGGTGTACATTCCAAATTATGGGTTGCCTCCTGTGGATTAGGCTTCATATACAATCACACAGTGGTTGTTTACCCCATAACAATTTTTGTAGTTTTGTACCCAGGGGCATATCTTACCTGGCAGGTCGGTATTCTGATTTTTCGGATTCCAAGCTGGGCAAAAACATTGATATTTTTTCTCCCACATCAGCCAGCAGATGAAACTAGCCATGCAATAAGAATGAAGTTCCAACTTCATTTCTAGATATTCTGCAATCAGGGTATATAGTGTCTTTAGCAATCGGGTCTTCTCAGTGGCCAACCAAAAGGAATGGGAAGAATGTTCATATTGTGTGTGTGCAGGGTCTCTAGGGCCTCCAATAACAAATTTCCTGCTAGAAATAGTAAAGGTAAAACAAATTTGAGGGACAGCATTTTTTGCAATAAAGAGTATAAACAAAAGTAGAAATTATTACCAGCAGACTTCGATAATAAGCATTGCTGAAGACATTTCTGAGAAGATGAGATATCTTTAAATTCTTTATAAAGCAGTGGAGCAAACATTATAGTGGGGACTACAGAATATAGAGGTAAAATCTAAAATAGTAAAAAAGCTTATTGGGAAATGATCAAAGCTTATTGTTTAAAGTTCTTCTATGAAAAATAGAAAACTACTACATTAATACATATTGTGAAATTAAAAAATATAGAGTGAAATCTAAAAGAATTATGAATATAATATGATAGAGCAAACAGAACAGCACAAACACAATTACATGACACAGTAAATAAACTAAAGAAAAGATTTAGAAGGTACACTAATATCTAACAAAAGCATTTCAGAGAAAATTTATCAAAGATTGAAGGTGGTTATTTATTTGGTAATGAAATGGGGTCACTTAATCAAGGGCCTTAACAAACAATGCTAATTCAAATTATGCTAGAACTGCACTCACCAGAAACCACACAAAGACAAACTCATGGGTAATTCTTTCTACTGGCAAAAGTTCTGTACAACTTGGTAGATAATAGTGATCTGTCTGACAACATCTTATTTTATGACTTGATTCTATTTCCTGATTCTTACATTCAGCTATATGTTTGAAAATATTATTAATGGCTTATTTGCAAACTAATTTTGATTTCTATGTCTTTCTGCTAAAATTGATAAGGGTCATTAATTAGAGTCTTGAATTATAACCTTTATTTTTCTGTTCTCATACTTTAGGTCCCACAACTAAGTTTTTATTTTATTGTTTATTTATTTTTTAGTTAGTTAGTTTTTAGTTAGTTAGTTAATCAGTCAGTCAGTTATTTGGTTGGGGTTTTTGAGACAGGATCTCCCTATAGTCCCAGCTTGACTGGAATTCACCACATAGACCAGGCTGGCTTGAGCCCATTGAACTCTGCCTGCCTCTGACTCCTGAGTGCTGGGATCAAAGGAATGTGCTAACATGTCCAGCTATTTTTATTATTTATTATTTTTATTTGTTTTAATTAATTAATTTTAATTTCATGTGTATGAGTCTACTGCCTGCATGTATGTAAGTGCAGACCTGTATTGTGTTATGCCCTTGGTCGATGGAAGAAGGCATTGGATCCCTTGGAATTGAAGTTAGGACCATTATTAGTTGCCACGTAGGTATTGGGATTCAAATCTGGTCTTTTGCAATAGCAGCCAGTGCTCTTAACCACTGAGCCATCTCTCCAGTTCCTGTTTTTATTTTTATTTGTATATGTGTGTGTGTATGTGATGCCTGCATGTATTTTTACATGTTTGGTGCTCATAGAAGTCAGAAGAGGGCATCAGATCCCCTGGACTTGGCAGTAGGTGATTGTGAGCCACAGTGTTGGTTCTGGAACCATTCTAGGACCTCTGCAAGAGCAGTAAGTACTGTTAACCACTGAGCAACCACTTCTGGCCCAACAACTAAATTTCTACAACAGAAAACTAACATTACAGTGTTAAAACTTTACAATCAACATTTAATGCATCTATAATATTTAGGCATGACATACTTAATGGGCCCAGGAGATCACAGATAATAATGAATTTTCACCACTGTAGATGTAGAACTGTTAAAATTCTTTTCCTTAATTTTAGCAACATTTTTCTGCTGCTCAGATGCATTTTTATCACATAATAAGCCTAGATTCCTATCATTGCCTGCAAAAATTTTCAGTACCAATATACCGTTGGTTATTTTTGTGATTGTAAGATCGTAACGAGTTTAAGAGAAGGGAAAAGTATCAAAGAATATTATGTATCTAACAGGATTATCAGAAAGAGTGGAGGGTAAAAGGAAATGAAATTTGAAGTCAAACATTAACTCATTGTGTTTATATGAACATAAACTCAGAGTTACAGAAGATGGAACCATGACAGACCTGGTTGTCTGTCATCCTAAGAAATGATATATCTTGAAGAAGTGATAATGTAGTTGGGCTTTGTGTTGATTCCCCTTTGAAAGACTAAGAATATAGTCAATTGAAATTCTGAGATGTTTTATAGGAGGCTTAATATATGCAAAGTAATTATGAAAGAGAGAGGTGTATATATACAAATGAATAAAGGAGTGTGCTGTATTCTGTTCCTGTCATGTTTAGTCAGTTAAGGTATAACTTGTCCTATTTGTGGAAATTCTTTAACTATGCTGATTTGACAAAGCAGGAAACAGATCACCTTGTCTCATTCCCTCTTTGTAAGCTTTTAGATATATAATTTAGGATCAGCCAAACTTATACTTCCATTGGGACTTTGCAATTGAGAATGGTACACAGATTCGGGGGATTTACTTATTTATAGTGACAAGAGATGGAGTTGACATTTTGTTGGCCACAGAAGGAGTCATCATAGCATATTTTTTTAATGAAGATTTAAGGGATGGAGAGATATCTCAGCCGTTAAGAGTACTTGCTGCTTTTGCAGAGGACCAAAGTTTGGTTCCCTGTACCCATGCTAAATAGCTCAGAATCTCCTGTACCTCCAGCTCCAGGGGATCTGATACCCTCTTTTTGACTTCTGTTAGTACCTAGATACACACGGAAAACATACACACACAGACACATGCATACACATGCACATAAAATAAGTAATAAAAACAGAAAGATTTTGTAAATTGATGTGCGTAAATCTGCTTAACTATTGCCATGAACAAAGCCCAATTCAGACTTTACTGAATTGGAGTGGAAAGTATTTTATTGGTCTGGGTACTCAGAACTAAAATCTCTCTGTGTTATAGTAATTTTATGCCTTTGCTGTTTAGCTTGCACGGGAAATAAATATTTTATTTAATTGGTATTTACATTGATTAAACGGATGATAGTGTAGCCTCGAGTCAAGTACTTTTATGAAGATTGCCATGTGATCTTTACTTCAGGTTTGGGTTTCTGGAGTAGACTTGTATTGATGAACATGGTATTAGTGGAACACACATTTCATTCCGTTATCCACTCATTGGGAAGAAAAAGAGAGCAGAGCTGGTGAGTGATATTTCAGAAGCACAAAGCCATGTGCAGTAAGTAGAAGCCTGACTATCCAGATGTCAGTGATCTGTTCAATCAATTTCCCCCCACTTCTGCCATAATTGGAGGTTGTTGTTGAATATTGCAGTGTTTCGGAAAGTTCAGCGTGGGGAGTGCTGCTTGCATATTACAGACCAATCCTGCTTTGTATTTTGTGCCTTGGAGTTTTAGAATTCAGTGTACTGAGTACTGCCAAAGTATGCTCTCAGTGAAAATGAATGTACTTTATTTTCTTTAGTATTTTGTATATGTGTACTAAAGGTGGACATAAAATTTTAAAACATGTATGAGAGAAAATTAATATTAAATATATTCTAAAATTCTTCCATTTAAAAATATTCACTAGACTTTTCATTTTATAAAGAATGAAATTTGGAAATGGTAGTGATTCCTCTAAGGTCAGGTCACAAATGACAGGAGTAGGCCAAAATCTAGATTTTGATGCTGTAGTCAAAGGTGCCTTCACAGTAACCTCAACCCTGCCTCCTCAGAGTGGACACTGTGTAGATGGCTAATGCACATGACAATAGAGAGTAATTTCAACAAGTCTCCCTTTGACTCTACTATGAGTAAGAAGTGTACTATTACACAGAACAACAACTCCAAGGAAAAACTACAGACATCGTTCACTGAGCCTCTGTATCTCTCCTTGATCAATGCTTATGTGTGTACAGACTAAACATGACCATTTTAATTGCTGACTGCTTATTATGGTCAAAGCCATATAGTAAAGAGCCTGAGAAGATTTGGACAACGGGCTGAGTATAGGACTATTAATTACACCTAACATTAACGTTACTAAAAAGTGTTTCAATAAACCTGGAATCTGTACTTTCAAAAAAAGCAAACATTAGGAGCAAAACTTAAATTTCTAAATATCCTACAATGTTCACTTTTTCTAAATTCTGAGTATTCATTTATTTTGTGAATGTATGCCTAAAATTCACTTGTCACATGTAAAACAGACTATCATTAATATTATATTAATGTGTGTTTTACCACTTTACATAGTGTAAATATATAGTAATTTTATTCCTCTGAGCCTTAAGAAAAATATTTTCACTTATAAATATGTAATCCATTAGTGTATCTTACTAATTTATCATCATTTCGTGGAACTCAGTTGTTTTTGAAATTTTTAAACTCAAGCTCTTTAGAACTGAAACATTTGGGTGAGATGGCTCAGTGGGTAAAAGAGCTTGCTGATCTATGCCTGTTAATCAGAGTTTGATCCCAAGAACCCACGTGGCAGAGAGAATCAGGAACAAGTTGTAGTCTGCCATTCTCACAATTTAAAATCAACAGGTTTCAAATCTATAAAAAATAAGCATCACTGTCATTGTAAGACATCAAAATCCTATTCAAAACTCTTTGTTTAGAGCATAAAAGTAAATAACAGGGAGTTAAGGAAATCTGAATGTTCCTAATTTTTCTCCATTTTTGCTATTATCTTAAGATACATTACAAATACTGATCTATCCCTACTAAAAAGTTATTAAATTACATTCTTCATTTTCATGTCAATTATGTATGCTTCCAATTTAAGTTTAATAATGCCTTCACTCTTTTATTTCTCTTCTGCTCTCTAAGACTTGAAGCATATTCCTTAGACTAGTTGTGTGGTGTTTTGTGAGTGAATTGGAACAAAGAGTTTTTTTTTAAGTTGATTAAAAATAAATGTTGAAAAAGACAAAATTAAAGAATAATGAAGCATTTTATTATTTTCTGAATATTTCATTCATCTATATGTTCTACTGGAAACCGAGAGCCTTTTCTGATATTGATAGTTTTTTGTCTAAAATGGAGACTACCTACCATGCCGTAGTTCTTATGTGTTAGAACTGGGAATGGTCGTAGTCCCTGTGACTGTGACGTTAAGCCTTCTTCCAGACCACTGCTCTTTACTTTTCCACTCTTATTTCAGTCATTTCAAAGTATTTTATGCAGTTATATCTCCAAGTAGATGATGTGTCTTCTTTTGCATCTTTCTCTTGTCTGTGAGGCCATGCTTATGCCTTCCTTCATCCTGGTCCATGTCCTCTTTCCACTGCCCCCTTGAGCATCTGCAGCAAAACAGCACTAAATAAACCTCTCTGCACACTGTTCAAGTAGCTGTTCAAGCGCTGGTAAGAAAACTCTCTCTCTCTCTCTCTCTCTCTCTCTCTCTCTCTCTCTCTCTTCTTCCTTCCTTCTGTCCCTTCCTCCCTCCCTCTTTCTCTCTTCTCTCTCTCATTCTCTCTCCCATGTACACATACACATGTGCTCACACATATTCATAACTCTTCAACTTCATGTTCTTCTCCCACCAGCTTTCTTTCTCCATCTCCTGAATGATATTTCACATCTTCTTGATTTTCAAACTTCTACATGTGCATTGTGGTAGAATATAGGAAAGACTGGAAAATAGATCTTGTCCAAAGAAATAGTTTATAATGAATATATTAAACATTTTTTAGGTTTATTTATTTTTATTTTATGAGTCTCTTGTCTGCATGTATGTAATATACCCATGTCATTCAAAGCTGGTATAGGACAGAATAGGGCTCTGATTCCCCTGGAATTAGACTTATGGACAGTTGTCAGTCACCATGTGGGTGCTGCCAATTGAACCTAGGTCATCTGGTAGAGTAGCCATTGCTCTTAACTGCTGAGCCATCTCTCCAGTCCTGTGAATATATAGTTTTAAAATGTTTGTTGAGTTTTATATATTTCTTGAAATATTTCTTAATTAAATTTAGGACCCCCCCCCATTGGAACTCCACCATATATGTTAAGTCCTATCCACGCAAGCATTTGTGCCCAAATGTCCTTTACTGCAAATTCATCCACTGGAGTCTGATCAGGCTATCTAGAGATTGTAAGTAAGGCATACTCTCCCTCTCCCAATGGTAATCAGCCTCTAGAAGTTCTCAGTCTAGGTCTAGCCTGCCACCAATCTTTATTATTCAATTCTGGACCCTTGTCTAATTTGAGTTGGTGTGATTCCTGTGCTCAATGCCACCATTGTCACAAGTTCACATGTGCAAGCTTCCAGTGGCCCAAAAACCTCTGCTTCCCTAAGTTCATGAACCAGCCCTGCCTCTTAAAATCTTTTTTCTCCCACTTCCAAAATCATCCCTGAGACATGGGTGGGTGAGGTTCAATATAAGAGTCCTATCCAAGGACACACATTCTGCAATCTCTTATTCTTTGAAACTTGGCTAGTTGTGGCCTTCTGTGTACAAAGCACTATGTTGTTTAAGGAAACTTCATTGATGAGAGTCGACGGATGCTTTAGTTTTCTCTTTACCCCTCATTCCACTGTGTTCTATGAGCCATTCAACTGCAGATGTGTTACCTAGGACTTGGCATCTTTCAGACACATATTCTCTGTGTCTGACCAGTTGTGGAATTCTGCTGTAGCCTCTATCTGTTGAAAAAAGAAGCTTCTTTGATGAGTGGTGTACTGTATGCTTGTCAGAAAATATATGGATCCATATTTAGCATATGGTAAGAAATTTCATTTCTTTAGAGATATGACAGGTTATCTCTAGGATCTATGACCCCTCCAACCATGTGTATTTGGCTGAGTTGACAGAGCCACCCATGAGTTCACTCACATTGAGAGGGCTTTAAGGCCAATTACATAGTTGGTGATTACCCACAAATGACAGTGCTACTACTACACCAGTTAGATGTAGTGTGTTGTGACAGTTTTTACCATTATTAGATTTTAGGGTGGGTGGTACCATTGATTGATTTTCCCCCTTAGCTGTTTTCATTCTATCATCTGTCATTGAGGGGGTTAAACTTCCAGTCAAAAATTTCCAGGTCAGTTCCTGCTCCATTACTCCGAAACCTGTATCTGAAGTATGTCCTGTCTAGGGTATTATGTTCTAGTTAGGGGAGATAATCAAGAACTTTGGCAATAAGCTCTATTATTTTAGGAGTCTCTTGGATTACTCTTACCAAACACACAGGGGGAGGTCTCTTCTATCTGGCACTGTATTCCTTGCCAAATAGCCCCGTGTGTACAGATGCACTGTTTATGTACTGCTTGTGCATTTCTCAGGGGTTTCGGTGGCATCACGTTTCCATCTGGGTTCCCTAGCCCTCCGAGATTCATTCATCTCTGCTCCTTTTCTTCCCAATCAACCTCCATCCTTCCTTCCCAGTTCAAGCACCCACATTACCCACATCCTACCCCAACAGCACCCACCTCCTTCCATCCCCCTCTCATGATTTGCCTCTCCACCACACTGGGACCCTGCATGTCACGCCCTCCTCTCCTCCCCTCTGAACACTCCCATCCCCCCACCTCACTTCTGGGAATATCCGATCCCTACTATCCCGTTCTTTCTTTTCTGTGAATATGTTTTAAAAGAATGCTTTTATAAATTAGGTGAGTATGCATACTGACAGATAGAAAAGGAGTGATATATAAAACATAAAGTGTTGTCTCCGCAAAAAGATAAAGCATCTGTTTTGGATAGCTTCAGGTGTCAATTTGACACACCTGGGAAGAAGGACCCTCAGTTGGCAAATCTTCTCTATTGGATTGACCTGTGGCCTTGTCTTCCAGGCATTTTTCTTGATCATTGAGTGATGTGGGAGGGCCCATGCTACTGTGGGCGATGCCACTCCTGGGCAGATGGTCCCGGATTGTATAAGAAAGCAGGCTGAGCAAGGGCCAGGGGAAGAAGCCCATAAGTGTTCCTCCATGGTCTGTGCTTCAGTTCCTGCCTCCAGGTTCCTCGCTTACTTAAGTTCCTCACTTCCCTCGAGGATGAAGCTTCCAAACTGGGTCAGCGTCACAATACAGTTCTCTTAGAGCTGGGTTCCTAATGCATTTTCCGCCTCTCATTTTCCCTTGGTTGGTTGTTGATGAGGTATCTATCCTTCCATATGATTTCAAAGCATTTCGATGCATATAATTCGTTCATAGATATATACTGGGTAATAGTGTTAAACTTCAAATCCCTTTACTCTAAGGCATGTTTATACTTGCTATTTTCCTTATGCAATATTCGAGTTTCAATGGATGCAATTAAAACTTCTACAAAGTATTCAATACTGTGATTCTATTTGTTCCATTCCATTCTTTTTCAAAGAAACAATGTTTCCTAATCCTTATACTTACATGTGATTAAATTGTGATTAGAGAAAAAAATGGAGAATCATCATCTTTGGAGGTTGTTAGAAAAATCTAAACCACTCTTCAAATTTCTGTGGCTTTAAATATGACTCTTTTAATTAGGGTCAACAAATGGCTAATATCTTTTTTCATATAATTCTGTTTATTTTTGTTGTTGAGTGAACAAACAGCTGAAAAGTAACAGCTCCATCTATTATCTGAATCAAATAAGACAGTGCTGAAAAGTAGAACAGTCTTAAGACTCTGGAAAGTACTTTCCAAACGTTATTTTTATTTAACCTACAAGATAAGGAGCCTCTATTCTATGCAAGGGCATGTGGTAGCTATAAAATGAGTAAAAATATTTTCTGGCTTCCATGCCCATAAGCCCACAGGTAAATTATGGAAGAAAAACTCCAAATAATTTAAACATAGGGTTTATGTGTGATATTTACGTGTGTTGTACAGTTTGGGATGGAAGCCAAAGAACCTTCAAGGGAAGAAAACAGTTCTAAGAATTCATTGTTATACTTAGGATTTGTGGCGGTTGAGAGTAATAAAAATGGCAATGCTAATGAGCGAATTAATACAAGTTCACTGTAGAGGTGGGATGCAGATATGGAGGCCAGCAGCCAGTAGGCTCTGCAATGAAAGTAATGGAAGATCCCAATAAAATCCCCCAAATTTAACTGCTCATTTTCCCCTCATATGTTTGTACCTGAGGCTGAAGCACAGTTCTGTTTCCTACCTGTATGCAACATTGAACAAGTTCCTCTCTCAGGCTCTTATTCATCTGTCTTTCCCCGATCCCACAGAGAGATTTCTTTTCAATATGTCTTCTATTCATCATGATATCATAATATTTGTATAACTTGCTCAGTGTGTGACTTCATGTTAAAGAGTTGTCTCTAAGACTTTACGAAACATTCTTTTCTGTTCACAGAGTGCACCCAGATCTGTTTCATGGTGGATCAGTATTTTCTGCTGATTTAAAATATTTACTATTTAGAAGTGGATGAATTGATTATGCACTAGTTAATGAATATAAATAGAAAATGCAAAGCTCAAAGAGTACTTCTGTTAGGAAATAAGTTTTTCTTATGCTCTATATGAATTTAGAGAGAGCTTCAAGATGAAGGAAACTCTGTTTAAAGGAAACAGTGAAATGTCAAAAAATAGTACCAGCAGCCTTAAGTGGATGCAAAACTGCAAATACTTAGAATATTCTTATTTTAGTACAGAAAACATGCAACATGCTACAGAGAATACAAAATTGCCTGAGCATCACCACAGGCCATAAGAACTCAGTTCTAAATTCTTGAATAGGTGGTTCAGGGGAATAGCAGATGACTTATCTTTGGTTAAATTTTTGGCAATATCAGCAGGAATAATGGAAAGCAAAGGAAACAGATGTAGTAACCAATCCAATTTGGAGACTGGGGGGACAGAGGAGGATGTGCAGGATTCAACAGTGTTTAAAACAAGCAGTTAAGATGGAGAAGGAACACTAAGGATTTTTTTTTTGAGCATTTTAATCATTGTACCTAAATATTAACTCTTGGCTTTAAATTTTTTTATTGAATCTGTGTATTTCATACAGAACATCTCAATCTTAATCATCTTTATAACCTCTTCCTCACCAACACCCCTGTAGCTCCCCAGTTGGAATCCTTACATTCTGTCATCTGTGTTATGGCCTATTGTGTCAAATTAGTGTCCTCAGATGTTCCTCAGGGAGCACTCAGGATTTTAAGAACTATTTAGAAAAAGTGAAAAGATAGTTTGTTTAGCCAGTTCTTTTGAGGATACTGATCAAAACTTGGGCAATGGAATGCTAGCTTGAAAAGATGGCAGGCCTTTTATTTTTTCTTTCAAAGAAAATAACTTTGCAATGTATGAGGCAGAAAGAAGTTTCTTACAAACTAAAATGAATGAAAATTTTGAGTCATAAAAGATCACTTAGAGGGTAATTTAAGCTGGAAGCAACAAGATCATTATTTATTGTCCTAATATTCATTGTTAATATATTGTTACTAGGATTGGAGAAATATAGGCTGATGACTTTTGACTTTTCAAATAATAATCATAGCTATAATATTTAGTCATTTAAGGTCAGCTAATCAGTATCATTTAATGCTTGAGGGAGAGATTATAACCTCTATTTCACACACAAAGCCACTGAGGCTTTGAAAATGAAAAACTTGTCAAGATTATACCATCTCAACATAAAGTATCTAAGCTGTTCTGTATCCCTTCAAATCGAAAGCATTCAGCAAGAGCACGGTGCTGTTTCTTTGCAAGAGAAACCATTTCTTTTAGACAATGCAAAAGCCAAAAGAGAGCGATGCAAAGATATTTTTGGGTGCAAGAGGAGGACAATTGTGTAAACATACGTTGGAATGGTTTTAATTTTCTCAGTAGGAGGTGAGGTTACGTGCTAAGAGAGAGAGGGGGAAGAGGCCTGGGATTGGGGATTTGAGTGTTGCAGAAACATTTGGAACAGCTGCTGGGAAGGATGCAACAGGGAGTCAACAAATGATGAATAAAAGAATCGCTGAGATACAGTGAGGGCCTGGCTGAAGTCAGTTCAGTCTATCACTGTTGCTCAGTAACTCGGTTCAGGTTATGAATTGGGGGAAAAGAACCAGACAATAGAGGCAATTGAATGTTGGTGCTGGAAAAGTGGAACTCAAAAATAGGGAGGCCAGAGACCTAGGAAAGCTTTAAGTACATTGTAGACTTGATTAACTTTGCCAGGTTTTGGCAAAGGAAAGAGAAAAAGAATTTGGTTCATAAAAGAACAATGAAATAAGCTACTAGACAGCATGATGAAGATGAATCTAGAAGAAAGGAAACTGCAGGAAAAGTAGGAGACTGTTGACTAATAAAACACATAAAAAATTGCTTACCAACATTTATCTACCTGATTATTCATTATGGATGACAAGTTTTATTTGGATTACCATTTTTAACTTTCATAAAATCGTCATGGATTTGGTATTATCTGTACTTTATACATTAGGAAGCTAAGAGTTGATAAAATTGAGGACCTTATAGATGATTGTAATCCTCCAGGTAATAGAAAAGAAGAGCTTCAGGGTCATGCTGTTAGCCATCAAGGACCATGCCTGTGTCCAGGGAGCATGCTAACTTTAATGACAGCTAAGATAGCTTTCCATAACACATGTTGACAGAATTTACATGGTTGAAGAACTCCAATTCCTTGAGATCCATTTGTAAGACCAGATATACCTTTGTTGATGTGTAATTTTTATGAAATCCAAGGCAAATGCTTCACACATCTGCTGTCATATGAAAGCTTTCTGGGGAAGGTGCACACCTGTTAATTGTTACCAACACCCTCAGGCATGTTTTATTGGTTAGACTTGTGGTGTGCTAGAGGATTTCTAGCTCTTGCAGCTGCATGAAGCTGCACATTTTGAATGCCTGAAATTTGACCTAAATGGTGTTGACATTACAGTGACTGTGAGTGATGGAAAAGGAAACAAAAAATCTTGGAATTTTCCCTCTACGGAGACTTCTCCCCAAATTAATAACAACAGATTTAAAAATATCTCTTGAAGAACAGACTTTCGCCAGCAGTTCAGCTGCCTTGTTATGAGAGGCTCCCGGGAAATCCTGTCTTTCAGGCTAAATCCTTCCGCCAATAAAAATCCCCTTTCTTTTATTAGGGTGTCTTCTTGGTTTGTGTTTTTAATTTTTCATTTAATTTAATTTCACTTTTTATTTTTTTTAGGGTTTAAGTGTCAATGGGAAAAAATCTCCGGTGTCTGATACGGAAAACATCAGGAATCTACATTATTTTGTTATGCTTTAAAAGTATCAGGAAAGTGGGGAAAGGCATTTGTAAGTAAAGTATTATGTTAGTAAGAGTATGAAAACTCCAAGATGACTGAGGCAGTCGTTATCTCTGTACTCAGAACTGATGAAGTTTAGGGAGATTACTGCCATTTATCGATGAAGTTTGCAGAGTACAAGCTCCAAAAGAATACCCAAAGAAAAGAAAAGGGTTTGCGGAAGGAAAAGCAGGAGCCTAAGCTGAGCAAAAGGGGGAAAGAGAAGAAAAAGAGGCTAACCCGGATCCTGAGGAGATAGACTGGTGTGAGCAGGCACAGCCTACCGAGTCCAAGGCCAAGGACACCCTAGCTCGTCTACCCTTTGTGTGAATATAAGCCTAAGTACTCTGTGGTAGTTTGAATGAGAATGTCTGCCATAGGCTCCAAGTATTTGGACATTTTGTCCCCAGTTGGAGCGGCTGTTTGGGGAAGTCTTAGAAAGTGTGGGCATACTGGAGGAAGAACGTCACTGGGGTCAGGATTGGGGAGTTGCTAAGCCTTGCAGAATCTCTAGGCCCTCACTGCTTCCTGTGCCTGCTTGAAGATGTGAGTGTTTAGTTTCTGCTCCTACTCCACCCACCTCCACTACCATGCCTCGATGGACTCTTGCCCCTTTGGAACCACGTGATATGTAAACTCTTCCTTTTATAAATAATTCACTTGGTCAATGTTTCTATTACAGCAACAGAAAAGTAACTCATACATACTGCAATGAATACACCCTGCCCGTAGCACTGCAGCATTTTAGGAAGCACATTGCTAAGGATGACTGGTCTCTGTGACATACCGAGTACCACTTACCTGAAGAGTTCACTCAGACCTTCATAAGTTGTGAACTCATCACTGGAATGTTTCGCGACTGGACAAGCTGAGGAAGAATGTGCCAGTGTCATTCTCTTTGAAAC
Organism: Eospalax fontanierii; assembly: GCA_035773235.1. Classification (NCBI taxonomy): domain Eukaryota; kingdom Metazoa; phylum Chordata; class Mammalia; order Rodentia; family Spalacidae; genus Eospalax; species Eospalax fontanierii. Next base: position 69,919,530 of record CM069524.1, on the reverse strand, counting down.
CCAAAACAGCAAGTCCGTTCCTGGAGTCTGGGACTAAAGCTCACCTTTTCACTGAGTCCAGATTGGCAGGTGGACTATCAGGTGTACACATGATAGAAACTGGCTGCGGTTAGACCCAGAGCCTGGTTTGAGAGTACTTTACCTGGGAAGGAGCCCTTCCAGCACATGAGTAAAGTCTTCAATTGAGGCAAGATCTTCAACTGAACATCTCTTGCCATCCCTTAGCTGCCTACACCCATCCTTCTGGGAGACAGGAGTAATTATAGGAAACTAAACATTGAAAAATGATTAAAAGTCAAGGCAGATAGTATCTCAGCGTGAAAGCGGGCATGAGAAAAAGTGAAGATAATTTGTGATGCTATAGACACTACTCTCAGCAGAAGCTGAAGTGTATTTAAGGAAACATGGACTAAGAAAAGAAATTGTGAACCCAAGAAAGGACAATTGAGAGATTTTTAACATCCTTGATATATATAGAGAAGGAATAAGAGGAAGGTTCTGAAGTTAGTGATAAGCGGAAAAGACTATGAGCAGTGAATGATCAAACTATCAATCATCTATCATCTATCTGTTATCTTACTACCTGCCTAAACCACTTTATAGAAGCATAATACACATACAAAAAAAAACTGTACGTATTCAATTTTACAAAATGTGGTTTGTTTGGAAATAAGCAAATACCTGTGTAGACATCATTGCAATCTGCAAAACATCACCCATCTTTTCCAGAATGGTCCACTTGTCTCCTTTCATCTTCACGTTGCTTTTATTTTTGTGGGAAGAACACTTAAAGGTAATGTTTATCATCTTAGAAAAATATCAAGTGTGTAGTACCATATTGTAAGTCCTAGGATCTACTTTGTGCAGTATAACTCTACAACTTCCTTACATATTTCAAATTTTATACCAGTATCCTCTCATTTGGACTGCTTTCCAGACCCCAGAAATTCCCATTTTCTGAGCTGAATTTATGTTTCACACATGAGTAAAACCATGCAGTATCTATCTTGTTATGTCTGGTATAATGTTCATCCATGTTAAATAAATGATCCAAGTTAATAACAGAGACTCAAATAAAGGAGAGACAATCTATGTGTCCTTTGTTGTTTCTCTTTCTCCCAGTACAATGAACTTGATACCTTGATTAACCCTCACACTGTTGGAGTAGCAAAAAGCCTCTCAAGAGAAAACTGGTCAAGAGAATAAGAATCTCTGACCTGAGAGGAGCTTTAACTTTTCACTCTTTCCAGGAAGATCACCTCATCACAGAAGATCACCAATAATAATGCATGTTTATCTTAAGTCATGATAAAAAGTTAGATGGAATACCTAGTGTGGTAATGAGATAGTGAATGTTTCCTGCCCCCTAGTGCAGTGCTTATGGACTCAGCCACAGATGTGTAAATTTCCATAAGTCTGACCACTTTTTGGAAGAATTCAGAAAAATATATCCTTTCTTCTCCTCTTCCTTATATTTCTTTTGCTTAAAATTTTTGTTACATTTTTGCAGTTTACATATGACATAATTTGATGGGATTTCGATCTCTTACCCTATTCACACCTCTCCTTACTGCTCCCCACCTAATTTAATGTACACTATACATTTATAATGCAGTCTATACAGGCTGATTTGTGTCCCCAGATGTCCTTTACTGTGGGTCCTTTCACTGGAGCCCTGTAAACCTACAAAGACTCCCATTCCTGTAAGAGACTCTCTTTCCTCCCAGCAGCTACCAGTTGGGTTGGGATTTCTTACCCACCTTCCCTGTGCTGGGATTTTGTCTGCTTTGAGTTTGCATGAAACTCATACATGCTGCCTCTCCTTTTCTTCTTTATACCTGTTTTCTAATCATGTTATCATTAATGTTTTGGGTTGCCCCAACATCTGAGATTTGTTCAATTTTTCTCTAAAGTTTCCTTCTCCTTGCTGCTTTTAGTCCACCACATGTCTGATCTCCATATGGGCTCTAAACCAACTTGGCTTTATGGCATTTTTAAAATTCTCTCCTCCATTCTCCTGCTCAGGGCAGTCGCTGAAACTTACAGCTTTCCTGCCTTGAGGATTTTTCCTTATATTCTAGTAAAATTCTCCTAAAGCTTTCATTTGAATCCATTCTTAAATTCTTCCATGTTTGAGACTGAGAATCTTGACAGGGGACCCTATTTTCTCCTGTTCCAAAGCCAGATAAAGCTAAAACACAGGGCTCTCCTCCCCACCCCTCTCATTTTGATGAGACTTGCACCAGCCTGAAAGAATCATAAAGAAAATAAAGATAGAATGAAGAGTATCTAAAAAGTATAAAATACTTCCAATTTTCCTTTACTTTTATTGTCCCTGAAAAAATCCTAAGTATCTTGACTTTCTGCTGGCATAGATGTGTGGGGTTAGGATAAAGAGATGAGTATAGTCTAGGCTGAGTCATCATACGCTCAAGGCTCATACAAAGCTAGTAAAAGGATTTCTTTGGCATCATAATTAGAGTATAAAGTTGCTAGGCAGCAAGTTACAGCAAAACCAAACCAAACCAAAAATAACACAACTAAAACATGTTAATCTTGGCATTTGGAGGAAAGGAAAGGAGTTATTGCTAACTTTGTGCTGAATATAATTATCTCTGTTCCATAAAATTTCAGTAAATTGAATTTTGGCTGACAGTACCTTTATGTAGTATGTAGACTTGAGGGAAATAATTCCAAGAAATTCAAATATTTTCTACCAAAGCATGATCACAGAAATGTAACTTTTGTAGTACTAACTTGTAATCTATATCACCTTGTTAAACTCTTTATTTATCCAAAGGCCATACATATTCAAAGAACTATAACCCAGAGTAGCCAACCCTTACACCTTTCTTTCATTTCTTTTGCACAGATTCTTTTAAAGTTAGCCAACTACAAAAGACTGTGAAGCTGGATTCCAGTTACTGGGGAAAAGATACAGTATTCTTGCCTTAGGGTAAAACCCTATCAAATGTCTAGCTCAGTGTGCTTGGTTGCAACTGGAATTGACAACCCATCTTTTTCAAAATGCAAAAGCTGCCTTCCTGAGCTACTTTCACTTAGACGGTATGTTCTTTACATGGCTATAAATGGGGTATTTGGACTCCATTTGTTTCCAACAGATCCAATTACAAAGAAACTATTCTAACATAAGATAAAAAAGAATTAATTAATATTAATTAATTAAATTAATTAGTACCAAATTAATTTTTTGAGACCTAAATAACTTTGAAAACCAAGCATACTAAGGACACTAAAAGACAATCTAGTCAATTTCTATTATTTAAAAGTTCTTCAGCCAAAGAGCAGAAAAGTAAACCAGAACACTTTATAAAAAATATATTTAATTTAATTGATATGCATGTGTGTGCGCCTGAATGTATGTATGTCCATCACAAGTGTGCACTATTTTTTTCAATATATACTTTCTGTTGAATTTTTGTGTACCTCATATAACACATCTTAATAATATCTCGAACCCCTCCCCCAGCTGCAACCCCGTAGCCATTCCTTGGATTTCATGCATCCCACGATATATGTTAAGGAGGCCTATCAAGTCAGGTTTGCGTCACCAGGTTTGCCTCCTTAAATTCATTCACTGGAGCCTGTCTGGCCTATTTAGAGTCACTCCATTAAAGAAAACTGGCTAGTGAGATCAGAGAGATGCATTAATAGTCTCTTTACCCCCATTTGCTATGTTCCTTGAGCCTTAGGTGTCAAGGTTCCAATGTAAATGTGTCACTGAGCATTGGACTTCTCACACACACTTATTCTCCATGTTTGACTATAATAATCCCCATCTGTTGCAAAAAGAAGCTTCTTTGATAAGTGGTGACAAGTACACTTATTTTTAAATTTAAAGATATTTAGTTAGCATATAGTAAGAAATTATGTTTGCCCAGGGATGTGGCAAAAGTAGTTTTTTTTTTTTTTTTTTTCTTTTCCCCGCTAGGATCTATGACATTTGCAGGCTTGTGGCTTGTCTGTGTTTATAATCCCACTGAGTGGACTTTAAGTTCAATTAAATAGCTGTTGATTATCCATAAGATAAAAGTGCCACTACTGCACCAATAGTGATAGTTTACTCTGCCAGTTATTGTTGTGGTTGTTAGGTTTTACAGATGGAGTTGGACCATTGATGAATTTCTTCCCTTTGGCAGCTTGCATCGTTTCCTCTGGAAGTATGAGAGCTAGTCTTCAGAGAGGAGCTTTCCAGGTCAGTTCCAGCTTGATTGCTCCCAGTCCTCTGTCTGAAGTATGAACTGTTTTCAGCAATAGGGTCTTACCTTCAAGTTCTGGGAGGAAATGAAGGGCTTTAGCAATAGCCTATGTTGATCAACAACTCTATGGGATATTTCTCCTGTGTGGCACTGTGTCTCTTGTTATATAGCTATACACATGAGCACATATAGATATTCTGTATGTATATATTTTAGTAGACCTTTGAATTAATACATTTCTCCCTGACTTTTCCACACCACCTGAGCATTATTATCTGTGATGCCTCTCCTCATCTTAGCCTATGGCTAAGGCTATAACTTAGTGGTAGAGCTTTTGAAAAACCCTTTCAACAAAGACAAAATGGTGATTTAACATGAGCTAATTATATTTATTCCATAAGTGCAGACTTCAATTTTTGTTAAAGAATTATCATATTAATTCATGATATATACCAGGACAGTTATTTAGTTATTTATTTTTATGCTGGTATTTAATTCCCAGAGCCTTTCATCTACTGAGCATGGCACTCTATAACTGAACTACATTTCCAGTCCTATTTGGTAATTTTTATATAGTGGTTATTTTTTATTTAGTGGTAAGAGTTTGAACTCAGCTGTTTCAGGCTTCTGACACCTTGACTTCCCCATCATGATGGACTATACTCTTGTACTGGGAACTGAAAGAAACCCCTTCTTCCTTGAGTCACTTTCTCAGTATACTTTATCACAGCAGCAGGAGAAGAAACTAAGATACCTTTCCATCCTTCTCTCTTCAGCCTCTGGTAAGTCTATTCCACTCTCCATTTCTACAAGATCCACTTTTGTAATTTCATGTGTGAACTAGATCACACAACGCTCCTTTCTGTGTCTATATTATTGCACTCTTACTACACCAACATTACAATTATACCTGAATAAATGGCCTGACTATTAGTTTAGTATTTAAGATTGGGACTGAACTCTAAGGACATGCGTTCCCCCAGATGTCTCTTGGAAATCTCTGTGCTCTGGATCTGTTCTGCTGGAACTGTGCTCTTGAGTCTGGTCTCACCCATGACTTTTTCCCACTTTAATTGGGGAAGTAAGAATTTGACTACTTTTATCATAACAGCAAGCATTCTTTCTCAACTTTGCTTTTTTCTCCCTAATTCTAAAATACCTCAGCAACACAATGTCAAATGTCTTTCACAATCTTCATTGCATTCGGTGAATTTCAGGCACCGTCTTTCAGTGCTTTGATATACCAATTCTCAATCATACCTACATTCATTCATTCTTTTTAGGGGTGATATAGCAAACTGAAGTTCCAAGGAAACTGGGACCAAGTCAGAAGACACAAGTATACATGGTTTTGACATGCTTAGTTAAAAGATTGGTCCAGATTATGTTCATTTCATAAAAATCATTCCTATATATTAGTTCACTTAATGTATTCAGATCCATCCATCTTGATACACAACTAAAAGAATTTCATGCTTTTATATGACTGAATAGTATTCCACTGTATATATAAATATAATATATATATGTTTTATATTTTTCTTTTCTTTGTTAATTCAACAGTTGTGAGACATTAAAAATATTTCTGGTTTTGGCTAGTATGAACAATGCTACTGTCAACGAGGAAAACAGAGGTCTGACATTTTGTCTCATTTCCATAGAATATGCATTCATTACTGGGATTTCTGGATCACAAGATAACTCTATTAAGGAATTTTTGGAAGAACTTCATATTCTTTCTTATAATGACAATATTAAATTATTTTCTCACCAGCAGTGTGCAAAGGTTCTTTGCCTCCACATCATTGCCAACACTTGTTATGTATTCTATTGGTAATAATCATTACAACCAGTGCAAGATGATATCTCCTTGTTAGCTTGATTGTAATCTCCCTTGACTAGTGATATTGGGTACTTTTATTCATATGTCTTTGGCTATTTGTATACCTTGTTTTGGGAAATTTAAGATATTTTGCCCAATTCTCAATTGAAATATATGTTTTCTTACTAATGAAAAAATTCATTAAAATTTAGGTTAATATAGAAAGTAATGATAGATATGAATGTGGCTTTTCTGCATATGCATACTTTTATATCTTGCGTTTGTAAATATTTTATTTATTATTTTAATTTTGTGTGTGTGAGTGTATTGCCTGCATGTATATAAGTGCACTCTGTGTAGTGCAATGCCCACAGAGGTCAGAAGAGGGCACTGGATTTCCAGAAGCAGGAGTTATGGATGGTTGCTGGCTTTCATGTGGATACTGGGAACCAAACCCAGGTCCTCTGAAAGGGCAGCCAGTGCTCTTAACCACTGGGTCATCTCTTCAGAACCTCTATCTTCTTCACATTTTTCCTTTCATCACTGCCCACTTGTGTGACCTTGCCCTCTCTGACTGGCCCCATCCCTCCCTCCACAGAGTCTTCCCCCTTGCTTTCATGTCATATCTGTTTCATTAGTGTGATACTTAGCCTTTAATTGTCAACTTCACACAGCCTAAAATCACCTGGGAAGGAAGCCTCAATGAGGGACTGTCTATGTTGGAATGGCATGTGGGTATGTCTGAGTAGGTTTATCATAATGAAATTAACTGATCTGGAAACATCCACAGAACTGTAGGTGGCAACTTTCCCTAAGGCAGGGGGTCCCAAATTGTATAAAAGTGGAGAAATCTAGCTGAGCACAAGCAACCAAGCAGTCATGTCTGCATCAATTGTCTTTCTGCTCTTCATTGTCTATGTGAGTAGTTCCTACCTTGATATTCCCTCAGTGATGGACTATAACCTGGAATTATAATGTGAGTAAGCCCTCTCCTCTCTACATTGCTTTTGCTAGTGTATTTTATCACAGCAACAGAAAAGAAGCCAGGACAATTAACTATTCGTTCTCCCTCAATTAAGATCCTTTCCTTCTCTCTCATCATCTCTTTTCTACTTTCATGACCTCCATACGTACATACACATACACATACACACATTAGTATGTAATTTAATCTAAATTCCCACATGTGAAAGGAAAAGTGATATTTGTCTAATTTATTTCACCTAACATTTCTAGTTCCATCCAATTTCCTTAAAGTCGCATTATTTCATTTTTCTCCATTGTTGCATATAGTTCTATTGTGCATATATATATCAGCATATCTTTTTTATCCAATTATTTCTTGGTAAACATCTATTCATTTCTTAAGTATTGTAAACAATGAAGCAATTTACATGAATACACAAATATCTCTATTGTAGGACTCAAAATATATAACCAAAAATGGTAGAGCTGTGTCACATGTAGTTCTATTTTTAGTTTTTTCTGTTTTGCATGTGTATATTTGTATTCATGGTGTGTGTGTGTGTTTGTGTGTGGTGCAAGTACATGTTCATGTAACTGTATGCTGCCTTGCTTGTTGGTGTACATGCATGTGTGTGTGTGTGTGTGTGTGTGTGTGTGTATGTGTGTGTCTGTGTCAGTGTCTGTGTGTGCATGTAGAGGCCAGAAGTCAGTGTCCGGTGTCTTCCATGATTGCTCTTCACTTTATTCTTTAGAGACAGGATCCAATCCTGAACCTGGAACATATAACTTCAGCTAGAATTTCTGGCCAGTGATTTCCAGGGCTCCATCTTTTGCCACTTGGCCTCTAGTGCTACAGTATAGAATCCTCTTGACCAAGTGTTTGCGATACAGTGTATGTACCCTATGCCCAGGTTTTATGTGAGTGTTGGGGATCTGAATTCAAGTTTTCATGATACTTCATTATCTGATATTTCAGATACTTAAGCCATTTTCTCATTTCCTGTCTCATTTTTGAGAAATGCTTACACTGATTTTCATAGTAGCCATGCCAGTTCAACTCCAATAAGCACCGAACAATGAACAGGTATGAAGGGCTTGTCTTTTGAAAAATATTTATTCTTTAAGAATTTGATAATTATATACAATAAAATATAATTATATCCGTTCCTCATTTTACCCCCCAATCTCTCCCTGGATCCCCCACAACACATGGTCCTTCCCATGTTCTTTTATTTAACAACCCACTGAGTCCAGTTAGTGCTGCACATAAATCTGTGAGTGAGTAGGGGGCCATCCTTTGGAGAATGGACTACTTACCAGTGGCCAATCCCCAAAGAAACATTGCTCTCCCTCTCACAACAGATATCAAGTTCCAATTGCCCCTCATGTGGGACTTCGTGAGCTTCTCTACAATTAATACTGAACTTTTAGCTGTTTTGACCTTGTGCAGGACTTGTGCAGGTAAACACAGATATAGTGAGTTCATGAGTGCGACAGACATGCCAGGTCCAGAACACTGCATTTCTTAGCACTCATCCCCATCCTCCTTCCTGCTTTCTCTTCCATAATATTCCTTGAGTTTTGGTGAGACTTACCCTAAATGAGACAACTTTTATTTTGGATAACTTTGGTTTGAAGATAATTTTATTCAAATATCAAGATTTTTTGATTGAATCATTGTGCATTTCATACAAAACATCTCAATCTCAATCACCTCTACACCTTTTTCCCAAACAGCAACCCCGCATAGCTCCCTAACTGAAATCCATACATTATTTCATCTGTGTTAAGGCCCATTATGTCATCAGTGTTCCCAAATGTTCCTCAGTGCAGGTTCATCCATTGAGGACTAGTCAGCCTATCTAGAGTCCTTCACTTTAGGAAGATCACCTAATCATCACCCAACAATAATCAGTTGCCACTCTTTTTTCAGTTAAGATTTTGGGCGGCTGTCTATTTTCAAAGTTCGGTGCTGGAATTTCGTCAGTTTGAGTTTGCGTGGATCTTGAGCATGCTGAAACCTCTGCTGTAGGTTCGTATGAGCAAGGTCCCAAGGGCTTATAGGATTCTATTTCCATATGGTCATGAACCTTTTCACTGGCTCTTACAGTCTTTCCACCCCCTTTCCTCAATGGTCCCTGAATCCTGCCTGTGTGAAACTTAATATAGGAGTCCTATCTAAGGACCCACACCATGCGGACTCTTAATCTACATGCTTTGGCCATTTTTGACCTTTTCTGTTGCTGACCCTCTGTTGCATGAGGGAGCTTCACTAATGAAAGTTGAGAGATTTACTAATGTCCTCTTTACCATTTGTTCTATGTTATGTGAGCCTTGGGCGTAGAGGTTGCATTGTAGATGTGCTGCTTGAGCATAGACAATTTATCGACAATGTCTGTGTGTGACCAATGCTAGTGTGTGACCAGCATGGTCTTACTTGTTTAGTTTCTAATAAAACACTAATACTCTTGTTCTTTGAGATTAAGTTCCTTTTGCACATGGTTAAGTTCCTTTTCTTTGCTTTACTAAAAAGAGCCTAGGCATAGTCAGTTTGGTTATATAATCTGGTCTATGTTCCCAGAATTGTGGATCTGTGATTTAGAGTTTTTGAAATTTATCAACTGTTATTACCTCAAATATTTCTTGTCCTTCTTCATATCGTTTGGAATTCTTGTAAAATGTACCACATCCTCTGTAATTGTCCTACAGTTATTGGGACATTTAAATACAAATTATTTAAATTTGTGTGGTTCCTATCGTTGTGTCTTTCAGATGCTGCTCATGTGTTCATCTCTGTGACATCCACTGTTGAGCCTGTGGCAGATATCCCTATCAATTTTACAAATATTTCACTCATAGTATTTCCTTTTGATTCTTAGAGTTATCATTATTTTGTTCACATTTCTTATCTGTTCATGACAAACTACTTTTTTCATGAGTTATATTAATGCTGTAATCATAGTTTAAGTGTTCTATCTGATAATTCAAAAAAATCATCGTTTGGTTTTGATGCTTGCCTTCTTTCAAAATTTCTTTTTATTACTTTGCCTTTAAGCATTTATACATTTTTTGTTGAAATCTAAACATGGAGTATGAAGTCAGCATGGTAGAAACTAAGAAATTAGATTTTCTTATGTGAAGTTTTATGTGAACTTGGCTAGAACATAAGATTGTACTGTATGTGTTCTTGGGCTATGTATTCTGGAAGTTCTACTTTTTCATAGTTTTATTGTTTCATTTTCTCTGTTGTCATCATCTTTTCCTGAGTTCCTTCTTAAACAGTATCTACATCTGACATTTCTTTCAGTTGTTATCCACCTGTATTTCACTGAAGCCAACACCGACCTCTCTCCAGTTTCCTCTGCTGGCAAGCTACTCTCAGCTCTGACTTCATGTATATCTTTCAAGATTTTGAGTTAATACTTTGTTGCATGTCCTCAATATTCATGCAGGTCTAAGGAAAGTGATTGATTTTATCTTGGTGTTTGTTGTGAGGATGAATATTATGCCTTTAAAATGCTTTACATGCAGAGCTGAATTCAGAAATCTCCATAAGTAACTGTCTTTTTTATTTGATGTAAATGCCTGTTTTGCCTTCATGGATGTAACTGCACTACTGAGCCATCTCTCCAGCCCTGACTATTTTTTTTAACATCACTATAATTTGATACTAAAACAGACAAGACAAAATGAGATCACGAGATATATAAAATAATTTTAAATTTAAGACACTGAGTTTTGAGATAGCTTGTTATGCAGCAAGGAACAAAAACATATCAACTATATAATGTTATAATTATAAAGAAAGCTCTTTAAATGCATATCTGCACATAATTTTGAATATAAAAATTTCACAAACATTCTTAGTTATTAGTGTTATTTATCTTTCTTCCCATTCTCCTTCTGCTTAACTCTCACCCTCTTCTCCCCAACAAAGTCGTTCCTGGTCCCCCTCTCATAGCACCTGTGCTCTTTGGAGCTTGTTGTCCCCTATAAAATCTCTTTCTATTTTCCTCACTTCTGTAGTTACCCCAAGTTATATACTCAAATCCACATATTAGAGAAAATATGGGGTACTTCTTTTCTTGAGTCTAAATTACCTCACTCTGTATTTTCCATTTAATCTGAAAATTTCATAATTTCATTTTTAATAACTGAATAATTCCAGTGTATGTATGTATCAGATTTTCATTATCCAGTCATCATTTGATGGACATATAGGCCTTTGCCATTTCCTGGTTATTTTGAACAGAGAAGCAATGAACATAGATGAGCAACCTTATCTGTAGTAGGACATAGAGCCCTTTGGGTATATGCCCAGGTATATGGGTCATGGGTCATGTGATGGATTTTTTTTTTAGCGTTTTCAGGAATATCCACACTGATTTTCATAGGGGCTGTACCAGTTTTCACTGACACCAACAGTGAATAAAAATTCCTGATTGCTAAGGATGTTGAACACTTTTTAAGGTATTTATTAGGCATTTCTATTTCTTCTTCTGGGAACTCTTTGTTTATATCAGTAACCCATTTTTTAATTGGGTCATTTGTTTTCTTGATTCTTTGTATTTTGAGCTCATTGTATATTCTGGATATTAATCTTCTATTGGGTATATACCTAACAAAGATTTTTTTTTGCAAAATCTGAGGGCTTCCTATTCAATTAATTGATTATTTCCTTTGATGTACAGAAGACTTTTAATTTGATGACATTTTAATTGTTTATTGTTGGCATTAATCTCTGAGCAAGTACAATCCTTTCCTTTGCCTATATGTTATTGGATACACCCTACATTTTTCACAGCAATTTCAGAATTCCAGGTTTCACTTTGAGGTTTCTGATCCAGTTGGAGTTGATTTTTGGGCAGAGTGAAAGATAAGGATTAAAGTTCCTTCTTCTATATCAGGACATTCAGTTTTTCCAATACCGTTTGCTGAAAATGCTGCCTTTTCTCCAGTGTGTATTTCATAGACTCTTGGGTGACTGTAACTGTATGAATTTTAGTCTTTGTCCTCTATTCTGTTCCACTGATCAATATGCCTACTTTTATGTCAGTACCATACTCTTTTTATTATTATATCTCTGCAGCATAATTTGAGATTCTGTATGGTAGTTTTTCCAGCATTCTTTTTTTAAAATTTTGCTCAGAATTGGTTTGGTTATTCAGGGTCCTTTACTATGTTTTCATATGAATTTTGATATTTTTCTATTTCTGTGAAGAATGTCATGGGAATTTTACTTGAGATTGTGCTGAATCTGTAAATTGTTTGGCAATGTATTTTCATACCATTAATTCTAATTTATGAGCATAAGAAGTCTTTTCATCTTCTATTGTCTTCCTTGAGTTCTTCAGAGATTCAAAGTTTTCATTGTAGAAGTCCTTAAAATTCATGTCTTTGATTAGGTTTATTCTGATTTTTTCTATTGTGAATGGTATTGTTTTCGTGATGTATTTCTTTTTCATTATATTTGGTATTCATATATAGAAAGGATTTCTAATGCAAATTTCCACTAATTTTTCTAAGTTCGTTTTGTGTCCTTCCTCTTTGTTGGAAGTATTGATCATTTCACAAATTTTTCTGTTGGGATTTTGAGATCACTTATGTATGATATATCATCTTTAAACAATGATAATTTGACTTCTTTTCCCATTTGCATCCTTTTAATTTCCTCTTTTAGTCCTGTTGCTCTAGCTATGGCTTCAAGTGCTATATTAAAATCATTGGGGCCTGGGGCGCAGCCCTTCCCTTAGGGACTATTCTTTCTAAAATTTTTTGTCAGAAAGTTGTCTTGTGTTTTGTCAGATGCCTTTTCTGTATCTACTGTCATGATCATGTGATTCTTGTATTTAAGTTCATTTAAATTTATTACATTTATTGACACATTGTACTTTTCCCGCATCTCCGGGACATGGTCGATGAGCACTATGATGTATACATAGATTGGAAGGTATTTTTTAAGAATTTTTTCATCTAAGTTCATTGTGGTCTGTAATTAATTCTCTTTGTTGCTGTATCTTCACTTGGCTTTCGTATTAGTGAACTCCTGGCTTTGTAGAAAGAGTTATCAGTTCTCGGAATAATTTGAGAAGTGTTGGGTGTAATTTTTTGAAAATTTGGTAGAATTTAGCTTTGAATCCATGTGAACCTGGGCTTTTTTTAGTCAGAAATTTAGTCAGAACTCGTGTTCAATCTTATTTTTTCGTGGGTTTGTTTAAGTGGTTGATCTCAGTTTAACTTTGGCAGTTTGGATGTATCTAGAAATTTATCCATTTCTTTTGGTTTTTCATCTTGGTGAAGTATCAATTTCAAAAATCCCTTATGATTTTTCTGAATTTATTTGGTGTCTGTTCTAATGTTTCCCTGGTCACCCTTAATTTTATTAATTTGGGTCTTCACTTTCTTTTTTTAGTTAATTCAGCTAAGGGTTTGTCAATTTTGTTTATCTTTTAAAAAATCAGCTCATAGTTTAATTGATCCTTGTTATTTTTTTGTTTGCTTATATTTCATTAATGTATCACCTAGTTTTAAAGTGTATATTATTTTTGCTTTTTATGTCTAGTGGTTTCGGATTTGGTTTGTTCTTGTTTTTTCTAAAATTATTATGTACATCATTGAATTATTTTTTCAATGTATATTTTATTGAATTTTGTGCATTTCATACAAGACATTTTAATCATTTTTATATCTCTTCTCCCATCCACACACCTATAGTCCTTCATCACACCTAAGTTCATATATTATATTATATATGTTGCAGCCTACTGAGTCAAGTTAGTGTGCTCAGATACCCCTCAGTGCAAGTTCATGCACTGGAGACTATGCAGCCTATTTAGAGTCTCTCTTTTAAAGAAGATAAACTCTCCTTCACTCAGCAGTTACCAGCTCCCAATATTTCAGCTACGGTTGGGTCCTGCTGCCCACTTCCTAAGTTTGGGGCTGGGTTTTTGTCTGACTAAGAATGCATAAGTCTTGTACATGCTGATACCCCTCTGTTATAAATCCATATAACAAGTTTCCAGAGTCTTGGAGGACCCTGTTTCTGTATGATCATGTACCAAACCTGGCTCTTACGATCTTTCCACTCCCTCTTCCACAATGGCAGTGGTCCCTGAGCCGTAGTAGCTGAGAATTAATGTAGGAATCCTATCCAGGAACATGCACTCTGCAATCTCTTATTCTCTATATTTGGCCAGTTGTGGCTATGTTAATCACTCTGTTGCATGAGGAAGCTTTGCTGGTGAGAGCTGAGAGATGCATTAGCATTCTTTCTACCTCTGTTCCACTTTGTTCCATGAGCTTTATGTCTAGAGGTTCCATTGTAGATATGTTACTTAGGGCTGAGTTTCTCTCAAATACTTATTCTCTGTGTGTGACCAGCTGTAGAATACTTTGAATTATTTATTTACACTCCTTCTGAGTTTTAAATGTAGGCTTTTCATGCTAAATTTTTGGGACTTTTTAATTTGTCAGTTTTGGTATGCTATATTTTTATTTTCATTTAATTTCAGGAATCTTTTGATTTGCTTCTTGGTTTCTTCTTTGACCCATTCATCTTTCATCAGCATCTTGTTTAATATCTATGAATCTGTACAATTTCTAAAGATTAGTGTATTACTGATTTTGAGCTTTATTGCATTGTTGTCAGCTAGAATACAAGGTGTTGATTCAATTTTTTGGGTTTATTGATATTTGATTTGTGTTCCAATATATGGTCTAATTCGGAGAATGTTTCATGGGCTAATGAGAAGAATATAGAGTCTGTGGGTTTGAGGTGAACTATTCTGTAGATATCTGCTAGGTTCATTTAGTCTATGCTTTCATTTAATTCTGGTGCATCTCTTTCTTAATTTTTGTGTGGATCATCTGTCTATTGGTGAAAATACAGTGTTGAAATAATATACTATCACTGTTTTGTGGTTATTATGTGGCTTGAAGTTTAGCAGTATGATTTTTATGAAATTAGCTCTGCCTGAGTTTGGGGCATATAGCTCTATGATTGTGATACCATTTTGGTTGATTGTTACCTTGATCAAAATAAAGTGTCTTTCTGTCTTTCTTCTGATTAATTTTAGTTTGAAGTCTAGTTTGTCAGACATTAGGATAGTGATGCTAGCTTGTTTCCCGATTCCATTTCTCAGAATACATTTTTCCTTCTTTTCATTCTAAAATGGTTCCTTAAAGATAAGACATGCCTCTTGTAGACAATGAAAAGATATCTTTATTTCATAATCCATTAAACTACCCTATAGCTTTTGATTTGGGAGTTGAGACTATAAACTCTCAATAAGTGATTTCCTGCACAAATCTATACCAGTCAACATTCCAGCATGAATTAGGGACAGGCTCACAAGGCAACACCCCATTTAAGGAGTTACAGGCAGTCAATGGTTGCTGAGTGAGGGAGAGTCTGTTTTCTTTGGGTTTGGTCCTCCTGATTGATTGTCCATGCTCATGTGGTCAGCCCTACACCACTGTGCACACACGACAGTAGGCTATAGATAAATAAATTGACATGAATTTCAGAGGGGAGTGTGGGAAGAAATAGGAGGGGGAGAGAGGATTCTCAAAAATAAAACACTTAAAATCATTAAAGAATTGGGGTGAAGTTGCCAAGTCAATTCTATAATGCATGTGCATGGTCATGAATATAAGGCTAATTTATTGCTACCAAAAGCAGTTATCCTGGTTGTCTTCTCGTTATAAAAAATCAAGTACATGAGAAATCAAATAAATTGACATGAATTTGAGAAGGGAGTGTGGGAAGAAATAGGAGGGAGAGAGAGGAATAGATATTGTTACCAGCAATTCAGAAATTTTGGGGAGTCCTACCAGAGTCACCACATCTTACTGAGGCAATTGAGGACGCTTCTTGGATTTCATAGTCTCATTAATAAAAAGATTTAAGGAAAAACTCAAAGGGAAGCTTGAGGACTATTTTATTAGTGTTTTAAAAAGAAAATCCCCAAAGCAGGCAAGCTGTAAATTTCAGAAGCAGGCTGGAAGAGGGACAGGGAGACAAGAAAGAGAGAAAGCAGGCCATTTGAATTAAGCCCATGGTAAATAAACAGCCACATGGTGGGAGAGGAGCTTTAGAGAAATAATAAGGAAGCCCAAAATATCAGAAAAAGCATACTTAGATTCTGGCCATCACACAAAAGACATTCAAAATAAAATAAAAATAAAAATAGAAAGTCCTAGCTCAAAAAGGTAGAGAGAGCCTACAGAGCCTCATGGTGGCCCTGGAACAAGTGCACAGAAAGAAGGAATTCAAGAAAGAAAAAGTGCAGTATCTCATTAAAGGGATAATTATTACTCCTACCTCTTTAGCACCTGCCTTCCTGAGTGGTGGTCCTTGGGCAAGGTTCTTGACCTACCCTGTTGGATTAGTTCTCAAAGAGAGAGAACAATGGTATGTCTATATCTAGAAGTATGTTCTATTCTTTAGTATAACAATCTGATGAAAATACACTGTACTCATGCAAAAATTCTCAAAAATAAAACACTTAAAATCATTAAAGATTTTTTTTACATAAAACATTCATTAAAATCAAAATTCATGAGAGAATTTTTATAGGGTTACCTCTAACAAAATGTAAATGAGGCTTTTATACAAAAGTTAAAGTTTTACCTAAAATTAACAATGAAAATATAGTTTATGAAGAGATATATTGCAAACTGGGAACACACAATATTCTGAAGGTGTTAACGTCCTACGTTGACCTATAGGATTAATGAAATGCCCATTAAGATATCTGTACTTTGGGGTGAAGTTGCCAAGTCAGTTCTATAATGCATGTACGTGGACATGAAAATAAGACTAATTTATTGCTACCAAAAGCAGTTATAATGGTTGTCTTTTCGTGATAGAAAATCAAGTACATGAGAAATCAAGCACCTTACCAAGAGACTTGGAGAGCTCAGTCCTTTATTCCATCAAGGTTATACCAGATAAGCTAATACTCTGAAATTCTGTGTGACTCTTCAGTTTAGTTTGCAGTTTTTATAGAGTTTTACATATCATCTTTTAGCATTTGTTTCATTGGTGGTTTTAAACTATAGTTTCCCAGGATTTACAACTCAGTTACTGTAAGTCACAATATAGTCATAAGACTATTTCAGGAGATTGTCTTTTTTTGGCTAAGTAGTTAAAAGTTAACTATAAAGGCAGGTTTACCGGTAACTAGCTAAATATTTTTACAATAGAATTTAAGTAAACAGGACAATTACAAACAGGGATCCTGTGATCTTTCTAATTTCCTAAGCTCTCCATTGTTTGTGAGTTTTGTTAGCTGTGGTTAAACATTTAGTAAGTAAAGCAATACATGGTAGTTACTGTGTCCCAAAACACAGAGTAATGTAAAATCAAGTAATTGTATACAAAGCATACAAATCATATGATAAATGATATTGAAAACACAGATCATATATACTTTTCCTCTTCCTCCACCTAGTTTTGGATGTCTGTTTGTATCATATAAGGCATCAGTCCTTAGTGAATTATTCTGCTGTACACTGGGTCCCTGTCATCTTCTTGTCTTACTGTTTGTTGTAAATCCAGAAGTTAGGATCATATGTAATTTTATTGCTTCTGAGTGGGAAAAAAAAATTTAACAAGGTAATCGAATATACAGGGTCCAAACAGGAAAGCTAGCCAGATCATGAGGAGTGGGCCAGGGTGTCCAGCTCTAAATGTTCTTCCAGGAGCTCCCTGAATCATCCAGTTCTCCTTTTTCCTTCATGAGTTGTTCTCTCAGTTGTTGGGTCTTGTTTCTAACTACCCTAGATCTGTTTGTGTAAAAGTAGCATTCTTCAACTAGAGAAAGATTTCTCCCTTTTCTGTTGTCATAAGATTTAATTTCCTTCTGTTTTGTAAGAATACAGCTACAGATATATCCACTTGACCTGTAAAGTCATTAGTGAATTTATCACATTCAGAAACCAGTAAATTTATCACAGTGTCAAAAATCCAATGTGGTCCCCAATAGAAACCAGTAACTAAATCGTGTGAAACTGTCAAAATCCAAAATACTATCATGGATGTCTAGTGTTACCTCAATAATCTGACATAAAAAATGCATTGGAGTCATTATTAAAAGAAGCATTTGATGACTAGTTGCAATAACAGGCCCAAGGAAGTTACCCATGTGTGTTGAGCTTGATTCATAGGAAAAGGAGGAGACAAGAATATCATAAAATTGGTAGATTCCACCAAGAATGCTTATATAAACTAAGAGTATAGCCAATTTTTTGTTCTTTTAGGCTCCAGTAATTGGGAGATGTGGTGATCAGACCTGTGGTACTCAGTAAGTAATGTTGTTAAGCTTAACTGAAAAGTACCATATTTTGGTCATAGTACCCATGTGCCCCAGATTGTATTCCTCATTCTTCCAATGTATGTAGGCCAGTTGGCTTCCATGTTGGTGACTGGAGCAGTTTTGAAGTATTCCCAAGGTTATAAGGACTGATCAGCTTCTGCGGGGTCACAGAAAAGCTAAACTTCTCTAGTAAGATCCTATTGTTTCTGCAAGGTGACTCAAAGAGGCTGATCAGGGTAGTTTTTCCAATCCAAATTAATTCTGTCTTCTGAATCTTGGGCCTCTTTTACCATGCATGGTAAATCCATGGGACAACACCTGTGACTTAAAAAAATTTTATTAAATTTTTGTGGATTTCATATAATACACCTTAATCATATTTAGACACCCCTTCTTCATCTGCATCACCCTCATAGCCCACCCACAGGACTTCATACATTTTGTGCTGTCCAGTCAAATTTGTATATCCAGATGTCCTTCAGTGCTAGTTCATCCAGTGAAGCCTGTTCAGCCTGTCTGTCATCACTCCTTTAAAGAAGGACAACCCTCCTTGACCACTTATGTGATATAAAAGATCAGAGAGAAATGTATTAGTTCAAAAGCCTACTGAAAAATACAGATATGTCTGCGTTGGCACATATGTATAGCTGAAATCTGCATAATAAGAAACAATGCCAGACTATGGAAAACCTCCCTTCTAGTTGTTGATCATGGTAGTCCAAGAGACTCACAAAATAACACAGGCTATTGGCAAAGGTCTTGATTACCTCTGAGAACTTGAAGGTATGACCCTATTTCTGAAGACAGGACATACTTCAGACACAGGACTTGGAGCAATGGAGCTGGAATTGACTTGGAAGTCCCCTTCCTGAAGAGTAGCTCATAGATTCAGAAGTTACTATACAAGCTCCTAAGGGAGAAAAATCAATCAATGGTCCAATCTCAGCTGTAAAGTTTATTATCCATAACAATGACCAGCACAACAAACAACACTGGTGCAATAGTAGCACTGTTATCTTGGGGCTTGCGGCGAACGCCTCCGGCCAGCGGAGGAAGAAAGCACGCAATCACGAGGAGTCTTCCAGTATCACACTTTATTGGAGAGCCTTTGCTTAATGGATGGACGATGATGGCGAGAGGCGGGGAGCAAGGCACCTATGGCTGTTTATAAAGCCTGGAAGGAGACGGGGCACCTATTGATTGGCTGCAAGTAGCTAACCACAGGTGGACGCCACGGGATAGGCTCAGGACAGGTCATGTGGCACACATGTGCAGTAGCAAGATCCAGGTTGGCGCCAAAGCACTACCTAATTAGGAGTTGTTACCACAACGCTGCCAGGAAGCCAGCGCCATCTTGTAATGGCGTTTACGGCTCCCTGCAGCTCCCCCCTTTTTATTAATTATGCAGCAACACCCTGCGAGTAGCAAAGGAACGCTCCCGATCTGATCCCCACCTCATGATGTGTTGATCGATCAAGGGAGAAAGAAAATCAGGCTTCTGGCCTCCCCTTATCCCGTGCAATGGGAACAGACCCTGGGAGTGCAAAGGCGGAGACCGGCCTAGGGAACCCTGTCCCTGCCTTCCTATGTGCAGTGGGGCATACCGACCCCTGAGGGTGCAAAGGCCAGGTAAGGGTGAGAGTGACTACTCCTGTTTTAGGGCTGCTAGCCACACTTGGGGGGAGGCTCCCAACTCCAGTGCGGTTAGCGCTTGAGTAAGAATGACCTTGTCCCTATGCACCTGGGCTCGCATTTTGCAGCTTAACCAAAGGCACAATATGCCTCCTCCAATGCTAAGGGCCAAGAAGGTACCAACTCCTGCCCATTCTTTAAAATAGGAAAATGCCGAGGAAAACCAGGAAACAAACCCAGCTGCCAAACTTGGATCAACTCAGGTGGAATTAAGAGAAATAACAGTCCTCTGAAGCTCATCCAAAGTAACATCAAAATTATCACTCCAATTTCCAATCCAATAGTTAAAGGCTGTCTGGACAAATTTGTTGTTTTAGAAGCATTATTATACAAAACACTAGTCCTTTTCAGTTGTAAAGAAGCGAGGAAAACAATTGCAGTATGGCGAACTGGGATCGGAAGTGGGAAGGTAGACAGGAACCCCCAGCGCAGCTCATCCTGGCTTGATGTCCATAGCTGAGTCAGGGTCAGCATCACCAGGAGCCTTCACGTTTTCTTGTTCCACAGCATCCTCCAAGGACGGCTGGAGTGTCCTCACCAATCTGCTGGGCACCCAGTGAGGTGATTCGTCGTCCTGGGGAAAAACACAAACAGCTCCTCGTGCCCATGTCAGCACGGGGTCAGGCCCACGCCAGAGGCCTGTTAATACGTCTTTCCACTTAGCCATCCCTTTTGCAGGGCCATGATGGTCCTGATGTTTATCCGCTGCTGAGTGGCCTTGAGCATCCAAATTCAAAAATTTATAGTAAACAAGGCTAGGGAAAGTCTCTCCCTTGGGGTGCGGCCATGGCCTACTCCCCCTTTTTGTTTTTGAGTTTTTAGCTGTTGGGGCTTGCCCCATGCAGCCCAGGCCTCTAAGCAATGAGTTATAACATTGCGTGTCTTTTTTTCTGTCAAAGGTGTAGCGTGTAGAATACCTGAACAGGTATTCACAGACATATGAACATATTTTTGGTTTTTAAACTTCGAAATATGTGTCACATCCATTTGTTAAACTTTTAAAGGGAGCAAACCGCGTGGGTTAACTCCAATCCTAGGTGGATGGTGAAAAGTTACACATTGAGAACAATTTAGCACCACCTGTCGAGCATCTGCTCGAGACAGGTGAAATTTTTGTTGTAAGGCTCGGGCATTTATATGAAACCTGTTATGAAAACATTTTGTCCTTTTTATAGTGGAGTTTAAAAATATACATTGTATTTTGGTCTATAAATTTACTTTATCATTTCCTGTACTCAAATGTCCTGGCAGGCCTGTATGAGCCCTAATATGTTGGATAAAAAAGCAAGCCTGTCTTTGTCAAATTAAAGTCTGTAATTGTTGAAAAAGCTGACAGACCAGACTAGAGTTTTTAATTGGTCTGGCCACATTTAAAACTCTTACTGCATTAATGGCATGAGTTGAATTAGATATTAAATTAAAGGCAAAAGTACAATTTTTAAATACTTTTATAATTATGTTTAACTTAATTAACTGTGGGGAGCCAGGCTGAAATTGTCGCATCATTGGCTCCTGTTTACAAAAACTTTGTCTTTTAAATTTAAGATAATTTTATAAGTATTTTTAGGAATAGCAGAAGGAATAGGTAATCCAGATTGCAGCTATTTAAGAACTGTCTTTTTCTTTGGGATTTAAAGACTATGGAATAACTGTTTGATTTTAAGTTACATAAAAGCTGGCTCCTCCAGCCCAGTGGAAGGTTTAGTTTTACTTTTTAGGTTGTTTGGGGCGCTGCCCTGTGGCTTGATTAGTGGCAGCTTGTTTATTAGTATACTCAATTAAGAATGACTTCCAATCTAAGTACTGCCCCGGGCTCAGACATGTGCGAGTCAGCCCCGCCCAGTCTTAAAGATGGCGCTGGAGTGTCGGGCCCATACCTGGCCGTTGCAGGTAGTTCGGAACCGGACGGGAGCGGCGCGCATCCCCGTGCATGCGCCCGGACCCTGTGCGGTGAGCCTTGAAGCCTAAGGCGCGGTTTTTTTTTTTTTTTTTTTTTTTTTTTAAAGCTGTACATTTTCCCCAGATGAAACTCCTTTTATTGCTTGGAAAAGTGAAGTACAACCGTGAGTCTTATGGACACTGCGAAACACGGTGCAATGGTATCGTACTTCTCCAAGAATCTCTCCAAAGTGCTTTTCTTAAGCTTTAAATTTTTTGAACGAAGTAGCTCATTTAGAGCCAAAAAAATTGGGTGGGAACTAGTATTTTTCTCATTGCTGGAACTTTGGTCTTGTACAGACAAACATTTAAATTTCTCCAAGGAAGGATACGAAACTTGAGGGGGGGACGGCCGCAGTCCCCCATCTACAGGATCCCCTCTTTTGGGGCCTTTATCATGACTGGCTTCCTTAAGCTCCTCTTTATGACTGGCTTCTATAAGCTCCTCTTTATGACTGGCTTCTATAAGCTCCTCTTTATGACTGGCTTCTATAAGCTCCTCTTTATGACTGGCTTTCATAAGCTCCTCTTTATGACTGGCTTCTATAAGCTCCTCTTTATGACTGGCTTCTATAAGCTCCTCTTTATGACTGGCTTCTATAAGCTCCTCTTTATGACTTTTTTTCTTTCTTTGACTTTTCTTAGGCCTAACTTGTATATCCCCACTTGCATCTGACTCTGAAAGACCGTCCTGATGCCTTGCCAGCGCCCTCCTTATCCACACAAAAAGGACAGCAGCACCAATCAGGGCAGACTGTAGATCAAAAGCATACATGGGGCTGACTTACCGGTACCTCCCTCTCCGTGTGTCTGGTTCTGGCTCCTCTTCGGCCTCCCGCCAGGCGGCCTCACAACGCCCGGGTTCCCGGGTTTCGGCACCACTTGCGGCGAATGCCTCCGGCCAGCGGAGGAAGAAAGCACGCGATCACGAGGAGTCTTCCAGTATCACACTTTATTGGAGAGCCTTTGCTTAACGGATGGACGATGATGGCGAGAGGCGGGGAGCAAGGCACCTATGGCTGTTTATAAAGCCTGGAAGGAGACGGGGCACCTATTGATTGGCTGCAAGTAGCTAACCACAGGTGGACGCCACGGGATAGGCTCAGGACAGGTCATGTGGCACGCATGTGCAGTAGCAAGATCCAGGTTGGCGCCAAAGCACTACCTAATTAGGAGTTGTTACCACAACGCTGCCAGGAAGCCAGCGCCATCTTGTAATGGCGTTTACGGCTCCCTGCAGGGGCTAATCAACAGCTACCTAATTAGATTTAAAGTCCACCCAATGGGAGGGAACTCATGTGTGGCACTGTTAACATAGTCAAATACACATGGCTGAAGAGATCATAGATCTTAGAGAAAATTCTAAGTCTGTCACATTCATAGACAAATATAATTTTTTGCTATATGCTAGATATTAATCCTTATATTTATAAATAATTATGCTAGTCACCACTCATCGAACACCTGTGACATTTAAGACTGTAGGAGTGGTTAAAAGCACAGGATGGGGACTGTCCAAAGTTAGCTTGAAGGAATCTTGTAGCAGTTTTTACATGCTCTTGGCTATGAAAACAGGACTGTTGTTTATTCTCTTGGATAATTTAATCTTCATGGGATGTGTCTCCATCCTGCCAGAATAAGAACATATAATGACTAGCAGGGATTTATAATCATTGTTAGGAGGCAACTTAATAAAGTTTATTTCTAGATATTCAAAGGGTATTTTCCCAGTGGTTTGTACTTAAGCTTAATGTCTTGGAAGCATGAGCCCTTGAATTCATTAAAAGAAAAAAGCCAGTCACGTTAATCTTTGGTTATATTTTCCCACTGAGTATTTAAAAACATGCATTAAATACATTTTATTTTTATTCTCAAGGTCAGTTGAGGATCTTGTCCTCAGGGATCACTTGGGCTTGGGAGGAGTTTCTCTCTCCTTTAGCCTTCTTTTTTCCAACTCTTCAATCTATGCAAAGATAAGTCAAAGACCTTACTTGACCTTTGCTTCTCCTGGAAGCATTAAAGACATTTCCCTTCTGTGTTGACCTGATTCTGTAGACTGGACTGGTTAGAGTTCACCTAGTTGGCTCTCCATGACCTCCTGAACAAAAGGATAAGAAACTCACCACACTTACAGGACATCTTGATAGATGCCCTTGCATGACAAGGAGAAAATATTTTCCCTTTAAGTCCCTCTGACCACATTAATATAGGCCTCCAAATATACTTATTGAGTATTCAAGAAGGTTTTCAACACTAGTCTGACATTTTATTGTGTAATATGTAAATAAATCTTGAGCAAAAACTCAAACCTTAAATGAGCTTTGGTTAGACATCTATTTGTTTTTTAACCTACTTTTTATCATTGTTAACAAATCAGATCAGGACTCCATTAAATTAAATAAAAGTTTGATTAAAATTTTACTTTAGAATTTTTAGATTACCTATATATCATTTCCAGTTTTCATCTTCCACAAAGCTTAAGAACTTATCCAGACCTTACATAAACTTTCTCATTTTCTTTTCTATTCTGGAATCATTCAGGCATCCTGATCTTCATATAGAAATCTTTCTTTATTAAGGTATTTCCATTTCCATATCCTTCTAACATAGTTTTTTTTTTTTATTTACTGCTTTCTTAACAACACAAGACATAGTAATATCAACAAATAAATTTACCACCTGTTGTGAGAATTTTCTTCCAGGGGCCACTAAGTAATATTTATCCCCTTATTAATGTTTCAGTGAAAAACCAGTTCTTGATTACATTCAAGTTCATCCTGGGGGCTGGGGACTTTATTGAACTTATTTACAGAACATGGGTGAGGGGTTACTGACAGCTGTGTGGGTGACCTGAAAATAGCTACAATGGACAGTCCTTACCCACTGTGGTTGATGATTTCCCTGTAGCCCTCATAGGTTAAGCCCCACCTCTTTAACCTTTCCCAACCCATATAGTTTAGTTCCTCCCAAGACCATGAGGTCACATGTGATTAGGGCATAATTGCACACAGATTCCTGGGAGGAATGGCTGGATACTCAGGTAAGGGTCCAATGACTCTGCTTATCACTGCCCCTTGTATAAAAGAACATAAACTGTCAACAAGCCCAATTGTGATGATCCTTTGTAAGCAGACACAGTGGAACTCATGAAATTGGTAACTGTTTGGCTCAGGAGGTAGTACAGTACACATACATTACCTTATTACAAGAATACTGAATTTAAATTATGTACACAGAGTAGTGCTATAATATAATATCACCTGTGTACCCATTGTTAAATGATGGGGCATTTTAAGTTTCCAGGTAAACATTATAGAAAACACAAGATAGTCAAAATTTTGTTTTATATAGTTAATAGAGTAGTGGTCTACCAAAATCGTGTTTTGAACTTTTTGATTTTTTGAGACAGGGTCTTCCTATAGCCTCGGGTGATCTAGAACTCAGTATGTAGAGAAGAATGCCTTCATTCTTATATAGAGATCTGCCTGTCTGTTTCCCAAGTGCTAGGATTAAAGGCATGGGGTCACTATGCCTGGCTTATGTTTTAGGTTTTGAATGAATCTAAATAGCAGATTGCCGACATTGTTATTATGTCAGTGTTGCAACTATACTGAACAGATAAAAGCTTTGATTCTTAAAATAAGTTTTATAGTGGGCTCAAACTCAGCAGACACTAGTTCCTCTAGCTTTCTATTAGAACTATCTTGTTTCCCAGATCTGTGTTGATGGATCTCTTTTATCCCTTCAGCTTGTTATACAGGTGGAGCTGTGTGTCTTTACCCTGTGCTGATGGAACTGACTCCTGAACTCTCTTTCTTCCACTGTGCCCCCCTGTCAGACCACGTTCACAATAGTTTCTCCAGCTTCATTGGGAAAGTATAAACTTTAAGTTCTGCTCCACCCTTAATGACCATCAGACTTTTTCATCACCAGTATCTTATTCAACCAAGATCACATGTCTTTCTCAACTGCTACTGTTTCCAATAGGTTGGATGTACTGCTTGCAGAGCTTTGATCCACCAATTCTTAAGCATATCCACATTATTTTATTAGCTTTTTGGTCGAAGTGAAAACCTGAAGTTGTCAAGGAGACACCTGGGTCAACAGACCCAAAAGCATGGCTTTGCTGGGTTAATTAAAAGTCATTAGTTCAGGGGCCAGAGAGTTGCCTCAGCAGGTAAGACCACTTTCTGTTCTGTCAGAGGACCTGGGTTCTGTTCCCAGCACCCACATGGCAACTACCAACCATCTGTAACTATAGTTCCAGAGAGATCTGAAACCCTCTTCTGACCTCTGTGGGCATTTAATGGCAGGGTTGTACATGCAGGCAATACACTCATACACATAAAATAAAATAAAAATGACAAAAATAAAAAAAATGAATTGAGTCCAGTGACAACTGGGTGGACTCAGAGTGTTTGTTCTCTTTATAAGCTCTACATATTGGTTTGGGAAAATCTTTTCCAGGCCGTGCCTGAATCATTTTGTTCATCTGGTCTTTATGAGAAACAACTACCCAATTGTAAAACAAAAGATTTTTGCCAGAACAATGATTTTCTTTCTTTAATGTATACTTTTATTGAGTTTTGTGCATGTCATTCAATAAATCTCAATCATACTTAGCTGCCTTCCCCATCTGTGCTTCCCACACCCCCACTGAATTTCATGCAGTCTGTCATTATTTTAACAGAACAACTTTTAAATCTCCTTTGTCCCTTTCTCTAGAGCGTCTTCTGGAAATATTTCTATCCCTTAAACACTTGTTTTACACTCTTATTTAAAATTTATAATTTGCAAATTTATATTTTATATTAGGTAAAAATCAAGCCTGATAGCTCTCAGGGTGAATTTTCCTGTTAAAGAAAGCTATCAGTCTGATTACCTAGAAAAAAAATTATAATTTACCACACATAAAACTATACATAATCTTGGATTAAGTATATCTAATCTATATATAATAATATATATAGTAAGTATATATAATCTAGAGGATAAAGAACACAGAAAACAACAGCATTAAAAAACAAACAAACAAACTTGAAAAGACACCAGCAGATTTAGAGGAGGTGACTCTCCACTTCTTGATTTATGCACAGATATGTAAAGAGAATCCTCACAAAATCTTCTTAAGGACCATGCCAAGGGTGGAGGAAAATGTTTACAGATGGTGTGGCAGATGACAGAAGGTGTGGGCCAGAAATGTGACCTCATCCCCCTGGAACTACTGGTCCTTCAGGGAAATAGAGATCTGTGAGTTTGATTGAGTTCTCTGTTTTGCAAAAGAAAAGGTCTATGAGATTATAGAATGGGCATGCTTTCAGAGAGACATCCTGCTGATTAAATCTTCATAGTCAGGATAGGCATGGGGTGAGTGTGGAGAGTTCCTCAAGAAGGTTTTCTAACTGCCTTGAACAGACGGGTCTCTTTCAGACAATTGATAGCTTTATTACTATTGCCTCCCCCTGTTCTAGTGACACAAATTTTAACAAACTGTGGGTGCCCCTTCCAAGGAGGTAACCATCTATGTGCTCATCTGGTTATGTCCTGGAGGAGACCTTAAGCAGAGCTTAGCCAGAGTGGGTTCAGTTTTATGACCTGTGATCAAATGCTAGTCTGATCCCACTTTAGACCATATGTTGCTGCTATGGCAACACAGGTGGGCCTACTTGGACCCTGTAGCCTTAAGGAGATCTTAAAAATTTCCACCTGTAGGGTCACATCCTTGAGTTAGAAATACATGCAAATCAGGGCACTCTGTCACTCACACATTCTTACAGAGGTTAATTAAACATTTCCTGTCCCTTTTTGGGAGATCTTTGCATCATCTCTCCTGTGAATGTCGTCCATAAACAGCATATTCCTAATCTCTACCAAGTCATCCCGCTGATACTTTGCTCTATACTTTCTTGGAGCTTAGAGCAGTGGTTTCTGCTCTGAGCTTCTCTGGAACTTACTACAGCTCCCCTTTGAGAGATGTGACAGGTAGGGACCTTACCTCCTCCTATAGTCATTCTTTATTTCTGGAGAGTCAGTCCATTCCCTCTTTGGGGTCCTGTTGGAGCTCAGCTGTTGCTGCGGAGTAAGGCACTGACAGTCTGAGATCCTGGCATACTGTCGGGTAGCATGCCTTCCTCCTGTTTACCTCAGTGTCTCTCACTCTAGTCTAGGTAAGGCCCTGCAGGCAGCACTGGAGGCAGATGTGGTTCATAATCTCTCTGGGGCCTCCAAAATGTTCTAGAAAATCAAGCTACTGAAAAATCAACCATCTTGCCTGTAGAATTGGAGAGCTCACCAATCTATTTCACACATGCTGTCCCAGTTGAGCTAATTCTCAGAAATTCTGTGTGACTACCCAGTTTAGTTTGCAGGTTTTATGGAGTTTTACACATTATGTTTTAGCAAGAGTTTCACTGGTGGATTTAAACTATAGTTTCCCATAATTTACAACTCAGTTACCTATATGTCATAAGACAGTCAGACAATTTCAGGAAATTCTTTTCATCACTAAGCAGTTAAAGGGTAACTGTAGAAGCAGATTTACAAAAGTCTGGACCCATATATCAAGCAGTAAGACAAGGAGGAGAATAATAATGATCCAATATTTTACATAATAGATCACTAAGTGTTAATTACATATTTTTCATCTCCATTCTCATTTCATTTTATCAGATATAATGGCTCCATACAGCACTAATAAACACCAAAGGATTTATAGAATTGAAGAAGAGATGTCTTGGTGACTGAACAGATAATGGTCTCACCTGTTCAATTCAGCCAGTCAATGTTCCCACTTGTGGTTCCTCCTCTCTCAATTTCCTAGAGAAACCTGAATTAATACCAGATTTTTCAAAATCTGACAAACACCAAGGACTATCAGACTACCAGTAGACTGTAGAGAATAGTTGAGCACGCTAACGGTTGGCATAGCTGTTATAAACAGGATAGCGTGGCAGCGTTGTGGCACTGTTCATTTTTCTCCCTTTGTTCTTGCGACGTCACATTCGTGAGTGCTGCCAGAGCTGAAGCAGAGGTGCTGGTTTCTGCTGCGATGCTGTGATGTTGTAACTAGCAGCTTGGCACGTCAGAAACTGAGATGATGTAAGGCAAAAGGGGATGCGTTCTGAGGTTATTAGTGTCATTAATTAAAGAATTTAAGAATGCATTCAAACAGAAGCTTAAGGGCAATTTCATTCAAGTTTTAAGGCAAAACTTTAATTGCAAGTGAGCTATAAATGGCAACAACTTATGGGAGGAGGAAAATGGACAATGAAAGAAAGAATAAAGAAAGACCCTGTCCCCCAAACCCCAATGCTCTATTTAAAGCTAGCATGGAGGTCAGATATATAATGCAATAGCAGCCACATGGTGGGAAGAGGGAACTTTAGAGTTAAGAAACTAAAACTGTTATGGCAGCCTAAAGCATTAGGGAAAGCATGCCTGGAAAAGAGAGACAAAAAAGGAAGGGAGAAGTTACACATTTTTGAAGATTTCAGAAAAGTTTCAGAAAGCTATAAGGCTGATGCTTGAATAGCAATTTGATTAAGGGTACAGTAAAAGTTCACCATATCATTTATACACTAGTCACTCCATCTATCTCTTTAGCATGAATTAGGATGACTTTTGGGATGGTCCCTTGGTCAGGTAATTGACCTGGCTGACCTGGAATGAAGGGGCCCTTCTTGCTAATATAACAGAGAGATGAAAGGATCTTTTCCAATTTATTTTTGTAATAGTCTTGTCTTCAAACTGAGTGTACTAAGAGGCATCATGTCTGCTTCAAGCAACACTGAATTAAGAGGGGATAAGGAAATGAAAGGAGCTAGGTTACTTTGTAAATGATTTTAGCATCAATGATTTTTTCCCCATGAATTGCACTGGTTCAGATTTACAGAAATGGGATTCATCTACTTATAGACACAGTTCATATTTCCCTTCTTCCATATTTTATAAAATCACCATATGTACCTTTTTAGAAACCTGTCATGTTCCTTGACATTTGTCAGTTGAGTATACGTGAATGAGTTCATGAGCATGAAGTAACATTGTATTTACATTTTAAAATGCTCTGAAACTTTTTTTCATATTTGGTATATTCATGATTTTGAAATTTAAAAATGCTAGACAAATGAGTTTGTATTTGTTAAAATCTGCTTTACCCCATGGATAACTGAGAATACATAAATATTCCAAGTGTCTTCAGAACAGCCATAGGGGTCATTTTGACTGGAAAACAAGACTTCAAATGCTATTTTCTTGACCTATGCTAATTGTGAACAAATGTTTCTTTTGTCAGAAAGGAAAGGGGAAAATGTCTAGCTTACTGGAAAACCTTTCCATGTCTGATTCTAGTCTCTGGCAGCTTAGGTAAACCAAAATCACATTTCACGTTTGGTTCTGCTCAGTGAGGATTGTCTGATCATAATTACTTTACCACTAATTGAGCTTCTACTGTGAAACTTATCTTAAGCTTATCTAATAACAATAATTTATTTTGGATGCCAGGATTGCAGTGCTTCTCATTATAGAAATTCCCATTCTGTTGACCAAAAGAAAGTGAGGCAGCTCCAGAATTCAAATTGTTAGTCTGACAGGCTACCAGGAGAACAAAGAGACACAAAAGTCAAAGTGAAGGGAATAGCAGGCTCTATTAGAATGGCCCACATAGAAATAAGCCACTGAAAAAGCTGACTCGGACCTCTAACTGAGCAAGGAATAAGATGGCCCACTTCTCCAAAAGAAAGAATGCCAACAAAACCCAAGAACAAGTTGCTTTATTCTTCATTTCATACTTGCATTAGCAAGTGCTATTCTGAGATTGTTTTTTGTTTGAAAAGCCTTGAGGGTTGGGAACTATTCAACTGCTGCATTAATTGGTAAAGTTAAATCACTTGCCCACTGCATTCACTCTAACACCCCCATTCTCAGCATAACCATTGGCCACCTGTACTCAGCATGTTCTCACACATGGTCATTAACTCTGAAAACTAATGCAAGCCCAACAAAGCCCGAGGAATAAGTGGGTTGCCATAAGAAAACAATTAAAAAGTCACCTGTTGTGAAAAGACATATTTAATCAAACCTGGGCAAATAGACCACCCAAGATTCAACAGAAGTTTTTCTACAAGCCTGGTATTTACAATACAGGTGCATTTTTGTGAATGAGAGATTGTGATGAAAATTTACTTACTTGATCGGTTTGAATTTTCAAAATAGAAGTTTTAATGCAATCGACTAACTTTTCATAAATATTAACAATTTTTCTTCTGAAAAGAATACGTTTATGTTTTACAGCAATATCACCTTTAATATGATTATTGAGTAGAATATCAAATGGAAGACTATTTGACATTTGTCAAGGCCTACAGCTATAAATTATGTTAATGTCAAAAGATACATTTATAAAACAGTTTGCTGTAATAGTTTTATCAACCATGCTGAAATGAGTACCTGGAAAAATAGTCATTATGTTTTTCTCATGTTGTAGCATGAAATATTATACAAATTGTTCTGGAGCTATCTTACAGCCATCATTTCAAAGATTCAAGGCTTGTTTTTTTCTTATTTTTTAAAAATTTACTAAACACATCATTAGGTTTTGTTATGATATATCACAACTTTGCTTTTCTTGTTCTGTTCTCCTGTGATCTTCTCCATCTCCTTGGTCTCCTCTGGTACTGTTCCATCTCCCCAGAGTTTCCTTTTACTTTCATTTCATATATGACAAGATGACATATCTACTTTTGAAATAACCAGGCATTTCTTAAATTTCAAAATTGTAGTTTCTTTCCTTCAGAAAGTTTTTAAAATAAGCCTTTAGTTTTATGCTGTAGATATTTTAAGACATTTCAGAACAACTAAAATTGTTGTTATGAAATTTTTAATTTTTATAGTCAGTGAAGGAAGACATTCATTCTTTTATTCTGCAGTAAAGACTAAATATACTAAAACCATGGTAAAAGGTGTTACTTAAGTTCAATGTGTTTTGAATAAAATGATCACATACTTTCAGTCATTCATGAAAGCATATTAAATATCAGAGTATATATTTTTTTGCTAAAAGAAAGGTAATATTAATGATATCAATACAACTAAGTTGTGGTGTTAAATATTACCATAAACATGTTGGTAAATTCTTCACACTTAGAAGTTTAAGAGTAAAATTATATGATAGAAATTGTAAATCATAAATTGCTGCTGTTTTAATAATCTTAGTCATCCTTGCAGAGAAATGTTAAAATTTGAATTTTTTTATACATTCACATTAAAAAAATATAACTTTGAAAATATTTTGGGGCCTGAGTTTCCATGTCCACATTATAAGAAAAAATATTCTTCCCACTGAGTCAGTACAGAATTCCAAGTGTCTAAAAACCTGTGCAGTCTGGATCAAAATCTGTCTATCAGTCAAGCTGAGTAAATAAAATAAAGTTTCCTAAATGACTTGTGATATACCTTACGCAACAGAAAAATTAACAGATATTAACATCTAACTGATAGTCTTGTTGGGATTTCATTATTAAATATAAATCAAGTTATAGCTGTTAATTATTGATGGTGGCTGTTATTGAATGTTTTATGCGTTTCTGGTGATTTCATAGATATAATTTCCTTGAATAACTCCTAAAAAGTTCCATGTGAAATTCTCAATTTGGCATTAAAATATAATTTCATTCTTGGGAATTTGAATTGGCTTTTCACAGGCAGCATATAATACTTGATGAGTTATATCAGTTAATGATTTGTTACTCATGAAATAGCCGAGGGTGACACCTTTTGGGTGTTATTATTCAGTGGCTATTTGCTAGAAACCTGCTTGCCAAATGATGGCATTGTTGGTGGAAAGTTCAGGAGGCAGTCACTACACAGAGGGATTGGGTGATCGGGCTTTTCCCAAGATAGTTCACTTTTCTCTTTCTTTGCTTCACCACATCTTTTTTATTTTTATTTTTTATCAGAATGTTTTGCCTTGCCTCAGGTCCAAAGTAATGTAGCTTACTATGGTCTGACACCTCTGAAATTGTGAGACAGTATAAACCTCTGTCAAGCTGATTTTTCTCTGGTATTTTGTTACATCAACTTAAGAAAGACAAATTACCCATGCATGTTTTAGGATATCAGAAAATGAAAATGTATGCAGCAGAGAAATGTCTAATAATTTTATCTCTATTATGAGTCTTTCTTGGCCAGTTAGTATTTCTGCTATTTTCTTTCATGCATGAGCCCACCATGTCCCCATACTACTTATAATATCATAGTGAAATACTAAAGCTAGACCATAAAGATTAAACTCAAGATGCTCAAAACTTCCCTTTTGAACTTTTTTCTTTATATGCATTATCTGAGCATTGTCTATTCCAGGTTTATATATTCTTAAAACTTTATTTTCTGGCAATTATTGTCATTTTTTTTTTGGTCTGGCATAGAGATTTATTCATCATATATACTCTATCACACAAAGTTATAATGAATACTATTCTCTAAATAGATCATAAAAATGTTTTGCCATTTCTTCATGCTTTGGTTCAAGCTTTCATTATCTTTTGTACTGAACTATTACAACAATAATAATTTTCAACCTGTTCTTTTAAACATTTGTCCCCTTAAATCTATTCTCCACACTGTTATATGACACATGAAAACTCACCAGCCATGAACATCTGCAGTGGCTACTGGCCATATCATAAGGGCTTTTGTCTTCCTGCCCTCTCTTCCCTTATCTCAGCTCCCCTTCCTCTCTCCTCCCTCTTTCCATCCATAGGGAACTGCTTGCAGGTCTCAGGAAATGCCGTGAACTTCTATATGTTATGCTTTTGAGTTTTTTTCCTATGCCTGACACACTTTTTGTCTTGCTTTAAAAAAATGAATATCACTCCATGAATGAGATAAATGTCATTTTGAACACTCTCTATTGACACGCTAGATCAGAAGATCCCTTCTTCCCTTATCCAAAAATAATGTTCAATAAGCACTTGTTTTAATTGCATAGACATTAAACTAGAGACTGAATGAGCTTGGCAGAGTTTCTGTCTGCTTTGTAAATTTACTTTTTCTTTTAAAGTTATCAATTTTAGGGCATGGGGAGATGGCTCAGCTGTTAAGAGAACTGACAGAAGAACAGGGTTAAAATCCCAGCACCCACGTGGCTGCTAACCAGCATCTGTAACTCCAGTTACAGGAATCTGACACCCTCTTATGATCTCCACAAGCACTGAATGACAGGAGTGCACTTACATGCATGCAGGCAATATACTTATGCACATAAGATAAAAACAATGAAAATATCTAAAAATAAAGTTATCAATTTTAATTTTAGTCTAGACAAGAGTTTTTAAGACAAATTTACCATCAATTATCATTATTTGGCTGTGGGTTATCTTCACACAAAAGTTGGAAGAATACACTATCCTATAAAATATTCATATATTCTTTTTCTAATATGTATGAAAATTTGACCAAATCCTCTTGTTTTGTTTTATGTACATTTCTTATGATATTTATTTATTCACTTTAAATATTCACTTACTTTAAAGATGAAAATTTTGCCACAGACTAGTAGAGCTTTATTGCATTGGGGACCAGGATTTTAACATAATAGTTTAAATTTACTTTAGGTTCAATAATTGAATGGGTCCAAAGGAGCCTGATTATATGACTATCTTTTGTGATGCATTGTGTTTAACAGAATAACAGAATGAATACTTTCAAAATATTTACTGAATGAACATGTTATGCGGGACCGTTCAATTATATCATTTAACTTATGAAATAATATAGCTCATTTCACTAAGAATGAGTTATTAAAAAGAATTTGAATTGTGAATAATTATTTTTCTACTCTGTATTTTGGTTCTTAACTGTATTCCTCTTTGCTTTCATTATCTTGTTCATGACAGCTTGCTTTCCCCTCTTTCATTCAATGATTTTCACCTACATTTAACATAAAAATATTCATTCTATCAGACATACCTTAGAATATCTTATCCTCATTTTATAGCAAATTAGGAGAAATCTCTAAGATTATTGAGGAATATTATTTTATCTATTGCCATAAATCCAGACTTTAAATTTTTCTATACTTATATGTGTAGCTCTCATATTTATTATTATTAATAATAATTATCTTTTTTTTTTGAGACAGAGTCTCCCTGTAGCCCCAACTGGCCTGGAATTCGCAATGTAGACCAGTCTGACCTCAGTCTCACAGAGATATGCCTTCCTCTTCCTCCCATGTGCCGGGATTAAAGGTGTGTACCACCACGCCTGGTTCTCATAGCTATTTTTAATGATAACATAATGGAGAACAAAAATCTCTGACTTCCAAAAGATAAAAGACGAAGCACTTGATGAGCAAAAATGTGTTCTGATCTTAGAATAATTAAAAAAGGGGCTGCTTTTTACTTGTTTTTAAATATTGCTTAAATGAATTAGTCATAAATAAGGGAAATAGAGATTCTTCTACATTTTTCTCCAGGAAAAGTAACAGTGCATAAAATATTTAAGTGTTCTTAGAAAAATCAATGAAAATAAATAAATAAATAAATATTAATGAAAGTAGCTTTAAAATAATATGCTTCTACATTGTATAAGATGCTGCGTTTAAAACCAGGAGTGGTGGTGTTTGCCTTTAATCCCAACACTCTGGAGGCAGAGGCAGGAAGATCTCTCTTCCTCTGAGATCAAGGTCAGCCTGGTCTACACAGCTGGGGCTCAGAAAGACCGAAAAAAAAAAAATCCACACCAAAACAACAATACATCTTTCGAAGAATCATTTTGTATTCTTAATCTATTTTATATACATGTGCATGTATGTATATGAATATTAACAGATATGTACAGATTTTAGTGTGTTTTGTAAGATTTTTCTAGAACCATTTTTTGTCCAATTATGATTTTAACACCAGTCCACCATATACTTCAAAATAAAAGAAATGAATAAAGAGAGCTCATGTCATGACCTGCTTCGGTTCTGAATCAGCAGAAGATCCCAAGTGCAGGCAGAGACTACCAGTGAAAAGAAACTGCCTGTGCAAATGCCGAGAGAGCGCTCTAGGGTCGGAGGAACCCTAAACAGCCGATGTGAAACCGAAGGCAGGATGACCCTGAACTTCGGAAACTAGAAACTGTAATGACACAGCAATGGAAACGGAAAATATTACAATCAGCATGATCCAAACAAAAATGAACCAAGGAAAGGCAACTCAAGTTAGGATATGCTTTAGCTTGACTGTTCCTAAATAATCATGCAGTCTTTTAAATGAATGTTAAAAGGTGCCAAGCAGAATTACGTACTTCAGGTAATATGTTCATAAACATCAGCCGCAAAATGATGCCCGTTTTACATATTCATTTTCAGTAATGGGGTTTGGTCACTAGTATCACCTAGACTAGGACTAAACTTCTCTTCTCACTGTACCCTGCCCACTTGGCATTTGTGTTTTCTATCTCTGTTTTAAAACTTGCTCAAAAACCCATTCATACTCTGTAGAATCCAACAGTGTTTTGTGTTGCTCTGCCTTACAGTTTCTGACTATGTCCTCTGGTAGCCCTGTTTGTGCGTTTGGGACTGTTTTATATCCAGAAGCGAATTTCGTTTGTTCTAGTTTGTAAGTTTTATTTCTGTGCTAAGGAGCCCAGTGCCTGAGCACCCATGCAAGCACTCTGTCACTGAGCTTTCCCAGCTCCCCTGCTTCAAAGTTTAACTTGAGTTTGGATCCATCAACTTGATGGAGAGTATGATGAAAATGATCCTTGTTGAAATGTTCCCTTTGCTTTGTTCTCCACAATTTACACAATGATATACACATGCATTTAAAATCCATTTTCCATTAATTTCATATACTTAATATTCATGATTTTTTTTCACTAGTAATTCCCATTTTGTTTCTCCCAAGTAGCTCTTCCTGATGTCGAATCCAATAGGAAGACATCCCTTCTCAGAACTATGCTAGCCTTAAGTTATGACTGTTGTGAAAAGATCTCTTAATTGAGTAAAGGGAGAATCCCAGCTCGGTAAGACATAGATCTTTCCTAGGCTTGTGATTATTAAATCACAAAAGCTGTGAATATAAAGCAAATCTCTAACAGGTAATTAGTTCTTATTTGCTTCATGGAAAATATACCTTCTTATTAGACATTTTGCCCGTTTAATGAACATAGAGAATTTTTGCTATCTTGTCTGGCATTTGCCATTTAGCAAAGTGGAAAGAGTATTTGCTAACTGCACGATTGTTGATAGGTAGAAGGGAAGGGAGACAGAAGAAATAAACAACAACAGAATGCTACCAAAGCAGAGAGTCTTCAGGAGGACGGGGAGCAGGAATTGGATGGGAAATGGAACTGGCTGGCGGTAATGCTTTCCAGAAGCAATATTCTGAAAGAAGGCTGAACATTCACTCTTCAGACAGTTTCCGACTTAAGTCACAGTCTTGCAAGGTGAAAAATATAAACAATATGTAGCCCCGAGCCTCTGAAACTTTGATTTTTATTTTCTTTATAGTTTTATATTAATTTTATGTACAAGAGGATACACAATTATAATGCAAAAGATTAGGGATTGTTGTTTTTTGAAGGGATAAGGTTCATTAAGACAAACTAATATTAATGGAAACTGCAATGCATAGTTATAGCCCCCAAAATCTGCAAAATAGATTCCAGGAACATTACAATAAAATGTTTGACAAAGTGGGAACCAGGAAGGGAAATGAGTTTTAACAGAAAGAAAAGAAGTTTACAACCTCTTGTGGCTCAAGGGAGAAAAAGCTCACCCACATTGCTCCCTTTAAGAGTTTTTCCATGTTTAACTAGCTCCGTGGAGATTCCCATATGGCTATTAAAGAATTATATTATCAAATAGAAAAATAACAAGTATATTAAAAACAGTATATAATCATGCTATTAGAAGGGACGGACAAGGCCATGAGCACATTATACTTAAGAGTTTGGAAGAGTAGGCACTCAATAAACGCCATGCATAGCCTGGGCTTTGAGAGCCTACTCTCTAAATCCAATATATAACTAAATAAATAATGCAGCTTTGATAGCTCTCAAAATAGAAAGTAAATGGTCCATTAAGAGAAAACGTTAAGAAATCTTATTGACTCATGCTTGGACCCTTCAAGTGCCCATTATTAGCAAAATGCACCCATCAATAGTTATCCAAACAGAAAACAGTCTTGTTAAAAACACCTTCAGGCCATAAATTCTTGTTGTTAGCCAACTATTAACTAGTGCTTCTAATTAGAAATTTTATAATTTTGTAATGTTATGTTTTGCTTTAAAGTTTCATTTTTAAAAGCAATGGCTCATTTTTAGAAAGTAATGACAGTCAATACTTGTAAACATGTAGTTAGTGTATGACAGAAATGTTCTTGTCTGTCTACTGGGTATGTTCATGCTGTGTCATGAAAAGGACAAAAAGAACAGTGGGTTTCTTTTTCCGGAATACTAACCATAGAAAAATCACTTCTAAATGAAATTATTCAAGACATTTTCTATAAAATACCCAAAACATAAAGAAACACCAAAATTCACCTGATGTACATTGTTTGAAGATGCTACCTCTGTTTTTTGAATGGAGTTCTCAGTCCATACTGACTTAGAAAACAAGCAGATGATGATGATGATGATGATGGTGGTGGTGGTGGTGGTGAAAATGATAATTGGTTTTCAACCAAATTCATGCACAAGTTGACTGAATTAGAATACTTTTCAACTTCAGGCTACTGATTATTCAAGGTCCTTTAGTCTATGCTTTAGACCTGACCTCCAGTGAGAAGGGCTAATGCTGTCCACACACGGCTAACCAACCTTGGCATGCAAAGCTGCTGCAGCCCCAGCAGCTGCCAGTACGGTGGATCATTTCCCCAGGCTGCAGCCTGGCCCACCATCTCCTTGCTCTTCATCAGCTCTTGCTGATTACATTTGCTCTGTGCCTCATGTTTCCTGTGTTCAGATGTCTTTACCATGTTCCTCTTCCCATACCTCTTCTCCCTAGGTCTCTCAGGTTTTCCTTTCATCTCTTAGTTTTCTTAACTTCTTTTTTTCCATGATAATTCCTCAGTTCTTGGGGCCTTATTTTGGGTGACCAACTCATTATTACAGCTCTAAAAAACTACCTCTTTCCTCAACTTTAGCATGTCCTGCCTTCATTTTTTTTTTATCAGCAAACTATAGAATATTTTCCTGAATAAACAGGTATATGTTATGCATATTTCACTTGAGATGGATTTAACTGTTATGTAAGTCATTGTTCAGCTACATCTGTTTAGCAATGTATAATCTGGGAAAGAAATATGTGTCACTTGGAATTTCTTGAAATAAATTTATGAGAAAGAAGTTGACAATAACTCTTTTGCTGAAATATTAACACTAAGACAAACTTATACTAGAAAGATGACTAACATATATGTGGAAAAACATCCATAGAAAGAGGAGAAGTGTAAAAGAGAAGAGTTAAGGAGAGGGGAAGGCAAGAAAACAAAAGAGGGAATGATGGAGTTAGCAATAAGTCAGAAAAGAAAGTCCAGAAAAATTGCACAGTAAGGACAATGACAAAAAGCGTTTATAATATGTATGCACACATAAAAAAAGTACGTATAATTGCAAATACAAGTTTGCACGTATTACATAATAATTTTTACTGTTACAAGCCCCGGTTTCTTTGATTTGAAGTAGGTCTTGTGTGTGAATGGAAGAGAGAAAGACAGAAAGAACAGGAGTCAGCTTGACATCTTTAGGGAGGGGTTAAACCGGCAGAATAGTCATTGTTGCAAGGCCTGGGTAGAGAGGCAGGTTAAGTTGGTCTGTCTCTTCCAAGAGGAATTTTAATAACAGAGACTATCAAAAGAAATAAAGTGAACAGTTCATAGAATCAAAGAGTTTCCTACCCAATAAGTAATAAAAAATCATTCCTGAGCAACCTATTTTCAGGTCTCCTCTCTGGTTCAGGGAGCTGCTATTGTATTTCTAAATAAAACCTTGGTTGCTTGCCCCCCTTCAAAAATTATTCTTGTTTTAATAGGCATGCATTAATCATCAAGTATCTAGTTTCTCAAATACACTTTTGCAAAAAGTCTTTTTGTTTTAAATTTTTTATGTTCTTATCTCATTTTTCCATAAATGTCATACATTTTTGTCTTCTGACAAAAATGCTGAGATGTGCATTGTTAGACCAATTCACTATGGTGCAAATGCCGTAGAGGCTAATATGACAAGCGCAGATGGTGTACAGGTCTGTCACTTAACACGGCCTTGATGCCATCACAGAACAGGGTAAACACAAATGTGTGAGATTGCTTTGGGGCATCACACAATTTGCATAGTAGCATTTTGCCATACATTTAAAATAAGTAGGAATGTACCATGAACAATAAAAATATAGAAATAATCAGCAAATATAGTCATTTGATATCAAGTATTATGTGATTTACATGTTTTCATGCCTTTAATTCTTCTATGGTGAGGCAGGTCCAACAGGTTTATTTACGCCAGCCTTACTACCATCCCGTAATGTGTTACAGCATGATACTGTAATGGCTGCAGTGTCACTGAGCAATAGAAGCTACAAACTTAGGATCTTAGTGCATATACTGTGTGTTATTGATGAAAAGTTTATGTGACAAATCATTGTCAAAAATTTTAATATAAATCTTATTTTGATCTAATTGACAGATATCCAGTTTTAATGTCTAGAGAATTCAATGAATATTCCACAACAGCAGTCTTCTGTGCCCACCTATCATATCTTGATTTTAATCACTAAAAAGTCCACCATCTATACATCTAGCTATTGCACTTAGAATTTAGATACATATGGTATATTTAAGCTAGTATGTTTTACATTTCATCTTATACATTTACTACTGAAATTCAATCCTGAAAGCTATTTATTTGGTTTGCTTTAACTTTATTTCTCCCATTAATGTATAATCCAATACAACTTCTCTTGTTGCCATATAATAATTTCAATTTGATCAATATTCATTCATTGTATTTTAAAACTATGATTCTTTTGTTTAACATTGCCTTGTAAAATATCACATTTTCCTGAATTATGCCTGTGGTTTGTTTTCTCTGAAGTTAGTGAGTCTCTCTTTTACATATTCTGGATTTTTCCTGAATTTATGTATTTATCATATTATTATTATTATGTTTGTCAACAAATTCTTCACTATAGGTGTAAACTTCTAAACCTTAACTTTCTAGGACATAGCTCACTTAGTCCCTTTTTAAGTATGAGAAAGACTTTTATTGAATTCTGGCTGCTTTTCTAATCTGTGCTGGTTTCTGTCCGAGAGTTACCTCACAAGCTTTTACCTTGGCGTTTTACCATAAATCATCATCTTCTCCTGTATTGACTCGCCTATTTCCTGAAAGCCATGACTGCTTTCTTGGTACAATCCTCTTGAGAGTGAGTCTTCTTTTAGTTTTCTTTAAAACAATGTAGGTGGGTTTTGTTAATCTGACTTGTCTGAATCTAATCTATACTTACAATCGATTGCTTGTTTGATGCAATGTGAAGCTGCCAATGGAAATAGCTTTTCCTCAGAATGTTGGACACACTTTATTATCACTCACCCTCATTTGGATTTGTTACTGAGAAATCAAACATCATCACCAGTTCATGCCTTTGCATGTAAACTGATTCTCTCCTCTTTGGAAGCCTTTGGAATTTGGTTTTGGTTTTGGTTTTGGTTTGTTTGTTTGTTTGCTTGGGCTTCCGTAGTTTGCCTAGTTGACACTTTTTAAAAATCATTTATTACTGTATTTAATGAGATCTTTCAATTTGAAACCGATGCCTTGAGATTTGGAAAATTTCCTTGAATACATTGATAGCTTTTCATTGCTTTTCTTAATTTCTATTTCTGAATTTCCATGGAGATGGGTTTTTGAATACCCTAAATGGCATCTCTTATTTTCCTATATTTTTTCACCTGTATATGTCTCTATATTACATAACTTTTGATATAATTACGAGACAATATTTTATAATTATTTCCAGTCCAAATATGTAGACTTTTCTGTCTTTTTATATACCTCCAATTTTTCACTATTTCTTTCAGAATGTAAAATATAGTTTTGGTTTTTCATTTGTTTGCAGCCTGCTTTTGTTCCAAGATTTGCTTCAATTCTCCAACTTCTGACTTTTTTCCTCTTGTTCACATTGGTGCTTGTTTTCATTTGTTTGTATATCTTTCTGGGATTCACTTTTAAGGGTGAGGTACAAAAGTGCTAAATGAAATATATGCATTTGTATTGGAGCCAAACATTTGCAAAGGTGGTCTTCATCTCTGAACAGTAGAATGAGCACATATAAATATTTTTGTGTAAAATCCACATACACACACTGTGTCTTTCATAGTTATGACCAGAATATCCCTCAAAGGATTTTGTGCTGGAGATTTAGTTCCCAGTGGTGGTAGATTAGGACTTGGTTGAAACTTCAAGTGGGATGAACTAACTAGAAAAAAGGTCACTCCTCAGCCTTCTGGACCCTTTCTGAATACAACACCTGTGAGGGGAGAATCCTCCTCCTCCACCACCACCACCACCACCAATACCACCACCACCATCACCACCAATACCACCACCAATACCACCACCAATACCACCCCCACCACCACCCCCACCATCACCACCACCACCATCACCACCAATACCACCCCCCCACCTCCCCCACCACCACCACCATCACCACCAATACCACCACCAATACCACCACCCCCCCACCACCACCATCACCATCAATACCACCACCAATACCACCCCCACCACCACCACCACCACCATCACCACCACCACCACCAATACCACCACCACCAATACCACCACCACCACCAATACCACCACCACCACCCCCACCACCACCACCATCACCACCAATACCACCACCAATACCACCACCACCACCAATACCACCACCACCACCCCCAATACCACCACCACCACCAATACCACCAATACCACCCCCCCCACCACCACCATCACCATCAATACCACCCCCCCACCTCCCCCACCACCACCACCATCACCACCAATACCACCACCAATACCACCACCACCACCCCCAATACCACCACCACCACCAATACCACCAATACCACCACCACCACCCCCCCAATACCACCACCACCCCCAATACCACCACCAATACCACCACCACCTCCACCACCACCCCCCCCACCACCACCAATACCACCACCAATACCACCACCACCACCACCACCCCCACCACCACCACCAATACCACCACCACCCCCACCTCCACCACCAATACCACCTCCACCACCACCCCCACCTCCACCACCAATACCACCACCACCACCACCATCTCCACCACTACTACTCCTGTTCTACAGGACTGTCCTCTGTTTAAAGTGATGCCAGAAACTCAGCTCAGCTGTGATGGTTTGCCTAAGATCTTCAAAACTGATCTTGTTGACTGTTGTTACTCCCACATAGAAGGAAGGGTAAAGGGAGTCACTAGACCTTCACCTAAGTATTCCCTACATCTCCCAACCAGTGTTGGGCAGGTGGCTTCAGAGAAAGGCTAGATTATATAGACTAGGGAAGACTAGGGAGGTGGGCTCCGCTTATGTGGCTATGAGGAAGTCATCATCCACCCCAGGTGAAGATGTTCTAGATGCCCTTAGAGGGAGAACATTCACATTCTTGTAAGTAAGCCCTTACCCATTACTCTGTAAGTAAGCCCAGTAAAGTTCTTTGGTTTCCCAGAGTGAACTTTGGTAGAATTGTTATTTCTGATTGTCATTAAAACTGAGGGAGTTGGGGATGGATATTGTTTACATATCCCTAAGGGAAGGAGCTTTAGTGACTACCATATAGTTCAGGTTCTCCAAAAACTCAAAGCATAGGAACCAGCCATGGTTGAAACCTGAGCCTGGGAGCCAAGTAAATCCTTTTGCCTTTTCCTTCTTTCAAGTATTTTGGCACAGTGACAAAAGGAAGCTAGTATATTATCTATAAGTCAATCTTGTGAAGACCAGGTTCCCTAAAAGAAATTACTCAGTTTCCTAATTGGAACATAGAGGAGGGGAAGATATGAAATTATTTATAGTATTCAGAGATCCCACAATGAAAAAGGAGTCTGGATACATATCACAATGCAGAGATTTTTCCATAATTAATCAGCCTTCTGGAAATTTTGAATCCCTGTCTTTTGCCTCTTTTAATTTTCCTATGAAGATGAAATATCATTTAATCTGAAAGGGAAAAAAACAAAGGTTTGTCTGTTCATAGTTTAAGAGAGAATCTGGAATAGAAGCTGAACTTTGAATTTTTAATTTTTTAATTAATTGCTGGTAATGCTTTGTGTAATAATTATATAAAACAGATCAAAAATTTGAAGCTTTAAAAATATTATTTTTATTTTTAAAATATTATTGATTTTATATGTTGAATGCATTACATAAGTGCATTACATGCATGCAATGACCATGGAGGCCAGAAGAGGGTGTTGGATTCCCTGGACTACAGCTAGTCATAACTGTTACCTCCAATGTGAGTGATGGGAAGCAAATCTGAGACCTCTGCAAGACCAGCCAGGACTGTTAACCACTGGGATAGGGCTTGGACCACTGGAGCTGGAACTGCCCTGGAAGACTCTTACCTGAAGACTAGTTCTCATAGTTCTAGAAAATAGTATGAAAATCAGTAAATGGTCCAACTGTAGCTTTACAGCCTAGTACCCACAACAACGACTGGCACAACAAACTGTAGAAGTGGCACTGTTATGTGGGATGTGGTCAACAGCTGTCTAATAGTATTTAAAAACTCCCCA
Organism: Eospalax fontanierii; assembly: GCA_035773235.1. NCBI lineage: Eukaryota > Metazoa > Chordata > Mammalia > Rodentia > Spalacidae > Eospalax > Eospalax fontanierii. The sequence goes on along the minus strand of CM069524.1, from coordinate 69,874,776 downwards.
ATGGGAGGGAATTCATGAGTGGCACTGTAATATTGCCAAATACACATGGCTGGAGGAGTCATAGATCCTAGAGAAAACCCTTTTATTCTGTCATATCTCTGGTCAAATTAATTTCTTACTATATGGCTAAATTTGGATCCTTATATTTACAGGCAAGTATACTATTCATCACTCATCCAAGAAGCTCCTTTTTGCAACAGATGGAGGCTACTTCAGAGGTCCACAACTGGTCACACACTGAGAATATATGTCTGAGAGATGCCCAGCCCTAATGACACATCTACAGGGAACCTCTACACCTAAGGCTCATGGAACACAGAAAAACAGGGGAGGATACTGAGGTATCCCTCAACTCTTACCAGTGAAGCTTCTTAATGAAACAGAGAGGAATGCACACAGAAGGCCACAGCTGGCCAAGGTGTAGAGAATAAGGGACTACAGAGTGTGGGTCCTTGGACAAGACTTCTATATTAAAGTTCAGTGATGCATGGTTTTGCGAACATTGTGGAAGCAGGGGTGGAAAGATTGTAAGAGCCAGGGTTGCTGCATGACCATAAGGAAAGAGTCTTCCAGGACTCTGGGAACTTGTTCATATGAACTTGTAGCAATGGTAATAGTATGCACAAAACCCATGTTGACTCAATCAGAACAAATCCACTATAAGCTGCAGAAATGGGCAATTGAGGAGCTATTAGCAACTGATTGATTACTCCTGGGTGAAGGAGAGCTGATCTTTAAAGGAGTGTGCCTAGATAGACTGACTAGACTCCAGTGGATGAACTTGCACCAAGGGACATCTGGGTATAAAAGCTTCACTTGACAGACCTTAACGTAATGCATGACAGACCTTAACAGAATGCATGAAATGCAGTGGATGAGTATGGGGGAAGATAGATGGGGAAAAGGGTCTAAATAGTATTAACATTTATTGTATGAAATGGACAAAAATCAATAAAATATACATTAAAAACGTTGATGTGAGACAATGAACTTAAATTTTTTTTCTAACTATACAGATTTGCTAAATGTTGACCTAGATGTTTATGATTATGCTCAAATTAATGGCACCCAAATATTAAAGAGAAAATATAGTGCTGGGATATCCATTAAGAAATAGTGTTTTACAAAATTGAAGAGACTCCTCTGGGTCTGAGTCAGGGAAAAACAAAAATGAGCCTCCAAAAGTGATTATGCACTTTCAGAAATAAAGAAGATGCTCCAGAATTAAGGGCCAATTTAAGACACTTAGAACCCAGTTCCGAAGTCTACTGGTGGGCAAAAATAGTGATACTATTTTATAGGCTACGGACCAATGTTGGCATTTATGCATCTACACCAGTTAAAAATAATAAATAGATAACCAGTAGGGAAGATTTAGCATCTCTTTGTCATATGAGATCATCTTTGTATTCAAGCACCTTTTGACAAGGCAAAGGCATCTAATGTTTCGAACATGGTAGAATACAGTGTGCTTAATTCTCATTGTTGAAAAAGTTAAGCCCTTACTAGGGCTTCAACATTCCTCATAGTTTAATTCAAATTTATCCTCAAATAGGCATTTGATATATTTCAAGTCTCTAATGGAGCCAAGCCAACAGATTTAAATAGGATGTTTTGGGTAAGGATATAACAAAGATGGTACCTTATTTCACGGTTGATTGGAATTTGAATAATTAGAATAAGTTGCTGTGTCTGAAAATCTTTCTTATCTATATGGTCAAAATTTAGATAAATCAGAAGCCCGATTAATTAAATATTTCAAATATTTAATTCCATGTTTTCAGCTTGATGCTTACCAGGCATAATATAGATGAGTACAAATGTTTTTGGAACACTTTATGCTGTTTAGGGTTAAATGTGTTTATGATATTTAAACTTCAAATGTGCTTTTGAGTGTATGCTTTTTATCTAGTTTTAAACATTTTTGGAAGTAATTCTTGCAAGATTTCATCATAGTCTGTGTCACGTGGGAGGTGAATTACACTTGGCTGTATTTCAGAGCATCTGCAGCTTTCGGAAATAGCTAAGATTTTCAGTTGACATGTCCTAGATGTTAATTTATGTTACAAGCTATAAAGGTTGAATCTGTGTGCTTGTAAGCCAGTTTGCCTTTGTTCAGAAGAACATAATGACAAAGAATAACTAAAGTCAAACAATGATTTAAATTTCCACTCAAAGGGGGAAAATATATTAAAGGTAATGCTTGGAATTTGACCTTTGCTGACAAAAGGAAAATTAATTACTAGAAAATGTAGAAAATTTTTTTCAAAACTATTTTCAGTGTCATTTTCGTTTCATAAGCTAAGCATTTATTATATGAAATATTTCATGATCTGTTTAAATCGAGTACTATTATGCTAAATTTGAGCACAAATAAATCTTTAAGTAACTTGTTGACTTGTCTTTCTTGGAATCAGAATAAACTACAAACAATTGAACAAGAGATGCAAGTTGCTTCCTTTTGAGCCCACTTTCCAAACTTTCAGTGGGAGAAGGTTTTCCTGAGGTCCGAGAACAGAGAATACTAAATCTGTTTGTTGAACCCATCTTAGTTTACTGGTGTTCCATAGTGAGGCTGGAAACTGGGCAATACAGCTTTGGAATCCAAGACACCACAGCTGAGATTAGATGGATAAATGGATATAAAGATGCCACGCAAGAGGCCAGCAGTTATTGCCACAGTGTGAACAGCCTCGGCAGGGGCTTAAACAAGGAAAATAGTTTTTCAGAGTCTTGTGAGGAGATATGGCAGGTGGACTAAGAATGCTGATATAGTTCCTGGAATATGTAGGGCAGTCTAACAAAGGAGGTTAAGCGATGTGTGACATGAGGGAGAACGGGGCCCCCTGTGTAGAGTTCCAGAGGAAAGGAGGAGTAAAAGACTTCTAAGCATACACAGGATGATAATTTAGGCTTACATTTGACATTTATTTGGCAGAATTTGAAGACAGGCAAAAATTAAAGACACAAAGTGAGAGAAGAAATTTTAATGTTGAAAGATCTGTTTTAAATATGGCTGATCTTAGAATGTAGAAGGCATGGTGAACTGAATTTGACCTTCTGGCAACTTGAGACACAGATGAATACTTTTCCAAAGATAGAATTTTTGTTTATCTAAGTCAAATGATAAACATTATTCTTTTAGAAGTCTGCTTTATCCTAGATCTTCAGTTTTCTGCAATGAAGGATGTTTTCAGATATTTTTATCCAAAGAGTTCCCCTCCCATCTTTCCAAATATACACTTTCTTTTTCATTCTCTAGGGAAACCTAATGGAATGGAGTTGATTCACTTTTGAAAGACTGATCAATCATAGTTGGATACATGTATGCAATCTATCATATCATTTGTGACTTGAATACATTTATTTTATAACTCAGAGAGTATACAGTTTTAATTTTATAGATATATCATTTTTATCACAAAAATGTCCTAAAAGATAAAATTAAATCTGTACTTATTTGTGAAAAAATATCTATGCACAATACTTAGTTTTCCAGTTACCTAGCAACAGTTTACATACTAACAACTAGGCTCACATTCAGACTCTTTAGTAAATTTAGCATGAGTTCTATGTTTTTATAAATAATCCAAAATTCAATCAGTATAAATATGTGTGTATATTATGTCTATGTGTATGTGTGTTATGTGTGTGCATGTTTATATAAGTATGTATATTTTGTCTCTGTGTTGCTGTAGGGTTGGGGATATAATACAGGATGACAATCATATTAAGAAACATCTGCATCCTGGAGAATCTTCTGAAATGCCTACATACATAGGCTACATAAAAGTTAACTGAGAGTATAGCATTGTGACTTATCACATGCTAAAGAATTATATGCCCAGGATTCTTACAACTATTCCTATCCATTCATAACCCAAACTTTAAGAAAAGCTTAAGAGTGAATTTTTAACTGAATATCAAAGTATAGGTAAGCACTGTGTCCTCTGATTCACAATTAAGTCCTAGAGCCTTTATTTTCCTTTACAGTCAATTTGCTGAACAGTTGTCATGGAAGGATATGTTGGATGTTCTTGATGAAAAAGTAAAGAAGGGAGAGGTATAAATAAAAAAAAAATTAAAACTTATGTATTGAAAATTTCAGAAGAACACTCATTACTTTGTATGCTAACAAAAATTTATAAAAGTCAAATAGCTGTCAAACGTAAGAACAGAGATAGGCATACAGGCCTCTTGAATTCAATTCCACAGCCAAAATATATATTAAAAGGCTTAGATAATTAATCTGTTACCGGAGAGTTAAGTAAATTTGGGCTTGATTCAATAATCAAGAAAAAAGCCAAGTGTGGTTCTGTCTTAGAAGTACAACTTCTTTTGACGTCAGTAGAAATGAGACTCCACAGTACATCCAGGGTAGGGCTCAAGATGTGCATTCCTGTTGCCTGATCATATTTCTTAATAATCTCTTAATATTTATAGCTAGAATGCCAAAAAATTTTAAGTGTGTGCTAATCAGTTCCTAAAAGGATTAGACCTTAACGTTAACTATTAAGCCTTTGCTTATCTTGTCAAAACTCAGTTTTATTGGATTCCTAATTACTGACTTATTTCCCTTTGCAGATGGTCATAGGGAGGAAGTTCTTCCTCCCCTCCTCCCCTGTCCAACCTAATTTATTGGTTTGTTGACAGATGGTAAAAGGCTGGGTTCTCTGCTTATCACAACTGATGTCTCAAATATGCCTGGGGAGTGTGTATTTTGTACTTGTACCGTCTTCCTGTTATCACATGCTCTAGCCTGTTCATTTGAATAAGGGCAAGAACATTCACATGGGCCTTTCAGTGTTTAACTGTTGAAAGCAGGGTGGCCAATAAAGATAAATGCTATGTGCTTGGTTCCTTCCTCAACAAAAGCACTCAAAACTCATAGCACATCTTCCCATTCCAATGGGAACACAAATGTCATTCAAGCTTACTTGATTGGTTTAGTTCCATATGTATGCAAAGAGTTTAGTTATTATTATCACAACAGAATTAACTCATCAAAAATTGCCAGAATTAACAAGTGACAAAATCTAGGATTCTTTATTATTTATGAAATGAATATATTTTATTAAAGTTATATATAATATCTCATTGCAAGTGTAAGCTGAGTCTTTCAAGTTTGCTGTCTTCTAGAAAAAGAATATCTATTTTTATATCCCAAGTCAGTTAACATTTCTAAAGATTTTTGATGATCTTTTTTACATTTCAGAATCAATGTCCAGTGTAGCTAGGGCTCTTGAGTAAAAAAGAGTGACAAAAATATTGGAGCTGGGAGTTTGTGGAAGTAATTAAGTAATTATATGTGTGAGATTCTAATCCAATAGGATTATGACTTCATGAAAAGAGGCAAGACCTGAGTTAGGAGAGTTTGTCTTATCACAACATGCCCTAAACTCATGCGGTCTCCAGAACCCCACCTGTATGAAATGTCTCACTAGATGTAGCTTCTCAGTCTGAACCTCCTAGCCTAGAGCACAATGAGTCAAATAAAATTTACTCTCTATAAATAACTTAGCCTATGGCATTCAGCTTTGAGGAGGATGAATAAAGACACATTTACACTGTCTACTATCGTTGTGGATGACATGTGGTCTGATCCCATATGGACATGAGTGAGATAAGTGTATATTCTCTACTACCTCCTAGCATTAATCACTGAAAAATGTAAGCTCCATAGAGAAAGTAACTTGATCTATTTTGTCTGTGGCTGAATCATCAGTTTTTGAACTGTGAGTTTGGCAAACTAAAGACTAATCATTTCCATGTTGGATGAATGAACAAGATAGGCAGAGCAGGACACATTTATCCTTTTTACATACTGCAATTCCTAAGACAGCATTAAGGAGTAGAAAATCCTGTGTAACACACTGACTTTTTAAAATATTTTATTTTTATTTTATGTGTACAAGTGGATTGCCTGGATGTACGTAAGTGCACCCCCATGCTGTGCAATGCCTGAGGAAGAGAGAAGAGGGTGTCAGATCCCTTGGAACTGGAATTAGGACAGTTGTTAGCCACCATGTGGGTGCTGGGAACTGAAGCTTGGACCTCCGAAAGAGAAGCCAGTGCGCTTAGCCACTCAAACATCCCTCCAGCCCCTATATACCAGTGATTTTTTTCTGGAATGTTAAAGTTACAGTCTTGGAAAGCATGAAGTCTTGAACGTCCCTTTTCAGATAGAGCTTTCCTCTGAGAACTGTGTTTGTAGTAGCAGGGCTTCCTCAGGATCTCCATCTCCCCAGAACATATCTCTTTTCTTTCTATCTTTGTCTATCTTGGGTCCTTATATGGTCATGTATAGGAATGTGATTTAGTTTTAGGGATAGAGAACAGTAATATTGCTGTCCATGAAAGTCTGTTCTACTCACCATTCAGAAGCAGGGAGGCTCATGCCTGAACAGTTGTGGCTGGTGAAGTTACCCCAAGTCTCAAGAGCATCACATGGCTAGAGAGATAAAGAATCTCATTTACAACTCATTTAAATCTCTTCATAGAACATACCCTCTTTTAAAAATAATATTTTATTGATTATTTCAAACAATGTATTTTGACCATATTCAGAACCCATTTCATACATCCTCTGAGATCTAACCTCATGTCTCTACCTTCTCCTCGTTTCATCTCTTCTATTACTTTTTTAATGTGTACTGAGTGTAATTTGTGTTCTCCAAATCTCTTACAGCAGAGGTCCATCCCTGGATACTGATCAACCTACCCAGAATCACATCCTTAGAGAAAACTGACTCTTCCTCTCCCAGCAGCTAGCAATTGTCAATAGCTCCTCAGCTAGGGCTGTGGCTTCATGATCACCTACCCTATTCACGCTGGACTTTTGTCTGGCTTAGACTTGCACAGGTTTTATACACGCTGTCACAAGTGCTATGAGTTTATATGTGCACCCACCCTGTTGTATCAGGGAAACATCATTTTCTTATATTCATATACCACTTCTGGCTCTTACAATTTTATACCCCTCTTCCATAAAGATCTCTGTGCCTTTGGAGGAGAGGTTGTGTTATAGGTATTTAGGGCTTTTCACTGGACAGTTTCTTATTTTTTATAGGTTGACTGGATGTGGTCTCCATGTTTAATTGCCATTAATTGCAAGAAAAAGCTTCTCTGATGAGAGCTGAGAAATGCACTAATCTTATGGATATAACAATAAATAATTAGGAGTCAGTTTAATGCTATGTCTACTTAGCAAAATAGTAGTAGGTTCTACTTTATGGCCTCTGATCTGTCTAGCCACAGGTTCTTAGCCCTGATAACAGTGACAGTATGGGCTCTATCTTTCAAATACGGCTTAAATCCAATCAGAAAGTGGTCAGTTACTCCCATAACAGTCATTTCATTATTGTACCAGTGTGCATATTTTGACAGGCCATTCATTATTGTGGCTTTCAGGGCTCACAGCTGATAAAGTTCATAACTGCTGTTCTCTTCTGGTAGTAAGCACAGCACCTTCCAGAACTATGAAAACTAGCCAATAGGATTTAAGTTTTGAGATCAGTACCTGCTAGATTTCTTGTTTGTTCTATGACTTACATATGAAGTATTTTGGCAATAGGGTCTTACCATGAAGTTCTAATGGATAACAAGGAGAAATGGCAATACTCAGTATTTTTTTGAGGGTCTATGAGACAACTCCCTGGTTAACAACTTCAAAAGACACTCTTTGATAATTTAAGTTCTGTTTTAGCTTTACTGTTTCATATTTTATTTTTAAATATTTCATTTTTTTTTCATTATTATTTTAAAATATGTGTATGAGTGCATTGCCTGCATGTAAGTACACCTATGTTGAACAATGCCCATGGAGGCCAGAAGAGGGTGTCTGGAACTGAAATTACAGATGGTTGTTAGTTACCATACGGTTCTGGGAATTTAACCTGGGTCTTCTGCAAGAAGAGCTAGTTCTTTTAGCCACTGAACCATCTCTCCAGCCCAGACGTTTTTGCTTCATTCTGTAATGGTCTGTCAAGGAAGTAGCAAAGAAATAAAATAGAACATTTATTTATTCACTGGAAAAATGAATTTGAGATTGCAACATGCTAAGCTAGTCACAAGAGTCAGGGGAATATTAGAGAAATATTAATTATTAAAGAAACGTTTGCTCAGTTGTTAAGATGTACATCTTTATATTAACATGTTAATTTGGTAATTTCTCACAGTCACTTCTGGCATGCAGACTTTCACTGTCTGCTGAAATAAGAAGCTGCTTTCCACCATTGCCTGAGTATAATGATACACTTTTTGGTGCAGTTCTTTGACTCGTGACAAGAGGATGAATTCTGAAGTCCCCATCCAAGAAAAGAGGCCACTGAAGGAGACTCTAAATGTGTGGCATTTATTCTACAAATTCTGACTACATCATTGTAAGAAGTTACTTCTGTAAGCCACAGAAGTAACTGTTATTCTGATAATCAAGGGAAAGAGGGAAGTATGGTCAGCTTTGTAATTTATTTACAATGTACATAAACTAAATAATTGCTAAGAAGAAATACATTCAGATAGGACCCCTGAAAATAATTTTCATAAGGACAGTCATAAAAAAACAGAAAAGTGTTCTCATCTGCATACACACATCAAGTACTCACACACACTATAATAATAAATATATAATAAAGTAAAATAAAATTTAAAAGTAGATGAAGAAAACTATGTGTAAATATATGCTTACATATATACACACTTATACATATAATGGAATAACAATCAGACTTAAAGGAGATAAAACTGAATGGTATAAAACATGGTTGAACTTTGAGGAATTTATTTTCATTGGAGGGAGTCAGTTGGAGAAAGATAAATTCTGTATGAACAACTGTATAACTGGTCAAATTTATAGTTGAAAGAACGAGTGAGAGTTAAAGAAACTGAGATTAGGGGAAGTGTAGAGGAACCAACAAGTATAGTGATGTCAAACAAGATGAATAAGCACTAGAAATCTACAAAACACTGCGCATGAAGTGAATAATACTGTATACATGGGAATTTGTTGAGGGTAGATTTCAGCACACAAAAAATGAAGAAGGAAACCAGTTTAATGTCCACACTTTCCTAGAGCTGCATTGGGAGGCCTCAGACACTTTTCATGCAGTGCTGAGCCTAAGTATCTCTGTTATTTTGCCTGCTGCACAATGAATAGGGAGGAAGAGACAGTTTTTCATTAAGCTCATGGACTGACTGATTTGTATTGGAAATTCTCATTAGACCCTTCATTCTCTGCCTTTAGTCTTGAACTACAATGGCATGCTTTCCCTCTTCCCACACCGCAAAGGTTCTTAGAACCTTCTCGTTTGTGTTAATTCCACAAAAACTGTCCTGTAAGAAATCTCCGACACTTAGCGTAGAGGGAAGTTTAAATGCAGATTCTCAGAGGGAGCAGGGGATACAGTCTTCCATGCAGGAAGTGATGCTCTTTTCATTTTAACTGAATAGACGTGTAGGAAGAACCATTTGCAATAGTTTTGTGTAGATATAATGATATTGCCATCTGAGGTCCCAAGTTTCTCCATCAACTCAGAAATAAACATGTCTTCAAAATTATAGGTGCAAAAGACGTGGTGACCGAGTAGAGGTGTTCATATTGGACGGAGGATAAGGAGGTTCTTGAAGAAATGTTGCTGCCTAGATAGTTTTGAATAATAAATTCAAATTAAAGTATGATTAAAGAAAAATCTTGCCAATTTTGGGGGGGGGGATTTCAGTTGATTAAGTACAAACATGCAGAAAACAGAAATAGGATACATTCTAGGGTAAATTATTTCAGTTTTTTTCTTCTTCCATTTTTGTGTATTTTGTTATTTGAGACAGGGTTTCATTATGTAGCTTTGGCTGTCCTAGCACTCAATATATAGTCAAGACTACGCTGAACTTAGGGAGATCTGCCTGCCTCTGCTTCCTGTGAGCTGGATTTAGAGGAATGAACTACCACGCCTGGTTTAATTTCAGAAGGTGATTTAATACTTTATTTTGACAAAAACTTAGATTTTACATTCATTTGTGTGTGTAGTATGTATGTATGTAAGAGTGTAAATGTGTGTTTACTCACAAGTACACCTGCCACAGCAAACATGAAGAAACCAGAGAATGACTGTCAGAAGTTGGTTCTGTCTTTCCTCCATGTGGATCTTGGGAATCAAACTCAGGTCATCAAACTTGGTGGCAAGTGCCCTTACCCAATGAGCCATCTCTCTGGTCCTTATTTATTTCTTAAAATAATTGTATACGAGACTAGAAGGGCATTGAGTAATTGAAGGCAATGCTTCAAGTTTTAGATATGGGGGCATGATGGTTCACTGACTGGATCTGGGGCAGCTGAGGAGAAAGAAGCCTCAGATAGAGGATGAAGAGGGCTGTTGCATATGTGTGAACTCAATGGTTAGCATAATAAGAAAGAGAGGGAAGGCAAAAGTATGGATATTCCAGGTCAAACACAATAGAATCTCATGTTTAATGTGTTATGTATATATAGTTTAAGATTTGTAAACCGTTATTAAGTAGATCCTTTAAGGCAAATTAAAAAGCACCAGGCAATAGAAACAGAAACATTAGCATTCAATGCCTCAAAATATGATCTTGGAAATACTGCTGAAAACAAAGAGTAACAAAGAGAATTGATGGAGGTGAACCCCAGACCCACTGTGTTGACTGTAAAGCAGGTATTGTTAATTGGGTTACAATGTCCTGCAGCAGGTCTCTAGAACACATGCATCTCCTGTATCTGAAACTGAGTATGTACTGATTAGACTCTCCATTTATGCCTTACAGATATAGATTGAAAATTTCCTTCAGGTTTTATTCTCTAGGAGCAGATTATAGAGAAGAAATAGTTTCAGGAAGATTTAGTATAAACAAAATTGCAGAGGTTTTTTGAGTTCATAGCCCGTTTTCAAAGACTAAACACTAAACAGAAGGTGCACTTTCATAAGACTTTGCTGAAAAACATGGGGTGAAGGGTGTACTTGAAGGGTCAACAGAATTTTTTGCTATTGTGGCTGTAACTGACTTTTTGTCATAAGGAATTGTATTTAATTTTTTTAAGCAAAAATGGGCAAAAGATATAACTTAGTTGGTAGAGTGTTTGTCTAGCATGAAGGATGTCCTGGGTTATATTATCAGCACCACATAAATCAGGCATGTTGATACATGCTTATAATACCAGATCTGAAGAGATAGGAGCAGGAGCATCAGATATTTAGGGTTATACTTGGCTCCACAATGAATGTGAGGTCAGTCAGGAATACAGGAAACCTTGCCTCAATAAAAAAATAACGGCAAAAGAAAGTGCATTTTGCGGCTCCTTGCTATAATTTTATGCCCTTAAGGGTCATGTTCCTCGTTCATATATTAGAACATCTGTGTAATAGAAAGCTGTTATTCATGTTGTCATTTTAATACAACATGTAACTAAATAAATGACAAATCTGACTCATAATTTGAAGATAAACAGAGATGAACTAGATCAGGGTATGCTATAGCGGTCAGTATTATGTATGATTTTGTTACATCCTTTCCCTTTAAACTTTGTCAAGTTTTCCAGAATCCAGACCTTGAAGGTCTTGCCTGAGTGTGTTCAACACCAATAGAATGGAGTCTGAGAAACTCTCTGGTTAGAGAAGCTTCTTTTTACAGTGAGTAGTGGTTAATGGAGAGATTGATAACTTGTCAAAATGCTAAGTTATAAATAACTAACTGGGAGTGTGCAACTGAGGATGGGTCATCTATATCAATTTCCTACCATCCAAGGCTTAGGGAACTTTGAAGAAGATGGGCCAGAAAGAATGTAAGAGCCTGAAGATGAAGAGAACTGTGAGATGAAGACTTGTGTACATGACAAGGATATTGCAAACATCAGTAGCAGCTGCAGTTACCTGCATAAAACTTGCACCAGATCAAGCCAGTCAAATTCCAGCACAGATGAGACAAAAACCCACGAACATCCACTCTGTTGGCAGTTGATGCTCCTGAAGGAAGGAAAGTCACCCTTCATTGTGGCTTGGCCACTGGCAGGTTGTTCATGTGGATGGCGATACACCCATACCGTATGGAAAGTACTACATTGATTCAGGGATCTTTAATAACAAGAAAAATACAAAGAGGTTATGAAATTGGGAGGGAGATTGGGTAGTGGGGACTAAGGGAAGTTGGAAAAGGGTTGAAGAAAGTACTTCCTCTTGAGAGTCTTTTCTAGGAGGGATTCTGTAAGAACAAGGAGACTGCTGACTATGTTGCTATCACTTGCAGATTACAAAACCAATTGAATTATTGCATTTATTAAGGTCTAGAATACACTTTTGATTGAGCTGCAATATTTTCACTTATTTACAGGTACAGTAATTGCAATTGTTATGAAACTAAAATGTTGAACATTTGGGGCATAATAGAGCAATTAGAATATTGTGTCGTGAGCTCGTCATTGTTTTTCCATTTTTATGAATATGCATACTACATGTGTGAATGCATGTGGAGGCCCAAGACTGATGCCTGGAAACATCCTTGCTTTCTCTTCTACCTTATTCTTCTCTGATCTTCACATGTGCATGGAAAAAAATTTTAACCATTGAGCCATCTCTCCAGGCCCTGATTATGCTTTTCATTATTCTCAGGCTATAAAAAGATCCTCATATGATTTTCCCATTCATCACTTAATTGTTATGAGAAGAGAAATTAAACATTTCTAGAAAAATTCCATGTCTAAGGGTACTATTACAGTTATGCTTTAGTGTCACTTTTGATTTCTTCCCCATGTGGAGGAAGCCACTCCCAAAGATTTTTGATTTTAGAAAATCACAACTCCTGGAGATATCTGCATGAACCTTAGGGTTCTTAGGAATCTTTCATCAGAATTCAAACCAAATTATTGATATATTTAATTCTAACTAATTTTATTTCAGAGATTAATTAAAAATACAGATTATTTGTGCCAGGCATGGTAGTGCATACCTTTAATATTTGAATTTAGGAGGCATAGGCAGGCAGCTCTCTGTGAGATAAAAGTTAGCCTGGTCTATATAGTGAATTCCAGGTCATGCTGAGGTTAGAGGGAGAGTCTGTCTCAAAGAAAACCCCACAAAAACAAAAACAACTTCTCCCAAAGACAAAGAAAGAAACAAACAAAAAGAGTTATTTGAGACAAGATTATAAGGTAATTTTGATGTGTATGAATATTATGTGAACATAATTAGTTAAGTCACATATTGAAAGAAACTGAGATTTTTGTTGACATAGCAGTAATTTCTTTGAGTCTGAATCAACAGAAACACTCAGAACATGGTACTTTGAAGAATAGAAGTTATAGTTAATACGTATTTCTCATGTATTTACTGATATTCCTTAGAAATCTTGGCTAAAAATATGAAAGTAAAAGCAAGATTTATTAATATAATATTTACTGTTTTAGGACATCTAGGAGACTGACCCTGTTTGAGCATCATATTATTTGGGGAGGGAGGTTAGATGATATTTTTGGATTCACTTTTCATTAATTTATCATAGAAAATAATGAGTTTTGTTATGTCATCTTGATTCACACTTTGATTTTTTTCTTTTCTTCAGCCTTCCTCCCGGGATCTCCTCTCCCTCCCCTCTGGTCTCCTTTCTTTTCAGTAACACCCCTTTTGCTTTCATGGGGCATGGATTCTATTACACTCTTCCCTCCTCCCCAGCTTAAAACCTCTTTTCTCCTCTCATGGTCCCCTTTCTAGTTTGACTTCTAAAGCTCTATACAAATTTTAACAAGAGAAAAGGTCACAGCTAATCTTGAAAATAAAATCAGTCCATTATCTGGTCATAGATGAATGCTAAGGAGGACCTAGCCCTCCGCAGAGAGATACATTTCTTACTTTGTAAAGGAATTTTCCTGGGGGTTATGCATTGGCTAATGTTTACTTGAGAAAAATGTTAAGTCCATGTTAGATCTTTGTTGCAAGTGTTCTTTAGTGAGTCCACCTCCCTACCCCTGTCTCTTTTAAATAGCAGAAGCTGTCAGGAATAGTCCTTCAGTTGCTTGACTGACACCTGTCAGACCCTTTGGCCACACAGATGGGGAGTGTAACCTAGCAACTACCCCAGGCTCACAGGAATGGAGGCCAGATTGGGAATTGTCTTCATGGTCCTGAAATTTGGTGGAATTTTGAGTGACATTGCTGCAGCTGTTGAAATTCCCTCAGAGAAGGTGGCTTCCACAATGTTAGATCTGACACTTCTGTGGGAACTCTAGGGCTGTCAATAAAACAGTTACTTCCTCCAAGACCTTCAGAGCTGTTATCAGGAAAGCCATGGCTGTTGAAAGGCCTCATGGCTCTTGGGGGGTGGATTTTGTTCTAGCTGTGGAAAGCAACTCAACTGTCAGTGCTGCTATTGAAGGTGAGCTTCCAGGGCGGAGGAAGTTGTAGCTCCCAGTTCCACTTCAGGCACCCTGAAATAGCTCTGGCACACACCTTGTGAGCTGCCATGGCTTCAGATGACTCCCTCCCCGCCATACACACAAATTCTAAGCATAGCCACTAGAGACACCACATATTGCAGATGTGGTCAGTCAGATGGAGGAAGAGCACTTCCACAATCTGTGACTATCAGAACAAGCATGTCTAGCATTCCTGAGCAACTGGTATGACAAAGCCAAAGGACTGTGATTCCAGATAAGGAACTGTATGGATGTCCATCTAACACATCTCCTGTCATTCTCATTCTTGTCAATATAGAAGTTTTCCCTTCTATGAACAGCTCACTTATGATGCAATGTAGACCACAAATGTTTCACTTGAGCAGTTGCACTGGCTATTTGTGTTTTCTGAGGTAGGTTGAACGGGTTGCATGAAAAGCAGCCAATACCAGGCTTGCCAGCCTTAAGTACACCTAACAGCTAGTGGCAGTTGACAAACTGCAACCAGGAGCAAGGAGTTCATAAGACTGAGACTCCGAAGGACTGAAGGGGACTGAGACTTGTAAAGGAAGAAACAGGGAAGGCTGAGACAAAGGCCCGGCGAAGTGTAGAGAGCTGAGGTTGTAAAGTCTGGAGGCTCTGACCAGATCACTGTATGTTGCAGAGAGTCGGTGAGACTGGCTAACCGGGGCTAGTGAGGAGCCCCTGAGAGTGGCTAGGAGCAGATCTGTACCAGGAAAGGTGAGGACTACCAGTAATCACCACCCCGAGCTGTTAACACTAAGAACTGAGAGTGTGACTGCTGATCCGTGTCACCTGCTTAGATTTATAGTCACCCAAGAGACTGGTGTGGCACAACTCTGTGTATCTCAGAGGGCATTTCCACAAAGAATTAACTAAAGACAAAGGTCTGAACTGCTTATGTACCACTCCACCCCAAAGGCAGAGGGCCTAGGTGGTACAAAGGGGAAGGGGAAGCCAGCTGTGTGCTAACTTGTCCCCTTTCCTGTTTTCTGACAAACAAGACATGAACCGCCTGCTTTAGTGTATCATCCTCTCCATGAGATACAGAACCCCATGAAACCAGGAATCAAAACAAATCTTTACTTTCTTTTCTTGTTTCTGTTAGGTATCTTAATGACAACGATGAAGAGGTAACTAATACAAGAGACCACAGGCTGTTAAGGCTGAGAGTTGTTAGTGGTAAGTGAACCATACTCTGCTGCTCTGTGATCTCTCTGCTGACAGAGCAAAAGAACCATTAGCTTATTGGAAACACAGCTTGTTAACACACTTCCTTAGGAAATTCACAGAAAATTGACCCCAAACATTGACAATTTCTAAAACCTTGATGTGAAGACTTGAGCTAGTTTTATCTAAATTCCTAAAAGCACTATAAATTCACCTCATATCTGGACTAAATTGTGACACTAATTTTTAAAAATTGGAATCAGCTTACTTGCCTGAAATCCTCTTAGGTCAGATTATAGAAAACTTTGTTGGCCACTTGTACTATGAACAGCCTTAAAATGGACGAAGTATTATATCAAAGGAAGCAGCTTTCTTAGGTGCTATTACAAAGTCAGAGACCTGTTCAGGACACATTTGTATTAAAAGTTCCTTTTGTCCTCATTCGTAAATGTCAAAAAACACATCTCACCTAATCTTATTTCAAAGCAAGACTAAAAAGAAGACTATGTTCCTCTGTTTATTTAAAAAGGACTGAAACTGAATATAAAAAGTTGAGACTATGTTCTCCAGATATTTTGAATAAAAATGATTTATGCAGAAAATTAATTGTGAATAAATGCAACATTTTATATTTTCAGACAACACTGAAATACAATAAATATACATAAAAGTACAAAAATCATACATGAATACCTTGATGATTATTTTGTTGTGTCGATGTGTGTGTGCAGGTAGGTATGTGCTTGTACACACGTGGTATAGAGGCCAGAGGTCAACGCTGGGTTTTGTGCTTCTAGTGCCATCCACCTTGGTTTGTGAGACAGGGTCTTCCAGGGGCCAGGACCTCACTGAGTAGGCTAGGCCGGCTGGCCAGTGAGCCCTGATAATCTACCTGTTTCTTCCTCCCCAGTCATACCCAATAGTCGTTCTGGGGATTGAACTGAGTTCCTCATGCCCACTTTGCATGCCCTTGGTGGCAAAATGGCTAGAACTGGAGGACAAGTAAATTATCCAGGTACATAAATACAAGTTCTGCATGGTCTCCCACATATGTAGAAGCTAAAAAAATTGCTTTCATAGATATAGAGAGAATAGTGGTTACTAAAGGATGGTTGGATATGGTTAACAAGATAAGCACATAGGGGTTTTCTCCACATCCTTAGATTGATGAATTCTCTCAAAATATATGCATCAAACCTGATTGACACTTTTAGTTCCCTTGACTTAACGTGTTAACTTTTTGATGTTAGGAATATTTGAACCTTCTTTTAGAGTTCTTTAAATAAATGTACAATAAGTTGTGGTATGCTATGAACATCTTCTTGTGCTGTAGAATATAGCCTTTTCCTCCTCCTATGTACTTATTTTGTTAACCAGTTCTAGCCATTTTGCCACCAAGGGCAGGATTTTATTCTTTTTTTTTTTCATGTTGCTGAACAGTATTTTATGGTGTATATATATCACATAGTTATCCATTCCACATTGATAGATATGAAGTTTGAATCCATATCTTAATTACTGAGAAAATTTTTCTAGAGTTCTTAAAAGTATAAGTAGGAATTCTCTAAATTTGTAAGTATAATCAAGTTTTTTAAAGGAAACAGTTTATATAAGCTTGCTTTGATTTGTTTTAGTTTCTTGTGTTTGTTTGTTTGTTTGTTTGTTTTGATACAGGCTCTCACTGTGTAACCATGACTATCCTAGAACTCACTATGTAGACCTCCACCTCACAGAGATCTGCCTGCTTCTGCCTCCTGAGTAAAGGTGTGAGTCACCACAGCTGGCTTAGTGTTTGTAACCTTGCCAAGAGTGAAATGATTTGAGAAATTATAAACATTTAGTGGCACCTACCTTGCTGTGTGCAAAAAGTCCAGAAAGAGAAGGCAGAAAACAAATCATGGAATTTGTAATCTATGCTGAATGTATTAAAGGTAGTTGGTGACTTAAGGTACTGAGTTATATCACAATCTCCACATTTTTAGTATAATATTATAATATTTTTATTTATTCCTTGAGAATTTCACACACACACATTGTATTTTGATCATATTCACTCCTCCGCTTCCAACTCCTTCCATATTCAAGGACAGTGATAGGATCAAGTGGCTGTGATTGCTTTGTATATTCAGGATAATTTGTTTATATTATAACGATGAGGAGTCAACAATACTGGTTTCAGTATTGTTAAAACTCTTTGTGAATAAAAAGAATGTGAATTACTCAAAAAGAATAAACATTCTTCCTAGAAAATGTATGAACCAAGAAATGGAAATAAAAAATATGCAGATTACAGAGAGAAACAGAATTATCTCTGTTTACAGATGATATTATTTTGGAATGGATGAAGTTCCAAAGAAAGGACTTAAACTCCTAGAATTAATGAGGAATTACAGCAAATTTGCAGGATACAACGTTTACATTCAAAAGTTAACCCCTTTTGTTTACATCATTGATAAAGAAGTGGAATTTAAAGTAAAAGTATAGCATCACTCACAGTGGTATCTCCAAATTGAGATATGTAGGTTTAAATTGAACTAATATCTACAGTAAAACCTACACATAGATGGTGATAGCAGTTTTATTTATAGCTGACAAACTGGTAAACAATCAAAACATTTTTCAGTAGGTAATTGGATAAGTAAACTATAGTGTGCCCAGAAAATGGAATATTTGTTAGGGCTAAAAAGAAAATAGTTATGTTACTCAAGGGCAGGGAAGAATCTTAAAGGCATATTACTATGCCTTTATGGTAAGGAAAAGAAGCTGAAAAGGCGAAATGCCATATGATTCTCACTATATGAGAAGGCAAAACTTTTTAGAAAAGATAAAACTAGAGAAATAGTAGAAAACCAGTAGTTTTCAATGTCTGAGGGAGTAGGAATACATTAAGAAATGCTGATTATTTTTAGGATAGAGGAAATAACTTGCTTTGATCCTATTCTGATAGAATTGTGACTCCCATTTGTTTGAACTCAGAAAATGTGTAGCACCAGGACTGGAGGCTGCTGTAATCTATGGACTTGCATGATTACATTGTCACTATAGGCTGGCCAATTGTAATAAATATTTCACTGGTTTGAGCAATGTTGATGAGGAAGAGGGCTCTGTGGGTCTTCATGGGTATGGGGCATATGGGAAATCTCTGCTTTTTCTTGCTGCCAACATACCCTTCATAAAATCTTTTTAAAAAGTAAACATTCAGTAACTTATTTCATTGTTAAAGTCAGATTTTCCATATTCTCATTGCTGATTTCCAGGTCTCAGAAAAGTACCTGATGTGTGTGTGTGTATATATGTATATATATCATATAAAATGATATATATATATATATATATATATCATAAAAGCTCAGGGATTATCCAGGAAAAAGTATGCAGAAAAATTGTAAGAGCCAGAGGTGGCAGATAATGCAATAAAAGTGTTTTCTGGACACAACAGGATGATTGCACATATGAACTCACAGTGGTTGTGACTGCCTGCACAAGATTTGCACAGGCTCAAGTCAGACAAAATCTCAGCCTAGAAAAAGAATGGGGGAACGAATTCCCACTCCTCACTAGGGCTGTTGGCAATAGATAGCAGCTGAGAGACGAAGAATAGGTTTTCTTTAAGGGCATGGCCCGGGGTAGGTTGCTCATGCTCCAGGGCATGGTCCCACACCTAAGAGTATTTGGGTAACACAAACTGCACTGGATGAACTTTTAAAAAGTGAACATCAAGTTGAGTGAGTAAGGAGGTAGAAGTAGATCTGGTGGGATTGTGGGAGTGGTGTTGAACATGATAAAAATACATCGTAGGAAACTCTTTAATAATTAGTAAACTATAATTTTTAAAGTTAAGTACCTGATCCAATAATAAAGAGAAATAAATACCTAAGAATGATGATAATTAAACTCAAAAGAAGAAAAACAAAGCAGGACCCAATATTTTCATTATTTTGAGATACCTAGACCCTCTTCTTCAGCCTTTCTTTCACTGAAATGGATATTTTCTTCATTTGCTATATTATATTTCATGGTCTTCTCATGCCTGTCATAGTCATTATTTAATCACAATTAATACTAAAGCTTCATTTCTTATAGACACTGATATCTGTAATATGTAAGATATTTTCCAAGTGATTCTTGTTTCTTAATGCATACCAACATGTATGAAACCAGTTTTGTATTATGGACTAGTCTGGTCCATTCAGAGAACACTAGGGAATATCCTTTTATCATTTTGAAGAGTAATTTTTACCCACACATACACACACTCCTTTGCCTCTCAATGTTTTCTAATATTTTTTATTTTGTGATTCCTGTTGCTTTTAATTACAACATTTAAATAAAAAAATAATCAATTGAATGTTAGGAACAAGAGCATCTTGCTTGGTATTCTTTCTTAGTTGTTGCACATAATTTAATTTATCCTAACCCACTATAACTCTCTCTCTCTCTCTCTCTCTCTATATATATATATATACACATATATATACATATATATATATATACATCCTAATCACTATAACCACTATAATTCAAATATCAGAAATATCAGTTGTATTTAATTATAATATTTAAGGAAACTACAGATATCACAAATTCTATGCAATTATTGTGCATGTATTGAATATATTCATACATATTTATATAGATGTATCCTCTAAATACACATTCCAAAATTTGATACTGGACTTATTCTTTAGTGACACATCACGAGTATAAAGTACAGCATTTTCACACTTGACAGCCAACGGTAATTTGTTGAGTAGAATATGAACTAAGGAGGAGATAGATACTTTCCTCATAGGCAAAGCAGTCAGCTCACACCTGCATTATCCTAGAGTTACCAACTCATAGTCTATGTCTCTTTCTGTTTTAGCTTGTAAAATGTCTATAGTTGTATGTATGTGGACCATATCACAATAAAACAATTAGATTCTTTCATGTAAATGGATGCTTTTAGAGGTTCAAAGGAGCACAGTACATAACTAGGCAAGTACAGAAGGTTGTACCAGGAATGGGGTTTATTTTAGATTCTTTTCCTGTTGCTATAACGAAATACTCTGACAAAAGTAAATTAAGTGAGTAAAGGTTTGTTTGTTTATTTATTTATTTATTCATGCATTCGTTATTTTGGCTCACAGTTCGAGGGTACAGTCCATCATGGAAGGGAAGCAAAGGCAGCAGGAGTTGACGCAAGTGGCACATGGCATCCACAACCAGGAAGCAGAGAATAATAAATGTTGATACTCAGTTCACTTTTCCTATTTTACACAGTCCAGGAATCCTGCCCATGGAATGATCCCACTTACAGTTAAACTGAGACTTCCCACAAGAGCTAACCTATTAAAAACAATCCCTCAGTCATTCTCAGAGCAACCTTAATGTTGATATTCCCTTACAAGTGTGCCTGCAGGCTTATCTCGGGTAATTCAGATCCTGGCAGGGTGACAATTAACACTGTCTATTAACACTTTATACAAAATCAGAACTTACTATTATTTTAATCATAGGAAGAGTGGAGAGAATTTAAACTGCAGGTCTTTGCCAAAATGTACTCATGAAGGAGAATTGTATGCTAAGAGATTTAGTCTTCATGATCTTTGGGGGGAAAACATTTTCATTGACATATTCATATTATATAGCTTAGTTACACATATGTTAGTCAAATATCATTTGCTAATTTTATAAATTAGTCAAGTGATGGATTTATTGCTAAAATCCATGTCACAAGAGTAGGTATTAGTATAACCTGTTTATGTCTATCATTTGAATTTAGACTTTAAGCTGCACGGGCATTTTAAATAAGAGAATAATTTGAATCAGAGATTCTCAATATTATTGAAATTTTAGTCAATTTTAATTACTTAAAAGTGTTATAGTTATTTAGTGTATGTAATTGCTAGACTATCAGTTAAACTCCAAGGAACAGAGAAGAAGTTAAAGCTTCTTAATGGCTATCCAAGGTACAGTTTCTGTTACATTTCAGACTTTTTGTCCTGTGTGACCTATGGTTATTATATCTATGCCTGATGCTCCTCTAGACAGCATTTAGATTCAGTTTTCTATGATTCATGTGTTTTGATGTATTATCACAAAACCTCATGTTACTAATCAGAATATAAATATGTGCTCACTATTAATAATTGGTCAAATTCATAGAGATGTGACATTTTGACTTCAATTTTGTATCAGCCTCTTACAATACTCAAAGCATTGGTGGTGTGGAGACTGACTTTTTACTGTATGGGAAGGGAAATCAGAGAGCTGCACATGTGCATTACGTTCAAACTTACCAAAAGAAAAAGCTTATTGTGTAAGTACCATTTCTATGATTTAAACAAATGAGCCATAATTGGAATATGTTTTCTTAAAGAAAACTTTCTAAATGTAGAAATACTACTTGAGAAAAGTATTTTCTGCTTGTTTAAGTTGCAGATGCTCTAAGAACCCACATGTTGATCTGGATTCTTTCATTTGCATAGTTTTCAGAAACAGGCTGTTAACTAAAGTTCCAGAATGTTGACCCTGTTCATGAATCAACAGTGTCCCCTGGGCCTGGGCTTAAGTTACTCAGTTTTATAGTGTTGAGGAAATTTTAAGAAGAGAAGACTGTTGTTTTATGCTTTTGCAGTTACTGATACGTTATTGAAACTGATACAAAAATTTCTAGCAAATTAACCCAAAGCAAATATTTCTTATGAAGGGAGCAAAAGAGCTCCACTTCATGTTTGAGCTTCTGGAAACTATGTCTAAATACAGATAAAGACATTTCCAGATAAACTGACCATCTAAGGCATATTTTCACACATCTTAATGCAATTGGAAATAACTGGAGAGCAAGCCATGAAGGCAAGGGAGTGATTCTTTAAGCAGACATGTTTTCCGACAAACTTTCTGTTGAGGGAAACTGCACACTAGCACATTTAAGGGCTGATACTCATTCAGTGAGAACAAGTATGATCATCCATCTGGGGAATGAGTTATAAAATGCACAATGTTCCCTGGCTTGAGATTACAGACAGAGCTATTCCAGTGCTATTTTGGCTTGGTAACAACATTTAAGAATTCTTAGTTTAATTAGAGCAGAGAATCTCAATTTCTTCAAAACAATATGATAAAAATCATGCTAATTTGCATTCCTTGTTTGATTGTATACATGTTGCCAAGAAATCGCACCAGCAACTTACACATTCAATTGTAAAATAATTTAAGTATCCTTATTTATTTTTATTTTATATTTTGTTTACTTTCAAATATTACTCAATATATAGCTAAGTAAACAAGACAAATGTGTTTTTTTATTTTTTTTTTATTATTTTTATTATTGTCTAAAAGGCTCATCTGAGCAGCCATGGAATAAATGCCTGGTGCTTCGCTTTGCTCCAGGTTTGTTGACCATGGACAGAAGGAGTAAAGTAGTATCATTTTTCAAAATAGTATCACCTTAGTCATTTGGAGGTGATATATCCATTTGCCCACATAGTTAATCTGATTTCCTAAAATGACATAAACTGTGTCTGAGAGGGATATAGAAAAAATGGGGCAATTTAAGCAAAAATCTACTTATTTTCCATTAGCACACCTTCATTGAGTGTGATGGAAGAGATGGGTATCCATGAACTCTAACCACTTATGATGATGGGACTTTGTAATACCTCTGAATGTTGAATTCTTTCAACCTGCTGTCGCTTCTAAAATGCACATAAAATTGTCATTTTTTTTTTACATAAATATGCCTTTCCAGAAGTTGCTTAAAGAAAATACTGTGACCAATTTGATAAGAAAGGCCCACCTATTATTCATCTAGAGTACTGTTAATTTCTGGAAAGAGAATATATATAAATTTCTTGAAAATGCTAACTTAAATAAAATTAAATGGAAATAAAAATTTGATGCTTTTAAGCAAACTCAATCAGATAAAAAAAATCATAGAGCTGGGAAAATGGGAAGGAGGCCCCCAACCTAGCCAAGGAACTTTTGGCAGCTGATCACTGCTGGGTGAGGGAGAGTTGATCTTTAAGGGGGTGACTCCAGACAGGCTGACCAAGCTCCAGTAAATTAACTCACACCAAGGGACATCTGGGTATACAAACTTGACTCGATAGGTCTTAACATATATGACAGAATGAATGAATGAAATCCAGTAGGCGAGCTTTGGTGTTTCAGATAGGGGAGGGGGGCCTAAATATGATTGAGATGTATTGTATGAAATGCACAAATATTCATTAAAAACATAATTGAAAAGGTAAGTCCAACAGAATATTTTATATAAGGCATGCTAGCATAGTATAAAACTTGCGAAAATTTTAAAACATCTTGTAGAAACAAAAGTGAGGCTTTAAATAGTAAAATTTGTATTCTCCATATCATTATCCGAACATATCTTTCAAGGGAAATTTAATTTCCTAAAATTGAGTTAAGTTGCAAATTCAGAAAAAAATCTACTTATTTGCTGTAATCATATTTTAGACTATAGTATAATTAATGTAATGAAATACTCTATGATGTGAGATGGTTTTACATGATAATCTAACCTGGAATTTTCTTGGTCTGTTTGATTTTCTGTCACGATGATTACTGCAGTGATTTCATAGAATCTTTTAAACTTCATCTATTGAATTGACCACTAGAGGTTAAGGTAATATAAAAAAAAGGACTGAAAATTCTCTAACTGTTGTTGGTACTTAAATCATTGGATTACTAAATTTGAAATACAGACATTGAATTTCCAAGGGTGATACATTAAGAAGGAAGTTCTCTTCCTTATGTAGCATCTCTATTGTTGATTTATCATCAAATTTATGTCTTGCCTTTTCTTTCTTCTGTTTCTTCCCTCTCCTCCTTCTTCATTCCTTTCCTTCTGTTCTCTTCCCTTCTTCCTTCTCTTCCTCTTCCCCTTCCTCCTCCTCTTCCTTCCCTGTAGCCTAACCTGGCCTAGAATTTCATGTGTAGCCCAGCACTCATTGTGAACCCCTGCCTCTGCCTCCTAAATTCTGCATTTACAGGCATCAGCCACCGCGCTTGACATTTCATATGAGATATGTTAGTAGATATGTTCAAATAAAATGCACCTGCATTACAGTGCTTTTTGAATAACTATATTATGTATATTATAATTTTATGTGTGTTAAATAGTAAAAGTGCCTTGTCTTTTTTCTTTATCATTTGTTCTCTTTAAAATTCTACTGCTGATATTAGCCATATAAGAATACTGAAAAATCTAATAGTGAACAAATTCATGCCAAAAGCAAAAAGAAGGATCATCATGTTTTGATGCTTCTCAGTCTTTAGTAAGTGGAAAACTGGAAGCACTTTGACTGTTTCAGAAGAGTACTGAACTCTGTCCTTTGCACAATGAAGGAAATGGGTATGTGTCAGAGGAATGAGGAGGACACTGGCAATCATTGCCATATGTTCATTTGCATCTGCTGTGGGGAAAATGATATTGATAACAAAAATGATTCCTAATTTTAAAAACTCAGTAATTCACTATTTCAATAAGTATGAAGAAATCAGATTTGTACACGCACGTTAATGAAAGAATAACTCCTAATCTGAAAACTGTTTACATATTGACTTCGTTTATAAATCTTTGAGTTCTTCTTACCATACTACCAATAATTTAGAGTTATTAATTCGTAGGTATATTGACATAAAATATTAATAATATTTGTATAATAAAATGTATTTTGATGTTTGCCATTTTTCAAATAAATTCAGGAACATTAAATTCATTATTTAGTGTGCTGGGTAGCTTAAATTATCAACTTCACAAATCTGGGAAGAGGGACTCTCAGTTGGGAAGTTTTCTGGTTGTTCTGTGGCCATGCTTGTGGAACATTTCCTTGATTGTTGAGTGATATGAGAGTGGGCAGTGCACTGTGGGTAGTGCCACCCTTGGGCAGGTGGTCCTGGGTTTTTTGAGAAAGCAGGCTGAGCACTAGCCAGAAGAGCAAGCCAGTAAGCACTTTTTCTTCCATGGTCTGTGCTTCAGCTCGTGCCTCCAGTTTGTTTCTTGAGTTTCTGGCTGAAGTTCCTCAAAGATGGACTCTGGAAATAGGACTCTGGAAATATAATGTGAAAGAAGCCCTTTCCTCCTCAAGTTGGTTTTGGTTAATGTTTGCTCATAGAAATGGTGAAGAAAACTAAAACACTTAGTATGTGCATTTCTTTCAGTATAAAGATGCAATTAATTTGTTTCCTAAATTGTCCTTGAATTGTGTAGTCCATACGCATTCATCTCTGTATTCCACAATATTGTCCTTTTTGTTTATGTTGTCTAAAATACCTTTTATCTAAATCTTCAAAATATTAGTATGGAAGGACTGGAGAGATGGCTCAGAGTCATCTCTGGCTGCTCTTTCAGAGAACCAAGGATCAGTTCCCAGCACCCACATGACAACTTCTAGTCCCTGGGGATTGGATGCCCTCTTCTGTCTTCCATGAACATTGCATGCATGAGTGCACTTACATAACAGTGCAGGTGAAAAACTCATAAATAGAAAAATAAAAACAAAATAAAATATACTCCTTAATCTTGAAAATGTATATCTACTTGCTTAAAATTCATTGTTTAGTGATTAAATATAACTTTCCTTGTTTTTCTTTAAATTAAAATTTATCCGCAAGGAAAGTGCAAATGAGGACACAAAAGCAGGCTGGAAATGCTTCTGAAACTGTAGTTGCTTCTGCTCGTTTTCATAAGGATTTAGGGTGGGGAGAATTTTTAAATCAAGATTTGCAACATTCTTTCCTAACTGGTATTGTTATTATTATTTTAATTTGGAAAATGTACACAACAACATGCCCAGAGTCTCCATGATTTCTCAGAACTTGAATATGCATTTACAGAGACTGGTATGTTTTTCTGATATAATTAAATGTAACATTGTGAGTCTGGCAGTATGCGTGAACTCCTTCAGAAGCAGAGGACATGTTTTCTAATATGGAATTCTCTCCTTTCATTTCCCTCCCCTCTTGTCTTGCTTCAGAAAATTAACAGAAGCCCAGGTGTTCTAGTTTGACTTCAATCGCAGTGACAAAACACACTGACCAATCCTAAGTCGGGGAGTAAGGGGTTCATTTAGCTTACATCTTCTGAGTCACAGTTCATCACCCAGGGAGCCCAAGGTAGGAACTCAGAGCAGGAACCTGGAGGCAGGAGCTGGAGCACAGGCCGTGGAGGAAGGCTACTTACTGGCTTGTTCCCCCTGCCAATGCTCAGCCTGTTTTCCTGTAGAATATGGATCAACCTGCACAGGAGTGCCACCGCTCACAGTGGGCTGGGCTGTCCCGCATCGCTCAACAATCAAGAAAATGTTCCACAGACAGGGCCACAGGCCAGTCCAATGGAGACAATTTCCCAATGGAGGGCCGCTCCACCCAGGTGTCTCAAGTTGACGCTAAAGCTATCGGGCACACCAGGCCTTTTTGAAGCTGTGATAAGGCTTGTCTTCCAGCATTTCTTTCTCACACAAGGCAAGGATGCTAAAGAGTGTTGTATCACACTTCCTCCTTATCAACTCCAGATCTTTGTATTTATTGGTAGATTCTTTGTTTTTTTTTAAATTCTTTGATACTTACAATGGCCCAGAAAAGTCCTTGAAAATTATTTTTAGCAGGTTTTAGTCTTTTTAACATAATAAGTTTACATATTTAATGAGCACAACATATTTCAAAACATACGTATACTAATTTGTGGTGACTACTGAGCATAATTAGAAAATCTGATGCTTCAGGTGTATTATTTCTTTGGGTTGAGAATATTCAAATTGTTCTCTACTAGCCATCATGAAATACCCAGTTATTTGTCCCCAGCATGGCAGTCTTACTGCACCATAAGACACTTAGAGGTTCTTATCCATAATGTGAAAGAAGCCCTTTCCTCCTCAAGCTGGTTTTGGTTGTTTGCTCATAGAAATGGTGAAGAAAACTAAAACACTTAGTATGTGCATTTCTTTCAGTATAAAGATGCAATTAACTTGTTTCCTAAATTGTCCTTGAATTGTGTAGTCCTTATGCATTCATCTCTGTATTCCACAATATTGTCCTTTTTGTTTATGCTGTCTAAAATACCTTTTATCTAAATCTTCAAAATATTAGTATGGAAGGACTGGAGAGATGGCTCAGCGTCATCTCTGGCTGCTCTTTCAGAGAACCAAGGATCAGTTCCCAGCACCCACATGACAACTTCCAGTCCCTGGGGATTGGATGCCCTCTTCTGTCTCCCATGAACATTGCATGCATGAGTGCACTTACATACAGTGCAGGTGAAAAACTCATAAATAGAAAAATAAAAACAAAATAAAATCTACTCCTTAATCTTGAAAATGTATATCTACTTGCCTAAAATTCATTGTTTAGTGATTAAATATAACTTTCCTTGTTTTTCTTTAAATTAAAATTTATCCTCAATTCAGTCCTCTGTCCATTAACCACCTTTGCTTTATCCATCCCCTTCTCCATGGGTTGGTTTATTGGTTGATTCAATATCTTCGCTACTGTGTACCAATAAACATCAGAGTTCCAATGCCTATATAAATTCTAATTTCAGTTCCAGAAGAAATCTTTAATTAAAATGTCACTTATTGCATTTGATTTAACATTATTTCTGAAATCATGAATTAACTTTGAAAGCCAAATAAAGAATGCTCTTGATTTAATACAAAATCATCCACAGTTCTGTACATTTTTGAATTAGTTGTATTTAAAATACCCTCCCTACTGTTGCTTCCTTTCTTTAGCATAGGTCTGGGATAGACCCTCTCTCATCAGCAGGGAATTTAAGTATGGCATTGTAGACATAGTCAAGTACACAAGGCCAGAGAGCTCATAGACCCTAGAGAAGTATCTACTTCTCTTATATCATTAGACCAATGCTTTTTCTTATTATATTCTAAATACATGTTCTTATATTTACAGATAAATGTACCTCTTACCAGTCATCACAGAAGTTTTATTTTGCAAAAGATGGAGTTTACTGCCGTTCCATAATGGCTTAAACCCAAAAATAAGTATCTATAAGGTGTCCAGCCTTAAGTGATACATATGCAATGCAACTTCTATACCCAAGACCCAGGAAATACTGTTGAAAGGGACAGAATGAGTGGATGGGGCATCTGCTTCTAGTCAATGCATTCTAGACATGATAGACATGATAGGGCAGTTACACCAGTAAAATCCCCACAGTATGGTAGTTTAACAAGATCTGCATAATGACAACCCACTGACATGCCAAGGTGGATGGGGGAAATTTCAAAGTCCCACCTCAAAATGATGAGCTACAGGGCATCAGTGATGCCAAGGCATGGAGAATCAGTATTCCCAAGGGTTTAGCTCCTTGTGAGGTTATCTAATCACAAGAAAGCAGTCCTAAGCATAGGTGCTACTAAATGGACTCAATCCATTATCTCTCTTTGCATATTTAACAATGATAATCGATAAATTGAGAGGGAGTTGGGGGAACATGAGAAGATTTGAAGAGGGACTGAGAGGGTTGAAAATGATGCAAATACAATACTCATGTACGAAATTCTCAAAAATAAATACAAGAAAAAAATTTGAAACATCAATGAAATTATCAAGAAAATTAAATAATACTTCCTTGTAGATTTTTATTACATGAATTGGCCTACATAACAGCCAGAGTTTTTGTGAGGTTCTATTTTTGGTTGTGAATTTATACAGTTGTGATTCCACACAATCCCACACACAAAAAATCAGAAAATGATATAGTAATATTTGTAATTATCTCCAAACACTTCCCGATGTCAGCCAAAAATTGAAAAGCAGTGATCCAGATGTGTTAGCTAAATGAAAATTATTAACTTATCTATTTCTGATATGCTAATGTAGGCATTAAAGAATAACTATTTTAAAGTTCAATCGGGCCAGGGAAACAATTTTCAAAATATTTTAGAACAGCATCCACTGAAAATTTAGGTTAAATAATTTGACTTGCTGAAGATCATTTTATTATGTGATAGAATATTTAATTGTATATTTGCACACACTATAATATGGAAAAATATAAAAATACATAGCAGAAAATATGGGACATTAAAATAGTTTCTATTCCATAGGAATTAGTCTAAAAAATGTCTAAAAGTCTATAAACTCTTAGGAATTAGTCTAAAAAAATGTCTAAAAGTCTATAAACTCTTAGAAATAATTTAAAAGTCAGTTAAAACTGAATAGTTCTGTAGACCATTTCTTAATTACAACTGTCAACATGATATTTTTATGAACCAGAATTTTTAAATGAGATTATAAGATTGGTTGAGAACTAAGTTTATATATAATTAAATATAGAAATTAAAAATGATGATTGTTACTAATTTAGTTTATTCCATTAGATGTTAAAATATCTTTCATTTTAGTCTATCTCATTACCTATTTTAGCAGCGTACATAGTGGACAATAAACTTTTTCATATACTTTTGCTAATGACTACTTCCTACCTCCCGCATTGTGTTTACAGTGGGTGTAGGTTTTGTATATGCAGTAGATAGTCAGAATATCCCTGCTTAATGGAGTTTAGTCTAGAATTGCTTATTGTAAACAAAGATGGAAAAAAAGATACTATGCCTTAGCACAGTAATGCTGTTTAGTGAGTGAAGTTTTAGTTTTGTGAATTTAATATGCTTTTCAAGTTAATTTCCATTTTCTAAAACATGTTTTAAATATTCCTGGTACATGGTAGCTTATTGTTACCTAAGAAAAAAATTAAGTTTTTTCTCCATCTCAGATACACACACACACACACACACACACACACACACACACACACACGCACTCCGTAGTTTGGGTAAATAGAAAAATTCATGGTACACTATTATTTCAAAACCAAATGATTATTATTAACATATTTATCATAAACTGTCATAAGTAATACTAGAAATCTGAGTGGACTGTACCAGTAAATGTAGTTAGTGATAGAGGTAACAATGGCTATTCTTTACTCACATATTATTTCAAAAAGACTTTCATTGTCTGAACTAGGATAGTAAGAAATGGCATGTCTGCTCTTAACAATTGTTATCTTAGCTGTCCTCTAGGAGTTCATGTGTTGAGGCCTTGGTCTCCAGGGCAGTAGTGTTCAAAGATAGGTCTTGGT
Source organism: Eospalax fontanierii (assembly GCA_035773235.1). Taxonomy (NCBI): domain Eukaryota; kingdom Metazoa; phylum Chordata; class Mammalia; order Rodentia; family Spalacidae; genus Eospalax; species Eospalax fontanierii. The sequence continues at coordinate 69,844,087 of CM069524.1, read as the reverse complement.
GGAGGTGACTGGATCATGAAAGTACTGATCTTATGAACTGACTAATATATTTATGGATATGTAACTTCATGGGCTATTGGGAGTTGTTAGAGTATTTAGCGAGAAGAACACACCTTGAAGATCACTGGGGACATGTCTTTGCAAGAAATATGCTGTTTCCTGCTCTTTCCTCTCTTTTCCTGTTTTCTGGATGCTGTGACACGAGCATGTTTATTTCATTACAGTTTCCCTTGACATGATGTTCTGCCTTACCACAGTCCCCAGAAGAACAGAGTCAAGTGATTGTAAACTGAAGCTTCTGGAACCATGAGTCAAATATACTATTTTCTTCTTTAAGTTTGTTTTCTATTATCTACTGTTACAGCAACTAGAAATTGGTTATCATACTTGACTGCCACACATTGCTAATCACTGTGGACTTCTAAATTCCTACATGACCCTAGAAATCAGGATGTAGGAGAATACAGGAGAATACAATATGTGATGGGAAAAAAAATGAAAGAATTGAGTTAGGAAGGAAAACGCACAGGGAAAGCAAACGGGATATGTGTTCACTAACTCTTAATTTTCTCTGCTGACAAGGACTCATGAAGACTGAAAGCTTTAAGAGACAGCATTGAAAATAGTGTTTAATTCTGAAAATTATCAATTGGAACCAGGGATGGTAAAGTATGTCTTTAGTTCCAGCACTGAGGGGGCAGAGGTGGGTGAATCTCTGCAATATTCAGGCCAGCCTGGTCTGCATAGTGAGTTCTAGGCCAGCTGGGGTCCAGGGAAACCCCGTCCTCCCAAAATTTATAAATAAGAGACAGTAATAATCTCATAGGATTTGAAGAGGTTGAAATGAAGTATATGTTGAAATGAACTCAACAATGTAGAACAAATTCTCAATATGTATTAGATATTACCTTATAACTTCTGCAATAGCCTTAATTGAATGCAGAAAACAGAAGTTTAGCACCAATACTTAGACTTTTTGGTATAGTAGAATTTACATCTTAAAAGAATCAGTAATGATAAACAAAAACCTCTAAGAAGCTATTTCAGAAAGTAAGACACATACACATATATATTCATAAATATACACATGTATATTTGAAATTGTAATCTTTAACTTTGTAGTTGAGTGGGAGACTCCTGAACTATGCCTCCTTGAGAGGTTGAGGCAGGAGGATTGTCATGAGTTCAAGGTTAACCAGGTCTACATAATAAATTTCAGCTAAGCCTGATCTAAAAGTAGACCCCGTCTCCAAGAGACCCTAACCCTAAAACAAACGAACTCGATGCACTGTGATTGCTGGGTTTCTATGTCTTTGATCACAGTATCTACTAAGTATGAGAAGCCCCTGACGGCTGTAAAGAGCTCAGAATATCGTAGTCTTATACATTAGAAGTAAGAATCTCCTTTTATCTTAACTAATTAACTAAACTCATTTTTGAAAAGTGAATCATTTGATGGAAAGAAAAATTTAGCTTAAAATGCATTTTGTTTTTCTCTTGGGTCATAGACATAAGTTCCCACAGGATGCATGTCCTTTCATAATCATGGCAATTCTTCTTGGAATTGCAGGACTACCCCACATTCATGAAGATGAAGTGAAAATACACACAGGTGAATATTGTAAGGAAGTGACACAATTCACAGGAAGAATAGTTTCTTTGATTTTTTTTTTCTAATAACAAGGGTGTTGCCTTTCTAATACTAGGTTGAGAAATCCTCCTGCAGCTGTATGAGATATACATCGTATAATCACAGGGTACATAATGACAAGGAGAAACTGTGCTTCCAGCAAGAACATAAGAGGTGAGACAGAAGCACTATTGAATAATAGCAGAGCTGGTTGCCACTGGCACTTATTACAGTAGTGTCTAGGAAACACAATTAGTTTGTTCTATTTAACATAAAGTATTTGCATTTGTTTTATCTTAAGGATTTGAGATTTTAGTCCAGTAATAAATGTATTTGATATATCCATATACATTAAGGATGAAAACTACATCATAAGAAAGGATTCCATCTAGAATAAAAATAACATGTATCTAGAGTCCAGCCATTCTAATTTCTGTTTGCATTCGTGATCTAACTTTGTGATACCACAGTTATACCTTCATTTGATTTCTTTCTGTTGTCCATTGGGTACAGTCGAACTTCCACTGAGGTGAGTCTGGGGACACTAATTGGTACAATAGACCTTAACACAGATGACAGAATGTATGGATTCCAGTTGGGGGACTACTGGAAGGTGACAATGGGGATGAGGCTAGGTATAAAGATAATTAAGATGGATTGAGCTTCTTCTGTATGAAGTGAACAAAGATTCAATAAAAATAAATAAATAAAAATAACATGTACATATAACATGAAAAATAATTTCACATGTTTCTGATTTCCATTTCTGAATTCTGATCTCTCACTCACCATAAAAATTCAGTGTGGTTTGTGATGACATGACTAGCTGTTCATAGAGAAGACAGTACCCTCTCTTGTACATGAGAACTCTAGAAAGATTATTGTATTCTCTAGCTTCTCTTATTATTCCAAGATAGAGAAATCACATAGGCTTAGTGAATAAAATAAAGCAGAGTCTGGCAGACAAACTCTTTTCTTAGAAAATTTTGCTTTTCTAATTATGACCATGCATTTGAAATTCAATATGTAATTAATATATGATTGATTATCTTGTGGCCGTTAGGTTAAATGTCACATAATGAGCATTTGCTTTTGTCTTTTAATATATATATTTTTTGAGACAGGGTCTCCCTGAAGCTCCAGCTGGTCTGGACATCACTATGTTGACCAGACTGGTCTTGATCTCACAGAGATCTGCCTCCTCTGGGATTAAAGATGTACACCACCACACTCCACGAGGGAAAAATTTTGTGAGACAGAGTGATTCTGGCTCTTAAGAATTCTGTCTCTCTTTTAAGTTATGCACCATAGACTGACATAAATTGCTATCTTGTATTTTGACACTTTTATTTCTCATGTTGTAAGTCCTAAGATGCTACCAGATACCTGAGACTCCAGGAAACATTGTAATAATTATTTTATCGCCATGCTTTTCCATTTTACTTTCATTCTAGATATTAGACATAATGAAACTTTAAATTTCATTTTACCTATGTTTGAACAAATAATTCATCATATAGATTTAGTAGAATGCCTGTTTCTTATGTCCCGTTCTTCTACACTCGTAATTTAGTTAAATTTCTTTGGGAAGAAACTTAAACCAACTCTTGTGTATAATTTTGAAAGATAGTAGTGATATCAGAATTCTAATATACTTTTTTTAAGGAGATAAGATCTAGTTTGGAAATGGAGAAGAACAAAAACAAAGTCCATACAGAGAGCATATGACATTCAGAATGGTGACAGAAGACCATATTTTGTTAGGACATCTTTAAGAGGGCAAGTCAACCATTAGTGTGTCAGTTGATAAATATTGAAAGACTCTGGAAAGAATTTGGCTTTTGATCCTAGTCTTCTGATGAACTAATGTCTGTGTTCAACTTGGAGATGTGATCTAGCTGACCTTTTAACATCGAGAGTCTAAGGACCTGCAGTCCTATGCACATAGAGCAGAGGATAATACTAGCATCAACTGCCATATGAAAGGGGTGGGATAAAATGTGAATGACAAAAACAATATCAAAGGTCTAAAAAAAAGATCCTGCTTAATATAACTACATGGTAGCAAACAACCACCTGTGACTCCAGTTCTAAGGTATCAGATGAGCTCAGTGAGATCTTGCAACCAGGATGTACATATTCATATACTCAGGTGCACACACATTCACATAAAATAAATTTTAAAAGTTTTTAAAATCATATTTAGGGTGTTTGGGAACAAGATGTCAAAGGGACAAGCAGCACTTTTCTATGACCCGACACAGCTGAAAGACACCATGTGATCCATGAACCAAAAGAGAGGTGAGAAGCATTGAAAATTCATGAAGAGTCCCAGGAGTCAGCAGGTTGTGAAGGACTTAAGAAAATAAAGAAATAGCAAATATTAGAAGGAAGACAAAACCAACAGAGTAATCTAGAACATTGAAGATGGTTACAGGAAGGAGGAGAATTCCGTTCCCTATTGTCCCACTCTTTTCTGTTAACAAAAGAAAACGAAAATTTCCACAAGCAAAGACAACAAAACACAAAATCTTGGAAGATACACAAGCTTCATGAAGCAGAGGCTGTGAATTCCCAGTGATGGCTATGCCACATCACCATCTATAATGCTGAGACCCAGAGGGAGCAAATCCTGATAGAAACTCTGACATGAAGCCACTCTGCCAAAAAGAGCGGCAGGAAGAAAGAAAACTGTAGAACCAGGTCTCCTATAAGGCTCTCCACCCACTGAGAGCATGGAACCCAGGTTACTGAAGAACTACAAGGAAACTCCTCACAAGCTGACATGAACTGACACGTAGAAGACCAACAGAACCATGTGAATACCTTATATGAGTTGACCTGACCTAAATGGAGACGGAGTGATTGTAATCAAGTTAAGATGCAGTAGATGCTGACACAGAGGCAACGTGAGCACTGGTAAGAGAAGCAAATCCAGCAGGAAGAAATAGAAAAACCTTAACCTGTTCTCTTCAGGGCCTCGGGCATTGAAATCCATGAGGGAAAAGTGTCTCCCCTGGAAATACTGTGTATATGTGTGCATTGGCGGGGGTATATTTGGGAGCAGCGCTTCCTACTGAGGATGGGCAAATACCTAAAGGAGGGCTCACACCTATGGACCCGTGTTCAGAGATTCTACACAGCAATTAACCCATTTCATCTCCACCCTTCATACCAACCAATCTAGTATAACAGGTTCAATCTGGAGACAGAAAAGGGAGGTTTGTCATCAACACTTCACTCTGTAAGCATTTCAGAGAGAAGAGGGAATCCAGTATCCATTCCAGCAAGGAAGAAATACTGGCTTTTGTTTTATAAATGGAATTGTTTTCTTTCAGGTTGTCTTTGTTTGATGTTTTACGGTTGCTCCTTTTGTTCTACTCCTACTCTACTGTGATCTCTGCACTAATTCTCCTACCTTCAATCCATAAATATTCTACCTCATTCTCTCTCTGTCTCATCTCTTGTCCCCTCCACTTTTCACTTTTTAATTATAAGTTTTTAAAGCTTTCATAATCTTGAAACTCCACTGATACCCAACATCCAAGCTCCCCCTTCTCTTTGCTTCCCATTCTCTATTTTTGCTCCACTATTACTTCTTAGTCATACTCAGCTTACTTTCTTCATTCCCTTCCTTTGCAACTCACATCTTACAGCAAACACTTTATCTCTTTGCCTGTAGTTCTTCAAAGTTGTCGCAGAGGTGGATTGATGTTGCATACCCTGGGACCTGTCGTAGAGATTGTGTCCAGTGCTCTAAGCACTTGGACTGAGGATTTAGCTACTAAACTTCATCGCCAGTCCATTGAGATGATCTGACTCATACAACCTGAGCCAACGTGAACATTGCAAGTATTTCAAATGAAAAAATAGAACCAGTGTCTTTCCAGAGACACAGCACCTGTAGGGAAACAAAAGTAACACAAAACATTAAAGCAGTGTAACTTCTCAATAAAGGATCAGTTCTATATACATATTGAATTCAATGAGCAAGGATTGGATGAAATCATAAAACATACAAAGAATATTTAAGGAAATCAAAGAGGACACAGATAAAATACTTAAAAATTCAAGACAATACAAAGAAACAGCTAAACGAAATAAGGAAACTAATACAAGATATAGGGGAAAAATTGACAAAAGGAACTATATTTAAAATCCCGAAAGGCCACATACAAAACTGGGAAGATAAGCTCCAGCAATAAAATGAATCAATGAAAAGGTGTTTGGGTCTTGAAGAGATGGTAGATAAACTAGAACATTCACACAACAATAAAGATAAAATAAGGAAGTACAAGCCGAGCATACAGGATATATGAGAAACTAGTAAAATCTCAAATTTATGAATCATGAGAATTAAAAGAAAATAATTTTAATTTCTAAAAATCTAGGTAAAGAGATAACCGAGTAGATACAAGAGGAATTTAGAACATCAAACAGACAAGACTAATATTGAAACTCCCAGATTATAGTTAAAGTTGTACAGCACAAAAAAAAATATTGAAAACTAAGAGAGAAGCACCCAGTCACATATAAAAGAAAATCATTTATCAGAATAACAGAAGATTTCTCAGTGGAAACTGCAAAATGCAGAAGAGCATGCGTTCATGCATTCTAGCTCTGAAAGATATTAACTGCCAACCCCAGTTGCATTATCTAGCAGAGCTATCTTTCCAGGAGAAAGTGGGACTCTCAATGATAAACATAAACTAAAAGACAGCATGACCACTAAGCCTGTACTACAAAAGACACTTGAAAGAATATTGCACACTGAAGAGAAAGATAAAAACATCCACAAGGTCACATGTAAGAGAAATTGCACTTAACAATAGATAAGCAAATAAGAATTAGGAAATATCAAACATTACACAAACAACAAAACTTCAGGAATTAATTCAAACTTTTATAACAACTCTGAATACTATGAACCTCTCTTCTCTTCCTTAATCAAAAGACAGACTGGAACACTAAATTATAAAGCAGGAATTAAACTTAACTGTCAATGGAAAACAGCTATGCGGAAAAGGACAGAAAATGGCAGTCCAACTAAATGAAATTAGAAAGCAAGAAAGTGTAGCTATAGTAATACCTGAAAAAGTAGAATTTCAATAAAAATTAGTCAGAGATTTAAAGTCTGTCCATATTGGTTAAGGATCAATCCATCAGGAGGATATAATGATTCTAAACATAAAGGTACTGAGAATCAACATGCTCATTTCATAAAACAAAAACTACTGGAAGTAAAGCACCGATTGACCTCCAAACAATATTAGTCGGTGACTTCTATACCTCATGCTCACTAATAGACAGTGTATGTGGAAGAAAATCAGCAAAGTAACATGCGTAAATTGACTGTACAGAGCAAATGAATTCAATAGACATCTACAGACCATTCCAAACAAATACTCCAGAAAACACATTTGAATCAGCAGCTTTGGAACTTTCCAGGAAGTATAATATATTTCAAGATGTAAAGTAAATATTAGCAATTAAAAAGAAAACTGAATAATTTCTGTATTATTTCTGCTCAAAGTGGAATAAAAGTAGCAATGAGCAACAGTAAAAACTGTAGAAAATGTACAAACACTTTGAAATTGAAAAAATGTTGAGTAATGAATGCATCACTTAGGAAATTAAGAGGGAAAATTACTAGAATTGAAGAGAAAGGAAAAGAAAACACATCAGAACCTGTGGGATAAAATGAATGTGGTTTTAAGGGTAAAATTAGTAATTTATACCCATGCTAAAAATTCTAAAACATCTCAAATAATTTCGCATACCAGAGTTGTAGAAAACCAAGAAGTCAAAATCCCAAGTCTATAGATAGAAAGAAATAATAAGGGTCATGGAAGTAATCAATGAACTAAAACATGAAAAATGTACAAATAGTCAATAAAAGATGTGTTTCTTTGAAAAGATGAATAACTTTGATAAAATCTCAGCCAAACTATCAAAAAATGAGAAAGAAAAATTAAAATTAAAATGGAAAAGGTAGACATTGCAATAGATACCTGTGAAATTCGTAGAATCAAAAAAGACCTTGCTCTGAAAATTGATATTAAGGGCTGGCGAGACAGCTCAGCAGAGGACCTAGGCTTGGTTCCCAGTATGCACATGACAACTAGCAACCATCTGTCTGTAATTACAGTTCCAGTGGATTTGACACCCTTTACTGACTTTTGTGGACATTGAATGCATGGGTACATTCATATACATATAGGCAATTCACTCACACGAAGAAAAAATAAAAATAACTCTAAAAATTAAAAAGAACAGCTATATTAAAATAAATTAGAAAATCTAAAAGAAATATACTAATTTCTAGATATACATGCCCAACCAAAACTAAACCAAGACAGCATACACAACCTAAACAGATCTAAAACAAGCAACTATACTCAAGCAATATTAAAATTGTCTTTCAACTAAAAACATCTAGACCCAAGTGAATGCACTGCTAAATTCTTTGAGACCTCTAAAGAAGATCTTATTCCAACATTTGTTAATCTATCCCATAAAATATAAAGGAAAGGTCATTACTAAATTCTTTTTATGAAGCCAGTATTATCCCAAGACCAAACCATGTAAAGACAAAACTGAAAATGAAAATTATAGGCCAATACCCTTGATGAACATAGAAACAAAATTTCTCAATAAATTCTATCAAACCAAATTCAAGAAGACATCATGGTTAAGTTGGCCTCATTCCAAGTATGCAATGAACCTTCAACACTTGCAAATGTAATTCATATATAATATGAATAGATTTAGGGACAAAAATCTCATGATCATCTTATAGATGCAGGAAAGGCCTTTGACATAGTTCAAAATCCTTTCCTCATTAAAAATTGAAATTTGCAAAAGAAAAGACAGACTTCAGCAAAAGAAAGGCTGTCTACTGAAAACCTATTGTCAATGCAGTGCTAAAAGGTGAATATATAGATATTCAATATAGTGATTTAAGTTTTGACAAAATCAATAAGAAAAGAGAAAAAAGAAAAGGGATACAAACTTAGGATGAGGAAGTCAAAGTATCATTCCTTGCACAAGCCATGATCCTGTATGTAAGTGAACCTACAGACTCTATCGAAAAACACTTAGAATTGATAAGCACTTTTTGCAAGGGATACAAAGTTCACATAAAAAAAATCATCAGCTCTCTAAACTGACAATAATGATCATGCTGAGAAATGCGCCAAGAAAACAATCTCATTCACAATAAACTCAAGCAACAAAAATCTAGAATTTCACAACCAAGGAAGTGAAAGATTTCTATATTAAAAATTTTAATTCTTTGAAAAAATTGAGTAAGAATCTATGAATATATTAGAACATAGGGAGACTTTCCTTACACCTTTATTTTTTACAATAGTATTTTTGCTTTTTATTGAATTTTTCAAATGTATTTTGTAATTTTTTATTAAATTTTTGTGTACATCATACAGAACATCGTAATCAATCTTAATCATCTTTATCCTCCCTTCCTAACAGGAACCCCTCCATCCCCCCACTGGAATTCATGCAGTCTGTTATTTGTGTTAAGGTCTAGCATTTCAAGTTAATGTCCCCAGACATCCCTTAGTACAAGTTCATCTACTGGAGTGTAGTCAGTCTACCTAGAGTCTATCCCTTTAAGAAGAGAAGCTATTCCTCACCCATCAGTAATCGGCTGCCAATAATTCTTTGACTAAGATCGGGTCTTGTTGCCCATTTTCACAGTTCTGTGCTTCTGTTAGGTCTGCTTGAGTTTACATAGGTCTTGTGCGTGCTGACAACATATGAACAAGGTCCCAGCAGCCTGTAGGACTCAATTTCCATATTGTTTTGCACTTCCTTCTTGGCTCTTGCAATCTTTCTGCCCCCTCTTCCACAATGGTCCCTGAGCCCTGAGTAGGTAGAGTTCAATATAGGAGTCCTGTCCAAGGACCCACCCTCTGTAGATGCTTATTCTCTAAAGCTTTGGAAATTTGTGACCTTTTGTGTTCCTGGTCTTCTGTTGCATGAGAGAGCTTAATTAATGAGAGCTGAGAGATTCATTAGTGTCCTCTTTACCCCTTGTTCTATATTCTGTGAACCTTAGGTGTAGAGGTTGCATTGTAGATGTGCCACTCAGATTTTGGAATTTCACAGACAATGTAAGTTTGTGACCCCTTGTAGTACTCTGTAGTAGTTAGATCGGGTGCAAAAGAAGCTTCTTTGATAAATGGTGACTGGAATACTTACATATACATATACATACATACATATATATGTATGTATGTATATAAGGATACATGTTTTGCACATAGTAAGAAATTACATTTGTCTAGAAATTTGACAGTCTTGGAGTTTTCTCTAAGATCTATGACCTCTTCAGTCATGTGTAATTTGTTATGTTTACAGTACCGCATGTGAGTTTCCTCCCATCGAGTAGGTTTTAAGCTCAATTAGTAGCTGTTGATTACTACCCCCAAGATAAAAGTGCCATTACTTCACATATGTCATTTACTGTAATGGTCATTGAATTTGTTATTAGGCCTTGAAGCTGGGGTTGGACCATCGGTTTATGTTCTCCCTTAGCAGGTTACATAGAGATCTCCAAGGCTATGAGAGCTAGGCGGCAGGATCAATTCCAGCTCCATTACTACAAATCCTATGGCCAAAGTATATCCTGTCTTCAGCAAAAGGGTCTTACCTTCGAGTTCTAGGAGGCAATCAAGGCCTGTGGCAATAGCCTGTGTAATTTGGGGAGTCTCTTGGACTATCCTGGCCAACAATTCTAAGGAAGGTTTCTCCTGTCTGACACTGTTTCTTGTTAAATAACCTTCAGCTTTAAACATGTAGACATCCTTTATATGTAACCTGTCAGTAGTTGTTGGACTAATATGATTCTCTCCCGTTTTATGTGCTAGTTAGGCATGGCATTATTTATTTCTCCTCTCTCTTTATCTCCCCGTCTAGCACTCACTCCATGCCCTCCCCATCTAAAGTATTCTGATTTTCCCTTGATAACACGAGTCTCCTGTCATCTTACTGCTCTTGAGCTCCTTCTTCCCCTTTCTCCCCATAGTTCTTTGTATAACCCTTCCCATTTAAATACCTGCATTTTACCCATTTCCCACAGTAACACCTATCTCCTACTGTTCTCTCTCAGGTTGCTTCTTTCCCCTTTCCTGATTCCATCAGTTACATCAGGATATATACTCACATGTAAGGATTTGGTGCAAGAATTCATATGTGCAGGAGAACATGCATCATTTGTTTTTCTGAGTCTGTTATATCACTTAGTATAACAGTTTCTAGTTCCATCTATTTACCTGCATGTTTCATGATTTCATCTTTCTTTACTACTGAGTAAAACTCCATTATATAAATGTATCACATCTTCATTATCCATCCATTAATCAAGGGACAGTTAGGTTGCTTCCATCTCTTAGCTATTGTGAAAAGAACAGTCAGAAACACATATGTACAAGTATCTCTGCAATAAGATGAGTCCTTTGGGTATATGTAAAGGATTGGTATAACCACTTCAAAGACCTTCCATATTCTTGAAACAGCAGAATTATTGTGAAAATGTCTATATTACAGAAAGAAATCTACATACTCTATGAAATCCCCTGTGTCAATAACCATGCTTTTAGAAGCAGACACAGAAACAGGAAAAAAAAAACCTAAACTGCATATGGAAGCTCAAAAAACCTTGAACAGTAAATCCTGAGGAAAATAATAATGCTGAAGACATCACCATACTTAATTTCAAGTATGTTGGAGTTATAAGAGAGGAGGGGAGAGAAGAGGAGGGGATGAAAGAGAATCTGATAACTTAATGCTGGCCCAGTGGAATAGAATATAAGACCTAGATCTCAACTCACACAGCTGTAATCACCTGAATTTTGAAAATTATGCCAAAATATGAATGAGAGAAAAGATAGCCTCTTTAATAAATGGTGCTTCTTAAACTGACTATCCATGTATTGAAGAATAGCATTAAATCTTTGTATCTCATCCTGTACAGCCAGTGATTAAAAATGTATTAAACACCTTGATATAAGACCTGAAAGTCTGAATGCATTAGGGAAAGCATAGGGAAAACAGTTCAAGATCTAGGTATAGATAAGGATTTTTTGAAAATGATTTCATTAGTTCAGGAATTAAAACTAAGAAATGACAAATGGGATTTCATAACTTAAAAAACTCGGTATACTAAAGGAAACAATTAATTCAATAACGAGACAGAATACAGAATGGGAGCAGGGTCTTTACTAGCTATACATCAGACCAAATATTGATATCTAAAATATGCAATGAACTAAAAAAGATTAAATACCAAAGTCCAGTTAATAAATAAGATAATGAAATGTGCAGTTTTAAAAAGATTATGTACAAATGGCCAATAAAGGTAAAATTCAAGAGGCTATAAGGGATAATGAACTCTGAAAAGAAGCTTTGATTAGCAAGAGACTAAGCACTGATACCAATATACAATGCATAATTAATGGAAAAATGATCATATTACAACTATAAAAATAGTGTTTTTTTATTGAAAACAAGTGTGATTCTTTAAAAAATTCTGTATAAATTTACTATGCGTGAAAACTTTTAAATATTGCTTCTTTTTAGCAAATCAAAGTACATATTAAACCACAACAGAATAATGCATGGGATATAAATTACTTACATTTTGAATATGGAATTGATTTCTAACCATCATACATTTGTGTGTTTATCAAATCCAGGTATGGATGTAGACCATCTAGGTAATCTGTTCATGGTCTATTGAAAGTTCTTGGACATATGCTTTGAAATGTTGCACTGTTAATATAAACATTTAAGAGCCACTTTTAGAAAATATATAGTGGAATAAATTGCAGCCAAGCCTAAATGCATGGAGGAAATATAACTTTAATAAAAATTTAAATCAAAGCGATTTATAGATTTTGGCCAACTATGTCCATTCTTTCAAAATCAGTATATTAACTTATGGTTACATGTGCGCAGTCTAAATTTGATTGCTCCCAAGTTATTTGAAAAGTCTGAAGACAACACTGAATGCATTTAAAACCATGTGTTGCTACTCAAGTCTTTTGGGAAAACAATTCTAGTGATTTACCTTGTGGTTATGAGGAACCAGGTCAGCTTAAATAGCAATACTGAACAGATGTACGATAAAGACAGGAAAACTGAAAGCATTTGGCTTCTGGATCCAGCAAAGTAACAGGAAATGAATAGTTCAGGACATATGGGTAGACTAAATGTTCCACTATAATTCTTGGATTAAATCAAGAAATTTTGCAGAGGATGCACTGCATGCTATTTATTTAAAACTGATATAATGGCCAATATTGCAGCATGCTGTTTCTACAAGTAATGTTTTTGTATTGTCATTAAAAACAAATGTCTTTGATTGTTCCGCACACTTCAAACTGTTGTATCATCTTCATACTTCTTAAAACCATGTGGGATTAAGCAAATGTACATATTCTGGTATTTCAAATTTATAAGCTAGAAATCAAATTTTAAAATTTGTTACATTCACACATAAGATGGATAATTTAAAATTGCAAAACAATCTTGCATCTTAACATCACCTATAAAATTTATCAATTTTAAAATGAAAAAAAAATTGCCTATGGTGAGTTAAGGAATTTCAGTAATGTCATACCTATTGCACCTTAATTAGCAGTTTCCTTTAGTATGTCATAATTATGGACATCTAGAAATACGAGGTTTTTTTCTTTCTTTCTCTAACTCTGCCTCCATCTAATCTACCTATGAGGTTACTCCCTATGGTAATGTAAAAGCAGTTATTATTTTACTTTTACATAGACATGATTTTTAGGTTAAAGATTGGTAACTAGAAAGTAAAACACATAGACATTAAAATACTGAATGCATCTTTCTACTGTCCTCTCCTAGGACCAGTGCACATCTTTGGTAGTCACTACATAGACATGTACAGTGACAGAGTTCCATTTTCAATAGCTGGATTTTTTCCTGTATTAGAGCATAGATAATTGAGAAAGATGTTCTATTAAATCTTGAACTTCTGACATACCTATTTTCACATTCCAAGTGCTATTATTACCCCCGTGTGAATCTACTGCCATGTCTTGGTTAAGGACTTTTTAGCCTGTTCCTTAGCACTTACACAAACACATTGCTACAGTGGAGGCTTGAGAATCATTTGGATTAGTTTCTCATTCTGGGAGATGAGAATCACAAATATGGATAGTCATATCCTGAATAAATGAATAAGGAGATGAATCTTTTCCTTGAAAAAGAACATCAACTAACAAACATGAAAGAGGCAATACATTAGAAGAATATCACAAAAGTTAAGAATATGGTCTTAATAAAATTTGAGATAGGCACACAGTGTCAAATTAGCTTCTGTTAAATATCTAAAAATTCTAAATGGGAAAAGAGTTAATTTCACATTGGCGAGGGCTGGCCACTATCAACTACTTCACATGGTCAAAGGTAAAATAACTACAGTTCATATTTTGACTGTTATATAAACTCTGAAACAATTTCTTAAAGCAACAGTAAATATCCTAAATAGAAATAAATTCTACAAATTAACTGGCCTATACCTAATAATTTTAATTTTAATATTAATATTAAAAAATTTAAATTTATAGAGTTTAAAATGGTCAGGGAAACTACTCACAATGTAAGAATATTGAATAAAAAAGGCAGCAGGTAATAATGCTTAGAGGGTTGGATTATTTTGCTGTAAAACACACTATCGGCAGTTAGTAGAAAATGTGCAGGAATTCTTCATACTGCTCTTCCCATCATAACTACATTTAAAACAATTTTAAAAAATGTAAAAATTAAAGTCAAATAAATGAGATATAGTTTTAGTCATTCTACTTTAACAGTTGGAAGAACAATCGAAAAACAAAAAAAATTAAAATAATTTTGCATTGAAAACATCTTTAGGAATTTGTTGGTTCTTTGAGGTTTGCCAATAGTTGTTAAGGATAAAGGCTTATTCTAAGATAAAAGAGACTGCAGTTCTCCAAGAATGTCCAGGCACTTCTTTGCAATATCAGTGTTAAAGTCATTCTGCTCTAAGACAAAAGCTGCAGCATCTTGGGATAAAGACAGATACAGGGGACCCTGAGCTTCTGTTGTGAACCCCAGTGTCTCCTCCCTTTATGTTTTACGAGATAGAGCTTTCAGAATTTGAAGTTACTTTAAAATATGTATGTATATACATGAAAATTGCTAGCTTTCAGAGTAATATGGTATGCATTATTTTTTAAAGTATAAGTTCATGTAGCAAGTGTTCATAGTGCTGAACTCAGGCTGTTGTTGCATTAGGTTTGGTTCACCCTGACTTACTCTGATTGTTAGCAACTGACTAATATCAAAGCAAATGTAATCATGACCTTCACTTTTGAACTTTTGGTGGTGATACAGTTGGTATTAGGGGCTTTTCTCAGGTACTTTTCTCTGTCAGGTAAAGAAATACAAGAGATGTTTGCAATCACAGCACGCAGCCAAGGTTTATTGAAGCAAAAGTAACACACAGTAAAGAGACAGACTCTCTGCAAGGGGAGGGGTTCCAGTCCTGGAGCACAGTCTTCCCCACTGGAGATTCTGGGCTTTTCCATTGTATAGGATAGAAGGAAGTGCAGGACTGGGCTTTCCTTTCCCCGTTTGGGGAACAAGGGCAGAAAATTAGAATTTCCCACCAGTGGTTAAGAGCACTTGCTGTTCTTCTAGAGGACCCAGTTCAGTGCCCAGCACCCACGTGAGGTGAATCACAGCCACCTGTCACTCCAGCTCCAGGGGAGTGGGGGCACCACACAAATGCACACACACACACACACACACACACACACACGCACACACACAAATCATAGCTTCATAAAGACAAAAAGGCATACAAATCAATAAAAATACATCTTTTTAAAAGAAAGTAAAAATGAAATAATGAACTAGATTCAAAGCCAAATTAGTTAATTTATAATTAGCTTAACACGGTTAAGCAACAGTTATTTCTCTACAGAGTCCAGAATTCTTTTACTGGAGAGTGAAATTAGACACTAAGACCTGGTTGCTGGTGTGCTGTCACCAGTGGAATGATATTTGTTACATGACCACTGAACTGAAGAATGAAAAATGTGTGTCTTCTAACCCATGTATTTTATATATCAATATTTCTGTATTTAGCCATCTATCTTTACATTGAGTTGCATCTCAGTTCCCACTGTGCCTTTAATTCAGAGCATTTAGCATCTTCGCTCCACCTTCCAATAACACTGAGAAATGTAGGTCCACGCTTCACAATCCGTTTACTAAATGCTTTGGTCTCAATATGCATACATAGCAGCAGCAGATTAGAAACACCTTTACCAAGAAGGTTGCAGTGCTAATGTTTCTCTTATTTTGCTTTTAGTCGGAGGAACTACAGACTCCTTTCCAAAATTACTTCAGTCACTGCTCCAGCACTGCCATCATCAGAGAGGTTGTTTCAGACGTGTGTAACAAAATAAGCTTTTCTTCAGTTTACATTCCTTCTTTGATTACCTCAAATTTCTGTTTTTTAAAAAAATGCACAAACTATTATTCACTCCTGTGATACAAATTCCACGGGCTTTTGTATAAGCAAATTCCATGTTTCTAATATAAGCTGATATTGAACATTTTCACTGTCATAAAAAATAAAATAAAAAACAAAAAAAACCCCACAATTTCACCTCTTCAACCATTTCCCCTTCTTCCAAAACTCTTAGTAACCACTGATTTAATGTCTCTGCAATATTGTGCTTTTCAGAAAGTCATATGGTTTTAACTAGATAATTTCACTTAGTGCTTTGCATGTAATTTATATTCCTGCCTTCTTGTGCAAGTACATGAGTTGTTTAGCACTGAATAGTATTCCACTGTTTGTTGTGTCACAAATTTTCAGTTACTTTTATAAAGATATGTAAATGACTTTGTTTTTTTTATAATTATGAATAAAGCTACTTTAAATATTGACAGTTCATAGTGTATGTAAATATATCTTCAGGTAAGTTGAGTAAATATTGAAGTTGCATTACCAATCATATGATGCTCAGCTTCTGAGAAGCAGGAAAGCCATGACCCATTTCACTGTATCATTTTTCATTCCTGTCATCAAGGAACACAAATTCTTTTTGATCCACATCCTAGTTAGCATGTGTCATTGTCGATTTTTAAATTTAAATAATTCTAATACATTGACTGTAGTAACTCATGATATCAGTTAGTAATCGCTATTGAAAAATGGCTTTGAAACACAGTTTGAAATATTTGTTTGCATTTGTTTATCTTCTATTTGAGATTTCTCTTTGGGACTTTTTGCCAATTTTTTGAATGGAGCGATTTAAAAAAATGCTACATTTAAGATTTTATACTTTGAACACAAGACTTTGACAGAAAAGTATTTTATGAATTGCTTTCTCTTTCTGTACAACATCCATGTTCTCATATATTTCTCAATAGAAAGACTGCATTTTAATAAGGTTAAACTTATGTTTTCTTTCAAGGATGATGTGTTTGATACTACCTGTAAGAACTCTTTACCAAAGTCTTCTTCCAGCCCATAAATGTGGTGTATCTCCACCTTTATTTAAATATTCATTGACTTCTATCATCAGGCTTTGCAGATTTCAGCATATATAATCTCTACATCTACATTTGCTAAACATTTTAAAAGTGTGTCTCGTTTCAATGAACTCTTCTAAGCGGCATTTTAACACTTAAAATTTTATTTTAATTACATCTCATGATGTTTTAAATTTAAATATGATGTATTTAAATAGCAGTATTGAGTTAACAGATTACTCTTAAGCATGCTTTGTTTATTATTTTCTTATAAGCTAACTTAGTATCACAAAGAAATAGCGTTTAACTGCATACATGATAAAATTAAATTACAAATTTAAATTTAAAATCCAATAGTTCATTGCTGCTGTAAAGGTAAGCAGTTATATTTGTATCATGCAAATTTACTAGGATTGCTTAGTAGTTCTAAGAGGATTTTGACTTATCCTTTGGTATTTTGGTCCACAACCACTAGATCTGTGAATAGAGATTTATTTCTCCATTCGAAATCTTTGTGCATATTTTTTTCTTTTTTGTGATATTGCACTAACTAAAGCAGTCTTAAAATTGTGTAATTTTGAATTTATATAGTTTTCATGTAGGTAATATGCATGTTTAAAGATGGATGTCTTCTGAAATTTCAGCCCTGTGTTATGTGATTTTTATCTAGCTCTAATGTTTTTCATTATTCTATATTCTAATCTAAAATAAATATTGCAGTATAAAATTTTTATTAATATGTTTGTGCTGTCTACATATACTGTATTTGTGTCTTTAAGACAACTTAATTTTATGATTAAAATCTATCACAGTGTAATTTACCTATTTAAAACTGTTAATATTTAATGTTTGCAGCTTCATCTGTTTGAAAGTATTCATACTGTCATGAAATTATCAAACCATCACCAATTCAATACTGTTAATTTATCTATTATCTCCCAAAGTTCTTCTCCTCTTTAAGGGACCTTATTTTATACCTTGAATATTTGGGTGTTATTTTTGTCCATTCTAATGCTTCTAGATGTGTGCATGTGTGTGTGTGTGTGTGTGTGTGTGTGTGTGTGTATGAAGGCCTCATTGTATTATCTTGGTTGACATGGAACTTGCTGCGTAGACCATACTTGTCTTAACTCACAGAGGTCAGAGATCTGCCTGCCTCTGCCACCAGAGTGCTGGATTAAAGGTGTGCATTGACATGCCAGACTAATATTTCTGTTTATAAGTAATATATTTAGACCATATTTAGAAGGAATCTTAATACAGTATTATAGTTTATCTACCATGTCATTTTATTTTAACTTGTCTAAATTTTTGTCTGTTTTCTTTTTGTTCATTTTTAAATTTTTGCTGAAAGTGACGTATTTTCCACTTTCTACTATAATATTATGTAGCTGAAACATTTTTGTAGTGATTACACTGAAGTTGACACTATGTAGTTAAAATTGATCAAGTTCCTTAAAATAATAATATATTACTTTTAGGGTAATAAAAGCACACTCTAAGGGACTCATTTCAATTTCTTCATCTATTGTTGCTATGAATGAATATTTCAGTTTTACATACTTTAACCATAGAATGAATATTTAATATTATATGTGTATTTGTTTGAATAAAAGCAAGTGAAGTAAAATATTTCTGTACATATTTGTTTTCATGTCTGTATGTAGTATGTGTGCTTGAACTATATCCTGTATCTTGTATTCCCTTGGGAATTTCTTCTACATTTCTTACAGACTTTTGTGATATTAGTGGTTTCTCTCAGATTCCATTGATCTCAGAAATTCCATATTTCCTCTTGATTATGAAAAATAATTTCACTTCATATGGGATTTTTGGTTGATAGTGCATTTCTTCAGTAATTTAAATCTTTCTTTTTACTCTTAGTTACATGATTTCTTACAAAACATCTTTTGTAATTCTTAGCCATTTTCATCTTTAAGGACTGTCCTATGTTACCTTTATCATTTGTTTCTTTAAAGAGTATTCATTCCATTTTCTGTGTTACACATTTTGAATATAATATGCTAACTCACATATACATATAATATGATATTCTCAGGTGTAAAACACATGCATACTAACACACACAGACATATAATCTCCATTTGGTGTGTGTCATACATTTAGAAAATTCTTGCATATTATTGCTTCAGTGTTTCTTCTGCTCTGCTCTCTAAGTTTACATATTTTACAAGTCCTTTATAATGTTCTATAGTTGTTTTTCCACAATTTTTATTTTTTTATACTTTTGTCTTCTTGAATTTCAAGGCCTATTTACTTAAAATTCATTTTCTTTAGTCACTTTTTTGCTATTACAAAAGTAATTAATTATATATGTTAATTTTATTATAAATTTAAAACATTTTATATGGTGTTTGATTTTTTGTGATACAGAATCACTATGTTCAATTTTATCTTCCATTTCAGGGTATTCGTGTGATCATAACTTTGCTGTGGTAAACCCCACAGAATCTGGAATTTCTCTCAGAATAATGGACAACAGCAGTATATTCTATTGGAAGGTTTACAGAATCAAAGTAAATAAGTAAGCCAGACGTGGTATCGTACATCTTTAACCCCAGCACTTGGGAGGCAGAGGCAGGTGGATCCCTGTGAGATGGAGGTCATCCTGGTCTACATAGCGAGTTTCAAGTCAGAGGGGGCTTCAAGAAGACCATTTTCAAAAATAATAAAATTGAAATAAATAAGGGGTTAGAACGAATTCTTTCTCACTGCAGAGAGGCAAAGTACCATTGAAAAGAAAAAGACAAGTTCCTTGGCCTAACCACATCTACTAGTTTTGGGCTACAAAAACTAATCAGATAGCCAAAGATGTACGAAGAGAAACTAAAATATCCAATGTTGTTCTGTTTTTCATACATTTAAAAATATTTTATTTATTATTTTTATTTTTGGTGTATGAGTAGATTGCCTGCATGTGTATAAGTACACCCACATCATGCAATGCCTGCAGAGGTCAGAAGAGGGTGTTAGATTCCCCTGGAACTGGAGTTAAGACTGTTAGCTGTCATGTGGATGCTGGAAATCGAACCTGGGTCTTCTGCAAGAGCAGTCAGTTTTTTTAATCACTCAGCCATCTCTCCAGTCCCCATATCTGAAGAATCATGAGAGGTATTCAGATTAATCCTGTCAAACAATCCAGTGATCCGATTTTGTCACCAAATTGGAATGCTGACTGATATTGTTGGTTTGATCTTGCACAGGTCGGACGGAGACAAGCGTGGCAGCAGGGTGTAGTGGTCATGCTGTGTCGGGAAGACAGTAGTTCGTGACACTCTTCCCCGTCCCCCAGCTTTGACATTCTTTCAGCTCCTACTTCCACACAGTGCTCCCTGAGCCTTGTGTGGAGGGTGTTGATATGGATGCAATAGTCAGTCACTACTCTCAGCTCTTTGACCACTTAAGAGCATTAAGTGCTGACAACTGCAGAAAGAAGCTTCTCCAGCCAAGGTTGAGAGCAGCCCAAATCTATAAGTAGAAACACAATCTATCTGTGTGTATCAACAAAGATATTTAAAAAGCAGTTTCTCAATGTGTCTTTAGCTTCTGACCTGGCTTACAACAGCAGGCAGGAATTTCCTCCTGTGGAACAGGCCTTACATTCAGTCCAAGAAGGATAATTTACCCCAGTAACCTCCATGCCAGTGTTGCACCAGCAGGCACATCTTGCCTGGCACGTCAGTACTGTAACACGTAGGATTTACCATTGGGTAATATCATTTATGGCCTTTTCCCCATTGGCCTGCATTACAACTTTGGCACCATGAATGCTGGCCAGCAGAGAGAATATTTTCAGGTTAGTTTTACTTTGATTTCTCTATGTCTTGCAACTAAGATATGATGTAGTTTCACCAATCACATCTTAATATATAGTTCTTTAGGGCCACCAAGAGCAACCAGCAATACTTTCTGTTGTTTGGGGTTCTGGGCCGAACCAATAGTTTGCTGGATATTTCACTCCTGGTACTGAAATTTTCACTTATTATTATGAAATGTACTAGTAAGCACAAAGAATGTAAATTTGATGTACCTGTGTTTCTTTTAACCTGTATCTTGTACCAAAAGAAATTAGAACTAATTATATTCTGTAAACCAGTCATGTATTTGGAACATACACTTGGAGACAAGATGATCTTGTTAGCAAAAGTAGTATTTATTACTCACATAACATATGTTTAATCTTTGAAAAGATGAAAATTTAATGGAATTTTAAAATTTTACTTCTTCTGTCTTTTTTACTACTATGGCTAGTATTCAAATACAGTAGAGTATACAAGCATATTTAATAATGAAACTGGTCAAACTTTAAGCACAGCTACTTTACTCCGAACAGCAGGATTGCCGCTTCCAACACTGAACTGAGTAGCAACCTTCATTTTCATTTCCTGTAACTAACCACAAAAAGACAGATGAATAAGTTCATAAGTACAAAAGCCTTCAAATATATGATTACTGATCTGCACATAAAAGCTTTAGGTTTGCTTTGGGAAAGAATTAGGTGTCTTCTATTCAAAATACATTTTTAACATTGTTTTTTTCTGAAAAATACAAAATTTTTCCAAAAATTTTGTTACCTCTGTCCAGGTTGCAAAGCATATCCTAAGTTACCATTTTACTTAGATCTCTATGCTTGTCTATATAATTAACAAGGAGCCTTTCTTGTACTCTGAAAATAAATTACTGGTGTTTTTCTCACAGTCTCTCAAGTTGTTTTTTTTTTAAATTGGATTTCCCATATACTGACATTCCAGAAGGAGCAGATTGTGCTAAGGAAGGGCATGGCCCCAAGTGTTAGGAATTTTTGTGCTGTACGACTCGTGCATGAAAGAGAGGCAAGGTATACGTTGTTGAGATTATGACAAAAGTATCTGTTCATTTGTAATTTTTGATGACCCTTGAGAAGTAGCTTAGGTAGGGTCTCTTTGGTTCTTAGTTTCTACTGTCCTGTGTAATAAGCTAATTTCCCCAGTGCATGGAGCTTGTTCAGTGCTAGGACCCTTCCCAGGCTGAGACTTGTCCACTGTGTGCTGTTTGTTTGACAGCATCTTAACTGCCAGCACCTGCAGACATTCAGCCTCTGGTAAGGAGTGTAATGTGCCAATTGCACAGATTCGTTTTTATGCCTTTTAAAACAAATCTAAGATCATGGTAATTTTTCCTTTTTTTGTGTTTTAAAAAGATTTAAGGAAAACAAATCTCAAAAAAAAAATAGGAAACAAAATTCTTGACCTTATTTCACATTGCATTTTCGCATAGCAGAAATGCAGATTTTCTTAAAGAAGCTGTTTTTAAAGTTAAGATTAACCTTCAAATGTCATTGTAGCAGCTTTTCAAAATATATGACATGCTGCTTAAAAACAACTAAGTGGATCTTATCAGAGATTCGAAATTGAGAGTTTGTTTTCTTGAGGTCAGAGGGTAGGTAAACCACTGTTTCAAAGACACCAGGTGATTTAACGGACAGTATATCTGTTTTCTTCAACTGGCTTAATGTCCTATTATCCATTTAGTTGTTCTTTCTTTGCTTCATTAGTTTCAAAATTCCCTCATCTCAGGTAACATCCCTGTGATCATTACTAATATTACATTCATAATGTTAGCAAGTCAGCACAAATCCCTTCAAAGAGCACAAAGCAGATGCGCACTGTGCTATGAATGCTTTGAACTAATGCACACTATATACTGAAGTCAGAATCTCTAGTCATGATGTGATGAAAGTAGAAATGTTTTTCCTAATATTCTTTGTGTCATAAATAAAATGGTCTTCAAAATCAAAACAAGCCCACATTTATTTTATGTGATATTTTGCAATAGAAGTACTGAGAACTAGAAAGGTGATGTTGATGTTATAAGTTAAATTATGGAATTAAGTCACATAAAAAACATTGTATTTGTACAATAAGAACTGTAGAATAAACAGGTATTTCTTTATTGCTATTAATCATATATGACAATTACAATAGAAAATATCTTTAGGTTATATCATTATTTATGGAAAATAAGTAATTGAATTTTAGCTAATGATGGACGATTGAACAGAAATAATCATGTTTCTAAGTATATTAAAATATTTAGCCACTAATATTTACTAAGATTTTTACAATAGCCCCCAATGCCAAAAATCCCTTAACATGTGTAAAACAATGTGCAGTTATCTTAAAAGATATTGGGCTTCAAAGTCATGTTTTGTGAGAATTATTAAATTAAAGGCAGTAGGCTATGGTTTCCTTTCAATGTATATTATTGCTTTGGTCCAGGTCATGAAGTTTTCTAATGTAGATTTTGTGGTATTTGGCATCAATTGGTCTGTTCTTTTGATAAGTACCTAAACAGGAAGTCTTTGCAATTAAATGAGAAATAGCTCTGGAAGTTTTCCTCCCTCAGGAATAAGAAATCAGATTGGCAGATGGCCTAAGTGAAAATACACAGGAATACACTTGAGCCAGCAGTAGAGAATGTTCCAGTAGATATTGCTGAGGTTAATTCATGAAGGCCATTCTCACTTCCTTCTGTGCTAAAATGTGTTAATGGCCTCAGGCTGAGGAGGCTTAATTTATTTTATCTAAACTGTTTCAGTCAATCCTCAATGAGATTTTAAGTATTTGAATATAACTAGTATGATGAAAAAAAAATTCTGATTTCTTATTGCAGAAATTTATTTTTAAATACTAAAGGACAAGAAAGTCCCATTCAGATATGTTTTCTGAATCCTGAAGTGTCTTCAACACCAAGCTGTTCTGCACACAATTGAAGATCTTTGCCTCTTTTTCATTTTATAATACATTTAGACAATTATGTTGATATAGTGCATATTTCTTCATATTATGACAATTAATTGTTAATAATCTTATGAAAAATATGATGAGTGCTCCATAGTAAAGACCTAATGATAATTTGAAACACTTAGTGTTTTAAGTTTAAAAATTTATATTTAAGGGCACTGGGGAACACTGTCTTTGCAGAGGACCCAGGTTTGGCTCTCAGCAACCTATGGCTGAGATGGTCTGAAAGTGGCTAACAATGGTCTGAAACTTCAGCCCAGGAAATTCAGTGCCTTCTTCTCACCTTTTTGATATTATATGCATGTGGCACACTTACATACTTGCAGGAAAAACATTCATACACATAAGAATAAATAAATTAAAAAAATAAAACAATCCATACTTATGCCTGAGTACTCCTCAGGCTCTTATACTCTACACTTTGACCAAATGTGGGTATCTGTGTTAATTGCCATCTACTTCATAAAGAAGCTTCTCTGATGAGACTTGAGAGATGAGCTAATTTGTGTGTATAATGATGACTCATGAAGAGTTGGTTTCATAATATGTCCATTTAGCAGAATAATAATAGTGTGATCTCCCTATGACCTATGACCTGGCTAGCCACAGGTTCTTGGCCCTCATAATGTTGTCAGATATGGACTCTATCTAATGGAGCAGGCATTAATTTCAATCAAAAACTGTTTGCTGCTGTGCCCAGGCTATAGAATCCTCTCAAAAGACCACCATGGAGGTCAAATCTGATGCAAACACAAAGGGTCTTTATTACAGGCTTGAGCTCGGTCCATAACCAGACACACCAACACAGTGGACAGAAGGTAAGTGGCCACGAGGAGAGGTAGGAGGGGCTTCTTATAGGTTTTAGACAAAGGGAGGAGGGAGATTTGCCGTGCTCCCCCCAGGTTGGTCACAAAAGCCCGCCGTGCCAAATCTGTCTTTAAATTGATTGATTATGAACACCAGAAATGGATTGGGGGTCTCTCATTGCTGAGAGTCACCTTTAGGGCAAAGGAACGTGCTGGCCATTACCTAAGTATATTGCAATACCTTATTGGGTCCTTTTGTTTCCAGGCTTGCCTAACATGCCTGGGCCTGTCTCTTTTTGTCCACAGAGCCTGAGACCTGTAATAGTCCAGTTGGAACGAGGGATATTTTGTTGTTTTTCTTAGGCCTCGTCCTCACATTTGCTTACTCTAATAAAATTTGTGCCACAATTATATCAGCGGGCATAGGTTGCCAGACCAGTCATTATTATGGCTCAGAGGGTTCCTACTTGGTAAGACTGAAGATCACCTTTCTCCTATGATACTGGGCATAATAACTTCCCACACTATAAAAGCTAGCCAGTAGAGATGTCAATGTCAGTATCACCTTGATTTCTCCTTGTTTGCTCTATGACTTATGTATGTAGGGTCTTCAGTAATAGGGTCTTACCGTACAGTTCTAGAGAGTAATCACATGCAATTGTCAGTTTTGTTTGAGGACCTATGGGACTTCAAGAGAGGTAACTTATTCTTGGCACTGAACTTTTGTTTGCCAACCTATGGAATCTGTAGTGGACTGTCCCCTCATTTTAAGGTAACTCCATTAAACTCTTTTTGTATATGGATATATTTTAGCATACTTCTACAATAGTAGTTTTCCATATGAATTTCTGAAGAGGTCGTTAGTGCTAGGTATCCTCCTCGTACTTTTTCCTCTAACCTGACCCCATCCCCCACTACAGTAATCCTTCATGTTCTATTAGTCTCTTTCCCCCTTTATATGATGCATTCTATCTTCTCTCCCTTGGAAGATCCTCAACCCATGCCACCTTACTAGTAGCTTGACCTCTATGGGTTTCTAAATGAAATGCACATATCCAATGATTCAAAGCCAGCATTCATAAATGCCGGAAAATATGGGATGTCTGTCTTTATCTGTGCTACCTCACTTAGGGTTATTGTTTCTAGATACATCATACCCCTTCTCCAAAGGTTCAGCAACAATTGAGGTAGGGGCCGGGGTGGAAAGATTTTAGGAGCTAGAGGAAGTTGATAGTGAAAAGGAAGCAGTGTTTTGCAGACATAGCAGGACAGTTGCATAGATGAACCACAGTGATTGCAACAGCATGTATGAGATCTCCACAGTTTCGAGCTGGAGAAAATCCCAGCATAGAAAAGGAAGTGGATACAAAGCCCCATGCGTGACTGAGGAGCTCTTGGCACTTGATTACTGTGGGGAAAGCGAGAGTCAATTTTCTTTAAGGGTGTGACTACAGGTGGGTTGACTATGCTCCAGGAGATGAACATGCACCCAAGACTATCTGGGCAACAAGAAGTGAAACAAAAGTTACCTGCAGTGTGCAAAGCATATAGAACTTACTGTAGTATTCAAAAGGAGGTTTATTTTTTCCTGCTTTATGCTGTTCCTTTGACCAAAGGTGTTCGCCCTACTGCTTCTGTTGAAATAGTACTTTGGTGTCTTGTTCTTATTTCTTTGTCTCTTCATTTTATTTATTGTGCTCAGTCATCACAGAATGTTTGCGTTTCTATAATCTGATAGTTGTACTAATGACTTTATTGCTTTTATCATATTCTCTAGATTTCTATGCAACATTCAGTCATCTTATGATGGTTAGATGCTCTAATATTCTTATTAAGTAACTCGAATCTGAATCTGTGTCTCATGTTTTTATTCACAAGTATGCTGTGTATTCATTCAAAATAAAGGACACAGCCACTAAACCTTACTCACAGGCCTGAAAAGCTCCGCTCTGAAATTAGTAAAGCCGCAGAAGTACATATAAAGTGTAGAAATAATTTATTCATATCTGGAGCTACTAGTTCCAGTTAATGTTGTTTTCCTCATGGTCATGGAATAAAGTATTTTAAAAACACTTTATACACTTTAAAAAATTGTACTCATTGAACGGTGAGAAGGTGGGATAAATGAGACAGTAAACCTCAGGGAGGGGGTTAAATATGATCAAAATATATTATATGAAATTCTTAAAGAATTAATACAAATATTAAGAAATAAAAATTCTTCCATTACATTCTATTCGATTCAATTAAATTTGATTCTTTGGTTTGTCTATTTTATGTGACAGTACCATGCTGGTTTTTCTATTATGGCTTTGTAAGTTGAGGTCAGCTGCTATTATGTCTCATCATTATTCTTTTTGTTTAGGATTTCCTTGGCTTTTGTGTGGTCTTTTGTGGTTCCATGGGAATTTTAGGACTTTTTTCTATTTCCATGAAGAATGTAATTGGAGAGGGGTTGGAAAGGTGGCAGACAACCTTCATGCACCGCCTTCTAGAAACACAAGGAAGTAATCTGAGGATAATTGAAGAGTAAGTATCTATGAGTTGGGTGACAGCATAAAAGCTGTCATAGAAGCAAAGAAAGAAAAGAATCTTTAGAAAGTGGAACAGAATCCAGAGAGAATCCAGAGTCTGTTCTGGAGGCCTCAGGCCCATCAGAGAGTGCTGAGCTCCAAATTGTGGCAAGCGTAGCCGTGGAGGGTTAAACACAACTGAGAATAGAGAAAGAGCCTCAGAAATTCATACTTTACTCTCAGGGCTAGGCAATTTTAAGAGAAGGGAAAATGAGGGGAGGGAATGGGAGGGGAGGGGAGGGAATGGGAGGGGAGGAGAGGGAGGGGAAGGAGGGAAGAAAAGGGAGAAGAGAGTAAGAGCAAAAGAGCTTGAAGCAGTTGCATCAGGATAGGGAGGGGTGGAAATCCAATTGGAAAAGCATTAGCGTTCATAGTCAAAAACTCAATGAACACAGGAATCTGGGGGCTTGTATAACATATAGGCGCTGAAATGTTCTTGACACTCAACAATGGCAAGAGGACATTTTAAGAAGACCTTTGTTTGACTGGAGACGTAACTCACTTGGTAGAATGCTTTCCTAGCATGCACAAAAGCCCGAGTTAGTTTCCAGCACTGCCTAAAAACTAGGCATGATGTGGTACGTGCCTGTAATTCTAACAATTGAGAGATGGGGGATGGATGAATTTCCAGGTTATCTGCAGCTACATGGTCATATTGGGCTACACGACATCCTGCCTCAACCCCGCACCCAATAATAATAAAATAAAACAATGTCCCTTACTGAGTTTTCAACTAGGTGGTTCTAGAGGCAAAAGTCCTTCATGACCCACTCTAATAAACCAGGACAAGTGCCAGGGGACTGTACTCTGAAAACTAGCCTGCAGAATATCTCTGAATATAGGGGAAATTTTTAGAACCATAACAATGCAATGTTCCACATAGTGGGGATCTTCTCTGAGCCATAGGGTGGAATGAGATTAACTTCCAATGAGCAATGAACAGTTGCAGCTTGCAGGTGGAAAGTCTGATGACAGCCTTATCGACATCTAGTGACTGAAAGATGCCTAGAGTAACCATACCAGGTGCTTATTCTACAAACTACACCTTTATGCTGCAGGACAAAGAACACAGCATATGAAGCAAAATTCCACAAAGGTTCAAGCTCTCACTGGTAATCACTAAGCCAAAGTGTGAGAGAAAGACAATCAAGAACCTAGACTCTGCAACTGTGATCATATGAGTAACTAAATGGAGGACTTTGAACCTGGGCAGCATAGAGACAAGCTGCACCTCCAGATCAACTGATCATAGAAAGCTGGATTCTATTCCTACTCTCAGGAATGTGCCCACATGGGGACAAAATTGCTTTCTTTTCTTCATGTCTGTACATCTTTTATTTAATTTCTGGTTTCAGTCCTGTGGACCAACTCTGTCCAGCCCTGTTCTCTCATTTCTTCTGCCTCTGTCTGTCTGTCTGTCTTTCTCTGTCTCTCTCTCTGACTTTTCCAAAGAGCCCACAAGTGATTTCCTGCTTCAGCTTCTCAAGTGCTGCAGTTCTTCCAGGTTGTCTGACTGCATTTCTTCATTTTTTTCTAACTTCAGATCAACCTGCTCTGTCTCCTTTTGTCTTAATTCTTTCTTACTTCCATTTACTTTCCCTCTTCTATTTTTCTCTGTAACTGTAAACTAATAACTAATCTTACTCTGTTTATTTTCTTTGCATTCTTACCCTAGTATCTAAAAGTTAAATACACGTAATACTATCTGTGATGATTGTTTTTAATCACAATTTGACACAATCTAGATTCAACCAGTAAGCCAATAATAATGAGAGGATGTGTAGGTCAGACTGGCTTGTGGGAAAATCTGTTGGAGATTTTGTTGAATACATTGAGGTGGAAAGACTGTCGTACTGTGGACAGCACTATTCTCTAAGAAGAGGCTGCCTAACGGTATGAGTAGAGGATGTGACCCTAGCACAATCACGCATTCATTTCTTGCTTTCTGTTTCTTGACTAGAGATATAATCTGACCAGCTGTCTCAAGACTCTGCCAATGTGACTGCTGCACAATGATGAACTGTTACCTGGAAATGTTAGCTAAAATAAATCCTTTCTTCCCAAATTGTTTTTTGCCAGAGTATTTTATCAGAGAAACAGGAAAGAAAACTAAGGTGCCATTCTTACTCTTTTACTTCACTAGCGTTATGGGAGTCGAGGAGGAGGAAATTGTTTTAAATTAGCCATGACTGTGTGTTACCTACAAGAAATGCTCCTCACTAGAGAAGCAAAGCACAGTGTTAGGGTAAAAGAATGGACAAAGACATTCTAACCAAATGTAACCAGAAAAAAAGCAGTTATATCCATACAAATATAAGACAGATTTGTCACCTAAAAATTTAGAAAAGAATGTCACTTCTTATTAATGAAGGGAAATTCTAAACATGTACATGCTGAACATCAGCATACCCAACTTCATGAAAATACATGGGAAGGCACAGATTGACCTCACTGGAATAGCAGTGAATGACTTCAGGACTCTTCTTTCACAAATAGACAGGTCATACAGAGGAAAAAATATATAAAGAACTCCAATGTTAAAGACACTATATATCAAATGGACTAAATATGTGTTGACCAAAAAAAAAACAATACAAATATTGTAGCACACACAGTCATTATGGAACATAATGGGATTATTCAACATTATGGAATGTTGTCTGTAATAGATCACATTTTAGGATACAAAACAAGAATTTAAAAACTATAAGAAAACTGATATAATTTCCTATATTCCTTCTGATCACAATGGAATAAAACTACAACTCCATATCAAGAAAAACTGCAAAATATATACTAGGTTGTAGATAGTGGATACTATTCTACTCAGTGAAGAATAAGTAAATGAGGAAATCAGGAGGGAAAAAACAGATGTCTCTAAATTAAATTAAAACTGGAAATAGAACACACCTGAATCTTTGGATAAAATGAAAGTGGTTTTAAAAGGGAAGTTTATAGCTATAGGTGCTTACACTAAAACAATAAATAAATCAGATAGTTCTCAAATAAAGAACTTTGTGGAGCATTATGGAGTCCTAGAAAACAAAATAAACCAAACCACAAATTAGAAGAATGAAAGAAATAACAAAACATGAGAGTCAAAATTGGTGAACTGAATAAAAAACAAAAAATGCAGTCAATGATACAAATAGTTCTTTGAAAAGATGAACAAACCCTTATGCAACTAGGAAAAATAGAAAAGATAAACATTAACAAAACTAGCATATAAAGGATTCCGTGCAGCAGATGCCCAGTGAATACTATAGCATACTCTCTAACTATATTCCAATAAATTAGAAAATCTAGAATAATGAATAGATTCCCAACACATATAACTTAATGAACTTAAAGCAAGAGAATGTAAACAATTTATACAGGTCAATAACAAGAAATGGAATTGAAGCAATTATAAAATGTCTTTCAACCAATAAAAATCCCAGGACCCGATGGAATTCTACCAGACGTTTAAGAAAGAACTGATATCAATGCTCCTAAAATTATTCCAAAAATTAGAAAGAGAAGGAATGTTATCAAACTCATTTTATACTCAAACTCAGTAGATACAAGACAGCCAGAAAATTAGAGGTGAATATCCCCGATGAACACAGATGAAAATATTCTCATTTAAACATTTGAAAACTGAATTAAATAACATGTAAAAAGCCCATTTACTATGAACAAGATGCCTTCATTCTAGCATTCAAAGATGGTTCAACATATATAAAATTAGTAAATAGAATAGATCACATAATTTCAGGGACAGATATTTCAAGATAATGCCAATAAATATATAGAAGATAGTTTTGACAAAGTAGTGCATTATGATGAAGACCCTCAAGGAATAAAGATGAGAAACAACATATCTCAATAAAATAAAGACTGCATATGACAAATCTATAATCAGTAGTGCTCTAAATTTGCAAATCTTCAAGTATCTCCTCTAAAATTGCAAGGAGATTAGGGTGACTACTGTATTCACTCTTATCCATTGTCTTGCTCCAGTCTTTGCTATGTCTATAAGAAAAAAAAATGAATATAAGTAGGAAAGAAAGAAGTCAAATTATTCCCATTAGCTGATATGTCACCCACGAGACCCTAAAGAATCCATTAAAATCCCTTAGAACTGATAAACACTTTCATAGAATAGAGGATTTTATGAAAAGATGTCTTCAGTAAATGGTTCTGGACCTACAATGCCTACACTTAGAGGAATAAAGTGTGATCCAAATATGTCATAGTGTTCAAAGATCAACTCACAATGCATTTAGTACTCTAATATAAGACTAAACTTCTGTTAATTGTTATAGGAAAATACTGAGACAGTTCTTCAAGATATAGGTACAGGCAAGACTTTTCTGAGAAAGACTCCAATAGTTCATGAAATAAAACCAAAAATTGCTAAATTAAAACACAGGAATTTATATACCTTCTGAAAAGTAATGGCAGCAACAAATTCAGCAATGAGATAGCATACAGCATGCTGTATATCTGAAAGAGAATTCATATTTAAAATATATCAATAAAAACCAAAGAATAATAAATAGGCTAAAGAAATTATCAGAAAACTCTCAAAACTTGTCATATAAATGACCAAAAATCATCTGGAAAAGTGCTCAACCTTCTTGGTCATTAGGAAAATGAAAATTAAAACTGCACAGAGATTCCATTACACGTCAGTCAGAATGACTATCACAAAGGAAACAAGTAATAGCACATACTAGTAAAGTTGTTGGTGTGGTGGTGGTGAAGTAGAAATTCAGGAATGTAAAGTAGCCAGCCACTAAGGATATCAGTTTGGAAGCTCCCCAGCAAACCAAAATGACCCCTGTAAACCACTCACGTGAAGACATCTGAATGATTCTAGTCAACAGACCACAGAGATACTTGAGTGTGTATGTTTGTTTATTGCAGTAATACTGTAACAGACCAAGCTTTGCATTCAGCCTAGATATCCCTCAACAGACAGAGATTTACATGCGAAATATGGAGTTTTGCAGACATAAGGAAGAACAAGGTGATGTATTTTGTCAAAATATGGATGCACTGCCATTTCTTTTTTTTTAAAGAGGTCTCTGTTCATATCCCTAGCCTGTTTTTTTAATTGGGTCAGTTGTTTGCTTGCTTCTTTGTTTTCTGAATTCTTTGTATATTCTGTATATTAATCCTCTGTCAGATGTATAGATGGTAAAGAATTTGTCTCATGCTGCAGGCTTTCTCTTCGCTTGATTGTTTCTTTTGCTGTACAGAAGCTTTTTAGTCTCATGAGTTCCCATTTGTTGATTGTTGACCTGAATTCCTGAGTAACTGATGTCCGATTTAGAAAGTGCTTCCTGCACCTCTATCTTGTAGAGTAGTGTCTATGTATTTTAACAGTTTCAGAGTTTTGGGCTTCACATGGAGGTCTTTGATCCACTTGGAGCTGACTTTTGTGCAGGATGATAGGTATGGGTCTAATTTCATTCTTGTGCAGGTGAAGATCCAATTTTGTCAGCACCATTTGCTGAAGATGTTGCCTTTCCTCCAGTGTGTGTTCTAGGCACCTTTGTCACACATCAGGTGGTTATAATTTCATGCTCTCATGTTTCAGTCTTCTACTGGGTCACTGTTCTTCAAGTCTGCTTTTGTGTCAATACCATGCTGTTTTTATACCTATAGCTCTACAATATAGATAGAGGTCTCATATGGTAAGCATTGCTCTTTGTGCTCAAGATTGTTTTGAGTACTTGGGGTCTTTTGTGTTTCCATATGAAATTTAGCATAGAATTTTCTATTTCTGTGAAGAATGTCAGAAGGATTTTGATTCGAATTTTTAAAAATTTGTTCAGCATCCTTAGTAACTACAAGGACTGCAAGTAATTATAAGTAACTCAAAACTACATTAAGATCTCATCTAACCCCATTTAGAACTGCTAAGATTAAGAGAACAAATGACATCAACTTCTGGCTGGATTCAGGAAAAGGGGAAACTCTCATGCACTGCTAGCAGAATTGAAAACTGGTGCAATCACTGTGGATATTAGTATGGAAAAGTTTTTAAAAACTAAGAATAAATCTGTCATATGATTCAGTCATAACCCTCCTTGGCAGTGTCCCACTAAGAGATGCTTCCATAATCAGGTTTGGTGTTTCTCTTTTCACATAGCTAAGAAAGGGAAACAACCTAAATGTCCTTCAACTTATGAATGAATAATGAAAACGAGGTACATTTACACAAAGGAGCTCTACTGGAGGTTAACAAAAATGAAATCTGTGTCGGTAAATGGATGGAACTAAAGACTTCTATACTATGTAGCAACACTGACTCAGAAAAACAAGTGACTAAGTTCTCTCTCATGCGTGAATCTTGGCTTCAAATCCCTAGATGGGAGTATATGGCCTAATGTAACCAGGAAAGTGGAAAGGAACCATGAGACTAAAAAGGAAGAAGGAGCTTGAGAGGGAAGATAGTAAGAGACAGGAATTATTAAGGAGGATATGGAAAAAGGGGGATCCTTTAACTTGAAAGAAGGTAGAGAGGGTTAATGAGGGGGGTGAGAGAGAGATAAATAATGCTTAGGTGGCATGAAAAACCAGAGGGAAATGTATTAGGTCAAAGTCATCTTGAAAAACACACATGCAATCAATATATGAGTATATGCATATAACTGTAGGCTCTATAACAACAACAGCAAAACAGTGCAATACAGGAGAAATATGTCTTCGAGTTTTCTATCAGTACCGTCCAAGACACTCCTAAAATAGCACAGGCTATTGCCACAGCCCTTGATTGCCTCCCCAAACTTGGGTCAATAATAATGACAGCAAAGTCAGCTATTGCTATTTATACAGTAGTGGCACTTTTATCTTAGAGGTATTCAACATCTGTCTAAATGAAATGAACTCAATGGGAGGGAACTTCTGTTTGGTACTGTAAACATAACCAAATATACAGGGCTGGAGAGGTCATAGATCTTAGAGAAAAAACAACTTTCACCACATCCTTTATAGAGATATGTATCCTTCATCCCTCATCAATGACAGTTCTTTTTGCAATAGATGGGGACTATTGCAGAATTCCAAAACTGGTCAAATGCAGAGACAAAGTGTTTATGAATCTCTTAACCCTAAGTAACAGACCTTCGATATAACCTCTATACATAGGATGGACGCATCTAACCTCTCACCAGAGAAGCTTCCTTATGCAGCAGATGCTGATTAACACAGAAACCACAATTGGCCAATGTGCAGAGAACAAGAGGCCACAGAGTACTTATCTCTGAATAGGACAGGTATTTCAGATTTCTACCTTCTAGGCTCAAGGATCCTTTTGGAAGAGAAGGCAGAAAAACTGTAAGAGTGAGAGTGAGTGGATGATCACATGGAAGCAGAGTCCTCCAGACAGCTGGTCATTACTCATATGAACTCACAGTAATGGTGACAACACACAGAAGTCTTACGCAAGCTCAAATAAGACAAAATTCCAGCTTAGAAATTGAGAAGTAAGAAATCACAACTCAAACTAAACTAATTTGACAATTTTTGATTGCTAAGAGGTGGAAACAGTGTCTTACAGGGATGGGATTCTCGCTGGGCCTACTGGATAAATCCACACCAAAGGACATTTGGGGATACAAATCATACTCCAGATGCCATATTATATATAAAAGAGTACATTAAATTGGGCATGGGTCAGTGAGTGGAAGTGCTGATAGAGAAGAGGACTAAATATTACCAAACAATATTGTATAAAATTTTAATAAAAATGGATAGAACACGAGATCATTATATTAGATAAGTCAGACTCAAAGTCAAATACCACATTTATTCTCTCATTTTTGACACCTAAATTTTATGTAGACACAGTTGTGAATGGTATCAGTACCTAATTTGTTCCTCAGCATGTTCATTATTGGCAAAAAGCTACGGAGTTTTGTAGGCTGATTTGATAACCTGCTCTTCTGCTAAGACTATTTATCAGATCTACGAGTTTTCTGCACAATATTTAGGGGCTCTTAAATATAAGATCTTGTTTCTACAAACAGAGTTCATTTGACTTCTTTCCTATTTGCATTTCTAAAAAATTCATTATTTTGCTCATTAAATATTTAAGCACTTTTATTGAAAAAAATGTAAGGGGTAGACACCATTTTCTTGTTCTTGATTTTCAAAGAAAATATTTTAACCTTTCCTTTTTCAGCATGATGTTAGTTGTAGGTTTGTATAAATAACTGTTCTAGTCTGCTTTTAACTGCTGTGACAAAAAACTTTGACCAATACCAACTAATGAAAGAAAGGATTTACTCATCTTATATCTCCTGGCTCACAGTTCATCATTAAGGGAATCCAAGGTAGGAACCCAGTGCAGGAACCTGGACGCAGGAGCTGAAGCACAGGCCATGGAGGAACACTGCTTACTGACTTGCTTCCTTGGCCCATGCTCAGTCTGCTTTCTTATACAATGCAGCATCACCTGCCCAG
The DNA here is from genome assembly GCA_035773235.1 of Eospalax fontanierii. Classification (NCBI taxonomy): domain Eukaryota; kingdom Metazoa; phylum Chordata; class Mammalia; order Rodentia; family Spalacidae; genus Eospalax; species Eospalax fontanierii. The sequence goes on along the minus strand of CM069524.1, from coordinate 69,808,254 downwards.
GACTGGTACCACCCACAGTGGCTAGGCCTTCATCACTCAACAATCAAGAAAGTACCCTACAGGCATGGCTATAGGCCAGTCCAATGGAGGAAATTCCCCAGTTGAGGCTTCCTCAATCCAGGTGTGTCAAGTTGACAACTAAAACTATCCAGCACAGTAACATTTATGATAGAGTACTAGCTTCCTCTTCCTCAGGGTTTTTATCAGGAAGGAATATTGAATTTTCCACAACCGTTTTATGTATCTATTGAGGCAGTCATGTGATTTTTTGTCTTTGACTTTATTTGTGGGCAGTATGTCATTACTTAAATTGTGTGTACTGAATGATCTTTGCATCCCTAGAATGGAACCAATTTGTTAATGATGTATGATACTTTTACTGAATTGTTGATTTCTTTTTGTAAGTATTTCATTGAAGGATTTTTGTGTTTAATAAATACATTGATCTGTAGTTTATTTGTTGTGTCTTTTCCCAGATTAACACCAAGGTAACATGAGCTTCCTGGCTTCATATAATGAGCTTAAAGTGTTACTTATATTCCTATTTTATGGAATACTTTGAAGAGCACTTGGGAAAGTTTTGTAAAGGTTTTTACAGAATTCAGCTATAAATTTATATAGTCCTAAACCTTTCTTTGCTAGAAGATTGTTTTGTCATTGTTCTTTTTTTAATAAGATGCTAAATATCTTTATTTAATTAATTTCTTTATTATTCTTATTTTATGTGTATGAGCATATCGCCTACATGAATGTAAATGAACCTGTGTTGTTTAGTGCCTTTGGAGGTCAGAAGAGGATGTCGATCCCCAGGAACGGGAGTTATGGACAGATGTTACTGCCATGGGTGCTTAGAATTGAACCGTGGTCCTCTGTAAGAGCAGCCAGTGCTGTTATCCACTGAACCATCTCTAGGGCACTTTTCTTTAATTAAAATCTTTACAAAACAGTTTGATGGTGTCTAAACCAGTAGTATGCCATATCTCTGGTTATAAACTAGTCACAGTATCTCATAGAACTCCTCTACCTCTCCTTTTTTGCTCTAATGAACCCCCAAACCATGTCTCTCAATTATACTTTATATGCACATTGAAACCATCTACATCATGAACCTCAGAAAAGCTAGATTAAACAAAATGTGCTCTACTTTGAATGCAGTATAGTCATTCCCTCTAATCCTGGGTTTACTTTGCATTTCTAGTTAAGCTAAACACAGTACTCTTTAACTAAATGAACCAGAAAATTCAAACCTATATTTCTCTTTAAGCTAGTCATCCAACTAGCATCAGGCTTTGTCAATTCCTTCTTTTAAAACACTTTTATTTCAGAATTACTATAGTGAGTATAGAATATTTTACTCTGTCTTATCCTTTTAAATACACTGCCACTCTACAGTAAGAATAATCTTTTAAACAAACACAATGGGTCATTAATCAATGTAATCCTGTTTTGAGTATCACAGTCTACATGAAAGAGAAGAAACTCATTTTCAGAGTATTAGGGTCAAATGCTTCATCATCTAAAACTGCTGCCTTTCCAACTTGCACCATATGACAGATCCACACCAAATTACCCCATCACCTAGTTGTTTAAAATAGTAAAACTGATTTTTCACTTGCAGTATAGCATACTAAAATCAAAGTCTATAAAGAAGATCATCCCATAATGACTGTAGAGTTATCTTTTTAGTGTATTCTATTAATTTTGCCTATTAATTCGTGTATTCTATTAATTTTAGTCTCATTATTAACTTCATTGTTGCAACTAAAAATTCTGAATTCTAATTTTTTTTAACTTGAGTGAATAACCTATCCATTAAAATCTGTTTTTGTCTTCTGTTATAACTTTTTATCAAAGTCTACTACCAAAATACTAATTTTTTGTTTTAAACTGTTGTTTCCATAGTACTAAACTCACAATGTATGCAAGATTGGCTTTGAAATCATGAAAATTCGCCTGCTTCAGCATACCAACTGGTTGGGGTAACAAGAATGAGCTATGGCACACTGACACCTTCATTCTAGTTATAAAATTTTTCAGTTTTTTAATTTCAAAAGTCTCTTTTATAGGTCTCAGTTTTTATTAATATTCTTCCTGTCATTTAATTTGAGTCTTGATTTAAAATATTTAAGTATTTTCTTGAATACTCGTGTGTCTGATTCTAAAGTATCTGCTTTTTAAAATATGTTTTTATTCAGTTGCTATATTTGGCCTGCATCATTTTGATTGAATGTAGGACTTAAGAAATGAAAGAAAAAATCATGAGATTGGGAAATAAAGGAATAGAATTTAAATTCCTCAGTTATGAGTATTGTTATTTCTTCAATAAAAGATTGCTTTCTGGTTGTGGAAGGTAGTTGGTGGATCGCAGTTCACTTTAATTAATTAGAGACTGAACTACCTAGCCCGCCTGAGGTCTCCTGACAGTCAAACCTAACTGTTCTTTTAAAAAGGGCTAATGCTTTAGAGCAGAATCAGATCTGAGGCCCTGTTGTTGAGCCCAAATCAAATAAAATCTGAGCTCCTCTCCTGTTGAATGAGCTGCTTCCTAGTACTTGTCTTTCCAGCCCTTGTGTTCTAGAGTCTTTTCAATACATCACATTTCAACCCTCCACCTTGTCATTTGCTCAGTCATTCTTTGTTTTGTTCATAGAGCGACTAATTTGAAAGTAATTCCTATGCTATGAAAATGATTAACTTATGCAAGCTGCTTTCCCCCTGAAAAAAATGAGGTACTTGAGGTATGAAAGTGTCTTCAGGTTTTCTAAGTGGTCAATCAGTCTGGCTGTGATACCCACACAAACTCACTTAAGCTATATTGTTAATCTATAAAATCAGATGTATATGACACAAAATTGACTTTAAGTTCTGTAGTATTAGTAATCCTCACTTTTCAGAGACTCAGAAAGGTAAAGTGATTTAGAAACATTGCTGGTATATTATTGATCCTTGTCAGAGTGGTAGTATACTAGTCTTCTGGAGTCAGAGATATGAAGGAGGATCCAGTTTTTAGCTCTGTATTTGTTTTTGAAAATCCCTTATCCAGTTTCATTTCATATTCATATTCACTATTATTTTGACCTCTCTTGCTCCAAGTAATTATACAGTTTGTAACAGTTTTCAGTTATCTTTTCAAGCCCCAAATGAACGGTGTATTCCATTTTTTAAGAGTAAAATAAATTTCCATGTTCAAAGTGTGTATTTACAGATAACAATGTGAAGCCAGACTGTACTAACACATTTTGTTCCATGATTTAGTGATAAGAATACATTTCACACATATAAGTGGGATTATTTTGGAAAATATGTGTGCTACCTGTGTAAGAAGGATTTTTTAAAATTTATTTTAAAAGGGTCTGGAACCAGGAAAAATCCACCCTCTGAATCTAGCATTATTATTTTCTAGAGTAAACATCTTTTGTTTTTATTTTCTAAATCCCAATTGATAAGCACATTGTTTGACATAACACAGAGTCTTGATTAAAACATATGTTGACTAAATATTGAATCAATTAATTCCTATAAATTGATGCAGACTCTGTAAAATATTCTGCATCCCTGCAGAATAAAGAGGGGATGGGACAAAAAGTAGCTAGAAAAAGTAATCACTTCTTAATGAGCCGAAAGGCAAAAGCTCTGTTCTAACGTGTCCAGTTCCCTCCAAGGCATGCAGATGTTTTTCTCCCACAGGGAGGAAATAAAATGAAGATGAAATTGGAGAGATAATAGTGTGTCTTGTCTGCAGTTCCGGAACAACTGGCAGGGAGAGTCACTATTAACAAGAGACTTCAAAGATAATGCAGCTTTACACTTTTATCCTTGCACAGGAAGCAGAAGGCTGGCCTGAAAAATAATCAATATTCTGCTATTTGCAATGTAGTTAGAGAAAGGAAGAGGGATTGTTACAGAATTCTTAAAGGAACCATACTTTTAAAAGTTGATGTTGTGTGTATCCATTTCTCTCAATAAAATTCAAAATTATTTGGTTATAAAAGACTAGAAAATATGCAGCAAATGATACAGAAATAGGACATTCTTGTATTTTTTTCTTCTTTTCCATCCATCTTTCTTCAACCTTCATTACATCTTTATTTCTTACATATTCCTTCCCTACTCTAACCTTTTGTTTGCCTTGCTTTCTTCTGTCTCTCTCTCTCTCTCTCTCTCTCTCTCTCTCTCTCTCACACACACACACACATGTATATGCTCTTTTTCTTGTTCTTGTTCTTCCTCTTTTTCTTTTGTCCATATTTCTATGTTTTTCATTTAAAATTTCTTTGTTTTAACCACCAGCGTAATTCTTTCCAAGGTCATGGCTTGCAGCATCTGGTACTCTCGATGAAAGTAGAATCAGTAAGAATTATATCTGTGGGGAGAAAAAGGAGGAATTCCCCTGGCCCCAAGAAGACTCAGCCTCTCCTTCCATCTGGAAGTGAACAACATCCCCAGGGGCCAGTGGACAGGAAAGAGACCTGCAGGGCAGATTCCTCAGAGCTCTATCATGTGTCACTTTAGGGCCAAGCTCTCTCACACCTGCATGATGAATGTATTTTCCATTTATTATTGGAAAAGAAACAAACTTTGCTATGTATTATTTTTGAAGCATCAGTTGAGTAAGAGTGTTAATAGCTAGAAAAGAAGAAAAATGAGCTTTGAAGCTTGCTGCTGTGCTTTGGTGAATTTTAAAAGAAAAATGGTAACATGAATATAAAAATGTTTCAGATTTTCAAGAGATATTAATCCTAGAATTAGAAAAGATTAATATAATATCAATGGAATTTGAAACACATCACATGCAGTAGGTACTTATCCTTAGTGGGACTTTATCCTGAATACAAATCAAAGGATTCTCTTTATCTTTGGGTATAATTCAGATATTCTGAAAAATAATACAGTTTCAGATTCAAACCCAACTAAACAAAAACCAGAAGAGAAAACTTCCAAATTAGTTACTTTGTCAGAAATTATTAAAGGCGGTTGCTTGTGGTGCTGTTTTGTTTGCTTGTTTGTTTTCTTGTTTTTATGGCAGCTGTTTGGATGCTGGGATTCGCAGGCACTTCTCCAGTCTTCCCAAGCTTCTTGTTGTGTTTCTTTTTTCTGATCATGCACATAAAGATGCTCCCAGTAAGTGAATTTCCTTTTTTGCCAATTCCATCAATAATCTTAAATATTTTGAAGGCAATTCTTTTAAAATTGTAACATACTGCATTTTATGGGATGTGAAGCAATATAGAAAAAGTAAGATTATTTGTCAAAATGTCTGCTTTCGGCAGATTAAGTCTCAAAAGCATAGTGTCTCAAAATCTTCAGTGACTGACAGTTTTTAAATCAACAGTGGAGAACTGATAAGATAGAGAATTTCACATTGAGAAAGTCTGTGGTAATGAACTGAGAAAACTGACGTTGCTGAGTCTGTAGAAAATAGTAAAGATTCAAATCTTTACCCTTCCATCTTTCTGCCAGATGTGCCATACCTCTGACATGGTGAGGCAGCATTGTCATCTACCTAGACCTACCCTCTCAAGAACCACACAGTAGAGCTGGGAAACCCCCACACCGAAGAACATCTGGGGACGCATATCAGGCTCTATAGATGCTACAGAAATTTGGGCGAAGGGGAGCAGGGGAAGGTGCAGAGAGGGGAGAGGAGCTCAATGGCAGCAAACATATTGTCTGAAAACCAAAAAAATTCAATTAAAAAGTCAAGAAAATTATCTCTTTCTAAATAAGTTTTCTACTTTGTTTCAGGCCATATTCATTCGGGTAACGTTGAATGTGACCAAGACTTAGTTGTGATCAGGAAAGAGTTTTGCAATTCACCAAGTCTATGCCTTACTAACACTCTAACTTAAAAATTACTGAGTCTTATGAACCCTCTTTCCCTGTATTTCTTATATCCTCCTTTATAAAATTATTATGAAGAATCAGAGAATTAGCACGTAAATTTCATAGTAAGAATAGTTATTTTTATGTAATTTATCATTTTAATCTTTTATTTCACTCTCTAGTCAATGATACTAAGGACAAACAATGCCAACAAATTTCGTTTATAGTGTTAACTACCCTAAAGGCATTATATAGCATTTGCAACATTGAGTATTGATAAACCTACGCTATGCAACTTACTTGAAGAATACTTGAATATATGTTATTACAGAGCATGTTCTGATTCATTATTTGATAAAGATAAATTTGTTTTGGAATCATAATTTCTGTTTGCTCAGAGTTACATAACAGAGATTTTGCAAAAGTAATCTGGATTCAAAGTGAATCTTTGCCATATCATCACCTTTTGCTTGCTTTCGCAGCACATATACTAAAAACTGTAGTTCAACAAATGAACAATTAAATAAATCGAATCTCATCAACAATCATAAATCATGGCAGAGTTAATTAAGCAATTTGACCTTTTTTAGTTAATGGAATCTTCTTGGTTGAAAACAACCTCTTTTTAACTTTTATGTATTCATTATTGAGAAGTAAAATCATAATTGCAGTGTAAGATCACACTAATATATACCTAAGAAATAAATTATATGACTCAGGCAGGATTTACTTTTTTAATGAAGCTATCAAAATATCATGGGTGGGAATAGGACTGCAGTGCAGGCATTCTAAAATTTTGCCAGCAAGTGTAGAGAACAAAGTCACTAGCAAGTCAAGAACCACCTGCTAGAAGTGATTCACTTGTATCTTTCTGTTGTATGAACTGCTGCACCACATTCCAGTGCTGTTGTGAGCCCAACAATGCCACACGTGGCATGGATTTTTACTGAGTTCAAAAGTTAGTAGAGGCCAACAGGATCTGCAACGGTTACGCTTTCTAAAATATTTAACCAAATGTGATTGGTATATCAAATTGGAATGGAAATTTCAACCCACTTTAAGAAACATTTTTATTGAGATATTGTGCATTTCAAAATAATAGGTCTTAATCGAATTTAGACACCCTACCCATTACATTCCCCCGTGCACCTTCCACTGGATTTCATGCACTCTGTTGTATATATTAAGGCCCATGTGGTCAAGCATTTGTACCAGGTATCCCTTAGTGGAAGTTCATCCACTGGAGTCTAATAATCAGCCTATCTAGAGTCACTCTCTTAAAGAAGATCTACTCTTCCTCCCCCAGCAGTAATCAGTTGCCGATAGATAGTTCTTTAACTAGGGTTGGGGCCTCGTGCCCTTTTTCCTCCTTTTGTGTTAGGTTTTTCTCTGATTGAGTTGGCATGGATGGATCTTGTGCATACTGTCACCATTGTTTCCAGTTCATATGAGCAAGTTCCCAGTAATCTGAAAGCCTCTGTTTCCTTATGTTCATGCATCCGCCCTCATTCTTGCAAACTTTCCACCGCCTCTTCCGCAGTGGTCTCTGGGCCATGAGTAGGTGAGGTTTAAGGATAGGCATTTTATCCAGGGACACACATTCTGCAGTCTCTTGTTCTCTAAAACTTGTCCAGTTGTAGACTTCAGTGCGCATTGCACTCCGTTGTATAAGGAAGCTTCGCTGGTGAGAGTTTAGGGATATATTAGTACTTTCTCTACCTCCTGTACGACAATGTTCCATGAACCTTAGATCAGAGGTTCAAATGTAGATGTTTCCCTATGGGCTTGGTAACCCTCAGACATATTCTCTGTGTGACCACTGGTAGAACTCTGTAATAGCTTCCTCCTGTTGCAAAAATAGGCGTTTCCTTGACGAATGATATACAGTATACTTGTCTGTAAATTTTAGGATCTATATTTATTACACAGTTAGAAGTTTTTTCTAGATATATGATAGAAATGGAGTTTTCTCTAGGACCTCTGGCTTCTCCAGCCATGTGTATTTGGCTATGTTTTCAGTGCCGTCAATGAGTTCCCTCCCACTGAGAAGGCTTTAAATATAATTAGATATCCATTGATGAACCCGTAGATAAAAGAGTCACTCTTGTATCCATAGAGATAGTCTGTGCTAGTCATTGTGGTTGTTAGACTCTGGGACTAGATTAGACCATTGATTGATTTTCTCCCTTAGCAGCTTGCATGGGATCCTCCAGAACTATGAGATCTAGTCGTCAAGGATAAGGCTTCCAGGTTATTTCCCATTCCACTGCTCAAAGTCCTGTGTTTGACATATGTCCTGTCTTCAACAATAGGATCTTACCTTCAAGTTCTGGGAAGTAATCGAGGGCTATGGCAATAGCCTGTATTATTTTGGGAGTCCCTTGGACCATTCTGACCGACAAGTCAAAGGGAGGCGTCTTCTGTCTGTTCCTTGTTATACAGCCATCAGGAATATACATACGTTCCCGTTCAGACACTGTATGTGCATTTTTCAGGAAGTTTTTGTGTTAATGCGTGTCCCTCTGACTTTATGCCACTGAAGAATTATTTATCTCTCCTGTCTCTTCTTGTCCGGCCTTCTCCTCCACCTCCAGTTTAAGTGCCGAATTTTCACCGTGATAACATCTGTCTCCTATCAGCCCTCTTCCCCCTCTACCTCTGTGATTCACTGTAGGTTCCTCCCTTCTCCCTTCCCAGGAGAATACTCCTCTTTTTCCCATTTCCCCCTGGGTAATATCTGTCCCCTACCACCCCCCTCTCTCAGGATCCTTCTTTCCCTTTACCTCTGCATTTCCTTTCCATTTTCTTGGTTCATTCTGTTATATCAAGATAAACTCACATATAAGGGACTGGTGCTAGATACACAATAAGGGAGAACATGCGATGCCTGCTTTTCCGAGTCTGTGTCACTTCACTTAGAATAACAGTTTTCAGTTCCATCCATATACCTGAGAATTTCATAATCTTGTCTTTCTTTACCACTGAGTAGGATTTCATTGTGTAAATGTACCACATTTTCATTATCAACTCGTCAGTTGGGGAACACTTAAGTTGTTTACAGTTCTTAGCTACTGTGAAAAGAGCAGCAACAAACATGGATTTTCAAGTATCTTTACAGGAGGATGAATCCCTTATGTATAGGCCAAGGAGTGGTATATTACCATACTGATTCATTTTTAGTTTTTAAGAGCTCTTCACAGTGCTTTGCATAGTGGTTTGAGGAGTTTGCATTCCCACAGGAGTAAATGGGCGCTCCCCATTCTTCATAGTCTCACCAGCATTTGTTGTCTTTTGTTCTCTTGATCTTAGCCAGTCTGACTGGAGCAAGATGAAATCTTGAAGTAGTTTTGATCTGCATTTCTCTAATACTAATTATACTGAGCATTTTTTAAGGTGTTTGTTAGCCATTTTATTTCAACATGTGAGTAAACTCTGTTAAAGTTTCTTAGCCCATCTTTTTATTGGATCGTTTATTTCTTGTTCCTTTATTTTTTGAGTTCTTTATATACTCTGAGCATTACTCCTCTTTCAGATGTGTAGCAGGTGAAGATTTTCTCACACTCAGTGGATTTTCTCTTCATTTCCTTGGTTATTTCTTCTGCTGTACAGAAGTTGTCCAGTTTAACCAGGTTCCACTTGTTGATTGTTGACCTTAATGCCTGAGCAACTGATGTCCGATTTAGCTTTTTAGGCCTTTCCTACACCTATATCTGGAAGGGTACTGCCTATGTTTCCTTCTAGAAGTTTCAGAATTTCAGGTTTCATATTGAGGTATTTCATCCATTGGAGTTGGCTTTTGTGCAGGGTGAAAAATAAGAGTCCAATTTCATTCTTCTGCATGTGGAGCTCCAGTTTTTCAGAAGCATTTACTGAAGATGCTGTCTGTCCTCCACTGTGTGTTCCTGGAACATTTGTCAAATATTAGGTGGCTGAAATTGCATGCACTTGTGTATGAGTCTTCAATTGTGTTCTGTTGATCTATGTGTCTGTTTTTTTGTGCCAGTGCCATGCTGTTTATATGATTATTTCTCTGTAATATAGTTTGAAATATGCTATGGTGATCCCCCTAGCATTGTTCTTTTGCCCGAGATGTCTTTGGCTATTTGAGGTCTTTTGTGAGTCCATATGAATTTAAGATGGCTTTTTCTAGCTCTTTGATAAATGTCAGAGTAGAAGAGTGATACTGGCTTCATAGAAGGAGCATAAGATTTCTCCCTCTATTTTTGAATAAAGAAGTATTTAAACATTATTTAAAAAGTATTGGTTGTAGGTCTTCTTTGAATGTCTGGTAGAATTCTGCTGTGAGTCTGTCAAGTCCTAGGAGGACTTGTATTACTTTTAATTAGGAGGTTTTGTATTACTGTTTCAATTTCCTTATTTGTTATGGTTCTGTTTAAGCTGTCAGTGGTTCTTGATTTAACTTTGATAGTTTACATGAATTTAGAAACTCATCCATTTCTTTTAGATTTTCAGATTTAATAGAATATAGGTTTATAAAGCATCCCCTTATAATATTCTGGTGTCTTTTGTGATGTTTTCCCTTTTATCTCTGATGTTGTTAATTTGAATCTGTTCTTTCTTTCTTTTGGTTAAAGGTATATCCATCTAGTTTAACTTTTCAAAAAACAGCTCTTAGTTTTACCGACTCTTTGTATTGCTTTCTTTGTTTCTATTTCATTAATTTATGCTCTGATTTTGTTATTTTTTTCTAATCTACTGGGTTTGGGTTTGGTTTGTTCTTGCCTTTCCAGAGTCTTGAGTTGCACTGTTAAGTCATTTATATGCGTTCTTTCTGATTTTTTAATGTAGGCATTAGAGCAATAAACTTCCCTCATAGGATTACTTTTAAAGTGTTCTAGAGATTTTGTTGTATGGTGTTATTATTTTTACTTAGTCCTAGGGATATATTTATTTCTTTCTTAATTTCTTCTTCAACCCATTCATCTTTCAGGAGCATGTTTTTAATCTCCATGAGTTCCTACAGCTGCTATAACTTCTTTTGAAGTTGATTATAAGCTTTATTGCTTTGTATTCTGAAAGAATGCATGGAATTACCTCAATTTTATTTTTTGTATTTGGTGAGGTTTGTTTTGTGCCTCAGCATGTGGTGAATTTTAGAGAAACTCGCATGGGCTGCCGAGTAGAATGTTTATTCTTTGGTACTTGGGTGGCATATTCTGTAGTTGTCTGTTAGGTCCATTTGATGTAAGATGTCATTTATCAGATATCTCTCTGTTTTTTCTTCATTCAATTGACCTGTGTTTTAGAGATATCGGGATATTGAAGTCACATACTATTACTGAGTTGGTGATAATCTATGTTATGTAGTCCTTGAGTACTCTTTTAATGAAATTGGGTGCTCTAGAGTTTGGTGCGTATATACTCATGATCATAATATAGTCTTGATCAATTATTCCTTTGATTAGAATATAGTGATCCTCCTTATCTCCTCAGCTTAATTTTATTCTGAAGCCTACTTTGTCAGATAGTAGAACTGTAGCCCCTACTTTTTTCTCAGTGCCATTCTCTTGGAATATTTTTTCTATTTTTTCACAGTAAGACAGTTCCTATCCTTGAAGATGAGATGTGTTTCTTGAAGACAACAAAAAGATGGATTTTGTTTCTTATTCATTCAACTAGCTTATGTCTTTTGACTGGGGAGTTGAGGCCATTGATATTTAGATTAGTATTTAGTTATTATTGAAAGATGTGTATTGGTTACTCTCACTTTAATTTTTTGTTGTTCTTGATCCTATTTTCTGTTTCTATAACCATCTTCCTTTGTTTACTCTCTGTAACCTCTTGGGTGCAGTCACTCCTATCTCCAGTCCTTTGTGTTGCTTTGAATATTCTCTGTAAGGCTGGTTTGATGGACATGAATTATTTTATCCTATTCTCCTGTTATTTCAAATTGATTTATTGAGTTTTTCAATTCCATCTTCATTTTGGCTATGGTTTTCATCAATATTTCTATCTGTTTTGTGAATTCACTTTTCAAGTCTTGAATTGTTTTTGTTATGTCACTCAACACTGTATTTGTGTTTTCTTGAGCTTCTGTCACAAGTTTATGCCTTTCATCTTTGCATCATTTGAGTTGCTTTTCTGTGTGTGAAGCTCTTTGATTAGCTTCTGATTTTTCTTTTAAATTCTGTTGTGGGGTTCCCCATGCTGTTTCTCATTTTAGTACACTTCTATAGAATTGGGGGATTATGTTGGGGAAACGTTCTCTTTGTTTTTCATGTTATTTTGGTTTTTGAATAGCTGTTTGGGCCTACTGATGACTTTTGTTGGCTGTATGTCTGATAGATCATTCTTTTTTCCTTTTGGTTAGGTGAAGTTTGATTCTGTTTACATTGTTGATGTTGCTTAGTTGCTTTTTGCTCAAGTATGAAAAGTTAGTTGGTGTGTGCTTCAGGTCCTTTCGGGATAGCAGGCAGGTTTGGGTACTATTCAGGTCTGTGGTAGGCAGATCAAGAGGGAGTCCAAGGGCAAGACAGAGGTGAGGACAGCCTGTGGATGGTCCAGTAAACAAAGCTTGGGAATTGGCCTAGTCTAGGTACAAGAGGTCAGGAAGCAGTGGGCGGATCTAGACTAAAAGGGTAGTCAAGAGATCTGAGGGGGAAAAAGCAGGAGGAAGCTTGGGCCCAAAGCAAGAAGGGCAACCAAGTGCAGGAAGAGAGTAGAGCTTCACAGGCTGCAGACAAATCAAGCTTCTATGACTTTATAAAAACAAAGCTCTGAGTGAACATTTGTGAATTTTATATTTGTATTAAAGCTTATACTTCATACCTAACTGTTGAGATAACTAATTTGAAAGTGTTGAGACTCATTTTCCAGGATAACCCAGTGTTTAAGGCACTTCTAGAAAGAGAAGCATTCCTGCTAGCCCTGGATATGAGCAAATATTATACATCCCAGAGAAATAAGACAGTGTTTCTAAGGTCGGGTGTGATGTGGAGTCTGAATGCTCACATCTTTACACCTTTAAATTTGAATCTGGCAGAAAGACAAAATAAAACACAAAGGTATGTTGTTGAAATATGTACAGACATCTTTAGGTATAGCTCATGAATATTAGTCTTCAAACTTTCCCTTTGTTGAAGTTATATGTAACATCTAAAAGTGTAAAAATTGCTTTTGTGAATTTGATACTTTGTAAATGTGGTATTAAGTGTCTCATTTTATAATCTCATTGTGATTTTACTCATGAAAAATCTGTCTTGCTATCCCTTTAGGAAATATTTATATCAAAAAATCGATTTCAAAAACCATAATGCAAATTTAGTTTTAGAAAAGATTATTTTATATCAGGCTTATGAATCACAGTTTTCCTATGACTTTTTTTAATTGAATCTTTGTGTATGTCACAAAGAATATCTCAATCAATCTTAATCATCTTTATACTCTCTTAGCCACCGACACCACCCGTAATAGCTCTCCACCTGGAATCCATACATTCTGTCATCTGTGTTAAGGCCTATCGTGTCAAAATTATATCCCAAGACATTCCTCAGTGCAAGTTCATCCACTGAGGTCATCAGTCTATCTTGCCTTCCTTGCTTTAGGAAGATTAGCTCTTCCTCATCCAGCAGTAATCAATTGCCAATATTTCTTCAGTTAAGATTGGAATCTGCTGCCCATTCCCCCATTTCTACATGGGTTTTTGTCTGCTTGAGTTTGCATGGGTCACATGCATGCTGCCACCATTGCTGTACGTTCGTATGAGCAGGGTTGTAGGAGCTTGTAGGATTCTATTTCCATATGGTCATGCACCTCCTTCCTGGCTCTTACAATCTTTCCACCATTCTTCTGCAATGGCCCCTAAGCCCTGGGTGCATGATGTTTAATATACAAATCCCGTTTAAGGACCAGTGTTCTGCAGACTCATAATCTCTATGCTTTGACGATTTTCGACCTTTAGTGTTCCTGGCCCTCTGTTGCATGAGGGAGAATTTTCTATTACTTTTATTTTCCCATTTTCTAAGTTTTCTGAAGTAAGAATATCAAGGAAGAAAACAGAAAGATATCAACCTAATGATGAAACATTTCAACAATATTTATATCATATTTATTATATATTAATATTTACTGTTTATATAATATTTCTGAAAAATAAATTCTCTGAAACTGAAGACAGTTGTATTTTCATTTTATCAACAGAGTCTAAACTATTGTAATGACAGCAGCATTTCCTTGCTAATGATATGAGAAAAAAGGAATTTAAATGTCATATTGAAATGTGGTTGTCTTAGTTTGCCTTCATTTGCTGTGACAAAACACTCTGATTAATTCCAACTTGGGGAGGAAAGGGTTTCTTTGACTCACATCTCCTGGGTTGCAGTTCATCACTGAGGGAGCTCAAGGTAGGAAGTCAGGGCAGGAACCTGGAGGCAGGATCTGAAGCACAGACCGTGGAGAAATGTTGCTTTAGGCTTGGTCCCCTGGCCTGTGCTCAGCCTGCTTTCTTATACAATACAGAACAACCTGCCCAGGGCTGGCACTGCCCACAGTGGGCACTGCCCTCCCTCATCACTCAACAGTCAAGAAAATGTTGCACAGACATGGCTACCGGCCAGTCCAATGGGGGAAATTGCCCCATTGAGGCTCCCTCTACCCATTGTGTTAAGTTGACAGCTAAAGCTGTCCAGCACCATAGTCCAGAACAATGCGAGAAAAAAGTAAATCTTATCCATAAAATATATTCCTATGACAAATGTATGAGGCGATATTGTTTATAAATTTTCTTCAGTTATCAAAAAATGTCTCTGAAATACAGTAGATAATTCTAAATGAATCAGAGACTTTGGTGCTGAATATAACAAAATGCTCCGTGGATTGTATTTCTTAGTCATGATTGATTTCAAACTTTCACTTCCTAAACTGGACAATTTGTCTTCAGTTAGGCCTTAGCTATTAAATAATTACCAAGCTGTAAATAAGTGCCTAGAACCTATAAATGCTAAAATGTGACCTATATAGGTGATTCTTGACGTATGTAAGACAGCAATAAGGTAAGGAAAGACGTTTAAAAGCAAAACAAGAAGGGAGAGAAGGAGGCGGTGGTGAGAATGTGCAAAAAGCCAGAAATTCCTATTTGCTCATCAATATATTTCTGACAACTTTGGTGATTTTTTTTTCCAAGAAGTCATTTTATCCATTTTTGTCATTTCTACGCAATGCAATTCAAACGCCATTTTAGTCAGATTTTAGAAATGAACATGTCACAAGGAAATTTCATATTTTAGTTTTCTTCAAAAATTGGAGCAGGATGCTACAACTTTCTAATTGTCGCTGAGTCAGTGTCTTGACTGAAGAGCAGCTTCTACTGAATGCCTTTGCAGTGGTGGTTTTCCAAATGCCAATTTCAAATTTCCTGAATGTTATAGAGTGAGTAACCACTAGAGGGCACTCGAAACACATGCTCATGAGATCTGACTGTCAGAATACTGGTCTTTACCATAAAGTCACAATCACAAAAAAATAAGAAAAACATTCTTCACCAGCTAAAATTCGTCAGAAATTTAATTTACTTGGAAAATAGTTGAATTTACTTGATTGAAACAATATAGGGAAACAATCTGTTTTGTCTGTGTTAATACAAATAATGGTAAATTCCATGGTAAATGGTAAATTAAGAATTCAGTCTGAGGCATTTGTATAAATAGAGGTATCTATGTAAATTGTTTTAGGTGTACTAGCCATAGTGACATTGGATAGGAATTTAGAGTTGGAATTTTTAAAAAGTATCTAAAATTTATGCTCACTTATGAAACATTATCTTCATTTCATTTGCATACAGTGCTTTGTTTAATTCAGTCAAATCCAAAAGAAAAGCCTATTACCTCACTGATATGCCATAATGTGTGCAGGGATTAATTAAGGATCACAGAGCAGAGGACTTTTGAAGTGACCATCAATTGTAGTTACTGTGTTTTTACGGAGAGTTAGCAATTCATAGTTTTATATGACTTGAAATACAATAATTTTAATAGAAAACTTATTTCTGCATGGAATTTAAATTTTATTTTTAAATAATCTTCAGTCCTTTGGGGCAAGAGAGATGGTTTAGTAGTTAAGAGCATTTGTTGCAACTTCCAGAGGAACAGGGTTTAGTTCCAAGCACCCAGATCAGGGGACCTGCAACCATCTATAACTCCAGCTTCAATGAACCTGACGACCTCTTCTGATTTCCACAAACACCTGCATACATGTGATGAATGTATATACCACTCTCAGACACACACAAACACACACACACACACACAAATACACATATAAAATAAATAAGCAAATATTTAAAAACTAACCTTGAGTCCAAAACTAGCCTATCAGTTTCACACACATATGTGTATACATACATACATACATTTGTTTGTTTGTTTGTTTGTCATGCAATTTATTTTTAATATCTAGTCAGTAAAACTTTGAATTTCAAAACTGTGTATTCTGTTCTAACAAATGCTAGCCAGAACACACCTTTAATCCCAGCTCAGGAGGCAGAGACAGATGAATCTTTGTGAGACAGGGCAAGTCTGGTCTGCATATCGAATTGCAGGTCAGCTATGGTTTCAGGGTGATCAGACTTTAAAAAATAATAACCTAAATTACGGAACAAAAAATAAACACATGTCCTCTAAATTCAAGTGCTAAGGTTATGAATTCTACTATTCTTTAGTACAGTGCTTGGAAATTTAGCCAGTGCAATCAGTAAGGGGGAAAAAAAGAGATGTAGGTAGGGAAACAATAAATCAAATGTTTCCTGTTTACAGATTCTATTCTTCTATACTTTGAATGCCCTAATGAACCCAACAAAAGCTTCTTAATGAACAAATTCAGTAAATAGCACTAACCCAGACACAGAACATACAGAAATTCTGGGACAGTCTTAAAGACAAAGCATAGAAATAATAGGTACAGGAAAAGAAGAAACTCAGGTTGAAAGCACAGAAAATGTTTTCAACAGACTCCTAGAAGAAAAGATTTCAAATCTAAGAAAGTAGATGCATATCGAGGTTGAAGAGACATATAGAACATATAGTAGACAGGATCAGAAAAGAAACCCATGATGTTATATAATACTCAAAACATTAAATGCATGAAACAAAAAGATATTGAAAATTTCAAGAGAGAAAGATCAAGTCATATAAAGGCAGGCCCATGCTGGAGAGGTGGCCCAGAGGTTAAGAGTACTGGCTGTTCTTGCAAAAGATCTAGGTTCATATCCCAGCACCCATATGGCAGCTAACATCTGTCCAGTCCATAACTCCAATTCCAGGGGATCCAACACTCTCTTCTGTCCTCGATGAGCACTGCAAAAAACAGAGACTGGCCTATCAGAATAACAAATGAATGTCAATGGTGATGAAAAACCAGGACTTGGACCAATGTCCTGCAAGTCAGGAAAGAATATAGATGACATCCCAGACTAATATATGCAGGAAAACTATTCATTGTGATCAAAGGAGAAAGAAAAACTTTTCATAATAAAAAATATATTTAAAGAATTTATGTACACTATATTGGATATACAGAGGACACTAGAAGATATATGTAGGTCTGAAGAGAACATTGACACATCCAAGAGGGCAGAAACAACAAATAAAAATTCCAGAACAGATAACCAGAATAAGTCTGAGAAAACATCACAACACCAGGATACCAGGAATTAATAAACATTGGTCAATAATAACTCTCAATATTTATAATTTCCCCATAAAACAACACAGATTAAATGATTGGATTAAAAAACAGGTCCATCTTTTTGTTGCCTCCAAGAAACATACTCAGTGATCAATACTTTAGGGTTAAAGGATATAAAATGGGATTTCAAGCAAAGGAGCATGGAAAGAAGACCTGTCTATTCTAACATTGAACAAAATAGACTTTAAACCAAAATCGTCAGTAGGGATATGGAAGAACACTTTAAAATTCTTAATGGAAAACAATCACCAAGAAGATATTAGAACCTTAAAAATGTTTGCATCCAGCAGAGGAACACTCAATTTCATTTAAAAAAAAAATGTTAGATCTAAAATAAAGGATTGATTCGAACACAATGAGAGTGAGTGACTTCACCACACTCTCATTAGTAATCAAGTCATCCAGATAAAAAGTAAATAAAGAAAACCTGCAGTTAAATGAGATCATAAATCAAATCGACTGAACAAACATTACATAACATTCTACAAAAACTCTAAAAAGCATACTATCTTCTTAGTAGCCCATGGAACTTTCTCCAAAATCGATAACATATTAGGACATAAAGCAAGTATCCACAAATTTAGGAAACTAAAATAACATTCTGTATTCTATCTGATCATAAAGGAGTAAGGCATGAATAAGCAACAACACAAACGAAGAAAACACACAATTCATGGAAATTAAACAACACACTAGTGAATAAAAATTGGGCAAGAAGAAAACAAGAGAGAAAAATTTTAAATTTTAAAATCCTGGAACTGAATGAAAACAACACAGCATAAGAAAATCTGTAAAGCACAATGAGGACATTCCTAATAGGAATGTTTTTTGATGATTTTTATTGAATCATTGATTTTCATTCAAAATATCTCAATCAATCTTAATCATCTTTACATCCTTTTCCCCATTGGTACCTCCCCATAGTCCCTTAATTGGAATCCATACATTCATTCATCTCTGCTAAGATCTCTTATGTCAAGTTAGTGTCCCCAAGTGACCTCAGTGCAAGTACATCTACTGAGGTCTAGTCAGCCTACCTAGAGTCCCTCACTTTAGCAAGACTAGCCCATCATCACTAGACAGCTATCAGTTGTCAATATTTCTTAAGCAAAGATGGGGATCTTCCACCCATTTCTCCAGTGCTGTGCTGAGATTGTCTGTTTGAGTTTGCATGGGTCTTAAGCATGCCAAAATGATTGCTGTAGGTTCATATGAGCAGGAGTTTGTTGGATTCTATTTCCATATGGTCATGCCCAGCCTCACTGACTCTTACACTCTTTCTACCCTTTCTTCTGCAACAGTCCCTGAGCCCTGGGTGAGTGAAATGTAATACGAGTCTTATCCAGGCACCCACACTCTGAAGATTCCTAATCTCCATGATTTAGTCATTTGTGACCTTTTGTGTTACTGGCCCTTTGTTGTATGCAGGAGCTTCATTAATGAGAGCTGAGAGATTCATTAGTGACTTCTTTATTCTTGTTCTATAATGCATGAGCCTGAGTAGAGACTACATTGGAGATGTGCCACTTAGGCACGGGCATTTCACAGAAAATGTCTGTGTGCGAACAGAACGGCTGTGGTTCTCTGTAGTAGTCTCCATCTGGTGCAAAAGTAGCTTCTTTGATGAGTGATGCCTGGGATACTTGACTAAAAATTTGAAATACATACAGTAAGAAGTTACATTAGGCCTTGATGATCTCTCTCAGATCTATGACCTCTTCACCCATGTGTATTTGGTTATGATTACAATACCACACATTAGTTTCCTCCCATTGAGTCAGATGTAAAACCAATTAGGCAGATGTTGATGGGCCCTGTATGCTAAATATGGGGTTCTCTCTGAGGTTTTTTTTTTTTTTCTATTGGTTCATTCTGCGGCAAGTCCCACCCTCTGACCAATAAGGGGGCAGGGAGGTGGGGAGAAAGGAGAGACAACATGGTGGCGAGTCCTGGGGAGGGGCACGGATTGAATCCCCGGGAAGAAAAATGACCCTGCCCCAGGCCCACGTGGAAGGCCAAGACCTCGAATGCAGTGTTCCAAGTCCCCGCAGTCCTAGCAATCATGTGAGTGAAAGCGAAATTCTGGCCACGAATGGACTGAGCCCTATGCCTGGCTGACTCGGACTTTGCGGGCGGGCGGCAGGTAACCAGTAACTTTGTAAATTGCCCTAAATAAATTAGTCTCTCTAAATGGAAGATCATTATCAGTTTTATCCAGCTGGATTAACCAGACCCTGCCTGCTAAGGCGTGGAGAATAAATTTCATGAGACAGGCCCCAAGATAAAAGTGTCACTACTGCACCAGTATTGAATGGTGTGCCAGTTATTAATATGGCTGTTTAGTCATGAAAGTGGTGTTGGGCCATTGATTGATGTTCTCTCTTGGCTACTTGTGTGGTGCTCTCAAGAGCTGTAAGAGCTAGCCTTTAGGGGAAGTGGCTTCCAGGTCAGGTTCAGCTCCATTTCTCCAAATCTGGTCTCCAGCGCATGTCCTGTCTTCAGCAATAGGGCCTTACCTTCAAGTTCTAGGAGGCAATGAAGGATCATGGCAATAGACCCTGTAATTTTGGAAGTCTCCTGGACCATCCTAACAACTCAAATGAAGGTTTCTCCTGTCTGGCATTGTTTCTTGTTATGTAGCCTTCAACTATACACATGGACTCCTGTAAAGATATTGTATGTGGAATTTCTTATTATGTTTCCCCTGGTGCTTTACAGTAACTAGGCATTATTTAATCTCTCTCCCTCTCTCTCTCTCTCTCTCTCTCTCTCTCTTTCTCTCTCTCTTCCTCCCTACCTCTCTCCATTCACCCCTCGTCTAACCTTACTTCCATGCCTTCCTCATTTAAAGTGTCCCCAATATTCCTCATTTTTCCCTTGATAATAGCAGTCTCCAAAGGCCTCAACCCTATTGAGCTCCTTCTTTACCCCATATTTCCTTGTATAGTCCTCCCTCCCCAGTTTTATTTAAATACCCGCTTTTATCTATTTCCCTCTTAGTAATACATGTCTCCTATTATTCTTGCTTAGGTTCTTTCTTTCCCATTACATCATCGGTTTGTTCCCAGTTTCCTTGTTCCTGCAGT
This sequence comes from Eospalax fontanierii, assembly GCA_035773235.1. NCBI lineage: Eukaryota > Metazoa > Chordata > Mammalia > Rodentia > Spalacidae > Eospalax > Eospalax fontanierii. The sequence continues at coordinate 69,787,645 of CM069524.1, read as the reverse complement.
TACATCAGGGTACATACTCACATATAGCAGTTTGGTGCTAGGATCCACCAATGAGGGAGAACATAGGTCATTTGTTTTTCTGAGTCTGTGTTACCTCACTTAGCATAACAGTTTCTAGATACATCTATTTACTACAAATGTATGTCATGATTTCATATTTCTTTACTTCTGAGTAGAGCTCCATTGTGTAAATGTACCACATTTTCATTATCAACTCATCAGTCAAAGGACACTTAGGTTGCTTCTATTCCTTAGCCATTGTGAAAAGAGCAGCAACAAACATAGATGTACACGTATCTATGCAAAAGGATGAGTCCTTTTGGAATATGCAAAGGAGTGATTTAACTAGGTCAAATGGTAGGTTAACTTTTAGTTTTTGAAGAGTTCTACACACCACTTTCCAACAGGGGTGCCTGAGTTTACAATGCCACCAACAGTGAATGAACATTCCTCTTTCCCCATTTACTCACCAGCATTTGGTTCTATTTATTCTCTTGACCCTAGCCAGTCTGACTGGGGTAAGATGAAATCTTAAAAAGGTTTCAATTTGCATTTAATTGTTCACAGTGTTGAACACTTTTAAAGGTGTTTTTCATCCATCTTTATTTCTTCTTTTGAGAATTCTTTGCTCGTATCCTTAACCCATCTTTTAATTGGGTCACTTGTTTTCATAATTCTTTGTGGTTTTTTGTATTCATTATTTATTCTGGATGCTATACCTCTGTCAGATGTGTCCTGGTGAAGATATTTTCTTGAGCAACTGTTTCTTATAAAGAAAGTCCTAAAGTTACTGCCAATGTTTTCTTCTGTTTCAGAGTTTCAGTTTCACATTGAGGTGAAACTGCTTTGAAAGTGTCCCAGAGGTTTGTTCAGTGTTTTTGTCCTTTTCATTTATTTCTAATAATACTTTATTTCATTCTTAATTTCTTGTTTGACCCATTTATCATTCAGTAGTGTGTTAATCTCCATGAGTTCTTGAAGTTCCTATGACTTCTTCCAGTATTGATTTTAATCTTTATTGCATTCTGGTCTGACAGAAGGCCTGGAATTCTTTAAATTTTATTTTGTATTTGTTGAGGTTTGTTTTTTTGCCCAGTATGTGTTCAATTTTGGAGAAAGTTCCATGGGGTGCAGAATAGAATGTGTATTCTTTGGTGCTTCAGTGGAATATTTGGTTGATGTCTGTCATGTTCATTTGATGCATGGTATTGTTTAATTCAGATGTCTCTCTGTTTATTCTCTGTCCAGTTGACCCATGTAATGGAGACGGTGGGGTACTGAAGTCCCCTACTGTTAGTGAGATAGGATTAATGTGTGTTATATATTCCTTTAGTACTGATTTTATGAAGTTGGGTGCACCAGAGTGTGGTGCATGTATGTTCATGATTGTAATATCTTGTTGGTTAATTGTTTCTTTGATCATAATGAAGTAACCCTCTTTATCTCTATTGGTTAGTTTCAGTTTGAAGTATGTTTTATAAGATGTTAGGATAGCAATTCCTTCTTGTTTCTTAGTGCTCTTTTCTTGGAATATTTTTTGCTATCCTTTCAACTTAAGGTAGTGCCTTACCTTGAAAGTGAGTTGGGTTTCTTTCAGACAACAAAACGGATTCTGTTTTTTGATTCATTCAATATTCTCTTAAGGTCTGTGCCCCTCTGGCAAGCAGGCACAGCACACTTTGGGAAAATTGCTAGTCAGAGGCTGAATTCAGGCTTTCTCCGGCTGTCTGCAAACCTTTGTGTCCTTACTCAGAAACCTGGCCCTGCAGCAGTGGGAAGGCCTGCAGACAGTACCAGTGTAGTGGTGGAGGCACGGTACAACTTAGAGAGCTCACAGTCCCCCAGAGGTAAGAGAGTAGTCCACAGATCTTGGGGGCTAGGAGTAAGAGGATGCCTGTGCTCAAGTCTAGATGGTGAACAGGATTTGTATGGCGGAGTTTGGAGTTATTGAGGTGGCAGGGATGTGGACACACTGTAGGCAGGATCAGATTTACCAAGAAAGAAGGCTGGTCTCTGGAGTCCAAGGCAAGTTGGGGTTGGGAACTGCCTATGAAGGTTCTGAGAAGCTATTATATACTATAAAAATTGAACTGATCTGTGTATAGTGGATCAGGTGGCAGTATGAGGATTAGGGCTAAGAGGGTAATCCAGGGATCTGAGTGGTAAGAGCAAAAGCAGGCTTGTGCCCAAGGCTTAAGTCTGAAGAAAATAGGATGTGGGGCAAGGGATACTGGGGTTGCTCAGGTGGGAAGGGAGTGGAAATGCAGTAGGTAGGATCAGTTCTAGTGAGGAAGGCTGCTCAGAAATCCAAGGCAGGCTCGGGTAGGGGTCAGCCAGGTAGATGGGAGATCATAGGAATGCAATGGCAAGTTGGGGGTGGGGACAGCCTGTGAAGGCTCTAAGAAACTGGACCGGAAACTTGAGCTGGTCTGAGTACATGATTCAGGATGCAGTTGGTGGGTCTGGACTAAGAGCAGTCTAGGGATCTAGGGTACTAAGAGAGGAGCTGGTCTGTGTCCAAGGCTGGAAGAACAGTATGGGGGACAAGGAGACTGGAGCGCTGGAGGAGGACTGTCTGAAGAGAAAGTAGTTAATGTTCAGCGATATAATGGGAGAAGTGAAAAGGGAAACAGGAGGATTAAAGAAGGTTCAGGGTAGGAGAACAGGGTAAAGGCAGAAGGGAAGCGCTAACTAACACTAAAAGCCCATTTAGAAAACATGTATAAATGCACTATTTTAGAAGCTGTCTAAAATATATATCCACATTCATGTATATAAAAATTGAAGTGGGGCTGGAGAGATGGCTCAGAGGTTAAGAGCACTGAGTGTTCTTACAGAAAACTCAGGTAGGAATCTCGGCACCCACGTTGTGACAATAACCATCCTTAACTCCAGCTCCAGGATATCTGATGCCCTCTTCTGTCCTCTGTAGGCACTGCAGGATATGGATGCACTTATACACATACGGGCATAACACTCATACACATAAAAAAAAAAAAAAGTTAAGTTTCCATTTAAGGGGTGGGGGACAATAACCCAAGTAGACACATTATTTTAGCAAATGAAACTTCTGGTACCACGAATGAATTACTTTCTTAAAGAGACTCACTAATGGGATCCCATAGACCCTGAAACATCACAGATTCCTGCCATTGCTTTATGTTACCCACCATAACTTGATGATAGTTCCCTATGGTCGAAGACAGCACATACTGGAGTCATAAAACAGGGCGATATCAAGCAAGCACTGACTTGGACGCTTCATCCTTATTGGCTAGCTTTCGTAGTGCTTGATGTAAGGTGCTACTGTAAGAGAAGGATCATCATCAACCTTACATAGCTGATCCCAGTGAGTTACAATAATGGTAGGCCTGGAAAGATATGCCCACTAGTGCAACAACACTGCACAGTGTAACGAATGTTTTGAGAGTAACCAACCACTTTCTGGTTGGATTTAAGGTTAGCTCCATCAGATGGAACACATACCTGACATTTTTATCAAAGTCATGAATGAACCTGTAGCTAGATGATAGGACTTAAAGTAGAATGCTATTAATATTTTGCTAAGTGAACACACTATTTAAATGATTCCTAAGGACATATTGCCATAGTCACAGATTAGTGCAGCTCTCAGTCTTTATCTCTCAACCTTCTTTGAATAGAAGGCAGTAAGCACAAATATCCAAAACTGATCATTATAGTGCAGTGCATAAGAGAATTCAGAGTGCTCCAAACCTGATAGGGTTCTCTATTTCATACCCCTTGTTCTAAAGGTCAAAGATCTTCACTGTAGAGGGGGAAGAAAGATTTTAAGAGCCAAAGGTAGTGAATGACTACTAAGAAAAACCTGTTCATCTATATTCTTTTCATTGAGCCAGAAATTGGAGTTTAGATGTCTATCATACGATGAATGGATAATGAAGAATTGATACTAATACAGAATGGATTATTCAGCTCTTGAAAATTAAATTATGAAGTTCACAGGCAAATGAATAGAACTGAAAACAATTATCCTCACTATGTGCTAGCTTTGAAATCTTGGCTTTGCATACTTCAATTTGAAAATCCAGAGAGGTCAAGAAACTAATAAACAGCAATGAGTGAGTGGATGGGATTCTACAGTCTTGGCATGGTTTTAGAGAGAGGTGATCTGAAGTGGGAAAGGGGAACAAGAATAGGATGAGTTAAATAGATTTGGGAATGGGAGAGCAGGGAAGAGAAGGGAGTAAGGGGAGGGATAAATAACACTGAGGGCATTTAGAAAAAGTCAAATGGAAACTTATCACCGTAGAAGCTTCTTAAAGTATTTACGTTATAACAAGAGATTAAAAAGAGTTACTTATAACAGAGTGAATGCCCCTTCTAGACATCATAGGCTAACAGAATAAAATCTCATTGCCTGGAATGGAATCTCTCTCTAGAAGCTGTTGACTAGGGTTCCCACAGAACCCCAAACACTACTGGCCATGGCCCATGCTCTTGCTTACCCTCCAAAACTTGACAGTAAGACCCTATTACTAAATATACTACATATATAAATTGTATAAAGGACAATGAGAAATCAAGCTGGTCCTGAATTCAGAGTCTCATCTCTACTGGCTAGATTTCAGGGTGCTTAAAAACGTGCTATGCATGCTGCCAGAAGGAGAAGACAATCATCTGCCTTACCTAGCTGTGAACCTGTGAACTATAACAACAACTGGCCCAATATGATATGCCCACTGGTGCAATAGTGACCTGAATAATATGGAATAACCAAACATTCTTTAGTTGGATTTAAGTTCTGCTTCATAAGATGGAGCCTGATATTGATGTTAAGTTTAGGAATCTGAGGTTAAACAGGTCATAGAACATAGGGGAGAGCCTAATAACAGTTTACTACTAAATAGTTATAGTATTAAGCTGATTTCTAATGACCTATTGCTATATCTCTGAGTTAAATGAATCTCTCAACACTGACTAGTAAAGTTTCCTTATGCTGCAGATGGTGATTAACTCAGAAACTCACAGTTGGCCAATGTGCAGAGAACAAGAGGTTGCCCAGTGAATTCCTGAACTGGACACCTGTTTCAAACTTCTGCTTCCCAAGGCTCAGGGATTATTGCAGAAGTGGTGGTGGGAAGACTGTAAGAGCAGATGTGGTGGATGGCCACAAGAAAACAGTTTCCAGACAGCTTGTCAGTTACACATACAAACTCAGCAATGGCACAGTATGCACAATTCAAATGCAAGTTAGAACCACACAAAATCCCAGCATAGACATGTGAAAGTAGATAACAAACCTCACTCTAAGGACCATTTGGCAACTGAAAATTTCTTGGAGAGCAAGAGACTGTCTCTTTGAAGAATGGAACTTTTGGTAGGTTAACCAGGCTCCAGTGAATGAACTCACTTTGAAGGATATTTGGAGACACAACGTAGACTCTATATGTGTGTGCATGCGTGCGTGTGTGTGTGTGTGTGTGTGTGTGTGTGTGTAGAGAGAGAGAGAACATTAAATTAGGTATAGGACACTAAGAAGAGGTGCATAAATGAGAGGAGATCTAAATTCCAATAAATTATATTGTATGAAAATAACAAGAATTCATGAAAGAATGCCTTGGAACTATCATATGAATTCAGCTATACCCGTCCTGGGTATGTATCTTAAAGGAACTGAAATCAGTTTACTAGGAGATCCATATACACCCACGTTTATAACAACATTTTTCACAATAATCAGGCTAAGATGTCATCTTGTATTTTGATAACAGATGACTGGATAAGAAATATGGTATAGGTACAAAACAGAACTGTAGAAAGAACAAAGAATGTCATGTCCAGGAAAATGAATGCGGTTAGAGCTTATTTTCTTAAATGAAATTATCCAGACATGGAAATTTAAGTGTCACATTTTTTTTCTCATATGTAGAAATGTAGAAAAAATAAGACTTAAATCAAAAGTGACTATTAGCAAAGGCATGAGAAAAGACATATTCAGAACATGATACCTGCATGCATGAAAATGTAATTGTGAAACAAATTCATTTATACATTTAATATGATTGAATAACTAAAATGAAGAGTCCACCAAAAAAGCCAAGAGAAAAATAAAGATTCCTGAATAGCAATGCTGGAACTAAGGGAATGCAATCACTGAAGTTTCCATGTTGCCACTTACATTTCTATCAAGTCATTGTAAATTAATTAGAGAAGTTGATTCAGTTAACATGATTCTATCTGGCATTGCCTGCAAAATTTTCAAGAACTCAACTCCTTTCTATATCTTTGGTTGTGAGCACTCAGAGAAAAATCCGTGTGATGTAAAATATTATTATTCCCACTTTACTCATGAGAAAAGCAACACTCACTTTAGGTTTCTTAAGATTAGCAAGTATAAAGCATTCAACTACTTATTCAATGTTACTGTCTTCCTATAGTTAATCATATATTTCAAGGGTGCAGAACCTTATTATTCAGTAGATATCTCCTAGCTTCTGCTGTGTGAACCTAAAGATCTGTTGGACTCCATTACATTCCCATGGTCAACGTTTTAATAAAATTTACTGCTCAAAAAACTGAAACCAGCAAGTAAGAAATTAGGATGCCATTTTAGAAACTTAGAATGGTTTATTTAAATAAAGGTAATGGAAAGTAAAAGGATAATTAAGTTAGCAGATGACATGACTTTTAGTCTCTTTTCTTAGAAGCTGGCTCAGAGAAGGTGATTCTGACAAAGGGAACAAATTCGGTGGTTCCAAGTGTGAGAGTTTAATCTCACTGAATAAAAAAGTTTAGAAGTTTTGAAAATGTATCAGTATAATCTTCCCACTTGGTATAAGACCCCTTTAATTCCAGATTAAAAGTATAGTCTAAAAAATCATACTGAAATATTTTTATTTTTGGTTATATCTGCAAATTCAATGAAGAGTTATGGTTATAAAAATATAAACTAAACAGCTTTTTTAGCAAAACTTTTTTCTTTACAGATTCTCTAATCATGACAGAGCAAGTAATTGCTATAGCAAAATGACCACTGGGGCTGGAGGGATGGTTCAGTAATTAAGAGTGCGTATGAGTCTTATATGAGTCTTGCAGGGGCCTGGAATTATTCTGTTCTCAGAAGTCATATCAGTCTGTTCACAGCCACCTCTACCTCCAGCTCCAGAGGATTTGACACCTCTGTGGCCTCTGCAGATATCTGCACCTATATACATATACTGACCCTTCTGTATATACATAATTAAAAATAAAATAAATCTTTAAAAAGAAGAAAAGAAAAAAATGACCACAGAATAGTCAGTAACTTGAAGAGAAAGAACTAGTTTTGACCCAAATAGTTTGGGTAGGCTTCTTCAGAAAAATTAATTTTTAACAAAGTTCTGAATGAATACAAAGATCCATACAAAATATCACCTGAAAAATGGTTTTTTATGCATAAAAGGATCAAGTCAGTAGAAGGATTTTAAGAGAGGAGTAGGCATGGGGTACCTAAACGTTAGAAAAAAAAAAGCTGTGGACAGAGAAAACTAGAGAAGAGCAAGGACTGTAGGCGTCAAGGATGTGGAAGTAGATGGGGCCATTACAAGTAATGAAGAATAATTAAGATTGTAATTTAATGGCTATAAAAGGCATTTGATAGAAATGGTTTGCTATGATTTCAGTTTGGCAACATTATTTTATTTGCTTATAGACTTTGCTGAGACAGGATTAGAAAAAGAATAGAATGAGATTTTTGTGTATAAATAGGAAAAGATTGGATGAAGAAGGTTCCCAGTGAGAGGCTGCTGGATTCTGCATATTTTACAATTTTTAATTCAGGTCTGAATATTAGACCTTTGAAGAAATCAAAGATAATGCTGAGCTCCATCCAGAGCACCTTATATGACAGTGACATTGTTACCTTGTATGTGTAGAGCAAGGACAGGCTGTCTTGGTTCAGTGAGATATCACCACCTTTCATTCAATTGCTATTTGTTTTTTTTTAATTTTTTAAAAAAAACATTACCTACACTTCACTGGATTATATACAGAATAAATATGTGAATGTATGCCTGTTATATAGTGTTTATAACAGTATTATTAGAAAGTATATTAATAATACTAATAATCTTTCCAAGCAATTCAGAACTAACCAAAAAGTGTAATCCTGTTTAAAAACTCTATAGGAACTTTAATGATTATCTAATTTATAAAATAGTTTACTAATGACAAAAATGAGGTAGTTCTTCTTTTAATGACAGAGGGAGTTGGCCTACATGACTCAGTGCAAATGGTAAAAGTGTGAGTAGATTTTCTAAGTTTACAGAAAATAAAAATTAAAAGTTAATAAGTTAAGGGTCAAAATGACCAAAAGTATTTACATAGACATGAGTAGGCACAAGGGCAGGAATAATTCAGGGATTTTAGAATTCTGTAAATTTTAAGATGTAACAGATTTTTCTATATAATATATTACATCTTAAAATTTACAAAAAATATATAGAACCATTGTGTATTTCATACAAAACATCTCAATAAATCTAATTGTCTTTCTACCCCTTCCACATGCTCCCCATAATTCCCTAACTGGAATCCATACATTTTTTCCATCTGTGTTAAGGTCTGTTTTGTCAAGTTAGTATCCCCAAGAGTTCCCCAGTGCAAGTTCGTCACTAAGGTCTAGTCAGCCTACCCAGAATTCCTTGCTTTAGGAAGACTTACTCATCCTCAGATATTATTTTTATCATGACAAACAATAGAATCTGAGAAACAGAAAGAATCCTTTAGTACAATTTTTATTGGAATGACACATTTTATTATTGTATGTTTCTATTTTGCAACAAAAATATGATTATTGGAAGCCAACATGGAAAGTTCACTGAGTTGATCAAAGAAATAATAACTTCTGGAAGTAATAAATAAATATCAAAGTGCTGAAAAAAAGAGTACCCATGGATTAAATAAGGTGTGTATATAAAAAAATAAAACTGGGCAAAGTCAAGAGTGACACCCAGTTGTAAACTTCCACCTTTCAAAGAAAGGACAGCTTAATGATTAATCAAATTACCAGATCTATTTCTCAGGTATCCTTTGATCATCTAAAAAAAATTAAAGAGGAAGAAAGACAAAGAAAAACAGGACAAAATTAGAATTGGCATCAACATGTGGTTGAACTGAGTTGAATTGAGCTACTTTGAATTGAGCTGCATTCAATAAAATTGAATTGAGGGATTTGTCCTGATTGTGAATAGCTGGCTGTGAGGGAGAGTGGCTGAATGACTAGGCAGGGGTTTTATTCTAAAGCCAAGGATGTGAGATTGCTGCAAAGTGAGTGGAAAAATAAAACAAGTGTTTGCTTCTAACAGGAACTGTATATTTGGATATCAGAAGAAAATGCCATACAGATAGTAAAAAACACAGTTTATACAAATAGATTCTGAAACAGCCAAAGGAAATGCCACAGAAGATATGTAGGACTGAAAAACATCATAATACAAGTCTACTGAAAGATGTGTTATTTTGATTTTATTGTTTCTGATTTATGTTATTACCAATTCAAAGTTCTCTCATTTATTGTAACATTTGAATATACGCACAAAGTTACTCTCCAATTAAGATGATCCATTAAGGAGAGAATTGTTCACTGATGGCTCTTCAGCAATGACAGAGCATCTTTGATGATCACATTGAAGTTGTCTATGTCTTCTGTCAGTTGTTCAGAGCTGGGCCTTCATTATCCTCCCAAACACAAAGAATGAGAACTAGGAAATGCTGTCACTGAGTTGTTTAAGGCTGTCAAGCACAATAAAGATTGATTATACTGGAGGACCATCATTACTAAAATGCCCTTATTCTTAGATCATCAAAACATGACAATGTTTGTCAGGTAATCTCTACTTCCTCATCTGAATGATTCCTTGAATTGGATAATTATCTGCTTTTCTGACTTTAAAAAAATGCTGTATTTTATGATAATCAACTTTGTATGTGAATTTTGGAAACTGAAACACCTACTCATGTAGTCTAAATACAGCTTTGAACTGTAACAATTATATGCTTCTCGCTCAGCTTAGCATTGGTAGTGTGAAACCAGTATGATGGGACTATTCATACCTTAGAATCATAGAAGGCCACAATGTAGCACTTCCTCCAACTCTTAAACATTAGCCAGCACATCATTACCAAGTAAACATGTGGGCATTAGCCTGCAATAGAAGTGATCCTTCCCTATACAGTATGTCTGCCCAACTGTGTTGCATCTTCCTGTGTTGAGGAATAAACACATCCTGTGTTTACTGCTGTGAGAGTGTTGAGGGACATTGGTTATAACATTAAAGAGACACAAATTCAAGTGCAAACTCCTCCCCCATACTGAGATGTGATACTTGATTCATTGACTACTTATCCTAAGCTAGTATTTTCATACTTCTCTTTTTACCTAGGATTACAGAAAGACACATAAAAAGTAATGTAAGCAAAAAATTATGGAATTTGTGGGCAAATGGTTGGAACTGGAAACAATCATCCTAAAGGAGGTAACCCAGACCCAGAAAGACAAGTATCCCATGTCCTCTTTCATAAGTGGATGCTAGTTTTACATCTTTGGGTATGGGTGCTTCAGTTGGAAAATGCACAGAGGTCAGATAGCTTAAAAAGGCCATGGGGATATTCAAGGGAGATTGAATATGGTGAAATAAAGCGGGAAAAGGGGAAGAATGGATAGAATGGTTTCCATGGGGTGCGGAATGGCGGGAGTCAGGGGGGGCAGAGGAGGAAGTATGAGGAGGGAAATCTAACACTAAAGGCTTTTTATGAAAATAATATGGAAACCTATTGCAATGTATACATACACCATATAATAAGAGTTTAAATGCAGCTACCTTATACTGACAATTCAATGGCCCTTCAAAACACCACAGGCTAGCAAATAAAAAGTCTGATGCCAGGAATGGGTAACATCTTTTGGAATTGTGTGCCAAGAGGTTCCTTAGGCATTTAAATAATACTGGATATTACCATAGCTTTCAGTTACTTGTCAGAACTTGATAAGACACTATTGTTGAAGACACTGTGTGTGTGAGTCATAGGACAAACAAGGAGAGATAAAGCTGGTAATGATCTTGAAGCCTCCTCACTACTGGCTAGCTTTCATAGTGTTGGAAGGTACTGTACATGCTGCTGGAAGAGAAAAGTCATCATCATCTTTATCTAGGTGTGAATTTTGTGAGCTACAGTAATAATTGGTATGGCAGGATATGCTCACTTGTGCAACATTGGCATAGTGTTATGGAAGTAACCAACCAGCTTCTGAGTGGGTTTAAGTCTGCTTTACAAGATGTAGCCTATACCATGTACTGACAACAACTTGTACATAGATAAGTCAAAGTTTTTAGGAGAGAAGCTACTACTACTGTTCTGTTAAGTAGATATAGTGTTAAACTGATTCCTAATGACTTATTATTGTAACCATAGATTAATGCATCTCTGAACTCTCACCAAAGAAACTTTCTTGCAGCGTATGGTGATAACTATGAAGACCCACAACTTGTCAACTTTCAGAATACAAGAGATTGAGGATTGCTCTTCCCTGAGTGGGACCTGTGTGACACCCTCTCCTCACGAGGCTCAGGGATCATTGTTGAAGAAGGGGTGGAAAGATTAAGAACCAGAGATCGTAAATGAATACAAGGAAATCGTATTGTTTGGACACCACATGGAAGTTGCACATGTTAATACACAGCACTTGTGACAACATCCACAACATCTGTGCAAACCCAAGCTTCTAAACCCCACTATGTACAATGGAAGTGGGCAGGAAGCCTGCTGCTAGACAGCTTCACTTGTCAACTTGACACACCTTGTAGGAAGTTACCTGAAAAAAGGGATTTCCTCTATCAGACTGGACTGGGGGGAGGGGAGCCTGCAAGAGTTACCCCACATAAATAGAGGATATGGCCAAGATGGCGCCCAGAGGAAGTTAAGAGGGCGCGGTTTGAGAGTGACTCAAGTTGTTTTGAAGAATTTTCTGATAGGTTCCCTGAGCTTCTGAGTGTAAGGGTACTTCTGTGATCGCCCGGTGTTCCCTATATATGTCTATGAGACACTGGGCTGTGCGCACCCTGCTTTGGAAACCCCCTTGCCGTTTTTGCCTTTCTAAGATAGATGCTCCCTCCCAATAAACAAGTTCCTGCTTGACTAGACTCCCTGTCGCGTCTGATTGTCTTAGGGACAGGAGGCTGGGGAGCTGGCGGATAGGGCACTCACCTTTCCCTGCTCCCCCCTTCCTTTTTTGTGGGGAACACCGGAGAGACCAACTGGCTGGACCAGTTGGCCATGAAGAGGTATCCCCTTGTGTGTGTGTGTGTGTGTGTGTGTGTGTGTGAAGAGAGAAAGAGGCAGAGATTTTCTTAGTTGTTGAGTGTTGAGTAATATGGGAGGGCCCAGCCAACCCTACACAGGTGGTCCCGTGCTGCTTAAGAAAGTAGGCTGAGCCAGAATTCGGGTGGGTGAGTAGCATTATTCCATGGTCTCCGTTTCAGTTCCTGCTTCCATTTTCCTGCCCAGATTTCCCTCAAGGATGAAGTGTGATCAGAATGTGTAAGCCAGATAAACCCTTTTTTGGTCAGTGTTTTATCACAGCAATAGAAAGTTAACTAATACAAAGCCCTATCCCCACCTGAGCAGGAGAATCAGTTTTCCTTAAGTATGTGACTTTTAATAGTTGACCAGACTCCAAAGAATGAGGGCACACCCAAGAGCATTTGGGGAACACACATTAGACTTGAAAGACATTGGTAGACCTTTAAAAAAAGATAAAGGAAACTAACATGAAGTTGTAGGGGTGGTAATAGAATGTGGAGCAGATGGGGGAGGGAGTCCAAGTATGATAAAATTACACCCAGGGAATTCTCAAAGAATCAGTAAAATATGTTTAAAAGGAAATAATGTCTATGAAAGAATTAACTCCATGTGGGGCATACAGTAAAATATATTAGGTTGTTCTGGATAATGTATTTATTACCTCTTCAATTTTTTTTCATTATTTTTTTGCTCTCTGTTTATCTCTTTAAATAGATAATACAGTATCTGTCTAAGCTTGGTTTTGGTCTTATTTCTCATAGTGTTAGTTAGTTTGGTTGACTTTTGACAGGTCATGGTAAATTATCTATTGTTGACTTGTTATTTTTGCTTTGATTGGTTGACTGGATTTTGTTTGTTCAATTTAAAACAGGGTCTCCCATTAACTGGCCTTCAGCTCACTGTGTAGACCAAATTGGACTTGGACTCACAGAGATCCACCTGCCTCTGCCTGGAACTGAAAATGTTGCCACCATGCTCAGGTGATTGATTGACTGTTTTAAAAGTAAATTTGATAATCTGTTAGTAGAAGTGATTTAATGATGAAGTCTTTTCTTTGTAAGACAGTAAGAAATCCAGTTGTTCACTTCTTTTATAATAGAGCAAATTCTTTTTCAATTAAATGACATATTTACTTATGTCAGGTTATATGGACCATTGTTGTTATGGATAATCATAGTTGTTTACTTGACTGGAATTAACTAAAATATGAATGACTTTCTTTTAACCAGATTATTTTGAGCTGCCTGACCTACCCAAATTGTGGGCAGCACCATTTGGTGGCAGTCCATACAAAAAGACATGGCAGAAGGGAGCTTCTGCTCTTCACTTGCTTGCCTTCACTCTCACTGGCATGTCTATCTATCCTGTTGCTGTGGTATTCATTCACGGATACTAGAGCCAACTTCTTCAGGTTCCAACCAGTAATCTTTAGGAATCCTCTAGGTCTTCAGTGTAAGGTGTGAATGAAACCCCCAACAGTTTCAGACTCTGGAAGAAACCTGGAGCCAGAGCTTATCTAAGCCTTACAAACCACTCCAGATCCCAAATTCCTTGGCAGATAAGCAAGGAATTCACGAACAGCTCTGGAAAAGGACTACTTCCTGGACAGAAGCTTGCCTGAAACATCAATCAGATGTCATGGCAACTCCCCTCCCCTAAAAGCCAGGAGGTGGCTAAAGGTTTTTATAAAAAGGCTTTGAGGACTTGGACAAGGTGCTGTGCTTCTGCTGCTGCTGGTGCTGCTGGTGCTGCACGGAGCTTTTGAGACTCAGACTTGGGCTGATCATGCCAGCCTGGTTCCCCGGAGCTAGCCTTCCCCATCTCATCGCTTCCCCCCCTTGGGGGCTAGCGTTTCTCCACTTGTGGGTGCGGAGGAGCTAGTCCAATATGGTCTTCTCTCAATAAAGTCGGGTCCCGTTAGCTGCCAGCGGAGTCTGGTCCCTTCTGTCTGCTGCGTCTCTCGAACCCTGAACCTGACATTTAGCACCAGATTGGGACTGCTGAGAGATCCAGCCTTGTGGGCAGAGCAACCACCAGATTCTGGGCCTCTTCTGTGTGAGACAGACATTATTGGCCTATATGTACCACACAGTGTGGGAATGACTTTTACATTATGGGAATACTAATGAACTTTTACATAGCCTTGCAACCAAAAAGCTAATATTGTGGTGTGTTTACTGTGTAGACAAGCTCACTGAGCCCTGTGCTCCTCTGGTGACATGGTTATGCAGTCTTAATCCATCATAACCTTTCCTTGCCCTCGACCCAACAAGGTAAATGAATGTGTATTTGTATGTTTTACATATCAAAGAATAAAAGTGTAGCAAGCATTAATTATCTAGTTATAAACTAGGAGAAAATTTGCTAACATCTTTTTATGATTGTATATAGTTCTTAGTTCTAGGTCTAGGGACCAAAAAGGGCAAAATTACCTGATAAGATAATGATCCAACTTTTCATTCCTGCTTTTATGTTGGCTATATGGTTTCATTAAAACCAGAGCCAGACCTTATTCTGGAATAGAGTTCCTAGAGAAATATGAAGGAACAGGTTCTTAGCAGTTTGGGTTCATTCTTAGCCTTAAAATGGATTCTAAGTGCCAGGCTGTCTTATATAAGGAACTGTAATGTGGCAACTAATAGCAAAAGCTACACAACAGAAAGAAGCATTTTTCTTTTGCAAACAAGAGTTTCTAGTCAGTGTGACTCCAAGATACAGTAGCATTCTGTGAGAGAAGAAGGAGCGTTAGCAGTGAACAGAACTTCACCCACATTATTGTCTTGATTTTTCAGAAGAATGTATTTACCCTTATAGTCTGGTTTGTGGAGAGTTAACTTCAAATATTTGTTTCTGATAAGAAAGAACGTTATGTCATCTGAAAAATACAACCCAATAATTTCAGCATATTTGGTTGCTAGTACTATAATTTATTCTTGAGTATATCATTTCATTCTCAGTTATGCTTGATGTTGCTAGTTGATGTGGTGCATGAAACTAAATTCTTATGATGATAATTACACTTTGTGTCATAAAATTAGTCTCTTAAAAGGATGGCATTTGGGCTAAAATTTGAAGGAAAGGAGGCATTGTCCATTAAATGAATGCTAAGTTTGATCACAGTCCTTATAAAATTATCATAAATTTGTATCTAGGAGTTTATGTATCCTAGTGAAGAGGTTTTTAGCTAGACTCTATACAATGAGCGATTTTGCTGCAAGCACCTCGATGTTTGTTGTAGTTGGATATCCCAGTACATGGCACCATGTCAGTAAGTCTGTATGGGTCTCTTCAGGTGTTCCCTTGGTGGGGACAAACTGATGTAATTGAGATCAAACACAGCTGCCATCCTTCCCATCATGTTCAGTTTGTCTTTGGGATTCCTGAAGAATAAGTGGATGGCTAGAGAAAGGAGATAGAGAACTTGCCACTTTGTTCAACCAGTTATTGAAAGCCTTGCCTGCAGTGGATAATCTAGCACAGTTTACAAATATCTTTACACACAATAATAGCATCACTTGGAAACCTTTTTACCAGATGTCTTTTAACCTGTTTTTATTTCACGAGATTTTTATGTCCTATTCATCCACTTGACTGGGGTTGCCTAGGCATCAGTATGTATCTGATTCTGAGTTATTCAAGAAAGAGAAACAGAAATGTTACAGTCCATTCTGTTTGGTAACAGTGCATAGTATAGACCTGTTAAGAGCAAGTCTCATGATTTTTAGTTAGCTGTGTATGATACAAATCATTGGACCCATATAAAAAACATTTTTTACAATAGGAAAGAAATAAAGTTTGAGTTTGAGTTTTAACACTAAAATAGACTCCAGAAGAAAGGCAATACTAATAATCATTTATTTGAATGTTTGAGATCCATTTAAGATATAAGAATGTCTACAGGCTCCTGGGCTCTTGCTCATAAGAATTTACAGCAATAATGACACATGCACAAGACCCATGCAAACTCAGGTGGACAAAAATTCAGCACAGACCTGTGGAAAGGAGAATCAGGTACCACTCTTAGCTGAAAAACTATAGGGCAACTGATTACTGCAGGGTGAGGAAGAGAAGATCTTCTATAAGGGAGTGACTCTGATAGGCTGACTAGACTCCAATGAACAAACTTACACCGAGGGATGTCTGGGGATACTAACTTGATTTGATAGGCTTTAACATAAATTACAGAATGCTTGAAATCCAGTGAAGGGCCCGTGGGATATTGCAGATTATTGGATATAAAGATGATTAAGATATTTTCTATTTAATGCAGAAAAACTCTATAAAATACATAAAAAATAAATTTTTAGAAAACAAAGAAAATATCAAGAGTGGGGAAAATAAAGCAGTGCAGTTTTAAGCTTAATTTGTGGCAATTTGAGTGCATCTAGAAGGCTGTACTGCATTTTTATGTCATGTTTCCTTAGAAGTCTAGAGATACTGAAATTTTATTTTGTGCGTTAGTAGTTGTGGAATATTTGAAGATCACTCATAGAATCTTCTTCAATTTGATTTTCCTCAATATTTTATTATAAATATGCTGAGGTTATTGATTTTACAGACAAAAACTAAAATACATCTTTTAAAAAAATTAATCATTGTGTATTTCGTATAGAACATATCAATCAACTTTAATCATCTTTATACCCCATTCCCCACCAGCGCTCTCCATAGCCCCCCAACTGGAATCCATCCACTATTTCATCTGTTTTAAGGTCTATTCTGTCAAGTTAGTGTCCCCAGATGACCTCAGTGCAGATTCATGCACTGCGGCCTAGTAACCCTACCCGGAGTCCTTCATTTTAGGAAGACTAGTTCATTCTCACCCGGCAGAAATCAGTTGGCAATATTTCTAAATTAAAGGTTGGAGTCTGTGACACATTTCCCCAGTTCCGTGGTGTGTTTGTCTGCTTGAATTTGCATGAGTCTTGAGCATACTGCAACAATTGCTGTACGTTCATATGAGCAGGGTCCCAGGAGTTTGTAGGATTCTACTTCCATATGGTCATGGACCGCCTCACAGGTTCTTACAATCATTCCACCTCCTCTTCCGTAATGGTCCCTAGCCCTGGGTGGGGAAATTTAATATAGGAGTTTTGTCCAGGGACCCATACTCTGCAGATTCTTAATCTCCATACTTTAGCCATTTGTGATCTTTTGTGTTACTGGCACTTTGTTGAATGAATGAGCATCTTTAATGAGAGTTGAGAAATTCATTAGTGACTTCTTTACCCCTTGTTCTATGTTGCATGAGCCTTGGGTATAGAAGCTGCATTGTAGATGTGCCATTTAGGCATGGGAAATTCAGAGGCTGTGTGTGATCAGCTTTAATACTCTGTCTGGTGCAAAAGAAGTTTCTTTGATGAGTGGTGACTGGGACACTTGACTGTAAATATAAGGATACCTATCTTGCATTTATTAAGAAGCTACATTATCATAAGGATGTGACAGCCTTGACAGAAATCCTTGGGGATTTCTCTAAGATCTATGTCCTCTTCACCCATGTGTATTTGGCTATAATTAGAGTACCACACATGAGTTTCCTCCCATTGAGTGGACTCTAAGCCCAATTAAGTAATCATTAAAGGACCTCAAGATAAAAGAGCCATTACTGCACCAGCGTTGAATGTTGTGACAGTCATCAATGTGGTTAGTTGATCATGAAGCTGGTGTTGAGCAATCAACTGGTGTTCTCACTGGGATACTTGCATATTGCTCTCCAGAACTAGGCGAGCTAACCTTCAGAGTAAGTGACTTCTAGGTCAAGTCCAGCTCCATTTCTCCAAATCCAGTCTCTGAAGTTGTTCTTTCTTCAGCAATACAGTCTTACCTTCAAGTTTGGGGAGGCACTCAAGTTCTTTGTCAATAGTCTGTGTAATTTTGGGAGTCTCTTGAACCACTGTGGGCAACATTTCAATGGAAGGTTTCTCCTCTCTTGTACTGTTTCTTGTTATGTAGCCTTCAGCTATGCACATGTATTCATGCAGAGATATTATGTGTGGATTTGTCATTAGGTTGTTAGACTAATATGATCCCCTCTAGTGTTTTATACTGCCTAGGCATTATTTAACTTCCCATCCCTGTCCCTCCCTGTCTAGACTTCCCTCCATGCCTTCCTCATTAATGTGTCCCCATTTCTTTCTTGATAATACTAGTCCCTTAAGGTCCCATCTCTCTTGAGCTCCTTCTTTCCCTTTATCCCCATAGTTCTTTGTATAACTCTCCCTCCCCCTCTCATTTAGATTCCCCTCTTTTATCTATTTCTCCCTTAGTAACACCTGTTGATGAAATCTTAAAGTGGTTTTAATGTCTATTTCCCTAATTATTAACAATGTTTGGCACTTTTAAAGGTGTTTCTCAGCCATCTTTATTTCTTCTTTTGAGAACTCTCTGCTCAGGTCCTTAGCCCATCTTTTAATTGTTTCACTTGTTTTCTTAATTCTTTGTTTTTTTGCATTTTTTATTTATTCTAGATGCTACACCTCTGTCAAATGTGTCCTGGTGAAGATATTTTCCCACTCTGTGAGTTTTCTCTTGACTTCCTTGGTTGTTTCTTTTGCTATACAGAAGCTTTTTTAGTTTAATAAGATCATACTTGTTGATTAGTGACCTGATTTAGGAAGTCTATAACTTATAGGTTATAGCCAATGTTTTCTTCTAACAGTTTCAGAGTTTCAGGATTCACATTAAATTCTTTAATCCATCTTGAGATGACCTTTGAAACATAATGATCCAGTTTCATACTTCTACAGGTGAAATCTAGTTTTGCCAGCACCATTTGTTGAAAATACTGTCTTTTCGCCTGTGAGTGTTCTTGGCCCTTTTGTCAAATATCAGATGGCTGAAATTGCATGGACTCTTCTTTGAGTCTTCAGTTATATTCCGTTGATCTACCAGCCTTTTCTGTCCCAGTACCTTTCTATTTGTATGACTATAGCTCTGTAATATAGTTTGAAATCCTGTGTAGTAATCCCTCCTGAATTGCTCTTTGTACTCAAGGAAGCTTTGGCTATCCCCGGGTTGTTTTTGATTCCATATGAATTTTAGGATGTGTTTTTCTAATTCTGTAAAGCATGTCATGGGGATTATGTTGGAATTGCATTAAATCTATGTACTGCTTTTGGTAGGATGGTCATTTTCATAGTATAGTTTTCCAGTTCATGAGCATGGGCGGTCCTTCCATCTTTTGGTGTCCTCATCAATCTCTTTAAATACCTATTTTTTATTGTAGAGATCGATAATGTCTTTGGTCAAGTTAATTCTGAGATATTTTATGCTTTTTTTGAGGTTATTGTGAATGAGAGAGTTTCTTTGTACTCCTTCTCCGATTGATTATTATTGGTATATAGAAAAGTTACAGATTTTTGTAGATTAATTTTGTAACCTGCTACTTTACTATAAGTGTTAATCATTTCTATGAATTTTCTGGTGGAATTTTCGGAATCTCTTAGGTATAATATCATGTCACCTGCAAAGAGGGTTAATTTGACCTCTTCCTTTCCAAACAGTACTCCTTAAACTTCCTTCTATGTCTTATTGCTCTAGCAAGAGCTGTAAGTACTATATTAAAGAAGAGTGGTGATAGTGGGCAGCCTTGTTTGGTTCCTGATTTTAAAGGGAATGTATCCAGTATTTCTCCATTTAGAATGATATGGTTGTGGGGTTTTTGTATATAGCTTTAATTAGGTAGAGGTATGTTCCCTCAAGTTCAGTTCATTCTAGAACTTTTAGCCTAAATGCATGAATTTTATCAAAGGCCTTTTCTGCATCTATTGAGATGACCATGTGATTCTTGTCTTTTATTCTAGTCCATTTATGTGCTTTATGACATTTATTGACTTATGTATATTGAATCACCCTGCATCTCTGGGATAAAGCCTACCTGATCATGGTGGATGATCTTTTTGATGTGTGTCTTCACGTGGTTTGCAAGCATTTTGCTGAGAATTTTTGCATCTATATTCATTAAGAATATGGGTCTATAGATTTATTTCTTGGTTGTATCTGTACCTGGTTTTGTTATTAGAATAGGGATGGTGGCTTCATAGAAGGAATTTGGGAGTTCTCTCTCTCTTTCTATCCTTTTGAATAATTATATATTCTTAGATATATATCATCTTTTTCGAATGTCTGGTAGAATTATTCTTTGAATCCATCTGGGCCAGAACTTATTTTGGTTGGGAGTTTTGGTATTACTCTTTCAATTTCTTCATATGTTATGGGTCTGTCTGAGCTGTTGATCCCTCCTTGGTTTAGCTTTGGTGATTCCCATGATTTTAGATACATATCCATTCTTTAAGGTTTTCAAATTTAACAGCACATGGGTTTTAAAAGTATTCCTTTATAATACTCTGAATTGTTTTGTTGTCTATTGTGATGTTTCCCATTTCATCTCTGATTTTTTGATTTGGAGTTGCTCTTTCTTCTTTATTTTGGTTAACAGGGCCAAGGTTCTGTCTTTCTTGTTTGTCTTTTCAGAAAACCAGTTCTTGGATTTATTGATTCTTTGTATTGTTTTCTTTGATTCTATTTCATTAATTTCTTCTCTGAATTTTGTTATAAAATATATATTCTTTATAGCACAATATATATATATATATATCATCAGAAAAGATGTCAAATGTCCTATTTCTGAGGACTTTTATCCTCACTTTATAATGGTGATGAGTTTCTTAATTTCTCTATATCAGTTTATTTTCTTTCTTTTTTTTTCCTTTGATGCATCAGGAAGTCAGTCAATTTTCAAAAGAAGCAGGATCCAGCTCATACTCCTTGAAGAATGAATATTAAAGAACTTTTAACCATAAATTAAGATATTTTTATTTACATTTCAATGCATCTTCATTTTTCCTATTTTAGATGATAGTTCTCTTCCCCAATAGTGAAACAATGTTACGTGATAAGTAGTCACAGAGCAGGATTAGTGTGTAACCCAAATATTGTTTGAGTGAGTGTTGAACTTGGTTTATTTAAGAGAAATAAATAGAAGAATGAATAATACAGTCAGGCAGTACCTTAAGCCACACCCAGACAGGCAGAATGAGCAAAGACTTCTATTATTTCAAGAATAGAACAGAATTATTTGCAGCAAAAAAACCCAAAAACATGTATAAGAAGGATCCAATTTCTATAGGCATATTTATTATACCCAGAGACATACATGTGTTCTGTTCATTTTTGATATTTGCTTACAGCTAATGAATCAGTTCTTCAATCAAGCGTTATTTCTGTCTGTAAGGTAAAACAGTATCTTGATTTTTCCTCATATATATTTTCAGTATCATTCACCCTTAATCATTTGTTTGAGTGCATTTAATCAAAGTCATCTATCCAAATAAATCTGAAAATATCCAAAGAAAACAACTCTAAAAATAAAACTAAGCATGGACAGAATAAAATTTACTTTTTGTTCAGGTACTTGAAGTCACACTTCATTAATGGATTGTTTAAGTGATGTCATTTCAGACCTTAAGAAAAAAACTTCAAAGATTAATAATTTATGGTAACTATATTTAAAATGAGCAATATAATAAATATATTCATTTTATTTTTTAAAACAATGTTAAAGTTCAGACTGGCTTCATACTCCTGCCCTTGCCTCCTCAGTATTTTCATACTGGTATGTATCACAATAAAAAGATAATTACATTAATTTTCTGATCCTTAATAGCAAATTGCCACATTTTGCCAACTTAAAACAAGAGAAATTGCTTCTTAGGTTTATAGAGCAAGACTGCTGACATCACTTAACGTGTCTTCTGCCCGGGATGTTTTATTATTTCTCATTTCTCAACAAAAAAAATTACATTCAATAGATCCACTTCAAACTCATTTCTGTTGTTGGTAGAATTTATGTCCTTCCAGTTGTGAGAGCCTCAGCTGAGCATCCTTCTGGCTTTCAGCTGGAAGCCTCTTATTCACATAGTCTATCCAAGGTTCCTCTTTCTCTACCAATCTCACTCAAAGCTTGCAAAGAGATCAGCAAAATAATTATACCAGCAAGCTTCCGTCCTACATAACACTGTAATTGTGGGAGAAATACTGCATTGTTTTCACTATTATTTGGCTTACAAGCAACTCAAGGATATCTCTTATACCTCAAGAAATGGTTATGTAGTATGCAAAAGTACCAGGAGTGACTCAGGAAGGTCACATTAGAAACTGTAGCCACAATCTGTCTTTCCCCCTGCTTATTAATGTTTTTCTCACAGCCAAAATGCATTACACACTCTCAAAATTCTCCAAAGAAGCAGGTTCTTACGACTTTGTTTTACCATGTGTAGCAGCAATGTTCAAAATCTTTTACAAATAATAGGCAAAGCACTAATTATTTCCCTGAGTATGATCCTTCAAGTGGCTTCTGAATGTTGTTTCATTTGTGCCTAGAGAGATAAGTTACCGCTCATACACTCCACACGCAGTAGAATATGTGCGTAGCTGGTGGGTATACACAGTTCCCCTCAGAAATGGATGGCGTTATAGAAAGTTAAAAAACACTGATCCACAGAAATTTTGAAATCTATCCAGGCAAAAACTGAGAGTTCTTTAGTTAGGTTTTAAGATGGTATCACTTCAGTAAAAAGGAAAAAGTGTTCTGACGTATCTGGTGATTGCTATTTTAGGGATGAGGCAATGTGGGTTTGCTTTCTTCGATACCAGCTCTGCTCACTGGGATCTTGGTTCCACTAGCTTTAACCTTTCCTTTCCCATGAATAATATCACAAGTTTGCAACTGAGGTGTTAAATTTGCCTTATTCCTGCCAGAAGTTTGGGGAGACAAGAGACTCCTTTTCTTTTGTGTTCCCTCTGTCTCTTTTACGTAAAATAGGGTAAAATAGGTGGTGTTTCTGATGAGAACCTTGTTGGTATTTCCCTGGATGTGAACGTGCTCCATCCATTGATAAAATGCAAACACTCAGGTTTTTGTTTTCTTGTTTACTTGGTAACCTCTTCCTTAACCTACTGCTAAAGTTATCTCTACATCCCACTATAGCAGCATTTGCAAGCCTTCTGAGAGTTCTATGGCAAGACTGTGATCTGTGAAGTTCAGTAGGGATTCCAGAAAGCTTTACCCCATTGGGAGGCCAAACTCTTTGATTTTTTTTTAAACTAGGTTTAGATGACAGATTTTTTAAAAGTTTTGTCTTTGGCATCATCAATAGAGCATACTAAACCTCTAATGAACCTCCCAATTTTTTGTCTTTGGCCATTTGGAGAGGGGAGGATTTTCAAAATCATCAGACCATAGGTCCTTTTCAGTTTTTTCTGTAGTTAGTTACTGTACTCTCATATTTTACTAGAGGTAAAAATCAAACAATAAAAACAGATTGGTAGCACATTTGATTCTTTCTTTGGAAATCACTTTAAATATATTTCTGTATTATCATTTTCAAATCATTATTTATTTGGCATCTAAAACATGCAGCAATCTCTTACTGACAGAGATACTTAAGAGCTAACAATTTACTTCTGTCACAGAGTAAAATTTCTCAACTGAACTTTCTCCCTCAAAAAATTATATTGATTTTGTTCTTTTGTGCTAAAGGGGGTATATAATAAGGTTTCATCTACTAGACATACTCAAATCTTAACTTAAAACATTGTCCATACAGAACGAGTTTTCATTTTGTTATCTGCAGAAAAATTTATTTTATTCTGTTTGCAAACTAAAATTTTTTCACAATAAGAAGCTTTTAGGAAAAGCAGTATTGGGAGTGGAGAGATGATTTGATTCCTAGCACCCGCATGGCAGTCAACAACTGACCTAATTCCAGTTCCAGGGAATCTGATGCCCTCTTCTAACCTCTGTGGGCATTGCATAACAGAGATACACTTACAGACATGCAAGTAACATACCCATACACATAAAATAAAAATAATAAATTATTAAGAAAAGCAATAATGAGGCTGGAGAGATGACTCAGCAATTAAGATCACTGGCTGTTGCTCTGAGAGAACCCAAGTTCTGCTTCCAGAACCCACATGACCTCTAACAATTCCACAACTCCAATTCCAGGAGATCCAGTGCCTTCTTCTGGCCTGCCTGGTACACTTCTATGCCTACAGGTAAAATACTAATATCAGAAAAATAAATAGATAAATTAAAAAAAGAAACAATAGCTTCTCATAAATTTCCCAGTATCTATTGTGGGGTGAGTGTGTGTGTGTGTGTGTGTGTGTGTGTATGTGTGTGTGTGTGTGTATGTGTGTGTGTGTGTTTATGCTTATACACCAAGACAAGTTACATGAATACTAAAGACTTCCAGGGCATTTCCTTTTGTTGAGAATTCAGGGATTGGCAAGGATTCTTATGAACTGCTGGTCATCACAATTCAAAGAGTTTTCTCCATAGCAAGGAAGAGTTGATAACTGGATAGACATGATCTATGCAAAGCTCTTACCTTCTTCCTTGAGCTAGTTAGCAACCTGCCTCATTGGAGACTGACAGTATCTGTCCATCTCTTCTTAACTTTTTACAACTATCCTAGGAACTCAAGTCTGGGACAGCCCACACCTTCCTTCTCTCAACCTAAAAGCATTTGGAAAATGCTTAGATCACAGTGTGAACTAATGCTAACAATGTAGTTATTAGAGACTTCAGCTTGTCTTCAGATTACTAATTGATATAGCTGACAATCAAGGCAATATCAGCATGTTTTCACAATTCATGGCTATTCTCAAGTTTATCAAGCATTCAAAGTAAATATTTCCTACTGCCACCATCCACTGCAGTTTCATATTCAGTATTATCACCATTGCTAGGTGATTGACAAACAAGTGAAGAACCCATTCTGATTTTCTTCTCATCTGAACTAAATATAACAAATTTTATTCACAATTTCTTAAATTCTGAAAATGGCTTTTGCTAGGGTTTGAAAGTGTTTAGCAAAATTCATTCTTTGAAACATTCATTAAGAGGCAGGGCCTTTAGAAGAAGACAAAAATCTAGAGCGCTGTACTTTTATCAGTGGAATTAGTGACTTTATAAAAGGGTTAAAGAGAACCCTTGGGTCTTCTTGTCCTTAATTCTTTCATTATGTGATGACACAGGTTTCTGTCTGCCATTTTCCAAGTAGAGACCAGGCCCCAAGACACCATACTTTCCAGGATCTTGATATTTAGCTTTCTAGCTTTCAAAACTCTGAGAAATAAAATTCTATTATTTATAAATTACCCAGTTTATAGAATGTTTTATACAGTGACAACAATAGACTAGGACACCTTTCAAGTTAGATTATCTGCAATTCTCATAGTCTCATAGTCTCATAGTCTGTATTAAAAATGAGGGCGGAATGGTAACAGTATTTAATGTAGGACTGCTCAAATATGATAAACAAAATGTTTAGGTAAATGGCTGAGTTTTTGACACTAGCTAATAGTAAATAAATGTTGGCAATTATTATTGATTGGGTCCTCACTGAATTCTCAGTTGCTATTTCTGCCCAGCAATTCTCATTCACAATCACAACTTGTTAAAAGTTCGACCAGGGGACAGAGAGGTGACTCAGTGGTTAAGAAGTCTAGCTTCTTTTGCAGAGGACTGGGGTTCAATTAGCACCCACTGTTCTTAGAGGTTCACAGTCATTCACAACTGCAGTTCCAGAGCATCCAGAACATCTCTGTGGGCATTGCATGCATGGGGTACCATTATCTACATGCAGGTAATTTTGAGTGTTTACTCATGGAAAAAAAATTAAAAATAAACAATTTTTTTTTAAGTCGGACTAACTTAGTAGCACTGTGCTATTCATTTGAGAACAAAACACAGGAAAACACAATCAGGGATAACCCTTTCTAATCCTAAACACAGACATTTAGGGTGATTATACTTAACAGATGTCACAAGCAGCACCAAAGTGCTATCTTTTTCATTCATCTCCAGGAGATGGGGATGATCTAAGGCTTCAGATTCTCTGCCATAGTGATATTTCTGGCCTTTCATTCACAAAACTAATAAACATCGGTCAATATGGTATGACATAAGGGACAAAAAAATCAGAATGTAATAAATATTGAAGCAAATGCATAAATATCATAAAAGTAGGATTTTTTATGTAGCAATCTTTTCTGCTTTTCCATCCTGTAATTTTGAAGCAGTGTGTTCTAACAGAAGAAGAGTGCCCTCTAGTGTTTTAATCACAGAGGAACAATTACATAAGCAATTCATGCCTCACCTAAAAGTATATTTCTTAGCTTATCAACTAAATGTTATTTTATGCATACAGACTGAATATTGGTAACAAAATAAATGAGTAAAATATATTAATACAGAATATTTGGAAATCATCTTATTTTTAGTGTACTTTTTTGTTATCTTGAGCATAAAAAAGGGTTTTATTAAAGATAAGAGGAAACATTTCTGTGTCTGTGATCCAACTAAAAGACTTTGCTCGTTTTTCTCTAAGGTTAACACAAGTTTACGAAGGGTATATATTTATCAACAATGTTACAGATGTTAAAAAATTTTGAGAGATAAAAATATATTTTTTCACAAAATATTGATTGGATATTACATTCCCACTTCAAATTAATTCTTCCAGGGGCCGATTAATCAGATTACACCAAGACCAAATGCAAATAACTTTAATGTATTTAAAACATTTACCAAATGTGCTTATAATTTCTATATCTTGTTTACTAGAATGAATGATACTTTCCTGTACATCAAGTCTTCTTCCTCTTAGAGTTTACTTGAGAGATTTACAGAGGCGGGATGCTGTGAAACTGCCCTACACATACCCTCCAGCATCTGGACAACAAAAGGAATGCCATGTAGATTGCATGGACAGGTGATTCTTTACCCATACAGGGTGCTCTGTGATAAGCTTGTGTTACTGCACCCTAGCTCCCACCTCTTCACTGTGTCACTTGTTTCCAACTTCCTCCTCGTCTCCCCAACACCTAAATCTACCAAACTCAAATCTCATCCTCAGTAGCTCAGAATATGCTTATGTTATATTTTCAGGTTCATCTTTATGAAGTTAGATGAGAAAGGTGAGCCACGTGCCAACCCTGCTGGGGTCCTTATGTTGAAGGATTAGGATGCAGAAACAAAGAGTGTGTATGGACACGGGCAAGACCACCATGTACAACTAAGGAGAGAAGCCCAAGAAGAGGTGAATTCTGATGACACCTTGGCCTTGGACTTAGAGTTTTCAAGTCTGTGATGACATACACTTATGATGTTTGAGAAATCTAATTTGTTTGAATTTGTTAGGATAGTCCCAGAAAATTCACATATTCTTGAATTTTCTTTCTGTCCTCAGTGTAAAAAATTGAATTTCACTTTACTCAGAGTATGATTTCTAAATTAGTTCTCTGAGTATTGAAAAGGGAGTTTAAATGTCAAATGTCAATTAATAAACAGTACACCTGCATCAGAGGAACAAATAAAGGTCATAATTTTTATTAATTGTATTATGACTTTTCTCCATCAGTACAGGGTCTAATTATCTTGCATTTCTTCCTGTCTTTCTCTAGGGCAGTCACATTGTCCTCTACTTGCCAACATGACATAGGAGCATTGAGCAACCAGAGACAGAGAGGACAGTAAATGTCTCACCTTACACTAGATGAAGTCTCAGTTACATGTACTTCAAAAAGCACATCTTAATGTGCAGATAGTATAAGGGAGTTGTAGTTGTATGTATCAACCATACATACCAAAAGAATCAATTGTAACTAAGCTGAACTAGAGAGAAATATACTTTTATACCAGTTATTTGATATTTTATTATAATAAAGGTAAAAATAATTCAGGGAATTTTCACTCATATTTTAGTTATAAATGCAAAGACATCAAACAATTTTTTATGTATTTAATCAATTTTCCTGAGTCACCATTTTTTGTTTTGTTTTGTTTAGACAGGATCTCCCTATAACCCTGGCTGGTCTAGAACTCACTATGTAGACCAGGCTGCTCTGGATCTCACACATTCTCAGAGATCTGCCTGCTTCTGCATTCTGAGTGCTGGGTTTAGATGTACACCAAAAACACCTGACTTCAAGCAAGTATTTTTAAAAAATTTTTTATTGAATTTTTGTGTATTTTATATAGAACATCTCAATCAATCTTAATCATCTTTATACCTCCTTCCCCACTGCAAGCCAATAGTTTCAAGCAGATTTGTTGCCTAGGTACAAAGTGAAATAATACTCATTTATTTGTTCTTCTAATTTTCTCATTAAAAAAAGAATCAAATACTATTCAATTTGTAATACAGTGTGCATATGTTATCATTTGATTTGTCTTAGAGAAAAGTACCTGGTGCAGTAGGTGGTCAGAGAATGTTTTAAATTTTAAAAATGTGCTTTTGCCCTCTCTTCTGTGTGCATGCTTGCACGCATGTATGTGTTTGTGTGTTTCTTTTCTACTGTGGCTGTGCTCATAGTGTTAGTCCTAATGTATAAAAGCTTCAGAAAAGTTTCCACCAAAACTAAATGCTTAATATAATGAGAAATGGAAAGTATTATACCCTTTCATAAACCTGTTTCTGCACTCATAACATGTCACACCAAATGCATGCATTTTATAGGACATTCTTGGGCTGGGAAGACACAATTATGCTAAAGCAGGTTTACTTAGAGTATAATTAATTCAGAACCCAAGGTGCATATAATGTGCACGAAGAATAACTTCCACAAGTTATGTTGACATGAAATGACAAATGATTCATTTAATTTTCCTACGCAATTAATGAACAGTGAAAACTCAGAAACTTTGAATATAAACAACACTGATTTCTCAGACTTGTTCATTCTGTTTGGATGAGTTTAGCATCTGCGGCTACAGAAGGTGGAAAATGTGGCTAGCTCATCACACAATGCTGTTTTGACAAGACAATGTATGTATTTTTTCAGATTATCATTTTATTTTTTATATTTTATTTATTTATTTTTAATTTTATGTGTATGAGTGTATTGCTTGTATGTATGTAAATGCACCCATGTTCTGCAATGCTCACCAAGGTCAGGAGGGGGTGTCTAATTCCCCTGGAACTGGAGTTAAGGATAGTTATTATTAGCCTGAGTACTCTGAAAGAACAGCCAGGGCTCTTAACCACTGAGCCATGCCTCCAACCTCTTATCATCGTTTTAAAAGTGCAGTCGCTAGGTTTCTGACTCATTGTTCATAAGTAGGATGATTACATTAAAGTGCATATACAGAGTATCTTAACATTGTGCAACAAGATCTCGGGTTCATTTTTCTTGAAACACGGAGCATAATTTCCACTTTACGTATGAACTACAAAACTTCAGAACTTTTAAACATTCATGGATTGAATCCATTTTAGGCGTTTATGTTTGCACAGGGAATTGAAAGTAAGCATTTTTTTCTTGTCATTTGAAGTGTTTATAAGGTATGTACTCTTTTATTCTTCCTTATGTTCTTTTTCTGTTCCTGTGATAAAACACAGCGACCCAGGGAATTTACAAAAGGAAGGGTTTATTTCAGTTTAAAGTCCCAGAGGACTCAGAGTCCATCATAGTGGGGGACATGACGGCAGGATGTGGCGAGAGCAGAAAGAGGAGAGCTGGAGTACACAGCTTCAGCTGGAACAGGAAGTAGAGAGCTACTGGAAATTGGACAGGGCATAAAAACTCTCAAAGCCGTTTACCAGGATCTGCCTCCTTCAATGAGGCCACACCTCCTAAAGCCTCCAATTTGTTAAACAAAAATGCCTGAGGAGTTTTCTACTTCTAGAAAACCATAGCATAGACAAGCTGTTGATAATATGGATGAAGTGAGCCTGTTCCCACAATAGGCAGCAGCCAAACCTGACAGTGGTGTTGGAGTGGTGCTGGCTTGAAAGGCATGAAAGATGCAAGAATGAAGGGGTCATCCGTCATTCCTCCACAGTTTCAGAGAGTTGCCAAGGCCAGGCAGTGTGCAGTAGGAGCATCTCTTCTTAAAAGGATGGAAGACTCTGATGGGCCATTGCATGAGGCTATGAAAGTGAAGCCTGGTCGGCAGTAGAGACCCCAAGAAGATGTTGGAGACCCTAGAACCATGAAGCATCTACCAAGGAGAGTGGTTTGAGCCCATGAGAGACATGTGTGTTGCACTCCGCAAAACACAGGGCCTGAGCCATCTAAACACATTGGGAGTAAAGTCCTAAAAATCAGACATGGAGCTACTGGATCTAGTATTTGCTCCACTTAGTACTTTCTTAGTATGCCCAATTCCTCCATTTCAGAATGTGACTATGTATTGGGTCCTATTGTATGATGAAGTATGAAATTTGTCTTTTGATTATATAGGGGCTTATAACAGTTAAGAGATTGCCTTAAGTTTCAGAAGAGACTTTGGACTCTGGACCTTGAATAGTATCAAGACTGGTAAAGACTATGGGGACTTCTGAAGATACACTAAATGCATTTTGCATTTTATGTGATCATGAGCCTGTGGTGGCCAGGGAGTGGCATGCGGTGGTTTGAACAATATCCCTCATAGGCTGTAAATATCTGAAACAGTATTCATGGTTGGTGGCGCATTTTGGGAGGCTTTAGGTGGCATAGCCTTGCTGGAGGAAACGTATCACTGGGAGCAGGCTTTGAGCATTCTTAAATCTTGCTGGGTTTTCCTGTGGCTCTCTGCTTCCCAGCCTGCCTGAAGATCTGAGTACTTAGCTTCACGACCCAGCCATCTGTGCCAGCACACCTTGTCACCATGATGGACTCTTGCCCCCTAGGAGCCTTAAGCTAAATAAACTCTTCCTTCTGTAAGTTGCCTTGATCACGGTGTTTTATCACAGCAAAAGAAAAGTAACTAATACAGGGATCAATGTAATATTTATTGTGTTTTGCCCCAGAAATTATAGATTTTCCTCTTTGAATTGGTATTATCAATCATTTTCTTTACAATTCATTATTTGCTTCTAAATTAAAAAGAACGTTTTCCCATGTGTGGAAGAAGTATTTTCTATTAAGCTTTGTAGCTTAATTTGAGAACGTATTTTAGATTAATAATAACAAAAAAGTTGTGAGTTTGAGTTTTCGGCATGTTAACACCCTCCTCTTAACCTTTCTTCCCAAACTTTGTGCGATTGGATTTCTCTTTGAATTCTCAGTAAAAAAAAAAAAAAAAAAAAAAAAAAAAAAAAAATATATATATATATATATATATATATATATATATATATATAGAGAGAGAGAGAGAGAGAGAGAGAAAATTCATTTACTCTTTTGAATCTGTTAATTCTATTTCCAGAAAAAGAGGAGTTGAGAAAATGATGACTCTGGCTCCAAAAGTTTTATTCTTTAAACACTACTTTGTTACTAATTTGTTTAATGCTCTAGTCGTATTTCAACTATTTGAAATATTTATATGTATTTAAAAATAGACCCAATTATATTTCAAAGGTCCCAATAACAAAGAATCATCTTATTTTCTGTCATACTTATACAAAATTCAATAACTTATAAAACACATAGCTACATCATCAAGATATCACAGAAAAGGTAGGCCACAGTCAAGCTTTAAAGTGGTATTTTAATCATCTGTAATATGGGGTAAAACAAACCTTTCTAGTACTTCAAGGAAGAGATTAAGAACTAACGATTCATGGTTCACATTCAGGCCTCCTTTCTTTATGTAGAAAATAGCAGATCTCGCTAAGCCTTTCATTTGTTGTCTCTGGTGTTGTTCCAAACAGTGACAAAGGCTGAGAAGTGACAACCGAGGCCATATGAAGTGCCAAATCTAATCTAAAATGTTAACTATCTGAACCTTTTTTTCTGTCACGTGTTCTTTGTGCCTAGTTTGACCGCCCTCCCCCTCCTCCCCTATGCTCCCTTCTCCTCCTTGCTCTTGTTACTCCTCTTCCTCCCTTCCTCTTGCCAGTCTCTTTTGTGCCTGTTTTGATGTAATAAATGGTTTTATAAGTGTATGTAAAATTTAGTAACCAAGGACATTCAATATTTATCATTCTGAATCTAATTTTGCCTAAAACTATGATCTCCAGTTGCATCAAATTTCCAAAAAATAATGAAATTTCTTCACATTTATAGCTGAATAAAATGCCATTGTGTATGTGTGTGTGTGTATATAACATTTTCTTTATTCATTAAAAAACTGTTTATGTGAATATTGCTGCAGTCTACAAGGCTGTGCAAATATCTGCCTGGTGTTTTGTCTTAGCATTTTTTTAATGCGTATATAAATAGTATATCTGGGTCACGTGGTAGTTCTGACTTTACTTTCTTGAGAAAACTCTACACTTATTTCTGTAATGACTAGATGAGATTTTATCCCCACTATCAGTTTATGTTCTTGTTTCTTTTTTATATATACTCTATTATTTTTTATGTTATGTGTATGAATGTATTGCCTGCACATATTTAAATGCACCCATGTTGCGCAGTGTCCATGGAGGTCTGAAGAGGGTGTCAAATTCCCTGGAACTGGAGTTACAGACAGTTATGAACCTCTATGTGGGTGCTAGGAATTGAACCCAGGTCATCTCTCCAGCCCCATGTTCCCTTTTCTAAACACACTTGCCAACATTTGTTGTTTGCTTTCACTATCATAGCCATTCTGGATGGGGTGAGATGGAATTCAGCCAGGTAGGTTTTAATTTGCACTTCCCTGATGACTAAGAATGCTGAATATATTTTATGTGTGCTTAGTTACTATTTTTACTTCATCTTTGGAGATCTATTTATTCATTAGTTTATATCATTTATTGAGTGGATTATTTTATATTTTTGTTTATTTTAAATCTTTAAAACAATTTTGTACATGAGCACTATATTTTTTATATTTTAGAATTCAGTATTTTAATTTTTTTATGTGTTCTGTATATTAATCTTTCATAAGATTTATAGCAAATGAACATTTTTCCCATTCTCTATGCTGTCTCTTCACTTGATTAATTATTTCCTTTGCTGTGCAGAAACATTTTAATTTCCTGAAATTTCATTTTATCAGGTCTAATTCTTGGGATTTTTAAATAGCTACTGGAGTCCTTTCCAGATGGCCCTTGTGTGTGCTCATACTTAGAAGTGTCTCGTTGTTTTGCTGTAATAATTTCAGTGTTTTAGGAATTACATTAATGTCTTCGATCTGTTTTGTATTGAGTGTTGCTCAGGGCAAGAGAGATACTTCTGGTTTCATTTTTCTATGTGTGGATATCCAGTTTTCCCATAAGCATGTTTGTGTTTTCTCCAATATTGCTTTTGGTATCTTAGTCAAAAAAACGGGGTGGGTTAGCTGTGTGGGTTTAATTCTGTGTGCTACATTCGATTTATTTACATGTCTGATTTTGTATCCATACGATGTTATTTTGTTAGTATGGCTCTGTAGTATAGCTTGAAATAAAATATTGTGATGTCTTCAGCTTTGCTGTTTGTGCTGAGGCTTGATTTGGCCACTGCACACCTTCGTGTTTCCATACAAATTTTAAGAGGTTTTTTTTTTTTCCATTTTTATGAAGAATGTCATTGAATATTTTGAAAATTTTTGTGCTGTGCTGTGCATGTATGGTACATGTGTGTGTGGTGTGTGTACATAAGAGTGTGAATGTGAGACACAAGCATGTGGCCATGCATGCGCATGCACATCCCAGAGGAGAGCATCTTAAGTCCTCCTCTACCACTCTTCGCTTCCATCTGTCAACCGAACCAACTTGGCATTTCAGTCAGGCTGACTGACTCCCTGGATTCTCCTGTTTCATTCCTAATGCTGAGGCTACAGGCATATGCAGCCATGCCAGGCTTTTTACCTTGGTGCTGCAGATTTGAACTCAGGTTCTCAAGCTTGTACAGCAAGCATTCCTTCCCACTGAGGCACATCTCTAGTCTGTCATTGGAGTCTTCATGGGAATTTTGTTGAATTTGTTGATTGCTTTCAATAATATAATTGTTTTTGCTGTTAATCCTATTGTACGAGCACAGGAGGGCCTTTCATCTTCTAGTGTCTTCCTTTTCTTTTCTTAACTGTATGTGTTTTATTTTTATTTTATTATTATAAATTTTTTGTTAAGAAGGTCTTTCACTTCCTTGATTAAGCTTCTTCATAGGTATTTCATGCTATTTTATTTTGAAACTGCTGTGAATGGTATGTTTTTCCTGAATTATTTCTGAACATGCTTATAATTGGTATATATAAAACTCCTGATACGTGTATGTTGATTTTTTTATAAGTTCTAGGAGTTTCGTGGTTTCTTCAGGAGTTTCTTCAAGGTCATTTTGCACAGGATCTTATGGTCTAGAAACAGGGATAATTTGACTTCTTCTTTTACTATTTGTATCTTCTTTGTTTCTCTTGTCTTCCTGCTTTAGGTAAAATTTAGCCCAACAGTGATTAAGAATGGAGAGAGTGATGTTGGGCATTACAGGGATGCAGGCCTTTAATCCCATCATTCAGGAGGCAGAGGGAAAGGCAGGCAGGCAGTTCTCTGAGAGATCTCTGAGGTTAGTTTGGTTTAAATAGAAAGTTCCATGCCAGCTGCGACTACAGTGAGACCCTGACTCAAAAAGACAACAAAAAAAAAGTGTTCATGCTCTTTGTGTATTTTAGGGAAATTTATTGAGGTTTTTCTCCATTTTTCCATCCTTACATTCAATTCCAAGAATGAAGTCCACTGGGACATAATAAATGATTTCTTTAATATATAATTGAATTTAGTTTGAAAGTATTATATATCAAGAACTTTTGCATCAGTGCTCAGTGAGATTGGCTTCTTTTGTGCTTTTCCAGTCTAGTTTTGGCATTATGGTAATACTGATTTCATCAAATGAGCATGGTTGCATTCCCTCACTATCTATTTATGTTATAGTTTGAGGTGCATTAAATTTAATTACATGTCACTGATTCAACAGACAATCCATTTGAGTGAGGGCTCTTTTGGTTGGGAGATTTATTTTTGTTGCTCCTTCAATCACACTGTTTATCAGAAATTATTAAGTTGTTTATATCTTTTAAATTTAATTTTGGTAAGTCATATGGGTCTAGAAATGTACCAATTTCTTCTAGAATTTCCAATTTATTGGGATATATGCTTTTCAAAGGGTGACCTAATGAGCCTCTGAATGTGGTCCTCTTCTATTTAGTGTCTCCCTTTTCCTGTTCCTGTCCTTGAAATCTTGGAATGTAGCATTCCAGGTATTTACTTTTTTATTATTTTTATTGAATCATTGTGAATTTCATACAGAACATCTCAACCATCTTTGTATCTGCTTCCCCATTGGTACCCCTTTATATCCCCCAACAGGAATCCATACATTCTTTCATCTGTTTTAAGGTCTATTTTGTCAAGTTAGTGTCCCCAAATGACCTCTGCGCAGGTTCACCCACTGAGGTCTAGTCAGCCTATCCCTCACACAGGACTCAGGGACCATTGTGGAAGAGGGGATAAAAAGATTGTAAGAGTCAGTAAGGAGGTATATGACTATATGAAAATGGAATCTTACAAGCTCTTGAGATCCTGGTCATATGAACCTACATCAATGATGTCAGCATGCTCAAGAGCCATGCAAACTCAAGTAGACAAAAACCCAGCATTGGGAAATGGGCAGCATACCCCAATCTTTGCTGAAGAACTGTTTCTTGTTTTAAGAATTTTTCTGAAAATCTGCACTTGTTTTGATGGGTTTTCCTTTCTCTATGATGTAATGCTTTTTCTTTTCACTTCCAATATTCCTTCTTCTTAATATTACTTAATGTTCCAACAATGATATGATATTTTTTGGAGACAGTCTTTCTTATTATTGTGTGTTTAATGTGCTAAATGCTTCTGGCACATGGGTAGCCATCTGCCTAGTTTGGAAAATTTTCTATGATTTCATTCAATATATTTTCTATATCATTAGCTTCAAATAATTTTAATTTTAGAGAATTTCATACAGAGTATTGTCTTTACATTATATATATCCCTCCCAGTCACCCACCAGTTCATAGGTTTTCATACTACCTGTCAATTTCTTGTTCTCTTTATTTGATTCTTATTGTTAGATATTCATACACTTATACATGCATATATATAAAATATAATGCACCCATGTATACATAATACACTGAGCTCATCTAATGATGCTCACATATACTTGTGTTTATGAATGCTCATTTGGGATTTGATAACCTCTCTAAACTACTTCCTGGAGAAAATCGATTCTCTCTCTCTTTCAGCATTCATTGATTGCCTGTAGTTCTTCATACTGAGGTGGGACGCTGTGAAACTTCCTCTGTTCATGTCAACTGACTTTGTCACTATGAAGATCTTGCTAGACTACTATATTGTGTCACTATGAAGATCTTGCTAGACTACTATATATCCTTTGTTGCAGCTTCCCTAAACTGTCTAGAATGCATTAACTAGCACAGAAGCAGATGTCTTGTCCCTCTGGCTCTTACTTCTTTCCACCCGCTCTTCTGTGATGTTCCCTGAGCCTTAGGTGTAAAGGCTTCCTTTTTTATTTTGTCACTTAGGTCTGTGAAGGTCATGATGCAGTGTGGGCCTTGGCAAGGTCACCTGCTATGAGAATTAAGGGAGTGGTTCTTGTGGTTATCTGCTATGAGGATTAAGGGAGTGGTCCCTGCATCTGTGGAGAACCTATACCCATCCGGAGATGAACCACCTCACAGGGGGTTGGCCAACCAAACTTATAAAAACCCCTGCATCCTTGAATAAATAAGTTTTGCTGTGGCTCACCATCCACATGCATTCTGCCCAACTCCCAGAGTTTGTGGCTTAACTCCACTCCTCTAACCCGTTCCACGGTGGGGAACCTGCGTCCCTCTCTCGGGCTGGCACCAAGCAGAGGACCCCAATGGGGCTGGGTGCTGCAAAGTCACCTATTCTCTGCATGTGACCAGTTGTATAATTTTGTAGAGGTTTACATCTGTTGCAAACAGAAATTCCTTTGATGGGTGGTGAGAAATCGTCTTGTCTGTAAATATAAGGATATGTATTTAGAATATATTAAGAGAGACTGTTGGTCTAGAGAAGTGACAGAAATAGGTTGTTCTCTAGAGTCTATGTTCTTTCCAGCCATGTGTACTTGGCTATATTTACAGTATCACACATGATTTCCCTCTTACTGAGCAGAGATAAAATCAAATAGATGCCAAGATAAAAGCGCCACTCCTGCACCAACAGAGACAGTTTGCTTTACCTTTTTCTCCTTTAGGACCATGGTTTAGATTTGATCTTTCAAAGATGTCCTAAAAACCATCTCTGTTCTCTTCATCCTTCTTTTTCAGTTTGTCATTGTCTGGATGCTTTAATTACCCACCTTGTCCTCAAACCCTGATATTATGTCCTCCTATTAACTGATTTATTTGACAAGGTTTGACAATGAGTTTATTTGATTTACTAAGTTTTTTTTTCCAAAGTTCCAGAATTTTCAGTATAATTAAGTCCATATTGCATTACATTGATGCTATTTGCATTCTCATTAAATCCATTCAGAAATGTATGTGTGTCTTCCTAGATTTTGTTGAGCCTTCTAGGACTCTTTAAATTATAATGTGATTCATTAATGTGGAATTAGAAAGTTTAGAGAGATTATGATACTTTTATTTCTTCACACTTCTTTATGTTTCTACATTAAGACAAGATTTTGGAGTTAGGTTATTGGCTTACTCCAATGATTTTGGAGCGGAAAGACAGCATGGTCGATATTAAGGTATTAGTTACTAAGACTGGAAATGGAAATGAAATAATCAAAGGCAAACGAGCAGTTTGGGTTTAGAGAGATAGTGAAAAATAGATGAGTGTAATGTCAGTAGAAGGGGGAAGAGCCAAAACATTGAAGATGCAAGGGCCTGTAAAATAGCTCTAAAGAAAGATGGAATGAAAAGATAAAGAGGTGGTGCAATGCAACGACAACCTAAAACAATCCCAATCCTTAGGACACTGAGGCAGAGAGAGCCCAACTGTAGACCAACCTGTATTGTTCTAGAATGCCTTTCAAGAATGAAAATAAAAGAATTACAAATATTTAAAGAGTACAAGGTAGGACAAAAATATGAAAGGAGATATTGAATAAATGAAATATACAAGTGGAGAAAAGTGGGCAGGGATTCAGCGATTAGATGTGCTCTCTGGTGATAACACCTTTGCCATACATGCGTCTGTGCAGCCTGCTGTGTGTGCAGGCATCCCAGGCCGCCTCTGTGAGGTCAACGGTGTCAGAACTGCCTCTGTACAAGTCGCTTACAGTCTATAGCTTAGACAAGATTTCCAATTCACAGAACACTGTGTGGTTGTGAAACAATGATTTTCCTTATTAGGAGGCATCTTTTGCACATTAGGTCTCATGGTGCTGCTCTGATTGCCTATAACAAGCATTCAATAAAGGACTTTTATCTTTAGAGCTGCTCAGCCAGTGACTTGCCAAGGCTCTTCAGAAAATTATTTCTTACCACTTTTCTGGTTCAGTGAAGAGAAGAGGAGAGAGGATTTTCCCAGGACTGCTTCTACCTCTCTTGATTTAGCTATGGCACACAGATCCTCCCCCAATCTCCTCCCCCCACCTCCTCCCTATCCTCTTTCTATTTTCCATTGCTTTTTTCTATACTAATTATTATTAACATTTCTCTTTGGGAGAGACAGATCAACGTAACCTGCCTCTCTCCCCTGGCCTTGCAACCCCAAAATCTCCCCAGGCCTTGCCACAAACACACAAAGTTCTCCACTCACAGTTAGGCAAATTCTAGATAGTTTACTTGGGCTTACTAACAGAGCAGTAGGTAAGGGGTCACTTGCAGAACACAGTTGCCCACCCTCCCCTCCACAAGTTACATTAGTAAATCTACGAAGTTTGGATCTTCCGATTTCAGGGTGAACAGATCTCAATGGCCCATGGGGGAGGGGAAAAAAGGGCCAGCCTCCTGGGGCCCCCAATTTAAATACTTTTAGCCCCTCCTCTTCTCACATCCAAGGCTAATGGACAGAGTGTGTGGGGCAAAGGACTTTCCCAGCTCCTTGTCTTTCTGCTCAAGGTGATCCTGGGTGATACCACTCTGGAAGGGGTGTTTGTCCACAGCTCATCAGGCTTTTCCCTTGGAGAATGAGTCCACTCTACAATACATGACACGTGTGTTTTTGTTTTCAACATCACTCAATTTGTAGGGTATCTACTTTCCCACTCTTCTAAGTTTGTTCACCAGAGTCTAATCATTTGTACACAGGTGTCATGTTTCATATCCAGGAATGTATCCCTTACAGAAATAAGTTTGTTGACCTCTGATGGGGTTTCAAAGGTAATCGACCTCATAGAAAGCTTTGATACTATTTCTGGAACGTATTTTCAGATAAAATATTTATTGTGAGGAGGAAAAAAAGATCTTTCAAACGTCATGGAGATCGATTGGAAACCGTATTTAAGAGACAGGATAGCTAGAGATTTCAGTCAATGTCTAATCATTTATGTGTACTCTTTCTGATTTTTGGTGTAGGCATTCAGAGCTTTAAATTTCCCTCTTAAGACTTCTTTTAAAGTGTCCCAGAAGTTTTGTTGTGCTGTCCAGAAAACTTTTCTTTCTTTCCTAATTTCTCCTTTGACTCGTTCATCATTCAGGAGTGTGTGGTTCTGTCTCTATGAGTCAGTGAAATTGATAAGGCTTCTTTCAGTGTTGATTTTAAGTTTTATTGCATTGAGGTCTGAGAAAATGAATGGAACTATTTCAGTATTTTGGATTTAATGAGGTTTATTTTGTGCCCCAGTATATGGTCAGTTTTGGAGAAAGTTCCAACAGTGCTGAATAGAATGTGTACTCTTTGGTATTTGGATAGAATGTTCAGTAGA
Organism: Eospalax fontanierii; assembly: GCA_035773235.1. Lineage (NCBI taxonomy): Eukaryota > Metazoa > Chordata > Mammalia > Rodentia > Spalacidae > Eospalax > Eospalax fontanierii. The sequence goes on along the minus strand of CM069524.1, from coordinate 69,747,577 downwards.
TGTCTGTTAAGGTCATTCAATATATGGTATTCTTTAATTAAGGTGTCTCTCTGTTTATTCTCTTTCCTGTTGAGTTTAAATGTCTGGTAGAATTTTGCTGTTAATTTATCTGGGTCTCAGCTTTTATCATTTGGGAGGTTTTTGTATTATTGTTTCAATTTTCTTATATGTTATGGGCTGTCAGGAACCATTTTTTTTTTTGTTTATGTTTTGAGGTTAAACATTCCAACCTGCAGAGAAGCTCCTTAAGCTCACGAAGTAAACAAGTCAAGAGCTTCTGGAAGTCCATGAAATTGACCAGGTTCACTAATTTGACTTCCTGCCTGAATTCCTGCGCTCTGGGTAGGGGTATAAATAGGTTGAGCAAAATAAAGTTGGGGCCTCAGTATTTCAAAGACTGTTCAGATAGAAAAGGTTCAAAAAAAAAAAAAAAGAAAGAAAACAAATGCAAATAAGATCTGGGATTGAACCTCAAGCGGAGGAGGAAAGCAAAGCTAAACCTTCCACTCACTGGAGGACCTTGTGGAACCTAAAATCAAGAGTCTTTAGATCCCAAAGAAAAATACAGAGAGGAGGAAGCTGTTAGGTATCTGAGAGAGGATGATTTTCCACCATTTATTGCCTGGCAAAGGCCAAGGCTGTGTTGAAGGAAGAATATTTAGAACAGTATATAAAAGATAAAAGAAAACTATATGCAGTCTTACAATTTCCAGTCATGGTTTATTCAGGAATGTTTGGTCTTTGCCCAAATTTTTAGCTGCATAGGATACAGTAATTAAAAGTACCAGATTAATGGAAGTTCGTGCAGTAACTACTATAGCTCAAATTATGATTGCTTCTCCCTTTAACCTGTATGGCTAGATTAGTGGCCTCTTACAGTTAACAAAATTCAGGCCATGGAGCAGTTCAAGAACAGCTGGAAAATTGTTATACAGAGCCTTCTAATTCACCAATTTTTGTCATAAAAAAGTCAGAAAAATGGAGGGTATTTAAGATCTTAGAAAGGTTAATGAAACAATAGAACTTTAAAAAATCAATTACAAAAAATAATGGCCCAAACCCAGTATTAATGTGGGGAAGAGGGCATGTTTGTGTTTTTCCACAGGATGCTGAGAATGCCAGGTGGCTGCCAGAAAGGCTGGTTCAATTCTCAGGGACTGAAAGAGGAAAAAGTGACATTGCTGTTGCTGTGGAATCAGTTCCTGATGACACACGGAGAGCTGTATTGGACTTACATAATAAATTCAACTATGCTGCTGATCTAGCCATATAGAAAGAAAAGGAGATTGCAATGATGGTGAATGATACTCAACTGACGGGACATCATTACATGGAAAGAATAACAGTAAATCGGGATTCTACTGCAGGGAATGCTGATAAATGAGAAAAAGGACTAAGTGCAGAACTTTGGTGATCAGATGACAGTTTCCCGCAGATTTATATAGGGAAAGAGGCAGCAGCCATGGACAAAGTCAAGGACGAGTGATAGCTTTCATAAGTCAACCCTATGTACGTTTGGACAGTTAACTATCGCTCATAATGGTACCAGGTTTGATGTTTTGTGTGTTCAATGTATTTCTTGTGTTTCAATGTAACTTGTTTAATTGCATTTCAGTCATTCCTGTGAGAATGAAAGTTATGGTCTTCTAGATTATGATTTCTGTAAATGTTACAAAACCTTCATATGTGGATTTGTTGAGTTCCGTGGGACTCAACATTTTGGGGGCTTGTCCGGGATTCCCACCTGCCTTGCCCAGCACCTGAAGACGCCAGGAGGTAAGATTTTGCCGGCTGTTTTTATTTTCTTTATTCTGTTCTTTTTTTGGTGGCCACCTTCGTTCGGTAGGGACGAGCGGTAGGGACTGACGAGTCCACCCGCTGTCCCGTAATCCTGGGGGACGCCCCACGGATTTGGTCAGGAGAGGGAGGGCGAAGAAGTGACGGGGGTTCGAGTCCCCTGGTGCCTTTGGATTGGAGTCCCAGGGCAAGTGACGGGGGTTTGAGTACCCTGGTGCCTTTGGGTTCGAGTCCCAGGGCAAGTGACGGGGGTTCGAGTCCCGCGGCACTCACTCAACATTTTCGTCCTCCCATCAGAGTTCCGGAATTTTGTCTTGGTCGCGATCTTTCCGTTTCATATAAGTGTAAAGTCTTTTTAGTTGTCTCTTCTGTCCGCTCCTGTCTTTACGAAGTGTGAAGTTTCTTTTTGGTTGTCTCTTCTTTCTCTTTCTTACTCTCTTAATAATTCTTGACATGGGGCAATCTCCATCAACGCCCCTGTCCCTAACCTTGGATCATTGAAGGGAGGTCCGTCACCGAGTGGGACGGCGCTCCTTAGAAGTAAAAAGGAGTAAGTGGCAGACATTCTGCCGGTCGGAATGGCCCACTTTTCAAGTTGGATGGCCTCCGGAAGGTTCTTTTAATCTGTCCATCATTTCTCAGGTAAAAACTAAGGTATTTGGCCACGGAACGGCAGCAGTCCATCCCAACCAGGTACCCTACATTGTCATCTGGGAAGACCTGGCAGAAGATCCCCTCTCCTGGATGCCGGCTGCATGGGTGGCCCGGAATCACACTTTTACTCCCCTGCAGCCTTCTCCTACTCCCCAGAGCTCCCTCTATCAAGTACTCGGTACTGAGACTAAACCCAGAAGGCCCAAGCCGGTCCTGGACGAGGCTCAGGCCCTAATAGATTTTCTTGCTGAACCTCCCTTACCGCCCATCCAGACCCCCGCCCCAAGCTCCTGCCCTTTCCGTGCCGGTGCCTCCCCTAGCGACTTCCCCGGACTCCACCTCCGCTGATCATGGAGGTCCTGTCTTGAGCCCTGTGGCAAGCCGCTTACGTGGGAGACGCCAGGAGGTTTCACTTTTTCCCTTACGAGCCATAGATGGTCCTGATCATATGGTCATGCAGTACTGGCCCTTTTCCACCTCGGACCTATATAATTGGAAAACCTATAACCCCCCTTTCTCACAAGACCCAGTGGCCCTCACTGGGTTAATAGAATCCATCTTGCTGACCCACCAACCCACTTGGGATGGTTGCCAGCAGCTTTTGCAGATCCTCCTGACTTCTGAGGAGAGACAGCGAGTCCTCACGGAAGCCAGGCGGAATGTTCCTGGAGCTGACGGGTCCCCAACCATCCTGCCCAATGAGATTGATGCTGCTTTCCTCTTGGACCGCTCCGACTGGGACTACAACACGCATGCTGGTAGGGAACGACTTCGTCTCTATTGCCAGGTACTCCTAGCCGGTCTCAAAGCTGCTGGCCCCCTTGTCTTAAAATGGTCGCAGCTACTGCAGTACTACTTAAGGACTCTAAAAAGCTAACTTTAGGACAGCACACTGTCATCATAGCACCTCATGCCATCGAAACCATAGTCCAGCAGCCTCCAGATCGATGGATATCAAATGCGCGCCTCACCCACTATCAATCCCTCCTCCTGGACACTGAGAAGGTACGGTTCGGGGCCCCTCATCAGCTTAACCCAGCCACTCTTCTTCCTGAAGCAAAGATGGACGGTCACCATGACTGTCAACAGATTCTAGTAGAGACTCAAGGGACCCGACTAGACCTGCAGGACCGGCCCATGCCTGGGGCCGAGGTAAATTGGTTTACTGACGGTAGTAGTATGGTGGCAAATGGCCAACGGATAGCTGGGGCGGCTGTAGTGGACCAAGAGGGAGAAACTGTTTGGGCCGAGTCATTAGCTCCCGAAAATTCTGCCCAGAAGGCAGAGCTGATAGCTATGATCCAGGCCCTTAAGTTGGCGACAGGAAAGACGGCTAACATATATACTGGCAGCCGATACGCCTTAGCCACAGCCCACATTCATGGTGAGATCTATAAAAGGAGAGGACTTTTAACGTCAGAAGGAAAGGACATTAAAAACAAACCTGAGATCTTGCAGCTACTGGAGGCCCTTTTCCTGCCAAAGAGACTTAGTATCATCCATTGTCCTGGGCGCTAGAGGGAATAGGAGGGCGGATGAAATGGCCAGAGAAATGGCCCTAAGAGGTGCAGGCCTCATCCCCACACTAGTAGTCCAGGAGCAGATCTGGCCCCAATATGTTTACAACCAAAGGGATGAAAAAATAGCCAAGAAATTAGAGGCTAAATATAACCAAGGCATCTGGGAACTGGAAGGCAAGCCCTTACTCCCCTTGGACAAAGCAGAGGAGTTATTCAGGACCGTCCACCGACTGACCCACCTGGGCCCACGAAAAATGCATCAACTATTTGATAACCACAAACTTGACTACATGATTCCCCAAAAATCGGAACTTATTCGGAAGATCACCAGCAATTGCACCCCCTGCGCCCAAGTAAACGCCTCTCATCCCCCCGACCTTACCGGGGTACGCGCTAGAGGACATCGCCCAGGGGTCCACTGGGAAATAGACTTCACGGAGGTAAGACCAGGCCTCTATGGTTACAAATATCTTCTAGTGTTTGTAGACACCTTTTCAGGATGGACTGAGGCATACACAACCAAGAAGGAAACGGCCCGGGTAGTCGCCAAGAAACTCCTGGAGGAGATTCTTCCCCGTTTCGGGCTGCCCCAGGTAATTGGGTCAGACAATGGACCTGCGTTTGCCTCCCAGGTAAGTCAGGTAGCGGCCAGGGCATTGGGGATTAATTGGAAATTACATTGTACTTATCGCCCCCAAATTCAGGCCAGGTAGAAAGAATAAATAGAACAATTAAAGAGACCTTGACTAAATTAAAATTGGAGACTGGCTCTAGAGACTGGGTCCTCCTACTTCCCCTAGTCCTGTATAGGGCCCGTAACACCCCTGGGCCCCATGGATTAACACCATTTGAGATTTTATATGGGGGACCTCCACCTCTTATTGCGCCCCCCCAATATTGAGGTCCCTCTGCAGGCTTCCCCTTCTTTATTGATGCACTTACAAGCCCTCAAGCTTATCCAGCAGGAAATTTGGAAACCACTGGCTGATGCTTACCAGGCTCCCAGCCCGAGCGTGATTCCTCACCAGTACCAACCTGGGGACCAAGTGTGGGTGCGGAGACACCAGAGAACCTGGAACCTCGGTGGAAGGGACCCTACACGGTGCTCCTCACGACTCCCACAGCGGTGAAGGTTGACGGAATCGCTACTTGGATCCACGCATCTCACGTGAAACCGGCCAGCAAGGAAGAGACTTCGGACCCGCAGCAAAAGAATGGAAACTACAACGCACCCAAAATCCTCTCAAGATAAGACTGTTAAAATGCTAATTATTTTATGCTTCAATTTCTTTTTTATTGATGGAGCAGCTGCAGGGGCCTCCCCCCACCAGGTTATGAACCTAACCTGGCAAGTGCTCACTGCCCGGGGAGAGGTTGCTTGGGCTATCAGTGGTAATCATACTCTCAATACCTGGTGGCCTAGCCTCTACCCTGACCTCTGTCGGCTGGCGGTTGGAGCCACCTGGGATGTACAGGGATTGGAAATGAACAGCCCTGTTCCTCAGGCCGAAACAGGACCTGTCAGCACAACTGACGTGGGATGCCGTGGGCGATCCACTAGGTCCAAATTAGTTTTCTATGATTTCTATGTTTGCCCAGGGTTTCATCGGCCTCGTCACATAACTCCTAAGTGTGGGGGCATGGGGGACTTTTACTGCGCAGCTTGGGGTTGTGAAACCATGGGGGAGGCGTACTAGAATCCCCATTCCAGTTGGGATTACATCACAGTAAAGGCCAATTACTCCAGGCCTGATTGGGGGGCAGTTAAAATAACAGCAGATGGAGGACAGAGATATACCCGGACAGAATATGGAAACGAAACTCATGGGGCCTGGTGTAACCCCCTTAACATTAGTTTTACTGCCCAAGGAAAAGCTAAAACTGACTGGGTGGGAGGATATCAGTGGGGATTAAAAATATATAAACAAAATTATGATATAGGCCTTATTTTTAAAATTAAATTAAAAGTACAGCCCTTGCCGACTGAGGCTGTAGAACCTAACCTTATGTACACCCAGAGCAATTCCTCCACGGAGAACTGACTTCTACAATTAGTGCAAGGGGCCTTCTTGGCTCTAAATGAAACCCAGCCCAATAGAACCCAGTCTTGCTGGCTTTGCCTCACCGCACGTCCTCCATTTTATGAGGCAATTGCTCTCTTAGGTAATTTTACTAATAGCACTGCTCCCCCTCCGGCCTGTGCCTCTACAACCCCCCACAAGATAACCCTCCCTCAGGTAGGAAGCTCGGGCTTCTGTGTGGGAAACATTCCCCCCACCCATAATCCCTTTGTAATTGGACTCAAGGCATCATTACGGGAAATTACTATCTACTTCCCCCCAATAATACCTGGTGGGCGTGTAGCACAGGTCTAACCTCATGCATACATGGCACCGCCTTTAATCAAAGTAAGGACTATTGCGTCCTCATCCAGCTGGTACCCTGGATCAGATACTATGAAGACAGCAATATGATGGCCAAAATGGGACCTTTGGTCCGGGAGACCCAAGAGCCCGTCACTGCCCTAACGGTAGGACTATTATTGGCCACCAGCATTGGGGTCTCAGGACTGGCTGTCGGGTCCTCCAGTTACTTCCAGATGCAGGGAATGTACCAGCTCCAGGTGGCCATAAATGAAGACCTACAAGTATTAGAAAAATCCATCTCTCTTCTTGAGCAATCTCTAACTTCCCTCTCTGAGGTTGTCCTACAGAATAGACGGGGACTAGACCTCATTCTTTTAAAACAAAGTGGGCTTTGTGCCACCTTAGGGGAGGATTGCTGTTTTTACACAGACCATTCTGGGGTCATTAAGGACTCCATGACCAAACTTAGGGAACGCCTCAATAAAAGACAAAAAGAATTTGAAAGTCAACAGGGTTGGTTTAAAGGATGGTTTACTAAGTCTCCTTGGTTCACGACCCTGATATCCACCTTAATAGGACCCCTCCTTATACTTTTACTACTAGTAACACTTGGGCCCTGTATAATTAACAGACTCTTGCAGTTCCTGAGAGAAAGGCTCTCAGTTATCCAAACCCTTGTTCTAACCCAAGACTATAAACCCCTCAAACAAAAAGTAGAGTCTAGTTGCTAAGTATTAAAATTAATACTGGGACAATAAAAACAGGGGGGAATGAAGAGTAAAATAAAAGTCTGGAAGGCTAACTGTAAAAATAGGGCCATTAGTTGCCCTCCTAAAAAGCTAGCTCAGGAAGTGTTTTGCTCCAGAATTGTTTTGCCCAAGCAGTGAAATTCACAAGGTGCACCCCATAACCACAGAATGTACAAAACAGGTTTACGAGACCTTGTGACCACCTGTTTCCTGTTTCCTGTTATTGTAATAGTACCACATGTTCCTTGTTTTCGTCTCTGTAAAACCTTATGACCACTCTGTTCCTTGTTATTGTAAAACGGTTACCATTTGTTCCTTGTTTTTCTTTATAACTCTGTAAGTTCTCGGAATGTAACAGGATCTGGCAAGTTCCTGAGACGGGTTGACGGAACTCCGCCCCCGCCTATGTTTTTGAGATATAAAAGAGGCAGGCTACTGCAAGCTTGCGCGTTTTTTTTTTTTTCCTGTGTCCCGGAGCAGGGCGCCCACTTGTACAAGTGTTTAATAAAAACCTCTTGCTTTTGCATCTGGCGTTGGTCTTCTTGGCCCTGCCTTTGGGTTCCAGTCCCAGAGAGCAAGCAACCATTGAGGGTTCGAGTCCCGAAGCCCGGGTGCCATTGGGTTCGAGTCCCAGGGCAAGGCGTCGGGTTGAAGTGACAGGGGTTCGAGTCCCAGGGCAAGGCGTCGGGTTGAAGTGACAGGGGTTCGAGTCCCGTGGAACTCAACAGATTAAGACCAGAATTTGCTGACTTTCATAAATGAGTAGCCAGAGACGGGTAAGCCCAAGGGGGTGTCTGTCAACCTAAGACAGGAAATCAGCCTCTGTGGCCAGAGACTGTGGCTGATTTGCCAATGACGGGTAACACAGGCACTGATGTCCTTGGCGACCTAAGACAGATGCTCATTTATGTAAGAGAAAAGGGGGAGATGTAAGGTCTGGCCCCCCTGCATGCCCTTCTCTCTTAGTGCTAGGCGCTCAGCCAAGAGCTAGCCAGATCTTGTCAGTTGCAGTTCAGAAGTAAACAACTTGACCTTTAGTGATTTGACTGCAGACTTCCTCAGTTTACATCAGATGTGTGTCATGTGGCTGGATGTCGCCTGAGAACCTGAACTTTTAACCTCCTGCAAAGCCCCGCCTCAGGGTATATAAAGCTTGCTGCCTCTCAATAAAGTCAGTCATTCTCCTTTCTTCCTACCTAGTGTGTGTGTCTGTGTCTCTGTCTTGTGTGTGTCATTCAATCCGCAGCCTTCCGGCAATCCAGAGCAATGAACGTAGCTCGGGCACTACACCAGGATAGTGTACAATTTAAAATTTCGTTTTTCTATGAGGCGCTACAGCCTTAGTCAGTATTTTTATAGCTGTGACAGAATACTTGACATAAAAACATAAAATATAACAAATTGGAATCAGAGGACAGCATTTAATCAAAAGGAAATATGACAAGGTATTGTGTATCTTCTATACCTTTTCTATCCAATCAGTCTCTACTTCTCTAATTCTACCACCCCCTACTAATTTATTCTGCTTTTGAATCCATAAATTCAAACGGCCATTCCTTAGGCAAGAGTCCTTATGACGTAATCATCTCTGGAAATCCTCTCACAGACACACTGGAGACAGGCTCTGCTAATCTCGTAGCTGCTTCTCAATCCAATGAAACTGTCAATGAAGACTCAAGAGATTCAAAGCAAAACATCCTTTCTCTGACCCACAAATGTTGCTATTTCATACAAGAAAAGAAATTTAGCTCATTTCCATAGTTCCTTAAGTTCACAATCATTCCAGCATTTTCAAAGGTCCAGCTTCAAAGTTCGGTTGGAGATTCAAGGCAAACTCTTAGCTATAAGACCCTATTAAATAAAAAAGGAAAGGATAGAAAAAGAAAACTGTAACAAACTTGTACCCTAAAGTCAGTAGTTCAATAGTTATTATACAGCAATTTCCTCCAAGATAAGGTAAATTCCTTTCATTCTAGAGGGAAGCTGGATAAACAACAGGATGTTTTGAGAGGATGTGAAACATTCCATCCTTCAGAGAAGCCTGCTAAGATCAGAGTGTAAACAACTCAATAGTTTCAGGAAGTTCCTAAAATTTAACAGGTTCAGTAGGCCCTTCCCTCCCCAAGACATTCAGAGAAGCCAGGCAAGCAGACACTAGCCAAGCTGCCTGCCTGGGAGAGATGTTCAGACCATCCAAACTCAGTGGCAAAGATGCTCTTCAGCCTGTTGAGCTGCTGGCTTTGCTAGTGCACTGTAGGTTTCCTACCATAGTGAGCTGTTAGGGATGCTAGGGTGTGCTTTTGTTGTGTCCAGGTTATAGAATCCTCTCAAAAGACCACCAGGGAGGTAAAATCTGATGCAAGCACAAAGGGTCTTTATTTACAAGCTCAAGCTGGGTCCACAGTCTGACACAGCTGGTGATAAGACAGTGGCCCCGAGTGGAAGGTAAGGTGATCTTTTATAGGGTTAAAACAAAGAGAGGAGGGATTGGTTAAGGAAGCCCGCTGACACAAAAAGCATCTTACTCATATTAAGGTTACAGGGCCGGTGGAATGTGCTGACCAAAGGATGTTACAAGATCTTGTTTATGTCTCTGATTTTAGCCTTCGTCAACCTGACCAGATTTCATGTAGTCCTAAATAGGGTGTTTTCACAAAACCATCTGGTATTTGAAGGCTACGTCCTTGCAGGTGTTTTTCTATGAGTGTGGGAAAGACTGTGGTCTTTCCAGGAGCTGGGAAATCAAGCTTACATAGCAGAGGTTTTTCTCTAACAAAATGGAGTCAGGTTTGCTGCAGCCTTCACTTTTCATTTCTGGGGGGTCCTTACACTTTGTTGATGCTGATGTCTCTGAATCATTTCTCCTCCCAGAAATTACTCATATGCCTATAAGTAACCCTAATAAAATTCATTGATTAACCAAGTTGGACTTTAGTGGTGCCCCTACACTGATCTGTTAGTTCCTTATTTGGTGTGAGTAGACATTTGTTCACATCTCCCCTCAAATAGTGGGGCATGCAGCACACAGTACACATTCCCATTCCAAAAGCTAAAAAGAGGGATGGGATTAAGGCAATACTGAAACCCAGCAGGGCAAATATTAAATCCTATAGCTCCATGTTCAGCTTTGGGCACATGCTTGCATGCCTTAAGCACCAAAGGGCTTGGGAGGCTCCTCTCCTATCATTTTGACCCCTTCATGACATCTGATTTTTGGATTGTACTGGGTTTTTCTCAAACGGATGTTCCACATTCCTGGCCTCTGTACTTTCTTGAAGTTTCTGCTTTGGACTTGTTCACATGTATGCATACATTATCTTCTTGGGAGATTCCCACAGAAATTCTTGCCCTGCCACACACGTCCTGGAAAATCTGCATGGAAGCCTCTGTAACCTCAAAACTTTTGTATTCTGCATCACACAGAAAATCACGTTCAGGTATAAACTTGAAACAAATGTCATACACAGGTGGGCCTTGGTTGTAATGGCCACTGAGTACCTTCATGTTTGAATGAAGGGAAGACCTTGTCTGAGAGGCCCTATGTGTAAAATATGTTTCAAATATTTCTTCTAAAAACAATGTTTCAAATGAGCTTGATGTAGCTAAATGGAATAGTTAAGGGAAATACAGATTTTAATTCTTGTTTTATCCCTTTGCCTCTGTCAGCTAATTTCAGCTGACAAATTTGTGGTTAGAAAGCTAATAACTAGCTAGAGCTACTGTCCTTGTGTCATGATGAAATGTCCCGGATTCTATTTGTCCAAGATGGGACTTCTGCAATGATATCCATACAGAAGGTTTTCAACATTTGTTTTATTTCTAAATTTATAATACCTGGCCTAATTTTGAGACAATATGTTTCCTGCTAGCATCTGAGAAGTGAGAACAAACCCTAGGACTCCACTTTGATGCAAAAAGGAAAATTTATTTAAATGATTTGGCAAATAAAGCAAATCAAGTAGCTAGCCCAGGTCACACTCCCTAAAGCCAGATCAGGGAACTGCACGAACTCTCCAAGGTGCAGCCTGCGTTTAAAGGTTCCTGGTTGTGGGCTCTGCTGGCTAGTGTAACCTTGGAATTGGTTGGTCTAGGACCTGTCTGTCCCTCGGGGGTTATTTGTATTGGACAACTCAGATCTTATTGTCCATGGGGTCTGGGCTTGGTGCCAGAATGCACACTGAAGTGTTAGCACCCAGGATGTTGGAGGTGGGGTTATTAAAACTTAAGAGGTCTGAGTCTGCTTTGTCCCTACATTTCCTTCTCAATGTAACCCACTACCTAAGATACAAAAGATACGTGCTACTTCCCTTTGGGACTTAGAACTTTGAAACAGGAGTCTGTTTGGGCTGAGGATGCAGCCTAAATATACCTGCTTCCCGCCTCTCCTTGTGTCCTCATATCTGTCCCACAGCTTTCATTTTTGATTACCTGAGTCGACACATGGGCCCAGTCCATTCCTTCTTTGCTACCATTCCAGTGCAAGTTGCTTGAATTCTTTTTAATGACATTTATATTTTACAAAATCTTACTTCCTTGACCCTCAACTTTAAACAGTCCCTTTTGGCAGAAGTGCAAGTTTTCAAATCATTCTACCCTGCCTTTTTCCCGATCATCACTGTGAACCTGGGCAGTAGAGCCAGCAATTTCCATGCCAAAGCTTGTGTGCTGCATTGCCTTGAAAGTTCCTCTGACATACTAGCCAGTCTGGTTACATTTAATCTTTCAAAGAGCAGATATTCTTGTCAAACTGTGGTACAAGTAAGCTCAAATCTGAACCATGGTAGAGTCCTAAAGTGAGCTGAAGGCAGTAGTCTCTGTCTGCCTTTCTGCTGGCATTCTGGTCCTCTAGGTTCCTTCCAGAGTCACTTATCAATACTTAAAGCATTCTAAGTTCTTTCTATCTTGCTTCCCCACACTTTTTCATATTTTCCCACAAATCATTTCCAAATATTTCTGAACACACAATTGATTCTAGCCACAGCAGTATGCCCTCCTCTGATAGAAATATTCTGTTAATTACTCCATTGCTTTCTGTGCATTCACGGTGAGGCAGGACACCATGGCATAGAGAATGGGGTGGAGGAAGCTGCTAATTCCATCCTGGAGCTGAGGCAGACAGTAAACGTTTGGTAACAAGACACCTCCTTCAAAAGCACAACTCTGTGATCTACTTCATTCAGTCAGGCCATACCTCCAAATCATGTACTCAGCTATGAGTTCATCACAGGGTGATTCTATTGACAAAGTTATACCACTCATGATCCTATCACTTCTGAAAAGTCCATGAGATATAGGCAGATGCCAGCTGTTGAACACGTGAACCTTTGTGAAGGTTCAGTTCAGCCTATAGCAGTAGTTGGGAAAGGCTTAGAGAAGGAGAATATCAGAAGTTAATGTTCAAGTTATATAAAATTCAATTATGCATGACTAAATAAGTATGGAAATGTTCTGCACATCAAAGATCTACTTGCACTTTATGAAAAATGAATCAACCATAAAGCATGAGGCTTTTTGTGATTTTAATTATGTTCCTTTATGTTATGTCTTGTGTCTTATCTCTATACTGCATTGTTCAGATTATCAGAGTTTTACAACTAAGTTATGAAGCCAGGTAGCGATATCTTCAAATTTATTCTTCTTTCTAAAGTCATCTGGGCCACTATAGGTACCTTAAAAAACTCATTTTTAGTTTAATGTTTTTGAAAATTCTTTTGAAAATGGATTCAATTAGGGATTTTCTACAGTTTTTGATTTCAGTTAAGAAAGTGGCTCCAGTAACATTCCACAACAGTAGCAACTTTATGGATTTAAGGGGGTTTGTTTTCCACGTTGCAATTTCAATGTAGAAGGAAAGGTTCACACTTAACTCAGTGAAAGCAAATTGAATAACTTTTATTTATTAATATTCTTATTTCTAGTTTTATTATAGAACTTTCTTTGAAATGATTATTGGTGTTTATTCTCTTATTCTTTGTCAAATATTATTCTTCTGAACATTACATTGTTTTATATTTCATAGAACATTGCATTTACCTACTGTGTTTATAGTATTTTACAAATTGAAATTATATTTAACTGGAAGAAACAAATCTTCCAGATGCTGTGGTTAGATAGATGTTTCCCAGAGAGCAGGAGACAAAATCTCCATGAGAGTCAACAGCTTTCATATCAGGGAAGATTTTTAAAGTCTGGTGGCCTGGACGATGCATTTTAAATTTAAGATGGCAAATTGTATCTTGTACTTATTATCTCTAATAAAAATGAAGGATATGTGATGGGCCACTTTTGAATGATTCAGGCAGTTTATATTACACTTAGGCATGGTACATTGGTCTCTTTGCATAGTTACACAGAAAAAGTACTGAGACAGGAAAAATCAGTATGAAACACTGGAGCAAACTGATCTGACCCTAGAGCCATGCAATCCACTTCATGTGATTATTGAAAGTTATCTGTGGTTTATAGACTATTATATGAAATATCCAGTAGATTATAAAAGAGAGATTCCAAGAAATAGGATGCTTTGCAATCTGGACAGCAGACATTCCTTCCCAGTACGAAGTTCTCAAATGAGTGCCCTCCCATCTTCCTGCTAGGGCTTCCCTGATCATAGAACAATCTAAGAGATACTTGCACAACATGAGATTTCATTTACAACACGGATGTTATTACATTCATTGTGTCATAAATTTCAGGAGGTTTATTACCAATTCATTATAAAATGAAAAACAATACAATAGTAAGCTCAAGAATGCAAAAGTTTCATGACTAAATAACAGGAAATCTGTGTTATGTTCCTGTCTGTTATGTCAGTGACAACAGCCTTTTAGCTAGTTGACACTTATGGATTCATAAAGCATTCTGATAACTAACTAGCAATGGGCGAGATCAGAGGTGAGTTGGCATGGTATATTAACTTTCCAGAATGAACTAGTACTCTGTTCTATCTGTTCATGTAGATTTATTATTTTTTAGATTTATTTTTATTTTATGTGTATGAATGCAATGCCTGCAAGTGTGTAAGTGCACTTGTCATGCAGTGCCTGCATAAGTCAAAAGAAGGCATCAGATTCCATGGAACTGGAGTTACAGTAGTTTGTTAGCCATCAGGTATGTGCTGGGATTCGAATCCTTCTCTTCTGCAAGAACAACCAGTTTTCTTAACTACTGAATTATCTTTTATTCATGTAATTTTAAAGGGCTACATTGAATATCTTCCACAGTGTTACTAGGGTTGTTTTTCTGTCTCCTCTCTCCTTGTGTTGAATATGGCATCTTCTCACAGTCTCCTTATCTGATCTTGTTTGTGTCCTAATCTCCTGGTTGTGAAAGAACATCAGCTGTCATGAACTGGGAACTACTTTCATTATTTTACATATCCCATCTCCAAAAAAGTTACATTCTAAATCACTGGGGGTTAGGGCTAGAAAGAATAATTTTCACAGGATATGACTCAGGATAATATGTATCCTTTATTGCATTATCTCTACTGTCATCCTCATTCACCATTAGTCAGTAATCTTCTAAACATCAAACTGTTTGAGTCAATCTTTTCAGGATAAAGTATTAAATATGATAAAATTATTGTAATTCTAAATTATTGTAATTTCATTTTATTTACTTATATATAAGTAGTATGGGTAAGTGATATGAATATTTTGGATTTGGTGTGTTGGAATATTATGTATTATACAATTATGTGAGTGACAAGACTGGGAAAATAGAATTTTAAAAAGCAGAAACCAAAGATTTTTCTTTGCACAGTTGGAGTTTGAAATATAGAATGTTTATTTAAGTCATTCAGTCAAGACCGTCTAGAAATATATGTTGCTTCAATTATGAGTCAGAGCTGGATGTAGAAATGTATGAGTTGTCTGTGCAGATGTTATGCAAAGCAAAGTTTCACATAAAGTAATGTAGCTGGAAAGCCAATTCAGAATGAAACTTGAACTTTAGAGTTCCCTTACTATCTAGAATTTATAAAGGAGTGCAAAAAATATTGATGAGAGTAAGATGTATCCAGTAGTTCAAAAAGAAACCAAGAAATGCTATTGTCAGAAGCAGTGAATACATTTTAAAAGAAACGGGCCTCTAGATTATGTAATATCTGAGTGTCAACAGACTAATCATTAATCATATATAAACCTTCAAGAAATGGTTTCAACTCAGCATTGAAAGTCAACTCAGATTTCAACAACATTTACAACTTTCACTTCCACTCTCCAGCCGCTATAATTCATATCACCATCATCTTTATCCTGATATATTATGTTAGCCTTTGTGATAATGGATTTTAAGTAGCAACTGGACTAGTCTGTAGTACCCAATGTGGTCAAAATCTAGTCTATGTATTGCCTTGTCTTATATGAACAAGATGCTTAACTGGCCAAGACATCAATGTACTGAGTAGAATAGACTATTCCTCTATGTCCTCGTAAAAGTTAAAATCGGAAAACTCTCAAACAACAACAAAAAATGAAAATAGAGTATTACCACTCTAGCAGAAATTTGTAAAAGGAAAACTTCATGTGCTTTTGGAGTCATTTTACCTGAAAAGTGATATTTGTTTAAGCAGAAAATAAGCATGAAAAAAACAGGGAAAGACAGGAAGACTGTAGGAGCATCAGTTACAGCACAGACGAAATCTCAGAATAAGGAAGCATACTGTTCACGAAGGAGACTGGCACATGTAGCTGGGGTATACCTCTAAGCACAGTAAGAAGGAAGGAGTGAATAGAAGACAAGACCTCAGAATTCTGAGCTTAGGATGTGGGGTGCAGTGTTTTTCTCTAATGGCTTCCTACTTTTGAAATTTATTAATATATGTTGAATATAAACAGTCAAATGAAAAGTTGAATGTTTCCCCTGGAAATCCAAACTTTGTCTTCTTTGATATCAGCATTGCGAAGAGTATTTCAATGAAATCAAATTTGATTCTGTAGACTATATATTTTAATAATATTTAAATGCAAATAGGAAAAAGTGTATTGCCTTCATATAGTTTTAATTACACCTACAAATGAATGTATAAACTAAATTAAAACAATTCTTAAAATTAATAAATATATAGGCATGATTTCACTTAGTATGAAAGATAATACAATACTAGGAGATACTAAATTTCCATTCAATTCAGGAACTTAGATGAATTTGAAATATTTTCTGATAGCTATACCTATCCTTTCTAAAAATTCAGCCTTTTAATTAGCCTTTAATTAGTATTCCAGGTTTCATTATTCTCTGTAATTTTTATAAATCCTACATGACATAGATTGGTTTTTCTGTCTTATTTTTAATCGAAAAATAATAAGCATACATTAATATGGTTAAATGTGATATTTAGATAGATAGATATCACTGTCCAAACAAAGCTCAGGTTTCACTAGAAAACAGCCAACTTATCATTTGGTTGTTGATATATATATATATATATATATATATATATATATATATATATACACACACACACACATACATATGTGTGTGTGTGTATTTATTTATTTGTAGTGAGAATATGAAAAATCTCTTTGGATAGTTTGTACAATGTACCTACTTTATTGTTAACTGTAGGCCCCACTTCTTACAAAATTTCACTTTTAGAACTTCTCAAGAAAGCCTTCACTCCTTCATAATATGGATTTCAGGACTGATCTTTCACTGTCATGACTGTGACACTGGCATGAAAGATCCTGGTTTCTGTTGAGTGTCCTTCATAGCCCATTCATATATTTATAGTAAAACCTATGAACTATGCCATGATGGAAAATTGGAGTGGACTGAGAAATGCATCGAAGATTAGTAAAACACATAGCAGGATAAGTCAGTGAAAGCATTTCCAGAAGGATTTAGAGTATGAGGGCTCTGACCTATCAATAGCCTAATCATTTTCTGGCATTATTAATTGTTATATTAGCATTTGGGGAGGTGGTGAAAAGTTGGAGCTTAGGTTTAGTTCAAAGAAATAGGTTACTGGAGTTGAGACTCGGGGGCTAAACTTCCCATGATCTCTTCCTTTATTGCCTTCTCTGCTTTCTGGTCACTGTGATAGGAATTCTACTCTGTCATCTACTCCACACATTGATGAACTGACATTTCTGAAAGCATAAGAAAAATACCATCCCCCACTTTCGTGATCTATGTAATGTATCTTCATCACAGGAGCAAAACTAGTACCAATAGTTACTTTGCGGCATTTATTTTTATTTTTATTTTTATTTTTATGGAGCTACAGAAACGAATGACGTCTCTAAAGTCTACCATGAGCCCTCTGGTTTATACAGTATTCCATTCCTAGTGTTGGTAGTAGACCATGCGAACATGGTGTGTGTATCTAATCTGTGTTTGATTCCATATACAGTTAGTATAAGTATTTGTAAGGTTTCTGCAGCTTTGTGTCAGGGGCTATGCCCAGAGTACTAACTACAAACAGTATGGTACTTTAAAATGACTAATGAGCAATCCAATCTCACTGTCCTCTCTTAACCTCATTGTTGTTGTTGCATTAGGGTCATTCCTGGTACCAAGTGTCTTTCCTTAGTCCCTTCCAAGGGCAAAGACTAAGTCAATATGCATGTGGAAATTTCCTTTTGATAGAATATTACAGATAATTTAGATTTTTCTTGATTCTCATATTTGCTGTTTTGTGTCTTCTTTGATCAATTAATGTGAGTAGACATTTGAAGTTTTGAGAGGCACCGTGGGCTCTATAGTCTTCTCTTCCCAGCCTAAGCAATGATTCTGCTCTGGCTTGTGGAGGTCTTTTCAGACTAAGTGAGAGATGTTGAGGCAAGTGATCATTATGATGGAAAATGAAAAAGAAATTTGTTTTAAGCTGGAGTTTTATTCAGCCCAAACATAATTGAAGCAAACAATGTTTTAAGATGATTAATCTGAGTGGAACCTTCACATACAATGGAGAAATATGTATATGGTGAAATTCCTTATGTATACAGAGAAATTCTGGGAAGAAAAGTTAAGAGGCTATTAACATAATCCAAATGTGGAGTAATGGACAAGACAGGTGATTTAAGACAATAAAAACATAATAAAAAAGTTAATTTGTCACTTAAAATATTTAATGCACGAATCCATGAAAATACTTAGTGTTTATGCTGCATTTCCTTTACTTGTTCTGATGATGGACACTTACATAGCTCCTTGTCCTTGATGTTGCTGGTAGTACTTTGCTGAACATGGGAGGTAGAACTCTTACATGTACTAATTCTGATTTCTTTGTATGCATCTAGAATAGAACTGATTGATAGCAAAATGTTTCTATTTTAACATTTTGAGAAAATTTCATTCTGTTTCCCATATAACTTTATTGATCGACAGTGCCTGTACCATCACTGTGCACCACAGACTAGCGACGGCCTGAGGATTGAACAGAACGACCCACTCACGACCCACTCACGCTGAGAGAGAATGCCGAATGACGCTTATTATACAGTTGCTGGAAGCTTATACAGCCCCAACCAAGACAGGAAACAAGGCTCAAGGGTTGAAAGTTCACAATCTCATGGTCAAAACAGGAAGGTAACCTCAGTAAACAGGAATAAGGATGTTCAACTCCACACCTCCTGATCAACCACTTAACAGGATGAAGCTGGGATATAATGTAAACAAGCAGTCATGTGAAGTCTACGGAAAGGTCAAGTTGTTTACCTCAGTACTGCAACTGACAAGATCCTGCTAGCTCATGGCCAAGAGCCTAGCACTAAGAGAGAAGGGCATGCCGGAGAGCCAGAGCCCTACAATTGATATGAGCATTGACTGTAAATCTTACAAGAAATCAGGATGAAAACCTTATTTATTTTGGAATTTTTATTTAAAGTTTTGTGTATTTCATACAGAATCACCTTTGTACCCTCTTCCTCATTGGCTCCCTCCCATAGCACCCCTCTCACTGGATTTCATGCATTCTGTCATTTATGTTAAAGTCTATGAAGTGAAGTTAATAGAACCAGTTGTACCTCAGTTAATAAACATGTCTGAATCAAGGAAATATGTAAAGGTGGCTTAAAGTACCTAATTAGTCATAAGAGAAGCTTTTATTTATGCTAAATAAAAAGAAACAGCATATATTAGTGTTGGCACAACCCATATGGTAAGAAGATAATATTTTAAAATGGTTAAGACTTGTTTTTGAGACAAGGTCTTTCTGTTGCCCCAGTTGGTCTGGAACTCACAGAGATCTGCCTGCCTCTGTGTTCAATACTTGGATGTGCATTACCAAACCTGGTTTATTGAAATCATAAAATTTTTTCAGATATTAAATATAGAAATGCAAAAATTGAGTATTAATTAATTAGCTGGCTTCTCTCAAATAACTGTGGAAAATATGTCAATGATTTTTTTTTGTTTTTTGAGGGCAATTGATTCCTGAATCACTATATAAACTCAAGTGCTTTACTTAAAATGTTATAATATTTTATTATAATGTATTTATATTCTAATGTAAGCATTAAATCATTCACAAATTATTTAGAATGTATACTACAAATTAAATTCTATGTAAATTGTTAAACTGATTTGTTTTAAAGAACAGGGCAATAAAATATCTGTGTAAATTCAGTGCAAAGGAATTTTTCCAGGTTTTTTTCATATGAAATTGGTTGAAGCAATGGATAAAGGCCTCATGATATAGGGGATGAACTGATAGGAATGAAAATAGCTTGAAATGGAAGAATTAGCAATCTTGAATCATGACATGGAGCAAAGGTTTCAAGAGGAATTGAAATAGAGGTCAGAAATAAATTTGCATTGTATTCAAGTCATTATTTTTAATTTTAGGAATATTGGCTTTGGTATGTACCATTGCAATGCTAAAAAAGATTAAATTAGCTTCATAAGAAGATCATACCAGTTATTTTATTTTCTTATTATTATAATTTGTGTGTGTCTGTGTCTGCGAGTGCAAGTGTCAATAGAGTCCAGAAGAAGGTATGGGATGCCCTGGAACTGGAGTTATAGATAGCTGTGTGCTTTATGGTGTGGGTGCATGGATCTAGACTGTGGTCCTCAACAGAGCTCTATACACACTTAATTGTTGATCCATATCTCCAGTTCCAGGATGTAGGGCTCTGGCCCCCCTGCACGCCCTTCTCTCTTAGTGCTAGGCTCTCCCCCAGGAGCTAGCTGGATCTTGTCAGTTGCAAAGCTCAAGTAAACAACTTGACGTTTAAGCTAGCCCCACCACAACTTCCTTTTTCCTGTCTGCAGCTGTGTGTCATCAATAGAAGATGTCTCCTGAGAACCTGAACTTTTACCCTCCTGCAAAGCCCCACCTCTGGGTATATAAGGCTTGCTGCCTCTCAATAAAGTCAGTCATTCTCCTTTCCTCCTACCTAGTGTGTGTCTATGTCTCAGTCATGTGCATCATTCAATCCGCAGCCCTCTGCTGATCCAGACCCGGGCAACCAACATAGCTCGGGCGCTACACCAGGATAGTGTACAATTTAAAATTTGGTTTTTCTATGAAGTGTACAAAGAAAAAACTGATGTAAAAGGCCATAGAGAGATAGAGAGGCAAAATGCTAAGAATGTGAGGTAGAGAAAGATTAAATCAGTTAGAGGAAAGTTCCAGGAGTGGAGCCATGAAGAGTGTTGATGAGGCCAAAGAATGAACATAGTTTAGGAAAGGTCAAAAGCATAATAGTTAACACAGCTAGATCTTTTTATTTCTGGAAGCTTATTCCCACTACAAGTTTAATTAATGGTGAGAAAAGCCAGTCTGACACAGACAATAATGGTTTTTTTTTCTATTTTTGATTTTATATTTTATTATTGTGTTAATTTGAAAACCAAAACCAGGATAGTAATATGCTAAGGCTCATGGAGCATATTGCAACAGAGGTCAGAGAGAACACTAGTTCATCCCTTAACTCACCAGAGAAGTTTCCTCATGCAACAGAGTGAGTTGCACACAAGGGCACAACTGGCCAAGGTGTAGAAAATAAGAGACTGCAGAGACTGTGTCCCAGGATAGGACTCCTATGTTAAACCTCACTCACCCATGGCTCAAGGACCACTGCAGAAGAGGGGATGGAAAGATTATAAGAGCCATGGTTGGGACATGAACATAAGGAAATAGAGGCTTTCAGGTCTCTGGGAACTTGGCCATGTGAATTTACAGCAATGATGACAGAATGCACAAGACCCATGCTGACTCAATCAGATTTTAAAAGCTCAGCATAAAAGTGAGGAAATGTGTGTCAGATTCCAACTTTAGCTGAGGTGCTACTGGCAATTGATTACTGCTGGATGAGGGAGAGTTGATCCTGAAGGGAGTGACTCCAGATAGACTGACAAGTTCCCAATGAATGAACTTGCACCAAGGGACATCAGGGTACAAAAGCGTGATCAGATAGGCCTTCGCATATATGTCAGCATGCATGCAATCCAGTGGGGCGGTCTGTATGGTGGTGCAGACAGGGGAGGGAAAGGGTCTAAATATGATTAAGATCTGTTGTATGAAATGCAGACTCAGTAAAAATGTACATTAAAAATAATAGTACTTGTTTCAAAAGTTCTTGTCTAAGGAAGCAATCAATAGAAGAGAACTGTTTCATTAACCAGGGGAATATGCAGTTTAAACATAAGAAAAAGGGAATAATAACCTCCATTTTTTTCATTTCTCTATGAAAAGGTTTGCCTAATTCAATATTCTTAAATGACATAGAAAACTCAACTTACCATTTGCCACTTTTACATCTAAAATGATGTTTTACTTTAGAAAAATTGCCATTACATTGTGTTTATGATCACGTGACATTTTTGCTGTTTGACCATAGTTTGCAGCTTGATTTCATAGAAATCTTGTAATGAATCATTTACTCCCCAGCTTAATACCCAATATTAAGAAAGCAAGACCATGATAATACATATACTATACCAACAGAGCAGGCGCTACTTTTTTTTTCATAAAAATAATGAAAAATTGGGGGTCTGTGTTACATCAATTAGAATGATTACTTCCAGCTCTGTCTACATGCAAATTTCATTTTTCATAACAGCTTATTAATATTCCCTTTGTAAAATAATTTTTTATTTAATCGTTGTGTGTTTCATACAACACACCTCAATTACTCTTACACCTTCATACCCCCGTCACCACTGGCAACCCCCACAGCCTCCAACTGGACTCCATACATTCTTTCATCTGTTTTAAGGTGTGTTGTGTCAAGTTAGTGTCCCCAAATGTCCCTCAGAACAAGTTCATCCACTGAGGTCTAGTCACCCTATCCAGAGTCCCTTTCTTTAAGAAGATTAGCTCATCTTCACCCAACAGTAAACAGTTGCCAATATTTCTTCAGTAAAGATTGGGATCTGCTGCCAATTTCCCCAGTTCCATGCTGGGTTTTTGTGTGCTTGAGTTTGCATGGGTTTGACCATGCCAATGCCATTGCTGTAGGTTCATATGAGCAATGTCCCAGGTACTTGGAGGATTCTATTTCCATATGGTCACACAGCTCCTCAATGATTTTTATAATCATTCCAGCCATAATTCTCCAATAAAGAGGTAATGACAGATTGTATTAGGAAACAGGATCCATCTTTTTGCTACCTCCAGGAAGCACAGCTCACTTTTAAGGATAAATACCACGAGGAGTAAAAAGTGGCAAAAGTTATTCCAAAAAAATGGAACCAAGGAACAAGCAAATATAGCTATTCCAATACTTGAAAAAACAAAGACTTCAATCCAACAGTAGCCAGAATAGATAAATAGGGTCACTTCAAATTCATTAAATGTCCAGCAGCATGGCAGCATGTTATTACAGTCATATATATATGTGTGTGTGTATGTGTGTGTGTGTGTGTGTGTGTGTGTGCAGCAAACACATGGGGCACATGATTTCATTAAAAAATAAAAATATTATAAGATTTAGAACCAGAGCTTTATCACACACAGTAATAGTGATGAGTTCAATATAACACTGTCACCAATAGGTCATCTGGGAAAAAAAGTCAAAGAAACTCAGTAGTTAAATGGCATTATAAATCAAATGAACCTATTATATATCTACAGAGCGTTCATCCAAACACTAAAGAATGCACATTCTTTTCAGCAGACCGTTGAACTTTCTTTGAACTTGAACATATGTTAAGACACAAAGAAAGTCTCAACAAATATGGGAAAATAAAAATAATATCCTGTATTCTATTTAACCACAAAGGAATAAAGCTGAATATCAACAGCAGCAGAAACTATATAAAGTATACAACTCATGGAAAATATAGCAACATACTATTAAATGAAAACTGGGCTAAGGGAGAAATTAAGAAGGAAATTAAAAAATCCCTAGAACTGAATGAAAATGAAAACACAGCATAAAAAAATCTATGGGACATAATTACGGCAGTCCTAAGAGGAAAGTTACAGAATTATTACCTACGTTAGAATACTAGAGAGATTTCACATTAATACTTAATGATGTAGACAAGCAAGAGCAAACAATACTCTAAAAGACTAGATGGGAAGAAATAATTAAAATCAGAACAGAAATCAAGGAAATATCAAGAATAAAAATATAAAGAATCAATAAAGTGTTAGCTCTTTAAATAGATTTACAGGATAGAGAAATCTTTGACCCATTTAACCAAAAGGAGGAGGGCAGACCAAACTAAAAAAGAAATTAGGGATTAAAAGGGAAACTTTTGATTCAGAAAATCATAAAGAGCAGTTTAACATATATTTTGTTTTGTAAAAAAAAAAATAAGAAACTGGAGTAGAGAAATTGGAAGATTCTCAACACAAAGAAATGATAAATGTCTAAAGCAGATGGAAATGTGAATTTCCCTGATTGGATCTTTATATATTATATTACACATGCATTTAATTATTTTACTGTTCTCCCATAAATATGAATAATCAAAACTGATAAAATTATGAATATTATGTAGAAAGATGAAAATATATTTAAGTATTAAAAATGAGAACTTTGAAAATATTTAGTACACATTTATGTAGGGCACAATGCAGGATGGACCTTAGCCAGGTCACCTGCTATGAGGAATAGAGGAATGGCTCCTGTGGATGCGGTGCTCCACTCTGGCTAGTAGTGAGACCAGCTTCTGCCCAGCATCAGGAAGGAACCTGCACTGAGATGATCTACCTGGGGACAGACTACTACTGGCTGCAGTTGGGACCACACCTCATAAAGCTATTGGCTAATCAGGTCTAAAGGCCCCTTGCATTTCCTTGAATAAACAAGCTCGTAGCAACTTGCCCACTGACTGCTTCTCACTCAGCTCCCAGATATGTGTTTTGATTCCACGCCTACTCTCTCTCCCTATGGCAGAGACCCTTCATCCCCTTGGGCTGGCCTGAATGCAGAGACCCCCAACATCTGGTGCCCAAGCAGAGATTCCATCTCCCCCCAGCATTGGCAAGATGCCCCCCGTAATCAATGAGTAGGCTCCTCTGTGTTCTGTGTACGGATGGTCCTCGAGAGTGAGCAAGCAACCCCCTCCCTTTTTCCCTCTTTCCTGTGTTCATCTCCCTACCCCAAAGGGAACACACATCCTCACACCTTACCTAAGATCTGTGCTGGCCTCTCCGTGCTTGGTTCCTCCTGGTGAAATCATATGAGGTCATGAACCCCTCTGGATTTCAGAACTGAGGCAGGCTACAGCTAAGCCTTACCGGAGACACTGTGTGGGCAATAGACCTTGGGGAAGGTTGATTTTCCCATCTTTGATTTATAAACCTCCTTCCTGACAGCAAGCAGGCTCAGACTTCTTTAAGTTTTAATAACCCTGTCCTGCTATGCTAATGTTTTGGCAAGTATTCTGGCACCAAGCCAAGCTCCTACAGATGACTAGGGCTGAGTAGTCTAATGCAAATACTCCTTGTGAAACATACAGGCTCTAGACTCTAACATTTACTAGAGCGCAGAACTGTGCAACTGCAGAACTTTTAAAAGCTGGCTGCAACCTGGAGTGTAACACCTGTGCTATGACTGTATCGGAGTCTATCTGGCAAGGGGCTGAGGAATGAGACAAAGACACAGACATACACACACCAATGTCAACAAAGGAAAAGCAGTTTTTTTTTTTTTTATTAAGCTAGGGTACCCATTTATATACACCCACGGGGGGAAGGTATGGAAAATTACTGAGATTTTTCATAAATAAGAAGTTCAGGTTCTCATGAAGGGACTGTGCACAGAATGTGTCTCACACTGTGGGTATAGGGGCATTGTGGTTAGCCTTAAGAGCTAGGGTGTTTTTCTCAGAAATTGCAGCTGAGGATGTATTTCTCAGAAATCGCAGCGGACAAGATCTGGCTAGCTCTTTGCTGAGAGCCTAGCCCTAAGAGAAAAGGGCATGCGGCGGGGGTGGGTGGGTGGCAGAGCCCTACATTTCCCCCTTTTCTCTTAGATAAAAAAGCACCTGTCTTAGGTCGCCAAGGACGTTAGTGCCTGTCTTACCCGTCTTTGGAGAAGCAGCCACATTTTCTGGTCTAGAGGCTGAATTCCTGTCTTAGGTTGGCAGACACTCCCTTGGACTTACCCATCTCTGGCTACTTGTTCATATAGGTCAGTGAATTCTGGCAGTTGTAGTGTAGGGTGGTGGACTTGGGACTGAGAGGCCACACAAATTAACTAAAGGCTAGAGAGTCACAACCCAGAACCTTAGGAACAAACTCTGAACGTATAAAGAGAGGGAATTCAGGAGCAAATCCAGGGGAATCAGGCATCGTGGTGATTATTCCAGTAATGTAGCAAAGGCTTACACTTATACCCTCAATCCACATATTAAGTTTTTGTAACATTTATAGAAATCATAAGTAAAAATTGTTGAAGTACCATAAGTTTCATTCTCATGGGAATGATTGAAATGCAATTAATCAAGTTACACTGAAACACAAGAAATACATTAAACACAGGAAACATCAAACCTGGTACCATTATGAGCGATATTTAATTGCCCAGACATACATAGGGTTGACTGATGCAAGTTATCACTCATCCTTGACTTTGTCCATGGCTGCTGCCTGTTTCCCTATATAAGTTTGCGGGAAACTGTCATGTGATCACCAAAGTCCTGCACTTAGTCCTTTTTTTTTTTCATTTATTAGTATTCCCTATAGTAGAGTCCTGATTTATTATTATTCTTCCTATGTAATGATGTCCTATCAGTTGAGTATATTACATAAGTCTATTCCATGTGTCATCAAGAACTGATTCCACAGTAACAGCAATGTCACTCTTCCCTTGTTTAGTCCCTGCAAACTGGACCAGCCTTTCTGGCAGCCACTTGGCGTTCTCAGCCTCCTGTGGAAAGACACAAACATGCCCTCTTCCCCATATTAATATCAGGTTTCCATGCCATTTCCCATCAATCCAATCCTTCCATCTCACTTGTGCATAGGTATCTAAAGTCTTGGAATGCCACATTTTGTCTGCTGTAGAGTAGCCTAGCTTATCCAAATTTAAGGAATTTAAAATGAGAAGAACGTGAAATTGATTTTTTAAAGTTCTATTGTTTTATTTACCTTTTTAAGATCTTGTAATAGCCTTCATTTTTTTGACTTTTTTATGACAAAAATTGGTGAATTAGAAGTCTCTATATGACCATTTTCTAGCTGTTCTTGAACTGGTCCGCGGCCTGAATTTTGTTTACAATAAGAGGCCACTAATCTATCCAGGTTAAAGGGAGAAGCAATCATAATTTGAGATACAGTAGTTACTGCACAAAGTTCCACCAATCTGGTACTTTTAATTACTGTATACTGTGCAGCTAAAACTTGGGTAAAAACCAAACATTCTTAAATAAACCTTGACTAGAAATTTTAAGATTACATATATTTTTCTTTTATATACCATAACATATGAACTCAGATCTTAAATCACTTTTATAGATTTTCTCATTTAAAAATATCTCCAATCCCATATCTTTTTAACATCATCTTTTATCTTTTCATTTTCTTAGTACCATGAGATGTGATAACATTAAAAAATTAATTTTGGAAAATTACATACAGCTCACTAAGGGAATTGGCTGTGATGAAGGATTGGACTCAGGTGAAGGTCCAATATTTTCCCTTTTTACATCTGGGACACAAGCCTGACTTCTTTTTAGGAGCATTGGAATCACTAAGAAGTTTTTAGATAGAGGTTGCCATTTATCTTCTCTAAGAACTGTAAATTGTATTAGTGATTTTTGTTGGTGTGAATTCCATAAATTACATTTGCTATTGACATGTTACATTATAAGATGAATAACCACTCCTGCTGAAATTATCCGTTATTCTCAACAGCACAATGTCCTTACTCTGAGGCTGTTTTGTTCTCCTTTTTGCTTGTCACAGGGTCAGGTGGCCAGCCTCAGCCTGCACAAATATTGAAGAACATCCTGAAACATGATTGAGTCTGAAGCGAGATGGCCAATCCAGCTCCAGAGTCAACCTCTCAGTGTTAATAATATAATTTATACATTAAAAAAATATTTGTTTTGCTTTAACTCAGAGTTTACCTGGGACAGAAGAGCTGCCGAGTTCAGCACCTACTAGTAGGAATGAAAATACCTATTTCAGTTGCCATCACCTCTGCTGAGCAGCAATACAAAATAGTACAGCTAATACCAGGCACTGTTAGGACAGGAACCAGCTGTTTGATGGGAAAAGATCAGTTGTGCTTACATTGTTCAAATAAGATGTGGGTGATAATTGAGCTCACAGCCTTATGTATGTTAGGTAAGCACGCTAACAATAAGCTATTTCCTTAATTTAAAGCAAAGCACCCTAGGGCAAGGTGTGGAGCTGGTGGAATCTGGTGGATTCATCTGGTAATCAAGGAACAGAAAACCCAGAGTAAAAAAAAAAAAAAAAAAAAAAAAAAACCTGTGATCATAGCCCTTTGATGTTCTAGGCTCTAGCCTCCTTGATCACGAGATGCTGTAGGAGGATGCATTTGTAAAGACAGGGATTCAACTACACCCTGTAAATTCCACATTTCTTCTAAATATTTTCCTTTGGCTCAGCCTTAGGTTTTGTTTAGGCAACAAATGGTGAAAAATCCTCCTCTCTCAGATATCTAGCTGCTTTCTCCTCTCCCTCCTCTTTTTCTTTGGGATCTAATGACTCTTGAATAATTGCTCAATTTCAGGTTTCACAAAAGCTAGCTTCTCAAGCAAAGTGGCTCAAGGCTTGATCCCATTTCCATTTCCTTTTTTTGAACCTTTTCTATCTCATGTCTAAGATCTAAACTATTCCTAATTAAAGCCCCAAAACTAAAGGTAGCCACTGGGACCTTACTTGGTCCATGAACATCATAATCCTAAAGTATTTTTCCTGCTCTCTTCCATTTATTTTATTTTTTAATTTCCTACTTCAGGCAACCTCCTGCTACCTGCTACCAGTGCTAGGAAAGATCTTATCACCACTTTAGGTAAGAAACAATTAAGAAAATGAAGAAAATGAGAGAAGAAAGAAGATCACAACTTATTATATTATGGGTTTACAATATCACTACTTATATGCTAATTGCCTATTACATATACTTTATACTTATAAAACTATGGGCTTACATTATTACAACTTACAAACTAGTAAACTTATGACTTAATTACATAGCACATGCTTCTTAACTTATGAATATAAACTAATTATTTAATACATAAAATTATACTTATAAACTTGTGGGTCTACATCATTAGAACTTACAAACTAATCATTTAATACATGCTCCTCCTTTTAAAGGACCCTCCTCTCCATAGGGGGCAGAGGGTGTTAATCTAGGTTGACTCTGAAAGTCAGGGTTCTAAGGAGGTGGTCGCGGTTCCAGAGACCATTTTTTAAATTTTCTTTTAAGTGTCTTGATTTCAGCCAACTGTTCCTCTTCACTATCCCTGTTCCCGGGTTCCCTGTTCTTAGACAAAGCCTCTGTCTTTTTAAGTTGTCTTTTTAAAAACTGATTTCTTTAGTTAATTGTTCCACCTCACTTTCCTCACCGTCCGATGAAGCCTCAGAGGTGGAGACTTCTGAAGTATCTAGAGATTTAAGAGATTCTTTTTCCTGAACCTTTGCAAAAGTAGCAGCAGCCTCGGTTAATTGTTCTTTGATCTTTGTATTGTCACTGAGGAGAGCGTCTTTGACAAGTTGCCAGAGAGAGAATGTGGCAAAGGGGACACTATTTGTACCTTCTTTTCTAAGGGTTAGTTGTAAGTCTTGTTTAACCTGTTCCCTTTTAGGGACTGTTAAAGTTCCTGTAGCAAGAAACCAAGGACTCATTTACCAAGAGTCTTTATACAATCTTGGGCAGTTTTATGCTCCATGCCAGTGCCCTGTTTCTGTAAAAGTGAAACCAATTCATCTGTCAGCAGACCATGAGAGCCCATTGCTCCCATTTAAATGCGCCCCTTACTTACTTTACTTTACTTTGAAGTGCTGGTCAGCCTTCCCTGGGCATTCCTTCAGCGTCTCCCTTGTTTCCAGATATCTCAGGGGGAACCTCCACTTGCAACACCTGCGCTACAACTGTATCCGATTCCTGAAAAGGGACTGGAGTTCAGAATTATTTTGGAAGGCTCTATGCTGTAAGTTTTATTTGTGTAATTATGCATCTTGATCGCTAGGAGGAGCATTGCCTCCAGTTTGGTGGTGAGTTTATGGGTCTGTGACCAAAAGGGGTGGACCCAGTAGAGGGGGGCTTGTTTTGCCAAATGATTCCTAGGGGAGACCTCTCCATCCAGAGTCTTATCATATCTTGCTAGGGTAACTGAAAAGAGTTGGTGAGATATTTCCTGTAAAAGTCCTGTTTCTATAGACATTTTATAGTAGAAGATGAATAATAACCTCTGTTGAAATTAGTTTATCCCTTAGTTATTCTCAATAGTACAATGTCCTTCCTCTGAGGCTGTTTTGTTCTCCTTTTTTTTTTGTCACAGGGTCAGGTGAGTGAAGCTCTGTCTAAGGGCTAAGAAATGCCTGAGCCTGTAACAGCTGTGCTAGTTTTCCATCTCACATAGGGGGAGGGGAGGGTATCATTTTAGCCATTTTATTTCTTAAAGCCAAGCTGTAGGAGAAAGGCTTTAAGAACCTGTACTTCCTGGTGGGAGGGGAGATTGCTCATCACTGCACAAACCAGGAGGCCAAATAATGGGGCCCACTGAGATATGCAGAGAGAATACTGGGGGCCCAACTGCCCTGCATCCCAGTGAGGGACTTTCATGAGTCGCCACTCCAGCCTCTGCAGGAGTCCCAAAGTTGGCACCAAGAAGCCTTGCAGCTTCCCAGGCATTGCTACAAACAAAGTGAATCCAGTGGCTCACTGGGCTGCAGTCCCTAAGGCACTCTCCAGTGTAGGGTTCTGCCCCTCCCCCCGCATGCTTAATTTAAAAAGCTGCTTTTCCATTGTCAACATTGGTGTGTGTGTGTGTCTGTGTCTTTGTCTCATTCTTCAGCCCCTCGCCAACCAGCCAGACAAGGTTCTTAAGTTTTCTAACCCTCATTCAGTTCTATTAGGTGAACTTTATGCTACCCTCAGAGTCCTAAATCTCTGTCAACAAGAACCTGTCAATATTTTCTCTGACAGTAGTTATGCGGCGCAAATGTCAAGAATGCTTCCCTTAGCCAACCTCATGCCCTCTCATAAACCAATAGGTATTGCCATTAATGCCCTAAAAATGCTAATGGAAAATAGACAGCATCCCTGGTTCATCGAGCACATACACTCACACACTGGTCTGCCTGGCTTCATTACTGATGGGAATGCACAGGTAGATAAATTTATTGCTGTCACTTCTTTGCTGCTCCTAGAACAAGTGAGACACTTAAACCAAAGATTTCATGTCTCCCCCTCTAACCTACAGGTCCTCTACCCCAAGGTTTCTCTTAGTCAATGTAAGCAGCTAATCTGTACATGTAAAGCATGTACCCCCTTTGGCCGCCTTGGGCCCACTTCAGCCACAGGGAATTAACCCTAGAGGTCATCCTGGCAAATGGATGTCACCCACATACCCTCATTTGGGAACCTTAAATATGACCATGTCATCGTGGACACCAACTCCAAATTTGTTTTTGCTACCACCCTTTCAGGTGGGAAGGCGTCCCATGCCATTAAGGCAACGAAAACTGAAAACTGCTATGCTGGTCATTGGTGTACCTTGGGTGATTAAAACAGACAATAGCCCGACATGTACATCTGCCCAATTCAAGTCTTTCACAGAATCCTGGGGGATTAAACACTCCACAGGCATCCATATAACCCTCAGTGCCAAGCCATAGTGGAGAGGACTAATAGAACCCTCAAGAAACTCATTATGAAGCAGAAAACTATAATGACACACAGGGAACTCCATTTGACCTTGGTGGAAGCTATTTTCACCCTTAATTTTCTTACCTTTGAGGAAGCAGGACTCTCTCCAGCCTATAAACATTGGAGATCTCAACTGGCCACTACCCCCTTGCCCCTTGTCCGTGGAGAGATCCTTTCACAAATGAATGGAAGGGACCTCACCCACTCTTAACACAGGGTCGAGGATACACTTGTATCTTTCCAGAAACCTCATCCTCCCCCATTTGGATATCCACCAGATAAAAGCCTGCCAAGGATATGCCTGCCGGCACAGCAGATGCACCCACCTCCGTGGAATCATGGGTACAGAGAATTAATGGAACATGGCTCTTGGGCCTTAGTCATGCCACCTACCATGAGGATTAAGGGAGTGGCTCCTGTGGGCGTGGCTCTCCACTCCAACCAGGCATGACACCAGCTTCTGCCCTGCATATGGAGAGAATCTTCACTGAGATGATCCATCTGGAGATAGATTACTATTGGCTGCAATTGGGAACCATCCCATTGGGCTACAGGCTAACCAAAGACATAAAACCCTTTGCATTTCCTTGAATACATGAGGTTTCTGTGGCTTGCCCTCTGAATGCTTCTACCCAGCTCCGTGGGTCTGTGTATTGACTCCGCACCTCTCACCCCCTCATGGGGTAGACCCTGCATCCCACTCTGGTTGGCACCAAGCACAGGGACCCTGACATACTTGGAAGCCTCTTCCCTGAAAACTAGTACTCATGATATCTGAGAATTGTATAATAGTTACCATGGGAGAAAAATCAATCAAGGGTCCTATCTAGCTGTAACACCTAATAAACAACAATCACTGGCCATCCAAAGTATCAATTTTATAGGTGGAGTAATGGTATTCTTATTTTGGGAGTAATTAACAGTTGTTCAATTGGAATTAAGTCTTGTTTAAATGGAAGGAACTCATATGTGGTACTGTGAACACAGCCAAACACACTTTTGGAGAAGTCATAGATCCTACAGAAAAACCTATATTTGTTACATCTCTAGACCAATGCAATTTCTTAACTTTATTCTAAATACGTATCCTCCTATTTACAGACAAGTGTACCTTTCACCCCTCATCAAAGAAAGTTTTTTTCATCAAATGGAGAATATAACAGAGTTCCAGAAGTGGTCAATTACAGAGAATAAATGTTTGTGAGACACTTAACCCTAAGTGACATATCTTCAATGCAACCTCTACACATAGGATGAAGATATCTCTCAACACTTTCCCAGACAGCTGTCTTTAGGCAGCAGATGGTAATTAACACAGAAACCCACAAATTTCCAATGTGCAGAGAACAAGAAGCTTCACATTATCACAAACCTCTGCAACCCAAGGCTCAGCAAGAACTGTGGAAGAGGAGGCAGAAGGATTGTAAGAGCCAGAGCAGGTGGATAACCTCAAGGAAACAGTCTTCTAGACAGTTGGCCAGTTACTCATATGAACTCAAAGCAGTGATGACAGCATGCACAAGTCCTATACAAGCCCAAATCAGACAAAATCCCAGCATAGTGGGTAAGAAGTGCCAACCAAAACTTAGGAACTTTTGGCAACTGATGGCTGTTGGAACCTCTGTGCCTAAGGCTTGTGGAACACAGAGGAACAAAGGGTAGAGAGAAAACTAATGCACCCCCCAACTCTCACCAGTGAGGCTTCCTAAAAGAAGATAGTGCTGTGCACATAGAAGGGCACTACTGGCCAGGTTTTATACAATGAGACTTCAGAGTGTGTATTACTGGAAAGAACTCTTATATTGACTGTCACCCACCTATGGCATAGGGATTATTGTGGAAGAGGAGGCAGAAAGAGTGTAAGAGCCAGGGCTGGTTCGTGAACTTAGGGAAGCAGAAACTTTTAGGCCACTGGAAGCTTGCACATGCGAAACTGTGGCAATGAGCACAGGACCCACATAAAATTATACAAGCGTCCAGAGTAGAGCGAGAAAAATTGGGGTTGGTTCTCAGATCTAGACTGAGAACTATTGGAGACTGATTACCACTGGGAAAGTTAGAGTATGCCTAACTTATGATCTATAGATAGCTTGACCAGATGCTGGTGGATAAATTTGCACTGAAGGACATCTGGACACTAATGCTTGACTGGATAGGACTTAACATATATGACAGAATCTATGAGACCTGGTGGGGATTTGAGGGGAGAATGGAAAATTGGGGAGTCTAAATTTGGTTAAGAGCTATTATATAAAATATATAAAACTTAATAAAAATTTTAAAATAAAATGCAAAGAATCTATTTGTAGACCTATGTGCAAGAGTTAAAATTGTGAATGTTTTATAATAAACCAAGGAAATAAACCTTTGCCAATGTAAGATAGGTCATAGTTCCTTATATATGAGACCCAAACTATGAGCAGCTGTAGACTAAATTTAGCTCGAATTTCTCTTTGTATTTTTTGCTATTGGCTCATACAGAGGCAAGTCCCGCCCCCTGACCAATGTGGGGGCAGACAGGAGGAAGGTGGCCGCCAGGGGGCAGTAATGGGTCCCATCCAGGGAGCCAAGCAGAAGCAGGGAAAAAGAAAAGTGCTGTGGCCCCACAGTAGCGGAGAGCGGCCCTCTTAGCGTCTCAGGCAGTGGATGAATCTAGTAATGGAACTACATTGCTGTACACTTACCAAAGGCAGAAGCCATCTTTTTGGAAGTGCTGTGAACCTTGGCTCCTTCTCACAATGCTGAAGTCTCTTCCCTTCCCCTCCATGCAAGTAGGCCCTTATAAGCAGACTACAAATATATTAATTCCTCTAATTAAAGGGCTATTCTCCATTTGTTCAGCTGGATTAGCACCAGTGGGCGGGACTAAACCCCTGCCCGCCAAGGCTCGCGAAAAGTCTTGGTGCAACAGCAATAAGAGAAAGTATACTGCCCCGACACAGGCACACGTCAAAAAAGTCCACCACAATCAAGTCATCTTTATTCCAGAGATACAGAATGGTTCAATATAGGTAAGTCAATAAATATAATAAAACATATAAATGAGAGTACCCAAGCCGAGGAAGAGCAGGTAAGCCTAGCCTTGAGCTGGAGTTACAGGAGGTTGTGTTCTGCCGGACGTAGGCCCTCCATGAGGAGAGATTTTCGGGCAGTTTCCTCTTCTCTGTGTCACTGCTAGTCTGGGTAGTGAAGAGATGACTTCTCTAAGACCTTGGCAGGGGAATCAAAGACTCCATCTGGGGCATTTGTACCATCTCAAAGCTAGATACTCGAATCCAGCAGAAGATAGAGGAGCAGTTTCGAAGGGCAGGTAGTGCCCTGACCCAGAGGAGAGCCCAGAGTAGAGAATAGAAGCCAGAGAGTATATATTGTTATTAGAATTTTCTAGTGCTGTGCATGGAATGGAGGAGTATTCTGGTTCAGTCTCTTCTTAATTTATCAAATGTTTGTTCCTGTGCTTCAGTAAGTAGCCTAAATTATTGGTGATCCATCACTGCACAGAGATGTTTGTTCATGGCTGGAATTATCCCTCACATTAATTTTCAGTGTTCCTTCAGTGCTCCTCTTGTTTGTGCATAGCAAAGATGTGAATGTCATTTTGTTAGCTGACCTTGCATTTGAGGTAACAGAGAGGAAACCTCATCGATTGCCCAGGGTCAGCAAAATAATTCGAGACATGCTCTTCAGCCTGTGAGTCTCTTTCTCATCCATCTTGTTGGTCAGCTGGTTAGTCTGCTGTGTATGTCACTTCTGTCCTCATTGTACTTTGTACTTTCAGTATTGTTGGTTCAATAAAACAATTGAAATGCACCAGCGATTGCCAAACACAGAAAGAAATTGGCCTCACTACTTTGGATTAGGGTTGCCCTTGGCTTTTCTCACAGCAGTGCAATCCTTGTACATTATCAGTGGCTGCCTCTTCTCTATCCTCTTTCCTATATTCCTCATCAACGCCAATGAAGCAAAGACTCCTGGGAAAGCATATCATTTCCAGCTGTGCCTCTTCTCCTTTGTGGTTTTCTTAAGGAACAGAATCTTCCACAAGATAGTCTACCTGCAGTCAGCCCTGAGCAGTTCAACCTCTGCAGAGAAGTTCCCTTCACCACAACTGTCTCCTGCCAAACCGAAGGCCGCTGCAGACCACTGAGCTCCCTGCTGTCCAAAGGGGATGGGTGGGATTGTATGGAGGATGGGGCAATTCTTTTCTCTGTTCTCCTCTCAGCCAGGGAAGGCAGGACCCACTGTCAAATGCCCTCTGGTATTTTTGACTCTGGTACATGTAAGGAAGAATCTTCCTGACACCAATATGTGGCTCTGAAAGGATCTGAAAGGACCCAGGATTTCCAGCTGCTTTCTGAAATTCGTCAGCTCCTGGGCCTAGACTGATTTGAGTACTTTTGCTTCCTTCCCTGTGCCATTTACCCTTCTACTCCGTCCTGCCTTCCAGCATCCCTGGATGAATGGATTTTGTAATTCTAACTGTTGTGTTGTGTGAATTTGTTGTTGTTATTGCTCTATGAAGCACATACTGTGAATGTGGGTGGTAAAGGAGCATGCCAGTCGCTCTGGGTCACTTCCTTTATAGCTATCACTGTCTTGTTTTCTTGCAACTCAGGTTAGGTTAGGTAGGTTAGGTTTTGGTATCTCTTGCTCAGCTGCAAAAAAGGAGGAGAGGAACAGGATAGACCTGACAGCCAGACTGACTGGGTTTTGAAGAGCAATTTTCATTCTTTCCTCTTCAGGGGGGGAAAAAGCTTTTTTTCACTGGTAAATTTGAAATTCTCCAACTGTGGAGAGGTATTAATTCTGGAACAGAATGCCTGGAGTATCTGGGCTTTTCAACTCTGGAAGATGAAAACTTACTGTTGATCACTGCTG
The DNA here is from genome assembly GCA_035773235.1 of Eospalax fontanierii. Taxonomy (NCBI): domain Eukaryota; kingdom Metazoa; phylum Chordata; class Mammalia; order Rodentia; family Spalacidae; genus Eospalax; species Eospalax fontanierii. The sequence goes on along the minus strand of CM069524.1, from coordinate 69,711,353 downwards.
ATCTGATTGGTATTTCAAAGGAATATAGGGTGCTGAAAATAGGAACTGAAGGGTAAACTTATTAAACCTTTAAAACCTGTGATTGATGCTGTTTTCCTGCCATTTTAAGAGATTAAATGTGGGGTGAGAGGATGAATGCCAAAACCTGGTACAATTTTAAAATATCACAATTAAGTGTGAGCTGGTTTCCCAATGAATGAATGAATTAATAAATAAATAATAAATAAAACTTATAAATGGGCATAAAGTCAAAAATCACATGTACATCTAAAAGGATGAAGTAAAGGCCTTTGAAAAAAATCCAACATGCATTCATGTTAAGAGTCTTAGAAGGAACTTCTCTGGAGTGAACATACCTCAACATAATTAAAACTGTACACAACAAGCCCATAGCCAACATCATTCTAAATATAAAAAACTGGAAACGTTCCCGTTAAAATCAGGAACCAGATAGTACTGTTCATTATCTCCACTCCTTTTCAGTGTAGTTATTGAAACTCTTGCAAGAGCAATAAGACAAGAGAAGAAAATTAAAGGAGTGCTAATTGGTAAAGAAAAAGTCAAATTATCACTATTTGCAGATGATAAAATATCATACATCAGAGATCCCAAATATTCCACCAAAAAACTGTTAGAAATGATTAATACTTTCAGTGAAGTGGCAGATTACAAAATCAACTTATAGAAATCAATAGCTTTTAAACATTTCAATAACAAAGCAATCAGAAAAAGGAATTCATTCAAGGAATCTCTCCCATTTACAATAACCTAAAAAAATTAAATTATTTAGGAATAAACCTAACCAAAGACATTAAAGATCTCTACAAATAAAAATTCAAATCTTTAAAGAATGAGGTAGAGGAAGACACTAGGCAATGAAAAGACCTACCATGCTCCTGGATTGATAGAATCAATATTATGAAAAATGACCATGTTATCAAAACAATCTATAGGTTCAATGCAATACCAATCAAAATATCCATGACCATCTTTACAGATCTAGAAAAAAATATCCTGAAATTGATATGGAATCATAAAAGACACTGAATAGCCAAAGATAATTTGGGCAAAAAGAACATTGCTGGGGGAATCACCAGTCCAGAGCTCAGATTACATTACAGAGCTATAGTCATAAAACGGCATAGTACTGGCACAACAGTAGACATGGAGATCAATGGAACACAAAGGAAGATCCAAACACCAGTACATGCAATTTCAGCCACCTGACATTTAACAAAGGTGCCAAGAATAACAAACAATGGAGGAAAGACAGCATCTTCAATAAATGGTGCTGGCAAAACTGGATCTGTCCTTGTAAAAAAGTGAAATTGAACCCTTATCTTTCACCTTTTACAAAAGTCAACTCCAATGGATCAAAGACCTCAATATAAAACCTGAAACTCTGAAACTGCTAGAAGAACGTGTAGGCAGTACCCTACAAGATATATGTGTAGGAACACAGTTTCTAAATCAGACATCACCTGCCCAGGCATAAAGGTCAACAATCAGTAAGTGGGACTTCATTAAGCTACAAAGCTTCTGCACAGCAAAAGAAACAACCAAGAAAGGGAAGAGGACTCTTGCTAAGTAGGAGAAAATGAAAATCTATCCAGAGTGTAAAAGAAGTCAAAAAAACACAAAGAAACAAGAAAATAAACCACCCAATAAAAAGATGGGTTATAGACTTGAACAGAGAGTCCTCAAATGAAGAAATAAAAATGGTGAAGAAGCACCTTAAAAAGTGCTTACCAGCCTTAGTAATTACAGAAATGCAGATAAAAAGCACCGTATGATTAAATGTTATGCCAATCAGACTATTGAAGATCAATAGAATGAAAGACACCAAATGCTGGAGAGGACATGGAGAAAGGGAACTCTCATTCACTGCTGGTGGGAATGCAAACTCGTGCAACCTCTATGAAAAGCAGTGTGGAGAACTCTCAAAAAACTAAAAATGAATCTACCATATGATCCCATTATACAACATCTTGGTATATATGTAAAAGACTCCTCCTACTATAGAGATCCCTGTAATTCCAAATTTATTGCTGCTCTTGCTCTTTTCACAATAGTCAAGAAATGGAAACAACCTAAATGTGCCTCAATGAAGAATGGATTATGAAATGTGGTACATTTACACAGCGGAGGTCTATTCAGCAGTAAGAAAAGATGAAATTCTGAATTCTTCAGACTAATGGATGGAACTAAAGAGTGTTATACTAAGTATAACACAAAGTGAAGTGAAGACTGGAGAATGGAGCAGGAACTGTAAATCTGAACAAGAATCGATGTGGTGGGAAGTCATATCCCTCAGAGGTAAAGTGAAGTAGCACAAACACAGAAAAGCAAGTGTCATATGTTCTCCCTCATTTTTGGACTGCAGCACCAGTCCCTTATATGTGAGTATATATCCTGACATAATTCCAGGAGGCAAGAATATGGAAAGAACACACAGAGGTAAAGGAAAAGAAAGAACCCAAAAGAGGGTGACAGTAGGGAACAGATGTTACCAGGGAAGGAGGTGCGGAAAGTGGGAGTATTTGGCTTTGAGGGGAGGAGGGAGGGACATGCAAGGGGCCGCAGTTGGAGGGGATAACACAGGAGAAGGTGAATGATGGAAGGTGTGTATTATTGGGGAGAAAGTGGGATTATAGGAGAAATGAGACTACAGAGGGAGGAGGGAGGTCAGATGGGAGAAAAAGAGTGTAGAGACAAATGGATCTTGGGTGCTTGTCAGACTAAAGTGTGCTGCCCCTGGCAGCCCTTGAGAAATGCACATACAGTCTCTGAATATTAGTTCATACGTATACCTGGGGGCTGTATGGCAAGGAACACAGTGCCATACGGGAGAGATCTCCCTTGAGTGGTTCGTCAGTGTCATCCAAAAGACTCCCAGAATAATACTGTGTATTTCCAGAGCGCTTAGTTATCTCTCAGAACTGGAAGATAATACCCTACTACTGAAGACAGGAGATACTTTGGATATAGGACTTGGAGAATGGAGCAGGAACTGTAAATCTGAACAAGAATCAATGTGGTGGGAAGTCATATCCCTCAGAGGTAAATATATTATTATTCGGATAAAAGGACATAGTTTCAAAATGCCCTCCAAATTCCCATATCTATATTCATGGGTTAGTGCAACTCTCAGACTTTATAAGAGTGTTTTCTTTGTGTCATGGATGACAGTTAATACAGAAAGTCACAACTAGCCAAAGTACAAAGAGTAAGCATCTGTAGAGTGCTCAGTCACAAATGGGACATGTATATCACACTCTCTCCTCCCAAGACTTAGAAACTATCACAGAAGATGGGGTTGAAAGATTGTAAGATCCAGCGGTCAGGGAGGATCACAGCAAAATATTGTCTTCTGGATATGACAACACTGCTGCATTCATGAAATCATAGAAACATTGGTTGCTACACAAGTTCAATCCAGTCAACATGACAGTTTGGACTGGGGAAGGACTGGTGAGGTCTCATTTCTAACTAAGGACCTCTGACAGTTGATAGTTTCTGAGGAAGGAAGAGCCAAGTTTTTTTAGTGTGTGTCCCTAGTAGGTTGATCACACTCTAATGGTAGCCACATAGCCATGAGTATGTAAGCAACACAAATTGAACTCAGTGGTATATTAAGACAAGAAGGTTGGGAAGGGTAGGGTGGAGGGGATCTGGAAGGAATCACAGGGAGGAGTGTGGGATGAATATAATAAAAACGCATTATATGAATATGTGAAATTCTCAAAGAATTAATAGAATATTATATATACATCAAATTTAAATTATATCTATTGGGAGTATTGGGAGTTCTGCTGGATGTCAAACCTTCATGCTTGAAACTCAATTAAAATGAAGTAGTTTTTTATTTTTCTACATTTTTATTGAATTTTAGTTCTTTTCAAACACAACATCTTAATCATTTTCATGCCCCTTTCCTCATGAGCACCCACCCATATTCTCTTGCACTGGATTTCACGCATTCTGTCATTTACGCTAAGGCCTATCTGTGCCTCAGTCCAAGTTGATATTCTGGGGTTTAGTTAGCCTATCTCAAGTCACTCCCTTAAAGAAAATAAGCTGTTTGTCACCCAGCAGTAATCAGCTACCCAATAGTTCTTTGGTTAAGATAGGGATCTGCTGCCCATTTTCAAGGTTCTATGCTGGGTTTTTGTCTGATTGAATTTGCCTGGGTCTTGGGTATGCTGACACCATTGCTGTAAGCAGGGTATGCTGACACCAGGAGCCTGTAATACTCTATTTCCATATGGCATATGATTCCTCCCTTGGATCTTACAATTTTTCCACCTTTTTTGCAATGGTCTCTAAGCCCTGGGTGTGTGAATTTTAATATGGGAGTCCTGTCCAAGGGCCCACACTGTGCAGATTTTTATTCTCTATCTTTTGGCCATTTGTGGTCCTTTGTGTTCATTTCCCACTGTTATATGAGGGAGCTTCATTGATAAGAGTTGAGAGATGCATTAGCATATATACACAAGGTCCAACATAGCATGGGCAATTCCTTTCAATTTGTATCAGCTGCTTTTTCAACAGATTTATGTTGGTACAATGGCATGTAACATAGTCCTTTACTCTCTTAAGTTATCATCTGGAATCCATTTAGTATCCTGGAGTTCTCACCTGGAGCCTCCATACATTCCTTTATCCTTGATAACCTCATTGAGGCAGGCCCAAACTGCTTGGTCCTACACAGGGCCAAGGAGGAATATAGCTCCTCTTGACCCTATTGCACTTGTTTCCCAGGACCCAGTAGACTCTAGGTCTGATTCCTGGCTCTAGCCACACCTGTTGTCTCTTCATTGACCACACCTGGCTTTTGGGAGAGGCCCTGGCCAGGCAAACTGTTTCCATCCCTAGAATAGCCATTCAAGGGGAGAAGTGTACCCTGTTCACTCTGAGGGGGCTGTATCCACCCCTGGGATAATTTTTATCCTCTGTGTTCCTTTTGTGAACTGTTCTTCAGGGCTTAAAGCCCCCTGCCATTCATGGGGACCTCCACTGGTGATAACCAAGTATCTCTAACGGTTTGCACAAGCCAGTCCATCAGAGACTGCTTCCCCTTGTATTGCCTCAGGTTACGCAGCCTAAATCTTAAGGAGGGATGAGTGGTTATATTGCTCAGCTTTCCTGCCTCTGCAGCATTTAAGCTAATATCATCTGCCCCTGTTTCCCAGATTGTTAGGAGCTAGGTGATGATAGGCTCCTTTGTGGCTTGTTTGAATGTCCTCCCTAGTTCCAGCAGTTCCAGGACTGAGAACCATCCATTCTCTAAATTCTCATACTAGTTAAGGTCTCTATCAGCATGATGACATCTGGATTTCTCCTTTCTTTGTATTATAGGTTGAACCTGAGGGGCACTCTTAGCTTTTCCTGGGTTGCTCCCTTCCTCATCACTGCCTGATTCTTCCCAGGGGTTCCAAGTCCTAGGGTCCCAGGATTGATCTTGTATCAACCTGACTTGAGTTTTCATCCCTTTTCGTCCTCATAGCTGTAAAAAAATGGCAGGCTAAAACTTATCTTTTTTCTCTTTATCCAATTTGCTAGCAAGGTCAGAGGCTAGTACTGAGGAAGCACTAGATCTCTAGATCTAATTCTTCTCTTACACTTTGAGTCTCTCTCTGGGCCATTGATTCAGTCTGAGATAAGTCTCTCACAAGGCATAGCAGTGGCCAAGCCACTCTGGCAGCCACTTGTTGATATATTTGTTTCTGGCACATCACTCCCAGGGATTTCAGAGTCTCTTCTAGACCTTCTGCTATTCTCAAAGCATTGCCATATTCCCGAGGTGGCCCCCATTAGTCAAGCAGGTGTGCCACTCCATGCCACTTACATATGGATTGCCACCTCAGTATTTTCCTCATTGATCTCATCTGCTTAGGTGAATTCACCTTAGTTACATATTTCAGCATAGACTGCACGATCCCTGCAATGGCACCACACACACCAGTCCTATGGGGAGAGTCCCCATGTCAAAATTTCCTCTGCCCACACTCTTTACTTCACTGGTCCCTGCATTAGTGGTCACCACATAAATCCTGTTCCCAGAAGCATTCTCCATTTTTGTCAGTTGGTCCTGCTCCACTACATCATTCTGTCTTAAGAACTCTCCTCTTGCAGTGAAGTCCAGCATTCAGTCTCACCTCCCTAGGTCCGAACCAATTGAGTGAACAGAGAATGCTCGCCAATTAGAGTAACCCATTTATTTGGGGTTACTTACAAAGGATTCATCCCCAGGGAGAGAGACAGAAATTTCATATGGGGGAGCCGGCATTTTGATCAGAAGTCTGGTGGACCTCCAGCACACACACCCGAGATGGAGACAAGTGGAACTGCACTCCCCAGTCTCCTACCCAGTTCTCACTGCTTTCCCACTAGACCCTCCTCCTTAAGTCACTGGTTGGTTGAAAGTAGTTAACTCTGTTGGCTTCATCTCTTTCAATCACATTCTTGGAGTCATGTCTCTTGAGGTAGAGAGAAACCCTGTAAATTTACCCTACAACAAAGCACACATCCCCTATCTTGTTAATTGCTGCCTTTATAGTGTGTAATCCGTCTTCCCATATTATGACAAATTGAATTGGTAAAATGCAAAACAATCAGAGCAAAACCAATGTTCTTTCTTTTTCTTCAGTATAAGTATTTGAAGTGGAGGCTGCAATATACCTCACAAAATAAATTCAAAATTTCAAAAAGAATTTCATAAGGTGGTGCTATAAACTTCAGACACATTAAATACTTGAAAAGTTTAAATAATTATAGAATTCTGACAACTATATTTTCATATATCCAAGATGCTATGGGTCTTGTAGTCTCTGATACTTATTGCCTACAATACTTAGAGAGAATATCATCTGTCTGAAGGGAACAAATTGGACTGAGAGGATATATTTTAAATGAAAAATAGAAATAGCATATTAATATAATATTACTAAAGACATGATAGTAAAATTTTAAAAATTAAGGTAAAATTAAAGAAAAAAATACACTTTACAAAAAGTGTATTTAGAAGAAGTGTAGGCTTCTACACCCAAAGCACATGGAACATAGCAGAACAAATTGTAGAGAGAATTCTAATGCATTTCTCAACTCTCGACAGCAAAGTTCCCTCATGCAACAGAGTGTGATGCATGCAGAAGACCACAGCTGGCCAAGGTATAGAGAATAGGAGACTGCAAGGTGAGTGATCCTGGACAGGACTCGTATATTAAACCTCATTGACCCCATAGTTCATGGACCATTGCAAAAGAATGGGCAGAAAGATTGTAAGATCCACGATTGTCCAATGAACATAAGGACACAGAGTCTTTCAGGCCTCTGGGAATTTGTGCATATGAATGGGCTGCAATGGTGACAGAATGCACAATATCCATGCATAGACTTGGGAAAATGGTCATCAGGCTTAAACTTTAGCCAAAAAACAATTGGCAACTGAATTATGCTGGGTGAAGGAGAGTTAATCATCGTCGTTTGTTAAATATTTTCTTTATTATTTTTATTTTATGTGTATATGTGCATCCTTGTTGTACAATGCATGTGGAGTTCATAAGAGGGCATCAGATTCCCTTTGAAATGAAGTTAAGGATAGTTGTTAGCTGCCATATGGGTGCTGGGAATTGAACCCAGGTCCTCTGCAAGAGCAGCCCGTGCTTTTAAACCACTGAGCCATCTCTCCAGACTTGAGAGTTGATCTTCTTTAAAGGAGTGACTCTAGATAGGCTGTCTAGACTTCAGTGGATGAACTTCCACTGAGGCACATTTGGGTACAAAAGATTGATTCATAGGTCTTAACATATATATGATAGAGTGCATGAAATCCAATAGGGGGTATGAGGACTGTGGAAGGGAGACGGGAGTCTAAATTAGATTAAGATTTATTGTGTGAAATGCACAAAAATTAAAAAACCTCAATAAAATATACATTAAAAAATAGAAAGTCCTCTTTAATAGATGATGTTCAGAAATCTGGATATTCCTAGGTAGGACAGTGAAATTAGATAATTTCCTCTCATCTTGTACAAAGGAAACCCAAAATAAAGAAAAAAAACTTAAATGTGAGACTTAAAACTTTGAAAACATTATAGGAAAACAATAACTTTGTGATTGAACATCAAAAACTCAGGAAATAATAGTAAGAATTAACAAATGCTTCAGAATAGCAAAAAAAAAAATTATTGGAGTGAATAGAGGACCCAGAGATGTGAAAACTCACCAAATTCTCATCCCACAGGGCACTAGTATCTGTATGTAAAAATTTAGAAACAAGAGCAAACAATTCAGTCAATAAGTGTGCAATGCAAATGAACAGATACTTTTCATAAAATACAAATGTCCAATATATGTATGAAGAAATGTTCAGCATATTTAATCTTCAGAGAAATTCAATCAAAATTATGTTGAAATTTCATCTCACTCCAGTCAGAATAGCTAACACCAAGAAAATAAGTGACAGATGCTAGTGAAGGTGTGAAAGCATCGGACCTTAATTTACTGCAAATGTAAATGAGTCCAGGCATTGTGAAAATCAAATGGATACTGCTCAAAAAATTAAAAATATAACTTCTGCATCATCCATTCATATGACATTTTGGTATACCCTAAAACAATCAAACTCAGTGTACTATAGAGTTATGCATATACTTGTTTTATGTCTGCATTATTCACAATAGGCTATGGAACCAACCTAGGTGTATATCAACACATAAGAAAATGTGATATATATGTAAATATCACAAACCACACGCATGTGTCTATTTCTATTTAGCTATAAAGAAGGATGAAATTATGTCATGTGCAAAACAATGAAGAAACCTGGATACCATAAGCCAAGTGAGACAAGGGGTGAGTTTCACAAAGACAAGTGTTAGAAGTTTTCTTTCATACATGGAAGCTAGGTAGAAAGAATGCAAAAACCAGGGGGACAAGGTACCTGTTGGTTGTTAACACATATCTAGTTATGATAGGGAAGCTACACCGATGAAATCTCCATTGTATGATAGTTTATGACATCTGCATAATGATAAAACAAATCGACATGTTAAAGTGGAAGGGGGAATGTCACGGGTTCCTATGTCATGATGAAAAGATACAGGCGATCAATACATAATGAGGAAGGAAGAATCAGCTTTCTCCAGGCCCTAGGCCCCCGAAAATCTATCTAACCTCAAATGAATAGCCCTTAACATAGGTACATGTGAACATCACCTAATGTATTAATTGCATTATGTTTTTATGCATATTTGTAAATGCATGCATGTATATTTGGCAATAATAATCAAAGAAGAGGACTATAAATTGAGAGGGAGTTGAGGGACATAGGCAGATTGGGGAGAATGGAAACAATGCAAAGACAATACTCAAGTATGAAATTCTCAAAACCCCCCATAAAAATAGGACACAAAATTCAAAGGGGCTCACGAATGAAGTGGAAGCAGAGACGTGGAAAGGGGAAGAGAAGAAGAAATAGAACGTGGTGCAGTGGAAGGGATGCATGTGGTAAAAGCACATTATGTGCATTTATGAAAATGCATAATAAGCCCTTTGTATAACTAATGTGCATAAAAGCCAATATAAGTTCTAATTGTGAAACTCAAGTTTCTGAAATCAATTTAGAAAATAACAGTGACTGTTATTCTGCTTATGGACATGATGTGCTTGTCAAATTGCCTTCTGAGTAACTATGCTGTACCCATAGATTAGTGCTGCTTTTACCTTCACCAGAGAAACTTCATTTTTCAGTGGGCAGTGGTGAAAAAAATGACTGCTGAATGCCTGATCATAAATGAGATATTTATATCACTCCCTGCAAGGCTCAGGGAACAGAGGGGATGAAGGTACAGAAAGAATTCAAAATCCCAAGTAAGGGAAGAGTGCCACTGAATATTGACTTTTGAGAATCCCATGCCATTGCATTCTTGAACTCCCAGAAGCTGTGATTACCTGCACAAATTCTCTCCACAACATGAGACCCCTCACCCTGTCATGTAGGAGAGAGAGGTTCATGAGGCCCCACTCTCCTCAGAGGATTTTCCCACATTTAATGGTTGATTGGACAGGCAGAGACATTTTGTTCGTTTGTCTTCCCACTGGCAAGATACTCATGCTACAGTACATAACTTCTGCTCACCATTGTAAGCAGCCCTAGTGAAATCCATGTGAATTACAGAAAAGATATGAAAAAAGGGGGACAATCTTGGAAGAGGAAGGGGATGGGTCAGAGTAGGGACAGTGAAAGAGAGGATAATGGGAGGAATAAGAAACAGTATAAAACATAAAAAAATAGCAGAAAGCTAGTAGTAGACTCTCCCCTGTGCCCTGTGACTTGGCTAGCCTCAGGTTCTTAAACCTGATACAATGTCCATCTTATGAAGCGGACCTTACATCCAATTAGAGAGGTTGGTTACTACCACTATTCCCACTATAGTGCTGGTGGGCCTACCTTGCTAGGCTGATTGTACTTCACAGGATTAGTTGTCAAGTTTCTTGAGAGTGGGTGTCATTGTCCTCCTCTGTAATCTTAGCACTTATGGAGGCTGATGACAATAACCAGGCAGAGCTAATCTCACAATATAGAAAGACCTTGACTCAGAAAAATACATCTTTATAATTTTTTTGTCTTTGAAACAGGGTTTCTGTAGCCCCAGCTGCCCTGGAACTTGCTATGAAGACCAGGCTGGTTCCAAACTTAGTGATCCAGCTGCCTCTGTCTCTGGAGTCTTGAGATTAAAGGTGTGTACCACAACCCTGGCTGTTATATACTTTTAAAATGTGTCTTGAAAGCATCACAGGGTTAGAGATGAGTAAAATGAATTAAGATTGATTAATATTCTCTGTATGAAGCACACAATAATTCAATAAAAATATTTTTAAAAAATAGAAAATTCAAAAAATAAAATAAAATAATAAAAATATTAACAGCAGGCATTTTCTTGTAAAAAGAATCCCATGATTGTGTATGGTGACATGGCTTATATAGTGACATTTTAGTAATAATGATAAACAGACCTATCAATGTGACCGTGACCAAACCCTGTCTTATCTGAGTAAAGACATTGTCCTGTGAATCGCTGATCATCATTCAAAGCAAGGCTACATGTGACAGTACAAGTTTGATTTCAAGATTGAATTCTACCCTTTAATACATTGACAAATGATCACAGATCTATCATTGAACAATAAGTGTTATCTTATGCTGTTTTAGAAATCTTTACCTAAATGGTAAGTTTTAATAAGTAAGGCTACAGTTTCACCTACAAAACAGCTTAATTCTGTTAAAGCAGACACGACTCTTTTAGATATGACAGTCATTTAAGTAGTTTATGTACATAAACAGGAATTTATAAATTCTTTATTTTCATTCATTAATCAATTGGTTCAATAAAGTAATTGAAGAAAAATGAATTTCATTAACATTTTTCTGACATCTAAAAGAGTGTATAATTATTATAATTATAACCATAAAATCATAATCTATAAAGCTATTTAAATTCTTTAATTAAATAAATAAGGAAAGAGAAAGCTATTTACATAGTGCTGAAAAGGAGATCATAAATTTCGCTATAATTTATTTTCTTAGTTTTGAACTTTAATTAATGCTATTTTTTACTTACAATTTGTGTTCACGTGTGCATCTGTGTGTGTGTGTATGTGTGTGTGTGTGTGTGTGTGTGTGTACAATTTGTGTGCCATGGTGCATGTGTGGAGGTCAGTTTTCCCATTCAACCAGGAGTTCCAGGGAATAAATTTAGATTGATAATTTGTCAGGAATATATTTTTACCCAGTGGGCCATCTTTCCAGGCTTGATTAAATATTTTTAGATACAATGCAATTATATCAGTGCTTGAATCTTTCAAAATGTGTATTTTTACTGTAACAGAGCATAGCAGTTTTTATTATTTTTCTTTTCTTAATTAAACTTTTTACACATTTCATACAATATATTTTTATTGAATTTATATCCCCTCTCTTATCTGCACCCCTTACTACCCCTGCTAATTTCACGTACTCAAATATATATATTCATAAAGAGTCAAATTTATGACTCCAAATGTCCATCAGTTTGTGTACAGGACTCTGGTTAACCTATCAAGGGTCACACCCATAAAAGAGGCTCACTGTCCCTTCCAGGCAGCCACCCAGTTCTAATAGTTCCTCAGTTAAGGTTAGGATTTCTTACCCACTTCACCACATCTTTGCTAGGATTTTGTCTGACTTGCATTTCAATAGGGCTTGTGCATGTTGTCACCATTGTTCCTGTGAGTTCATAAAAGTAACTGCTTGACTTTCTGGAAAATTCTGTTTATTTGTGATCATCCATCACCTCTGTCTCTTACAATCTTTCCACCCCTTCTTCTCCAATGATTCCTGAGCCTTACTTAGGAGGCAGAAGTTTGATATAGATGACCAATTCAAAGATAAGCACTCTGTAGACTTATACTCTGGATGTTGGCAACTTTGGAGTTTTGGTGTAAACTGTTATTTGCTACACAAGGAGGCATCAGTGGTGAGAATTGAGAGATGCATTTATTCAGGGATATAACAATAAATCATTATGAATTGCTTCAATAATGTATTTATTTAGCAGAATATAGTATTAGACAACCCCCTATGCCCTGTGGCCTGTGTAGCTACATGTTTCTAAGTCTGATGTCAATGTCAGTTATGCGATCTATTTTGTGAATTGGACCTTAAATCCAATTAGAAAGTAATTGGTAACTCCCATACTGTTTATGCCATGGTTGTACTGGAGATCATATCTTGCCAGGCCAGTGGTTGAAGCATTCACGATTCACAACTGGGTAAGGTTAATAATTGCTTTTTTTTTTTTTTCCTTAGAGCATACTTCTAGCACTATGAAAGTTAGCCAATAGAAATGAAGCTTTTGAGGTCTGTGCTAGCTTGATTTCTCCTTTTATTTTCTATAGTATATAGACATAGTGTCTTCAGTCATAGGGTCTTATTGTGAAGTTCTGCCTGATAATAAAGAGCAGTGGTAATGGTCAGTGTCATTTGAAGCTCTGTGGGACTCCTGATCAACAGCCTCAAAAGGGGGAATCCATACCTAGAAATGAGCTTTTGCTTTACTAGCCTGTGATACCTAGTAGGGGCATTGTCTTTCTCTTATAAGATAGCTCCTTCAAATGTTTTATAATGTATATGTATATTTTTAAAAAAAGCTTCTATACTGGTAAATTTCCATAGGGATGTTTTTCTAAATGATTTTAGTGTTAGTTATCGCTTCCCATAATCCTTCGTCTGGCCTTCCCTCCTATTCCAAATCCCAATTAAACCTTCCTAATCTATTTTCCCCTTAAACCTTTCACAGCACTGCTCTCTATCTTCCTTCCCATTTCTGCCCCATCCCAGGGGCTGCTTCTTTGTTTCTATTGCAGAAAGTATCAATTTTTAAAAGAGGAAGACATGCCTTACAAAATTTGGAGCAGTATGTCTGCTTTTGACATTGCAATGTAGTATTGTCATCTACAAAGTTTATGCTGAAGAGCTGTGCAAATGAGATATGAAATTATGCAAAAATCTTATGCTTTAAGTTTATGGTTTTTATTAGTTCACATTCAAAATGATCTTTGACCAATGTATAGAAATTCTAGAATGTTTATTTGAAAAGTTTTAGATTAATTATTTCAATAAATATTTCACATTAAAGAGAGAACATACTATCCAAGTTGTCCTCTGATACACAAACATCTACCATCGCACATGAGTTCTCTACCTTATATACATAAAATAAATAAATAAAAATGTTAGAAAATGCTATGTTGAAGCATATGAAGTAAAAATAAGGAAAATCAATTTTGTGGATAATTTCAAATTATATTAAGTCTAGAATTGGAACATAAGAGCAAAGACACATCTATTTGAATGTATGAAGTCCAGTTCAAAATACTGTGCTAACTCTGATTTACTCAAAAGTTCAAGTTCTGTAAAGGCAAACTTTTAAAGAAAGAGAACAAAACATAGTCAGAGGAAATAACTTATGACTTCTTTATGTAGCAGTTTCTCATAATCATAGAGGCGATATACATGCTAGAAAAGGGCTTTAACTAGAGTACTCTTTATTCTCACTTATACGGATATGTTATATAAATAGTATTGATCTAACAAAAAAACTCTTATTTGGGCAGTTCACAAAGTTAATAGAATGGTAGTATCATTAATGCACACATACACACATCTTTCATTTGCATGTGTCTAACTGCTTACCAAACCCATTTTTAGTTTAACCAAATCTTTATCACAAACTTGAAAGAGAAGAGGTTATTCTAACTATTCCAATGCAGATGGAATATGCAATGTCATTGAATACTTTTCCTACCATACATAAATTATGTTTTAATACATATATATAAAGTTAATCTAAATGCCAAGATACAAGCAACTAAATATATGGGTGTAGAATGTTATATACAGTAAATACTGTTTACAGCCTGGCATGCTGGCTCATTACTGAGTTTCTAGCATTCAGGAGGATGAGGGTCACCTGGCTACAGAGTGATCATTTTCAAAACAAACAGATCTCCATCAAAAAGGAAAACCATTGTTTACAAAACAATTCTACAAGTTATTATTACCTTCATCCTGTTTATTTGGAAGTCAGAGATCTGAAAGGCAATGTGATGTCAACACTGAGTTTCCTGGAATCAGAAATGAGATATAAATCTGTTGAATTCCAGAATTTCTTGCTCTTGACTATGATTATCTTAAGTTTTAATATACATTTACTGTCATGAGCTATATATTAATATATCAACCCTGTTTTCAGGATTGGATGTTTCAAAATAAAATGAAGAAGTTTAATCTTTAAAAAGTATTTTTGAACGAGGAAAGGCTTCATCCATGTCAAGGTGTAAGAGGGAAGAATTTTGTTGTACCCCCTAACTCTGAATAAGTACATGAGACTATCAAGACATATGCTAAGCTGGAACTCTGGATCCCTGGAAGCTTCTGGCCTTTGGAGGGTGTCTTATCTCTGTCCTTAGCTTGGTTTGATTAGCCTTTCCTCTTTTTCTTAGGTTGTCATAAAGACAAGGGCATCTTCAGCGCACTGGAATTGTCTTAAGTTTTTCTCTAATTTGTTATTAAAATTATTTAAATTTCTTCAAACTCTAACCTCCACAGGGAAGATCTTTAATAATAGATGCCAATCAGTGAGGTGTCAATCAGTGTTTAGATGCCCAAGAGTATATTGCCCTCTAAATCATATTGTTGATCCTGTCCTCCTTCAAAGGTAACATTATAAAAACTCAATAAATGATTCATTTAAACCAAAGAGCTTTGAGAGAAAGAGAAAGTGTTATAGCAAGAAACATTTATACCTAATACTTCAGGCTAATAATTCAGAGGATTTAAGATGTTATTGTTAGAGACAAGCAATGGACACTTTCTCCTTGCTCTACAGAAATATTTCACACATGAGGTTAGTACAGTAAAAGGGTTAGTTTATTAGTGTCTTCCATCATTTTACACAAAGTGGGTTACTTTCCTTTGTTTATTCTTAGAAAAATGGAAATTCAGTATACATACTTTGATTTTTAATGCTTGTTCAATGGTGCATTAAGATTTTTGTTTCAATTGTATGATGACTATACACAGACATGAATATCTTACTAAAATATTTATAAATGATACATAAATTATGTTTTAATACATATATATAAAGTTAATCTAAATGCCAAGATACAAGCAACTAAATATATGGGTGTAGAATGTTATAATTTCTAAATGGGCCTTTCATACTATTCATAAGTATATAAAAATCATACTTTCCACTCTGTTTTATTATGTTAGTATATGCATATTATAGGTTAACTGATATCCCTATCAACTTATTTATTAGAATATTAATGAATATAAATGTTTATTCAAATGACTATGGTACCTGTTTGTAAAAATATTACAAGTATAATAGACTTAATTAGATGCCCAGGAAAGTATTGCAGGGATGACTTTTCCTGGGGCTTCTGTTTTAACCACTCTAACTTATGTGTGAGGCCAGGTGTCTCAGAACACCTGCAGGAGCAGTGAAAGGGGCTGTTTCATGCATCAGCATCTACTGAAGGGGAAACCCTAACTAACAGTTCATAAAGCGATTTGAATTTAGATAATTCACAGAACTGTAACAGGAAATTCCATACCAGTCTGATTTGTACCATGGCAATGCTAAATTCAGATACTGGGTATAATTTGAGGATTGAGAGATGATTCAGTTGAAAAAACAAATATTAGAACTGGAGTCCACATCTTTAGTATTTAGGAACCATGTAGAAAGCTGGGCAGACTTGGCAGCCACCTCCCCAGGGCTCAGAAGGTACAGGAAGGGGTTCTCTGGAGCAAAATGACTAAGTAGACTACTGGAATCCATGAGCTCTGGGTTCAGTGAGAGACCCTGCCTCAGTAGAGTGTAGGACTATCTAGGAAGAAACTCAGGGTCAACCTCTGACTTCTACATGTATGTGCACACATGTATACACATCCCCACACATGTGTATACAATACTGCCACAGATACACACAACAGTATAATTTATTCTACAATAATCATTGTTTCCATGAAGTTCAAGGTTTGGGCAGAGACAAATTGTAGGATAATTAATTCTCAATATCATCATTAATAAGATTAAAATCCTAATATAATTTTACAAAAGAATGTGAGACCAGATAACTCATTCATTGTTTGTAGAAATGAAAAATGTTAAGTAAATCACTTTTTAAGATAGTTTGCAGTTTCTCTAAAATACTGAACCTAGTCTTATGATAATATCTAACAATTATGACTTTTGTTATCTATATAAGTAACTTGGTATTTATTATAAATACATAGTCTGAAAATTTTTCACATATAGGTTAATAAGTTTATTCTTAGTTAAAGCAATGAAAATGCCTTATAAAAAGGGATGGATAAATAAACTGTGGTAATCCTATATTATTTTGGTGATAAGAAGATGACATGACCAGTCTTCTATCCTGACAGTGTACCATAAACCACTTATCAAAGGAGCCACTTTCTGCAACAGATGGAGGCTAATGCAGAGTTTCATAGCTGGTCACACACAGAGGATATGTCTGAGAGATGCCTGCCGTTAGGTGACACATCTACAGTGGAACCTCTACACCTAAGTCATGGAACATAGTGGAACAGGAAGTGGAAAGAAAACTAGTGAATTCTCAACTCTCACCAACGAAGCTTCCTTATACAACAGAGTGTGATGTAAACAGAAGGCCACAACTGGCCAAATTAGAGAATAAGAAACTGCAAGGTGTATGTCCCTGGATAGGACTCCTATATTAAACTTCACCCACCTTCTGCTCAGGGATCACTGTGAAGGGTGTCGGCGGGATTGTAAGAACCATGATTGGTCCTGGCTCATGTGAATTTGTGGCAATGGTGGCATTGTACACAAGACTCAGTCAGACAAGTGCCCAATGTGAAACAAGGGAAGCCTGGGTAATGTTGGCAAATAATTATTACTGGGTGAGAGAGAGTAGACCTTCCTTATGATCACTAGATAGGCCAACTCCAGTGACTAAACTTTCACCAAAAGACATCTGGATACAAATGCTTGACTATATAGGGATAAACATACATGACAATATGCATGAGGTCCAGTGAGTGGCATAAGTGAGGGAGAGGGTCGAAATTTGAGTAAGACCTATTGCATGAAATGCATAAAACTCAATAAAATATTAAAGAAAAAATGAGGTAAGATATCAACTTGCCAAATGACACTGAAGATACTTATATAGATATTGCATTAAATGAAAAATTAATTTGAGAGAGAGGTTTACTTTTATTTTCTGAGTTAAGCTTTTCATCATCTAGACTAGCTCTGAGCTCACTGTGTAGCCAGAGATTACTGAATTCCTGATTCTTCAGCACCTCTTAAGTGCTAAGACTTCAGGCATGTGTCTACACTTGATTCTGATTCTACATCATTCTGGAAAAGGCATTGTAGATGAAACAGATCAGTAGTTCCTAAGAATGGTCTCACTTTGAGAGAAGTGTAATTGATAGTGTAATTGTACTTGTTTAATTTTTTTCAAGTATGCTATATGCAGAATTTGGCTTCATATACTGTAGGAAAATATGTTTTGTTTTAAAATCATATTGGGTGAGTTGGCCACCTATAAAACAAATTTTAATTCTTCTTAGTTGTCAAACTAATAATCCATAAAGATTATAGGCATATAAATAGCTTTTAGAGCACCTAGGGGTATTTCTTATGTTGACAGAAAAGGTTGTTAATCTTTATTCAGGGCAATGAAATCAATCAAACATATCTACTAAATTCGATTTAATTATATTTAAGAAATTCTATATGTCAAAACATGAGGAAACACATTCAGAATAAAGACCTTCAGCAACATTTTATTAAAGTTTCCCTTACTATTACATACAAAATGATTTAGTACAAATCAAAATGTAAAGGATCTGGCGTATGAAACAAACATTTCACAGAAAAAATGATATATTATCTACTCATATTGTTGTGAAAATAGAAATATTAACCAGTGCAAAAAGATACAGCAGGTATAGCAGCCAGAGTGACCTATTGATGTTGATGGAAAGAGGTGCTATTATAAGCATTTCAAAAATATCTGTCAATATCAGTTAAAGATGTATATCCTGTGATCCAAAAATTCCATTTTTATGTATATTACCAGCATAAAAATATGCTCCTAATGGCATGAATTAATTTATATTGCATCCCTCTTCATCATAGCAGAATACTGGGACCAATACCAATTATCAGCATAATCAAATTACAATTTTTAATGTATTTGTACTCAATGTACTTTTTTAAATAAAGCATTCTTTATCAATGGCTTAATACTATCCTTAATATTTATAGTAGAAAAATATTTCTGAAGATTTAAAAATTTTTACTTTTTATCTAGCAAAATACACAGACAGACAGACACACACACATATACACACATATGAACTCCATTAATAGGGACTAGAGAACAATGTATAATTTTGATAAATGATCTTCTATGCTATAACAAAAATTCAGTATTGGAAGAAAGAATTAAAATCAAATAACATTTCTCAGTACAATATTATAATAGAAATTATAACTCAAAATATTTTAGCTTCAATTGATAGGATCCATAGAAAACATTAGTTTACTGTTTTCAGTCCACAAGAAGCATAAATGTATAATTACAAAACACATTGCAAATGGCAATAAAGATATCTCCACTTTGTAAAGTTCCACAGAGGAAAATTCAAAGAATTTTATACTCAAAGTAAAAATAATGTAAAAAATTAGTTAAAATGTACAACAGAGTACGATGTACACAGAGGGCCACAACTGGCCAAAGTATAGAGTACAGTGGAATGCAGAGTGTGTGTCCCTGGATAGGACTCTTATATTAAACCTCACCCACTCATGGCTCAGAGACCATTGAGGAAGAGAGGGTAGAAAGATCCTAAGAGCTATGGTTGGTGCATGAACTTAAGGAAGCAGAGTCTTTCAGGTCACTGGGACTCATGAACTTGCAACAATGGCAACAGCATGCACAAAACCCATGATGACTCAATCAGACATAAACAGCATAGAAAGAGGGAGATGGGCATCAGGCCCCAACAGTAATTGAGGAACTATTGGCAACTGGTTACTGCTGGGTGAAGGAGAGTTGATCTTCCTTAAGGGAGTGACTTTAGACAGGCTGACTAGATTCCAGTGAATGAACTTGCACTGAGGCACATCGGGTACAAATGCGTGATCAGGAAGGCCTTAACATAAACGATGGACTGAAATTTGGGGGCAGGGGCCTATGTGGAAGAATGGATGGGGTAAAAGGGCATAAATTTAGTTGAAATCTATTATAAGAAATGCACAAATGCTCAATAAAAGTACATCTAAAAATAAATCAGGTAAATAACATTTCAGTATATCAAAATGTGTTTCAGGAAATGTAAATATCACACCAAAGTTGAGGTAATAATGAACACTAGTATTTAGGCATTCTAATCAATGTGCCTTTACTGCTGCTTGAACTAATTATGAAAATTATCAGTGTGCAAATGGAACCTCATGCTTTTTTAAAAAAAGAATTCATTCCACTTCTTTCTTAACTCTTGTCATCAACCAATTGACTCTTTGTGTCCATAACCTAGTTATTCTCAAAATATTATGTAAGTTAAACCATGCAGTTTTATGAGATGGATTCTCTTTTTGTTTGCTCGACATACATAATGTCCTTGAGATTAGCTGATGGTATTGAATGTATAAAAAGTTTGTTTCTTTATATTGGTTGCAATTAAATAAATGCCAAAGTTGTTGAACAGTTCATCTATTGAAATATATTTGTGTTTGTAGTGGAGAAAAATAATATCTTTCCCTAAACCATCCCAAGGGTTGTGACCAAGATTCTTATACAATAAGACAGATAAACAAATGAAAAGTACAGAAATTTATTTTATATGAATTTTATTTGAACTGGGAGCTTCCACAAATCTTCATAGTTTACTTCAGCTGTCATCTTGATGCAAACCTAGAGTCACCTGCAGAGAATGTCACCTGAAATATTAGTCAGACCACACGGGCCTGTGATCATGTCTGTGGAACATTTTCTTTCTCTGGATTTTGGGTCCTAACCCAGGACATTTTTCTTGCTAGTCAAGTGCTCTACTAATGAGCTTACTTACCAATTCCAGTTTATCAACTGCTAATTGATTTTGGAGGCCCCAGTTGTGGCCATCACTAGGCAGAAAGGACCTGGGCTGTTTAAGAAAGTTCTAAGTTAGCCAGAGAGAGCAAGTCAGTAAGCCGGCAGACTTCTTTGTGGTCTCTGCTTCAGATCTATCCTTAAGGTTCTGCCTTGGCCTTCCTCACTTATGAATGTAACCATTAAGCCAAGTAAAGCCTTTCCTTCCTCAAGTTGCCTTGGTTGGTATTTGATCACAGCAGTAGAGAAGAAGGCTAGAACACAAATGAAGACTTAAAGAAGCAAGGAACCCTTGTGGATTTTGATACTAAATTTGATGAAGAGCAGACAGTTGTGCAGAAGTGTGGTGGGGTGTAGAGGGCATGGTGGAGAGGGTGTTGAAGGAAAGAAACTGACCACGTCCACCTGGATGCTCAGATTCTTCTGTGTCTTAAAAGTTAGGAGAGTTTCTTCTATTCTGGCATAGAAGGAGCAAATCTGAAATGAACATTTTATAATCTACTTCAGGAAAGAAGGGCAAGAAAAGGCAATAAAGACCTTCTTGCTTCTTCTGCTTGCTTAAATGCCAAGGTGTCTACTTTACACATTCTAGAATCACCTTGGAAAAAGCCTCAGCTGTGAAATGATCTACGTCAGATTGGCCTTTAGCATGTCCCTGGGAGATTGCCTTGATTGGTGGCAGATGTAGGAAGTTCCAGCCCATTGGAGAGGATGATGCTCCCTAGGAAGGGAGTCCTGACCCATCTAAATGAGAAAGCTAGCTGAGAGCAAACAAGCCAGCATACCTGGATGCACGCATCTCTCTGCTTGTCACTGACGTGATGTGGCTCGCCTCTTGAGCTACTGACTTGACTTCCCTTCAATGATGGACTGAAACATGGAATTGAAAGGTGAATGTATGCCCAATTTTTCCCTAAGTTAATTGTTGCCTGGTATTTTGTCACAACAGGAATAAAACTAGAAAATGCCATGAGAAGCACCCAGCACATTTTGTATGTGGGGTTTTGTGAGTGTGTGTGTGTGTGTGTGTGTGTGTGTGTGTGTGTGTGTGTGGTGAGGATAGTGCAAAGTTTGTAAAGAAATTGAATGTACAGATTTTGTGTGAAAATATTTTTTAGACATTTTTAAACTTAATTTTTGCAATTTTCATACAATAATTCAACAAACAGTATTTAGATCCATTTACCTATCCCCATCTTATTGCCCCCGTCCAATCCAAATTTCCTGTACTCTATCATATAAATAATAAGGCTTATAAACTATAATTTGTGACTTCAATTGGCCTTCAGTGTGGGTTCATCCTTTGAAGCCTCATTAACCTACCAAGAGTCCCATGCGTGTAAGAGACTGTCTCTACCCTTCTCAGCAGCCAATTGTTGTCACAGTTTCTTTAGGTGGGTGCTATAGCCTCTTACCTCCTTCCTCAGGTCTATGCTGGGTATTTCTCTGGTTTCAACCTGCAAATAACTTGTGCATACTGTTACCTTTGTTGTGAATTCATATGAGTAAACGACCAGCTATTTGGAAAATTCTGTTTCCTTGTGGCTATTCAAGTCCCTTCCTCTTCCACAATGATTCCTGAGCCTTGGGATCATATTTTGTTCACCAGACTTGTGTAGTAAGTGACTTTACCAAGTGAGTCACCTTGCCTGTGTAGTTTTTCTTTATTTTAAATCAATTAGATCAATTATTTATTTGTTATTTCTCCAGTCATTTCCTTATTATATTTTATCTGGGTTAAATTTTATTTATCTATCTAAAAGTTCGATGACTCAGTTTTCTTCATTTACTAATAACTTGGTGGTGACATGGGTTATTCAGTATATCATTTTAAGTAAACCCGTCATCACTCATCAAAGAAGCTTGTTCTTTTGGAACAGATAGAGACTATAACAGAGTCCTACAATTAGTCACATACAGAGATTAAATGTGAAATGCCCAACCCTAAATAACACATCTGCAATGAACTTTCTATACGTAAGTCTTGTGGAACCCAGTGGAACAAGGGGTAGAGAGAATACTAATGAATCTCTCAACTCTCATCAATGAAGATCCCTCAAAGAGTTAGGTTTTTGACTTATTTCAACAGATGGAATCTTTTCCTGATGGTTTCACCTGCTGCATGTGGATGATGTGTTCTTGGTAGTTTGTTGGGTGTGTGAATTTTTTCTTTATTGAATTCCAACCTGCTTATCTATATGAATGATTAAATTAAGGTAAATCATCTTTGTACCTAGTAGTGGGCATGTCTGTTTTGTTAACTTCCTACAGGCATTGAGTCTTTGGGAAGTAAGTTGATCATAGGGTAGAACTTTCATAATGGAACTAAGGCCCTTATAATGTCCCTTCCATTAAGAGAAGATGCAGCAGGAATCTGTCTTATCCTTCAACATCAAAGACTGCAGACACATGAGAAATAAACTTCTGTTTTGTATAAGCACCTATGCTAAGGTAAGTTATACACTACTTCAGATGGAACGAGAGAATAGCTGAGCCCTGATTTCTTCTGTAATTGGCTGTCCATTAGTTGGCAATTAAGGAACTGAAGACTAGCCATTGAAAATACCTGAAAAGAAGAAAGTTGTTTGCTTCCTGATGAAAAGCTGTACATCTTGTAATAATGTAAAATGGACTGATGTTTGACTAAGACAAAGTCTGGAGCAATCTATGCATTTGTAAGGAATATACTGACAGAGTAATATATGGAACTGCATCAAGAGTATGAATTCACAAAAATCCAGATCTAGACAACTGTAAAGGTCAAATGCCACATAGCTCTATGTAGTTCTAATACATATAACATAAGGCAAAGAATCAAAACAAGGAAATGTTTTATTAACAGTAATAATAAAAAGAAAATGAATGGAACCAAATTGTGAATAAAAAAATACATTTCTTGTCTTCAGAAGAGTTGTCAAGTCTTACTATCTAGCTACAGTGAGCAACCAAGAGCCATGAAAATAATAGCCCATGTTGTTTTGGGTGCCTCTGCAGCCTCCCTAACCAGTAGGGAGCATCTAATTCCTGACAGTGATTGTCATTTAAAAACTGCTGTCTTCAGGAGCAGCATTGTCCTCCCATTCAAGCCCAGTCTATTTATGTTCAAATTTCTCACACACACACACACACACACACACACACACACACACACACACTCACCACACAATTTTTAATTAGCTTACAAATTAATGGATTTCAATAAGGCTTCTTAGATAAGGCTTCTTCTTGATTCCTTAGTTTTGGCTAAACCTTGACAAACTCATTGAACCATGTGACCTTGTGACCTGAGCGCCGGGTTTTGTTTCATGGGAACCTCAATTTGTTATTCCATCCCATGGTAGGAAATGAATGTTGGTGTGCTTGGGATTTATCGTATCAAAGCACTTAAATGCAGTGCACCTATATTTTTGAAAACATGAAGATTGAGAAAGGATGCTTGACATTGTGTGTATGAGCTATTCTAGAACTGGGGATGAAAAGACAAAATTTTCTTATAAAGGTAGATTCTACCTTATACTTCCCCAAATGAAGCTGGAGAAACCATTTTAAATAAAACTGTGGGCAATGCCTGACTGAAGGACACAGTTCCCGAGTGAAGAGACAGTCGTAGCACAGTTCCAGGGCGCATCGAGATCCAAGATTTACCTGGGTGAATGAGTGTCCTCTGAGTTTGGGCTCACTCTTAATAACAAAATTTTGCATCAGACTGTTTTATTCAGGTATTACCTGTAATATGGCGTGGTGATGCTGCACCCTTCATTTTGGTCAAGACTTTCACCGACATCTTACTTCCCCATCCCCGATACCCCCATACTTGAATCTTCCTATCAGTGTAATCTTCCTCAATTTTGCGTACAGAACATGGAGAAATCAACCTCAAACTCACCAGGAAACTCTATGTGCTGGCTAGCTTACATAGTGCTTGGAGGTGCAATGCAAACTTCTGGGAGAGAAAGTACATCAATGATTCTATCCTGTGCTAGACACTACATGCTGTATCTTTGACTTACTTCAAGATGTGCCCACTGGTGCCATGCTGGCATGATAGTTATGGGGGTATCCCAACCACTTTATAATCAGAAAAAAGGCCTGCTCCACGAGAGAAATAATGCCTGGTACTGCAAATCTGGTCGAAAGTCCATGACTGGGGATAGGTCCTAGAATAGGAAACTACAGTTGTTTGTCTAAATGGTCTTGCTGTTTAACTGATTTCCACATGTTTTTGTTTATACCCATAGATTTCTGTTCTCAACTTTGTTCAGAAAAGCTTCTTTTAGTAGTGCATAGTGGTTAATGCAAAGACTCATAAATTGTCAAAATGCTGAGTATGAGTAACTGGGTGCTCAGCTGTGGATGGGTCATCTATATTAAATCTCCCACTAGCCAAAGCTCAGAAAACCTCACAGAAGAAGGGACAGAAAGAATGCATGAGCCAGAGGATGGGGAGGAGAGCTATGAAATGCTATCTTCTCTACATGATGTGATTGTTACCTGCATCAATTTACAGCAGCTAGGGATACCTGCACAAGTCTTATACAAGATCAATCCTGTCAAAATTCCAATGAGGACTGGGGAGTTATCCCATCAGAGGAGCATTTGGGATGGTGGGCTTTAGAGGGAGGTATAGTGACTCTTCTTTGAATAAATGGCTTCTTTGTAGGTTACTCATAGTCAGTGGATGGTCACATACCCTTGGGCAGATATTCAGCACGAATTGAACTTAAAGAGCTATTAATAACAACAAAAAAGAGAATATGAAGTTGGCAGGGAGATGGGGGCATTAGGAGCAGGTGAAAGGTAATGGTGGATGGGTATGTTTGATACACATTGTATAAATATATGAAAAGTTTCTAAGAATAAAATGTTATTAAAAATGAAAATTAAGTTTGAATGATAAATGTACCATGATATGAAAAGAAACCATTATCATAATTATATAGTGCTAATCCTGAGGGGAAAAAATGACTATGAGATAGAATCTGAACCCATGAAGGATTCTTATAGTTTCTGGCTTAGTTAAATTTTTTGAATTTTGTCAAACTTGCCTAATATTTCACTAAGCTATATATTTTTCATTTGTAATTTTCTGTATCTGCATTCTATTTTACACTTTAAATTATTTTAAAAAGAAGTAATGATATAACTAAGAAGAGGATCATATTGAGCTAATGATGTAGAAAGGGGTCCTTCATGTGAGAAGACTCGCAGTGTGAACACATTCTTTCTACTGACCATTATAGCAATTTCTGCAACAGCTCAATAGATTCCAATAGCCAATTATTTGTAGAGTACGTATTTAAATTTATTCATGGATGTTTCTCATCATAAATATAAAGATTTTTCTTGAATTGAGTTGTAATTTATCTTTTCATTCAATAAAATATCAGATCAGTGTAATCAACTATATGTTTCACACGTCTTTTGAGACACAAATTGACCTTCCTTGATTAGCTTCTTTCCACAAAATAGTTAATATAAAATGCCACTTTGAGTAGAAATCTTTTGAAAAAACAACAGATATGAATTTCTGCATAAACCATTACACACTGCACTTGAAGTTAGGAGGACAAAATGTTGGGGGCTTCTGGGAAGAGCAGGAGGGAGGAAGTGGGGAGTGAATAGGATCCAAATTCATTCAGTATATAGGTGACATTTTCAATAAATAAATAAAATATCATTAAAAATTTAAAAAGGCAACAGAATTTCAGTATTAAGCTACTGAATATTATTCTCTGGTGTAAATTCACTCGAATAGTGATAATTCTTTTCAAATACCTTCCTTTATTTTATGCTGAAATTACACATTTGAAGGATCAATTAGAATATGGTAAGCTGAATATAAATAACAAATAAGAGTGCCTGAAAAAGCAACGTACATTCACAATCTGTATCAGTATAATGCGTTTAGTGTATGAACAGTTTAAGGAGTAATAGTACAATTTAGTTAAAAATACTTTAAGACATATCATTTTCATTTTCAGTAAGGAAAACAAAATGAATTTGAAATAATTCAACAGAAATAAGTTTTCTAGGAACGTGTGTTGAAAACATTAAATGCCCTTTGGTCTTGCTATATGGGCAAGAAAGTTTGGAGAGTGGCACTAAACTTAAAGGCCAGTCACTTGTAAATTAAAATAAATCAACAAGACATGCTTCCTTAATTTCTGACCTGCAGCCAAAGAAATTTTAAAAGTAAGTGAAAAACTTTGTAATTATCAGGTGCAATTTTCAAGATTATTTATTGCTTTTATGATAAAAGAAGCAAAAATCAACATGTGCATATTTTGTCTTGGCTTTGATGTAATTAATATACGTGTATGTATGTCCATACATTTATGTAGTTTTTTTTTATTATTACTTCCACTGTCCACATTAACTAACTCATTGGGAGACCTCACTGTGGCACTTTATATTATTTATTCACCACAGTATAAAATTCCCAAGAATAAAAAATTCTAGTTTAACTTTTCCTTCAGTTTGGTGTTAGGTTCTCAGTTTTCCTCTAGATGGCAGAGTAGGATTCTATGTCCTTTGTGGCTACAAACATTTCAGGTCTGGCTCTGTAAGCACTGTCTGTGGAACACCTTCATGAATTTTCTTTAAAATTATGTTTGCCTTCTTACTGTACTCACTAATTTCAAAATATGCCACATGGGTACACTGTTTTAGCTATAGGAAGAGGAAAGTGCATTCAACCATCTTGGAGAATACGGCATAAATGTTGAAAATGTTTACCACAAAGGAAAATTTTACATTTAGAACTGAGACTCACTATTCTCCATTTGAACTGGAACTGTTTTAAGGATACTTTGGTGCCTCAGGGCAAGGGCTGCTCCCCTTCTCTGTTTTGATTATTGTGTTAATTCTATAATATATGATTTTTATTTTATAGGAGATTTATGATATCTGCTTTCCTATATACAGCTAAAATATAGATGCAAAATGAATGGTACATTAAAAACACAATAGATTTAGATAGCTAAGACAGCACTATAACTGAATAACAATAAATAATGCCAGTGTTTCCCCAGCGTGATACATACTTGAGGTCTATAAAGAACTGAGCAATAACAAAAGTTACTAACAAGGGCACCATTTTTCCTTCTTTTTTTGAGTCAAATATATCATTACAATTTTTCAGTACCTTGGGAATACCCATACACAAGGAAAATTATTGTAGATTTTGTGGGAATCCGCAAGAATATCTTTATTATATGAATCAAGTTTATTTGATTAAAGCAGGCATCTTGGACACTAGTGTCCCAAATAGTTTATCTTTGCCCTAGGACATAGTACTCTACATTTTCCAGATCTTCCCTGTCCATTCAGTGAACACGCAGTTTGATACAAATGCTAACTTTCTTCCCCTAGTTTAGAGATAGGAAGGTAGTATCATGAGAGTCCTTCATTCTAGTCTTCATTTACAATGTTCTCATTGCTCATGGAGAAGAAAATTGGCCTTGTTAAATGTAAAATGAAAATTTTGGGGTTATTTTTGCAAAAATATTACACAACATGCATTATCTAGTCAAATTATAAAAATCTAACAATATTAAAAATATAATAGCCAATGAGATTATAGTGCCTTTTTGAATTATTTCTGTTTAGGATAGGGTCTTATTCTGATTATATTAAGAAAACATTTTCTCACCTTGACTTTACATGTGCAAGTCTAAGAGTGTTATATTTACCTTTCTTCCATTATTCTTTTCATGACTGGTTCCTTATCTGAATAATATATACAAATATATGCTTTACATATTAAGCTATTCTTTACATTTATGCATACACAACCATTATTTAATTTTAATTTATGTCACCATTTTAAGTTTCTAACGTTGAACTGAATATCTGATTATTTTCTTGAATATAAAAATGAAAACCATAGAAATGAAATCACTCTTTTCAGACAAATAGGTGAACATAATGTGAAATATTCTTACAGCTTCAATCTGTGGTTTTTCGTTTGCTTTCTCTTGTTCAGTATGCCTGTTAATCTAATGCTGTGTCATTCACCATAGCTCCTTCTGTCTTCAGAGTTTTTTTAACTCACAGTACAAACACCTGACTTCCTAGATCTGCTGAAACAGATTCACAAGCACCAACTAATTTTTATTATGTTTGTTCTGCTTCTTAGGATTATTTCATTTCCAAATCACTTGTCTTATTAGTTGGTCATAGACTGTGAAAAAATATAGA
Source organism: Eospalax fontanierii (assembly GCA_035773235.1). Lineage (NCBI taxonomy): Eukaryota > Metazoa > Chordata > Mammalia > Rodentia > Spalacidae > Eospalax > Eospalax fontanierii. Next base: position 69,682,448 of record CM069524.1, on the reverse strand, counting down.
AGGTGTTCAAGTGATCTGAGGGAGAACCTAAATATTCTTTGGAGACTGTGAACTTCAAGCCTCCAAAGGAAATGTCAAGAAAATTGAAAGCCTCATGGTTTGTGAATAGCCTGACCTTTCCATTAGCTTTTCTAACTGGTTAAATTGTTCCTAATCTGTATTCTACTCTACTTAGGATGACATTTATGCTGTCTCTGAAGTCTTCACATTTAACTTGACTTTATTGTATTTGATAGTCAAGTAAACTCATGTGCATTACACACATTTACTTGCTGTGCATATTCTTAATATACATTCAAAACAAAAGCTGGCTCCACCCTGACTTGTGTCTCTTATAGTCTGTATTACCAAAGAGTCTCATTTAGTTTTCAATTACCAGTTATTGCAAGTTATTTTGCTTTTAGTTTATTTCAATGGCTCAACTGTTCTCAAATTGCCAAAGTTTTATATTAATTGGCAATCCTTTTTTCAAAGTTGGCTTTTCATATCGGTGAAATAATAGAGTTGCATTGTTTGATTTATAAGGATTCTACTTTTTTAAGTTTCTGTACCCTTCTCTAGGCAGTGAGCTCATGGCTTCATGGTGAGCACTGGGGATATTCAGCAATATTCCTTTTCAATATTTGCTGCCTAATTTAACTGAAAATTTTAAAGTCTGTCTAATTAATAGATGCATTCCTAAATAGATTCATACTTAAATTTGATTATTTTGAAAAAGTATCTTTAGAGTCAACTGAATTCTTTATTTCTGTAATTTGTCAACTGATCAGAAATTCAAAATAAAATATAGACTTTTAATATTATCAAAACTATTTTATCTTTACACTTAGAGCTAGACAACACTTTCAAAAGCTTTTCTAGTGACCACTCAGCTCTTTCTCATGGAGTATAGTATTGAATTTAATTTTCTCTTGTACATGAAAAGCAACAAGTTGTGATCATCTGTTTTTACTTGAAAATACCAGCTTGTTGTCCACTTGTTTAGTTTTTCAGATCCAGTCATCATGTGATATTATTCAAAACTGGATCTTTAAAGAAGCACCTATTTCCTGTTGTAGTTTGCTACTCACCAGATTCCAAAATATCTTCCAGCATCAATAACGATTCTTACAGGTAGTTTGTGGTCTATGGTTATGAACTACATGAAAAAGAAAAGAATGTAATACATTTTTCACCCATGAAGACTATAAACACTCTGAAACACAGGATTTAAATTTTATGGTTATGGGTGAATTTGAAGGACTGTAAAGAGACAGGTGGAAAAGAAGAGAGGCAACATGAAAATCAAGTATTCATTATATAGACAATCTTTTAAAAATAACATTCATTTATATTTAGTTATTGTGTGTGTGTGTGTGTGTGTGTGTGTGTGCCACATATATAAGGGTACCTGTGGTGGTCAGAAAAGTGTGTCCAATACCCTGAATACAGTCAATTGTGAATCAGTCTATAGGCATGCTAGAAGCTGAATTTCTGGAAATGGAGCAAGCACTCGTAACCACTGAATCATGTCTCCAGCCCCTACTATTATTTATCTATCAACAAAATGGGTAGTTTATTTTCTTTTAATTTAGGGTTTAGTTAAATAGTGAGCAATGTTTAGAACTGTGCTATGATGTAATATTTCTGATAAATCATTAAGTAAACTGTTAATGTAGAGGTATGATAGCTTACATATGCTATTGTAAGATTTACACAAGATACCCTCCTTGTACACATGTAAGTACCCCTGAAGATTTTCTACACACCACAGAGAGAAGACCAGAGAACCATAGAGTCAGGAAGACAGGAAAACTGAAGATATTCTCAATGCCTTTGTGAGTGTGTTTATATGTGTGGGCATTTGGGTGCATATTTGCATGCAGGTGTACATTCATGTGGAGGTCACAATGCAACACTGAGTGTGTTTCCCCTTCACCCTTCACCTCATTTTTAGAAATTTTTGTTTATTTATATGTATATTAGTGTTATGTCTGTATATATGTAATAAAGACATTAGAAGAGGGCATCAGATCCCCTGAAAGTAGAGTTGCAGATGAATGTTAGCCACCATGTGGGTGCTAGAATTTGAATCCAGGTCTTCCGCAAGAGCAGCCAGTGCTCTTAACCACTGAACCATCTTTCCAATCCTTTCACCTGATTTTTAGAGACAGAGTGTATTTTAATTTTATTTCCTGTTGTTGTGATAAAGTAGCAAGACAAAAGTGACTTAATTGAGAAAGTGTTTATTTTAACTCACACTTCTGTGGTATAATCCGTTATTGCAGGGAAGTCAAGGTAGAAGAAACCTAAATTAGCTCATCACATCCAAGTCAAGAGCCGAGAGCTAAACTTAGGCATGTCCAGTCTCAGCATCTTTCTCCACTCCTAGTCAGGAGACCCTGAACTCAAACATGCCTGGGCTCAGCATCTTTCTCCACTCATATAATCAGGATACTCTGCCTAGGGAATGCTGCGAACCACAGTAAGTGAGTCTTTTCATCTCAATTAACATGATCAAAATAATCCCCTCACAAAACGCATGCCCACAGGGTAACATGATGTAGACAGTTCTTTATTGATACTCTCTGCCAAGGTGACTACATAGTGTCGTGGTGGCAATTAAAACTAACACAGTCTCTCACTGAGCCTGTAGTTCACCAATTTGGCTACACTGGCTCCATTAGCCAGTGAACTTTAGGAATCTGCAAGTCTGATGCATACATACACACAACTACAAAAATATGTACATATACCTCACACACGTACACACACATGCACACTAAAATATGTAGTCCAATTCTGTGGAAATACAATTTTAGGGCAAAAATATTTTAGTAAAAGTTTTTCATTTCCTTAAGTTTTTCACAGTTGTTATATGGTGCCTTTTAAAAATTAAGTGTTGCTTTCTTTCTTTACCCACATACATGCACGCCACAACTGCCACCAAGTATACAATGATTTTTGAACTTGGATAGTATAAAAATGGTTTTAAAGTCTATGTGTAAACATTTAGGTACTTTCAAGTAAAAACAAAAGAAGCAAATATTGCAGTAACTTGAGTTCATTGAAGAAAATGAGGCAGCTCATGTGCTGCTCTAAAGAGAGCTTGAGAAAATGCCAGACAAAACCAGGATGAATATGTGCTATTTTCTTGATTTTACGATTCGGCATAATAAACGCGGAACACATTGCATGTAGAACATTACTATAAACTTTCAAATTGTCTACACTGAGAACACACCACTTTGTCTTCTCTGTCAATAAGGAGCACAGGTTATTTCTGGCAGAGAATAGGAAATTCTGCTTCTTATTGGATGTCTTTCATTGAAAATGCACCTTCTGTCAAATTCAATTCCACTAGTCAATTTTTATGGAGAATAGTACCTGTTTAGCATTGTGACATGGCACAAACACAGAAAAGAAAGAAAATACTCTGAAGTATATGAATTCATACTAAAATTTGTAGTAGACTAATTTTCTTTTATGGGGTTCAGAGTCCTGAGTTACTGAGACCTGATGGTTGGGAAAGAATTTTGAGGCTAGGTGCAATGCTGGTCATTTTTACAGTAATGTAATCAATGCCTAAGTCTATGCTAACTATGCAACAATATTATTCCAAAGCACACGCTCTTAAAAAAATCACATGTGGCTGGGCAGATGGCTCAGTGGGTAAGAGTGTTTGCTCTGTATACTTGAGAACATGAGTTAAAATCACTAGCATCCACTCACATGGAGCCAGGTGGATCTGCAGAATTCAATGGCCAGACAGTCTCTCCCAAAGGGTGAACTTCTGATTCAGTGAGAGATTGGATCTCAAGACAACAAATTGGAAAGCAATAGATGGAAGACACCTAATATCTGTTCTCACCTTTGTATACATGTGCACACTCTCACACACTTGTGCATGGCCCACACAATTGTGACACACACTATAATTAAAACTTTTTATGAATAAATGTCACAACAATGTCCTAAAACACATTTATAAATATACTTACATCATAAAATACATAAAATACATGCATATGTATACATACGCACATGTATTTTTATAAATATGCATATATACATAAATAGAGAGAGAGAAAAAGAGAGAGAGTCTATTTGGTGTTTCCATGTCTTTAGAACTGTCCACTTGTGATTACATATCCTATCAGAGAGTTAGTGCCTTAGGAAAATTGATTCATCTTCTCTCACTATCCTGTAGCCTGTAGCTCTTCCTCTAGAGGTCGAAAACCATGAAAATTCTCCCATGCACATCGGCATGTCAACTGGTTTTGTCATTATGTGAATCTTGTTAAGCTAGTATGCTGTGGTTATTTCATGGGTACAAATTCCTTATCATGTCTAGAATGCATTATCTAGCAGCAGATATCTTGTTCCTCTGGCTCTTATAATCTTTCCATTCCCTCTTCCTCAATGTTCCCTAAACCTCAGGTGTAGAAGTTGTATTGTAGGTGTATCATTGTATATGTACCAGTTAGGGCTGAGTACCCCGCAGTCACTTATTCTCTGCATTTTGATAAGTTGTAGAACTTTGTAATACTCTCTGTTACAAAAGGAAGCTTCTTAGGTGATTGATGAGAAGTATACTTATCTGCGAATAAAAGGATGTGCATTCAGAATTTAATAAGAAATTACATTGGTCTAGGAAAGTGACAGAAGAATGCATTTTCAACCATGGTGCTTGGCTATGTCTATAATACCACTCAAGGATTCCCTTGTATTGATTTGCCCTTAAAGCCAATTAGCTATTGATTAACAGCAAGATAAAAGTGCCACTACTGCACCAATATGGATAATCTGCTGGGTCTGTCACTGTTGTGGTTCTTAGGCTTATGCCTGGGTGAACTCAATGGTTGGTTGTCTCCCTTGGTAGCTTGCATAGTAACTTATCATACTATGAAAACTAGTCTTTAGAAGAGAAGTCTTCCAAGTCAATTCCGGCTCAATTGCTCTGTCTTCAACAATAGAGTCTTACCTTCAAGTTCTAGGAGGCACCAAAGGGTTGTGGCAAAAACCTATATTGTTTCGGGAGTCTTTTGGACTACCCTGACCAGCAACTGGAAAGGCTGTTTTTCTTGAACTACAGGCAATTTCAAGGAACAAAGATATCGGAATGTGGAATTTAAACAAGACAAAGTTGGCTCATATGAGGTTTCAGAGTTGGCTGAGAAAGTTGCATGGAGAGATTAAATGAATTGTCACTCATGTTTTCCCGTATTTAGTGTGGCACCCTAAGTACAGAGAGATGAAATGCCCAAATTTATGTTAAAGCACAATGAGATTGCTGTTTGTAGTATATTTATTGTCAAATGTAATTCTACTTGGGAATGCATTGAATACTTCACTATTTTGATTATATTTTTAATCTCTTTGTTTTTTACAAATAAAAATACATTTGTTTGTTTTAACAGCTTGATGTAAAACCTAGCTGTGAATAAAAGCATAATGAACTGCTAGCAAGTTAGCCATTTTCCCTTAGAGCCCATCCATCACGTACTCTTTTCACACAGTAATTGGGTTATTTCATGTAACATGCAGCGACTTGTCAGTCTTCTGCCTGGAGTCAGCATTGACCAGTTCCCACAAACTGTACATGATTATGTCGGACTCAGGAGGTTTTAGGAAAAATGGAGAATGTGATTGGAAGCATGGAGAGAGCAAGTGGAAATCACTAATCTATCATTTTTATTGGAAATTCACTTTATTCTTCCAAGTTTGTTTAATTCAGAGTATCCTTGTGACCTTCAATTGAGTTGAGATGCAGGAAAGCTAAAATGTATGTCATAGAATCTCTCTGGATATCACCCCGGGGGATACACTATACTCTAATTATCTCATTTCTGCTGAAAATTCTTTTTAACTATGCCTTAGATGACAGCTGTAAATGAAAGAACAGTTACTATTTTTTTTAAAGGAGAGGCATAGAGGGTGACATTTGATTTAGAATCACTGAGAATTAAGAAAACTCAATGGTGATAATATATCTATTCCCTTTGTAAATTGGTAAGTTGACCCTTGGAATCTCTAACATAATTTAGATATTAAATTTTACTGACACTCCAAGAGTAACATTTTGAAGCATTCAGCCTCATAATTGTTAGCTCATTGTAATTTATAACTATAATTTGAAGAGAAATAATGCAGAAAATTATGGCATTGCTTTCCAAAACCCTACTTCCTTCCCCATATTCACACAGTTTTCCAGTTCGGAGTATAATGCAGCATCCGGGAATCTGATATTTAAAAATAACTGATCCAGAATTATACTGAGGCTGATTTCAAAAATGGACTGAATGAGAATATTTTGTGGGGTCCAAAGCAGTTCTATGAGTAGATGGCAACAGGTTATAGTGTCTGAAACCATACCAACATTATTGTTGTTAGCTAAGTTTGTCTCAGCAAGATTTACTGAGTGCATTTTTGTACGTATGTTATGTGACACGTGAAAGATAACATGCTTACCAGTACAATATTTTATGTTTCAAATTATCTGAGTTTACAATTCACTCATTTGGTGACCAACATCCTACAAAATAACAATAGCTACACTTTTCAAGTGCTTACTATGACCCAGATAGACTCAAGGAATTCATGTAGTTTCATTAGCTTATTGAAGCTTTGTGCAGCTCTTGGGTAGGTATATTATTATTAATTGATTTTCTATTTATAGAGAAGGAAACAATGCAGGGAGAGGTTAAGTGAACTGTCACAGGCCCTTTGGGTAGCAAATACATAACTGACTCCACAAACCAAATTCACAAATTAACTGTTCTTTTGAGTGTTTCAGAGCCATGTCCACAAATGTCTCTGCCTTTTCTGCTGCAATTCCAAGAGTGAAAGTTAGAGTGTGGGAATATAGTTAACAACATCATTTTAATTATGTTTATGAGTAAAATGTTGGATTGAACATTACATTATTATAGGTACAATATTTTTAGGCAAATGGAAATTAAAATACAGTCAGCCAAATGTATAAGATTTCTTAATCCTTTGGTAGCCAGCCTTTGCTTGGCATCTACAGAGTATTTGATATGTGCTTATTTGCTGAATAAAAATATAGCATAGGAATCTTGTTAATCCTGTATTGATCTATTCACTTACTAGTTATTATATCCAGTGTTGGTTGTTCTTTCATTCTTTGTACAAGGCAAATATTGTATCTTGTGTATTGAAGTTGGAAAAGTGAAAATGTAGACCCAGCCTCAAATATCTTAATCAAATCAAGTAAACAAAGTGCGATTTAAAAACTTAGCTTTTGAAAAGCAAGACAAATCTCAAAATAGACATGGAAAAGTGTTTAAGAAACCCCAAGTCTTCTTGAGAAACGATTGGAAACCAATGTCTGCTGGGGAGGGGAGAGTTGGTCTCTTTTAGGGGTCTGACTCTTGGTAGGATAACTAGGCTCCAGTGGATTTCTTCATATTGAATAACATTTGGAAAGTCTATGGACTCTCTCTCTCTCTCTCTCTCTCTCTCTCTCTCTTTCTCTCTCTCTCTCTCCTTCAAATTAAGTGAGGGGGTGAAGATAGGGGAAAGATCTCAATATGACCAAACTATATGGAATGAATTTGCAAAACTTCAATTAAAAAGAGAAAAACTTGTGCTATGAGGCATGTGCTTTTTGGTTATTTTTCAGAGACATCTGTGTCCTATAATGAACATGTTGGAAAGTTTTGAGTCTGATAGTTGGACATTATTAATGTTGCAAATAAGTGAGTAAAAGTGTATTGGAGAAGAGGCTTATCCCACCCAGTGATGAGCTTACTTTCAAACAGTCTCATGAAAGTGAGTAACCAATTATAAATAGTTGAGCTACCAACATCCTAACAATGTACAGTATCAAACCGTACTGGAGAAGGGATGTATTCCCAGCCAATGGTGTGCTCATGTTACAGTAGTCTGCATATAAGTGAATCACCTGTAAAGCTCAGTATGAATAGTTGAGCTATAACATGCTAAGCAGTAACCATGGAAAAGTTAAAGCAGTTTCTATGGGCAATAATGAAGATGGAACATTTAGGGTTATTTTTCAGATTGTACATAATCTAGAAGTTTTTGCAGTATTGCATTTCCTCTAGCCGAACTTTTGATTTTGATGATACAGTGTGATTTCCTAAAAAGACGAATAATATATCACTGGGATCATTAAAAGTAAATTAGAGTAACTTGACATACTTAGAGAAAAATAGTGAAGAAAAAAATATGTTTTCTGGCAGGTAAATAGCAACAAACAATGGGTAATAGACTGTACACTTTTTCTCCAGTAAAGAGTTTATTTTCCCTCAGATTTCCTTTTGCAGCACCTTCACGCAATGTGCATTAATGGTCTATCATAAATAAGATACAGCAGGAGAGAAATGAGAGCAGAACTCCTGGTGGAGTGAGCTTGCCTCATTTTCTCTCCTGTCCACTTAGCTTTTCCCCCAGCACGATTCATCTATGATTCCAAAGAGAATAATAAAATGCTCTTCTCTAATTAGGAAAAGATTTTAAAATTTGTTTTGAATTGTGTGAACTGCTGACATTTTCCGTTTACATCTGAAAGGCAACCACGGCAATTACTAAACCTTTGAGTAAGCTCATCAGTGAATAAATACAACAGAACAAAGCGAAGTTTAAAAAGTTGTAGCCCTGCTTTCCTGGTAATAGCTCAATTATATTTTCAACGAAAGATATTTTCTCTTTGTTTCTCATGCTAAAGTTATTCTTTAGTGTAATTTTCTAACAGTTTGGGAAAACAACAGGACTCCCAAGATTTTTGATGAGAAAAAATGGCACAGATTCTCATGCAATATGGAAGCAGGTTGGGATTTGTAGTCAAGTGGGACTGAGGGCTAAATTTCAATATTTCTGAGTCCCTGACTTTAGTACAGGATTATTCAGGGTAGAATATGGCCATCATTTTGATCATTTTGCTTATGTTCAAGGGAAAAATATAGATAACAGACCCTAAATTTAGAAAGGACAAACTCAATTTGATGAATATAATTCTGAAACCTATTATCCTGACATATCACATGATGTCTCCCTCAGTTCATAGGAGCTCAGGTGCTGTTTGAAATAAGAGATATAGAACAGCAGGAAAATAGCAGTTTCTAGAACTGACGTCGTGGAAAGAGTGAAGAACCTCTGGGAGCTGTTACTTCCTAGAATGAATGTAGTGATTAAGACAAAAAGACATGCCCAAAATCAGAGAAAAGAATTCTGAGAGTGGATGCCTAAATAATGCACCTTTGTTTGAGGCGGAGTGAGGATCAATGAACACAAATTTGGCCTAGAAGTTCCTCGATATCTGATATCAGTGAGATGCACTCAACCTAATTTATTTATTTCCGTTGTGGTAGAAGGTGCACAGAAAATGTGTAATAAACTGACTATGAAGTGGAAGAAGGGAGCTTTGTCACAAGGAATGGTATTCCTGCTCACGAATCGTGAAGACTGGAGATGTCTGTCACTTGTGCTATGAAGGGCCAGGTTCTCTGATCTTGGCATCATTCCTAATAACAAGAGAAAATTATTTGCCTCAGGGTATGTCGTTCAAAAGGAAGGTTAGAAAATGAAATGGATCCGAAGACGGCTGCAGTGACTGAACTATGACCTGATTCTCTGGACGCTGACTCCATAGCCTAGAGATGAGAAATGTGATAATGCAGCACACTAATTCAATTACGAAGTTATTGATGCTGAGAAGGAGTAATTGACGTGTAGCTTATTTTCTTAAATGTTTGGAGGAAACAAAAATCACCCAAGATGTTGAGAGACCCTGCTTAGTTTGCTGAATAATGCATTTAATTTAGAATTATTAGGCATAATTTCAAGTATTATCAGAGTAAAATGTCTAAGTACACTTTATTTCCTGGAGAATTAAGAAGATATATATGAAATTATGAAACAGAGTCTGTTTAATAAAACGTTCCTTTTGTTTATTAAATGAGCAAATTAATTCACTCTTCAGATTTAAAGACCTATTTCTGCTCTCAAAGGTGAGGACAAAAGGAATTTTCTCCATCATATAAACCTTCACCCAAAAAGTCTTTTTATTAACGCAAAGTATTTGGATTTTGCAGAAGTTAAAACAATGGGCAAGGAAAGCACTGTCTTCGTCCACACGAAATTTGTACTCTAGCAGGGAAATGAAGATATTTAGCACACAATTAAAATAAAAGCACCCTGCCTTCACTGCACAAACACAAGGAATGTAAATGAACTGACCGAGTGATTGAAACATTTCTTTAGCAAGAAAATTCAAATTCAGACTTGAGGACTGAATAGGGAGATGTGAAAATAATGCGGGTGAAGGGTCAGAAATGCAGCAGCAATGCTGTTTCACCGAGGATAATGATAAGAAAATGGATGGGGTATTCCACAGCAACAAGCGGGTGGGAATGGAAGCCTCTGAAATGTGGAGTAAGACATGAATCTGATAGGGAAAACCCGGCAACTGGATCACGGCCTTGAGAGCAGCTGTAGCATTTGGATTTAGGAGTCACATAAGTACAGGTTTTCATTTGCCCAGTGTACTGTGCAGGAGGAATTAATGGAGGAAGAAAGCCATCCAGAATTAGGGGTTTGCTATGAAATTCGTTCATGGCAATGATGACATTTGGTGAATGATGGGTTGGCAATGCTTGGGAGATAGAATATAGTAGGCCTGTAGCTGATTTGACTGGCGAGACTCAGTCTGCAGACCCTGAATGTGTGACTTACTGAGAAATGAAATATGGGACCATCAAAATCCTCAAATTTTGAACACACTGAGAAAATGACCCTTGTTGAATTTAATTAAGGTTAGCTAAGATTAGATCACAAGATAAATCTGGAGCTTGAGAGAAAAGCTTGGGAAACAACAGAATTTTGGAACTCCTCCCTCATTAGGATTATGATAATGAAGGATACACTTAAAAACTGTACAAACTAAGTTCCTCACATCAGAGAAACAAGCTTGCTTGGAATTCACCCTCATTCAAGTTCATAAAACGTTAGAAATACAAGAAAAGAATAAATCTATCATACACTCACCAATCAGAAGTAGGAATTGCCAACATCTGAATTGCATGGTTAAACTTACTTTCTCATTGAATAACTTACAAAAAGCTGACCCATTATTTTTAAATGGAACTTATTCTGCTACATTAAACTGTGGACTCAAAAAGTGAGGAACAAATTATTAAGTGACAAACTCTCCAAAATTGCATGGTGTGTATGAGATCACCTGTACATTTTAAAGTAGGTATTAAATTGTCTTTCAAAAATGTTTTGAATCTCATAGTCTTATAGCATAATATGCTCAGATATCTAAAAAGGCCCAAGTTGAACAAACTTTAAAAGAGTTGTTTTTTTTTGTTTTTTTTTTTTTGTTTTTTTTCAGGGGAAATTGGCTGCATGGCTTTCATTTTTTCCCATTTGCTGATGGAAGTCTAAAGGAGGATAATTTCTTTTCTGCTCAAATAAAATGGATTTTTTCAAAGTTACTGTTTTGAAATCTGAAATTATGTCACCTCACTAGGAGTTTGTGGCTAAGGGCAACTATGACCTGTGGATAACATACATCTTAGCTTTCAAAAGTGAGAAGCTTGGTGGGAAGGGAGGAGGGCAGGAGGGAGGGCAGAAGGAAAGGGAGGGATGGAGAGAGAGAGAGAATACTAACCACCAGCTATATGTCTCTAAGTCTATGAAATGTAGTTATTATATAGAGAAGTTAGATTTTCTATGTTTTGCATATACCATGAAGGGCATGTCTCTGGAATTTGGAATTAGAATACAGAAGGAAGATTATTAGATGCTCTAGATGAGAGAGAACACATCATCAGCTGTATTTTTTCTTCCCAATACCCAAAGGAAATAATAATGATTTACAAATATATATATATATATATATATATATATATTTCAGCTTTTTCATGTGAATTGTTCATAAATTTTTACTTTTTGTTTTCTTTTGTGTGCATGCCTCTGTGTTTGTGTGTGTGTGTGTGTGTGTGTGTGTGTGTGCACATGCAGAGACCAGAGGTAGATGTTAGGGTTATTTCTCTGTTGGTGACTACTACATGATGCTTTGAGACAGGGTCTTTTACTGAACCTTGTGCTACCCGTTTCTTTCATACTGTCTGGCAACTGAGTACCAGGAATCCACCTGTTTCCCTTCTCCCAGCACTTAGGTTACAGATATGCTGTTCTGCACACAGTTTTTACATGAGTGCTGGGGATCCAAACTGATATTGTCCCATTTGCATAGCAAATAATTTACCTACTGAAAAACCTCCCAACCCCCGGGTACATTTTTGTTTTGGTTTTCTGTGTTTAGGATTAAAGGTGTGTGCCTGCAATCCAGGAAATTGATTGAGATTTAAAAATAATACTTTCATACATAGTAATTTGATCATATTCATCCCTCTCCAGCATCCTCTGCCCACCTCACCGCCCATTGTCCTCTATTATTGTTTATCTTCCTCTTTAAATATCTATGCAGTCTAATCTATATTCCCTAAATTTGCTTGGATGTGAGTCTATTACTTGTTGTCTGATCAACATACAAGTCATTACCCCAGTAAAGAAAACCAATTTCTCCCTCTCCAAGAAACTATCAGTTTTCAATAGATCTTAGCTGCAGATTCTTGCCCACCTCCCTTGTATGTTTTAGGTTTTTGTCTGACTTGGGTTTGCACAGGTCTTGTGATGTTTTCATAAACACTGTGAGTTCATAGTATCTTCTAAAATGGTCTCATTTTAGAATTTATGCTTTGAAATAACTAATTGACTTAACAATTTACACAATATAAGTAATCTAATACCATTTCTAATTGTATACTTCCTAAGCAAGTGACCTGAAATCATGACTGTTTTCTTTCCTTTTAATGCTTTATTTTTACGTTTAAACTATGTGTATATGTATTTGTATGTGTGTGTGTATGTGTATGAGTATGTGGATATGATTGCAGGTGTCCATAAAGTTCTGAAGATGGATGGGATCCCCTGGAGCTTGAATTACAGGGTTAAACTATTGATAGTGGCCTTAGAATAACCTTTTGGCTAAAATATCATGAGATCAGGCTATCAAAACAAAAACAAATAAATAAGAATACCTCACAAAAAAGCTTTCACACAGGAAAGGAAATAATTAAAAATGATAATAGCAACTTACTGACCTAGAAAGGTCTTTACAAATTAGATCTGTGATAAGAGTTAACAATGAAATGTTTACCAACTTCCTGTAAGTCAATAGAAAATAATAGACAAATAATTTGATTTTTAAATTAGCAAATACCAGAACAGACATCTTCCCAGAAAAGACATATCCACAAAAAACAGGTATGTGCAAGTATCAGAATGTGAGTCATCATTAGGTAAATGAAAAGTAAAACTACTAGGACATGTTATATCACCTTTGTTAGGATGGCAATCATTAGGATGACAAGTGTGGTTGAGCCTATGGAAAAAAAATAGAGAAGTCTGCCACACTGTTTGTAGGCCTGTTGATTGGTACAGCCATTATAGAAAACAGTATGAAGGTACATAAATTATAAAAATATAGCCATGTAAACCAACAATTCTTCTAGTTAAACAAGCATAGGAGATGAAACCATCACCACTTAAAAAAAGAGTTGCACACATATTCACTACAGCATTATTTACAATAGTGACAAGGCAATCAGAGTGCCCACTGATGGACATGGACAAATGGAGAAAGAAAATATGTTTTATATATACATCCAAGACTGCTATGACAATGCAGACGAACATAGCAGACATTATGGTAAAGCATGTAAGCCAGACACAGAAACAAAACATTATCGAGAAAGAATCTAAGGAACAACAACAAAATAGCTAGACACTCAGAAGTAGAGAATAAAAAGAGCCGTTACCAGAATGGTGAACGTAAGACAAAGAAAATGTGTATAATATGCAAATATGTGAAGAGATCTAAGCTAGATATGTTATGTACAGTGTAAGACGGATAGTTAATACAATTGTGGTAAAAAATAAATAAGGTTTGGCTGGTTTTTGACGCACAATCTGAAATATCATGTGAGACAATGAACTGAACATTTTCACTGTATTATCCAACTTACAATTTTTGTCCATCCCTTGAATTGTATATACCTCCTAAAAATCCAGTGTAATTAATTTTTTTAAAATGTTAATATTCAGGGCTGGAGAGATGGCTTAGTGCTGAAGAAATAAACTTCTGCAAAGAATCTGAGTTCAGTTTCCAGCAAGCACATCAGGATTCTCACAACTGCCTGTAACCCCCAATCCAGCACAACTGTTTGCAGCTCCATTTCAAGTTCCAGGTCTGACATCTTTGACATCCAAGGGCACATAAACAAACCCCCATGCACATATATACATAATTAAAATAAATAAAAATAAATCTTAAAAAGATTTGATATAGTTAAAACAGACATCAAGGGTCTATATTTTGTATTTAAAAATAATTACAGCAAATGATTTGATGGCTCACAACAATATTTGAGGAAATAGAATTTTAATTACCTTGATTGGTCATTATTGCATAATATACATATTGAATTACACTAATGTATCCTATACATATTTACAAATATTACATGTCATGACATAAGGCAGAAGGTAGAAAGAAGGAAGGAAAAAAAATGAAAGAAAGGAAATAACAAAGGAAGGAAAGGGATTTAGAAAGATCAGAGATAAGAATTCTTGGAACTTGAGAGCCTTTATTTACCTATCTACCTGTGAAAAGACAGATGCTAAAAATTTGAGTTACGTTTTCTCAAGTTTTGAAGTGGTAAAATTAATGTTTTTATTATTGATAATTAATTCTGAATATTACTTTTGTAGTATTTTCACCATTGATTAATGTCTTCTGTACCACATTGTCTATTCCCATTTTACTTAGAAAAGGATCCTTTATCTGCTGTTCAAAGACTGGTGTAATTATAATTGTTTTTGTTACTGTCTAGTTCATAGTTTTGACGTGTTTCTCGTATTTTACTAGACTGTCTTTAAAAAGAATGCAACCCAGTCTTACAGTATTTCTCTGCCTGTAGTTTATACCTAAATGAGAGTCTTTTCAAAAGTGGCCAAGCTGCTTTGACCAGTAAATTGTGTGATTCTGTCCTACTGTTTAAATGTGTTCTTAGAAAATGATGTATGTGTTTTAGATGTGAACAAATTTCTAGCTGAAGCCAGAAAATTTGATTCTCTACAAAATCCAAACTAATAACCTCATCTATCAGATGTCAAAAATCATATGAAAGGAAACTTAAGCACAACTTCCATTCTGAAATGAATTTCCCAGTTCACCACTCCCATTTGCTATGATTCAGTGTTTTCCTCTCCCTGCCTCTGTTGCTGTTATTTTGGTTTTCTGCCTTGTCTTCATCTTTGATTATTGCCTGCATTTCCCCTGCAATCAAGACAACTCATTGGATCACTGATTGTTCTTTTCTGTCTTTTCTTCATGGCTGAAACAAAGTTGTTTGGATCACTGAGAGACTAAGATAACTTATCTCACCCAAATAAATATTGCACGGAACAGCTAGGAGACTCTCTTTAGTTTGTAAGAATCTGCTAAGTTATGTACTTTTTTTGGGTTCGTACATTGAGACTATTATGATTATTGTTTTTTATACTGTCTAGACAGTATTGGTTTGTGAACTTGTGTCCTTTATAATACCGGACCTACCTTAAATTTAAATATTGCTATTTGAATTCAATGTTGTAAGATATCTGAGTCTGACATAATATAAAATACGTTTGTGTCAAGATCCAATTGTATTTGTCTAAGCAGTAAACGTGCTTAACTATCTCCTTACCACTTCAAAATGGTTTTGATATCTTTCACACAGAAAATGATGAAGTGCTATGCTTTTGATTAATAAGACAATTCTAAATAGATTTTGCAGGAAATATAAACTTTGTACACTCTTTTAGATTTACATGATTATCATTTGTTACTTATTTAGTGGTTGCAATATTTTGAATATCACAGAGGGACCTTGAATGATCTGCATTATAGTTAAAGAATAATTGAATACTGCATTTATATTGATTTATGATCCGTAAAATGCTTTATTTATGTTTACACCCTTAGATTAGTGCTGCCTTCAGCCTTCGTGGGCATAGCTCCTTTTTACAGTGGTGATGGTTAATGGATCCTGTGTTTTTTAATTCAATTAGCCAGTCTGTGTCTTTTAATTGGGAATTTAAGACAATTTGCATTAGGAATACTGTTGAGTTGTGTATGTTGAATACTGTCCTTTCGTTGTTTTATTGTCGTTTTCCCTCCTTTATTTGCTCTTTTTCCTTGACCTTTATTCCTTCTAGGGGATTGCTGATGTAATGAGTTAAGTATGCTTGGTTCTTTCCTAATGCTCACATGCTCATCTATTCTCCTGCAGTTTGTTTTCCTGAGTTCTTAGAAGGTTATTTCTTTCTCATCACCATGTAGAATCATTCACATGCTTCTGTGATGGTCTCTTAGTGATTACAAGTTGCTTTACTTTAAACATCTCTAGGAAGGTCCTTATTTCTCATTGTTTTTAAAGGAAAACATTTTTGGATATAGTAATCATGATTGGAAATTATTTGCTCTCCTCACTTGAAATATGTAATTCCATGATTTCATGTGTTAGGGTGTATATTTTTCTGAGGGGTCTGGAGTTATTCTGAGGAGTCTTTGCACCAAGTGCATTGAAGGTCTTACTACAGTTTTCAATATTCTTTCAGTTCTCCATTTTCTTAGCATGTTTTCTAGAGTGTTTCTTAGAGAAGTTATTTTGGGGTCATGTCTATTTGTGACTCCAAATATCTCCAGTACATTTGCATCCAAATCTTTAGATTGTATAATTTTTTCCTAATTTCATTGAAGATTTTCTATATATTTAGGCTGTGTCTCAAATCTTAGGTATGGTCTTCTGATCGGGTCTAAGAGTTCTTGAATTATTATAGCTATACTTTATTTTATCTTTATGGCAACCCTAATTTAGTATTTTTGTGACTTATATTTACTGCCAAATAATATTTCCTTCTTTTGCTTGAAATATTGGTTATGTTTCTCACTGTTTCATTGAGGGTTTCATTTCTAATACTTCTATTTTTTCTTCTCAGGGATCCCAATTTAACTATTAAATTTCTCATCCGTATTGCTGAATTCCCCACTCAGGTGTTGAAAAACTTCCACACTTTACTCAGCCTTCATTTGAATCTTCTTTGAAGCCACTCATCATTTCTGAAGCTGGCTGTTTTACTGTTCTTCCTGGGATTTCAATCATCCCAGCTTGTTTGCATTTGGTTATTGAAAATTCATGACCATTGGAAGAGTTACATTGTCTTGGCTTCTTAATACTTCTTCTGTTTCTATGTTGTAATTTGCATACTTGTTGATATGATAATCTCTTTAATTTTTTTTTAAATTTTATGAGTGTCTTTTTAGTGGATCCCTTCCTCTTAATGCCCTAATCTTTCTCAATCAGAGGGAAGAAAGCAGAAACAAAAATAACAGTTCAGGGACTGGAGAGATAGTTCAGCAGTTAAGAACACTGGCTGCTCTAGCAGAGAATTGGAGTTCAATTTCTAGTATCCTAATTGCAGATAACTGTTGATATCTCCATCCCCATGGCATCCAAAGCCTTCATCTGACCTCTGTGGGCATTGCAGAACAAAGGCATACTTACATACATTGAAGCAATACACATAAAATAATACTAATAAATATTTTAAAATAACACTTCAAAACAAGCAAGATATTTAAATATAGCAACAAACAATTGGAAACATCAGCTAAATCCCAATAAAGTCAGAAAAGAAAGAAAGAGGTATGATTATTATATCATAAAATAAAAATTTATGTAATAAAACAGAAAAAATCATAAAACAAAAAAAATGAACAACATAGAAAAGAACAAAATTTTATGGGATAAAGTTTTAAGAAACAGTGAAATGGCTGAAGGGCAAAATAATAAGAATGTAATATCAATAATGCAATAAATCCTTCTCCTGTGCTAACGAGAAACAGGATGGTGTGTTTCATAGCTACTCTCTGCTACCAGCTTGTTATTTTTCAATTTGTTTGGTGTGAGAGGGAAGGGAGACATTACTCTCATAAGTCCAATCAGTGATAGGTTAGATCAGAAAGTGTTACAAAAAAGTACTGAAAATAAAAGTGCTATTTGCAGGCTGCATCTCTACTTGGCTGTGCTCTGTAAAAAGCGTGGCTGGATCGTTGTTTTCCCATGTGCTGGCCTCCAACATGAATTCCTTTTGGTTGTTGTCATACTACTACTCACAGCTGAGTCTAAGGATAAGCTGGTAGAAGACCCCGCATATCTACCAGAGGTGCCCTGCCTGTGTGAGTGACAGTAGGGGAATTTAGTAGCAGCTGATGAATTTCTAGCAACTCTCTTAGCTCTCTGAATAGTAAGAAGAAAGCCACCTACACTTCGGTGGCAATTCATTGGGTTCTGTGTGATCCTAAGCGCCGTGGCCATGAAGTTTTCTGTCCTAGCATCACCACTTACATTCTCAGACATACTCTCTCCTCTTACCGGAGTTCAGGCTGTAGCAAGCCTGGTGTAATTAGCCTTGGCTTTTGTTTGTCATGCACTTCTCAACCAGTTCATCTATGCTCTTGAGTCTAGGTCCAAGTCAAAACCAGATCCCTGACGCACAGTGACTCTTGTTTGTTGACATTAAAATGCTGGATCTTCTATTTACCTGGTCAGATATAAACACATCGCTGTAAGTGCTCTCAAGGAAAATTCCCTTCCCCAGCATGAGTGTGAGTATAGCTGAAACAGCAGGTGCCTCCTTCCTGGTACATGCTGCTGCACAGCACACAGGCCTCCTTCCTGGCACATGCTGCTGCACAGCACACAGGCCTCTCATCTTACTTTGTAGTTGTGCAGAGTGCCAGCTTGTCCACTTGTAGAGATTGTTTGAGTTTCATTTCATTTGGACTAACAGCCCCACTTGGGAGTATCTTCTACTTTATCTATCACGTTCCTTAGCGCTCTGTGTTGGAGCCCATTGTTTTGGATTTCCCCTGGCCTCTGTCCACTGCTTCTTGCTATTCTCCGCTGCCTTCCATGCCACCCTGTCCCATGGCCACGCGCTTGACGGTTTGCCTCAGAAATGCAGGAAACTGCTGGCTTGACCTCACATGCTGCTTTCCTCTTCTCCTTCCCGTTGTTTATAATGACCTCCTCTATTACTTTAAACGGTTGCAAGGCATCCTATGGTACATAAAGGCTGAAAAATGACCTTTAATTCATCATTTTCTACATAAGAGTGAGAAACTGTAAATTGATAGGGCAGCTCACTTATTCATTCATGCCAGTTACCCCTTACTGTAAAGAGTGATTAATGATTTCTTAAATTCTATGGACAGAAAGTCATTCATATAAACAGGATAATGTTGAAACTATAAGCCTATAAATTAAACCTTCATAGAAATAAAGTCAGTGAAATCATAGTTTTTAATAAATATAGCAGGAAGCACATTATTTAAGGAGACAGTACACTAGACCTGTGATACAAAGGTAGATGGCCACATGCCATTTTCACAAAATTGAATGAACTGCATTGCTAGTATGCCTGGTGAAGAGGAAAGATATCCCCTTTAACAACTGACCTTTAAGGCAGTTTCATAGCCTGGACACAAATGAGCTAATTTTGTTAAATTTCTGCTCCCGTAAGAGTTATCACTGCAGTGAGTCTGAAGGCAGCTGCACCTTCTAAGTGAAGCCAGTTGGCATCTTATCACAGCTAGACTACAAGTGAGTTTAATACACCAAATAGTGATTAGAAGGATTATACATTTTCTGAGTAGAAATTCAAAACGATTAAATGTGCTTTTAGCATAGAATGGATGTCCTAATTCATGTTATATATTTTACATGTTAGACTATCCCTGAAATTTTCATTCCCTTGCAATCTCCTTTAAGCTTTCATTTTTTTATCAGCATGTAGTAGACTTAAAATCTTCAGTCTGTTCAACTAATGCATCTGTATCTATTTGTTCATTTTCTTTTTAGTAAATATTCCCTACTTAATTAATCTATCAATGAACACAGAAATCTTTACTACATATCTTCACATACTATGGTTGAATCTCCCCCGTTTTTCTGGTGTTCAGGTTTGAACTCGGGGCTTTCTGCAATTAAACACACACTACCACTGAGCTAAATCCCTACCCCCAACCAAGTTATCTTTACTTTGTACATAAAAAAAATAGAAAAGGTGACACTTAATAAGTGCACCAGTGGAAGAGACTGGGAAAAATCATGAATGAATATTCATCTTGTCATAATAGGAAAAGATTAATATAAAATAGTGATTTTTCTCTTTTATTAATTACTAATGAAAGATTATGACAATCTACTCCAAATAAACAAGTCAATGCCCCCCTGCCCCAAAAAACAATAAGCCAGGTGGGTAGGCACATGCCTTTAATCTCAGCTCAGGGAGGCAGCAGCAGGTGGATCTCTGAGAGTTCTAGGCCAGTGAGGTCTATATCGATGCCATGTCAATTAAGAGTTTTAAACGTTCCACACTCTCTATTCTTTATCTCTCTCTCTAGCTATTCATAATTGTATGAATATATATATATGTATATATATATATATATATATATATATATAATTCACTTGGTTTTGTTTGTTTTCTTTGGGAGATGAAAAGAAACATCTATTTATCTCAGCTAGAATACAGATAGACCAAAATAACGATTCCATCCAACATCAGTTTGATGAATCAATGAATTTATTATAGTTAAAGAAGTATGGGTAAGTAATTGCTTAGAGGAACAATGGTGACTTGAAGCCACTACTTTACTGAATCGTCCCACCTTAGTATGGGTGATGATTTCATGAAAGCTACATCCCTGGAAATCCATACTTCGTTGACCTTCTGAGACGACTGCGGGAAAGATCAGGAAGGACTGGGGAGTATACAGGAAGCTGGTATTTTATTTTGGCTGTTTGGTCTATCAAGCTCAAGCCTCAAAAATCTGCGTTCCAAAGGGAAGTAGCACATGTCTTTTCTACCTTAGACATTGGGTTTCAGTGAGAGGGAATCTTACATATTGATTGGTCATCAGTACAGTCTCAAAATTAGGCAAATTTCTATAAATTTAGAAAGGAAAACACTCTAAAATATCCCCCGTCAGAAAGTCATTGCAGAAGTCTCTGCTTGGGACAAACACAATTGGGGAAGTTTCCTCAATAAGGCAAGTGTTTCTAGCTGGCTATGCCAGCATTCTAACCACAACTGGTCATCAGACCCTTGCTACCAGAGACAGAGATAGAAAAACAAGGATTAAAATCTGCATTTTCCTTAAAATTTCCTTCAGGCCCCATATCAAGACCACTTACAGCGTTGGGGCACAGAGTGAAGGGTAGAAATCTAGTATTAGTATCTAGCTGTGCCCCATCTCCTATGAATGTTGATATTCTCATTCTCCCTACCATAGATGCAAATAGCACTGCTTTGCTTTTCTCAATGAACTGTTAGTAGAGTAGAGCCAAGGTATTATTCAGGCCATTATAACAATATCTGCTCCATGGTGGAGTAACATGTTCTACTTAGAAGAAATGGTTATACCACACAATTTGCCAGTTTCCTCTATGTATTTCACTTTTGATTCCTGCTCTGAGATGATCTCTGAGCCTTAGAGGGGATGAAAATTATGCAATTGGTTTTTTTTGTTATTATTATTATTATTTGGAGCATAGGTCCACTGTGACACAACAATTAGTCATACTGTTAGTAGTTTGACTGATTCAGAGTCTCTTCAGGAAATAAGTGCCCACTGTGAAAGATTTCCTGAATTGAGGCATACAGCAACAGAAATCTAGGCGTACAAATGCAAATACTTAGAAAAATGTTGACAGCCACATCACATACCTTTAACAATATCCCCAGGCAATACCTTTGTCCTGGTTTCCTGTACCCAACATGTGCTACCAGACTGGAAAACATTACAAAGAGAAATTAAAGCACAGATAGCTTCACCTAAAATTGTCAGAGAAATTAAAAAACAGATAGCTGCGCCTAGAATGGTAGCACCAGTGAGGACAGCTTTCCTGTCATGTTGTCAGCATAACATGATGAGCCCATAGGGAATGGGACTCATGATGACATTTCTCCTCCAGCAAGCATAGTGCCTTTTTGTACTAACACTACTAGCTAGCAAGGAAACTTTCAACTTATTCCCAGCTTGATATCTCTGTGCTTTTAATCATATATTCAACGTCTTCAGAAATAGGGTCCCACTCTCTTGTTTTAATGTACAACCATCAACAAGTGGCAACTGTCTACATTTTGGAATCTCAAATCTCCTTAGCCATGCTTAGAAGAAATTTGTGTAAAGAACAAGATGCTTAAACAGAGGCAAACAACAGTGTGTTTTGAGGGGAGGTGAACTATTCTGTCCTTTACAAAAGCACATTGAGCTCAAGAAGTAAATAACTCAGTAGCCTCAGGAAGTCCCTGAAATTGGCCAGGTTCACTAGGCCCCTCATTCTTCAAGTATAGGTAAGCCCTAAGGACTGAGGAGAGTGCTCTCAGACCAGCCAAAGCACCTGAAAGAGGCAGAGAGAGCAAGCGGGCTGCTGGGACAAGGCAGATCAGCAGAGCTGCCTTTAAAACTACACTCTTCAACCTGTTGTGCTGACTGTATTTCATGGAATGTGTTCAAGGTTCCCGCTTTCATGAGCAGCCACTCACGCTTGCTTGGGCTTTGGTGATGCAGCGGTCTTTTGGCCATTCCTGCTTCTGTAATTAATCCCTCACCTATAATTAGTACCTCACACATACACTTATAAGTAATTCTAATATAAAATTCATTAGTTCATCACGTTGGATTTTGTCGGTACCTTTACTTTGGTCTATCATTGGCTTCCTATCTGCAGTGAGTAGATGTTTGGTCACGTCTCACTAGGAATACTAGGAACTGCATTCTTGTAGGATTCTTCAGTTTTGAGCCTTCTCAACTATTATTAATGAAACAAGTGATTGAGGTGACTTACAGGACTATGAATGGCCCAAAGCATCTGCATCATCAAAAAAATTTCATCTGTGCATGAGTGATGATCTCGTGAACACTGGAACAATACAATGGAGCCCTACACTCAGACAACTTCCCTTTCTAGCCTTGCACTTCCCAAGACCACATGCTCCTAAGAGGTTGGAGGTAAAGATGGGTGATCTTCATTGTATGAAAGAATGTTAACAGACACATTCCCATTAATGTAGACCTAGGTATCACTATGTTTATACTTATTTTATTTTCTTGTTGCAGAATGAATTTCTTTTGTAGGGTCTGCACAGTGATCTCTGCTCCATGATTATGACAGACACATTACATCGGAAGGAGGAAAGTAGCTACAGTATACCAGAAAACATTTTAGTAAACTTTTCACGTGAAAATGGTTTAACTTACAGAAAATTGGCAGTCTTTGCAGACATATGCCCCGGCACAGATTTTCAACTTTTAGCCACTAATGCAAATAAGAGATAATTTTCACTTGTAGTAAGATAACATTTAGGTACTATTACTTACCCAAATTCATATTTTTTAAAGATTATTTTGTTTTTTCCCAGTGTCACTTTTCTTTTCCAGGATATCATTTATGATAACACCTTACGTTTCTTTACTTTTGTTTATCCTGATGCTTTAAAGTGTACTGGCAAATTGTAAAATATTTATCAGTTGAAATTTCTGGTGAATTTTTCAGGCTTAGGTTGCTGTTATGGATTTGGGAGAGGACAGAGATAGAGGTAAAATATTAATGTCATCACATTATGTCAGTGTTATATTCTTCCAATTGATGTTACTTTTGATCACTTCTCTGAGTTGACGATTTTCTGCATTATGGAATACTCTTTCCTATGGTACATGTCTGGGATAGAAATAATGCAGTGTGCAGGTGTCTTAGTTACTTTTCATATTGCTGTTATAAAATATCCTTACAAAAGCAACTTGAGGAAGAAAGTGACTGATTTTGTTCTTAATTCAGTCTATCATGTCTTGGCAGACTCAGAGGCTGGGTGTTGAGTGAGCTGGTCATGTTGGGCTCACAGTCAAGAAGTGGAGTGATGAATGTTTGTGCTCAGCTCATTAACTCGTTTTCATACAGTCCAGGATTGCAGGAAAGCAATGATGCCACCCCCAAAGGGGTGAGAGGCTTGCCTCTATTTCTTATAATGTGGACAATTAGGATTACCCATCACAATAGGAA
Source organism: Eospalax fontanierii (assembly GCA_035773235.1). Classification (NCBI taxonomy): domain Eukaryota; kingdom Metazoa; phylum Chordata; class Mammalia; order Rodentia; family Spalacidae; genus Eospalax; species Eospalax fontanierii. Next base: position 69,658,245 of record CM069524.1, on the reverse strand, counting down.
AGGAGTGCAGAGATAATGTTTGGAAAGTTATGTTCTAGCCATAATAAAGGAAATAGCTAATAATATATGTAGAAAATCTCTATATGGAAGTGTTCTGTTTCCAAGTAAAAATTACTAAATCATTTACCTATGTAAGTATGAACTCACAGGTCATATTTGTGTTTGAATATAATTCAATGATTCTCTGTCTCTGTTTTTTCTCTCCTTTTCTGTCTCTCTCTCTATCCAGTTGTGCCCAATGTAGCCTTTGGTAACTATTTTAGTTCTCCCTTCCTTCCTTTGATGCATTATAGTCATTGCCTTGTCAGTTTGAGAACTTCCATTTTCATGGTATTACAAAATGTATCATTTATATTCATCTGGGATCTTCCTGTCTTCATTCCAGCTCCAAATTGACCCATTTCTTAAATAACTTCACGTTATTTGCAAAAATTAAAGAAATAAAGACCTATATTCACGATGCGTCATTGCTACTAGAATATTGCTGTTTCAAGATCTTTCCAAATGACAGTTCAAGGATATATGTGTATAACACCTTCTGGCATGCATATATCCACAAATATTTCTGAATTATTGTCTGAGTCTTCATTACCATAATCATTAGTTAATATGCACCTACTAATCTCTAATCTAGTATTATGTGATTCACTGTAATCTCTCATTCCAAGAGTGAGAAACCTAGCTCTATTTTAATCAATATACTTACCTCTGGTTCCTTTCATCAGTGTTTTGTAGTCTTTGACGCTTCTGTTAATGAAACTTTAACTTTGGAAATCTATTTTTATAGAAGACTGAAACACCTTTATATAGCAATATTTATATTTCATTTATGATTAGTTAGTAAACTGAAGCAATATTTTATTAAAATTTGGAGGATTTCTCTGCATGAACTTTTTTGTCATTGTGTTATGTGCCTGAGCCTTTAACAGCTATGCCAGCTCTCCAACCCTACATGAATGTTTTTGTTATGTGTGAGTAAAGAGTTTTATTTTTATACTCCTTTATCTTTGTGTGAATGACAGGACATCAGAAAATAGAACATTAATTACTAGTTTGAACTAGTAATTAGTTACTAGTTTGATCTAGGAATCCTAAATTGCTAGCCTTAGATTGAAATTGCTATAACCTGAGGCACAGAGCTTCACTTTGGAAACCTATGAAATGACCCTTTGACCCTTGTTATAATCAACAAAACTTTCTTAATTTGCATCATCCTGACTAGTCTGGCCATTATTTGTATGACAGTTTGCACAACTGGAATTTACATGCACTGTGGCTCATGCTAAATTAAGAAGCATGCCCCAACTCATCTGGATGTCCTCTTTTGCATGGTATGAAATACATGACAGAAAACTGCACAAAGGAACTCTTGCAACTGAAGTACTTTCCCAATTAGAGGATCCCACCCCAGATCATTTCACTAGTCTGCTACAATAGTTACTCCTGCTCACTCTCTTGTAGTGTACTAAACAAACTCTTCATTATTGAGACCTTCTTCCTTATTAAACTCAAAAGACTGAACTCATTCACCACGTGCCAATTACTTCTCTGCTGTCACATAGTCCACTATATTTAGTGTATGTTCTGTTCATTTATTTTTATTACCAACTGCACTAACTAGCTCAAAATCCTATAGAATGTTGAATAGACTTGTGGCAGAAGATGTCTTTGCTTATTTTCCTATCTTAGTCTTATTCTTTCACCTTTATGTATGTTAGTAGTATAAGTTTTAATTGTGATTTTTTTGCTTAAAATAAATGATTTTTCTCCTATTCACAGTTATTTAAGTAGACAACATTGTGAATGATTCTCAACCTAACACGATTGTTTAAAAATAAGCTAACAGAAACTATGTTTATTAGTGATCCAGTCCTGCCATTTATGTATTAAATCCACTATTTGTCATGTAATGTTTTTCTAGATTGCTATAATAGTATTTTCATTAAGGAATTTTGTGATTGGGATTACTATGCATATGTGGTTAGAGTTTCTGCCTTTAAATTTAGTTGGGTTTTATATTAATGGAACTCTGCTTTCATAAAATGAGTTAGAAAGCCCATCTGCTTTGGGTGTTACACCCTGGAAAATTGATATTATTCCACAAATATTTTTGTAAGTGGATAATGAATACCTCTTGACACATTCCTTTCCTTTTAGGAGTGTATAATTATTAACTCTGAATTATTTTTTTTACTAGATACAAGGCCCTTCAAATTATTTATTTTTCCTTTATTTGTTTTGGCTGTTTGTACTTTTGAAGAAATTGATTCCTTTCTCTTAAGTTTGTGATTTGTATCCTTTTTTTATTACATTTCTCATATCCCAATTCTATTAATTAAATGGAATATCTCCTCCAAAATGCTTTAGATACTCCATTTTAGGTCTGAGCATCTCATTGATTCTCAGCACCTTGATCAGTTCTGAATTTCTGTATTAACTACTACCTTCTTATAAAAGAAGTTTCTTTGACTGAAGCCGAAAGCAGCATTAATCTATGGTCATAAATCAGTTTTTCAAAGGGAATTTGGTAGGGACACCCTACCCAGTTAGCAAAATACCAGAAACAGCCATCCCACTCTATCCTATTCCAGAAACATCCTGGAGAAGGGAGCAGAAAGAATGTAGAGTTTAAAGAACGTAGGAAATAGAATTGGAATACTTCCCAGTATGACATGACCCTCACACTTATGGAGTATAAGGACAAGGTTGGGTCTATCAGTATTCCATCATGTAGGAATGATCTCACAATGTCTCATTCTTCCCTAAGGATCTATGGGCAGTTAATGATTACGGAGGGAGGGAGAGCTATTTTCCTTAGTGTGTGGCCAATAATAAACTGCCTAGGCCCCATAAATAATCTCTCATACATACTCTCCTAATCCACCCTAATCAGACATGCTGGGCCTCCAAAAAAGAAAAAAAAACATAAAAAATAGAAGATACTATGCAAGCTGCTAAGGGAGAAAATCAATCAGTGGTCTAACCAACCCATTATAGCTGAATAACCATAAAGCCTGGCATATACCTCTATTGGTGTAGTAGTGGCACTGTTGTTTGGGGAGTAATCAATAGCTATCCAGCTGGACTTAAAGCCGTCTCAATGGGAGTGAACTCATGGGTGGTACTGTAATTATAGCCAAGTAGACATGGCTGGAGAGGTCATAGATCCCAGAGAAAACCATATCTAGGCAAAAGAAATTTCTTACCATATCCTAAATATGGATTTTTATATTTACAGACAAGTATGCAATACATCACTCATTGAAAATGCTTCTCCTTACAACAGATGGAGGCTACTACAGAATTCCACAACTGGTCACACACAGAGAATATATGTCTGAAAGATGTGCGGTTCCAGGTGACATATCTACCGTGTAACCTCTATAAGCAAGGCTCACAGAACATAGCACAGCAGGGCTGGAGAGAATTCTAGTGCATTTCTCAACTCTCAACAGAGACGCTTCCTTATACTGCAGAGTGTGTATTCTTGGATAGGGCTCCCTTGTTAAACCTCACCTGCGCATGGTTCAGAGACCATTTTGATAGAAGGGGTGGAAAGATTGTAAGAGCCAGGGGTCTATGAACACAGAGAAATGGAAGTTTTCAGGCCGCTGGAAGCTTGCTTGTGAACTTGTGGTGATGGTGGTGTTGAGCACAAGGCCCATGCCAGCTCAATTAGACAAGGGCCCAGAGTTGTGCTAGGGAAATGGACGTCAGGCACTTCCCAGACTGAGAACTGTTGAAAACTGATTATGGCTGGGTAAGAAGGGTAGACCTTTGTTAAGATCTCTAGAGAGGCTGAATAGACTCCAGTGGATGAACTTGCATCAAAGGACATCTGGGTCAAATGCTTGATTGAATGGTAATTTAGCATGTATACCAGAGTGCATGAGGCCCAGTGGGGTGGGTGAGGCATAAATCAGGGAGATGATCTAAATTTGAGTAAGCACTGTTATATGAAGTATACAAAAGCTCAATATAATATGTTTTTTAAAAATGAAACAAAAAAATCCATGAAAGTAGACGGAGGACTATTTGAGAATAAGAATTAAGAATGAGGAGGAGTGAGAGGAGGTCAAGAGAGGGTAGTGGGTAGTGAGGGATGAATACAATAAAATTACATTCTATCCATGAGCAAAAGTGCCACAATGATACTCATTACTATTTATAATTGATATATGCTCATAAACAACTTAAAGAGCTATGAAATGTCCCTATTTATAAAGGGTTTTGTGATTTGTAAATAAATTTTACTTGCGAAATCATCTAAATTATATTTTATTGAACTACTTATGCTTATAAAAGAGGAGGAAAGTAATAATCATAGAAATTTTAAATAAAATTAGAGGCTAATTTTCTCCTTTTACTGCTATATATGTGTAGCAATGCACTAGAATTAATATTATAGTATTCAACATACTTAGACATATGTGAGTGGAACAAAGGAGAGACTGTTGCATTAAATGAGAGGCAAACACTTGAAAAGGGTAACCTTTGACTCTATGGGATGGGTCATACTTTAATGCAAAAGGAACTGGTATTAGGCCTTTTTAACAAAGTGAACTTATCAAGAGACAGCTAGGCCAGAGAAACCATATGTCTCTAAAATTTTCAATTGCATTTAATTAATTAATTAATTAATTAGTGTGTGTATGTGTGTATGCATATGGTACAGCATGTAGTGGTCAGAGGACAACTTGTGGGAATCAGTTCTCTTCTTATTCCATGTGGGTCCTAGGAAATTCACACAGGTCAGCATGCTTGGAGGCAGGCTTTATGTGCTGAGCTGGTTCACTGGCACCCTGTTCTTTCTTGTAATAAGAAAAAAGCTAAGACTTAGAAAAATAATATTTCATGAAAGGTTGTTTAGATGATCGTCATTTTTATAATATTCATATTTGTTTTGTAACTATTTCCTCTAAATCGATATATTCCCTAGTGAAGGGAAAAAGTGGGAGAAAAGCTCATCAGACTCAGACAGCTCCAGAACCTTGGAAGACTCAAGAAGCTCAGAGAGTTACAGGGCTAGCAAGCACTTCCCTGAGATTAGAGCAGTAAGCAATCACCGGGTAAGAAAGATCCCTTGGTAGAGCTGCTTGCAGTTTGGAGAGAGAGCTCCAAGGAGGCAGTTTTCAGGAGTAGATATCTACAGTGAGATTAAAGCACCCATGCTCCTGTACATAAGACAGATAAGCCATTAGACTCACAAAACTCGATGTAAGTTGAATCATTCCTTCAGTCTGTCTTTGTGTCCTGTCTGGAATGATACTCTTGTCCTCATACTCCTCCCAGAAAAATGACTGACATTTTAATAGAGCCCTATTAAAATGATATAATGAATAGTATCATATCGTCTTCACATATAGATAATTTAACCCCTTCTTGTCTAATTAATACCCATTTAATTTCTTTCTCTTATCTCATTACTATAGTAAGAGTTTCAAGAACTCTATTGAAACAGAGTGGAGACAGTGGACAGTCTTGTCTGGTTCCTGACTTTAATGGGAATGTTTCCAGTTTCTTCTCCATTTAGAATGATTTTAGATGTGGGTTTGCTGTATATATTTTATGTCCAGGTATGTTCTCTCTAAGTTTTCTCTCTTAGTTCCCCCTAAGACATAAATTTATGTTGAATTCTCTCAAAGGCATTTTACGCATCTGTTAAGATGACCATGTGATTTTTGTCTTTATGACTATTTATATGACATGTCACATTTATTGACTTAAGTAGAGTGAATCATCCCTGCATCTCTGGAATAAAGCCTACTTGTTAATGGTGACTACTGTGTTTGGTGTGTGTTTGTATATAGGCTGTGAATATCTTGTTGAGAATTTTTACATACACATTCATTAAGAATATGGACTTATAGTTTTCTTTTTTGTTGTGTCAATCTGGTTTGGGAATTAGAGTAATACCCATTTACCTACTTCTAGTTTGGGATTTTGTCTGGCTTATGTGATTATGTGGACTTCGTGCATTACAAATTTAAAGGATTTTTTTTACGTACTTCCCATGAGATGCTCTGAAGAGAATAATAGAATCAGGTTAACAATCTAGCATGGCGCTGATGATCAGCAGCATGCCACACCTCTGAGTCTCAATAGTTTTATGTCAAGATTAAAGGTCAATGAATAGCACTGAGTTGAAAAACAGATTTTCACATTTTAACAAAAACTAGACTTGGGTCAAGGGTTAAGATTTTCAGTTAAGGTTTTGTCTCTGTCACTCGATTTTCCTTCGTGACTTTGGAGAGTGATTTAACTTTTTGTGGTTTATTTTCTGTTCCCTGTATAATAAAAATGTCACAAAATGAATACTCATTTATCTTTTTTTATGAAGTATTAAACCACTCAAAAATATATGGGACTTTAAGTTACACTTTTAGAGGTAAACATCAGACTGGCAAGAGTATATAAGAAAATGGTTCAAAAAGTAGTAACCTAATTATACAAGTTTTAGAAGATCATTACTTTATTAGAGAATCTTTCTTTCTCTTATTGCAGTCAAATAAAGTCCACGAAATAACATTCAAAAAATCATCTCTCCATTCGTGCAATTGCTTTAATAATTTATAGAGATAGCATGTAAGGTGACAGGAAATTGATACTCAGACAAATATGTTTCCCCAAAGCACTGTCAAATGAGCTGCCCTCTGGATGTGTCCTGAATGGCACGGCAGCTGAAACCGTCCCCAAAGAAATCAGTCAGCTTCAGCAATTTGACAAAATGACTCTGCAACCTTTACAAATTACTCTTTGTTTGAATACTAAAGTGAATAATATGATTTCCAAAGATCATATGGAGATAATGCTATATATCTTCTATTCCCTCTGGATCAGAGTGTGTCTATTTTATCCATTATTGTGAAGTAAATTCTAATTTACTCAGTCCGTGCAGAAATGCTTCAATAAAAGGGAAAGTGCTGCTCAGCAACTCTTAGTTCACAAAATGTCACTGACGCTACAACTGAAAAAAAAAAAAGAAAACCTGGTTATGAACAAACTCACACAGAAACTATTCCAAGAAACTTATATAGGACAATTTCCAACGTTAGTTACAAATTGCAAACATGTATAATGGCCATGGCAAACTTAGTTATATAATTATTAATGCTGAAAATAAGTTCTTTTTGTGCTTTTCCTTGATTTCCATTCCTTTTTTTCCCTTTCCATTCTAAAATATCTTTGTTCCTTTTTATTATTCTAACTACAATATCCAAATATTACGCAATCATCTTTGATTTAACCATGCAAGCATGAGCTATACATCACCACGGCAGACAGGGGAAAGAGAACTAACAAAAGCCATATACACGTATTTAAATTCCCAGCGTGATGATTTTGAGAGAATGATTGGTTTCTGAATATGTTCGTGATTTGAGATCTACATCTGTGAGGTTGTTATCATATCATAAAATTGACTATATCTTAAAACAGGTATGATTAGCAAATCAACAGACTTATGTAAAAGTTTGTAGCAATTTCTAAAGTCCTGTGTAAATATAATGTCAAAGGTTTTAAACAAGCAGGATTCAAAATGCTACAATGAGAGAGGAGAATGGAAATAATTATTTTTCTGCTTGATATACAATATATATTCTTCATTAATTTGAAATAAATGTGCTAATAAACATTTCTTGCTGCAAATGTAGTTGTTGAGTCATGGGACAATAATAATTTGTTAAGTGCCATTTGTTTTATAAATGATGCCATAAGTTATGAGATTTTGGATTAGGAGGATCTTTTAAAAGGATTATTTATTTTAATAATTGCTAATCACAAAGAGTCAATTATTATTGCACAAAGAAATCTGACTTCAGTGGGAACAATCAAATTACATTCAACTTTGTGATGAGAGAGCCTAATAGACTAAAACTAATTATCTCTAATCAAATGTCTAAGAGTTTTCTAATAATCAAGATGGGAATGTTCAGTCTAATACCTGGATGCAAAACAACCTTAATGATTATTTTAAACTTTTAGTTTCATATCCTCTAACTTAAACAGGTTATTTTAAGAATAGTAAATGTTTTCTCTCTCTTAAAGATTGGTGGAAATAAATCTTACAAGCTCTTGGGACCCTGCTCATATGAACCTACAGCAATCATTTCAGTATGGTCAAGACTCATGCAAACTCAAGCAGACAAAAACCCAGCATGGCACTGGGGAAATGGGTAGCAGACCAAATCTCTGCTCAAGAAATATTGGTAACTGATTACTGTTGGTTGAGGATAAGCTGATCTTCCTAAAGAAAGGGACTCTGGGTAGACTGACTAGACCTCAGCAGATGATCCTGCACTGAGGTCACTTGGGGGCACTAACTTGATGTAATAGACCTTAACACAGATGAATGAATGTATGGATTCCAGTTGGGGGGCTAAAGTGTGTGCCAGTAGGGAAAGGGATATAAAATGATTAAGATTAATTGAGATGTTCTGTATGAAGGACATAATAATTCAATAAAAATATTTTTAAAAAGATTCGTGGTATTTTCTGGAGAATTAAAGTTAGTGTGATATTAAAAGGCTGATAGAGATAAAAGAGAGGTTCTGTTTGAGTTGTGTACTCCTGGTTTCTATGACCCAAAAGCTGGCAAACAGAAGAATAAACATTCAGCTCTGAAGGCTTGTGCCAAGTCAGGTTTGCTCTCAGAGGTTGTGCTGGAACTTTGGTGTCTGTTCTTAACCTGATCCACAGGCCATGATAGTTCTGCTCATCAGTGATTTCACAAAAGGCAACTCCTGAACTCAGCATCCACCTGGGTTCTCTAAACTCTCTTACTCCCCTTACTCCTGTGTACTTCTACTTTCCAGGAAAAATGTACACTGATATTCAGAATATCCCAAGCTGATGAAATGCCAATGGAGTATATTTGCCTTTTAAAAAACTTACAAGAACCAGGATAAAATGGAATTCACATATTATGAAGTTGTTAATGACATAGTTCAGTTGATAAAATGCATGTCATGCAGCACAAGGACCTGAGTTCAATCCCCAGATCCCACATAAAACTTTGGGTACACTGGCATGCTTCTATGACCCTATAAATGGGGAAACAGTGACTGGCAGCTCCTGGCATTTCACTGGGTGGTTGCTTTGACTGTCTAGGGAGTTGCAGGTGAGAGATGCTTTTTAAATAAAGCAACATGACAGCACCTGAAGAATGACACCTGAAATCAAACTCTGGACTCCACATGCATGTGCACATATTTGTACCAGCAGACACTTGAGCAATACACCCATACATAAATGAGCACTCAGCACCCAACACATAAATTAGCTAAGTGCTGAAGTAGATTAACTGGCGGCAATAAGACTCTTTTAAAGTAATACATCTAGGATTAAGCATACTGGTTAGTTTAAACCTTGCTCACAATTTTATATCCAGCATCCAGCACTGGTGAGAATTTGGGAAAGATGTTTAACTACATTATATCTCAGAACTTTCATTTGTAAAATGGAAGTAGCAAAAGAAATTCATCAGCTTCTTTGAAGGTAAGTTATATAACGCATTTAAAATCCTTAACAGTGACTGTCATACACACAAATCAACAAATAGCTGCTATTGTCACCATTAGACTTAACAATAGAAATATTTTTCAAGGTTTATCTGTGCCTCTCCGTTATCAGTATGCCATTCTTCTTTCCTTTCAGCTGTGACTCATGATGCATCAGAAAGCTGCAGTAATGTTTTATGGTTTTGTTCATACATTATTATAAGAATTCAGATTCAAAATTATTTTATATAGAAAATGCTCATATTATTTTTTTAATTATTTAAAAACTTAATCACTGCAACTTTGCCCTGATTTCATTGATTATTGTTCTGACACAACAATGATAGATAATTATACTGAAATTTGGGCACTGCTTTTATGTCTAAAATAGTTTATTATGTTTTTAAATTAATTTTAGTGTATGCCAAGTACTAATCTAACACTTCAAGTGAGTTATTTATCTTCTTCAGAAAATGACCAGAGGACATTCATGATAATTTTGGGGGACTGATTTGTTTCTTTTCTTTTTCTTTTTTTTTCTAAGATTTATTTTATTTTAAGATTTGTATTTTAGAGATTTCTTTACTTAGAAATTATGTGTATCACATCGGGCATAGTCATGCACCCTTAAACCCAGCACTCGGGAGGCAGAGGGACATGAAGCTCTGTAATATCCAGGACATCCTGGTCCACATAATTAGTTCCAGGCAGGCTGAGGCTTGGGAGACCATGTCAAAAAAAGAAAAAAATTAGAAGAAGAAAGAAATTTTGTGTATGTGTGCTAGTGCCTATGGAGGTCAGAGACCTCAGATCCTCCATGGAGCTTGTCAGCTGTTAGGCTTGGGTACTAGTAATCAAATTCAGGTCTTTGCAAGAGCAAGTTCTCTTTATTTCTCTTTTAACAAATGCATCACTTCCTGATTTTGATGGCAGTATCAGTACTAAAAAAAGTAGCATCTGATTTGAATGCCTAAATTATTTCTGTAAGATGAAGTGTTTTTAAACATTCAATGACTTTTTAGTTATTTGTTCTTTGTGTTTTGCTCACTGGTACTTATTTGAACAGTGTTCCCCACCAAGAATACATTGGTATTTTTTAATGTGTCTAAGTTATACATATTGGTTTTATCCTTGCAATCACTTTTTGTCTGAAATACACTATTCTTGATTCGAACAATATATAAATTAGAGGATTGTCCTGGGATCAGAAGTGGTAAGAAAGCTATGGAGATGTGTTCCAGAGTCTAAAAATGGTATGTGTAGTGTATGGTCAATATTCAATTTCTGCATTCCACTTTCTACTCTATAAGTAAAATACAAATTATTTTCTGGGATTTAGGGAACACACAGATTTACATTCTGAGAAAATTTTGTCACTTTTCTTTTATAAAACATTAACTTACCTTTTCTTAAAAACATGCTTTTCCCTTTACCTTCCTTATCTCCCTCCCCTCTCTGTCAAGATAGTCTTTAAACTCTCAGCCCTCCTGCGTCAGGTTCAGGTGCTGGGATTGTACGTGTGTAACTTCATGTCTAGCGACAGTTTATTTTTAAAAAAAACACATTTTTACTCTTTGAGAATCCTATAAAATGTACTTTGACAATGTTCACCCCCAATTCATTCTTTTTACTGTTCCCAGATCCACCCTAACCCACCATCCCTCCCCAGCTTCACGGGCTTTTTAAATTTTATTAAACCATTAACTGCGATTTGTGCTATCTGTGTAACTCTGGGGATGGGGACATCCACAAGCATATCCACCTGTTTGGAGCCACACCCTTAAAGAAAACTGACTCTTCCTGCCTTACTGCTTCTGATATGGTCTCTTGAACCCAGGGGAAATGGTGTGCTATAGATACCAATTTGTTGCTGAGAACTCTATAGTCACTTATTCTCTGTGCTTTGACCAGTTTTGAGAATCTTTGTTAATCACCATTCAATGCACAGAGAAACCTCTGTGACAAGATCTGAGAGTTTCCCTAATCTACAGATAGATATGAATTCAGTGTGATACCTTGTCCATTTAGCAAAATAATAGTTGTAGGTTTGCCCCTTAGGGCACATAGGCTTGGAATCTTGAACAATTTTATTACCAGGCATGTGTTTTATCCTGTGGAATGAACCTTAAATCCAGGCCCAAAGCAGTTGGCTACCCCCTTAACATTTTGTGGGGGTCCCCGGGGGTCTTGCTCCTCCCCAGCAGGTCAGCTCCCAGAGGACTTTCCACACAGGGAGCCGGGGAAAGGTGAGTGTGCTGTCTGCCTGTTCCTCAGCCTCTCCTTCCCAGAGACAATCAGATGCAACAGGGAGTCTAGTCAAAGCAGGGAGTACCAGGTAACATTTAAAGGCAAAAACCGTAAAAGGCGGTTTCCATGGTGAGGTGGGCATAACCAATTGTTTTAAAGGTCCAGTGAGTATGGGTCTCACAGCAACCTGGGACACAGCAACCTGGGGCTTATCATGTACTATTCATGGGGTAAAAGTCCTAGGACCTAGCTATTAATCATACATTGTTCATGGAGGAGGAAGTCCTGAGACCCAACCAGGCTGGTCACATACTGCCCAAGACCTAACCAGCTCCTTTTCACACCAAGTTAGGACAGCCTGGACTGTGCCCTTCTGACTTCCTCTAAGCACCACGTTTATTATCATGAGGCCCCACAGCATTTGTTTTTGAACCCATGGGCATATCTTGTCAGGATCTCATTATTGCAGTTAACAGTGTTCACATGTCTGATGATGCTTTTCCCCTCTACGTACCTGCAGAACACATTCTAGCATTAAGTAAGCTAGCCAGTAGGGAGGAAGCTTCCTCATCAGTGCTTTGATTTCTCCATGTCCTGTAGTCAATGTATGTGGTGCCTTCAGCAATAGGGTCTTACCAAGAGGAATGACAATAGTTTGTATTTTTTCAGGAGGTTTCTGGGATACCTTGAACCAACAATTCAAGGATATGTATCCCAAGCCTAGCACTCAAATTTTTATTTGGCAGCCGATGGCTTCAGGGTTGAGCAGAATCCTCTGTGCAGGGTAATGAAACTCTTTCGCATGAACATATATGTGTATAATATGAATATATACAAATGTTTATATTATATGAAGCATTTGAAGTAGTGAGTGTGGGTATTTTATAAAGTTCTTGTAAATTTACTTTTAATCATTTTCCTCTTTATAATGAGTAATGTCTAAGAAATTTCTTTTAGTTCTACGAAGTGTTGTTCTTCTTCTAATCATTGAAACTTGAAAAATGTTCTTCATAATCCTTGCCACAATGCACGCCTATGGCTTACTGTCATCATCCACAAATGAGTGTCCTGGGCCCGCCTGCTCCTCACTGCCAGGTCAGAATCACTCCACTTTCTTTCACATCTTTTACTGGAGCTTTGTCTTGTCCACCCTTCACTTATCTGCACAATTCATCTGTTCTGCATTGTAGTATTTTTTTATTTAAAATGTTGCTATTTGCTTTTCTAACTATACTCATTAAAATAGAAAATACATTTGTATTGCTTTCTCTTGATTTTTCAGCACGTGGAGCTGACCTATTCTGTAGTAGACAATATATGCATAATGAATAATTAAATAATAAACATCTTTCACATAAAATTGATCTCAATTAATTTACTTAGTCATTAAATTTTGTTATAAACTGTATGTGTACATATGGAAATATAAATTAATAATGAAATAAGAAATAAAACTGTATATTGTCTCATTATTAAAGAAATCTTATGTTAATTGGTACCATAGAGTTTGCTGCCATAATTCATTAATTCTGAATAGAATGACTTTTCCTTCAGTATAAGATTGCCAAGTTACAAGATGTCTGGAATGAAATAGCAGAAAAGAAAACAAAACTCCTGCTCTTAGGGGGTTATATCATTGGGGAAAAGATAGCCACAGAGTGAACAAGAGTTTTATGAGCCTGTCAATTGACTGATTGGCAGGTCTCTGTAAAATGAGCCTGGTGGGATTTGATACTTGAATTTTAATTAAACCAAAATTATTCATTGTTCAGTTCTAAATCCCTAAGGAGAAATTGAAAATCTTGCAGAGGGACTCCCAGCAGTAATTACATGTTCTGCTGAAATTTAATTGACTTGCATTACCCTGGTAGACCTGAAGAACACAGAGATCTGTCATGCCACACATTCTTTTAGAGGTATTAGACAAAAGACAAAAATCACTAAAAAATAAAGTGATCATGATTGTTCAAGAGATACTTTATTACAAGAGAAGAAAATAAGCCTGTCCTTTAAAGTTGCTTGCCAAAATACTGTAATCATTGCAATATATCATTTTTCTTTTTCTTGTCTACTTAGCTGTATGATTTTTCATTCAAAAATATCTTTGAAGCATTCTTCTACTTAATGGAGTACCATTTTAATCTTCAAACCCACATCTCATTATTTCCTCAAGTGATTTTCTCTTTTGACTTCCCATGTATTTATGAACTTGTTAACCCTTTCTTTAAGAAGAAACATGATGCTTCCGATTAGCCATCTGTTGAAATGCTGCTTCCCCTAATGCATGATCATAATTAATGGAATGTATTAATTTCCTTCCTTATAGCTTTTTCTGTACTTTTTATCATTCGGACTATGCAAAAATCAAACTTACTAGTGCCTAAGGTATAAAATCTTTTCAAAGGTAAGAAATATACGATTATAGAATTGTGGGGAGTCATTTTATTGACTCACTTCTTCGGTTCTTTAAATAAAGGATCCCAGCTTCTTTTTACTATTGGACTTCTGCTGATCTTCATACCTGATAGTATCTGTTGGGAATTCACACATCTCATGTCTGTATAATTGTTCATAGTCCTGAAAATGCTATTAAAGAAGACCTAAAAGATAGAAATGTAACAACATTGAGGACACAGGTCTACCATGATAACTGACAGATTTCCAGTGGCCTTACGGGAAGTTGTGGACATCCTTGTACAGGGAGTAAAGAAGTTCAAGTTGTCAGTGCTTACTCCAGGCCTACTTTCCCCCAGACTTTCATTTTGAAAAACTGAAGACTGCTTTTAATTCCCTCAGTAATGTATTTGATGTATAAGGATCATGGTGCTGTTGTTTTTTTCTTACAAAACTTCAATACAGTACACATTTCTGAAATTAACTTAAGAAGGCAAATACATTTTGATTGGATGATAGTCATGAGATCCATTTAAAAGTTATCAAAGAAAGAGCCAAGAGCATGTAGGAATACATATTAGTCTCAATTGGTTACTTTTTTTTTGATTTTTGATTTTGGCAAGCAATAATAGAGGATATGAAGTCAGAAGGTCATTAAGATAAGAGTTGCCCAGGGGCAGAGACTCTGAAGATGATCAAAATGCATTGTATTAGTCCATATGAATATTTTAAGTTATCAAAACAATAGTTCCAAAGTAATGTTGCATGTCCTGACCATTTTTTTTCTAGTAAATTCCTTTTGAAAAACAGGATATAATAATCACCTACATTATTAGAATGAAGTCTTTGAAATACTCTGAAGACAAAAACGTTTACTTTTTGTAAGTGCAATAGTCAAAGATAAGGACACATACACAGACATACACATACAAACATAAACAGTATAATTGTTTTTCCTAAGCATGTAAATCCTAACACTTGTCTGAATCCCTGCATGGGATTTTACAGTACCTGGCAAAGGTGTTCACAAAGGTGTAATTGGCCAGCCATTCTAGGAAAAGCTACCCTCACACCAGGCTGGTATTCAGCCAGTACTGGGTGGTTTATGACAGGATTGGTGGCCAATCACTTCTGCATACCTAGCTCATGAGCTTCCATCTGGAAGTGTCTTGGAATGGAGGCAGGTCAGATGAGACTCTGGTATAATATCTCTGTAGAAATCTCCTCATCAGAAGAAAAGAGATGTTGTTGACAGCTTTTTCAGTTTAATAGAATTCTCAGTGCTTTCTTCACCCAACCCTTTCCAAATACCTTGAGCAGGTATTTGGAAGACAATGAGATACATAAGATTGCAGAAAGTCTTTAAGATTGGAAAGCATTACTTTTCAGTTATGGTTGTTGACTTATCACTATCTCTTCTGATATATTTGAATTCCAATATTTTGAATTTATCATGATTTTATATGTATTATATATTTATATGTATGCATATATATTTTGGTGAAAACATCAATTTGTTAGACATTAAAGGATGTTTTGATCCCTCAAAGGACACCTGCATGATTATAAAAAGTATGAAATGAGATTATAAGACTCAGAGATAATGAAAAGTTGTATATGAGCCAATTAAGCAAGCCTTGTCAGTGAGTCTGAGCTCAGCGCTAGAGTACTTGCTTTGCAGCCTCCTCAGTTCAGTTTGCAGCACCACAAAAGCCAAAGGTCAAAAACAAAACCCTTTTGATTTCTAATTTTCTAACATTATTTGTCATATTGCATTATTTTATTCAATAGTTCTGTGTTTCTGTGTTTGATTTTACTTGTTTATTCTGTTTACTTATTTATTATTCATCAATAAATAACATAGTTTAGCCTGTATTCTGTGTACCTGAGTATTTATGATTAAATGTCTCTCTTTGAAGTACAAGTTTATATTTCATGTGGTAAATGCCTACACATTTTTAGACTTTCCATTTCAAACAGTAAATTATCAAAATCATTATCTAAGTGATATATAGGAAGAAGAAATCTAATTACATGGAAATACAATAAAAAATCATGCACTGGAAATAAAGTATACTAAACTAAAAATAATAAATAATTCATGTTTTTGCTGTAACTCCAAAAAGATGTCAAACCCAACTAATATTAGTTAGATTCTGATATAATGCTGCCTTCACAGCTAAGATACTCCTGTTCTCACTGAGGGTCCAGTTTTAAATGGCAAGAATGTTTACTGAAAAGAAATAAATTTTATTTCTGTATTAATCTTTTCTGTTCTAAAAGTAGTTTTATCATGCAACTCTTCGGATATTACAACAGGATGCTAACCACATTTATGGGTTTATATGTTTTCTAGGCAATAGCATCTAGTTAAGGATAGATATTAACAAACAACTTGTTAATCACAATTTATATCATCGAAATCTTTTTAAATAATTTTAGTAAAATGTATAAACAATAATTTCTCCACTCACTGCCTTTAGAAAAATAAACTTATATTTTAACTGTATCCCTCATCCAGTTACAGAGAAATATATTATGCTATAATACAAGGAACGTCATGGTGCACTTGAGAGAATTTGAGTATTAACCTTATCTCTATCCTCACTAGATGTGGATATAACATATTCCACTCACTATATGTGGATAACATGGTCATTTTATAAACTAGAATGTTTGCAGTGCTATTATATTTACAAACTCAATATCTTCAGTCATGAAAAACCTCATAGCTATATAATATTCAGAGGCTAACACAATTCTGTGTGAAGAAGTGTAAGTGAATACAGTATGAATATAGTGTACTGAGATTGTGAGGCGCATATCAGATGCAAAGGAAATTGAAATAAATCAAGAAGCGAATTCAGATTTAGTAAGATTGTTAGTAGGGTCTGTGCAAATTTGAGGATATTCTGGGGTATACAGTGAGTGCTGAGTCAACTTGGTCTACTGTGGGATGCTCTGTCTCAGTTACCTTCTATTGCTGTGATAAAAACACTGACCAAAACCAAGTTTGGGAGGAATGAGTTTATTTCATCTTACAACTCTCTGATCACAGTTCATCACTAAGGGAGACCAAGGTAGGAACTCAGTGCTGGAACCTCAGTGCAGGAGCTGAAGCACAGACTGTTCAGAAACACTTCTTATTGACTTGCTCCCCTGGCCCATACTCAGCCTGATTTCTTACGCAATACAGGACCACCTGCCCAGGGGTGACCCCATTCACAGTGGGTCCTCACCATATCACTCAAGAACCAAGAAAATGCCTCACAGACATGGCCACAGGCCAGTGCATTGGAGACAGTTCCTCAACTGAGGTTCCCTCAACCTAGGTATATCCAGCTGACACTGAAGCCATCCAGACAGGCTCTTTCTCAAAAAGCAAATCATAACACAACAAATGTTCTAAAACAATTAGCTTTATTTATGAAATAGAAAGTAACAGAAAATTCACAAATTCCATTTTACATAATTTAAAGAAAAGTACTGAAAACACATCTTATCTTTTGTATATGTCAGGTTCCAAGATCCAGTGATTCTCTAGGTTTTAGATCAGATATGGTGAAATGAATAAAATCAGATACGGAATTTGTGATGTATGCCTATGTTGCTTGACTTATGGACTGTTCATGCCTGGGCACTGGCTTACCTTCTAGCTATTCTTTTGTCTTTCAGCTCCATTCATTAATTTAGACATGTTCGACTACGTAAATTTTCCGTACAATAATAGCCTAATAGCAATCCTCTGCAGTGTGTTTCCTTCTACTCCAAAGCTTCTCTTGCCTATTCTGTAGGTAAATTTGACTGTGTTTCAGATCTCAGCTTGCAGGACTCTTGCTTCAGAGTTTGTAGTGATGCTTCATTTATACTCCCAAAGCACCTTGAATTACTTTCCTTATAGCTCAGGGACATTCCTGAGAAATGGCTTTTGCTAGCTTCTTATCTTACCTCTCAAATACCGCATGTTTCATATTTTCTCATTTACATTGTACATCATTACCAAAATGTCAGCGGTGTCTGTGTCTATGTGTGTATATCTTCCCACTGTAATGGGCAGAGCTGAGTTACTTGGAAAGCACAGGCCTACTGGTAGCACAATGAATGGTGTCATGATAGACAGTAATACGCACAGGATGTAGTCAATGCTGGGTGACGGCAAGTTGGTCTTATTTAAGAGAGTGATGCTAGGTAGGTTGGCCAAGCTCCAGTGGCTGAACTCATACTAGGGGATGTCTGGGGACACAAACTTGACTTGATAGACCGTGATGTATAAGACAGAATGCATGAAGTCCTGTGAGCAGGATAAGTGAACTGCAGGTAGGGAAGGGGGTCTAAATATGATAAATATACATTATATGAAATGTACAAAATCAACTAAATATGAAGGAATATCCTATCTTTAAAATACTATCCAATTACATTGGATAAGTTTGTTTTTTTCACAGTAAAGATATAGGCAATTACTATTTGATGACATCACTTAGGCTGAAATTTTTTGTAAAGAAGCTTTGGGTGCAGGCCAAGAAAACAGTGAGTGAGTCAGAGGATTCTTGATGTATTTCTTATCAAGCAAGGTGACAGGACTGCTCAGTAGAAAGAGTTGAAGACCATTTCTTACATAGGCAGTTGCTATGCAACTGATGGGCATAATTCATTATGGGAGGTAAATGATATGTTAGAAGGGTGAAGCATTTTAGCATAATTCTTTTCAATATGCATCCTTAAGAAGGCCCGCCCACTCTTCCAAATCGTCAGTGAGAAAATCTGTTATAGAATTTGAAACATCTATACTTAAAATAATATAAAGAATAAATACTGAAGTTTCTGACATTTTCTTGTCACTTTCTCTTTATATATCTCAGGGATAGATTTGTTTTTATTTTCTTCATGTTTTATATTCTATCCCACTACTGAGCTCTACCTAGACCACTGTAATCTTTGCCGAAATTGCCTGTGAAGGCAAATGTTATTAACATTACCAAGACTGACAGTCTGACTGATAGCTTAATAATAATAATTATTATTTAACTTTTATGTGCTACCGAAAGTGTAAGAGCACTAAGTCGTTCTATAATTCTTGTTTCCATTGGAAACCAGGCTAAATGCAATGGAGAGACCATCAGCTTCGTGTAGTCCATTAAACTATCACCCCCTTCATATATTTTTTACAGGATTGATGTCGTCCTTGATAGAACAAAATGTTCTCATTCATTATCTGCATTCAATTTTCATAAATACCTACTTTGGTTACTAAATAGAGTAATGCAAGTGATTTTTCAAAGAGCTGTCAGGATTATTTTCAGGACTTCCTTGATTTTTCAGAGTAATGAATGTGAGAATGCTGCTATATAAAATCCTATTTACACTTTAAGAAACACAACTTCATATACCTTATGGTATATTTTGTGTAATTCCATAATCACCTTTTTTTTCAGAAGTATGTAGGTATATAACATGTATCAACTGTAGCTGTACAATTGAGAGAGAATGGTATATTTATTTGTATACCCAGATATAAAATATCCCAATGGTAATAAAGTCCCACATATTTAAAACAAAAGGACCAATACTTATCTTTAAACTATTGTTTAATATTGCTATGTACATGATTCCAAGAACTCTTTTAATCATCTTTTAATTTATTCTGATTTTATGTGTATGGGTGCTATGCCTTCATGTATATAAGTGCACCAGTGCCATGCACATGCAGCGCCCATGGAGGATAGAAGAGAGTGTTGGAGTAAAAGATGGAACTGGAGTAAAAGATGGTTGTTAGCCACCATGTGGGTACTGGGAACAGGGCCCAGATCCTCTGCAAGTGCAGCCAGTGCTTTTAACTGCTAAGCCATCTTTCCAATTCCCAATAACACTTTTATTACACTTAAAAGCAGCATAATAAAAATTATATGCTATATATTCAAATATATGCAATTAATAAATCATTGAATTTCATGAACTTTACTACATACACTAAGAAATATTTTTACGATGTATTATATTAGGAATAATATAAGTGAAAATAATACAGTACATTTAAATAATATTACAAAGATCTCTAACATTGCTCAGGAAACAGGTGTATTTAAATCTCTAGGACAGCATCATTCACCCATGTTTCAAGTGTCAAGGTGTTTTTATAACCACTGTATTGACTGATAGTTTATACAACTTGCATGTGGTTAATGAGTTTAATAAGTTTATGCAATACCCCTGCAATCATCGTTACAGGTAACATGACATCCCTATCCATCATCTCTAAGTTTTGTTTTCATTTGCTTTCTTTCTTTGCTCACTTAATTGTGTTTTTGTAGACCAAACACTTAGCATGAGTTCCTCTGTCTGAAAACGTTTGTGCACACTGCTCTGTTGTTGACCATAGGCACTATGGTGATTTCTGGAAATATTCATCTTGTATACTCGATGACAATGCATGCACATTGAACAATTTTCTATTTTCCCTTCCTTCCAGCTTTCAGAGACTAGCATTCTTCCTTCAGTTTCTTGATGTCAAAACCACCACACAAATGTAAATAGGAAGCTCTTGGTGCAGGACTTTTCTCACTTCCCACAGTGTTCTTTCGTCTATCTGTGCTGTTGTATCTCATGAAATAACCTATTTTTTAAAGGTGATTAATATTCTGCTGTAAGCATATGCCATATTTTCTTTATGCAGTCTTTTGTCAGGGGGCTTTGTTTGTCTCTTCCATGGTTAGTTATTGTGAGAGATAAATTAATTATGCCAGAAGTGGGGTTGCTAGCTTATACGGTAGTTTCATTTCTTATTTCTTGTGAACCCTCTATGCAGTTTTCCATAGAATTACACTGTTATATATTGGTACCACCAGATTTAAGTATTACAGTTTCTCCACAGCCTCACCAAAAACTGTTATTTTTAATTTTTAAAATTCAGTGGATGTCTTAGTCACTTGTTCTCTCATTATAACTTTGATTTGTATTTCCCTAATTACTGTGATAGTGATCACATTTTTATATACCTGTTGGCCAAATGTGTACCTCCTCTGGAAAGTTGTCTACTGAATAACTTTCCCAGTTTTATACTATTATTGAGAAAGAGGAGCTCTTTTTAAGATTTGGATATTGACCCCTTGTTGTACATGTGACTTTCATTAATTCCTGTCATCTTTTGAACTGTCCTTTTTTCACTCCATTGCAGTTTTTCTCTTCTGAACCTCTTTAGTTTCATGCTGCTCCACTGGTCATTTCTGATTTTACTGGCTGAAGTTTTGGTACAATTTTAAGGAAATCACTGTGGGGACCATCATCAACAGGCTTGGTCATTTTATTTTCTCGTAGTGATTTTCAGTGTCTGTCTTGCATTTAAGATTTATGTGATGGAAATTTAAAATCTAATTTCATTCCTTTGGACATTTTGTTTCAAAGAAATATATATATTGGAATATTTGTCAAAGATCAAGACTGTACATGTGTGGTTTCTTGATTCTGTTATATTCCATTTGAGCCATATATATCTGTATTCTTAATGGTACCATATTGTTTGTTTGTTTTTTTTTCCTTGTAGCTTTGTAATGTGCTTTAAAATATACTGTAATGTAATTTGGGGACAGTAATTTGATACAATAGACCTTAACACAGATGAAAGAATGTATGGATTCCAGTTGGGGACCTATGAAGGGTGTTGGTGGGAAAAGGGATATAAAGATGATTAAGATCGATTGAGGTGTTCTGCATGAAACACACAATGATTCAATAAAGATAGTCATATCAAAATAAAATAAATAAATTTAACTGATTCTACAATAACACACACAAAAATATTTTATTTATTATTTTTTATTTTATGTATATGAGTGTATTGCCTGCATGAATGTAAGTGAACCCATGTTGTGCAATGCCCTGAGAGGTCAGAAGAGGGCTCTGAATTCCCTAGGAACTGGAGTTATGAATGGTTGTTAGCTGCCTTGTGGGTGCTGGGTATCAGACTTGGGTCCTTTGCATGAGCAGCCAGTTTTCTTAAAAACTGAAAACCACTTAAACACCTCTCCAGCCCCAGTCATTTAAAAGGTTCTAGGCTTATTCCTAGGCACTATTCACACATAGCAAACCAGTTCCTGCTACAATGGGACTTACTCTTTGCTCAGAAAGAGTTAAGAAATTATGTAACTAAGGCCAACTTTATTGAGAGATATAATAGAAGTTCTTTGGAATTAAAAGTAGTTCCATTTAACTCAGGTGAGGAAGAAAAACAATCACTGTGATTATTTGATATTGAGTGAGGCACTAATGACTGAGAAGATGTTACCCATGCAGGGAATGGGGAGGTCCGCAGGGCCGAGTGAACAGCGGGTTGAAGTGGTACATTCTGTACTGTAGGGACTGGTGGAAGTTCTAATAGCATTCTGGATTTAGAGACGAGAGGAGGCATAAAAGGTGGTCCAACCAAGACAGAGATGATAACAAGATATAGGATCATTCTCTACCCCACACCCCAGGCTTTGCATACTTCCTAAAGCCCAAGGCAAGGCTTTGAAGGGAGGCTTTGTAGGTCATAGGAATATTATTCTTATTCTATTGTGAAAGATGGTCTTTTATTTGTGGTCTGTCTATGAGTAGTTTACATCTACAACTCTGCTGGAAAAAATTTAAGAATAGGAGAAGATATTGCCTGTCTTTCTAACCCTCAATTCAGACACTGAAAAAAATTTATCATTGCATTCATTTCAACAAATATTTTTGATATAGTAAAATACATATAACCAATAATTTACCATTTTAGTTTTGATTCAAAAACATCTTTTGGAACTGACTTCTTTAACCTCTACCTTGAAGTTATAGACTAAAATGGCATTTTATAAAAATTGTCAAGTCCTAGTGGTTAATCACATTCATGGTCATCATTTCAACCATTTTACAGGGAACAATTCAGTGGCAAGTAGTGTAGTATTTTGCTATTAGCAAACACACTAAAAGGAGGGTTTGCACTCAGTGATAAGAAAGTACTAAGGTTTACCTGCCAAGTCTCAAGGATGGAAGCTGCCTCACCTTCTGACAGTTGTCTTCAAAAGGAACAGCATTCAAGGACTCACACTTCATTGGTCAACATGGTACTTCTGAATATTTACATTTCTGTCACAAGATATTTATTTGGGGGACATTTTATGGGGATTATCCCAGAAGCTTTCCTCAGAGAGGAAGCAATGTAAAAACTTCTTTCTTCCCACTGACCCTCTGTACTCAGTGCTGAGCACTTACCACTTGTGGCTCATCCTTTCACCTCACACTTGACCTCTGATCCGTATAAATGCAGCCTTCCTGCTTCACCTGCACTGGTAGTGAAACGACCTTCCCCTTCTCCCATATCTGATTCATTTAAACCTAATTACAACATCAGTGCATAGAAAAATTGAACAAGGAGAGGTGAGGCCTGCTACTACCTTGGATCAGAATTTGGCTTAAACTATATCAGAAAATATTTGACAAGCTTGGCCGTTACTTTTATTTTGGCTTTTCTTAACCAGCAATCCAGCACCTGCTGTCACCAGCTGAACTCCTGACAGCACATTCACAATGTTGTGCAGCTGTCCTCCTATCCAGCTGTTGAATATTTGTATTGCTACAAATAAAGGCAATAATGGAATCAATATTCCTCAGAGGAAGGCAAGTGAAAGGGGTGGTTAGGGCGTTCCCATTATTATAGAATATATGTTTATTTTAATTAAAAGGATTGAGTAAAACAGTTTCTATAAAGGAAATGAGAAAACATCATTAATGGTTCTGAGAGGAGGAGAATTAAAGTCGTAGACAATATCTGTGTTCAAATATTAAAAGAAGAAGCAATATGCAATTTGGATGTGCTTGATCACTATTCAAATCCAAAGGGCAGAGTGAAAAATATAGATTAGATATCTCAAGTAAACATGAATCAGCAGAAATTGAGATTCTTAAAATCATACTTCTAATTTTTCATTTTTAGTACAAGAATCTATACATCATACTTCTATGAGACTTTCTGATCTTGATGGGATGTTCAATTGAACAAGCTCATTTTCATTTCTATGGATAGTATTAAACTTCCATCTGCATCACACTAGAAAACCCTAGAGATGAATGCTGGATGTAGGCGTTTATGGTCCAAGCAATTTTACTAAGAGCACAACTTGTCTATCATTTTCCAGATTATCTTTGTTTCAGTGTTTTCCATCTAGATATATTAATTTCTGATGAACTATGTGTCCTGATAGGATCATAAATATAGGGATCTTAAACAGAAAGATTTTAACCGTAAATTGGCTAAGTTAAACCTGAAAATCTGAAACAATAACAGAAGGGATGGAATAATTCAGAAGTAATTCAGAAAGGCACAGGGAATAGTAAAGGAAGAATTGGGAGTACTAGAACAAAAGGGCTTGGGTTCAGTTGATTTATGTTATTACAGCCTGGAGAATACATGTGGGAATCCATTCTAAGGATGTTTTATGAAAGAGTGCATTACGTATCATTGAACTGGGCCACATTTGTGATATGGCTACGCTACTCAGAGGTTAAACATCTGATATGATGAATCTGTTCTAATACTTCTTTTGCCTTGTTGACTGTTTCTGCTGCTTAATGGTTGTCAAAATGCAGAGAGGCTGAAATACCAGAAATTCTGTTATATGATATAGTGGGAAAAAATCCAAAAGCTTAGGAAAAGAGGAATGTTGGAATAGCTGTATCGTATGCCATCTGCTCCCTCATAACAGGATAAGAGGTCTGAGGGGATCTCCTCTTCCCCAAGGCACTGGTGAGACACAGCTGAATAAAGCAATAGCATCATTAAAATGAATCAAAACTGCAGTGCTCTCCCATATGAATGAACAGAAAGTAAGACTTTTAAAAATTTCATGTTTGATCTTTTCAGCAATGGAAAATGAAAGTTTTTTATCAGAGTTATATGAGACATTCTAAACTTGATGGGTGGTGGAACTGGAGGAGGGAGGATGGTAGAAACACCTCCATTGGGACACACTGCTATCTTAAAGTGAGGACGACGAGTCCAACAATGGTGCAAAAGAGATGTTTAAATGATAAAGTGTAAGACAGGACATGTATTCTAGACAGAGTGGTGAAACAGAGAGAAGATGGGACTGCTTTGATTCTGATGAACCTTTGGTATATGTTAATTAATAACAAAATCCCAAGAACAAACAGAATGGCAGCTCATGAAAACATTGATCAGTTTATCACAAGCTTTTCAACTAATATGTAGGAATTGCATTTCAATCATCTACAATAGAAAAAGCATATGACTCAGTTTTCAGTTGATTTGAAGTTTGCATTATAGTTCTTTTAAAAATATACATTATACATTTTCCAACCTGCATAAAAAAGGCTTCCATGTTTTCTGTGTCTCATGTTAAGGGATGCTTGGGTAGAGTTTAGACTTCAACTCTTACTGAACACTGGAACTTTGGGACAAAAACCTGGCATTATGGTCCAAAGGTCAAGCTAGGGTTTATGAAAATTAGTTCCAAGACTAGCTTTGACCTAAGTCCAAATTACAATGCCTTTACAGTACATTTATACATATTTTTGGGTATGTGGTTTTTAATAAAATGCTGTTACATTCGGAACCTGGAAGGATATCCATATTTAGTCCTTTCTTGGGCAGGTGAATTATTATGTTAAGGATAATCACATGGAAACACTTGAATGCACTCTTTACAACTCACAGAAGAAGCCAAAGTAGTGCCCACTCCTTGGAACTAGTGCTGAGGCTAACTATCTCTATGAAATGCTTCAGAGATGTAGGCCTAGTGGTTTATACCATAACATTCAAGAGTAATGTGAACTTAGTTATGGGAGATATCAATTGCATCTGTGTTTACAGCTTAGGAGACAATTCAATGTATTTTCTTACACAGAGTTTAATTATTTATTTAGAGGATGATATTTTTCTAGATCTATAGTGTCTTGCTTTGAAATGTGAGATAGTTGTATTTTGAATTTGGGATATGTAAGGGCTACTTTTTAAATAATATGGTCATTGAACTGTCAATTAAAATGAGAGCATTTTGGAGTAAAGTGGTCTCCATCTGCATGTAATCTTTATAAATGTAGAAGTTTGGAAACAGACTTACATGTAGGGAGAACACAATGCAAAGAATGCCATCCTGTTGCCACCAATCAAGAAATTCATAGAAGGTAAGAGAATGGCCTGGAATGATTATTTTCTAGCTTTATAAGAGAGGGCATAACCTTGACAACAGCACCCTTGTCTCTAGTTTGAATCTCTAAAAATGTGAGGCTGTGCATCTGTGTGGTTTTTTGTTTGTAGAAAACTAATAAAAGGGGTCAGTGTGTGTGTGTGTGTGTGTGTGTGTGTGTGTGTGTGTGTGTGTTTGACGAACGTTTCAGGCCTTTTAGCTCACTACATCTCTCTGTCACTCAGCTTTGTTTCCATAGATAATATATGAGATGGAACAAATGTGGCAAGACTCCAATAGAACCTAAAAACCAGACTAAAATGAGACAGCAGGTTAGTTCTGATTTGCTAGTTTTAGCTTATAGGTCTTTATTCTAGAGCAATTTGAAAGTGCCAGCTGTAAATCTCTTCTTACCATGCAGTGACTGCAGTGTGTGTATCAAATACTTTGGCTCATTCAAGCCCCTGTTCTCTAACTTAGTCCTTGCTGCCTGTGGCTTAAACGTCTTCATGTTCCATAGTGCTTGGTGCTGACCCACTGTACTTTTGCTACAGTGCTATAAGCTCTAAAAAGAAATTAGATCTGTGCCTTAGAGGTTTAGGGATAAAATTGACTCCTTGTATCAAATGCTTTAGCATTCAAAGCCTATTTAATGATATGAAATCCACACTAAAACACACAAAAAAGATTGTCAATTGAAAATTAGTTATACATATTACAAAGTGCAAAGGCAAAGAGAGGGTATAAGGCTCACACTGATGATTGTTAGTTACAGGAAACCACTATTTGACATTAAGGGGTTAGAACGTGTGCTAGCACATTACATCAACTAAGCTGTTTCAGTCCATTTTGGCTGCTATAACAGGATATGATGAGTCCTTTAATATCACAGTTTGAGGCACTAGCCCTTTGTAGTGGAAAACATGGCAGGAGCATGAGACAGCTCTTCATACTGTGTGCACAGTCAGAAAGCAGTCAGTGATGGATGCTGATACTCAGCTCCCTTTCTCTTTGTATTCAGTCTCAAACCCCAGCTACAAGAATAATCTGCCCCTTTATGGTGGGTCTTACCACTTCAGTTATCACTATCTAGAAACGCCTTCACAGACAAGTCCAGAATTTTGTCCACTAGGTGATTCTTCATCTTGTCAAATTAACAACATAAATCATCTTTACTCATCAAAGACACTAATCTTAATGTTGACAGTTATAGTTTCCTAAACTAATAACGTCCCTAAGGCTTCATCTCTTAATAGCGTCACATTAGGGATGAGGTTTCAACATAGAGCTTTTGTGGAAAACATTCAGAAAATAGCATGAACATAGAAACTAATCATCATGTTGTATGATACAGATCTGAGGATCATCCCAGGTAGTCAAGGCTCAGATATTTGAAAAGACCATGTGATTGTTGGTACTTATACCTGAGTTCTGATGCTCAGAAGAAAACAGTGTGTTTAGCTGCTGTGAGTACCACAGGCCACGGCTTGGCTAGCAGTGACAAAAGAGGCAGCTGTGCTCTGCAGCTGGTGTGATGCCAACTTCAGACAGAGACAATAAACTTTTTTCTCCTTGCTCTCAAAAGTTTCCGATTGTCACATTCATAGAAGAAAGACGGCAATATAATCCCTTCTCAGCCCTGTAATCAGAAAGCAGACTACAGAAAGAAGCATTAAAACTGACAGAAAGTAAAGAACTAGTGCAGTGAACAGAATGAATAACTCTTTTAAATAAGTAATCCAATCTTGGATTCCTGTGTAGAGCTAGAGAAAATATATGCCTGAATTGTTTTCTGAGTATGCGTAATTTCCATGGGACAGAGTGAAACTGTGGAGGACAAACACTAGATTTGTTTGCTTTTGCAGCTAGACAAAGCATAAAAGCTGAGCAGTGCTCACTGTGGCTTTTAGTTGTAAGGTTGCTTTGTGGACATACAAGAAAACATATTGCAAAATGCAAAGGGATGGGGATAGTTTCTGTACTTATCAGTCTTGAACAGACCTAGGAAAGAGCTTTTCCATTAAACATGGCATTATACTTGAGAAAATAGAACAGTGCATTTTGTAGACTAACAGTTCACTGTGTTATCTGACATCAAAGAGTAACTAACACAACTGAACTGATGCCCAATGAAAAATCAAGGAATTATCTGATAGGACAAACTGTCCATAAAAGTTACAGGCACTTCAAATTTTAAACTGTGATATGTTGTTTACTATAACTAGAAAATAACAATCAAGAAATTTATAGTAAACTGCAAGTAAAATCACCTCCACCAACAAAAATTCTGAATGTTTAACATGCAGTTTAAGAGAAAATTTTACAGTTGTGCACTGATATAAGGATAATTTATTATCAGTAGAAACATGATATCATATGATACATGTATAATTAGTTTGAGCCAGAATTATTCCAATAATAGAACATTGAAGAAAATTAAGTGTAAATGTAATATTTTGGAAAGACAGTTACCTGCCTCTCTATATAATTTTTCTAATATTGATTACAAACATGAAGTAAGTTTTATCAATTCATGAATCTTTATCTGCATTTTTGGATATATTTTTGATCCATTATATATGAAAACAATTATATAGGTAAGGATTGAATGAGAACTTACAGATTTTGTAAGTAAGTAGTATACTGTACTGTAACATCTCTTCAATTAGGCATACATTATGAGATTTCCTATGCCAGTTTGGATAAGAAATGACTTACTTTGCCTTCCAGTCCTAACTCCTGTTTGTGTGTACCATGAAGCATCTTATGATTCTTCCTGTTTCCCTCTTATTCTCATCATATTGTGATGGCATTTGCTGTTTCTTTGGACCTTGTTGTTGTCCTTGAAATGTCTTTTGCATTTCTGCAGTCACTTGATGCTCTGCTTACTGCATTGTTCTGTTAAGGATGACTTATTATAGAATTATTGTCTTACAGACCAGTAAGTGCTGCTCATGGGTGTTGTGCCCCAATTCTCTCAAGAAGAGCCCTCCTCTACTGCTGTAGCTCTGGCTCTGCTGTCTGGAGTCAGGGTGGGATGTACTCCAAATGGAATTATTGAATGATGGGAAATCAGAAAGGCACATCCTCCCCTAACCGGAGCTGGAAGCACTTTCTTTCAGCATGCATCTTATTTCTATTCTTGCTGGCTAGTCTCCTTGGGGAATCTGTGATTGTGGTGCTTAAATTAGAGTGGACACCAGAAATGTGGATATTTATCCTACAGCCTAAACTGTAATAGGCACTGAATATGCATAGTCATTCTTGAGTGAGCACGTCCTTACTTTCTTCCAGTATCTCTTTAGATCTGGCTCAGTTCTGCTTTCCTCTTTCTTCCCCTTCTTTAGCAGTTACCACCTCTCTTAACTTATACCACTTTTATCTATATTTTTCCTCCAAATTTCACTTTCTTGTTTCTGATCTGGTATTTGTAGTATTTGTAAAAATATTTATTTTTTGTCTATTCCTCTGCATATTCTCTTTCTCTCTTTGACAGGTTTTTGCTATGTAGTTCTTGATCTACTTGCTAAAATTTATTTTCTCTTTCTCTTGCACTACATCTTGTGTTTCTGACATATATTTCTTATTTGTATTGTAAATTCTATTTTTTCTTTCTTTTTTTTTATACTACATTTCATAGGTTTCCTCTACTTTTGTGACTTGTTTCCTTGCTTTTGTAACTATTTTTTTTCTCTACCATTTCAAGGTCATGATCTCTAGGTTCTGATAATTTTTTTAATTTAATTTTTGCTTTGCCCTCTGCTTTATAGGTATAATGGAAGACTTGCAAATATTGAAGAACTTTATTTTCCTAATGAATAATAATAAAATTGATCAAAATTTATAGATATAAAAATGCAAAAATCGAAAGTGAGACCTTCTGAAAAAGAATAGAACCTTATCAGTAGAATGTAGTGCTGCATTGCTGAAAAAAAATTGCATCAAATGGACTTTGTATTCCATAGGAAAGGTATTGAGAGGTAAGCTGAGAATGATAGACAAGGTAAACAAAGGCAGAGGGAAGACAGAGATGGGCTGGTGAGTGATTAATGCTGTGTCTTTACAGTACAGGTGTTTGGTACTTGGGCAATTGGTCAGAAAACAAATTGAACATTTATTCTTCCTGACAAAGGGATTAGGATGTAGGGTTGATTATATGCTTATAAATGAAGCGTTGAGTACACTTCTGTCTTGATTGACTTCTTTGGTATTTGCTAACACTGCAAGGACACATTCTGCTGGGAATTCCCTTGTTTGTGTTTGTTTACTGAAGATGTGAATTAACTGTTAATTAACAGAATTAATAAAGACATTGTAAAAGCAGCTGTGATAGTTTTATTAACAACCACACTGAATTTAACCAATATAAAATATTTTAGAGTTAATGATAGTCTTTTCTCAGTATTTTCACATGATATCAAGGTTCAAATGACAAACTTTAAAGAAATATTTAATAGGACTTAAGGAAGAATAACTGGTTAGATTGCATGTTAGTCTGAATCTACTGCAGTGTCATCCTATTTTTTTCTTTGATTTGTTTGTTTGTTTTTTAAGACTGTCTGCCTGTAACCTAGCTGGCCTGGAAGTCACTATGTAGACCAGGAGGGCCTCAATCTCTCAGAGATCTGCCAGCCTCTGTTTCCAAGTGCTTGGGATGAAATGCATGAACCTCCATGCTGGACTCCTGTTTATTTGAAATTGAGAAGCTAGATATAGTCATTTAGCTTCATTCAAACTTAGTTGTATCACTCAGAGAATATATTTGAGAACCAAGCATATACTACGCAATATGGAAATTCAAGTTGAGTAAGATAGGGAAGATTAACACATTCAGAAGCCTTTCAATACAGTGTAAAGCCATGATAAGGGAGATCAAAGGAGGAAACAAGATTTTCTGAGAAAGTTTCATGAGTACCAGTAATTTTTTAATAGATATTTTGGTTACTGAAAACCAACCACTCTGAAAAAAAAAGAGTACTCTAGTGTGAGACCTGAGCAGTAATAAATTACTTCAGCTAGAGATAGCATGTCTGTCATAATTAACTAAATGAGTTTCCAACATACCTGTAAGGAATTTAACACCGAAAAGGTGACAGGCAAGGTGTGTGTAAACAGTTAAGGAATTGGGATTTTGTTCTAAAAGCTTGGAGTATGTCTTTCAGTTCTACAATATCTGATGAAATCTGTATTTGTTTTGGATTTTTAACCCTTAAAAGCATCAACTATGAAAAATACCAAACACATGTCACTTGGGTAGCACTGCTTATGCTGCTGTTAGAGTCTATTCCTAGGCATTGTTTAATCTGAATGTATAGTTACTTAGTATTTCAGATGCTTAGTTACTACAGGAAAACTGGACTCAAAAGGATTATAAAACATAGAGAATGTGCAGTTGGAGGGGGAAGGGAAGTGGGGTGGATCAGAGAGGAAATGGGTGAGCATCTAACTATGATAAAAAAATACATTGTATGAAATTCTCAAAGAATCAGAAACTTTATTTAAAAATTCAGTACTAATTTAGACAAAAGGAATAAAGCTTTCCATTTACAAAATTAAAAGCTTTTCTTTGGAGACTTCAGAGAAGTAATAAAGAACATGTGCTAGCAGAAAAATGAAATTGCTTTTGTCATCAGAAAACTGGGTTTGATTCTTGGCTTTGTTGTTTAATAGCTGAATTCATTAGAGTCAGTTGGCTTTTTGAAGACTTGATTTCATTATTGATTAAATGTTATCCACCTGTAGGCTTGCTATGAAGTTTGAGATGTAATATCAATAAGTATATTATCATTTAAAATGGACATATTATACCTACTATTTATGTAAATATGTGAAATAAACTTTATATTGGGTAAAGAAAAGGAAGTTGCTGTGTGGACATGATGATGATCATAGTCTGAGTGGTTTCACTTGCTTTAAATATAATTTATTTTATTTCATTTATTCATTCATTTTTATTTATTTATTACTTATTGACTTTCAAATTTTGTTTGTAGTTTTACAGAAAGTTGATCTTTGTGGTTTGCAAACACTAATTATTTCAAATTTATTTTAAGAAGAAATTTTGTTTGAGAATTATGACTTAACAGGCTTCTATATGACCTTATTCTTTCAATTTCTGGGATTGTTAATATTTTACAGTATTGTGATAGAAGAAACTGGCCATCCAAATAGGCTATCTGGGTGACATTGGTGACAACAAAGGGGGTTTACAGTCACAACGTAACTGCTAGAAATGGCCATGATTCTGTTGAAGCACAATTACTTGGGAAAACGGAAGGCAGCATACTGGAGTACCATTACAGACTGACCAGAGAGAATGTACTAAAAGGAAGACTGCTTTTCTCACCATGTCTAGAGATATCTCAAAGGCAGATGCTCCAACAGAGCTTCCATGTTGCTGCTAGAGGCATAGTTGCAACTTAGGTTACTGAATAAATATTTTTTATTTCAAAAAGGATAGGAAATGATTTTAAGGTATTTTTTTATAATATGAACTACTGAAGCTTATGTAACCTGTCCTCAAAATATCCAAACACATTTATAGCTCCTGAATCTCTCACATTCCTTCTCACTTAAGTCACTGGAAATGTTTCCTCTCATTGGAGTGTCATACATTTTCCTCCCACATGTCAATCTGATTTGGTTAGTTCTGACTTCTTTTTCATTCATAACTTAGCTCAAGATTTGGTTGAACCTCTATTGCCATTAAATATATCAGCCTTATCAACATAGTGCTATGCATACTGGGTGCTCTTAATGTACTGGGCCACTAACTAGTATTTCTTCCTAAATAAATGTATGCATGACTGACTAAATATTTTAACATTAGACCCTTGATGATACCTTGTCATTTTTAATAAATACAGCAAAATAGTTTTCAGTATTATTGACATCTGATAAAATGTTTCTGAAGTTATTTCAAATTACTTAGTAGAGTTCCTATCCCCTTAGTATGTGTGCTTTCTCATACTACTGTACTCTGTTTAAATCATCTTAATAAAACAAGATTAAATTTTAGCTTTTCATGCATCTATAAATATATCAATTAAAAGAAAAATATGCCTATTTCATAGATTTTGATGTAGAAGAAAAACTTCACCTCATGCAATGAGTAACGTGATTTGTCAGTTCTGAGTTGCCTTCACCAACTCTGGAAGACTTGAGTGTAAACATACGCTTAGCCAGTAATGAGGAAGTTGATGTTACAGGTACTTTTTGCTATGTAAGTTATTGAGTACTTACTAAACATGTGAAATACTAGGACCCACCTAAGTTCTAATATTTGTTAATAACTGAGTGATTTATCCTTTATATCATATATAATTTATTCATTTATGCTTTAGGTTTGATACAGTATAGTATAGTATTATAAATGCATTGGAATAATAATTAATGAATTTGTACCTATGATTTTTATTTAGTTACTTGTAGAAAATACTATTTTCCATTATTGTACAAAAACGGTTCCATATTATTCGTTTTCTAGATATACAGTTAAGAAGTATAGAGACATTTTCTTTTCATAATAATAATAGTTATTACTATTTTTTGTGTGCCAGAACCTAGACCTTGACTTATAAAGCAAACATTGTACCACTGAACTAAATCCTTAATATCAGAACATTTTTATTTCTATAAAAATGCATACTATTTCTGCACGGTAGCTAGTAACATAACATCTCCCCACTAACTAGGTTTTATTTATATGAAAGATATTTTCATTATGTCATAAAACTCAATTAGAAAAGGTTTGTGGGTGTATAATGTGAGCTGATATGATAACACACAGATGCAAATGCACTGAGAAGGGACTATGGGGGAACCATGGGAAGGTACTGGAACAGTTGTGAATTAAAGAAGAACTTTCAGGAGGAGGTATTTCACACTGTATTCTGAGAGAGAATGTTTGATTAGGCAAAAGCAAGGTGCCTCATCCCAGAACAGATAGAGAATGGAAAAAAAAGGTGACTATTAATGATATTGCAAATACAAAAGATTCATGAAAAGCAGAAGATATATCACCATTCTTTTTGTACAAACCAACACATCATTCTGCATGTTTGAAGTTATACTTCAAATATGTGCTGGTAAGACATTTTGAACTATGAAAATTTTGTGCATTACTTTAAATCTCCACCATGCCTGCAAACAGAAATAATTCTTTATCCATAACCCTAAAACATCACAAAATGAAGGGAAAATAAAACATGAATTGCTAAGCCACTACTACATGAAGAAAACAAAGAATTGAGATTTAGTTTCATTAATGAAATATTTTCAACCTTAAAGCAATTGAAAAATATTACCTAAATGATATAATGTTAAGCACACTCTTTTTAGGGATGAAAATGTTCCCCAGACCAATACCATGATTGATAGACCTATAAAAATGTGAGTGGCATGACAGAGTCATGCTGTCATAGAGTAACTTCACATGAAAGGAGAATTTTACTTTCTTCTTCTTTTTTGTTTTTGTCTTTTTGAGACAGAGTCTCCAGTAGCCCCAGATGACATGGAACTCTCTGTGTAGACCAGGCTGGCCTCAATCTCAGAGATCACCTGTCTCTATCTCCTGATTGCAGGGACTAGGCATGTACTACCACACCCAGTGAATTTTACTTTCTTGAATAATATTTTATATTTACACTAATCTGAGGGGAGTAGGAATCAGATACAGATTTAATACTAAAATCTGAGTTATTCTGTTATATCAGTTCTGTCAACTTCAAGATCTAATGATGGCAATTTAACTCTTAAAGTGTACCCCAAAGATTTTAAATCAGTATTGGGCCAGAGAGATGGCTGTGTGTGTTAAAGTATTTGCCTGAAAGCCTTTCAATGTGAGTTTAATAACTGGATCCCAAAACTGAAGGAAAGGAATATCTCCTAAGAGTTGTTATCTGATTTTCATAAATGATCTGTGAGTAAACACAGACATACATACATACATACACACACATACAATTCGAAACATTGAATAAATGGATATTGTTCATGGAATTAATTAAGGAAACCTTTAAAATTAACAAAAATCATCACTTTGGGTAAAAGAATAATTATTATGAAGGTTGAAGATTGCTAGGCATGTTGGCACACACATTTAATGCTAGCACTTGGGAGGCAGAGACAGGCTAATTTCTCTGAGATGCTGGCTAGTTGGTACTAGAGGGAGACCCTGTTAAAACAAAAATGAAGGCTGAAGTTTAATTTCTTTGAGAATCTAAAGGACATTAGAAACAGAATACTATGCTGATATTTTGTTGCTTAAGGCAGGAGTGAATTGATCTGATATGTGATCATTTAATCATTTATCAAATACACAAGTAAATCATTCCTAAAACAGTTTTCACAGAAATATTAGCAAAGGGTTAGTATCAACTGGAAATAAGACTTTTTACAATCCACATTAAGATCCTGTCCCTTAAGCTTCAAATATGGAGAGACATCATATAAGCAAAGCATACTTGGATCATAGAGGCACAATTATGTCTTTGTTAAGAAATGAAATGCTTGCATTATATTTCTGATAATTAAAAATGCTGGAGAGCATATGTGTATGATTCTTAGTCTTTTGTAGCAACAACTTGTCTTGAGAAAATGCTGGATTCAAATTTCTTTCATAAGAGCTTAGATTAGCTGGTAAGAACCACGGTAAGTTATAAGTGACAGTTCTCCCTGAAAAATCATGCTGGAGAATCTCAACTTAGTGACCACTAAAAAAAAAAAAAAAAAAAAAAAAAAACCTTGAAATTTTTTGACTCTCAATTTAGTTTTCCCTATGACTTCCAAATGAGCAAGCAAGGTCACAGCAAGGGCAAGTAAATGAGTCTTACTGCATTGGGAGGTAACATGAACTGAAGGGGAGACTGATGATATATTTAGGATATAAAGAAAAGATTTGAATTTAAAAACATTTTATCATTTTTATTTTTATGCATGTGAATGTTGCATGTATGCAAGTATACCTATTTTGTGAAATGTCCTCAAGGGCATTGGATTCCCCTGGAACTGGAGTTATGGATGCTTGACATTTGGGGGCTGAGAATCAAACCTAGCTCCTCTGGAAGAGCTTCCGGTGCTTTTAAACACTGAGCCATCTCTCCAGCCCCAAAAGGTATCCATTATAGTTGAGAAAAAGAGAAAAGAAACAAGCTTAAAATGTAACAATCCCAGTAATATCAGTTTCCTAATAAAGTAAGCACTGCATAGTTGGAAGGCTCTGTGTGCTGTTTCACAGGACTGATGACAGGCTTGATTGTATGGAATTCTCATAGGTAGCTTATGAGAGTCAGTGTTCTCAGTGCATGCCTATGCTCTGCACACAATAAAAAGGGTCAAATAAAAAATAATATATGCATATTTCAGTTTCTGACAGAATACAGTATCTTATATAGACATACCAAAGTTTCTCTATTGAATGATTTTCATTTGTTTTTTAACGAGGTGTTGTCACTCTAAAACACCTGTGTTTCTGCATTCTTAGCTTAGAACTTTTCAATAGTGACATTTTCAATTCCCTTAATAAGCTTCCCATATAAATGATGTTCTATTTTAAAAGAACTGAGGGATTCACTTTGTATTTTGTCTGCTTTGTTAATCTGAAGATTCATTCAACTTGGTTCAGTAACTTAAAAAGAAATAGGTCCACTCTTTACTGTGGTGATTTTGAAAAGCAGTCCAAAGCATGCACACCAGAATAAGCCCAGCCTCGTCAATGTATAAACCAACTTCTTCAATAATATTCTCATTCTGTTTTTAGAAACGTGGTTAATACAGTATTTAAAATATTTACTTAATTTTTAATTAGGTGTGTATATATGTGCCAAGTGATTGTGTGTGGGTGGGTGGCCATGGAGGCTGGATTTGTATGCTAGATCCTCTGGATCTGAAGTTACAAGTAGTTGTAAGCTGCCCGTCTTGGACTCTGGAAACTGAACTCATGTTCTTTGGAAAAACAGAAAACACACTTAACTGCTAAAACATCTCTCTAGTCCTCTAAAAAACATTACTTTTGATCCCTATTTCATGATTGTGATTTTCTCTGGATCAGGATGTGCTAATTTTAATATTTTATTAATCTGTGACTAACTATTAAAATATAAGCTCATTTTTCAAGGAAATATTTAGGATCAAGGGTTGGAGAAATTACTCAGTGGTTAAGAGCACATGCTCCTCTTACAGACATCCTGGGGTTCGATTCCCACCACCTACAAGGCAGCTAACAACCATCTGTGACTCTAGTTTCAGGGAGAAATCACCACTCTCTTCTGACCTAGGTGGGCATTGCACAACATAGGAGCACTTACAAACATCCAGGTAAAAAAATAATATGTAAAATTTTTTTTAATTCAAAAAAAGTAAACTAACATTTTAATAATTAAATAATTAATTAATGGAATGATTTCTTAATGGACATATTTAAAACAATGGCAAACCATAGATTATATTTGCATAAGTATATTACACTGATAAAATGTATTTTGGAAACAAATGGTAAATAGCTTCTTCATTCAAAAATTACAATACTGTGCTGGGAATGGTGACTCATGCCTTTAATCCCAGCATTCAGGAGGCAGAGGTAGGCAGATCTATGTGAGTTCAAGGACAGCCTCCTCCACATTGTGAGTTCCATGCCAGCTAGGACTACTGAGAGACCCTCTCTCAAAAGGACCCAAAGAAAAACAAACAAAAACAAAAAAAAGAACAAACAAATTATAATATTGAAATGTTACAATTAGTTATGCTAATATTATTATAGCTTCTGTATATTGAATGATTTATTTTTATATTACTGTTTTCTTAATATTTGAATTTCCATGAATTTGGCTTAGTGGTAAGACATTTGTTTATTCTGTTGAAGACCCAGACATGAATTTCTAAGTACATAGAAAATGAAAACAATACAAGTTTGAATGATGCTTATAGTACAGCTACATAGTTTCAAAAGTTTGATTTTCTTCTGAATTGTTCTATTAAGTGTTCTGTAACTATTAAGCATGACAGATATATATATATATATATATAGATATATATATATATAATTTTTAGGTGATATCATGTTTCTGCAAAAATGTTTATAACATAAAATTCTATGATACTATTATGATAAATAATATAGTTAAGATAGGTTTAATGTAGAGATTTAGATAACAATTATCACAAACAGATAAATATGTCTGGATTATACCTCTACTTATACACACACATTATGCCTCACATATGCAGATTCATACATATATACATGTACACCATTAGATAAATGTACATATACAAATTTATATATACATATACTCACTATATATGAATAAATACCTACAAACATAACTACAAATCCTTTAGATTTAAATTATTCTAAGGAGACAAAGGGAATTTATAATACAAGCAAAATATAGTGCAGAAGTCATACAGAAATGAGTAACAGAAATATTTTCAAGTACATGCATTGATTTGAACAAGCTATGAAATTCGTTAAATATATTTTATTTTCTATTTTTTAGAGTTATTGAAATAAATTAGTATCTCATATTTTTTCTTGATTCATTCTGTAAAAATTATTCTGAAATTGGTTTTATTGTTATTATTGGGTCAAGTTGATGTTATTGCTAATAACTGAATGTTATCTTATTTTCAGGAATTATCCTAAGTGTGTGTGTGTGTGTGTGTGTGTGTGTGTGTGTGTGAATATATATATATATATATATATATATATATATATATATATATTCAATTCTAAAGACAGGATCTTTTTCTGTTCTATATTTTACTTCCTTTCATTAGTTAAATTTTTACATCAACCACTGATCCTGGCACAGTCTGGTTTTGAGTACAGGGGTAAATTACTAAATTATGCATCATGCATGATGGAAGCTTTACTTTTGAAATGGGGTGAAATGAGAGCGTCCCCTTGAGGGTTCTTAGTCTCATTCATAAAAGAATTTAGGAATAGACCCAATTGGAAACTTTAGAACGATCTTATTGGAATTTGAAGAAAAATCCTAAAGGCAGGCAAACTTGGGATCTCAGCAGCTGCCTGGAGGAAGAGAACCCAGGGAGAAGAGAAGTCAAAAAGTCATGCAGGTTTAGAGCCTGCTTGGGGGTCAGACACCTGGCGGAATGGCAGCCACATGGCTGGGAGAAGCTTTAGAGAGAAAGTAGAGAAATACAAGATGCTAGGGCAGCCCAAAGCCTTAGGAAAAGCATGTTTAGAAAAGGGATATGAAGAAGAGAAGGAAAGATTACCTTTTTCTGAATAATTCAGAAAAGCGGGCAGACTTACCAACAGCTACATGTCTATGACTGTGTCCAGAAGAACTGCAGTGTGAGGCGGGATTCCCGGAGGGAAAAGTTCACTGCCTCATTAACACACTCTGTATTCCGCCCACCTATTTAGTATAGTTTAAGTTGAACCCACTTTCCTATGGGTGGTCCTGTGATCAGGTGATTGACCAGTGAAACTGGAAATGTGGGTCTTTCAGTAGATAAACTAGAGAATTTATAGTCTATCCCAGCTAAATAGCTATTTGCTCTCTAACACTTTGTTGGAAATTTTGTAAAGTATGTGAAAGAAAAGCAAATAATGATGCATACACTAGCATAGATTATTGGTGAGCAGATGTGGACATATTTAGTCTCTTCAAAAAAGATTTGTGATTTGCAAATGCAATTTTCAGTAATTTTCTTGGGGTCACAATCATTGTGTAGTGAATTAGGAGATAGAAAACAAAATTGACCCTTCGATTCTTTTATAAATTTTAAAATTTAAATATGAGCCTCTGTTACCAAATGCTTGTAATCCCCAGTCCTGAAATTTGTTTAGTGCAAACTCTTCCTGTTGATGTCTTCCAAATACTTGCCGATTGCTGTTTTCAACCATCTCAGTCTAGATTTAAATCTTATATGCAGAGAAGAATCATATATATAAAGTCATCTTAAAACCAAATAGAGATATGATAAGACTGTGTTCAAGATTATAGATTCTCAGATTTTAAGCCTATTTTATTCCATTTTAAAACTCTTAATTGAAGATACTTTTATAGAAAAGGATTATTGTCTCAATGTAGGTAATTTTCACATCAAATGTATTAATTTTGCTGAAATCCTTGATGCTTCATTGGCAAAAGGTGTTAACTAGACTTCAGAGTGAAGAATGCCTTGCCTTTCTGTGCCCCCTTCATTTTCCTTGTCTTTTCATGCTGCTTCAGGACAATGCTCTTTCAAAGACCTACTGGCTTAAAGCAATACACATTTATCTCCATAGAGTTCTGGAAATCTGTACTGAAAATGTGTCAGCACAGCAGTACTCTGCATTCCTTTTGCAGATTCCAGGAAGGAATCTATTTCCTTACCTTCTAACATCTTCCTGTATTCCTTGGCTCATAGCACCTGATCTCTGTCATGAAAGCAAATCTCTGTAACCTGTTCTAACTTCCCTTCTTTCTAGCAGAAAGAAAATGTCCAGGGCCACATGCTTCACTGGTGAATTCTGCCAGCCAACTAAGACTTTATATCAATCTTCCTCAAACTCTTTCAGAGTATAGAAACTCATTAGCTGAGTTCCAAATTGTATTGACTCTAATACCAAACAAAATTTCTACAATAAAATTAAAAATAGAGAATAATATCATTTATGACTATGAATGCAATGCAAAATGCCTCAACCAACATTAGCAAACAAAATGTAACAACATATTAAATAGATTATACATTGTAAACAAGAATTGAGAGTAGAAATGCAAAGAAAATTCATTGCATGAAAATTAATCAAGGTAGTACATCACCCTGCAGAATAAAGAGCAAATATATCAGTAGATGCACAAAAACATTTGAGACAGTATATCATTTCATGATAAGACTGTTGAACCAATTAGGAATAGATGAGTACTTTGTCAACCTTGCAAACATTATTTGAAAATTCTAGAGGTAACATTGT
Organism: Eospalax fontanierii; assembly: GCA_035773235.1. NCBI lineage: Eukaryota > Metazoa > Chordata > Mammalia > Rodentia > Spalacidae > Eospalax > Eospalax fontanierii. The sequence goes on along the minus strand of CM069524.1, from coordinate 69,617,014 downwards.
ATTCAGTAATGAAAGAATAAAAGATTTCCCCCAACTTGAGGAAGAAGACATGTGCACATTCATTGATAATCTTATCCTGAACTAGTAGGCAGGGTTGAAAAATAAACAGTATCCAAATTAGAAAAATGAAAGTAAAACTGTAAGCACAAGTGGCAAGTTTAAAATGGTAGAAAGCCTAAAAAATTCAGAAAAAAAAATCTGTTAATATACAGATTCAGCAAAGTGGTAGGAAACAAACTGAACATAAAAATCAGTTTATTTGTATGCCACAGTGAGCAGATAAAAAGACATTGGGGAAATGATTCTATTTGCAATCACATCAAAGAGAATCAGTATTGAGAAATGCATTTAAGAATCAACAAGACTTATAAAGTAAAAATTTCAAAGAAATTAAGGGAGAGACAAATAAATGAAAATAAATTTGGGGTTTATGTATTAGGGAATTGTCAAAATGCCAGCATTCTGCTAAATCTGTACCATCTAGTTTAGGCAATCCACAGGATCAGCCAGCACAGGAATGTTGGCAGAGACTGGGTAGGTTCAGGAGTACTGAATACTTACTGCTCTATGTGGGCAGGGTTCTCTTTAATGACTATGAAAAATTTCTGAAATAAGATGGTCATGAGGGGATACAAAGGAGTTGTTAACTTTTTATAAATTTTCACTGTGGAAAGTTTTTAATGCATCTATGTGTGTGTAAGTACACACATACACATATATACACATGCACACACAGTCCCATTTTCTCATCATTCATATTTCAACGGTTTTCAGTTCATGGTCAATTTTATCTCACCACAGCCACACTTTCTATTCCCTTATGTTTCATGGTAAATACATTTAATATAAAATTCAACATTAGTTACATTTAGCACAGTAACAGTAGTATTCTGTCATGACCTTTACCAGACCAAGCTTATTGCCCTAAAGGAAACTCCTTCCCCAGTAACTAGTCTCTCCCCATTCCCTGTAAATTGGCAACTTTTATATCCATTTTATCAGAATCAAGAGCAAATGACAAAACTGGTCATCAACTTCAGGGAAACTGATCAACAAACTCACCCAACAAAATGTAACATAACATGCTCTGTGCATTAAAATGTAAATTTCTGCATTAAATATACAATTTATTTTTTCTATTTAAAAAAAGTGATTTGCAAATGCATGTAAAACATCAGCAAAGATATCTTGATCTCTAAAATACTTACCCTTTTTGTTTCTTCATTAAAGTAAGAAATCTTGTTTATAATTATTGACTAGGAAAAATACTTTCTGAATAGGGCCAATGATTAGGATCCTATTAATAATTTTTCTTTGGATAAAGCATTTACTAATTAAGCATTCTAAATATAAGCACCATTTAAAAATATTTCTTTAGTTATAAAAAGTACTGAATATATTTTCAACTATAACTTTACTGCTCCCTCATTTTCTTAAACCACTTACAATAATATCCAGATTTCATCATCACTTTAATTAAAATATATCTGGATTCTGTTGTCCTTAATTGGTTTTCCTCTGCCCTAAGTAAGACTTTCATCTAACCCCAAGATATTAACAATAGTTTCTTTGATCTATTATTTAAGTGCTTTTCATATCAGATTATTTAATATAGTTCAGTAAAACTAAGCTTTTGAAAATATGGCTTTCACATTTCTTTTCTGTGTTTTAAATTCTATACTGAACCCTGTGCCATATAATCAATTTTATTTAAAATTGCATATTTCACATTTAAAATTTTTACTATACAGTCTACATTTTCTTGCTTTCCTATGACTTGTTTCCACTTCATGATGGCTAAGAACTGATCATACTAAAATAAAATTATCCTTTAAATATGTTCGCTACTTTTTAACCTTAGATAAACTGAGTTGTAATAAGTTTCAGATATAAATGTTGCATTGAAGAAAATACTGTGCCCTTGAGTTTATAATCTTTTTTTAGCAGTAACACCTCAATAATGAATATTTATATTTTAGTTAATTGATGTTAAGAATGGCATTACTTAAGGCTTAGGCTTTTTTTTTTTTTCATTTTTCTTAGATCAAGGCAAACTTTATTTTTCTTTGTCCAAGTATTCTTTTCTAACGTACATAATTAAACAGCATATATGAAATTGAACTGAATAAAGAATTTAGAAGTACAGAAGATTTGGTTTTAGGGTAGTTAGGAAAAGTCAATTCATACCAAAAGTCATCAGAAAATTTAAGACCGCGATTCTTTACATTATGATATGGAAATTGATCCCAAAATCCACATGCCCACATTCTCTTTTGTATATTGCATTGAAGGCTATCGTGGTTACTTTTTCCTTGTTAATTCTCAGCCTCACTCTTTGAGTTTTCATGTGTTTAATCATTTCCGTTTCTTTCCATTTTCATGGTTTGTGCAAATAAATTTTATTTATACTTAGTCATAAAGAAAATAAATTATTCTGCATGCATATATTAAATTTATCTACATGTTGTTTTATAGATTGAATTATCTTTCTAGTGCAAGTTTAAAAGCATCAGCATTTCCATGCATATCTCAACACACTGTTTCATGATATCCATGTCCTGTCTCATCTATGCCCACTCCTTCAAGGAGACAGATTCAGAGTGCTGCCGCTCCCTGCCAACAAAACAAGCATACATAGAATGTCACATATATTTCTTAATGGTTATGTTGATTGTTGCTTTGGGCTATATAACTAGGAACATATGAATAAATATATTCTAATTATGCTGACTGACAAATGATTATTCAAATTTGTTTCACTCCTTCCAGATGAGATCTTTTCATATTCTTCACACAATATCTTATTTTTCTTGGTGTAAGGATTGTAGGTTGATACTTTACAGTTATAATTTGAGCCATTCTGACATTTTTAGTGAAATCATGTTTTTACAATCTATTTTCTCTTCTGAATATCCCTGTATATGTTAATGTATTTGAGTTTCTATGACATTAGTGAATTAATTTTTCTTTGATTATGTGGTCTTTTTTTGAAGAAGGAATGTATGCATGCAGGAGAGAGAGAGAGAGAAAGAGAGAGAGATAATATATATTAAAGAGAGACTGAAATTATGATTTTATTTATAATTGCCAATATGGACATGGTTTTTCACTCTAAGCATTTCACTCTTAGCATAGACAGGAGGACAGTGAGCTTGAGGCCAACTTGGGCTGCTCAACAAGTTCCAAGCCAGGCTGGTCTACCTGAGAGTCCCAGCCAAAACAAACAAACAAATAAAGAATACATTTCCTAAAACTCTTAGCAGCACATGTTTAGTGTTATGGGTAATTAATATAAAAAATACTGAATTCTGTCAAAGAGAAATGTAAGATTTCTAGAAATACTAAATATTTAGACACACTTTAAAAAATGTTGAGATTTTGTGCATTTCATACATATAGCCGTGTTGGTTTCCATAGTGTCTCACCACTCGGGGGCTGGCCGGAGGGGTTGGGGATGAGTACATGCAGAGTCAAACCACAGACTCTGGGAGTTGGACAGGAAGCAGCCCAAGTGCATGGCACTGCATACTCGTTTGTTGAATAGGTACACAAGCTCTTATAGGTCTGGATAGCCAATGACTTTATGGGGTGGAGTCTCAAATACAGCCAATAGTAAGTTTGTCTCCAGGTAGGTGGGTTCTTTCCAGGTGCTGGTCTCACAATTAGCCAGAGCAGAAGGCCACACCCACAGGAGCCATTCCTCTATTCCTTCCAGTGGGTGGCCTTAGGCTAGGCCTACCTTACATTATGCCCAACACATATAATAGTTCTTAATCAAATTTAGACTTCCTCCCCCATCCATAACTCCCATACTCTCCCCACAGGACCTCATGCATTCTGTCATATATGTTAAGTTCTATCCAGTCAAGCATGTGTATCCATGTGTGTCCAGGCATGCCCTTCAGTGTAAGTTCATCCAGTGGAGTTAATCAACCTATCTAGAGATCTTAAAGGAGATCTATTCTCACTCACCAACAATATTCAGTTGTCAACAGTTCCCAGGCTAGGTAGGGCTGGCCCATTGCCCATTTCCCTTTCTCCTTGCTCAGCCTTTGTCTGACTGAGTCAGCATGGGTCTTGAGCAGGACACCTCCATTGACAAAAGTTCACATGAGAAAGCTTCTGGTGGCCCGAAAGCCTCTGTTTCTCTATGATCATGGACCAATTTTGGGTCTTACAATTTTTTGTCCCCTCTTCCACAATGGTGCCTGAGCCATGGTGGGTAAGGATTAATATAGCAGACCTATCCAGGGACATACACCCTACTGTCTATTATTCTCTAAAACTTAGACAATTGTGTCCTTCTGTGGGCATCAGACTCTGTTGTATAAGGAAGCTTCACTGATGAGAGCTGAGTGATATATTAGCATTCTCTCCATCCCTTGTTCTGCTGTGTTCTATGAGCCTAGATATAGAGGTTCTATTGTGTATGTGCCACCTAGGGCTAGACATCTCTCAGACATGTGTTCTTTGTGTTTGATTAGTTGTAGAACTCTGTAATAGTCTCCATCTTTAGCAAAAAGAAGCTTATTTGATAAGTGGTGTATGGTACACTTGTCTGTAAATATAAGGATCCATACTTAGTATATAGTAAGAAATTAATTTGTCTAGAGATATGACAGAAATAGGTTTTTCTCTAGGATCTATGACTTCTCCTACCATGTGTACTTGGCTAAAATGACAGTGCTACCCATGAGTTCCATCCAGTTGAGAGGGCTTTGAGTCCACTTAGGGAGCTGATGATTACCACCCCCAGACAACACTGCCATTACAGCACCAATAGAGGTAGTTCCCTGTGCCAGCCATTGTGGTTATTAGACCTTAGAGCTTGGTTGAACCATTGACTGATTTTCTCTCTCAGCAGCTTAACTCTAGAGCTGTGAGAGCGTCTTCAGGAAGGAGGCTTCCAGGTCATTTCCAGCTCCATTGTTCCAAGTCGTATGTCTAAAGTATGTCAGGCACACTTTTAACATTTGTAGTATAAGACCTCAATCCATACAAGTAACAGAACAGTGCGCTTCACTGGTAAAGAGGCAGACTGCTATACCTGTGGTGGTTAGAATGTTCTAAAAGTTTCAAAACTTTAGAATAGTTTCTCATTTCTAGTATAATTTATATCCAAAAGCATCCGATTTAACAAGGAGTATAAGGGAAATAGTTTTGAGTGTTTGCCCCAACTCTGCAAATACCTAGTCAGCAATACTTTCTAGTTCATGTTACCAGAGTGTATTTTATCTGCAGTGTTTTAGCAGAGTGCTGTCACTGTAAGCGGCTCTCCATTGTTGTCAGTGTATAACTAGATATTTTATTATTCTCAGAATGAAACCAAAGTCCCATATACTCCCATGGATATTGTTTTCTCCTAGAGCTCTGGCAGTAGAACTTGGGTGTTAGCCCTGAGCATACATTTATGCTTGCTGTGCAAACCCTAAATCAGAAAGCTTTCTTTCTGGTTCTTTTCACTTTCTCTACTCAAAATGTCATTTTTCTAGATTTTATGTACCTCTTTTACACGTACGATCTTTTCAACTTTCTATAATACAGCTACTTCAAACCTGTACATTTTCTCACTCCCCAAACCAGGCCAAATTACTCTGTATATTATCTTTGTTCAGTTTGTAAACTTCAGGCTCGGAACTACTCTCAAATGATCTGATAGTTTATTTAAATGTCCTACTTTTGATGAGTTTGTCAACAGTTTGGAGCACAGATTTCACCCAACACACCAAATGGAACAACCACAGCTTGATTTATATTAGTAGGCAAATACCCTAAAATGATTTTTCCTAGTTAAAACATCTATTCTTATATTGCATTAGTTTTAGTAGATAAAAGAACTTGAAGGTCTGAGATGTTCATTAAGTCACAGCAATGTTAATTCTTGTCTATTCTTAGCTTAATTGACTGATTGTAAAGCTGTAAAATCAACACACCCATCCCTCAGCCTTGACACTATGGTGGCAAAATTAGCCAGTAGATGGCAGTAAAACTTAGTATAAGTCATAGTTGAACTTTCTTAGTCTTTGCACAATAATTATATTATTCTAAAACTTCCTCAATAGTAGGAGATGACAGAGGCTTTGCCTAACAACAAGCAATTTTTATTCATTGGCAGATTATATTTATTAGATATACCTGATTGCAAGGAGTTCACAATAATACTTTGAGATGGTTTATTTATACTTTTAGCTTATTGCTACCTTTGATCTATTTTATTTTACAAATATGCAATTCAAGTATCACATTACACATTTTAAAACACTTCACTAAAAGATGTAAATTAACTATGGCACTCAAATTTAGATAAAAGTAGAATGGTTTATACTGCATTCTTCTGTACTTGTCTCTAAAAAGCATCTAAAAGACTTTGCATTGTGGAAAGAAGTTATTAGGGTTTTGTTTATTCATCTGTTTATTGGTTTAAGGTTTTTTTCTTAAATAAGGATAAAGAAGATGCTTCCATAGAACTGTACATTTTCTGGCATCATTCTGTAGTTCCAGCTATGAGTCATCTTACCTGATTAGGTAGCAGATGGTGATAAATATAATTTCAAGAGATTAAATGATAAAGATTACAAAGATTATGTTGTACTAAGCATTAGAAAGGACCTTGAATCTACTTTGTAAGGTTTTTGCCTATCCATATTCCTTGTTGTCTATTTTATAATAATCAAAAGGAAATTATAAATGTTCTGATAACAGGGTTGGAATTGAATGCAGGCGATCACATTAATAGGGAGTTAGGCCTTGTGGTGGTGGTTGTGGTTTTATTTCACTGATCCATTTCTCCAATACTTAAAACAATTGCTTGTATTTTAACTAACCGTTCCTATGCTTAATAGTTTGCCCTTTTCAACTAAGTGCAAACAATTAGAGCACTTGTCTGAAAGGATGTCAGGGACCAGACACAAAGGATGTGGTGTATGGCTGGAAGAGACCCTGAATATGAAGGAACAGCTTGAATAATTCTGGTTAGTCTGTTGCTAATGAGAATAAATTGAATTGAGTAAAGCTCCAAGTGTATCCACTAGAGTAAATGAATGTTCTAAATTCCGTAGAAAACAACTGGAGTGTGTCACACAAGCGTCCAAAGAAAACAGGTGCTGATTTCAGATTTCCCAGGTGAGGATTACAATCAAGTTACAATTGTGGGTCTCTCCTGTGTTAGAGCAAATACGGATTGTTCTTTATAGTCATGCTCTGCTGGTGTTCTGTTGCTGCAGACACTGCCTTTTCAAGCAATATCTCCTTTACAGGCAGATAAATTCATCCTTCTGCCAAGGACACTGGTAATTGCCACAACCTTTGCTGTTTTCTTTAACTGGAGTGAATCACCTGTTTAACTAAATAGTAGAAAAATGCTCACACATTTCTTCCTTCCTCAACTTCCTGTAGCTTTCTGCCATGCTTTATGAAATGCCCCCTGCTAATCAAAGCCAACAGTGTATAATGGACTTGCATGAAAACTGAAATGTTCTTATTCTGAGCACAAAGCAAGCTAGTAGCCTGTGATTTAATCTTTGCTATTTGTTTTTCCTTATCAAGTGATTGACAGGAAGAGGTAGGCACAGTCCATTTTTCTGATTAATATACCACCATGCACTTTGATTTCCTCCACAGGAAGGCTACAAAGACTCAATAATACCACCAAGAAAAAAAAGAAGAAAATGAATTTTGTTTTGTGGAGATATTTGATGCTGTGAAATATAATGGGAGAATCAGGGCTTTGGAGTCAGAGACCAGGAATTGGCTGCCCCTGGCCAGCTGTCTTGCCTCAAGCAGGTGTTTTCAATCTGGGATGCACTTTCCCTAGCCACCCATCTTACTGTTTGAATGAGCCTTCCTATTATAGTTGGCAGTATTTTCTGTTTCTTCTGGCAGTGAGGTAATATGTATTTCACAATGAATGCCATTAGTCTAAAATTCAATGAAATATGGTAATTTTTATGAATTTCCATTTTATCATAAGAAAATGAATTTATCAGTTCTTATCTCAAGGGCTGCAGTAAGCACTGATAGATGGCCTGTTTGATGAGCGTGACATATAAGAGAATTTTATCCCCGATTAACTATGCCCTTCCATTCTTTCTCAAGATTAGTAGTCACTGCAAAGGTCATACAATAATAAATGATTATAAGAAGGAGTTGTTCTGTTTTTCCACAAATGAAAATAAACTTTCATGGAACTATCAAGTTTGTGCTTAAAATGAACTTTTTTTCTTAAATTTATTTTTGAGAGAAGATAGAGGAAAGTTTAAAGGAAAGATATCTATTTATTATGCTAGTTTACTCATCATATGTAAGTAATAATATTGATTATAGTATTTTCACAGCAACCATTCAAATCAGACAGTCATTACTTAATACTTTATTGCTTACATACCATAATAGAAAACTAAAAGGTTACTGTATCTCCTCAGTGCACATGATTGCTAGTTTAATGACTTTAGAAATGAGCAAAATAGAGTTCACTGAATTTTATTCATTATTCTGTTACTGAAATGGTATTGACTGTTATCATTAAGCCATCTAACATTCTATACACACTGTGATAGGATTAAAGTGAGAAGTCACATATCTAATATGGTTTTGATATGAGAATAAATGGCTACAAGATGCCTCTACAATTTGAAGATGTTTCACATTGCCAATGTACTAGTCCTATTAAAACTCATGAATCGAAAAGGGATGTTGAAAATATAGACATTGCTTTGAGGTTGACATAAAGAGACTCGATATTTGTTACTATAATACTTTCAATATGAACTTCCTATGCTCAGGTCTTCCTTATGCCCTTATCTCCAAAACAAATAACCTCTGGAATGGGGTGAGCTTACAGAATTGGTTGCCTTATGAATTTTTAAAAACTATTTTATTTATTATTTTATTTGATGTGTATAAGTATTTTGCCTGTATATATGTAAGTATACCACATGCATGCAGTGATCACAGAGGCCATAAAGAGTGTCTGATACCCTGAAACTTAGAGGTATAGACAGTTCTTAGCTGTGGGGGGTTGCTGAGAATTTAACTGGGGTCCTCTGGAAGGACAGCAAGTGCTCTTACCCACCAGGTCATTTCTCCAATCTCCACATTGTGAATTTTAAATAACATCAACCTTATGTAATAACAAATTTTTTATATTTAATGTCTTTTTAAAAAACTATTGAGCTTTTGTATATTTCATACAACTGTTCTTAATCAAATTTAGACCCCTCTCCTTCCCCTGGACCTCATGCATTCTGCCATACATTTGAAGTCCTGTCCAATAAAGCATTTGTACCGATATCCTTCTTGCAAGTTCATCCACTGGAGTCTAGTCAGCCTATCTAGAGATTGTAGGTAAGGTCTATCCTCCCTTGAACAGTAGTAATCAGTCTCTAACAGTTCCTAGGCTTACTATGATAGACTTAGGATCTATCAATAATTCCAGTCATTATGTAATTAAAGTCTTAAAATTGTAGTGATAATTAGACAAATACCAATTATTCCTTGGTCAAACACATGTAGCTATTAAGAATACTTACTTTTTACTCAGAAGTGTGCCTTGTAAACATTATTTTTAAATACCGAAAATTGTAAATACAAGTTCATGCTATTTACCATGAGATTATTTTTTTCTTCATAATTGGGGAAAGAAAATAGAGAAAAGACATGTACTTAGTAACAGCAGTTACTTTAAAATTTTTACTTTTTAAAGGTTGAGTCGTTTAGGAAATGCATCAAGATAATACATTTTAGGTTGGAGGCTTAATTCCTCCAAATGGATAAAGTACCCAACAGCTACATGAATTGGAAAGAATGTTGTGAAAGGAGGAAAAAGGAAGAAAAACTCCATTCTTCTACAAAAGAAACTGAAATTGGGAGAGAATAGCACAAATTAATATTTGCTAATGAAAACATTCTTGTTTGTTTTGTGTTCTACATCTTTCCCCCAGTCCCACTCTTTATCTTTCCCTATTGCCTTGTTTGTTCTTGGGTCACCTAATTTGTAATTTTACTGGGTATTTACATATCTGATTTGTTCTTTTTTCTTTTTGTATTTGGAGAAAACTCCCTCAAACTGGCCAGTAAATGATGCCAAAGAAGCTATTTGGGAAAATTCAAGTTGGTCGACAAATGCTGATTATTCTGTGACTTAAAATCCTGAGCCAATTTAATTAGCTAGCAGGATACGTTTTTGAAATTTTATATTTTCCTGATGTGGTTTCAAGATAAGGTCCTGTTTTGTAGTGCTAGTGGAAACTGAACTCACCGTTCTTCTTCCACAGTCTCTTGAGTGCTAGGATTCCAAGTGTATACCACACCCAACTCTTCGAGATTTTTGTTTCGTTTCTTCCCCCATTGCTCTGACTTTGGTTTTGTTTTTCCATGTATTAATTTAAGAGAATGATAGATGACAAAAGGTGGCACATAGAACCTATGTGCAAAGACCTAAATTTAATTTCCAAAATGCCATACTCACTCAGGTATATGCATATATGTGTATGCGCACTGTAAGCCTCTCTTGTGTCACCTTGGAAAACCGGATGCCACTAATGGAGAATCTAACCATTTTTAGCTTTTATATCTTTAGCATAAAGCATTTCATTCAGGTAAAGAAAGAAAAGTACATTTTGTTCACAAGCCACATGCTGATGGTGACTGGCAGGATACCAATACTGAAGGCTACGTGTTAGTTGATTACTAACCCTGCAAGTTGAGAACGTTATGAGTAAATAGTTATATCCCAAAGACTCAATCACTGAATGGAGATTGTAGAACTCTCAAAAGAAACTGCTAATCATGTGAACTTTTACAGCATTCCCAAAATATGCACTGTAAGAGGCCTAATAATCCTTGAGATCTATTATGAGTTACCACTTGCTTGTCAACATCTATTATATGTTACCACTTGGTCACGCAGCTAGAGTATGATTTAGTGGTTTCATTGATGGATGTTTACTGGAAATCTTTTTTCCAATGTACAAGATTGTTCCAAGTATGATATTAGGTAAACAGGCTAAATCTTGGGAAACTCTTACTATCAAAGAATGTGTAAGTGCATTTTACAAAGCATGTGTTTGCATATACACACATGTATGTATATATATAATTTTAATCCAATAAACTTAATGTCTTCCAGAGTGTCATTTTCCACCAATGCAAGTTGCTTTTATTTAAACTTCATAGCTGCTGATGTCACAGCTCTTCTTTTAGAAATCTGTTCCACATGCAAAGGGTTAATAATATGTGAAGAAATCTTTGTACAGATCCTTTTTACAGGATCTCTGAAGATCCACTGTCAGCCATTCCAAGTAAATTGCAGCTAGGCCTGGGCACCTAAGCAGATGCTAAAAAAAAAATGTCAGCAAAGCCCAATGCAGTATGAAATACCTCACTTCAATCAAATGTTCACTCAAAAGAGCAGTGTTGGCTACAGTGGCATGGATCAGAATCAGTACCCCACGGTCCCCCGCAACAGTCACAGATATTTTCCACAAGCCATATGACTTTTTCATTCTGGGTTGTTGCTGTTTCAGGATTGTCCACCACTCTTAACGACTGACAGTATTGGTGGGATAGTCGACTTACACCTCTCAGCCTACTTTAGGTCGAAGGACTGCATCCTAGACTGTCTGACTGTTGCGGGTGCAGCTCCTTGTTTTTGACACGCTCTGGGCCGGTACTGTGGCCCTTCCCTCTCCATCATCACACGCACATGTAGAAAAGGCTCCAGCCTGGGTGAATGTAGGAATGACTTATAAAATGGCCAGAATCTGGACTAATTGAATTTAATTAAACTTGGCAAACTCACTGATTGTGTGCTTTTGTGTCTTGTGATCTGGACACCTTATCTTGGTTCCCAGAAATCTCAGTTTGCTCCTCCACTGAAAAGGCTAATTAATTAATGTGTACATGCTTGGGAATTAACAAATCAAAGTGCTGAAGGACAGCATGCCCAGCTTCATTGAAAGCATGCACACTGAGAAAGGACACTTGAAATAATGCATATGAGATAGTCTAGAACTAGATATGAAAGGCAAGAGTTCCTTATAGATAAGGATGGATTCCAGTTTGTAGTTCCTCAACTGAAGCTTGAGAAATAGTTTTGAATAAAAAAATCATAGATGAGGCCCAGCAGAGTTCCAGAGCACAGAGTTTTAAGAAATGCCTGGGGGGAAAGAGTGTCCTCCAAGTTAGGACCCCTTTATTAAAAAACTGTATTTAAAAGTCGGGCTTTTTTGTTTTGGTTTGTTTGAGACAGGATTTCTCTGTAGCCCACCTGACCTGGAACTCACTATGTAAACCAGGCTTGCCTTGAACTCACAGAGATCCAGTTATCCAACTCCCTCTACCTCCCAAGAGCTGGGATTAAAGGCATGTGCCACCACACCTAGTAAGATTCAGGCTTTTTAATTCAGTACTCAGGGAACTATAATGTTGGCATAGTAAGACCAGGGGTGAATATTTTTTCTTTTTCCCCAAGGGAGAACATATACTGCATCCTCTGGAGAAAATAACTGCCCACCTCTAGGTCCAAATTAATTTTATAGCTACACTAATTAATCATATTAATTATTTTTTTCTGAATGAAGGCTCAAGATATAAGGCATTTTAGATCTATAACATTTGGCTTTCTGTTATTTTTTCCCACTTTGACACAAATTTTGTCATATGTGCCTTTGAGTTGGTGGAAGGGCACCTTATCTGCTTTCTTTATCTCTCATTTCCTCCTGAATGGTTTCACACCTTATATACTAAATTAATATCCTGGTGTAGATAGTTCATGTCTGACAAAACCTATCCTATTTCATAAAGAATACCATAGAATTCAGTACAGTCACCAAAACCCAGTACTAGTCCCATGATCGTATGCTGTCACAACGACTGAGTTGATATATGCACCTGCCCTGTTGTGTCCAGAAAGAAGTACTTTTCTTGTAGTCATCCACCATCTATGGCTCTTACAATCATTCTTATACCTCTTCTATGAAAATCCCGGAGTCTTTGGAAAAGGAGTGTGCTGTTGATGTCGTATTTAGGGATGAGCACTCTGAAGTCTTTTTAATTATGTTTCAATTGACCAATTGAAGGTCTGTGTTAATGCCATCTACTGCAAAAAGAAGTCTTTCTGATGAAAACTGAGAGATACACTAATCTATGGGTATAAACACAAGTCATTAGGAGTCAGGTTAACGCTAAGTCCATTTAAGAGAATAAAAGCAGCAGGAGCTCTTCTATGGTCTATGACCTGTCTGTCCATATGTTTTGGTGCCAGTAATGGTGCCATTTCAAGATCCATACGGTCTTGTATATAGCCTCATGATTTTCAGCAATAATAATTACTATCAATTTCTTAGTTGATGCTGAAGCTGTGTGCCTGGGAGGAGCAGGTTGAGTTCTTGGACAGTGATGCTGTGATCCTCCCTGTGACTCGCTTGGTGAAACTTCATCATTTTCATTGTGGGACACTCAGAAAGATGATAAACCATATGTTTAACATGTGAGGTTCCCACCCAGAACAGTCTCACATTATTTTTGTACAGGACACATGGATATACCTAACAACAGAGGATCCTTGAACATGAAGTTTATAATTATATTACGATTGCATGAGTGGATGGTAAATTTGGCTTAAAAATCAGCAATCTGTGTCATCATATGATTTATATACATTAAAATTGCATGAACAGAAAGTGACATTTCTATGTAGACACATAAGAACAAACACAGATAAAAATATATTTGTTAACTCAAACCAGATAGAAACCCAGCATAGAAGAGAGGAAACGGGTAAGAAGCCCTTAGTTGAGAACTATCGGCAGCTAATTACTGCTGAGTGTTGGAGAGTTGATTTTTCTTTAAGGAAGTGATGCTAGACAGGCTGAGCAATCTCCAGTGATGAACTCATACTGAGGGATATTTGGGGACACAATGTTGATTCAATAGGCCCTAACATATATGACAGAATACATGAAATCTAGTTGCAGTGGCTAAGAGGAGTACTGAATGGGGGATGGGTCTAAATCATTGTATTAAATGCACAAAAATTCAATAACATTATATACATATATATATATTTTTTTAAATCATTAAGTTGGTACATGCAGAAGGCAAGTTTATGTGTGCAATCTTTCACAAAACAGTAATATAAAACAAGAAAAATAATTTCTCCAAACTTGCAGCTTACAAAAAGCAATTATTTATATTATTATAAACAACCATAGACTTATTTCAAAATACACATGGTTTTTCCTGGAAAATTAAAATATTTTTATGAGATGTTTATAAAGTACTTATAAACCTTTATGTAATTAAAATACTTAATAACTAGAAAAATGTAACATTTCTGTCATGAGCAAAATGATTGATAAAAGACTGAATCACAGATTATTGATATAGCTATATTTTTGGCTAAAAATTAAAAGTAAAACATTTTGCCAATATAGCTCTGTGTTACAAAAAAAAATCTCATTACACATTTTTCAGAGCCCTGTATCTAATACTTTAAAAATCTTAGAAGATTTGATATTTTATTAATAAAATATAAAATTAAAGATATTGAAAGTTCTTAGGATGTTTAGCATGATGAAACAGGAATTTGTATCTATTATTTCATTTAATCATTGAAATAAATCCATAAATTAGGTATTATTACAGTCATTATTTCCTTTTCTATCAAGAAACTGAGCCAGGCACGATAGCACAACCTTTAATCCCAATACTCAGCAGGCAGAGACAAGCTGATCACTGTTTTATGGAGTCCTGCCTGGGGTTACAAGGAAACCCTGTCTCTAATAATAATAATAATAATAATAATAATAATGCATTTCTCAGTTCTCACAGTGAAGCGTCCTTATTGACAGATAATGAATTACCTAGAAAACCACAACTGGCCAAAGTGACATTTAGGGACAGAAACTTGGCTCCATTTGCCTTAATATGTATTACAGAATGCATGAAAATCACTGAGGGTGAGGGGGTTTAGGTAGGGGATGGGGTCTGAATATAATCAAGAAGCATTGTATGACATTTGCAAAAAATCAATAAAAAGCAAAAAAACTTAAAGGAAGCTGAGATGCAAATAATAGAAGAAGTTAGCAAGTTCTGTGGGTTATCAAAGGAGGCAAGTCTGAGTTTCCCATCACCATCATTTTCGTGTCAGCATTTTCAGCTACTACCTTAAATTTCATGTTGCATAAAAGATAATGTTGTTGAATTCTGTGATAACGAGGGAACAATATACACATACAATGCATCCATAAACACAGAGAACATCGTTAATATGTCAAACAAAATTGATCTTCCTATGCTAAGACCAGTGGGAAAAATAAGTCATGATCACAGAATGTCTTTTACATTCATCACAGTATTAACTTTGCCATTTTGACTTTGATAGAGACAGAATGATTGCTGAAATAATACAATGCATTTTACTTAAATAATGGTATCTGTACATGTCAGAGATGGTGGAATGGCTCCTTTGGAAATAAAATCTTGAAAATGAAATTAAGTTCCCCAGGGATGAATTGGGACATATTGTTTTCTGTTTTCTATTTTCCACATGTGAAAGAGGAAAGTAGTCTCTGTTTCCCCAGCTCAAGGTTGGCTGTCATTTCAGTCCCAAGTCTGCAAACTACTGTCTTTCAGGTCACATCTGCCTACCTGTGTGTCTGTATAAATAAAGACATATTAGACTCCACACACACACACACAGTATCTAGGTACTATTTATAGTTGATTTCCTGTCACTATATTGAATGAATTTTTTCTTTAGTCCCTGATAGTTTTGTAGTTAGAAGAGATGCCTGTTACAACAGACAGATTAAAATAGGAAACACGTGCTGAAGAGACAGCTCAATGATTCAGAGCACTTGCTGCTTTTGCAGAAGAGCCAAGTTCAGTTCCAAGCATTCTATTTGGGCAACTCACAGTTGCCGTATCTCCAACTCCAGGGGATTTGATAATCTCCTTTGGTATCCATGGTCACAAGAACACATATGTACATATACACATAAGTAAATAATAAAGTAACTCTTTAAAACATTTTAAAAGTAGAGAACAATTATGCACATGGGAGACATTGAAAGAATGACTATTTCTCTGGGAGGAAATGCAGCTTACACAGCATCTTCATAAAAAGGTAAGGAGGCTTAGATATGTAACAGGACAAAGAAAAAGATTTAATGTCTCAGGGCAGTGAAATGTAGAAGAGTAAAGCACAAGGCAGATAAATAATAGTAATGGTTATTAATGTACATTCCTCTGTTTTAGTCTGCAGTCCCAAGAGGCTTAAACCCAGATGTTGTCAGAGGCTAAGAGGATGACAGGGTATATCTTTGTAAAACTGTGCAGAATTTCTTTAGATAAATGTTGTGAAGGTAGAAGCTTTCCTGAATTTGCTTCTTGATCATCTTCAGCTTCATAATAGGGGAGGAATATGCTGGTCTTCCACAATGGCACATTTGAATGGCTTTCACAAGATATGTTTACTCTGTGCATTGTTGGAAAAAATTGCCAGTCTCTTAATCCAAGATGAATTGTTTGCAAAGGTAAGATTTCTATAAGACTGAATGTTTCCAACTATTGTTTTTCACAGATAGTTCTAATTGAATTGGGTTGAGGATAAGTACCTAATAACGATTCAGATGAGAAAGAAAGAGGGGGAGGTTCAAAACGGATATATGGGAAATGGCTCTCCAACAGCATATTGTGAATCAAAGTCATTCACTTAAATATTGCCAGCCTGGATTTTCTGAATATAACTTTCATTGTCAATAGAGCCACTGGGGATACAGTTAGTTAATGGTGTTCTTTGGGGTGTTCTACTAGATTTAGAGAGGGCTAGGAAAGCTATGACTTGTGTTCGCATAAGAGAAGACTTCACACAGACACACAGAAATAAGATGCCTGAGAAAACTGTAAGGAAGACTATGCTTCAAAGGTTTTACTATAACAGAGAGGTCAGCATGAGACCAGGATCATGGAAACAAATGGCAAAAGGAGTTTCAGGACCTGGAATGGTGCACTGAGAGAGCCTAGGTCAATTAACCATACACAAGTTCAAATATATTTTTCTCATAGTTTCTTGATAAGTGGCAGTAAACACCTTGAAACAGAATTCTCAAGTTAGTTTTATTCCTGTTGACAGGAAGAGACTTCTTTGAGCCTTCAGTGAGGGAAAGGTTCTTCTACTTATAATTGGAATAGACCTCTGTTAGAAAAGAAAGACTAACAAGAGAAAAAACAAACACATTTATTAATATTGAGTTTGGCTTATAGCCATCTGACCTACAGGAAAATCATTTCTGCAATTTTAAACCACTTGGCTTGTGGTGAGTTCTTATGGCAGTCTTAGAAAATATATGTACTAAAGCCACTAGCATCTTTTGTCCCTGTACTTAGGTGGATCCCTGTAAGTTATGAGTAAGAATTTTACACTGCAATAAGATAATATACAACAAAAGTCTAGGAATAGAAAATAATGATCTTAATATCTCAAAGGATAAATCCAGTCATTTTAATTATTTGTCATCATAATTTATCCAAACTGTTCCATGAAGAACAGATCCTAACTATACTAACACAGTTTCAAGATGGAAGCCTGTTACCTATGAAGAAAAATACCTTAAGCTGGTGTTATGTGGTTCAGTTCCTAAGAATAGCAGTGTATGTTTTACGGAGTAAACAACAGTCTCTGGAGTCTTTGTCAAATACAAAGCTCTTGTTATTTCTATATGATGATATTATACCCTATCATGCTGAGCCATCTTGTAAGAAACATTAAATACTAGTCTTTTCTTTCAAACTCTGTAAAACTTCATTTATGACTAGAGACATTATAATCTTTTAATTATGCCACATCTTGTAAGACTTTTGTTTAAGGAAAGACTCTGATGCATTCCAGAACATAGTGGCTCTGAGCAAAGGCACAGTGCTTTTGCATGTTCTTTTGCAGTGTTGATGGGGTCCTTAAATATCACATCTTACTTATAACAATCTGAACACTCTGTAGGCATTTGGAATGCCACTGACTTCCCTGAGTGGTTTACTAAATAGCTGTTCATTGCCCACCATTGTGTCTGACCTCAAATCCTTGCAAGTATCATCACTATGTTAGCAGACTACTGACTTTTACATTCCCAAAAGCTACCATCTGAAAACACGTTGTGGGGATTTCCCTGTTTCTCTATAACCTGAGTATCTGATATCCATCAACAAAGTATTTGAAGTGTCTTGATTTATTTTTTATTTTCTCTGTAACTATAAAAGCTTCATAAATTCTTACTATATTAGAAAAAATATTTAAAGTATTTGGTATAACCTGTATCTGTGTCCTCTACCTATTGACACACATATTTGGCCTCTGAATAAATTACCTTTCATTCCTTTTGAGATGGAAACTATGTTTCTGTGTTGGCATAGGTCATGGGCAAATGACTTTACAGACATGGATATGAACAGTACCAATACAGACACATTTAGAGAAACAGACAATTTTTATTTTTCATAAAACTTTAGCACAGTGGTGGATGAATTATTTAACTCTTGTTTTAGACATATAAACTACAAAAATCAAAACAGTAAAGTGGTAATTGGCATTAAAATTGGCAACTAGAATATGCAAAGTAGGTATCCAGAATCAAACTGAACTACATATATAAATATACACACAATCATATGATATGTAACAAATCAGTCAGACCTGGAGAGATGGCTTAGAGGTTAAGAGCAACGGCTGTTCTTGCAGAAGACCAGGATTCAGTTCCCACCACTCACGTGGTGGCTAACAACTCTCTATAACTCCAGTTCTAGGGGATCTGATGCCTTCTTCTGAACTCCATGAGCATTGCACAACATGGTGTGTGATACATGCATACACATAAGACAAAAATGAGAATAGTAAATAAAATATTAGAAATATTAGAAATAAATAAAATATTCTCAGGTGGAGAAAGGATGCTTTTTGAATTAATATATATTTTCTTACAATTACAATTGCATGATTTAAATTTCATAGAAAGCATGAAGATCAGAGAATATCTCAGAAGAGAGAGTGGAAAGAATGCAAACCCTGAGACTGATCATCCATGCTCATACAGGAACCCTAATTAAATGCAGGTGACCACAAACAAACCAAAAAGACATGAACCAAGGGGACTTGGTAACAAGAAGGATTTTGGAGGGCAGGTGAAGATGGGAAGAGAGCATTGCAGGATAATTGAGGAGAATTTGATTAAAGTATGTGCACGTCTGCATGCGTGTGTATAATAAAATAAATAAAAAATAATTAAACCTGGCATCATAAAAATTATGCAACCACATAGTTATCATTAAGTGTAAATGATTGCATCCAAGACTGCAAATACAGATCATTATATTATATTCTTAGCTTCTATACTGTTTTAATTTCCAATGTGAGATGATTACCCACCACTTCAAGTGCTGTGTCTAATTCTTGGAATGAAGAAATCTGTTGACCAGGGATATGTTTAATTTCTGAGATTAAAGACATCTCAAATTCTACTTGGAAAATGATCTTATTTTACAGATTTAATGCAAAGTTAAGCATTGAGATAACTATAACATAAAATCATAATATCAGAGGAAAGCATATAACATCTTGTTCTCATAGCAGTGGGTGAAGTTTATTTTAGGTTGATCATAAAAAGCAATAATCAGAAGGGAAACAAACAGATATACATTACTGAATCCAAACTACAACTGCTTGTTAAAAGACCCAACAAACAGAGAACAAACAAGATGCAAAATAGAATAAAACATTCAAAAACACATATTTGACAAAGGAATAGCATTTAATACACACACACACACACACACACACACACACACACACACCCCACATATATAAAGATTAGTGATAAAAAGACAAAATGCTCAATTAAGGAAGGCAAAGGATTTAAACACAGAAGGAGATATAGAAAATGCCAGAAGCACATGAAAAAGTTTTCAGTGTCTTTTAGTCATCATCAAATATAAATTATAGCCATACAATGCCAAGCTTTACATGCCATAATAAAAGTTGAAATGATAGATAGTGCCTTATGTTAGTGAGATTATGGTCTGTTTTTTCTGTCCCTAGAACAATGCAAAGAATTCAGTAGGAATATAAAGCATGGCAGTTACTTTGGTAAAATGTGATCTGTCATTTTTCATATACTCACTATTTACATTGCAGAAATTTTACTTTTTGATGCTTTATGTAACATAAATGAAACAGATCATAAAATGACTCTGCACAAAATATTCAGATCAACTTTACTCAAAGGAGTGAAAATGTGAAAATAAATCAAATGTCAAGAACAATGAATAATCAAGATAGATTAATGTATGGATGAAGGGATGTGTAAATAAATAGATATGTAATGAAGAACTGATATTCCAATATTATAGTTAGAAACTTGAAAATAGTTACATAAGCTCACACTGTAAAATAAGTGTACCTTTTGCTTTCAGTGATGCTTTGCACTGTTATGTAATATTTATAGTGAAATACTAGAGAGAGAAATGTTCAACATGCTTTGCAGTCATCCATTTTAGGTGCCCAATCCTTCATGATACAATGGAAACATGTATGCAGTAAGTGGGTGAGAACGAAAGAAGATCTCATACTAAAACAGCACTGTGTACTTCATAAATTACTGATCATGAAATCATATATCATAAAAACTGCTCATAGGGGGATGGCATACATTAAAGTCAATAAGCACAGCAGCCACTAAAGCAAGCAGGACTGATAGGGTCAAGACATCATTTGGGGATGTACTAGATTAAGTAATAACTAAGTATGGTGTAAAAAGACGACGTGGGACACGGTGCCAGAGTTGATGGTCAGAGTAGTCCAAGAGACTCCCAAAATAACACAGGCTATTTTCAAAGTCCTTGGTTACCTCAAAGAACTTTCTACTGTTGAAGACAGGACGTCCTTCAGATACAGGACTTGGAGCAATGGAGCTGGAAGTGACTTTGAGGCCTTCTCTCTGAAGTCTAGCTCTCACAATTCTAGAGAATACTATGAAAGATACTAAGGGAAAACATTCAATCAATGGTCTAGCTCAGCTCTAAAGCCTGAAATCACAACTGGCACAGAAGACTCTACTGATGCAGCGGTTCCACTGTTATTTAGGGGTAACCAATAGATATCTAATTGGACTTGGACCCTTGTAAATGAGAGGGAACTCATGGGTGGCACTTTAGATATAGCCAAACACACATGGCTAGAGAGGATATAAATCCAAGAGAAAACCCTATCTCTGGCATATCTTTATACATAAGAAATTTCTTGCCATATGCTAAATATGGATTCTTGTATTTACAGAGAAATGTATCATACACCACTAATCAAAGAAATTTGTTTTTGAAGCAGATGGAGGCTGTTATATAATTTCACAACTGACCACACACACAGAATATATGTCTGCGAGATGCCCAGACCTAGAGAACACATGTGCAGTGGAACCCCTACTGCTAAGGCTCATGGAACATAATGAAACTGAGAGAATACTAATACATTCCTCCACTCACACCAGCGAAGCTTCCTTATATAACACTCGTGATGAACACAGAAGGTCAGAACTGGCTTAGGTTTAAAGAGTAAAAGCCTTCAGAGTGTGAGTCCCTAGATAGGACTCCTAGATTAAACCTCACCTACCCACAGATCAGAGAGCACTGCAGAACAAGTAGGGGAGAGTGCAAGAGCCAGGGTTGGTGCATGAAAATAAGGAAACAGGTTTTCAAGCCACTGGAAACTTGTTCACGTGAACTTGCAGCAACGCTGACCGCATGCACAAGACCCAGGCCAACTTAATCAGACAAAAATCCAGCATGGATTCAGGGAAGTGTGCAACAGGCTCCAACCCTAGCACAAGGAACTGTTGGCAAATGATTACTGTGGGGTGAGGGAAAGTAGATTTTCCTTAAGGGAATGAGTCTACATAGACTGACTAAACTCCAGTGGATGAATTTGCACCATAGCACCTGGAGAAACAGGGCAGGACTTACCATACGTGACAGAGTACCTGACACAGTACTCTGGTGAAGACGCTATAGGGGCTGCAGAGGGATCTAAATTTGATTAAAATGTATATTAAATACACAAAACACAATAACATATTAAAATGGAAAAAACCACAAGACAGTCATGCATTATTTTCATAAATACTAAAGTATTTACATTGATTTACAGTATGAAAATAGAATAGTTGTCTAATTCCTTCTTTTGAATTCTCGGAAGGTACTTGAAGTGGCAAGCTTTTTATTTGGGTGCTAGCTGTTCATATTGATTTTTTCTGAGACTGGTTAAATCAGAACTTTAGAGATTTGATGTTAATTTTTTCTTAAAAACATCTTTTTTTCAAAATCTATAGGTAGTGTCCAAATTTCACATACACACATAACTATAAATACACATACACATATATATTACATATGCATTGCATATACACATATAATAACCTTTTTCAAACCTTCAGAATAACTACAAAAACCTGGCTTCTCTTCTTTATCTCTTTCACGTCATTACTTCCCATTTTTATTCTTACTCATTTAATCAAAGAAATCATCTTGTTTCTTGAAACAAAAGCCTGTTCACTGATACCTGTCGATCTTTTCACTTGTTCTTTCCTTTACCCAGAATACTTTCCCCCGAGCAATACCAATGACAATTTTCTATTGCCTTTTGCAGGTCACTGATCTTATGGAACCTTTTCTATTAAGCTTTGCCCAGATACTGTACCTGAGATCTGTTGTTCTCACTCCTCCTCATCCATCCCAAACACAATGTTCTCTTTAACAGCTGCTGCAATCTAATATTATATACTATTATGAGTTGCTGATGTGCATCCAAGTCATTTTCATTTTTCATTAAATTGTAAGCATCAATGTGGTGTATCTAACCCCATTCTATTCACTACCTATCCTTTTTTTCAGAGGATTTTATGGGCATATTTTATTTATTTATTTAATTTTTAACAGTTTCATGCATGAGCATTGCATTTACATCATTTCTGTTCTCTACCCTCCAACTCCCTATGCATCTCCACTCCCTTTCAATTTCCTGACTTCTTTAATTATTAGTGTTATTTATATATACTTATATGCACATACCCAAATAATATACTGAGTCCATTTAGTGAGTATAGTAATATACATATGTTTAGGGCTGAGGGCTCGGCCTTGGATAACCCATCAAGTAGCTCTACCCCAGAGACAATGGACAATGGACTCACCCTCTCTTCTTGTATTGCCTCATCAACACTGGCATCCTAACTTGCATTGTCATTATGCATGTCATGGAGCTTCCATGGGTGGAGCCTCCCCGTCATGTCTGGACAATATTACTTAAAAGTAGGCATCAGTGTTCCTCTGACTCTTTTACTCTTTCTGCTCCTCTTCCAAGATGTTTCTTGAGCCTTAGGTGTAGGAGTTGCAGTTTTAGATGTATGGGTACCCCATAGTCAGTGATCCTCTGCCTTTGACCAGTTATGATCTACTGCTGAAAAGAAAGCTTCTTTGATGAAAGGTAACAACTACATTTTTCTGTGGGTTTAAAATTAGTTCCTAAAATACAGTTAGAAATTTTATTGGTTTAGGGAAATGGCAGTAGATTCCCCTCTAGGGTCTATGACCTCTTCAGCTACAAGTATTTGTATAGGTTCACAGTGCAGTCATAAATTGTTTCTTATTGAGTGGCCTTTATTTCCAATTAGAGAGTTGTTGATAAAAGTACCACTGTTGCCCCATTAGGGCTATCTTGCTGTGCCATTCATTGTTGTGGTTCATAAATTTTACTGCTGGGTATGACTATTGGTTGCTTGTTTCCCTTGGCAGCTTGCATAGCACCTTCCCAAACTATGAGAGCTGGTCCTCAGGAAGGAGGCTGCAACGGTGAGCTCTAAATCAGTTCCTCCAGGTGCTGTGTCCAAAGCATGTGGTGTCTTCAAAATGGGGTCTTAACTTCATGTTTTTGGACACAACTAAGAGCAACGGTAGTAGATCTATTGTTTGGGGGAATTTCTTGGATTACTGTGACCAAGAACTCAAAGAGTGGTTTCCCATACCCGGTAGTAAGGATTTTGTTAGATAAGTGTATGTTTCCTGTAGACATTAATTACCACCTAGTGAGGTATAACTCCATTTGAAGAATAAGAATTTATTATTATTATTATTATTAAATAAGTTTCCCTATGGAATTTTCTTCTATGATTTTGTTGAAAGTATTTCATTATTTTTTTCTTGGATTTCTCCTTCTTCTATACTTATAATTTGAAGATTTGATCTTTGTATAGTGTCCCAGAGATCTTGCATGTTCCAGTTCTGAGTTATTTTAGATTTAACTTTTTCTTCGACTGAATGATTTTTTCTTCTACCTTGTCATCCAGATCTCATGTTTTTCTTTTACCAGATTCAGTCTATTTGTCAGGCTTTCCCCTGAGTTTTTTTGCTTGGCTTTCTAAGTTTTTGCATTTTAAAGTATATTTGGCTTTTTTTCATAAATTCTTTCTTTGTTCTAAGTTCATTTTTGAATTTTTTCTTTATTTCGTTCAACTATTTATACAGTCTCATTTAGTCTTTGATTCATATTCTCATTTAATTCCTTGAGCATATTTATAATTGTTAGTTTGAACTAATAATCACATTCATCAGCTAGGTTGCCTGTTTTTAGGAAGCATTGTGGTGGGGGTGGTAACTTCTGGAAGAGACATATTGTTTTGGTTATTCATGTCATTTGTGTTTTTATGTCGTTGGTTTTACTTCTTGGTATGCATAGCTGATCTCGTCTTTGCTGAGTATTTCTGTCTGTTTGCTTTTACCTCAACTTGTTGGGTTGTGACCCAAATTAGTGGTGCTAGGTATTTAGTCTTGGGGACCACTTTGTGTTGATATGCACATCGTCTCAGTTCAGTTACAGGTAGGTGACATTTCTGAGCTTTTTGTTGCAGGAAGGCCAATGTGGTCCTAGAAGGGTAGAATGTGGCTGTTATATTGATGGTTAGCTAGATAGGTCAGTGTAGATTTTTGTTGGAGGGACAGAGGTGATTCCAAGAAAACTTGCTAATGTATCTTTCGATTGAGTCTGTTTAATATGATGTATAGATTGTACAACCAAAGCTATTCCTGGGAGTGTGTAGTTGTTAGCAAGAGCAGGAGAGGTTCTGGAGCGCTGATTAAGATGAATTGGTGAAAAGGTGACATGACCTGAGCTAGGGCTGGGAGTGTGAGATTGTAGAGAATCCTGAGATTTGGAAACTATCTAGTCCAGTGGGTGTGTGGGATGCTTGACCTGGGCTTGGTTGGAAGCCTGGGAAGGCATACAGGGAACCCTGGGGTTGGGGAACTTAGCAGTCTATCCTTTTAAATGTGTTATTATTCATAGTGAATTTTTGTGCATTTCATGCAATGCATCTTAATAATATTTAGATCCACGATCCACTCCCCAATCTGAACCTACCACACACTACCTCAGCAAATTTTGTGCATTCTGTCATATATGTTAAGACCTTCCAAGTCAATTTTGTCTCCCCAGATTTCTTTTTAAGTGAGTTCATCCACTCAAGCCTGGTCAGTCTATCCAGCATCACTCCCTTAACAAAGATCACCTCTTCCTCACCCTGTAGTAATCAGCTGCAATAGTTCCTAAGCTACGACTGAGATCTCCTGCCCATTTCCCTAACTCTGTGCTGAGTTTTTGTCTGGTTTGAGTTGTATGAGTCTTGTGCATGCTGCCATCATTGTTATAAGTTCATATGAGGAAGTTCCCAGCCACCTGGAAAACTGTCTCCTTGTGGTCATCCACCACTCTCTGGTTCTTACCGTCTTTCTGGCCCATCTTCCACAATGATCCCTGAGCCCTGGATGCATCTTATTTAGTGACTTGCATTCTGCTGTCTCCTTTCTCTACATTTTGGTCAGTTATAGCTTTCTGTATTAATCACCCTCTATCACATGAGGAAGCTTAGCTGGTCAGAGTTGAGAGATGCATTAATATTCTCTTTGTCCCCTGCTTTGCTATGTTTCATGAGCCTTGGGTACAGAAGTTCTGTGGACAATGCATCTCTTAAGGCTTGGCATCTTACAGACCCTTATTGTCTCTCTGTGACTAGTTGTGGAACTCTGTTTTATTTACTTTTAAACTGATTCTTTAAGCATTTCATACAATGTATTTTGATCATAAGAAGCCCTCTCCTCCATTCCTCCCAAATCTGACCCCGCCTTACTGGCCCACCTTTGTGTCCTTGTATTTTTATATAATCTATCAAGTCCAATTTGTTCAGTCCATCTACTCTTGGCTATGGGTTCATGCACTGTAGCATGATCTTTAAAATTTTTGAGGGTTGGATATGTAAAATTAAATATATGATTAAGTTTTCATATTTTCATGAGAACTATTCATAATACATGCTTTTAGCTCTCTATTCTAACTACTCATATAAAAATATAAAATCAAATTAGATAACTTAGCACACCTTATGTATATACATACAATTTTATTTTCTATGTAATTTTATATTAGTTCATATTTTCTTAAAATTAAAACATAAAATTACTACTCAGATTTATTTTTTCCTTAGATAATTCATGCGATGTTGATTTTATTTTTCTTCCAAAATATAGGGTGCGGACACGAGTTTGGATTACTAGAACTCACATAAGACAGATGTGGTAGCACACATCTGTAATGCCAGTGCATCAGAAGTGGGAAGGGATGTGGAGGCAGAAGCTCTTGGTATAGCCAGCCTGGTATACACAGCGGTGAAATAAGATCCTTCTTTAAATATGGTGTTAAATTAGGGCCAAAGCCACGTTTGTTCTTTGGCCCCACATGCACACTGTATCATGTGTATACACACACTGACCCACTGCGCACGCATGCACACACACACACACACACACACACGCACACACACACATAGACACAAATTTCATATACATTGTATACATACATAAATATGATACAATAATACTTATAGGAGGCCTTATTTTTAATAGGAAATGTTATGGAACAGTTAAGCAATGAATCCACAGAGGGATAAGCTTTCCTTTTGATATTTTATACTTATATAATAAAACTAAGAACATATTTTAACCACCAGTGGCTAATGCCTTTTAACAGTTAAAAAGTAAAATCAACTAATTTCTGAAATGGCCTTAATTACAATTGAAATTAATGCTGGAACCAATTAATTGCTTGTTCTGAAATAAATGCTATAGCCTAGTCAGGCATATGTGTTAGATTAGCTCTATTAGAGAAGTGCTCACTGAAATGGTGCACAGGGCTCTGCTTTGCTAGCTGCAGGCTTTCTCTAGCTAATAGTAATAATTTTGTTTTCCCCAGCAGCTTTAATGAGAACACTGTAGTATTTACATTAACATGCATTCAGTGTGGAATATTCCTTGTTCTAAACCTAAAGTTTGAGTATGAAATTGAAGCAGTTATATTTTCTGTTTCTACAAATAGTTTCTGTTCTGAAATGTTCTGCTGCCAGTACCAAAAGCTTTCTTTGTGTTTTATAATTTAGAATAATTAATACCTGCTTGTCATCTCCTGAGTTTTTTATAGCCACTTAGTCATATTACCTACCCATTACATCAGACTCACATTATCTTAACATGTATGGCAATTACTTTCAAAACAAATAAAACACAGAGAAAGGCAGGAAACCAAGTCATTGATCATTAAATGCACTGGAAAAAATGTGTTCTGAGAAATATCAACAGCAGCCATTATTCAGACAACTTATTCCCTGCTTTTCAGTATGACCAGCTTTTGCAACAGAAAATATACAGATTCACATAAAACACACATGAAAAATCTGCACATACTCAAATATCACACATTACACATGAACAAGGAATCAGAATCCAAAAGAGAAGTAATTTAGTGATGTTTGATGCTCATATATCTAACAAATAGGGGGACCTCCTATGCTCCAGGTATTATGATGTTGCTAAGAATATGAATTTAAAATAGTCTTTTATCATAGAACTTATTCCCCACTTGGACAACTAGGCGAAACAAAATTACAAAGGTTCAAAATTGTGAGATGTCAAGCTATTGTGCAGTCTTTGTATAAAACCCACAATGGAGATACATAGTGATACAGAAGATGAAGGAAACTGTGAAGAAGTGATAAGTAAGATGAAACTGGAAAGTGAAAAGAAATTACAACCAAAACCAAGAAAGAAATCTTACATGCAAAACAGGCAGGATGCCCCAAGGCCCTCCGTCTCACAACTGGAACACTGAAAATAGGAAATGTAAAATAAAGGTTGCTAGAGCTTGATGTCCTCTGGAGTGGTTGTGTGTGTGTGTGTGTGTGTGTGTGTGTACAAGAGAAAAGTTGTACACATGTGTGTTTGTTTACTAGGGCTGACTGTGACAAGTACTGTGAATCATGAGGCTTAAAGTACAGAAACTTTATCTAACTAGGAAGGCAGGACAATCAAAAAGAAGGTGCTGCCACCCCAAGTTTCATTTTGAGATTTATTCCTTGGTTAGAGATGGCCATCTTCTCAATATTCTTTCATGTTGTTTCTCTTTATTGAATGTCTGTCTAATTGCCTCATTTTATGTGATCAACCAACATTACAAAACTAGACCATTCTTAGGATCTCCTTTACTGTGTACCTTTCTAAAGGGCATGTCATCAAGCACAGATTTTTTTTTACTCTATTATTTTTAGGGTGCCACATTTATCACATTTATCTCAATGTGTCTTATATATAAGTGCATGTATTCATGTGGGTTCTGTTTGTATGTATGTGAAAATGAATAAGTGTACTTGTGTGTACGTATGCTTATGTATCAGAGAGAGGGAGAGAGATACAGAGACAGGGAGACAGAGCATATATTTGTAGACATTAATATTCATGTTATGTATAAGCCTATGTTTGCATAAATTATCATGAAATAGATAAATGTTGAAAATATTATCTAAGTCAGAATTTTATATTGTGAAAGTATTCTCAATAAATCATACATGACAGTTTGTTTTTTAATTTTTTATCTTCACTTTTTGTTCATTTTGTGATAGAGTCTCCTTGTTAGACCCGGCTGATTGGGATTTACTATGTAGACCAGTTGGCCTTGATTTCACAGAGATCCCCCTGCCTCTGCCTCCTGAGTCCTAAGATTAAACGCATGTACCACCAAACTACATGATAGTCAGCGAAGCGCCAAGACTTTGTAATATATTAGAGTACTAAACATTTGCTATGTTGATGTGACAGAGGGATATGAGTTAATTTGGGAACACCCTGAGAAATCCACAGATGGAGTCTGAACATTAATGCAAGTGTATATTTTGGAGGTTGTATGGCAAGGAGTGAAGTGCCAGACAGCAGGGACTTACCTTCAAATTGTTGGTCAGAGTAGTCCAAGAGACTCCCCAAATTATACAGGCTATTGCGAGCCCTTGGTTATCTCCCAGGACTTGAAGGTAAGACTGTATTTTTGATGATAGGACATATTTTGGATGGATGCTGTAAAGACTGGCAAAGTAAATTCCTTGTACTGGTCAATAGTGGTACTGTTATCTGGAGGAAAATCAATGACTGTCTAATTGGACTAAATGCCCTCTCAATGTTAATGAACTCATGGTTGGTACTGTAACCATAGCTAAATATACATGACTGGAGAGGTCATTGATTTTAGAGAACACCATATTTGTGTCTTATCTCTAGACAAATGAAATTTCATGGTACATTCATATTTCCAGAAAAATATACAGTGCACTACTCATCAAAGAAACTTCCTTTTGTAATAAGTGGAGGCTATTGCAGAGTTCCACAACTGGTCACACATAGAGAATATATATCTGAGAGATGCCCACTCCTAGGTGACATATCTATAGTAGAACCTCTACACCTAAGACTAACAAAACATAGTGGAACAGGTGGTAGAGAGAATACTAGTGTATCCCTCCACTCTCACCAGCGAAAGCTTCCTTATACAATGGCGTATGATGCACACAGAAAGCCACAAATGGCTAAGTTTTAGACTTCAGAATGTGTGTCCTTAGATAGAACTTCTATATTAGACCTCACCTACCCACAGCTCAGGGACCGTTTTGAAAGGGGGGATGGAAGGATTGTAAGAGCCAGGGTTGGTCCATGAATATATGAAAACAGGGGTTTTCAGGCCACTGGAAACTTGCCGATGTGAATTTGTGGCGATAGTGGCATTGAGCACAAGACCCATGTCAATTCAATCACACAAGGGCCCGGAGTGGTGGGAGGGAAACTGGTGGCAGGCCAGTCCTAGGCTGAGAACGCTGGAAACTGATTCTGACTGGGCAAGAGAGTGGACCTTCCTTAAGACGTCAAAATAGAATGAATAGACTCCAGAGAATGAATGTGCACATCTGAGTAAAATCCTTGAATGAATGAGGTTTAGCATGTATGGCAGAGTACATGAGGCCCAGTGGGAGGTGGGTGTGGGAGCACATGGACACGGTGGTGCAGATCTAAATTTGATGAACTGTTGTATGAAATGTACAAAATCTCAATAAAAGTATCTTTAAAAAAATATATGTTTTATGAGAGTTGCTTTGAAATATCTGTTGTCAGCTTCAGATCATAAACTTTAAGTGAAACCAGTCAGGACATTTGTGGTCTTTACTACAGCAAGTTTTAAGAAAGGAGTCTAAGGGTGTCAGAGTTCATCAAAACTGAAGTTTTGTGAGAAGAATAAAGTAAAAGAAAGTAGAAATAAGGTCATGAGGGTATTTATAAAGAAGTAATAATAAAAATGGGTTATGGGATTTCTACCAGAAGAGAAGAAAATTGAAGCCATGATGAATTGGGAATTAACTTTCCAATCTCACCACATCTACTGTAGTTTGATGTCAAGATTGTCTGAAATTATATTTGTTGAAGGATTGGTTATATACCTCCAGATTCCTTTTCCAGACTTTCTCAAGATTTAGTTGTCTTTGTTTCAGTGACATACCCAAATTTCACTTCATAGTTTATTCTGAGTATACTGTGTTCTATGGCCATTCTTTTCCCTTTGTTTTCAAATAAGACCTCATATGGGCATATACTAACACACATGCACACACACACACACACACACACAATGACTTAAGGAAAACTTCTAGTCATGTAAGTGGAGTTTTAGGAAAAGCTCCAGGTCAGGGTCTCGCAAATAACTAAGAGGGCCACTGTGCTAGTCACTTCTCTCATCACTGACACAATGTACAATATAAAAGCAGTCTAAGTAAGGAAGGGTTTATTTTAGATTTATTTCAATGGAATTTGATCCATTGTGACAGATTAAGTATGGTAGCAGTTCTAAGAAGTGGCTGGTTGCATTATGTCTACAATCAGGAAGCAATGAGTGATAAATGTTTATAGTCAGTTCGTTTATTCTTTTTATGCAAGCTAAGAAAGAAGTCAGTCCATGGAATGGCGCATCATGCAGGAAGGGCAGATCTTCCCACTATAATTAATACGATCTACAAAGTCACTCATGGACATCCCCTGACATTTATTTCCATGGTGATTCTATGTCCTGTACAGCTGACAGTATTAACCAGCATAGTCACTCATCTGGATATAGCAATTAAAGAAATGTGTTTTGCTGAAAAGGAGAGAAAAGGAGTCTGATTAGTTTGTGCATTACTTAGAGAAAGAAAAGCAACATGGTAAACCTAATTCATCTTCAGGTTACTGATTCAAGCTGTAGATTTAAATACAGGAAGAAATGGGGGATACTAGGTATGTGAAATCAAACCATCTTGGTCAAGGTTGGTACTGGTAGGTCATTGCTCAGTTTTGGTTCTAGAATTTGGTCTGGAGAAGTCCTTTTGTTTGAAGGTACAAGTTGATTTCCAGAAACTGATTATTCCTTACCTAAGGAATAGCCTCTCCATTATGGATAATTTCCATCATCTGGTCATCTAGGGGGGGTGCCATTCTGTGCTGTAAGGCTTTGCTGTTTCTGGAATCTAAGGTGACTTCAGGTTTTGGAAGGCTTTTGGAAATCTGGACATTATAAAAGAAATCTGAGTAAGATGCCTCATTTGCTCCTAACTTGGTGCCTTTATCTGTGAATAGGTAAGAGGTTTCTTCAGTTTCAACAGTTCTACATAGATAATCCCTGTGTGAATATATTCTCTGCAGACATAGTTAAGTGGATGAACCATAAAAAAGGAGACAGGTGCAAAATGAAAGCAGAGATTCCAGCTATGTTCTGCATTTGCTGCTGCATACACCTAAGTGAGGTGTCAATGCATTTTAACAAAGGCAGTTTCTCAGTGCCTGTGATAATTGTACATGATGTAACAAAAAGACAAGATAAAGAAGAATATAAACAGGGACAAGGCAAAGTGAGAGATATTAAAATAGTATGCCCTTTCTTTCTTTCTTTTTTTGTCTTTGGAGGCAAGGTCCAAATCACTGCAAATTGTTATGTAGACCAGGCTTTCATAGATCTCACAGAGCTATGTCTTGTTTTGCTTTCTGAGTGCTGGCATTAAAGGAATACACTACCACACCAGGCTAAATAGTATATTCCTGGTAGGTTCATTAATTTTATGCTCATATTGTTATTCAAAACAGTCCTATAGGTTAATCAGGCTTTAGTGGTGAACTCACAACAAAGGACATTTGGTGATACAAATTTGACTCGATAGACCTTAATATATATGAGAGAGTACATGAAATCTGGTGGAGGGACTGTAAGAGGGATACTGACAGGGGGGAGTCTAAATATGATCAAAATATACTACATGACATTTGCAAAAAATTCAATAAAAATGTCAAAAAATCCGACTCTATAAATTGAGTAGTGCTATTTTTAATTATTATTTTCAGAATTAATGATTTTAATGAACTTGTCAAAGGTAACTTGCCCACCAAATAACAGCTGGAATTTGTAGCTTTTAATCAACCTGGTCTACTCTTTCCTGGCAACACACATACATACACATCTACCTTAATTGGTATAAAAAACCCCTCTCTATTTTCCTGTGGTGCTACCCCACAGTCTCTCATATTCTGTTCTGTACACATAAATTTAATATATTTTTCTCCCAGAAGTAAATCATTGTTTTAAGGAAACCTTCATAAAATGTTAATATTTTCCAGTCCTGCACCTTTTCACCTCTAGAATCTGATAAGTTTTTTGTTGTTCATATATCAGCCTTGAACAATTTTACTTTGAGTATCTATGATTGAGAAACATCATTAATCAAGGATTTCTTTATGATGATTGATGATATGCTACCAAATTGGAATTATACATAATTTATGATATAGATAATAATTTTTGCATTAAAAATGTTCAGTGGAACTTGTACGATAGTTTAATTCTCTCTGCGAACAGGCTTTTGTGGTTCCTCATCTTGATCCATTTCTTAATCTAGAGCTCTAATATTTCTTATTTTTTGGTGTGTCATACATTTAGTTTTCCCCACAGTCGTTTTATTAACTTACAGGTTTCAGCACATTCTTGGAATTTTTTCTGCTTGTTTTTGCTCAGGGGAAGTAAGTCAAGGACATTTCTGTTGAAAATGCAAACAAAATCCAGCATTTTAAATAATGAGAGTTGAAGGTTGCTTTGGCTTTGCGCTGCATACAAAAGACCTGTTTATTTGTCAGATATTGAATTGGTTTTCTATGGCTTTGCCTTGTTTTGTTTTTAGTTTATTTTTCTATCTTTCCCAAACTGTTTGCATAGTTTTCATTAAAAAAAAAAAAGCTTAAGTGGAAACATTTGCAAATTAAACTGAATAAGAAAGGCATAATACTTGCTTAAATACCACAACTCCCCATCCCATTTCTCCTTTCCCTGTCTTTCCCTTATGATATACACTGATAGCTTCATAGCTACTAGTGTATTCTTTCAGTGCCACTTAAGCAATTGTGGGTGTTAAGTAAAGCAGTCCAAAATCCTTCAGGTAGGCAGGCAGTAAGTGAGAGAAATATACAAGAAGGTTGGAACCCAGTGGGTGTGATCCAAATGCTAAACCTAGTGACCATTTGTGCTTTCTACTCACAGAAAAGTACTTACTTAAAAATTAGGCCTGCTTTCTGTCCAACAGAATAATACATTTTCGATTAGCTCAGAGTCATTGATGAGGAACTATGATCATCCTTCCAAAACTGCTGCAAAGCCTAGATTACTGTTTCTTGAGTGACTGAGAAAAGAGCTGAGTGCCACAAAATGACCACTGCTCACGTTTGTCATTCATTCTTCTGTAAAAATGTGTCATTGTACAGCCTACTGAGAATCATATTAGTAAAGGACAGTCTGGGGATTACAGTTCGACCAAGTTAAGCTAATATATCAAAAATCTATTACCAGTTAACACCCCCAAATTCAGTCCTGTTCTTTAAACTTTTTTTATTGATTGGTTTATTATTTATTTTAATGAACATTTTTACTGAGCTTTTGTGCATCTTATACAATAAATCTTAATGATATTTAGACCCCTTCCTCCATCTGTACCCTCTACAGCCCCACAATCACCAGATGTCATGCAATCTATCATATAAATTAAGGCCTATCTGGTCAAGTTTTATATCCAGATGTCCTTTGATGCAAGTTCATCCATGGGAGTCTCGTCAGCCTAACCAGAGTCATTCCCTTAAAGAAGATGAACTCTCCTTCATCCCCACGCACGCAGTAATTAGTTGCCAATAGTTCCTTTGCTAAGGTTGGCACCTGCTGCCATGTCAATACTATCTTTTTGTTTGATAGAGTCAGCATGGGTCTTGTGCATGCTATCACCATTACTGCAAGTTTATATGAGGACGTTCCCAAAGGACCGAAAGCTTCTGATTCCACATGATATGCACCAGCTCTGTATCTAAGAAACTTTCTGCAGTCTACAGTCTACAGTCTCTTATTCTCTATACTTTGGTCATCTTGTGGCCTTCTGTGTGCATTACACTCTGTTGCACGAGGAAGCTTCTCTGGTGAGTTGAGCGATTATAGAGTTATCTCTGTCCCCCCTTTCAATAGGTTCCATGAGCCTTAGGTGTAGAGGCTCCATTGTAGATGTGTCACTTAGGGCTGGGAATCTCTCAGAAACATATTCTCTGTGTGACTAGTTGTGGAACTCTGTAATACTTTCTATCTGTTGCAAAAAGGAGCTTCTGAATCTATAATTAGTCAACAATGAGAAATTTCATTTTAGATATGTGACAGAGATAGGGTTTTCTCTAGGATCTATGACTTCTCCAGTCGTATGTATTTGGCTGTGCTTAAAGTGCCACCTTTGAGTTCCCTCCCACTGAGAGGGCTTTAAGTCCAATTAGATAGCTGTTGTTTACTCCCAAAATAAAAGTGCACCTTCCTCACCACTATAGGTTGCTGAGCCCACCATTGGTGTGATGATTAGGCTTTGAAGCTGGGGTTGGACCACTGATTGTTTTTTTCCCTTAGCAGTTTGCATAGTATCCTTCGAAACTATGAGAGCTAGTCTTCAGTGAGGAGGCTTACAGGTCAGTTCCAGATCTATTGCTCCAAATCCTTTGTTTCAAGTATGTCCGGTCCTTAGCAACAGAGCCTTATGTTCAAGTTTTCGGAGGTAATCAAGGGCTGTGGCAATAGCCTCTGTTATTTTGAGAGTCTTTTGGACTACCCTAACCAACAACTCAAAGGGAGATTTCTTTTCTCTGTTTCTTGTTATATAGCCTCTTAGCTTCTAGCTAGACACAAACATACTTGTTTAGATAATGTATGTGTACTTTTCAGGTTTTTGAGTTAATACATTTTCCTCTGGCTTTTCAAACTACTTAAGTTTTGTTTATGTCTCTTCTCTCTCTCCATGTCTAAGCTCCCTCCTCAATCTCCAGTTAACATACCCTGATTTTTGAAATTCTGTTCTTTATTTTCAGTATAAATCATTGTAGTTTACATTATGATTCTATACTTTGCGTTATTACATACTGAGAAGAGATTTATATTGTGGCGTTTTTTGTAGATTTTTTATTGGATTTTTGAATATTTCATACAGAACATCTTAATCATGTTTATAACCCTTCCCCACTGGCACCCTTCCGGAGTTCCCCCACCTTCCTCCTCCCCCTGGATTTCATGCTTTCTGTCATTTGTGTTAAGGCCTATCCTGTCAAGTTAGTTTTCCAAGACATCCCTTAGTACACGATCATCACTGAGGTCTACTCAGTCCTTCCCTTTAAAAGATCTTTCTTAAAAAAATAGAATGCAGGAGATTTGGAATTTTACATAGGTTCAAAGATCCAGTAGCTTTTATTATTATTTATTTAGGAGATTTAAAAATAGGCATCGCCAAACACTGGCTTTTTAAATTTGTTTAAGGTCACTTTCTTGTTTATTCTCATAAACTAAAGAATGGAAAGAAGACTATGAGGTCTTGATCGTTGAAGTCCATTGCCCAGGATTGCTGGCTCTTACTAGAGTACCTAGATTCAGAAGACTTATTGTTTACTTATTATTTGGTAACATAAGGGCTGGGCAAGGGCTTGGCCATACTTCACTGTAGCTTGTCTATTTCCCCTTTAAGGAGTCAATAAACTGAAGCTTAGCTTTTTAAAAACAAATTTCTTAAGTTTTTGTACAGTACGTATTATGTCTGTTGAACACATTACTCTTTATTCCCTTGTCCTCATTTTTGTTGTCGCTGTCTCTCCCGTTAGACTCTGCTCCGTCTAGACACTGATTGAGAGTCCCCTACCTGCAAGTTAGAGCTTCCATTTTGGTGCTTTCTCGTGTTTTGGTAGCCGTGTTTATGCATAGTTTCAGTGGCAGAGACTCTGAGGTGGACTGGCATTCACTTGAGTCACTGGACGTTCTTGGCCAACCTGCTACATTTTCTCACCACTATGGGGAAGACTGATCCACACTCTTACACCCTGGCACTTTTGCTCTCTCAGGCAGGATTCGGGTGGATTTTTACTGGCTGTACATTCCAGGGCACAGCCTAAGGTTCTGACATCATACATCTGCGCCCTCTGTACAACTTCCTTGGCTTCAGCCATCTGTGCACAATACATGTAGCCCCTGTTTTTTGTTTTGTTTTGTTTTGGTTTTCTTTTGTTGTTGTTGTTTGTATCCAGGAGAGAATATGCCCCTGTCATGAAGCAGTGATCCCAGCTTAGAGTGAGTAACTAGGGTACCTGTGCACCAGCTGTTAGTCACTCCTGGCTGATTCTCTACAGAGAAGATCTCAGCTAGACTTTTTTTCTTCAAATTTTTCTCTCATGAGAATAGAGTATGTTCGTTTATCTTAATGTTTTTCAGGTTGTATTATAGAAGCATATTACATGCTTTTTATCAAAAATTTCTTCCCATAAAGGTAGACTAGACAAATACTTCATGGGGAAAATTTCAGCCATAAGGGCCTGCACAACATCATCTATCCAGCTAGCCATAATTCAAGAAGTAGCGTTTGTATTATTTTAAAACAATAAGATCACGTTCTTTAAAAAAAATTATTATTATTATTATTATTATTATTTGTGTGTGTGTGTATGTGCATGTGTGGCTAGAACGGGCTTATCTTATGAGAGCTGGAGTTACAGGTGGTCGTAAGCTGTCCAGTGTGGGTGTTGAGAACGAAACTTGGGTCTTTTAAAGAGCCATAACTGCTAAGCCATCTCCCTCGCCTCATTGTTAGTTCTTATAGCCTCAATTTTGTAACAATATCACCATTAAAATAATTGTAGGAGCCAGAAGGGTTAGAGGCCCACAAGGAAACAAAGCCTTTCACAAAGCTGGTCAGTTATTTATAAGAACTCACAGCAGTAGTGACACCATGCACAATTTCCATGCAAGCTCAAAGCAGACAAAATTCATGCACAGAAGTGGGGAGATGGGCAAGAAATCCCAGCCCAACCTAAAGAACTTTTGGCAACTGAAGGTTGCTGGGAGACGGAGAGACAGTATCTTGCAGAGCTGCTATTCTTGGTGTGCCTAGTGGATGGACCTAAACTGAAGGACAGTTGGGGACACAAATCAGACTCTAACTCTATAGGATATATATAATATATATAATATAAATATAATACATATATATATATATATTAAATTGGGCAGGGAGAAGTAGGAGGAGGTGCGAGTAGGGGGACCTAGATATCACCAAAATAGGATTGTATGGAAATTGCAAAAATTCAATAAAAATGATTGTAATTGTTGATAATTATAAAAATATTGGTGAGCAAGTTCAAACTTGTAAGAAATATTATTTGCTAAAATTACTGTTTGGAAAGAATATTTCACAAATTGCTGTATCCACAGCAAAAGCCGCTGTGTAGCCATATTGGTTCGGTGGTGGAAGCAGTGGAAAGAGGGACGTGTGCTTCTCGGAGCTTAGCCCCCCGGCGGTTCCTTGGTAATCAGCTCATCTCCTGTTACCTGGAACGGATACGATATAACAATGTACCCTGCCATGGATCACTTCCCTCATCTCCTTGCTTATGTTCTTTGTTATCTTGCTTTCTTGTAAATCTTTAGCAATCACTAAAACAGAAAATGAAGCCAATGAATCAACCATTTCCTTAGAAGGGACTTAGGGCTCGCCCCCAGTAATTCAGGCCTTTATACAAGTCTTATGAGATCATAGGAAAGCCCCGGAAAAGGAGTGGGGGCTTTTATGGATCATCTTGAGATGAAACTGTACTTTCACACGGGCATTATAATATTATTTAGCCACCGCAGGGTTGAGGTTAAAAGTTCCAGACTAATTTCTTTGAAACTTTGTATTAAGAGCTTTGCCATAAGTTCAATAACTTCACTTGGCTGTAACCACAAGACGGATATTGAGAAACCTCAGAATATAAGATGACCCAAGTTTGTAATGATTAAACTTGTTGCCCCCTTTTGCTTGAACTTGTAACCCTGCCAATTTCCTTTTGTAACCCTATAAAACTTCAGATGAGATTTTAGTAAATTGCAGCAGATTCAAGCCTCAACCTGAGTTGTGTCTGTCTGTCATTCGCGGAATCCTGAGTTCTCCTAGAGCCTTCACCCCTGTTTTCCCTGGGTATTCAGTCTCCTAGAGGGACGGTCCGCGGCAACAAATAAATATAAAATAGAATCTCAGTTTTACAAGCCAACAATATTTGAGAATAATTAGTACAATAATATTTATATGGAAGTTGTTTATAAAAGTGCTATCCATAGCTAAACTCATCTGAAGATAAGTAGCAGAATAAGCATAATTTGTGATAATTAGCACTTTCTGATTTTCAAAATATCTCTGATAACCAACTAAAATATAATATCTGTGCTATGTGTACATTCTCCAAATTACTTGCTATCAGTAACTGCTTCTTTGCAAGTCTTCTTAAGAAATTTTGTCAATATTGCAGCTGGAATGATAGCTTAACTCTTAAGAGATTAAGAGCATTGGCTGTGCTTGCAGGGGACCCAGGTTTGGTTTCCAGCCCCCACATGGTGTCTAACAACTGTCGGTAACTCCAGTTCTTAAGGATCCAATCCATTTCAAATGCCCTCTATGCAGGAAGGATAACAGTATTAAGTCACTTTCTGATCTCTGAATGAATGAATACAACTTGAGGTAACTGTTAACCTTAACATGTTAGGGACAAAAAGCATTTTGCTGATATCACATATCTTATAATACAGGTATGGCATAGAATGTGAATAGAATGTGAGGATTTTTTAAAGAACAGGTGATTTGGGGGTAATGGCAAGTGGAACTGAAGTACTTTTTTCAAAGACACAATATATGCTTTGATTATATGGCATCACAAATCCATATCACTGAGATTATCAATATCTGCAAACAACTGGTTAAATGCAGAATTGTCCTCTTTCATTTGTGCCTCCAATAATTCACTTGTCAATTTCATACACCATATTCCTATATTTTAAAAGTTTCCAGTATAAATTGTTACTTTTGAGTTTAAGGTTGTAATGGAGGGTTACATTGAATATAAGAAGAGTTCCAGTGAATGGGAATCTCTGACACTCATTTAGCCCCATTTGGCTTCTCCTCCATAGAGATTGATAGCCATGGAGAGAACATTCTACATCAAAGAGATTATTGACACTTTCTAACATTAAAAGCCAGGATGGTGATTATGCAGTGGCATCAGGGAGGGGTGTGCCTAAACCCTATGGGTTCACTGGGTCAAGCCTTGGTACAATCATAGCAAGCAAGAACCTACAAAGAGAAGACAAAAAAATTAAAATTAAAGTCTGAGTTCTCTTTATCAAGTGTTCGAGTTTGCCTTCAATTGCTGTGAGAAAACACTTTGACCAATACTAACTTGTGGAAGAAAGGATTTATTTCCCTTCCATCTCCCAATTTACACAGTTCATCACTCACAGAGCCCAAGGCAGGAACTCAGGGAAAGAACCTGGAGGCAGAAGCTGAAGTATAGGCCTTGGATGTATACTGTTTACAGGCTGTACCTTCCAAATCCCTGATCAACGAGCCAAACCATTAGCTACAGTTCATGAATCAGTATATAATCAAACTTCCAATCATTTTTCCTTCTAAGCAAAATGCATAACCACTGTCCAAAATTCTGCCCACTGTAAAGACTTTCCTTCACTGTGTCCTTCAGTAGTGTTCCAGAAATTGGCTATAATTCTGTAGCTGTCCACTTCTGAGAGGGGCCTGAATAGCATTAAAAACCATCTATAAACCAAGCCCAGTTGTTCTCTTCCTTAGTCAGCCAATCATAGAGCATACCCCATGAAGCCATGGGTGCAGGCTTGAGAACAGAAAGCACTGTAACAGGAATAGGAACCATAGGCATTTGGGCAGCTTCTTCATGTAACTTTCTTGTACTGTCAAGGCCTGCTTGGGCCTGAACATGAGTATACCACTTATATTTGATAATTATTGCTGCTGTGCATGCTCTACTTTATGGATTGCCGCATCAGATAACACTCAACTCTCGATGGGCAGCTCAGGTTGTTTGGTAACTTGGTGGACCATTGTCA
This sequence comes from Eospalax fontanierii, assembly GCA_035773235.1. NCBI lineage: Eukaryota > Metazoa > Chordata > Mammalia > Rodentia > Spalacidae > Eospalax > Eospalax fontanierii. Next base: position 69,576,105 of record CM069524.1, on the reverse strand, counting down.
AACATTTGGTTTCCACTAAGGCCCAATCATAGACTAAGAGCTGTCTCTCAAAGAGAGAACAGTTGTCCACAGAAGAAGGAAGAGCCTTACTCCAAAATCCCAACATCCTCTGCTTTGGTTCTCCTTTGTGGGCCTGCCAGAGACTCCAAACAGCTTATCTATCTTCCACTGATACCTCACTATTGGGTCTGCTTGATCATATGGCCTAAGGGCAGAGAAGCTTGGACAACAACCTGTTGAAGAGCCTTTTCCCATTCCAGGCCCCACTCAAGCTGGTTGCCTTCCAAATTACTTGATATATGGGCCATAGTAAGACACCCAGATGAGGAATATACTACCTCCAGAATCCAAACAGGTCCACTAAGAATTGTACTACTTTCTTGGTGGAGGGAAGGGCCAAGTGCAACAAGTTATCTTTCACCTTAGAAGGAATGTCTCTGCATGCTCCACACCACTGAACTCCTAGAAATTTCACTGAGGTAGAAGGTCCTTGACTTGGTTTATTTCCCATCTTCTCATCCTCATATGTTTTACCAACAAGTCCAGAGTGGCTGCTGCCTCCTGCTCACTACATTCAATCAGCATAACAACATCAATATAGTGGACCAGTGTGATATTTTGTAGAAGAGACAGGTGATTAAGATCCCTTCGAACTAAGTTATAGCACAAAACTGGAGAGTTAATATACCCTTGAGGTAAAACAGTAAAGGTATACTGTTGGCCTTGCCAGCTGAAAGCAAATTGCTTCTGGTGTTCCTTATGAACTGGTATTGAGAATAATGCATTTTTCCAGGTCAATAGCTGGATAATAGGTATCAGATATATTAATTTGCTCAAGTAAGGAAACCACCACATCTGGAACAGCAGCTGCAATTGGAGTCAGTACCTGATTTTTTCATAGTCCAACTGTCATTCTCTATGATCCATCCGTCTTTTGCACAGGCCAGATAAGAGAGTTAAAGGGAGATATGGTGGGAATCATCATTCCTGCATCTTCCAAATCCTTGATGGTTGCACTGATTTCTCCAGTCCCTCCAGAATGTGATACTACTCTTTTTGACTCACTATTTTCTCAGGGAGAGGCAACTCTATTTGGCCTGTCCAACTATAATAGCCCTCACTCCATAGTCCAGAGAACCAAGGCTGGAATTCTGCCAATTTCTAAGTATATCTTTCTCAGTTATACATTCTGGGACGAGGGATGTAGCCACAGGTTGAGATCAGGGACCCAGTGGACCCTTCTATTGTGGATGATTCGGTTTTGCACTGCAAATCCACTCGAGCAGACCAATTTGCATGAGTTTTACAATCCCTTCATCAGTACTAAGCCAAGGCATCTTCAGGTTCAGAATTCGCTACTTACTCAGTCCAGGATGGATGTCTCAAAAGTCCCATCTGGCCTGATAGATTCCAGTAGATCTACTAGTCTTTAGTGTACATTGGAATCTGAAGAAACTGGTCAGAGTAGTATGATGAGCTCACCAGCAGAAGAGAAGGCAAGAGGCCCAAAGGGCCAGCCTCCCTCTCGCCATGGCCTTTTATACTCCTAACCCTGGAACAAAAATGTCTAGCTCAGCAGAGTGCAGTCTCAGTTACAGGAAGCAAACAGTTTTTTCCAGTGGGTCACTAGGGTTAATAGTGAGTGGAATCATTCCCACTTCTACTCCTTGATCCCTGGACCCATGAATCCTGGCTGTAGGAGAAACAGTACCATATATTGGATGCTGATTAAAAGCACATGCTGACTTCTAGAGGACCCTGGCTCAGCAACCCAGGCTATTGTCATCTAGTTGGTTCTGTAACTGTCTTTTAAGGGGCCGTTCCATCATTCTATCAATCCAGCTGCTTCATGTAGGTAGGGAACATGGTAAGTCCAGTGGATTCCAAGATTATGGGCCCACTGTCTCACTTCTTAAACTGTAAAGTGAATTTCTAGAAATGATTCTGTGTGAAATACAATGATGATGTATAAGATATTAAGTAAGTCTCTGGATCATAGTTTTGGCAGAAGCATTCTTTTCCTATGGAAAGGAAAATCCATAACCAGAATAAGTATCTATTCCTGCAAGGACAAAGTGCTGTTTCCTCCATGATGGAAGTGGTTCAGTATAGTCAACCTGCCACAAGGTCACAGGCTAGTCACTCTGAGGAATAGTGCCATATTGGGCACTCATTGTTGGTCTCTGCTATTGGCAAATCTGGTACTGAGCAGTAGCTGTAACCAGATCAGCCTTAGTGAGTAGGAGTTCATGCTGTTGAGCCCATGTATAACCTCGATCTCTACAGCCATGGTCACTTTGACCATGGTTCTATTGAGCAATCACAGGAATAGCTGGAGAAAGAGGCTGACTGTCCACAGAATGGGTCATCTGCTATACTTGATTACTGAACTCATCTTCTGCTGAAATCACCTTTTGTTGAGCATTTACATGAGACACAAGTATCCTCATATCCTTTGCCCATTTGGAGAGTTATATTCCATATGTCATGAAATTTTCAAGTGAAAACAATGGCAAGTTATATTTCTACCTAACATGATAGAACTGCCTCACAATCACAAGTACATTACACATCCTAGAGTAGGTGAGATGGTCTTTAAGGAATGCTTAGTTTGTAGTGTCTCATAACCTAAAAATGGAATACAAATCTAAAACACTTAGTCATTTAACACTTATCTCAATTACAAATTCAAAAGGAAACAACACCAATATCTGCCTAATGTATATGTTTATATTGAAAAGGATATCCTTAATCATCAGGACACTAACTCTCATGTTAATTACAATCCATGTTTCTGCAACTGGTCGGTCACGTGGCCTAAGCTGGTATTTATCACTACCTTCCTCTACTAGCCATTCTGTATTTCCTCCAGCATCAGCCAGTACCTCTGCAGGTCTTGGCTCTTTCTCTGGAGGAGTGACCCTCATCCTCATCCCTGATGGATCTGGGCTATTTGTTGTTCTGTCTGAATTGGGTTGTTCCAATTTCCCATTGACATTAATCATAGGACAAGGTAGCACCAAAAGATGCCCTAAGGAATCTCTTGCATTCCAGACATAATCTTTCTTACATTCATTGTTGAGAAGCATTGGAATTTCCCCCTGGTATTCTGGATCAATCACCCCTCCTAATACTGTTATTCCTTTTTTAGCCTCTATTAGTTTCTTTTCTGTTGTTGTGACAGAAACAACTTGACCAAGGGAGCTTATAAAACAAAGAGTATATTTAGTTTACAGTTCCAAAGGAGCAAGAGCCTATCATAGTGGGGAGGCATGGAGGCACAGGTGCTTATAATGCTTAAAATATCTACAGAAGCTAAGTGCTCACATCTTCAAGCAGGCACTGGAACCAGAGCAGCAGGAGATCCTGCAAGGCTTAAGAAATCACTAAGACTGCTCCCAGTTACTTGTTTCCTGCAGAATGGATACACCTTCCAAGACTTCCAAAATGACACCACCAACAAGAGACAAAATGTCCAAATACTTGGAGCCTATGAAGGACATTTCATTTAAACCATCACACCAAGAAAGCAACACAGATCAGCTGAGATGCTTAGCAAGGTAAAGGTGTTCTAATATGTTATGTTGAAGAAGGAACTATTATAATGCCTGCTATGTATCTGGGATTAGCTATAGAAGAATAAAAAACATAGTTGTCTGAAAGAGACTCTGAAACTATATATATATAAAATTCTCAGGAAAGTAAAGAGGATGTTTAATAGAACTGATGATGAATATAGGAAGAGGAAAACAGTAACTAATTCCCTGTTGTTGACATAAACTGAATACGCATCTTATGTACACCCAGTGTTCTCTTACCTGTGGGATATTTGGCAAATTGCATTCTCTTAGCTTGCATGGAGAATTACTCAAGTATGAGGAATTAGTGATCATAGCCCCTGTCTGTTGTACATGCTTCATAAGCTTATGTGCAAAAGCTATACTTTCTCTCCAGCATGCAATTATAAGTCAGGAATTGGACTTATGCTGGGCTCATGCATGTGTAACCAGAAGTGGAGAGAAGTTAAAATCTTGTAGGGGAAAGTCTTTGATCAGTGTTATACTGTAAACAGAAGATAAATGGCTTCTCCTCCCTTCATGTGGAAAGAATTTCCAGAAATTAATATAGCTTCCCAGATAAAATTTCTGAGAAGCTGAGTAATAAATTACGCAAGATAAAAAATAGAAGCTAGCTCAATATGCACCTCCAAAATTGCTTTCTATTCTCAGTCTCAGTACCTTTTTCAATCAACATTGTATTTGCGAGTTTGTACCTCTTCACGAAATAGTAATTCACAAGATGTTATTCAGAATGTATTTTCTGAGGAGTACATTCTTTAAAAAATAACAAAAATCATCAGAATGCTCTCTTACTAAGTAAATATTAAACTCACATACATTTTTTCAGGCAAATTTGTAAAATTTACGCCTCCTCTTTCCCTTTCCAAGATATTCAGACCATCTGATTCCTATGCAGTTTTAAGTTCTAAATAATTCCTTTTCTGATCTCATGTGTAATATTTTTTCTTTTCTTCTATTCACTGTATTTCCTCATTAATTGAATTTTTGGTTTTTGTACAACATAATTTGATGGTATATTAATTACCTTCCCTGTCTGTACTTCCCTTACTACCTCCCTCCCAAATTTTATCAATTATACACACACATATACATATATACATACATATATACATAGATATGCATATATCCCTATAGATTCTAATTTGTGCCCACTCCCAAATGTCTTTCAGAATAGGCCCATCCACTGGAGCCTGGTTAGTTTACCAGGAGTTCCATTCTTGAAAGAGACTGACTGTGCCCCTCCCAGCAGCCATCACTTGCCCCTGGGTGTGTGTTTGGGAGTCTTCTAGGGAGCTGTGGTAAGATGCAATGATATGAAGGGGAAAGGGGCCACTAAGTTAGGAAGGGTTAAACGGAGTGGGGATTGGGGGGGGTAGGACAGAGGAGTGCGTCTGGGAGGAATAAGTAAGACTAAAGCTTCTAGAAGTAGCCATATGGAAACCTACCATTATAGAAGCTTCTTTAAGTTATACATACACATTATAAAAGGAGATTAAAAGAAATTACCTTATAACAGTTGGCATTGTTCCTTCTAGACATCATAAGCTAATGAAAAAAGCCTGAATTCCAGAAATGGACTCCCTCTCTAGAAGCTATTGATCGGTGTTCTTGGAGATCCTCAAACAATACTAGCAATTGCCCTTGTTCTTAGTCATTCAGCAGAACTTGATGGTAGGACCCTAGTGTTGAAGACACTACCTGCATGAGTTTTAGAGCAAACAAGGATAAATCAAGTTGGTGCTGACTTTAGAGCCTCATCTCTATTAGTAGAGTTCATGGTGCCGGAAAGTGCTAGGCATGTTACAGGAAGGAAAAAATAATCACCAACCTTGCCCAGCTGTGAATCCTGTGAACTTCAACAGTACCTGCCCCAGGAAGCTATGCTCCTGGTACAATAGTGACACCAATATTATGGGAGAAACCCACCACTGTCTAATTGGATTTGAGGTCTTTTTCGTTGAATGGAGCCCATACCTGACTAAACATGTCATAGGGAATAGGAGAGAGTCTACTAGCAGTATTCTACTAAATAGATATACTATTAAACTGACTCCTAATGACTCAGTCTTATACCCCTAGAGTAATGCATCTCTCAAATTTAATGAGAGATGTTTCCATATGCAGCAGATGATGATCAACACAGAAATCTACAACAAGCTAGTTTGCAGAGAACAAGAGTCTTAGAGAGTGGTGATCTCTGAATAGGACACCTGTATCAGACTTCTGCCTCTTAAGACAAACAGATCATTGTGAAAGAGGGTATATAATGACTGTGAGAACCAGAGGTGGCAGATGATCAGAAGCAAAGTAAGTTTTTCTCATCGCTGTGCAAGTACTCTTAAGAACTCACAGCAAAGGTGACAGTATACAAAAGCCACACATAAGCTCAAGCAATTCAAAATCCCAGCATAGACATGGGGAAGTGGGTATGAAAACCCAGTCCTACCTGTCTGAAACCAATTGTTGCTGGCATGGGGACAGTGAATCTACTAAACGTGTGAGACTCTTGGTGAATTGACGAGGTTCTAGTGAATGGATGCACATCATAGAGCATCCGGGGACACAAGTTCGACTCTATTATTATATATGGTTAATAGAGAAGGTGACTATGAACAGGGAACAATAAGGGAGAAATAGAAAGGGGAAGGACTCTAAACAAGACCAAGATATATTACATACAATTTGCAAAAATTCACAGCAACAGAAGAGCAGGAAAGAGCTTTTTTCTTAACTTTTACTTTTATTTTAGAAGGTTATTGAGATAGACTTGTTGGCAGTGACTCAGGTTCTATTTTGGTGTTACGTATTATGATGTTACCAAATGTTCCTGTGAGAATGGCTGCCTAATGCATCCAGGAAGATGGGAAACTAGACTTCCTGTATCAATCGTTCAACAGAATCTTGCCATTAAGTCCTCATTGACAATACTTATCAAGCACTTCACAGGCATCAGGAGTGCAAAAGAGACGGTGAGTAACTGAGGATTTTAGTAAGCAAACAAATTGTATTGACCCTGAAATTTTATTAGCGTAAATTTAAAAATAGATGTGACATTCCTAGTTGTGAAGTAGTTTTGTACCAGCAAGACTCAAAATAGGCAATGAACTGAATTGTCCATGCAAAGCAGATATTACCATAGAGTGATATCCTCCTTTATTTTCTATGTTTTACTTGTTCCCTTTAGCAACTCAGTTAAGGAAGAGATTGCTGTCATGTTTTGTATGATATGGACTCCTTTATTTTGATGGTTTCATTTTTTATTAGGAATCATATTCACTAAAGAATATGATTTTCTCTTTCCCTTAAACTATTTTTTATCTTTTTCATCTCCTATTCTTTGTATGTCATTCAGTTATAAATCTATTTGCAGTACTTATAAGTTAAATACTAATTAGTAAGGCTTATTTTCTACCATCAATGCCACCTGATTTTAACCCTCATAAACAATCAACAACTTGGTGTGGTGATGGATACTTATAATCCCAGCACAGTGAAGCCGAGGCAAGAAGATCATGAGTTCCATTTTAGCCTAGGAAGAAGAGTGAGTCTCTATCATATATATATATATATATCTCAAAACAAATGAAAAAGCAATAAACAATCTAAACAAAAGCTTAAAAAACAAAACAAAATCAACTGTAGAATTATTATTATCAAATTTTCTTTATTGACCATTTGACACTTTATTGGTCTCTTATGTTCAGTAAAATTATGTGTGCTTTCAGTGTGTAAAACTGTGACTAAAGTGAAAGAGAATATTGAATTCATTGCAACTTGCTATGTTTTCATTCTAGAGAGCATATCAAACTCCTTCCAACAGAATTTTAATTGATTGAAACTAGTTTTTTTTTCCTATTGCTAGTGACCAAACTAAGCCACTCACAAATAATAACCACTTTACCACTGAAAAGTATCTCTCGCCCTTGCTTTGGCTTTGTTCCTTTTTCAGTCAGAATGCAGAATTAGTCTGCAGAATTTATTACTCACATTTTCATATTAAGAGAAACAATGTTTTTTTTTAAATTGAATATTTAATCTGTGAAAAATTTAAGTTTGAGTTAGTTATGTCAACACATTGCAGTATAAAGATACTTAATACAATTATAAAGTTTTATTTTGTTATTTCTTGTGTGTTTAAATATATCCTGAATTTGTGAAGAACTCAAGCTGTGAGACTAATAGTAAGTCTCAGAATTTATATAAGTGTATGCATCACCATTGGAATAAGTGGAAACACATTATGCAAACAACTTGTATGGGCTAGGCATTTCTGCACATTATTCTAAAACTTACCAACTTAAACCGACTGACAGTCATTATTTAATTGTTTCTGTGTGTTTGGAATGTAGGTACAGCTTAACCTGAATGGCTATGACATGTCTCATGTACTGTTTGATCAAAGTTATCTGAAGCCTTTACTGACAAAGGATCCACCTCCAGGACTCAGGTGATTTCTCACTGCTTAAGTACTTATATGTAGTGGAAGTATTAGGCTGACAGTCTCCTTTCTTCCCTGCCTACTGGACATTAAGTATCCTCTAGTCTTTTTAAATAGGGTAGTTCAGGATAGTTGGTAAAATGGATTACATTGTCTCTGTGTAGACTAACTTTAGTAGGAACATACCAAACTACCATACTCCAATCATTGGAAATGGGTTAATAAATCTAGACCACATCTAGTATATGATGGAACATAAATTTGTATATTTTTATGTGTAAGTGAGGTTATTCTTTTTCCCACTTCATTAAAAGCTGTTTCATTTGTGTGTTCTGGGTGGTAATCTGCAGCAAGTCACTGTTGGCTTCAAAGCCCAAAGAACTCTTTAGGACTTTTAGTGATTATTTAGCAATTGCCAATAATGCTTAAATATAGTTCATTATGATTATAAAGGAGTTTGGGACAATTTTACTTATAGAAAAAGTCATTACCAAATTCCTACAAGTTCCATGAAAATTTTGTTGAGCAAATTACTGAAGTGAACGTAATGCACTTTCTTAACATCAGACTTCCAATATTTCAATTTATTTCAGTATAATAGATCATGTCAAATTAATAACACATTATTGCCTTTTGTATACGGGTGAAGTCATATTTAGATTTTTCAGGTCTTCCTACAGTCACACACACACTTATTTTCTAGATATTTTGAGGCTGGTGCCTGATGATGAATATATATTTATTATATATTCATATATATTATATACTATCACTGTCATTATGTTGAAAGAGCACACATTGTCATATAGGCAGGAACACCATCTTTAAATTGTTTCTAGATTTTATATTTTATTTCTATCTCTTAAAAGGCTCTACATTATCATATTCTGTTATTTCTCTGTGTGAATGAACCGTGGTGAAAAATGCATCAGTGCCTTGATAGATTTTTATCCAACTGCATTCTTGAAGTCTTGAACAGGTATTTAAAATATGATTGGATAACTTTGAAAGTCAAAGTATATACATATATATATATATGTTCTTATGTATATTAATTACTGTGTGATGAACAGATTTTTTAAAAATGTTGACACCGTTGATATTTCTTTGTCTAAATGTAAATTTTTTTTCCAGAAAGTTATTTTGTACTCTAAATATTATAAATTTATTTGGAACTACATATAAAATTATAAGAAAATATATAATGTATCATTAATATGAAGCATTTAACTGTGTATTTAATAAGAAGCATTTTTCTCATTTGTGATATAAGATATCTCCATACGTGCATATAGTGTGCTTTGGTCTAATCTGCCCTGCTGTCCTCTCCTCCAGCTCCTCCCCTGACCCTCATACTTTCCCTTCCAACTTCATGTGCTATGTTCTTTCATAACTCACTGAGCCCACCTAGTGCTCTCTGTGTGTGCATAGATATAGAATCCCGTAGGTGGAGAGCATCTCTTCTCCCTTGTGGCACGATTGCATAGTGAGCATCAGTTGCCATGCTGGTTGCTTTAACTCCCAGGGTTCACAGCTAAATGAAACCGATGAGATCTTCTGTCTAGAGTAGTGTATACAGCACCTCCCTGCAGGAAATTAGTAGGAAGCAAGTTTCCAGGCCAGTATTAGGTGGATTTTTCTTTATATTCTGTGACTCAAGTATATGGTGTCTTCAGCAATAGGGTCTTATCGTCAATTTCTGCAGAGTAAACAAGAGCAACGGCAGTATCATGTACTCTTTGGTGGTCTATGGGACCTCAGTGACAAATGACTCACAAAGCAGTAACCCATTCCTGGCACTGTGCTTTTTATTTAGCAGCCTGTGCTGTCTATGAGGGGACATGGCTGTCCTGTTGTAGAGTAAATTAACTTAAACTCTTTAATGTATGCATATACACCTGTTTTTCAAAGCTTCTACAGTAGTGGGCTTCCATATGAGTATTTCAAAAGTCTTTAGAGTTAGTTATCTCTCCTTCTGCTCCCTCTTCCACCCTGTTCTTCTATCTCTACCCCATTTATTGCTACATTATTCCACATTCCTCCCCACACCATGGTCTTCTATCTCCTCTCTCTTAAAAGTGCTCCTCTCCACTGCCCCGTACTAGTTTCTTGACATGTATAGATATTTCCAATATAAACACGCACACACACACAGACACACACACACACACACACACACACACACATACTACACATATACACACATACTCACCTAAATATTCAAAGCTAGCAACGCGCATGATTAAGTGCTTGTGTTGTTTGTCTTTGTTGGTCTGGATTACTTCATTCAGTAGGACTAGTTCCACCTCCGTTCATTTACTTAAAATTCCACAATTTCACTTTTTTCTTAACAGCTGAATGATATTCCATTGTATGAATGTATGACATTTCAATTATTTATTCATCAACTGTTGGACATCTAAGCTATTTTCATTTTTGGCTATTGTGAATAGAGCAACAAATAACATGGGTTAGAAGGTATCAGTGTAGTAGGATAGAGAGTCCTTTGGAAATATACCTGAGAGTTGGATCATATGGTAGGTTTGTTTTAGCTAGGTGAATTTTAATCACGTTTACAATTCAACCTATTCATTCTTTTTTTTTACTGAATTTATGTGTATTCCATACATAGTATCTTAATCATCTTTATACCCCCTTTCCCATTGGCACATCCTCAAAGTCCCTGGACTGGATTTCATGCATTCTTTCATTGATGTTAATGCCTATCGAGTCAAGTAAGTTTTCCCAAATGTTTCTCAGTGCAAGTTCATCCAGTGAGATCTAGTTGTCCTATCTAGAGTCTCTCCCTTTAAGATGATCAGCTCTTCCTTGCACAGCAGAACTCAGCTGCCAGTAGTTCTTTGGCTAAGACTGGAGCCTGCTGCCCATTTTCACAGTTCATGCTGGGTTTTTGTCTGCTTGAGTTTGCATGGGTCTTGTGTTGACACTGTTGCTATAGGTTCAGATGAGCAAGGTCCCAGGGAGCCTGTGAGACTCCATTTCTATATGGTTATGCACCTACTTCCCTGGCTTTCAAAATTTTTAGCATTGTCTTCTGCAATGGTCCCTGATCCCCCTAGGTGGGGGAGGTTTAATATAGGCCACCTGTCTAAGAACCCAAACTCTGAAGATTCTTATTCTCTGTGCTTTGGCCATCTGTATCCTTTTGTGATTATGGACCTCTTTTGTGTGAGGGAGCTTCATTGATGAGAGCTTCCATTGTAGATGTATCACCTACGATTTGACATTTTACAGTCAATCTCTGTGTATTTATAGTTGTGAAACTCTGTAATGGTCTCCATCTGTTGCAAGAGAAGCTTCTTGGATGAGAGGTGACTGGCATATTTGCCTATAAATATAATGATCCATATTTAACACACAGTAAGGGATTATATTTCTCTAGAAATATGACCTCCTTGGGGTTTTCTCTAAGATGTATGACCTCTCTAGCCTTTGGCTGTGCTTGCACTATCACAAATGAGTTCTATCCCATCTTGTAAAGTGAACTTTAAATCTAATAAGTTAGTTGTTCATTACACATAAAAGATCCACTACTGTACCAATATAGTTTGCTGTGCTGGTCATTGTTTTGATTATTAAGCCGTAAAGCTGCTATTGATGTGTCTTTTAGCAGTTTGCATAGTGTTTGCCAAAATTATGAGAGCTACTCTTCAGGAAGAAAGCCTCCAGGTCAGTTCCAGCTCCATTGCTCCAAATTCTGTGTCTGAAGTATGTCCTGTCTTCAGCAGTAGAGAATTACTTTCAAGTTCTTAGGGGCAATCAAGTGCTATGGCAATAGTCTGTTTAATTTTGGTGTCTCTTGGACCACCCTGAACAACAACTCAAATGGAGGTTTCTCCTGTCTGGCACTGTTTCTTTTTATATAGCCTTTAGCTATACACATGGACTCATGTAGAGATATTGTATGTGTAATTTTTCTGTAGAGTTTTGAATTAATTTTTAAAACCCCTGACCTACTGCCTTATGATTTGAGATTCAAGTACATCCTAGACATAGTCTGTCCAGTTAAGGCATACACCATTTATTTAATAATATTTAATTTTTATTCCTTCCCTTAACAAGAAAATAATAAATGGTAAGTAGCTGGTTCTCTTCAGATATGTGGGGAAATGCTCTTTTATATGGAGGGAAGAGTGGTGGATTTAGCAAAACAAGATGCAAAGTACAGGTCAGTTTGAAGTTTTGTAATCAATATAGGTTTTAATTTTCTTATGTATGCATCAGAAAAATTATCATCCACTTAAATTTTTTAAAAAGTCAATGCATGTAAAAATGAAAACATGATATGAGAAATTTCAGGTAATGGACCTACTTACTCATGTTAATTTTTCTAAATCTCTCAAATTATTGCACGGTGTTCCCCTGGTTCTGAGCAGGATGCTGAGCAGGGTACAGTGTTCGAATAGGTACTGCACACCATTTGTACTAAGGCATTTAGGATGTTCATCTCTTCAGCTGCCTTTTGCGTCTCTGTTTATGTTCTGATGAAGGTTTCTCGCCTCTTCTCTCCTTCTTCCATTCCTTGAAAAAAATGCATTTTCCTTTTTACTTTCCTATTTTATATCTTAAAAAACACAATTACTGTGTCATATCAAAGCCTGGCATTTGATTAGCAAAAACCATTATCTGTCTGTTTTTAGTTCCCTCCACACACTCTGAAACGTGTCTGCATCCATTTACTGTGAATAGTAGATGTTTCCTTATTTATACCCCACCCTCTCCTTTTAGATGTGATTTCTTCCTCTCTGAGGAAGAAAGCAGAGTTTCTGGAGAGACTGTGGAAAAGATCTGCACAGCTGTTCCTGCCTATTTTCTTGCTGAAGAAACTTCTAGAAAATCTATACTATTGCCTATGAAAAATTATCAACTGGTCTGCAGACTTCACTCTTCTTATTAATAACTTCATATGTTTATAAAAACAGGTTTAAAATAGAATTTAGCCCATGATTATAATTTTCAAGCATGAGCTGTGGTCTCTCCTGAATTTTAAAATATTTCATCAGTGCAGTTGGTACTTTACCCTCTATTTATGTAAAGTTTATTCTCATCATTTTGATTTAGAAACACATTTTCCATTTAATAAATTAAATGTATAATTTCAATATCCCAGGTTATATATGTTTAATTCTTCTGAGAGGTATCATTATTTAATTGTAAGCAAAATAAAACTTAACAAATCAAAGATTAAAAGTAAGAATTAAATCATAAATTTCAGGGTAAGACCAAAATTATTTGGATATTTTTCCACACCAGAGTATCTGTCTTTTAATTATCATCAAACAAATTAAGGAATAACAAAGCTTCTACTATAGTTGGTCTGTGAAGACTCACATATGTAATATGAAATGGATGGATTGTCCCAATTTCATGCTATAAAGTGTCTGGTAGTGTAGGAGGTATATAAATGGAGGAGCCTATAGTGCTATTGTGAAGGCACTGTAAATCTTAATATTTTGTAGAATAAAGAAAATTGAATGTTGCCCTTTTCTTAAATCTAACTTGAAATCAAGTTCAAAGTATAATCTTCTGTGCACTGAAATAAATGTTATGAAGAAAAATTGGGGTTTGAAATATAGTTCTTATATTTTACTTTAGCGGTAATAGCCAGACTGAATTTATTGCAGGCAATATCCTTCTTAATCCATTCATTCATTCTTAACTATGATATTTGTGTATTACATGGACACTATTTATGTCCAACTAGTACATTCTATATATCAGCATGGAAACATCTTTGCTTCATAGAATCCAGGAGGGTAAGGATGTAATTCATACTGCCACAGTTCATCAAAAGGACAGTCATTTTGTAGCAAAGTACAGATTGTGTTAGTCATGCCTATTAGGAAAGAGTTCAAATACTCCCAAGGTAATGGTTGACTACTGGAAGTTCTTTCTAATTTCTTTCAAATTAGTAAGAAGGAAGAAAAATTCTGACATGATAAAAATTACAGTTATATTACCAGATATAAAATGTTTGGAAATGGGTTTTTCAGTGTGCTTTTTGTAATCTATGGTAGTTTTTTAAAAAGGGTCATATTATAATGGATTATACTAATGTACACAAAACATTATTAATGAAAATGTTCCTACTAGAATGAAACTGATGATTTGTTTACAGTCTAACATAAAACTGGTATTTGTGATATTTTTATTATGCAATCAGCAAATTTCTAGGTTCTTATGACTCCTCCTAAGCATTTGTTAGAAGTAGGTATGCTTTGGATTAATGTGCATTAATTGACCAATTTATAATTACTAGAAAGATGACTATATAAATGGGTATTTTTCAGTTGGATCATCAAATAGTATATAGGAAGATGGATATCATAATTTTAATTAAAAAGCAGTAAGATAAATGATACTTTTGTCTAAAATCTGAGTTTCCTATTGGTGATATAAAATATTGAGACAACATGACATTCCAATAAAATTTTCATTTATATAGAGCAACACTTGAGGCAGCAGGGTTCAGACAAACGGTAGAGACCTGTGGATGTGCAATTGAGGGTTCAGGAAAGGTTAACCAAAATGAAATGAGCATGAAAATGGTTCAAAAACCTAGATCTTGTAATCCAAGTAAAAAAAATGTAATAAGAAGAAAGAGTGGAACATATGTGATATGATAAAACAGATACGAGTGCTCTGGGTGCTACAGGTTAAACAGACATGTGTATAGTGAGCTCTAATTCTACTCAATGGATTAAAAATAAAATAAATACAATAAATAAAAAATATAACATGATTTGGGAAGAAAATATGATGAGGGTCTTGGTTAGAGTTGGAGGAGGAAGTCAGTGATAGATGGATAGACACACTGTATGTAATAAATTTTCAAAGACTAAGTTAAAGAGTAGGTATATAAACAAAGAAGTTTAATAAAAACGTAAATTTCAAATTTTTAAAGAAAGAAATAGAGGAAAACACCAGGAGATGAAAGGCCTTCCCATGTTCATGGATTGATATAAATAATATTGTGAAAATGAGCATCTTATCAAAAGTATTCTTTAGATTCAATGAGGTGTCACTCAAAATACCTTGACATTCTTCACAGAGATAGAAAAAAAATCCTAAAATTCATCTCAAAAGACACTGGGTATACAAAACAATCGTGGGTAAAAAGAACAATACTGGAGGGATCACCATACCAGATCTTAGATTATATTATGGAGTTATAGTCATACAAAGAGCATGGAACTTGCACAAAAATAGGCACATAATCAATGAACCGCAATAGAAGACCCAAACATGAGTGCATGCAATTTAAGCCATCTGATATTTGACAAAGATACCAAGAATACAAAATAGAAGAAGGATAGCAGCTCCAATAAATAGTGGAGGCAAAACTAGATTTCCATCTGTAGAAGGATGAAATTGGACCCTTATCTTTCACCACGCAAAAAAGTCAACACCTAATGGATCAAAGACCTCAAAATAAAACCTGAAATTCTGAAACTACTAGAAGAAAACAAAGGAAGCACCTACAAGGTATAGGTGTAGGAAAGGACATTCTGAATCGTCACCAGTTGAACAGGCATTAAAGTCAACAATCAACAATGAACTCAAAGGTAAGACCACATTGCTGAAGACAGGAAATAGTGAACCTTGATCGCAAACTGGAGCATTCCTTTCTAGTAGAATTGCAAGTCTCCAGTCAGGGAGATGCCTCGCATGGAGCTGCAAGTGCTGAGCGTCAGTATGCATGGAAAGTTTGCTGGGACCCGGAGGAAGCATGAAATGCAGCTTTATGTTCCACTCGTTTCAATGTAGTCAATATAATTAATTTATTAAACAATATTTACTAAATATGTTCTGTGTATCTGTCATGTTAGTTACATTTCAGCAGTAAAATGGTAATCTAACAGAAAACCAGCTTCCTGCCTTCATGGATAATACGTTATGTAAAAAGTAAAATACGGACTGTCACTAAATTTTGCATTAATTTTTCATTTCCTATTTCTTGCATACCATTTTTGTCCATGTTCCTGCTTTTTTAGGAAACGCTGTTTTCTTCTTTGTAATCAAGCATTGACTTTCATGCTGCAATGAAGAGAGCAAAGACTGAAAATGTGTATTTCTACATCTGTGAAATTTAGGGAGATGAGAGGAATATATGCATTTACTGACACTTCCAGATACTATTTTCACACCCAGCACATCACAGAACTCACACGAATTTAATGTTGTCGATATATTATCTATGTACTGAAACATAAGCATCATCTATTGTTTGTGGATCCTAGGGAAAGAAAAATGATTTTTTTTTATTTCTTTAGAAATCAGGAGAGTAATAAAAGGTTATATATCTTTAATAAGAAAAGTAGATGTGTGTGTCAATATAGTCTCACAAATGAATCATTTAAAATTTCCTTACCACAATTTTAATTATTAGATCATGTCATTTATATCATGACATGATTGTAATAATAAATAATTTCAATAGTTGAATGCTGTCAAAAGTTAAGGAGAGGTGGGTATCCAGGAAAAAAAATCAAATATCTTGATTTCTAAATGTAAGCACTGTAACTGAATTTTGTAATCTGATTTGAGACAGACATCACTTTTTATTGAGTTGTGATTTTCACTTCAAGGCAATAAAAAACCTTTTCTATAATCTTGCTTTAAATGCATTTTTGTTGCCATAACAACCAGGCATTTCTACCTTGCCATTTATACTTATCTTAAACACTGTGACTTTTTTTGTACACTAAAGATGACCTAATTATAAGAAATTACATTAGCACTAAAAGGTGTTGAACATAATGACTTTAATTTTATTTTCCATCACTATTGTAATCATTATTGATTCTATTATTCATTTTATTAATATTGTTATTAATTTCTGTTTCCTACTATTCTCAAGTACTCAACAAAGATTACTAAAAAAATAATGACTATAACTAATATATATTCAAACTAAAATAGCAGGAAATGGCTAAGTACTTCAACTGACTTAAAATATTAGCTATGATTACGTTTATGTATCTGAAAAGCAGTACCGATTTAAATTTTGATAATTTGCATTTTGGAAGCTTTTCATAATGGTAAAAAGTGATCAGACTTGAATTTCTCTGTCCTACTCATTTTCTAATCATACCTCTGCTTTACCATCTAAGAATGTGCTAAGGGCTGAGACAGTTAAAAGGAAGAAGTGAGACATTTGGATCTATTTTTCTGTGTTACTGCTGTAAACACACACCACTCATTGGGGTTCAAATTTGTAATTGTATTGTTGTCAGCTACATTTCTAAGGAAAAGAATAGTAGTCATGTAACATACCTGGAAAATATTGAGGAATTAATGATCAGGAATACATGACTGGCAAGCCAAATGTGCTAAGTAACTGATCATACAACATGGAAAATAGAGGATTTCGATCTTTAAAGAAGACTTTAGTCTAGGCTCCATGCTATGAATGTGGAGGACAATCATGCTGCTTCAAGTGAAAGATTTTCTGTTCTCAATATCCATCTTTGATATGGAGATGAAGTAAACATATTTCAAATAGAATGCATAGGACAACTAATATAAATACGTAGACTGAGAATAAGTCAAGCTTTGTGTGTGTGTGTGTGTGTGTGTGTGTGGTATGTTTGTGCATTCATGTATGCGTGTGTGTTTGTGAATGATTTTGGGAGATTATAAAGGACTAGAGAGGTTAGTATATGAAACTCTTTTGGAAGATAAAAGTGAAATTAGAGCCTCAGCTCATCCTAGTGAAAGGATATGCAAAGAAGACACACTGATGCGAGCAGCCCTTCATTTCAGTTTAAGATAAATCTGACACATGATTAATGAAGGGAATCTTCACTACCATTGAAAACCTTGGAGATAAAATGAAACATATACAAACTGAAGAGAAAAAGCAACTGAAACTTGGATAAAGTTGCTCATATTTCTTCATCTCACTTAAGACAGGTGTGTAAATAATTGTATTTTCAAGGCTCATTATAAAATTGAGGTAAGAATTTAGCAACTTGAGTCTTTGTTAAACTTGAAGGACATACTTAAATAGTTTCAAAACTGTTACTTTCCCCCTTGCCCACCCAGAAACATGTACTGTTTTCCTGCCTGTTCCTTACTACAACCTAGTGTGTTGCTGAGGGAGAAATTTCATGCCATAATAAT
Source organism: Eospalax fontanierii (assembly GCA_035773235.1). Taxonomy (NCBI): domain Eukaryota; kingdom Metazoa; phylum Chordata; class Mammalia; order Rodentia; family Spalacidae; genus Eospalax; species Eospalax fontanierii. Next base: position 69,557,940 of record CM069524.1, on the reverse strand, counting down.
TCACACCCAGTCTTTTTTGTTTTCCAATGGAATCATGTCAGGTGACCTGGTTCTTTATGGTTCCAGTGACATCTGCACTAAATAAGCAGGTATCTGATCTGCTTTTCTGAATCTACCCTGGAACCCACTGAGGCATTGATGATCTTATTTATCTAATTGGAGAAAGTTATAAGAATGTACTTGGTGCTTATTTTTTAAATCTTTGAGTGTGTGTGTGTATGCAATTTGTATGTGCAGATGCCCAGAGAGGCCAGAAAACATTGTCAGATGCCCTGGAGCTAGAGTAATAGGCAGTTGTAAGCCATGTAAGGGCTAGGTAGGGATCAACACAAGTCCCCTGAAAGAGCAGCAAGTGCTTTTAACTACTGAGCCATCCGTCGTGCATCCCACATTTAGTATTGAGCTTTAAGGACAATATGTAAAAAGAATAAAGAAGTGAGGAAGTGATTTGTCCAGTCATTAGGTCACATGGGAACACTGAATCTGTTATTTGTTAACAGATTTGGAAACAACACATGTCATTCTGCAACTGCTTCTAATCTCATAACAACAATCAGAAATGCTGCGTGAGCAAATTATATCTATATAATATCTTGATTGGAGTTAATCAACAGTAGGATCAGGAAAGGAAAATGGAAGATGTTCATAGCACAGTGATTAGTGTGCCCAGATTTGTAGAACAGTTCATGTAATGTTCCTCAGAGACCAACGAATATAGCTCAGTGTTGGGATGATTTCTTTTATAGCAAATGAGATATGAGGCAATAAAATTTGTGTTAGAACTATTATTCTAATTTTGAATATACTAACAAGATGACATGAACAGAAAATTTCAGTCACATATTTGAATATTTTTCAAGTTAACCTTGAATCTAGTTTCACTTTACTAAATAATAAACTAGACTTCAAAGATAAAAATCAAGTACTTTTATTATTCTTTTAAAATTACAATATTTTAGTTATTATTTTTATTTTCTGTGTATGAGTGTGTCGGCTGCACATGTGGAAGCCTCCATGTTGTGTGATGCCTTCAGAGATTAGGAAAAGGCATTGGATCCCCTGATCCTGGAGTTAGGACAGTTGTTAGTCACCATGTGGGTTCTGGGAATTGAACCTGAGTCCTCTGCAAGAGCAACCAGTGCTCTCAACCTCTTAGAAGACTCTCTATCACCACTTTTTTATTTTTACTAAACTATTTGTATATGATATTAAATATTCTTTTTCTGATTATATAAACATATTTTACTGAAGTAAATGCTAACTCTATTAAAAAATCTCAATAATTGAAACCAGGTTATGACAAGATTTAGCTTGTATATTTCAGAGTTAAATCATATTTTTATTCATCAGGTTTAGAAATTTAAGAGGAAAAATTAAAATAATTATGCACACATTATTGTGTTTGGTGTCCTAGAGGAAAAAAAACTTGAAAATGTCAGAAATAGTTACCCTACTTGTTATTAACTGCAAAGACCTAGTTGAATGATAATCCAAGAATTCTAAACTAATGACCAATGACTTTGTCATTTAGAGAAGCATATGGGAGGGTGTTAGTACAGCTTTGAATTATACTGCTAAATTAAAGATATGAAGACTTTATTATCATAAAAATGAAGTGTCAAACCACAGTTTAAGAAATATTTTTCATTCATTTGGTTGCTCTGACTTTTTTCCCTCTTTGTTTAGAAGTCTTCATTCTTCCAGATCTCAGCTTCTAGAAACCATTGCTCAAAGTGCTGTACTTAAGAGTTTACTCTATAAGTGTTTCTATGCTGTTGGTGGGCATAGTCCCTGCCCACTGAACCCAAAGGTCTTCCCTTCCTGTTTTATCTACTGCCTGGAGAAGAAACTTTGGACTTTCAGTTACAGAAATTAGCCGTATAATACCTGTGCTATGGGAGTTTAGTTTAGAGTCATTACATCTTCCAGATGTACAAACACAAATTTAAAAAGATTAAAATATAACGTTTACAGGATTATGCCATTTGATAACTCCAGAAAGGAAGAAAACCAGTGCTTATCATCATCCTTCCATATCTTCAAAAGATTCTGGGCCAAGACCCTTAGATGGGAATTGTGATAGACTAGGGAATGAAAAGTTTTCTGTGAGATATCCAAGCATATATTTCAAAATACATTTCTTTTGAGTAGAAAATACATTGTCAGGTTTTTATTGCTTGATTCCAAATTTATATTTCAAAACTGAATGTCAGTTTTTTAAATTAAATATTTCTTCCTAACTTGAAGTAAATCAAGAGAGAGCACTCATTGTTTATCCTATAGATTACAGTTTATATTCGTTTTTCAAAGGAATATTTCTGAGGTTGAAGTATAACAAGGAAGGCAAAAATATTTTATAGTTTTGCATGAGATCTAATAGGATTCTGCATACTAAACAGAATAATTGTCATTACAATATTTAAAATACAGGTATAACTCTTTACACATGAATCAAGTTCATCAGAAAAGGGAAATGCATTTTTTGCCTTTCAATATGTTAAGATTTTGCTTTGAAAATATTTAGTGTCTAACTCATAATTTAGAAAAAGTACATTGTTATGAGACTGTTTACATCTGAGAACTTAGCTAACTTTAGAAAGAGGTAATGATAAAATGGAGCTTTTGGGAGAATTGCAGACTTGAGACATTTGAACTATATCCCTAAATGTACAAATAGTTAGGTCTGCACACTTATATGGTCTGTCTTTGTTTCTCTTTTTTCCTTTTATTTATTTTGAAAAGTGGACTCATGTAATTCAGGACAGCCTTGCTTTGCAGCCAAGGCTGTCCTTAAACTCCTGATCCCCTTGCCTCTATCTCCTAAGTGCTAGGATTACAATTATGCATCACCATACTTGGTTTTCATAATTACTTCGGTTACTGCAAACGAGTAACAATGGGAAATTTATCACTGTCAGGAATTAACATAGTGTCTTCCCTAAACTGACTCTTAGGAAGAAACCTTAATAGATTTCTGTTGCTTCAGTTGAATTACAGCTTTTTGCAATTGTTTATTTAGGTGAACAGTTCTGAAGACCTATACAATATCTTTAGTCTGAGGACTGAAAATTGAATGACTGGATAATTATACATGTGGAAATTAAATTAAAAGATGAAACAAATATTATTGATTTATTTGGCCATTCCGTAAACAATGAATCATTACTATTGGTCAATCAGTCTGCTACTTGACGTTTTAAATATTACTGTGTTTTCTTCTAGAAATGTAATTAAATTGTGGAAGTACTAATAATCTACTAAGGATACTCTTAAGATGTTGAGCCTTAATTATAACACTAACACATGTACAATACAGAACCAATATATCATCTTTGTAAAGTTGTATCACAGTGTAACTTAAGCAAAGTCTTCACATTCCGAAATCTTCATGCATTGTATAATCTAGGTATGATTAGTAATAGATCTATGTTCATGGGTTGCAAAGATATTTGATTATAAAACCCATTTTTCAAATGGAAAGAATAGATTTAATTCTTTCATTTGATTTAACTTCAGGGAACTAGAGCTGCACGTGATTTCAATTACCATAGGTCCTTTGATGTTATCATGTGATGTTCATTTCACACTCACGTATAAAGTTATTACGCCACCAGAGAAAGTACAAATCATGCTCCTGACTTTCATTTCTTTTGGAAGTCACATCTTCCAAAGTTGTCATGAAACTCATTCATGAAATATGCTACCACCCGTTCACTCCGCGTCCCCTAGACGTCAATGGGGCAGCCTCTGCTACCACCCATGCACCTTGCGTCCCCTAGACGTCAGTGGGGCAGCCTCAGCTTTAGCTCTACCACTGCTCATGTGCTCCGGACAAGCTTCCTTCGTTTCCTCAGGGAGACACAAGGGATCAAGGAAGGACTGGAGCCTTTTAATTGATCATGTGTTGGCCTTTATGTCATGTTCACAGTAAAACATCTCAAAAAATCTCATTTTCATTTTGTTAGTCATACAGAAGTAAGAACTTGCTATATCTTAATCTTTGTAGATTAAGGAAATGAATCCACCTGCAGTCTGTTACCTTGAAATCTCTTATTTCTGAAGTCACAAGATAAATAAGAAAAGTAATCATTAGGAGATAAAGGATTTCTTACAATTTTACCCTGTAAGTTAATATCCAAATGGTTTTATTCAGTAAAATTTTGTCTACCTATATTTGAGTCATTTTTGAAAAATATTTATTTACTGTGTTCTAAGCAATTTAATTTTTATTTGGTTTTGTTTTGCTTTTGAGGCAGGTTGTGATGATATATTTCAAATTAACTTGGAACACAGTAAGTAGCTGAAAGTGGCCCCAAACTCTCCATGGTCAGCCTGCCTTTTGTATCTTGAGTCTTGGATTTAAAGGTAAGAAACATCATATGTCTCAAACTTGTTTAATTATAATTGCTTTATAAGGGACACTCTCCTTCCCTTCCATAAAGTTCTGGTCTTTCCAAGTGACTTGTTTTGCCCAATAAAATGCAAGCATTACCAGCCATGGTATGGGTTTAAAATATAAAATCATAAATAGTCATTGCTTCTTTATTTTGGTTTATTTTTATTTCATTATGTACAATAAAGTGTACATAATGACATAAAATAAACATCCTTTATCATTAAAACAATGAAAAATTTACACATTTTCTTATAGAAAGGAAAAAAAAAACATTGATAGTATTAATTTCAGTTTACTGACAATCTTATTGTCCTCAACTGAAAATAAAGATAAAACTGTGTATTTGTTAAGGTTAATGCAAACACAAAATTAAATACTGAAATAAACTTACAGATTTGATGGAGATATATTTGTATATAAAACTTATTTTTTTTTCTTTGTTAGTGGGCACTGTAATGAGAAAGAACCCACCACAAACATTTTTCTCCAGGCATCAGTGGAAATTCCTAGCTACCTTGGATCTGAGCTTCTAACCTACATTAACAGAGGGTCATGAGCGCTCAAAAATTAGACATTTCTGAGCTGCGACTATAGCAATTCATTTGTAATATTCCCCTAACAAAGTTCAACCTCACTAACAGATTGTGCTTGGTTGTTTGTGATCTGAAATAGCTTTAATCTTAATGTAAGTTTATAATGAAATCTCTGACAAGACTCTAACATGGGAGTCTCCTAATGATTTTGTAATGTTTTGACAATCTTGAAAATATGTTTGAAAAAAAAAAGCTTGCAAATTCAAGTTTTCCCTAAGTAAAATATCCCATCTGCTCAAAATGTTTCAAAATACCGAAAGAACTGAGCATAGTACAGAAATAAGCCATTCCCTGTGTAGGAATGAGCAGTTGCATGATTTAATTTCTTTAAATAAGTGATCCCTTTTGATGAGATAAATAAATAGAATTGCTGAAAGTTTTAGGATCTTTAGCTAATAATACAATTGCCAGATAACCTTTAAAGGTAACTGACTAAGGGAATTGTCAAAGATTCCTCAACTGTGGCAGAATGTGTCCTGAGTGTTCCTAATAGGAGAGCTAAATGGGTTATTTAAAACCTTATTAGTCTAAAGCATGAGGAAAAAAAAAGCAAGTTTTATATGAAATCGAGTATTAAATGTACTCCCTTTAGACAGCTATTATGAACATTCATCATTCATCGCCGCAGTTGAGGGAATTTTGACAATACACTTTGTAAGTCACTTTTAAAGCTAGTCTGCAAAGCTGATGAGGCTGAAATATTGATTGGAGCTGTCTGTATATTAGAGTAGATGATCACAAGTCAGCTTGAGTTCTCTGTTTCATCTTGAACTTTCTATCCCTTCAACCTTGAGAAGGCTACAATTAATAATCTCCTTTTGTACATAGTACATCATTATTTTTCTAGATTTAAAGTTATTTGACATACAGTTTTTCATGCCTCCATATCCCTTAACTTTCTATAAATGTGATGAAACTGAGATCCTGAAAGGGCAGATGACTTACATAGTTTAAATTGCTGAAATGTGGATTGCCAATTGATTAAAGTGGCTTTATTATTTGTCTTCCTTCCTTCCCTCCCTTTCTCCCTTCCTCTCTATTTCATTATTGTTCTTTTGCTCAGGCCTTCTTCTTCTCTCTCCTTCCTTCCTTCCTTCCTTCCCTTTTCTTTGTTTCTATGAAAATAACTTACCATTCTTCTCATAATCATGTTTCCAAATGTAGCAAATACAAGTATAACTATTATCTCAATGTATAGAATGGACCAAGGAAAGTGGTTATTTTAATTTATGTCTTATAACAATTTAATAAAAATTAAGTGTTGTTTGCCTGTATTATAGTTTCCTGTTAACAACTTTTGGGCTTAAAAAGCATGTACACATAACCTTGAATGAATAATCTCAATTATATCAAGACCTAAATATCTTTTCTTATGTAGAGAAGGAAAATGTGTTATGGAAATGGAAGACAAGCTCAAGTTTCCAACGCTGATAACATGCCAAAGTATTTTACATTTTGGTATGAAATCTCTGTAGATAATACCATGTTCTTTTTAATATGTTTATACATTCCTGCTAACAAAAATTCTTATATTCATATCACTAAAATACATATCTGCTCATATTAACCATTAGTTCAAGCATTGCATGTTAAATTTATAGCCTTCTGATATTATAAGCACATATATAAGTATGTGAAATTTTATGATTATATGGTACATACCAGTCAGTGCTCTAAATCTTTATTCTTTTGAGTCTTGGGATAAAAGTCAAGAAGCAAACCTTTGTTTTCATTCAGCATATCTTTGATGCTCTCAAAGACAATACATACATAAAAGATCCCTTTCTTTTACATTACTTGGGTCACTCCTTGCTTGGAGATATAGCTCAGTGGTCGACCACTTGCCTCCCCTACTGGAAGTCCTAAGTTCAGTCTTCAGTACTAAAACACAGATAAACATATACACACAACACATCTCTCATTTCTAAATAGAATATTGAGTTCATTTAAATATTCACTTAATTTGTACTTATTAATGCATTGATATTCTTTTTTATAGAGTGCAACATAACAAACTTGGGAATTTGCACATTTTTTCCACAATCATTGTGAATCTCTATTTTTGTAACTGAAAAACATTCCAACACTACATAAACTAATTAAAGCAGATAGACTCACTGAGAATATGAAATCAGAAAAAAATTAAGAAGGATACAGTTTGTATTAAGGTAGAATATGCAAAATGTAGTCACTTCATCACCACTGTTATTAAGAACAAACTAGATTAATTCTCATTTGATTCTCAAGTCTCTTGTGTCAATTATGTGTAAAGTTATTTTGGAAAGAAATTGATACCTCAATGTGTGTATATATATGTGTACATATATATATATATATATATATATATATATATGAACTTACAACTTTTCTATAAAATAAGTACATTATTTAAATTTTTAAAATAGTATTGATTTTGAGATTTATTGTTAAACAAGATTTTATAATACTGACTTCGAAATGAAAGACATTAAAAATGCAATAATTATATATAAATAATTTGTTTGGAACTTACATAGAATTATTTCAGATTCTGGGTCGCTTTTCTTTTGGTACCACCAGCAATGGACATGTTTTTCATTTGTATTAACTTTTCTCTTTACTTTTTGCATGTGGTCACTGGTTATTCGGTTAGTATCTTTAGTATCAAACAGGTATGTAGAAAAACAGAAAGGTGTCATTTGGGATTAGAATCATGATACTCTTTAGGATGCTTTTTCACAAATGGCAGGCTTGCTTCTTCTGTGACTAGTTGTTGCTCCTGTGTTTCTGTGTTCCAATTAGCAAGCCCCTAAGGCACCTAGCTTCAGATGTTATCCCATAAGTTGAATTGATGGAATAGTTTTTAATTCAAATAATTAATTTGTTATTATTAAAATATTTAGAAAGCATTGAAGATTTTTAACTTAAATATTTCAATGATAATGAGTTGATTTGGTTTAATCCTCTTCTAACTTTAATATTTTTCGTGACTCTATGTGGTGTACGTGTGTGTATATGGATGCCTTCATGCTCCTGCATGTGGAGGTCAGAGGAGAACTAAGCTGTCAGTCCTCACCTTTCACCTTGCAATGAGATCTCATGTTGTTTGCCTCTCTTCCTTAGGCTGATGGATCTGTGAGCTTGCAGGGATTCTCTTCCACACTTTCCATCTGACCATAGCAGTGCTGTGATTACAGGTGCACGCTGTCATCTTCACCACTGTGTGGGTTCTGGACATCCCAGCTCAGGTCCTCACATAAGTCTTTATCCATTGATTCCTCTCCCAAGCCCCTCTGTTGAATTACTTACGTGTTTTTAAATTCAACTTACCGTTTATGTTACTTTTGGGCACACACGCATGCATGCGTGTGTGTGTGTGTGTGTGTGTGTGTGTGTGTGTGTGTGTGTTGGACACCTGCCATGTAGAAGGTGACTTTCAGGGGTCCTTTTTCTCTTGACTTTTTTTCAGACAAGGTCTCTCTTATTTCTGCTGCATTGTTACCCCAGACTTATTGGCCCCCAAACTTCTGAAAGATGCTCCTGTCTGAAGCTCCCATCTCACCATAGTGGTATGGGGATTACAGATGCATGCCAATACATTCACAATTTTTTCTGGGATTAAGGTCTGGAACTCAGACTGTTAGGCTTGTATGGCAAGTACTTTTACACATTGAGACATCTTGCTGTGCTGCCTTCTGTTGAATCCTTGAAGTAGCCTATACATAAATTGGGTAAGTTAAAGAATAACAGTAGGCAGAAGTTCTAGGTGCTCCCTGTTTCAGGTGTATGGAAGGCTGATGAGTATCTTCAACAGAAATACAGATATCTTTCCTGCTTCTACCCATTGTCTCTCAAATAGCAATTGTGAGATGACAAAGTAAGAAGAGGCAAACCGCAAACCACCCAATCATTAAACAATGTTTTCCACTTCATTATATTTTTTACTTGGTCATTTTGTTTCAGTTTTACTGGGATTTGAGTATAATTTAAAAACTCAACAGATTAAAGAAATATGTCATGCCTGAGAATTTTGGACCCACTAGTAATTATACGCCCAATAGGAATTTTAGGCCCAATAGGAATTTTAGACATCATCTGTAATTACTTCATTTGTAAAAGAAGACAACTAAATTTCCCAGGGTTTTTCCTATCTGACAATCATTGACTTAAAGAAACTTCAAAAATCACTCCAGTATCTGGCTTCCCCTGTTGTTTTAATAGACTTTTTCACTCCATCCCTCAGCTGAAGGACAACCTAATTGATTGTCACTACTTTGGTCTTGTCTCCATTATGAGAATTGGGTATTTACAACCATTCCCAAGAGGATCCTTTAGTTATTTCTCCAAAACTTGATGTAACTTCACTCGTAGTCACACACTGTGGCCTCTCCTTTGAATCTTCCTTAAAAAGGAAGATTTTTTCCCCCTTATTTTTGTCATGGATTAAAATGATAGATTAGGCATTTATTTTTAATTTTAATTGTTTATTAGTTTCATCTTGGAAAGGCAGTTGCTGAATGCCTGAATTTAAATTTGTAGGAAAAAAACATAAAATCCATTTTTTAATATAGGTAAAAAATAATTTTTCAAACATTGCAATGTTTATCATCATTTTTGTTTATCTTGCTTATAACTCTTTCTCATTAACCTTTATTGTCCTGACCAATTCAATCTTGTTTGTGTGTAATCACAACGATTCAATTTGTTGACATTGTCTTTCTACTTTGGATTTTTAAAAATTTTGTCAGATGTGTAGGGTGTGAAGATGACCCATCTCAGTTTTTTGGTCTGTTTGGTATAAGTAGCATCTTTTTTTTCAGTTTTCCTTGATTTAATATTTGTTTCCTTGTTCTGCTTTTGAAATGATCTTTCATAACAAAATATGAATTATACTCAAAAGAGGGAATGGAAAACAGTAGCCATTGGCACAGCATGGAGAAGGCCACAAGAAAGGACAGAGAGCTGCAGTAGTTGGCAAGAGGCAGGATGTGACTGAAGGTATGCTTACAAATGTTCACAGGAAACTAAAACTAGAAAACCGGGTTAACTGTAAAGTCAGCACAAGGCAGAATGCACTATGTGGGCGGGCATCAGTAGTGTTTGGGTTCAGATTCTACATAGAAATATAGTTTCTTCCAGTTAAAAATTCTTGGTTTGCACCCATCACAGAGTGATTGGAGGATACTGAACCAGTTTATTAGTCTTTCAAAATTCTGCTGAGTACCATTTTATTGGAAATTCTGTAACCGTATCCGTATCCAGTTATAGTTTTCAGGACAGTGATACATCTCACTTGCTTTGCAGTCTCTCTCATGAATTTTCTCCTTCTGCTGGAGAATTGTGCCTTTTATTCAAAAGGTAGACAGCTAGACAGACCTTTGAAATCCTCTTTTCTGCTTAGAAACTTCCTAATAATATTCAATACATTAAAAATAACTTCTTTGGGCTAGAGAGATGGTTTAGTAGCTAAAAGCCTTGGCTGCTCTTGCAGAGTACCCAGATTTGATTCCCAGCACCCACACAGTATAGCTAAGAACTGTCTGCAACTCCAGTTCCAAGGGATACAACTACCTCTTCTGACCTTCCTGGGCATTGTGTGACAATGGTGCATTTGCACACATGCAGGCAATACCCTCATATACATAAAGTAAAATAAATAAAAATAACTTCTTAAAAGGATCCCATCCCTCAACATCCATTTAAAAATACTGAGGAAAGTCTTAACACAGAGAACATAAACCAGCATATGTTTTGAAAGTTCATTCTATAGAGCAAATTATTAATAGAACTTAGAAAGTAAAGATAAGTATGAGTGATTCCTACTGGCCTGCTAGTGATGAAAATACAAACTTGGAGTGAGCCTAGTAGTGGAATGAACTTAGTGTTTAGCAATTCTTTCAGAATAAAGTATTGACTGAATGAAGAATAAATCCTGTCATATTCTTTATTCATGTGGGAAGGTGATCGTTCAGAAACTCTCTTGCAGGTATTTTTCACTTTAAAAATCTTAAATTTTTCCTTAAATTCTATCATTCAACATATGATTAAGTCAAGCCTCAGAGTATAAATGTGTTCATATTAGCTGTCATAATATATAGACTTGTCTGCCAAGGATATTTAGGGACCTAGATACAGGAAGTGGCATATAGTGTTATTTCATTATGATATATTTCATTTAACCAGAGGCAGCAAGATAGAAGTATTTCATCTCTGTTAAGCAGCTTTGTAAAATGATCTGTATTTATTATTTTGCATTTTTATTGCTCTGTTCCTCCAAGGAGCTCACAATATTCTATCAAAAGATGTTTCTGTGTAATGATAAACTGCACAGAACTGGCTGACAAACGTAAATATGCACACAGTCTTACCAAAACTGCTTGTTACCAATTTAATCTTCTCAAAGACAGAAAGTGTCAACATTTAATCTCTTGAAAGTCTAAGGAAAAAGAGAAAGTATCAAAAAGTCTATAAAGGACATTTCTTTTGCATCATCATGTATTAATAGTACAAAGTAAAGGCTGCCAACGTAGTGCTTTTATTCATGAAATATGACCTATATAGCTTCCTTTGATCATATTCACACCTCTATTAATTAACTTTTATTTTATGTATATGAATATTGTCTTCATGTGTTTAATTGTACCCATGTCATACAATGACAGCTGGGGTCAGAAGGTCCTCAGATTCCCTGGAACTGGAGTTTCAGTCGGTTGTCAGTCACCCATGTGTATGCTGGGATTCAATCCAGGTCTTCTGCAAGAGCAGACGGTGCTCTTAACCACTGCACTATCTTATCTCTCCAGACCCATACCAACACCTCTATTAACTTTTTCTTCCTTAATCTTCCCCTTTGTTTTTCCACATATCCATTAGTCTTTCTTTCTTACGCTTATTTAGTAAAACATTTTCTTTATTTAAAATTTCCTGAGTATATTCCATAAAATATGATCATATCTAAACCCCCTTTCTCTCTCTCTCTTTCTCTCTCAAATCCAGTTAGTGCTGTCAATAGTGCATGTGATTGGCCTATCCACTGGCTTATGGAAAACTTAGCAGTGGCAACATCCTCAATAAAGAATGATCCTTCCCAGCACAGCAACTGTCCATTGCCTGTAGCACCTCAGTAGGGGGTGAGGCCTGGAGAAAATCCTCCCCATCTATGGCAGAATTTTGCCTTGCTTGGTCTTGTACAGGTTTTGGTCATGTATCCATACCTGCTGTTATACCATGATTGCGATAGGCATGTCATGCCCAGAAGATAGCATTTCACAGCACTTCTCCTTCTTCTCTGCCTCTTACATTTTTTCTGCCTCTTTCTTCATGTTCACTGAGCATTGTTGGTGTAGCAGTAAAACAGATGTGCTATCTAAGACTGATCACTCAATGTCATATTGTCTGCAGTTTGACAAGTTACGCATCTCTCCACTGAATACTATCCACTGAAGAAAGCTTCTCTGACCAAGGTTGAGTGCAGCGTAGGTTTACAAATATAAACTTAAATTTAGCAAAATAGTAACAGCGTGTTCTAGTCAGGGTTTATGACTTCCACAGCCATGTGCTTTTGACCAGGATTACAGTACTAGGTGTGAAATTCCCTCCTTTGGTGCAGACCTCAAGTCCAATCAGAAAGTAGTTAATTACCCATTGCAGCGGTTCCACTATTGCACCAGTAGGCACATCTTGCCTGGTAGGTTGTTACTGAGCATGCAGGGTCCAATGCTGAGCAATTTCTTTGAGGCCTTATCTCCCAGCCCAGCACAGCAGCCTGCACAGCACCTTCCAGCTTTATGGAAAGTAGCCATTTAGAAGGAAGCTTTCTGGAAGGTTTGAGACTGATCGTTCTATGTCCTGTAACAAAATGGTGTGTTAGCTTCCGTAATAGATTCATATCATGTAGTTATGGTGGGTAATGAAGGCCAATGGCAATATCCTGTGGTTTGAACACCTCTAGGGCCTCCCTGACTCTAGGCTTGGTTATAGGTATCCCATATCTTATGCTGCAGCTTTCACTTAAAATGGGCTAAGAAAGTTCTAAAAGAAGAAATTCAAATGACTAGAAAACACTTTCAAATTTGCTCAAAATCCTTATCAATCAAAGAAATGCACATTGAAATTACATGAAGATTCCACCTCAACACAGGTAGAACTTCAGTCATCAGGAAGGATGATAATAAATGTTGAGTGGATGTGGCAAGACAATCACTCGTATATATTATTGGTGGGAGTCTCAACTAATGCAGCCATTTTGGAAATTTGTCCAGAGGTTTTGCAAAATGTAGAAATAAAACTGCCATGTGTCGGAGCTATACCAGTACTAGGCATTTGCCAGTGCATTTTATATTCTATTTAAGAAACACTTGCACACCTATGTTCATTGCTGAACTACTCATAATAACTAGGAAACAGAATCAACCTAGACATTCATTAATAGATAAGTGGATGAGAAAAATATGGCATGTGCTCAAAATGGGATGTTATTCAGCTTTTAAGAAAAATGCAGTCATGAAATTTTCAGGTAAATGGATGGCCCCTGGAAAATATTATACCGAATGAGGTAACTCAGGTCCAGAAAGACATATGCCACATTTTCTCTCTGATTTTCTTACACTGCTTAAAAATCTTTTGTTTATTTTACTTGGAGTACAATTTTGAAATCGAAGAAAAAATATGTGTTTCTTTTAAAAATAGTTTATTATTTTTATTTTATATGTATTAGTGTTATGCCTGCATGTATGTTAGTGCATCAGTGTCGTGAACTACCCGCGAATTTCAGAAGATGGCGTTGGATTCCCTGGAACTGGAGTTGTGGATGGTTGTTAGCCACAATGTGGATGCTGGGAATCTAATCCTTTGTAAGAGCAGCCAGTACTCTTAACTGCTGAGCTGTCTCTCCAGCACCCAGACTTTTTTTGGTGGAGCGTGTTGAGTGAGATAGATAACAGATTATAGGTAAAATTATAGTAGTGAACAGTAGAATCCTGAGTAGACATGCTTAAGCAGGGAAGGCTGAGGGTCTAGGGGAAATCCAAGGTGATGGGGGAGCACTAAGTCGAAGGAAGAGGGATGAAAGCCTTATGGAAACTTACTGTCTCACAAAGGGCTTAAAAATAAAACAGTTATTAGAGGTTTCATAGAGCATGTGTGGTGAGAAGAATGGGAGGGAGTCGTGAGGGCTAAAAGATTAAGCAGCTTTAGAGGAGGATGGTAAAGAAGAGAATTAGTGGGTCAATAGGCCCACATAAGGATGTATGAATTGAACCTGTGGAAACCCACTAGATCATAGGTAGTAAGCTAATTTCAGAATACAACTGAAATTTCAAATGAAATTACTCTGCAGGGGTAGACAATGTCATTCCTGGAAGACATAGAATAATTTCTACTGATTATACCTGAAGTTATTAGTCTGCTCTTAATTTTCTGATCTTACAGAGAACTTAAATGAGAGGAGTGATACTTAATACTAACTTTGTGTAATGATTGTCCAAATTATAGGTAATTTCTACTTTTAAAAACACACATATAAAGAGATCACATGTTCAACTAACTAAATTAATTAATTAAGATGCATAAAAATGCAATTTTAGAAATTGAGGATGCAGCTAATTTGGGAGAGCCCTTGCCTTGTCTTGCATGAAAGATACTCTGAGTTCAATTCATTGTACTAATTATATTTGCCATGCTAATTTATGCCTGAATTCGCAGCACTGGGGAGCTAGGGAGATCAGAAGTCAAGGTCATCCTCCACTACATTTTGAATTGAAGGACAGTCTGGGACACCTTAGACCCTATGTATAAAACAACCTACAACAGCAAAAATAACAAGTTCAATGGAAAATAATTGTAAATTGAATTTTTGCATGAATATTGGACAAAAATTTTGAGCTTGCTGCCTATGTAGAAGCTTTATCTGTTTCTATGTGAGAGCAAAATGGGAACTGAGCACTCATAAAACTTTTTAGAATTATATTTCCAGTATATATATTTCTCTCTTCTACTCTAAATAAATAAATAAACAAAATTATGAAAATATACAAGCCAAAAAAAGCACCTAATATAAATTATGATGAAAAAGCTAAAGATAAGCTAAATGTTCAGTAACAGAGATTAAGCAAATATGTAAAATGTAGGTATCGGTATGTAATGGAACATGATATTCACTGCTACTTTAGTAAAATAAGATAAATTTAAAAATATATACTGATAAACAGAAATAGAGGAAGTTACAAATTTTTATGTACATCGCTAAAGCCATAGAGATCAACAAAATTACTCCATTGCCTAATCTGAATGATTACTGAACGACTCTTTCATTTTTATGCTATCAAACCATATTCAGTATTCTTCAGAAACAAAGCTGTATTTGTGTAGTTTTATGCATTTTAAATTCTATACTTTGAAAGAAAGGCCTTGCATTACCAGGTTCTGTCTGCTGCTGCAACTTTATTCATTTTTATTCAATAAAATATACAAACACTTCAGATATAATGAATAACCTGGTATTCCATAAATATAACACACATTCTCAAAATTCGGAGACCTCAGATACACTTCTCTTTTCCAATCTGTTTGGCTGATTCTCCGGATACTGGGCCATATTTCAGGGTGCTGATTAATGTATTTTCTGCCTCTCTGCTGCTTCCTTGCATCTTATCTGCCATCATTCTAACTGCTAAATATTCTATTTCAGCTACAATTGCACCTTAGGCAATTGTTGCCATACTAACCTTTTATTTCTATGTTTCAGGGAATAAATTGTATGCAACAAATCAAGAACACATTTGTTAGCATAATTCAGCCAATATGAAAGCACTGAAAAAACTTTGTGTTTCAATATAGTGCATTTTTAAAAGGACATTTTTTAATGTACTTATGTTGTTATTATGGAAAAAAATAAAAGACTTCAGTGAATCATGTAAGTGCTATATTTAAATAACTGTAGAAATAAATTTGTCAAAATATAAGTTCGATATTTAAGTATGGTCTTGAGAAACCATTCAAGAAATTTACAGTTTAAAAAGAGCATTTGTATTTTTATAGTCTCCAAAATTACTGAAATATATATGTGTGAAGTTAATCAAGTTTATGTATGATGTGCTGAAAATTATAAAATGTTCTGATAGACATCACAGAACTAAATAATTGAACAGATGTACCTATACATAGATTACAACACTCAAAAAAAATTTAAGCTATGAATACTCCTACATACTGATCTACAGATTAAACATAATTATAATTGTGGAAGAAACATTAGTAGAAGTTTGTGTTTTTATAATTTGCACAGAAAGATAAAGAATATAGAGTACAAATGATTAAAATAAATGAACAAATTCTGATAAATAGCACTTCCTAATTTTAATCTTACTGTAAAGTTACAAAAATCAGAATATTTTTATTTTATACAAAAGATACACAAAGTTAAATCCACAAAACAAGGAGGATCACATGCATACATATATAGTCAATTGATTTTTGACAAGAATGTCAAATAAAGAAAAGAAAAACTTCTAAATTTAGCACAGCTGCATGGAACACAGTTCTAAATTTAACATCCAAAGTGATAAAGCTTCAAAGATTATGAACATAGTAGAAAAATCTTCATGTCTTCAGGTAAGACAAAAATTTTTTTAGATACAAATACAGAAGGGGAACTGATAAAGAATTTGACTCCATAACAATTAAGAAAGAAATGGTTAGCATACATAAGTGGAGAAAATTATGTATTTACACTCACAAATCCAAGTATAATAGTTTTATTTCTCTTTAAATAAACAATACAAAGAATTGCCTGTCTTTTTATTTTTCATAAAGTAGATTTTAAAATCCTTGATGATTTAATATCCTTAATGTTTAATGATGGAATATATTAAATTCAAAATTTTGGTCAGTTATTCCGTTATCAAATTAGAACTCAGCAGTATTTATCCTTAATAATCCAGACAGAATTATTTTAGGCATTGCAGGGAATATATATCTGCTATAACTAAACACTATAATTTAGAGTAACTATATAAGAGTAATATGTAAGATAATTATAAAGTGGACTTGTACATGTCTCAATAAAACTTTACTAGCCTTGGTACACACACAAAAGTGGCTTACCAATGTGTATGCTTCCTTTCACAGATATTCTGAGGTTGTTTTATTTTATTTTATTTTTTTTAGGAATAGATATGCTGACTAGACCCCAGTGGTTGAACTTGCACTGAGGGACATCTAGGTATACACTGACTCGATAGGACTTAACATATTTGGCAGAATGCATGAAATCTTGTAGGGGATACGGGGAGGTATGCAGATAGGAGAGGAGGATTAAGATGTTTTTATGAAATGTACAAAATTCCGTACAAATATACAAAAAGATTAAGAGAAATCTTATGGCTCCGAGAATTTCATACATTGAATTTTTATTATATATTATGTATTTTTATATTATGATGCCCCATCATCTCCACCTTTATCCTACAACCCCAGCCCTCCACCTCCCAACTTTGTGTCTTCTGTTATCAAATGAAAACCCCCATCCATCTTCATAACACACGTTTTCTGATTGGTGGTTAATACTGAATACATTCCGAACCAAAAATAAGAATGAATTCAAATTCGAGTTTGCCTATTGTTTGATTAAAATCACCTAAATGATTTGAAGTTCTGTTCTGCGTGCAAGTGTATTTGAAAATAATGAGGTCGCATTCAAACCTCACTTTCATATCTAAAATCCATCAACTGTGTAGAGCATTACTTTCTCCTGAATCATTCTTCACTGCTGCATTATGTCTGACAATGACTAACCTTGAACTTTAACTGTTATTATTCTCTTCCCTCCAGACACTTTGCCAAATGCAATTTTGACCCTATTGCTAATACTATCTAACACAGAATTCTATATTGTTTTTCCTTTATATTCACACAACTGTTCCCATGTTATCAAAGCTACTTTCATAAACTCATAACGTCTATACTTTTAAAAGATGCAGTGATCTATCACTGCCTAAATAAACACTCTAATTTGTGGGATATGAAGCCTTGGCTTCTCATTCAATTCCCATGTTAACCCCTCCTTCCTGACATATGAGCACAAGAAGAGTCAGAAGTCATACTATCATTCAATTTTTTTCCCACACAATGGAAGTAACAGTCAAAACTGTCATTTTCATTTTGTCTATGAGACTCAATAGGCCCCACATCAAAACCCCACCATCCTGCTCCAACATCTGCTTTGGAAGATGTCATTGCCATGTTTATGTCAGTTACAGGTGTTAAGTTTTTCATACTACTAATTCACTTCTCAAAACCATAATTTTTCTCCCACCAAGGCTTGTGTTCTCTAAAATCTTTAAATTAGAACTTAAACTTCTTGCAGTAGCATAAATAACCTTGATGGTAATAAACTTTAAACTCTTACTTCCCAGCACATTACCTTTCTTCAGTCCTTATATGGCCTACAATGTACTCACTCCAGTTAGTATTTATTCTTAAAACAGTACGTCAATATTCATTCTCATTCATTGCTGTTCCTCCTTGGTTTTGTTCTGTTCTTTCATGCTGCTGTTTCTGGATCAGCTTTATTTCTATGTCTCCTACTATGAAAACTGATTGACTTGCCTTTATTGCCCTGTGAAGACTTTCTTTCCATTACACCTTCTATTTTACAAACTGTACTCATTACTGACCTCTTGTCTTCTAAGGAAAGTTCCATAGATTCCTTTTATCTCTGTTTTCCTGTCCAGAACCTAGAATACAGAGAAGACCTCATGAATAGCTGGGATATGTGAAGCAAATCATGAAAAAGAGGAATTCTGTCTCATCCATCACGAAAATGCTGCACTGGCATTCTCCGCTTTAGTGTTCCTCTCCACATTTCTGTGATTTATAGGAAATGATTGCTGGTAGCTCTGTAATAACTTTAGGTAATTGTATAGATCCTAGTCCTGAAATTGCTGGGCTGGAAATTTAAGCATATCCAAATACTTTAAGTGATCCATTGCTAACACATTCCTTATTCTGCAATGAAATTTTGCGTTCTTAGCCCTTTTATATCTTGTTTGGGTTTTCTTTATATGAGTTGACAGTTTGGGTAATGTCTGAAGAAAAAGGAAGATTAGAAGTTACTGCCTGTTTAGGGCCATCTGCTGTTGTATTTCTCTTTCCTGGTTATTGAAGAAGGTTTTGCCTTTCTCTTTTGGCAATACTTCTCTTTTTTAAGCACCCTACCTTTCCTTGTGATATGCTAGCCAACTTTTATTTGATTCCACAAATATATTGCTATATTTAGTACCTTGAATAAAAAAATAAGATTCTTCTAAAAGCTTAATTATGAATTTTATATGGAGTAGACCTAGACTGGATGATGTTTAAGAATTAGTTTAACAATATAGGTCAGGCAATTGAGATTTAAACAACCAACCAACTTGTTTTCTTGCATCTTGGTTTCCAAGGATTTAAAACACAAAACCCTGGTAGATTAAGTGTCACTGTAAAAATATTTGCACTGAATTATTTTGTTTCTCATATCTATTATCTTATTTTACTAAAATGATCAGTTTCACAGCCTCGAATGAGTGACGTACACCTAATACCAATGACTGTCAGTCAAATTATGCTCTTTTACTACTATGCATCCTTTCTAAATTTTCAAGTGACTCAACTTATTATGATAAAATAGAAACTATACATGCTAAAATAAAATTACAAGTTATGTTTTTGTGTAACTCTTCTTTTATAATACACATGTCACTGTCCAGTATTTTTTCTCAGTAGTTCCCCAGTCTAAATTTGTACTTCTGAGATACATCTCTATTGGCAACATTCCTCTTTCCTTCACTGAAGTAGCTCCTGGACTACAAGGTATAGTCTTTATAGAAGAAACTGGCCTTGGAATGCCAGACATTAGGAATAAGTACAAATCACCTAGCGAATTTGGAATTTCAGTCCTGTAACTGAAAACTTCTTCATATAAGGAATACAGAATTATTATATATTATTCTAGAGAAAAAGATTTGGGAAAACTGATTTATTGTAAATGTCTAAGAAGGATTAGACAACAAAGTATAAAAATTGTCAAGCAACCAATTGAGAGGGTAATTGTATGAAGAGAAATAGCATATAAGCTGTTCTAATTTGTTTTCTTTTGCTCTGATAAAACATTGAGGAAAGCAAATTGGTGGTGGGGGAGAGTTTATTCGGCTTACAGGTTACAATTCATCATTGAAGAAAGAAAAGTCAAGAACCTAGAGGGAGGAACTGAAGCAGAGAATATGGAGGAATGGTGTTACTGGCTTGCTCCCCCTAGCCATTAACAGGCATCCCTACAGAGCACTATGTATCTGAATTTTGAGTCTTTCTTCTCAGGTTTATTGAGGTTAGTGTAAAGCTGACAAAATCTAACCAGCATAGAAGTTATACCGAGTGCTATATGAATTTTAAGAGAAGATTAGCACTAAAAGAAAAGGGAAAAAAGGAAATGTAAAGGAATATACAAAAGTATTAACTGTGAGAAGAAAGTGGTAGAAAGAGTTCAAAATGTCTTTTCAAAATTCTGGAGTGTTCTGGAATGTAGACCAGTGGGTAAAATACTTGACCAGCAAACAGAAATGGCTGGGTTTGAACCCCCTAGTATAATAAAAGCCCAGTATGGTGGCATAGTTTACAGTTCTAGTATTCTGAAAAATAAGAATAAAGACATGAAGATCAGAAGTTCAAGGTCATCATCAGTCATATATTGACTGTGAGGCCACACTGTTCTACATGAGACCCTGTATCACAAAGCAAAATATAAACAAGTAAAAATAAATGTTCTGAAGTAGTATTTTTCAAGGTCATTATGTCAAGTTTGCAATAAAGGCTATTTTTTAAACCCATATTTCATTATCTCCTATTATTTAAACAAAACAGAATTCTTCATTATGCAGACACACTAGGAAGAAAGATGACTAGAAAAATGCAAGTTTGAATAAAATATAGAGCATGATATAAGACATGATATGAAATCATTAACTTTTAAGTACAATTAGAGAAAGTTAATTAAACTTAGAAATGTTATTTTTAAAACAAATACTATTTAGAGAGGTTAGAGGCAGGGCTCTGCATTTCAGAGCATTTGCTGCTCAAGCAGAGGATCCAGGTTCCTATTCCGCCACCCACAACCCTCTGTACCTCCAATCCTTTATTGGCCTTCACAAGCACCATATAGAAATATTGCACTTACATACATGCAGGCCAAACACTCATTTATATAAAGTAAAAATAATGAAATCCATTTAAAAGTAGTAATTATCATATGGTTGTGAGTTATAAATTATAATATTGGTTTGTCAGTTTAGATGATTTAGAAACTTTGTAGTTCAAATTTATATATGTATGTAAGTATATGTGAATAATGACATTTAAAAAGGTTTTATGATGTCATTGTATACACACTGCAAAATAAAAGTATAATTATATAAAATATAAGCATAAGTAAAAAATACATTTAGGACTGGTTTGATAGGTCAATGGGTAAAAGTGCTAGCTTTGTAAGCATTATGATCTGAGTCTGATCTGCAGAGCCCATGTATAGTTGGAAGGAAAATCAACTCCACAAACTCGTCCTCCATGCTTTACATGCATGACATGCCTTGGATGTACCCACATATCATAAAAACATTCAATTACACTAAGTAATGTAAAGTTCAATTAATGCACTTAAATGCTTAACTTACCAAACATCTTAACTGACTTAGCAACACAGAATCCACTGTTGATGATCCCCATGAGCACATGAAGGCCTGAGCATTCTTGTTGGTGGCTCAGCATTTTGGGAGAGTATGAAAATAGGTGCCAGATATCATCACTATCCTGGAAAGGGTCAAAATTCAAAAAATTGTAGTATGGTGTGTGTATTAGTTTCTTTTCTGTTGCTGTGATTGGAACACTGAGCAAATAAACTTGTAAAAGGAAGGGTTTATTTAGCTTACAGCTCCGAGGAAGCAAGAGTCCATCCTGGTGAGGAGGCTGGAGTAGGAGCAGAAATGAAGTACTCACATCTCCAAGCAGGCACAGGAAGTCGAGAATGACTGGAGATCTGTCAAGGCTTAAGAACTCTCTGAATCCGTCTCCAAAGATGTGTTTCCTGCAGCGTGGCCACACTTTCCAAGACCTCCTTAAGTGGCACCACCAACTGGTAACAAAACGTCCAAATACTTGGAGTCTATTGGGGACATTCTCACAAACCATCACATATGGCTTCCATGAATGCACATTCCTATTTCATCGCTATAAAGCAAGAATGTCAAAAACCAAGCTATCATAAGTTGAGGATTATCTGTATAACTATTCTTCAGAATTACCTGTATTTTGCATGCCTACTTATATATTGTAAAATGAACTATTCAAAGGGCAGTTAATTATTTCGAGTGCCCCTCAATTTTTATGATAGAATCTCTACTAGAGAAAATAATTGGTCCACAATACTATCGATTAATTATTTTCAAATTTTAAACCTTGGTAAGTCTGACAAGAGAGAATAAATGAAGAACAATTAATTAAACATTTTGAGAAATGAAAGCTTGTGAACATTTAAATATAAATATGAGACAGTGACAGAAATCACAAAAATATTAGGATTATATTTGACAAGTGCTAGTGTTTTTAATATGAGAAAACATTTTAAGTAAACATGAAACAATATCATTTGATAAATTTGTTAAGACATAAATCAACCTACTTTATAAATTTAAATTTCCTACCTTAAGCTTGTAAGAAATACTGAAAATTAACTTTTTTCCAAGCAGTTAAATAAAAGAGCATATTAGAATTTGAGTATATAGCTTTAATTGGAGGACTCACCAGCTTGCGGATTTAATGCCATATGAAGGAAACAGCATGAGGGATAAACAACCGGTCAACACTTAAAATAATTACTTTATTCTATTTTATTCCTCTTTTTCTGACTCTCTCTCTCTCTCTCTCTCTCTCTGTGTGTGTGTGTGTGTGTGTGTGTGTGTGTGTGTGTGTAGAGGCTAGTGTTCATAGAGGCCAAAAGAAGGCATTGGATACTTTGGAGTTGGAGAAACAGGTGTTTGTGAGCCTCTAGAAATTGGCGCTGGGATCCGAACTACTGTTTTGTGATTAAGAAGCAAGCAGGAATCTGAGCCATCTCCCCATCCCCAGTTAACACATTTAGTGCCTAGTTTTAACCAAAATTACGGAAGCAGAAGTAGACTCAGTAAGTTAACACAAATTGAGTATATAAACATTCCACTGTCAAGGATGAGTCCTGGGGCAGGATGCACTTTGCAGGAGCACTTTTTCGTCTTCCAAACATTGCCTTCTCATTCTTCTCCAAATACAACTCTCCCACGGTCTTATTTCATAGTTCTGGATAATTCCATATGCTGTACAAAAACAACCATAAAACTTACTGACACAAAAGAAGAATGAAATAAAATTTTTCACTGGGGAAAGATATAGTTCAACAAAAGCCTGCTAATGTGTAGGAGAGGCTAGTCATGTTAATTTGTTTAGAATTTCACATTTTCACACACACATATATATGTATATGCATATTATACTTTCATCGTATTCATACCCCATACCAATTTTTCTTCTTAGTTCCTTATTCTTAAGTGAAACATCTTGCTTTTCCCGTGTCCTCCAACTACATTCATGGTGTGTGTGTGTGTGTGTGTGTGTGTGTGTGTGTGTGTATGTAACCTTTTCCTGTATGAACATGACTGACTGACTGGTTATTTATTTGAGCATGGGCAATTTACCTGTGGCTACATCACTGAGAGTTATGACTCATTTTACTTCCGCAACCATTAACTACCTACGTCTCCTTAGGGAGGAGTGGAACATCATGAGTGCATCCACGGTCATTTGGATTATTGATAGGTCTAGTCTTGTGAAAATAACCACAGATGTTGTGATTTCTTGGGTGCAATTGTCATGTCATGTCCAGAAAACAGAATTTCTTTGCACTTACACCAATCTCCTTGTTTTGCATTCTTTCCATCCTTTCTTCTGCAACGTTTCCTGATTTTTTGAAGGGTTGATGTAGATATTCCACTTAAGGCTAAGCACTAAACAATGACTATTTTCATTATTTTTGTTCATTATGAGCCTTAATTCTCCAGTGCTCACCTTATCCTTTGGGGGTAGTGAAGATGGTTCTTCAGTTAAGAGAAAATCTCTCCAGTCCCATATTCGTTCCCTTTTTTGAGTTGAGATATGGATTTTATTCTGCCTTTAGTTATTGTAGCTCCTGGATATTAGAACTTTAGTTTTGGAAACTCACACAGTGTCATTGTCCTCATCACCCAGGAATTCTTAGGCATCAGCCTTAGAACAGTCATAACACTGGAATCCCCTGGTTTTTGGACTTCTATACTCAACTAAATCCCACCACCAGTCTACTTGGATCTCTGGAATGACAGGTATAAATGATGGGACGTATATTAGCCTATAATCACTTGAATAATTATCTCAAAGTATATCCATATAGAGAAATGCTTTCATGAAATTATTTTGGGTATATTATATATTTACTATCAGTTAAAGAATTATTTATCAAGTTAATTTCAAGGTTATATTTCTCTTGAAACCTTGACTAGTACACATAAAAAATGCGTTCCTGATGTTATTGTTTTCTTAAATTTGAAGAACAAATTGATTATAAACAAGAGCAAAAGTAACAGACTCTAGGGAAATAGTTTTCAGAATCCTGGCTTATAAATAAGGAAAGGAAGTGATTCCCACAAGGAGGGAGAGAAAGGATCTGCCCTTCAGTTTCCAGTCCTGACTGTAGTGTCCTCAGTTATCAGTCCATGACTGGGGTATGATAAAGGCAGCTAAAATTCACTCTACAGGATACTGAAGACATTGCACAGAAAAGAAATCAGAAACATGTCAGCCTTCTTTTCAATTATTGAATAATCAGTGCTTGTATGTGAAGAAACTGAGACCAGGGAAAGAGCCTCCTGAAAGAATTGTGTTTACAGTGTCTATTGCTCACTTGAGATGAGAAGGAGAGACTGCCTCAATGGGACTGGGAAATCTCAGGTGAATATCTGTGATTTGATGTACCAGGAGAAAGGAATGTGTGTAGCCTGAGTTTTGTCACTAAACTAACCTTAGAGGAAATCTCCAACAAGTTCATATTAATTCATGTGACTTCATTTCAACTCTGTTCAGGCCAAGGATTGTTCATAAAAATGTAAATAAACAGAGACACTTTAAGCATAAAGTTTACAAAATCAGACAGTCTATAAGTCATTATCAATCATGAGAAAATAGAGAAACAGCATCCGTATCAAAAGGAAAAATTAATCATTGAAAACACAGGAATGATGTTGAGTTCCTCGGGACTTGAACCCCCGTCACACAACCCAACGCCTTGCCCTGGGACTCGAACCCAATGGCACCAGGGCTTCAGGACTCGAACCCTCAATGGCCGCTTGCTCTGGGACTCGAACCCAAAGGCAGGGCCAAGAAGACCAACGCCAGATGCAAAAGCAAGAGGTTTTATTGAACACTTGTACAAGTGGGCACCCTGCTCCGGGACACAGGGAAAAATAAAATGCGTGCCCGCTTGCAGTAGCCTGCCTCTTTTTATATCTCAAAAACATAGGCGGGGGCGGAGTCCCGTCACCCCATCTCAGGACCTTGCCAGATCCTGTTACATTCCGAAAACTTACAGAGTTTCACACAAAAAAACAAGGAACAGAGACATAAACAAGGAACAGGTGGTACCATTAATTTTTACAATAACAGGAAACAGGGTGGTCACAAGGTCTCGAAAACATGTTTTTGTACATTCTGTGATCTCGGGGTGCACCCCGTGATCTTTACTGCTCAAGCAAAACAATTCCTGAGCAAAACACTTCCTGAGCAAAATACTTCCTGAGCAAAACACAACACTTCCTGAGCTAGCTTTTCACGGGGGCAACTAATGGTCTTAGTTTTTCAGTTAGTCTTTTAGACTCTATTTTACTTTTCAATGACATGTGTCATATCACAGAAGAATATTTAAATTAGTCATCATTTTCCACATGTTTAAACATCAAGTAATGACAAAGAAAGAGAAAATGATAAAATTGTTTTAGTGAAGGAAGTTACAGGGCATTGTAGTGTCCGAGCTACGTTCCTTGACCGAGTCCAATTGGTGGAGGTCTGCAGATTGAATGAAACACACAAGACAGTGACACATTCACATACACTAGGTAGGAGAAAAGGAGAATGTCTGACTGACTGACTTTATTGAGAGGCAGCAAGCCTTATATACCCTGAGGCGGGGCTTTGCAGGAGGTTGAAATTTCAGGTTCTCAGGAGACATCCTCTATTGATGACACACAGCTGTACACAGGTAAAAGGAAGTTGCAATTCGGCTAGCTTAAAGGTCAAGTTGTTTACTTGAGCTTTGCAGTTGACAAGATCTGGCTAGCTCTTGGCCGAGAGCCTAGCACTAAGAGAGAAGGGCATGCAGGGGAGGCCAAAGCCCTACATTTCCCCCTTCTTTCTTACATAAATGAGAGTCTGTCTTAGGTTGCCAAGGACATCAGTGCCTGCTTTACGTGTCATTGGAAAACCAGCTACAATCTCTGGCCACAGAGGCTGATTCCCTGTCTTAGGTTGACAGACACCCCCTTGGGCTTACCTGTCTCTGGCTACTCATTTATGAAAGTCAGCAAATTCTGGCCATTGCAATGTAGGGTGCTGGACTTGGAACTGAGAAGCCACACAAATTAACTAGAGGCTAGAGAGTCACAATCCAGCATCCTTAAAATCAGGCATCATGGTAATTATTCCAGTAATGTAACGAAGGCTTATTCTTATATCCTCAATCCACATACTAAGATTTTGTAACATTTACAGAAATCATAATAAGTGAAAATTGCTAAAATACCATAACTTTCATTCTCATGGGAATGATTGAAATGCAATTAACAAGTTACATTGAAACATAAGAAATACATTGAACACAGAAAACATCAAACCTGGTACCATTATGAGCGATATTTAACTATGAAAATGTACATAGCGTTGACTTATGCAAGCTATCACTTGTCCTTGACTTTGTCCATGGCTGCTGCCTGTTTTCCTATATAAGTCTGCCGGAAACTGTCATCTGATCACCAAAGTTCGGCACTTAGTCCTTTTTTTCATTTATCAGCATTCCCTGCAGTAGAATCCTGATTTACTGATATTCTTTCCATGTAATGATGTCCCGTCAGTTGAGTATCATTCACCATCACCACACTCTCCTTTTCTTTCTATATGGCTAGATGTAGCATAGCTGAATTTATTATGTAAGTCCAATACAGATCTCCATGTGTCATCAGGTACTGATTTCACAGCAATAGCAATGTCACTCTTCCCTTATTCAGTCCCTGCGAACTGGACCAGCCTTTCTGGCAGCCACCTGGCATTCTCAGCATCCTGTGGAAAAACAAACATGCCCTCTTCCCCATATTAATACCGGGTTTGGGCCATTATTTTTTGTAATTGATTTTTTTAAAGTTCTATTGTTTCATTAACCTTTCTAAGGACTTATAATAAACTCCATTTTTCTGACTTTTTTATGACAAAAATTGGTGAATTACAAGGCTTGTATAATCATTTTCTAGCTGTTCTTGAACTGCTCCGTGGCCTGAATTTTGTTTACAGTAAGAGGCCACTAATCTATCCATACAGATTAAAGGGAGAAGCAATAATAATTTGAGACACAGTAGTTACTGCACTAACTTCCACCAATCTGGTACTTTTAATTACTGTATCTTATGCAGCTAAAACTTGGACAAAGACCAAACATTCCTGAATAAACCTTGACTAGAAATTTTAAGATTACATATAGTTTTATCTTTTATATACTGTAACGTGTGGAAAAAATGGGCCTCTCGACACAACCCCCATTTGCGTGCAGCTGGCCTAACTGCAGATGTCTGCCTAAGATAAGATGTTCCTGTTTTCTACGGTTCTTGGAACTGTTTTGCACAGACCATTTCCTGGCACAGTCTGACCACGCCTTGGAAATGACTTGACCGTTCCTTGAACCTTGGCTTGTGATCAGGTGTCACTGCCTGAGTGCTGCCCCCCTCCCTTCGGAAACCAGGGTATATAAGAGAGGATTGGAAGCAAAATAAAGGTCCTTGCCTCTGTCATTGTGTGAGTCTTCTTTCTCAATCCCGATGCCCTCCATGTATCTCAGACCCAGGCCATGCAGGCGCGGCATTTGGAGGTCCCACCAAGACCCGAAAGTGAGGTAAGTGGACAGGGTCATCCTTGGACCAGCGGGGACGTATTGGGGTTAAATAAGATGGGCAATGACCTGGGAAAATAGAGTTGCAACATCAGTTAAAGAGGTTGTTGGAGGAACAAGATACCGCTGTTAAAAGCAAGACTCTTGAGAGCTTTCTAAAATCAATAGAAAAAGCGAGTCCATGGTTTCTTATGGGAGGAGGCTTACACATCCCAGACTGGGAAGAAGTCCACTGGGACCTACAGAAGATCTTTACAAAAGAGAGTCCTGATTCATTGCCCCTGTCTACCTTTTCATTGTGGAGGCTGGTCAGAGATGCTCTCCTGACTGACAAGGTCCGAGTCAGACAACTTGTCCAGGACACCAAGACAGTCCTTTCAGAAATTCACGAGGCTGAGACTAGACAGCCGCTGGGTTCTGAGGTAGGGAGCGATAGCGAACATGTGGTCAGGCAGAAACAACATAGACCTAAAATACAGACTTGTCATGGAGTTGGGGGAGACACTAAAAAGAAGGGTAGCCCGGAGGACTCTCGGGGTGCAGCAGCCTTGGGCCAGCCGAGCGGCAGGCCGTCAAGCGGCTGGCTCTATCCTTCTCTGTCTGATTTTGAAAGTGAAAGTTCCTCGACCCTGATGATTCCTCTGAGGAGAAACGTTTACTAGAAGAAATTGCCACTTTAGAAAAGAGATTAAAGAAAACACGTCTCAAAGATAGGAAACGTTCAGGAACTCACTGTGCTGACTGGTCCCCCCACCATACAATGAGCGGAGAGAGGCTTTGATACCCTCTGTATCCCCTCCTCCAGTTGATCCTGGCTATGGAAATGCACCTTCTGGGGGAGTCCAGTTTTGTCCTGTGGTAGCCGTGGCAGAGATTCCCGATCCCCAAAATCCGGGCCAAGTTATCAGGCGGCACAACCCTTTAGCTTTAAGGATATAAAACAGCTTAAGGATGCTGTATTAAATTATGGGTCTCAAGCCCCTTTTACAGTTTCTCTTATTGAATCTTTTATTCCTCTTAATCTTACACCCAGCAACTGGCAACAACTTTGTCGTGCCGCATTATCTGGGGGAGACTTCTTAGTTTGGAGGGGGGAATTTCAAGAGAAATTCTCTCAGACTGCTCAACTGAATGCTCAGGCTGGCCAGCCACAAAGAAATCTTGAGATGCTGGCTGGGACAGGACAATATGCTGCCATTGCCCAACAGATACAGTATGATGTGGCTGTTTACACTCAAATAGCCACGGCGCTACTGCCACATGGTGGGCACTCCCAAATAAGGAAGGGGGTGATCAATTGTCTAAGATTCTCCAGGGAGCATCTGAGCCTTTCCATGAATTCGTGGACCACCTCTTGCAATTAGCTGAGCGAATATTTGGAGGATTGGGACCAGCAATGCCTGTAGTTAAACAATTGGCTTTTGAAAATGAAAACAAGTACTGTAAAGAGGCCCTCCGTTCTCATAGACACAGGAACCTCAATGATTACATTAAACTATGCAGAGAAATAGATACCAATTACATACAAGGCCAGGTGCTTGCTGCAGCCATTAGAGGGACAGACCTCAGATGGAAATTAAAAAAAAAAAAAAAAACCCACAAAGGGCAAGCACTATTTTAAATGTGGTGAGGCGGGGCATTTTCGCAAGGAGTGCCCCAAGAATAAGCAGGAGACTCCTAGGAGACCTGGCTTGTGCCCTCGCTGTCGGCATGGACACCATTGGGCGAATGATTGTCGATCTAAAACAGATGTTCAGGGCAATCCACTTCCCTTGAATCCCCAGTCGGGAAACTGGACTCAGGCCCGGCCCCAGGACCCCAGAGCCAATGTGTATGGGGCGATGACTCCATGCGCAGGCAGCAGACGGATTTGTTTTCTCACCCAAAGGAACCCCTTTACCTCGCCGACCTCCTCAGGGCCACCCCAGGAAGTACAGGATTGGAGCTCAGTCCCTCCGCCAGAATAATTTTAACACCTGAAACGGGGATCTAGGCACTCCCTACAGGGGTCCATGGACCTCTACACGCTGGCACTGTAGGGCTCATTCTGGGGCGTTCCAGCACTATCCTACAGGGTATCCAGGTACATCCAGGGATTGTTGATCAAGACTGTCATGGAGAAATCAAGATAATGACTTCTGTGGCACATGGGATAGTTGCCATCCCTAAAGGGGAGCGCATTGCTCAATTGGTTTTACTCCCGGGGGCCCCGCTTGAGGCTAAGTCTCTTCACAGCAAGCGCGGGGATCAAGGTTTTGGGTCTTCAGGACCTGCAGTCTTTTGGATGGCTACCATGACAGACGTTCCTCAACTTACCCTACATATAGAGGACAGACCCTTCAAGGGAATTTTGGACACAGGGGCAGATGTCTCAGTATTGTCTGACACCTCTTGGCCCAATGCTTGGCCCTGGAAGACAGCCCCTACAACTCTTCAAGGCATAGGACAAGCTAGACCCCAAAAGAGCCTCAAAATTCTCAAGTGGCGAGATGACAAGGGACATTCTGGCTATTTTTAACCATATGTACTCAAAAACCTCCCCATAAATCTCTGGGGAAGGGACTTATTGAAAGAGATGGGGGTTGTCCTCACTACACAGCCAGCCACCGCATCTGATAAGGCACTTAAAATAATGCAAAGCTGGGGATGGCGGCCAGGGCTGGGACTAGGCAAACAGTCACAGGGAGAGACTCAGCCAGTCTCTGCCACTGTAGAGCAATAGAAACTGTCTCTCTGCAGTTTTTGTTTCTTATTGGTTCATTATATGGTAAGTCCCACCCTCTGACCAATAAGGGAGGAGGGAGGCGGGGGGGAAGGGAGGAGGGAGGCGGGGGGGGGGGGGGGGACATTGCAATTGACAAGATCCTGGCTAGCCCTTGGCCAAGAGTCTAGCACTAAGAGAGAAGGGCATGCAGGGAGGATCTTTCCCAGGGCTGTTTTTCTCTGGGATGGAATCAGGCTAAGCTGGCTATTCTCTGACCTGTGGCCTCCAACAACGGGTAGTGCGTCCCCAGAGACTTTATAACTTTGTAAATAAATAAATCATTCTAAATGGAAGATCAGTTTCCATTTATCCAGCTGGATTAACCAGATCCCACCCACTAAGGTGTGGAGAGTGAATTTATGCAACAGCCATCCTCCAGGAAACTCGCACCCCCGGGAATAGAACAGAGCTAGGACATTTTTATTGAGGGTCACTGTTCAGCTGCCTGCCCCTATACCCACAACTTGGCTCTCCGATGACCCTGTGTGGGTGGAACAGTGGCCCTTGCCCAAAGAAAAATTGCAGGTGGTCCATGCCCTTGTACAGCAACAACTACTGGCAGGACATATTATTCCATCCACAATACCTTGGAATACACCCATATTCGTAATTAAAAAATCATCTGGAAAATGGAGGCTTCTCCAGGATCTGCGGGCAATCAATGTCACCATGCATATGGGCACCCTTCAGCCAGGATTGCCCTCCCCTGTAGCTATAGCCAAAGATTGGCACCTTGTAGTGGTTGTTTAAAGGATTGCTTTTTTGCCGTTCCTTTACATTGGGAGGATAGTCCCAGATTTGCCTTTAGCCTCCCGTCCCTTAATTTCCAAGAGCCTGCACTCCATTTTCAATGGGTGGTGCTTCCACAAGGCATGGCCAACAGTCCTACCATTTGTAAGGCCTATGTTGCCATGGTACTGGATCCCATTAGACAGGAATTTCCCACACTTTATTTCATACATTATATGGATGATATCTTGGCTGGCTGCACCCACCTGGGAAATTTGTCTTCATGCATTTGCCAAACTTCAATTTTGTTTGGAATCCTATGGTCTTATTCTTGCCCCAGAGAAAATACAGGAACAACATCCTTATACTTATTTGGGGCATACAATTCAACAAACAGGGATTAAGCCCCAAAAGTTACAAATTGATACCTCACACCTTAAAACATTACATGATTGGCAAAGATTTTTGGGGGACGTGGAATGGATTTGCCCCTCTCTTTCGATTAAAACTGGTGATTTAAAACCCTTATATGATCTCCTTCCCGGGGACCCAAATCCCAATTCTTTACGGTTGTTTACTGCACCAGCTTCACAACTGCTTTTACAAAGTATTGATGGGGCACATCTCCAACAAATAGATTATGCTTCACCTCTTATGTTGGCTGTCGTTTCTTCCCATTTTTTGCCTACTGCAGTGTTTTGGCAAACAGGGCCCATCTATTGGGTACATTTATCTGCCTCCCCAAAGAGGGTAGTTTTCCCCTATTATGAACTTGTATTACAATTGTTATGGAAGGCTCACAAACTTAGCCTTTAAATGTTTGGAAAACCGCCTGACAAAATTCTTGTGCCCTACAACAAGGAAGAATTATAACATTTACAAAACAATTGTGATGGATGGACGTTATTTATAGCTACCATTGGGGCTTTCTTTGATTGCCATTATCCCCTAGTCCTTTACTTTCCTTTTTTAAAAGTCATCCAGTTATATTCCCTAAAATAGTAAAAGACCATCCAGTGCCAGAAGCAAGAGTAATATTTACTGATGGCTCATCCACAGGTTATGCTGTTGTAGTTTCTGATCAAGGCCAACATCGCATGCCTGTAAATGGGTCTTCTGCCCAGGAGGCTGAACTTACAGCCTGCTTAATGGCATTCCAATTGTTCCGTAATGAGCCCTTCAATCTATATACTGATAGTATTTATGTGGTTAATATTATCAAACCACTGGAGACTGCTCTTTATGTGCTGCCCTCTTCCCAAATCCAAGGTCTCTTGATGAAATTACAAAATCTACTGTGGAGACGCAGATACCAAATTTTTGTTGGGTTTATTCGTCCTCACACAGGGTTGCCCTGCCCCTTGGCAGAAGGTAATGCTAAAGCAGATGCCTTAACTAGAAATCTAGTTGGCACTGTGGAGGAACGGGCACTGACTCTTCACTACAAGTACCATCTTAATGCTCGTTCTCTAAAATTCCATACGGGTTGTTCAAAGGAGGTTGCTAGCCATATTACGACTCGGTGCCCCGATTGCGCTCCCTTTCATCCTGTGTGCAAAGATGGAATTAACCCCTGAGACCTCAAAGCTAACAACATCTGGCAAATGGGTGTTACCCACTTGGGGCTGGCTGGTAAACTAAAGTTTATGCATGTGTCTGTAGATACCTTCTCCAAGGTTGTCTTTGCCTCCCTCCATTCTGGAGAAAAGGCTAAGGATGTTATTTCCCACTGCATACAGGCCTTTGCCAAATGGGAGTTCCTAATGTTTTAAAAACCAATAATGGGCCTGCATATACCAGCCATAAATTCGCTGCCTTTTGTGAAGATCAGAATGTTTCTCATAAATTTGGCATTCCTCATAATCCCACTGGCCAGGCTATTGTGGAAAGGACCTATGCCACCCTAAAACAATTCTTTCTAAAAATAAAAAGGGGGGAATACATCTCCTCCCCCAATACTCAACTTTCCAGGATTCTCTTTATCTTAAACTTTTTAACCGTGGATGGCAATGGTCGCTCTGCTATGGAGAGGCATTGGAGTAACCCCACCCAACAATTGGGATGGGTCAAGTGGAAGGACCTCATATCGGGTCAATGGCAAAGGCCAACTCCTCTCTTGACAAGGGTCCAAGGGGCTGTGTGTGTTTTCCCACCAGGCACAGACAAGCATATTTGGGTCCCGAAGTGGCATGTACGGCCAGTGGATCCTGCTTCTGAACATATTCCTGATCATTTGGACACCTCCAGTGTCGACGAACAGGGAAGTATAGGTGCTGGTGAGAAACCCTCCCCATTCTGATGCCAGTTAGTCAAGAAAGTTCTTTGTTTCCTGCCTTTTTACCACTAATTTTACCTTGGGCTTGGCAGCAGCTAATATAAAGATAGAAAGTTTTCCTATACGTGGTCTTACATTCCCTTTAAAATAAGAGACTTTGC
The DNA here is from genome assembly GCA_035773235.1 of Eospalax fontanierii. NCBI lineage: Eukaryota > Metazoa > Chordata > Mammalia > Rodentia > Spalacidae > Eospalax > Eospalax fontanierii. The sequence continues at coordinate 69,523,807 of CM069524.1, read as the reverse complement.
TTTATAATATTTACTAATACAAGTCAGCTTCCCTCCAATTCTTATTCGGGATCCTGTGTTACTTTAAACAATTTAAACAAATAGCTGATTTTTCTAATAATGCCAGTGCTGCCTGGGCACTGGGACTTAAGGGGATCTCATATCCCATTAATACAAGGAGAAATGTAACAATTTATCAAAGACCCCCACGTCCAGCACCTGCCTGCTGGAACATGTCAAAACAATTTCACCTTACCCAACCCCCTCCTATATGGAGAATGCATAGAACAAGAGCCTTGGCTTCTTAAGGATTCCACAGGTGAACATTCCCTATGGTGGTACGGCCATCGCCCACCTTTTAAGAATAACTCAGTTGAGGGGCATCAATTTCCCTTTAGAAACCCAGCTATGGCTGGTGTTGTCTCCACCTTTTCTGGAATGTTCCTTTGTGGCCCCCGGACCTGTATGGACGCCCGACCTTTGGTCCTCCAGAGCGGGGTGGCTTTTAACGCCTCTGCACAATGGAATGTTACTGGGGTGTTTGAATCCTCATTGAAGGTTAATTACACTAATGAAAAGAATTTTTCCATTGATGGAAGGGCCTGTGTGATGTCCCCTTTATTGTTAGCTGGAATTATACTGAGAATGACACTGGGGAAGGAAGCGGGTTTCTTAATTGTTCTTCCAGGAGCTGTGTCCTGAGTAATTGCTGCCCTCCGGAAAAGTCTGTGGCCTTGATTGTACCTATCACATCCATGGTCCCTATGGTGGTGCAAGATTCAAAAAGGGGCAAAGAGATCATCTTATATCGACCAAAGAGGGATTTTGGAATTACTGCTGCCGTTATTACCGCCATTGCTGCTTCGGCAACTGCTGCTGCCGTGGCCGGAGTTGCTGTTGTTATTTCTGCTTCTAATGCTGGGACTATAGATAGACTTGCTGGGAGAGTCTCTGAGGCTCTTGCCACTCAAGATTCCCTAAATGCACATATTCAATTTGGTATATTGACTTTAAATCAACTAACTGCACTGTTACAAGAGCAAGTTGATTCTCTCTGGATTGTTCAGCAGGTTTCTTGCTCTTGTTCTTATCATAGTGCTTGTGTTACCCTTCTTGCTGTGCAAAATGCTAGCGGTGAGTTGTGGAGGTTAAATGCATTTCTGTCATGGCAATAGAATGATATCTTTGTTAATTTTACCACATCCTTGGCTCACCAAATAATAAAAGTTAAACAAACTAGGACTACCCCAATGATAGAAGGATGGTGGAATGCCATGTCTATGATCGGAGGTTGGGTGCAGTGAAGGTCTGGGGCTCTGTCACTTGCCATCATCAGGTTCCTTCTGGCAGGCACTGGGTTATTCTTTATGTTTAAGGTCTGTAAGATATTTCAACAAAAGGTACATCAGCAAATTCTGCTTAGTTTGGCCCATGGCTCTCCTGGTAGTCATGAGGTCTGGTTCCAAATGCTTAAGAAATAATGAGGGGGCTTGATGACGGGCAACTCACAGGATAACCACCCCGCCTAAGACAGGAATAGAGGCCTTCCAGAGATGGGTAAGAGGACCGGCGATCTGTGTGACCTAAGACAGAGCTCCCTCATAAAAAAAAAAGGGGGAATTGTGGGGAAAAATGGGCCTCTCAATACAACTCCCATTTACGTGCAGCTGGCCTAACCACAGATATCTGCCTAAGATAAGATGTTCCTGTTTTCTACGGTTCTTGAAACTGTTTTGCACAGACCATTTCCTGGCACAGCCTGACCGTGCCTTGAGAATGACTTGACCATTCCTTGAACCTTGGCTTGTGATCAGGTGTCACTGACTGAGCGCTCCCCCTCCCTTTGGAAACCAGGGTATATAAGAGTGGATTGGAAGCAAAATAAAGGTCCTTGCCTCTGTAATCATGTGAGTCTTCTTTCTCAATCCCAACACCCTCCACGGATCTCAGACCCAGGCCGTGCAGGTGCGGCACAGTAACATATACAGAGATTCAACCACGCCCTGTAAATGCCACATTTCTTCTAAATATTCTTCCTTCAGCTCAGCCTCAGGCTTTGCCAGGCAATAAATGGTGGAAAATCCTCCTCTCTCAGATATCTAACAGCTTCCTCCTCTCTTTCTTTGGGATCTAAAAACTCTTGAATAACTGCTTGATTTTAGGTTCCACAAAAGCTGGGTCCTCTGGCAGAGTGGAAGCTTTAGCTTTACTTTCCTCCTCTGCTTGAGTTTTGATCCCAGATCCCATTTGCATTTGCTTTCTTTCTTTCTTTTTTTTGAAATTTTTCTACCTGAACAGACTCTGAAATACTGAGGCCCCAACTTTATTTTGCTCAAGGTATTTATACCGCTATCCAGAGCACAGGAATTCAGGCAGGAAGTCAAATTAGTGAACCTGGTCAATTTCAGGGACTTCCTGAAACTCTTGACTTGTTTATTTCCTGAGCTTAACGAGCTCCCCTGCAGATTGGAATGTTTCACCTCAAAACATAAACAACAACAAAAAAAATGGTTCCTGACAACCCATAACATAATAAAGAAATTGAAACAACAAAACAAAAACATCAGGAGTGATAAAAGCTGAGACCCAGATGAATTCCCAGCAAAATTCTACCAGACATTGAAACTCCATTAGACAGATCAACAGAAAAGATTATAAACAGAGAGACACCTTAATTAAAGAATACCATATATTGAATGAACCTAACAGACATCTACTGAATGTTCTATCCAAATACCAAAGAGTGCACACTCTATTCAGCACTGTTGAAACTTTCTCCAAAACTGACCATATACTGGGGCACAAAATAAACCTCATTAAATCCAAAATACTGAAATAGTTCCATTCATTTTCTCAGACCTCAATGCAATAAAACTTAAAATCAACACTGAAAGAAGCCTTATCAATTTCACTGACTCATAGAGACAGAACCACACACTCCTGAATGATGAACGAGTCAAAGGAGAAATTAGGAAAGAAAGAAAAGTTTTCTGGACAGCACAACAAAACTTCTGGGACACTTTAAAAGAAGTCCTAAGAGGGAAATTTAAAGCTCTGAATGCCTACACCAAAAATCAGAAAGAGCACACAAAAATGATTAGACATTGACTGAAATCTCTAGCTATCCTGTCTCTTAAATACGGTTTCCAATCGATCTCATACCATGAGAGCCTGAAGCACCCATTTGTCCAATACGCCCCAAAATACTTATATTTGCCAGCTGGTCTTCCCAGGTAATCCGTCAGCAAGTCCTCCCGCAAGTCCTCTCTTTCCGATCTGGGGTGGGGGTGGGAGCTCCAGCTGTAGCAGCGTAGTGTCCAAACTACATTCCTTGATCAGTGGAGGGCTGCAGGTTGAATAAAACACACAAGACAGAGACAGAGACACAGACACACACACTAGGTAGGAAGAAAGGAGAATGACTGACTGACTTTATTTAGAGGCATCAAGCCTTACATACCCTGAGACTGGGCTTTGCAGGAGGGTAAAAGTTCAGGTTCTCAGGAGACATCCTTTATTGATGACACACAGCTGTACACAGGAAAAAGGAAGTTGCAATCGGGCTAGCTTAAAGGTCAAGTTGTTTACTTGAGCTTTGCAATTGACAAGATTGGCTAGCTCTTGGCCGAGAGCCTAGCACTAAGAGAGAAGGGAATGCGGGGTGTGGGGGCAAAGCCCTACAGGGTATTAGCCAATATTTCTTTATGTCCACACAAAATGATCATATATACAGGAAATTCAATTCAGTAATATCTATAGTAAATCTACTGGAAGTTAGGTCAAGCAAGTATTGAGAATCAAAGATATCAGTACATGAGATCAGTTGTATGTCTAATGAAAAGAATTAGATAATTGGAAATAAACTTACCAATATCATAAAATTGAAATACATCATGAAAATACAGCAAGTAATATGAAATACCTGCAAATTTAAAAGTGCAAACACATAAAGAACAAGAACATAAAGGACACTAAAATGAATGAAAACTAAACCTTGACAATGAGTAATGAGAAAACCCATTATTTAAGATTATCTTTAACCAAGGTAGATGTAGATTCAATCCCAAACACAAACTCAGCAGATGTATAAGTATCATAGTAAATTAGCAAACTGAATCTAAAAATGACATGGAAGCTCAAACGACTTGAAGTGATTTAAAAATTGAAAAAAAAAAAAAAAACAGAATAAAATTTTAGGAGAAAGAGAACTTGACTTCATGAAACCTTATAAAGATACAGCAATTGGGAAAGTGTGATGTTGACATTGAGCCAGCAAATACTAAGCATGAAGTACACTGTGGTTAAAAAAATACTGATTGTAACTGTAGGATTCTAAGAGGAAAACTTTTCTATGAAGTAATTAAATTCTGTACAAACAATTCTTGAGTCCATCAGGAAAATAGTGAATAACTGGGATGACCTTAATTCATGAACCTGGAAATGGGAGAGAAAGCCAGGGCTGCATAGCTCTGGGAAGTGGAAATTATTATGGTGGAAAAAAAAGAAACTTTGTTGCATAACCATAGGACATATTCTGTAAAATAATCTGGTAGATAGGGAAGCAAATCAAAATATTTTTTTGAATCTGAAATATTGTCCATAGGATCATGTTCTCAATATTTACTTCTCAGGGGATTGTTTTGTTTTGGCAGACAAGCCTTTAAGAGATGGGACTGAGTAGATGGTAACTGATCAACAGAAACTGGCTCTTGAAATTGCCCCATACCTGTTTATAGCTGCTCCCTTCTTTCTGGGCCATTGCTCTGTGAACAACATCTGCCATATATTTTAAACTTTCAATTGTTTCAACAGATTGGACAGATGGAAAACACACAGTGTGCTCATGATCTGCTGAGTACTGGAATCAATCAATTTTTCTCATTCTCTCTTTCCCCCCTCTTTATTTCTCTTTTCTCTCTTTCATATTCTCTCATTCCCTTTCATTTTAAATATTTTTACTGAGTTTTTGTGCATTTCACAAAATAGATCTTAATCAATTTAGGATCCCTCCACCATATGTTCCCTCCAGAGTCCCTGCCCCTGCCTTCTGGATTCCATGCATTTTAATTTATTAAATCCTTTCTGATCAAGTATTTGTATCCAGATATCTCTCAGTGCAAGTTCATCCACTGGAGTCCAGTAGGCTTATCTAGAGTCACTCTCTTAAAGAAGATCTTGGGGATTGAGAGATGGTTCATTGGTTAAGAACAGTGACTGCTCTTACAGAAGACCTGGATTTGAATCACAGTACCCACATGGTGGATAACAACTGTCGATAACTTCAGTCCTAAGGAACACAATGCCCTCTTCTGACATCCAGGGGCACTGCATGACACTAGTACACTTACACACATCCAGACAATATACCCTTACATAAAAACAAACCAGAAGATCTTCTCTCCCTAATCTTGCAGTGTTATGGCCAGATAACAGCTCCTCAAGAACCACCATGGAGTCTGGAGTGTATGCAGAAAACAAAGAGCCTTTATTCAAGCTTAAGCTTGGTCTCCCAGACCTCACCAACACAGTGGATCTGTTCTGAGAGCCCCCAGCAGAGAGATTAGGAGTCTTTTATAAGTTTGAGATAAAGGAAGGTGGGGAATAACAGTGTTACATTCTGTTTGGTTATAGGAGCCCGCGCTCCAAGCATATTTTAAATTAATTGGTTGTAATGAACTATATGCCAAAATTGGTTAATAGAGGTTTGGAGGTTTCTTATTGGTGGGTGCTGCCTTCAGGGCAAAGGAATGTGTTGATTATTATTCAAACCTTTTGCTAGTTTTTGTTTTAGCCTTATTTAATCTTGTGGCCTTGTTACTGCTTAGAAGGAACAAAGAACAAGATGGAGTTATATTTACCCATTTTCTGATGTCCTATAGCCAAACATTTTTTTACAGAAGCGAAGAAAGCAGTTATTGGGTTGAAAAGGGGTTCCAGGGGTCCCACATGCAATAATCAGTTGCCAATAGCTGCTTGGCTAGGATTAGGGCCTGTTGTCCATTTCCCCAATTCTATGCACTTTTTATCTGAGTCAGGATGAGTCTGGCACATATTATCACCATTGCTGCAAGTTCCTATGTGCAAGTTCCCAGTGGCCTGAAAGCCTCTGTTTCCTTTGTTCCTTATGGTTCTTACAAGTTTTTTGCTACCTCTTCCATAATGTCCCTAGAGCCATGGGTGGATGAGGTTGAATATAGGAGTCCTATCCATGGACATGCACTCTGCAATCATTTCCTTTCTTACAAAATTTCTCTATGTAACTGAGGCATATCTCAAATTCACTATCTTCCTGTCTTAGTGCTGAGATTGTAGGCATGTGCTAACTCACCTGGAAAACCTACTTCATATTAATGAAAGGTTATTGTGCACATCAACATCATTGTTAACTTGTGAGTATATAGAAAAGCAGATTATTGTGACAAATTGATGAACTGGATGAACTGAATTTGTTGGTTGTATTATTATAATATTCACAAGTAGCTTGTAGAACCTACAGTTTGGAATAGTTCACATGGGATGATTTTAAAGATAACAGTGTTTAGCAGTTGACCGAGTGTGGGATAGCTTTATGCGTCAACTTGACACACCTAAGTTGAGGAAGCCTCAACTGGAGAATTTCCTCCATTGGACAGGCCTATGATCATGTCTTTGGAGTATTTTCTTAATTGTGAATGATGTGGGAGGGCCTATCTTACAATGGGCAGTGCCATTCTGGGCAGGCTGTTCTGTATTATATAAAAAAGCAGTCTGAGCATGGCCCAGAGGTGTAAGCCAGTAAACATTGTTCCTCCATGACCTATGTGCCAGATCCTGTCTCCAGGTTTCTGTCCTGAATTCCTACCTTGAACTCCTAAAATGATGAACTGTGATTTGGGAAATGTAAGCTAAATAAACCCAAGTTGGTATTGGTCAGAGTGTTTTGTCACAGAAATCAGAAGCAAACTAGAACAAGCAATTATAACATATTTAAGGTCTTATTGAAAGATTTATTTACTGTGTGAATGTTTTATTTGCATATATGTAGGTATACTATATGCATACAATACCTATAGAGGACAGAAGAGGGTATCGGATCCCCTGAACCAGATATTAGTTCTATCTGGTTCTGAGCCACCATGTATGTGCTGGGAGTCAAACTTTGGTCCTCTGTAAGAGCAGCAAGTACTTTTAACAGTTTAGCCATCTCTCCAACCACCTCCCCTATTTTGTTTGTTTTATTTAAAAAATTTTTATAGATCAATTGTTTTTGTTTTTTTAAGTTTTCTAAATATATGATTCATGTATTAATTTTATTTTCAAATCAATGTAACAACTACTATCATCTGTGTAAATAAAACAAAAATGTCTTTATTCAATTATTGGAGCAGGAAAGTATAAGACAGAGATTGAGGAGACAGATGGAGAGAGAAAAAAAGAATAGAGAATAGAAAGAGAGAGAGAGAGAGAGGGTGCCTTAGCCTTATGAGATCATCTAAAATTCTAGAAAGTTCTTATCTCTGAATCACATCCCATGGGGGATCAAGACACCAATGAATTGGTTTCTTGGTGGACCCAAATGCTGAGACTGCAATAACTAGATTTCTCAATTGCTAAAAATAATAGCTAGTACTTCAGTCTTATTTTTACTGTTTATGACATGTCCAGTGTTATATATGTCTTGTTCTTGGTTCCATTTCTATTTTATGTTGTTGCTTTCTGAGGTGAAAGGTAAGAAAACTTGTTTTTGCTAAGATGCCATTTAAATAATAAAGCAGATTTGATAAGCTGTTAATCAAAGTAATATCAAGGTCAAAGAAGGGTCAATTATGTATTAGATGTGAAGTACATGTCCTCACATAGAAATTTATTGCTCATTCTGAGACATTATTAACCATTCTATCGACAAAACAGGGCAGAATTGCTTTAGAGGCCAACACTTTCTTATTTCTCTACATCCAGTGTCATTAATGAAATTAAATAAGCATTCTACTTTATTTAAAACTTTCCAGTTGACTGTACAAGATCAACTTCACTTTGTATTACAACTGGCATGAATCCCTCTCCACAGCACTTCTTCTATTGCATGAATATGCTCATTGCCTTTAAGCACCAGTACAGTTGAACAGGGACCTCTCTTTCTCTGAAATTCTTCATTTTTTCTTCTCTAACCAATGTGCTCCCATTATCAAAATTTCATTTGTTTCTGTAGGAAGAATGCTGTACTCTGTTCTTTGCTTTCATTGTGCCTTACAGGCCATACTTAGCCCATTTAGTTTTTGATTAAAGAGTGTGAATAGCACTTTATTATTTTGGGAGCACAGGTAAAGGTAGAACAGTATATTTTGTTAATTTGTGTGTTTGCTGTAGTGACCAGTATTTATGGCACAATTTTTTTTTGTAATTGCCATGAAAATGAGAAAATTGATTAACTGTTAGTCAATTTTATATGACATTTGCTGAAGAAACAATGTCATAACATGATTGTTTTGAGTAAGTTTTTCAAGAAATAAATGCGTCCCATGTATTTGGGGGCACAAGTATCCATGTCTTTTAGAAAAATTTAATTTGGAAATGCATTTGATAGAAAATTCTACCTGAGTCTTTAACCATCCTCTTCCACTACTACTCGTTATACAGTTTTGCTCTGAGAAGTAGAAATCATTCTTTAAACATGAAAAATGGTTTATACAATCAAGCATTCCAAGATTTTAAATATTAAGGCAGAAGAATGTATATTTTACTAGAAAATTATACTCATTGACAGGAGTACCAAGTAGGTGTTATTTTAATAAAGGAAATATTCATAATGATAAACCTTTTTGCAGATAAAATTGGCCAATGAGATAAAAATATGCTCTTTTCAATAAAAATATGTATTTAAAATTATTTCCAAATATATAAAACAGAATAAAAGCAATTTGCAAAGATAAGTCAGTATTGTAGTAATCACTATAATGTCCACTCTTTTCATGTTACAATGTTTACATAGAAAGAAGTTCTATCCAGAACATGATAAAACAATTTTTGATTAAAATAATAATTATAAATTGTTTTATCAAGTTTTTAATGTCCTGAGGAGAAAAATGATATATTTATGTGGTATTTATGTGATCTCATTATTACCATAAAAGTACTTTGGAAAAAAAAATTTAGTGAAAGATTGACTAAAATTCAGAAATATATAAAGATGTAGTTAAGAAGCAAACTAGGATTGAGATTCTAACATATTGATTCAAATAGTTAACTGTTCTTATAGAGATAACTGGTGTCTATTTTTGAGTAAATTGTTTTATTGAAGTATTTATATCAGAGATATCTTAATAGAGAAGATGAGTTTTAGAAATCAAAAGATTTAATCGTGTATTGATCTAATATATTCTTTGTTTTATTAACAACTGGCTTATCATTTTTATCATTTTATATTTCAGGTATGTTTAATGTATCTAAATATTGAAAAAAGATAAAGGCTCAATACAGCCCACTCATAAATTATGCAGGCACTTCCTGGCCACATGTAAGATTTTTGAGGTCTTAGATCCTTTATTGTTTGACTTGGAATTCTCAGTTCTGAGAAAAAGAACATGTAGTGAGTGGTGGGTAATAGTAAATACTTTGCTGACTGAACAAAATGACTAAATGGCTACCTTTTTATCAATTAAATTTTGAATGAAGTACACAAACCAACATGTACACAATGTTGCTAATGAAAATGAATGTGCCAATCTGAAAGCTTAAATGGAGTGTTAAGGACTCCAAACATTTCATTATTGGAGCAAAACAATTGACAAATAGGTCTACAGAAGGATAGTGATGCTATTGCATTTTATGATACATGTAGGGCTCTGGTCCCCCTGCATGCCCTTCTCTCTTAGTGCTAGGCTCTTGGCCAAGAGCTACCCGGATCTTGTCAATTGCAAAGCTCAAGTACACAACTTGACCTTTAAGCTAGCTGGATTGCAACTTCCTTTTTCCTGTGTACAGCTGTGTGTCATCAGTAGAGGATGTCTCCTGAGAACCTGAACTTTAACCCTCCTGCAAAGCCCCGCCTCAGGGTATATAAGGCTTGCTGCCTCTCAATAAAGTCAGTCATTCTCCTTTCCTCCTACCTAGTGTGTATGTGTCTGTGTCTCTGTCTTGTGTGCGTCATTCAATCCGCAGCCCTCTGCCGATCCAGACTCGGTCAATAAACATAGCGCGCGGGCACTACAGATACAAGTCATGACACTTGAAAAAGAATGTGTGCATAGGTTTTATTAAATATCTGTGAAATGTGAATCCTACATAAATACTCGGAAATAACTCTGAGGTTCATGCTCATTCTGTTTATCTACATTCATTTTGAATGTTCAGTTCTTTCTTTAGTATGCCAACAACAGCTTTTATCATATATATATTAGTAATTAGTGACTAGAATTGGATAGCTAAAAATAATACTCTCTACTCCATTAAAGTTTTGATTCAGTAAATGAGAGAGTACTTGATGCCTGATTCTGCTCAATTTCACTTGTTGCAAAACAAACACATCTGGTTTCTAAATGTTTTCTCTGTAAGGATTTTAAGCAGCCAATGATCATCTCCTTGTAATGATGCTCTTTTGCAACAGTAATGAAGTAATTTCGGGTTTCCTTGACATATTGGCTGGTTCTTACTTCTTTTGTTCAGTGATTGGTGATTTGAATTATATTATCCAGCTGTGCTAATTCTAGGTTTTTGTGTTCAACTGTCCAGTAACATTTTAACTGAAATTAGGCATAGGTCCTATGCTGAATAAGCTTACTGTTAATAGTATAAATTTTATATTAAGAAATTCAAGCACTACAGAAATTTGTCACATAAATATCAGCAGGCAGAACTTGTATCCATGTAAGGATTTGCATTCAGATATTGGACATGTTATTTTGAGCAAGTAAAGAATTGTAAGAAAATAAAGTAGGCATTTTGAGTAAATTAACAACTTTGTGTCAGAACTTAAAATTATTGATTTCTGCTGGTTTTCTGTGAGATCCCAATAGACCTAAACATGATTATTTTTCATGGGAGGTAAATAGTAATAGAGGTAGCTGTATATGAATAGTTGCCTACATACAGTAAAATATATTCTACAGTGGTACATTGAAATTGAGAGATTAATGGATACTTGGTCCAAGGTAATGAGGGAAAAAATCCTTAGAGAGAGTGTATAATGACTTTTTAAACTTTGAATTCAAGGGTAAGTATATGAACCATCTGTTTCCTAATATTTCATAAAGCAGATATAACTTTGCACTAGTTGGTAACTTCTGCCCAGAGAAATGATTCCAATAATAATATTACTGCATGACACATTACAGAAGAGTATAGTTTTAGACATAATTTGTCTAGTCAAGACCACATTGTGTCTTAATAGTCAGAAGTTAGAGAAGCAGTGGTTGGAGCTTTTTTTAAGGCCGTGGATGAAGGTGAGGAGGAGAGAAGAAGGTCATTTCCACTTGTGCTGCGTTTGCTTTAGTGATACTTTCTGTCCAAATTGACCTTAAAATTAACTTTTATTTAAAAATATCCTTATAGTGACAAAAACCTGGGAAGCCAATAATGACAAGTCACAAGTGCAAATATTCATTAAAATCCAGATACCATGAGACATATACATTCTGAGGAATAATTTATGTGTCGGGAAAGAAGAAACCACTGAGAAACTATATGACAGAGCAGAGACAACAAGTGTGGTCAACACATTCTTTCTTTTTCCAACCAACCCTCAATAAATAATGCTGTTTTCCTTGTTCATAAAAATTCATAGAGTTCTCAGACACACTGAAGAACTTCAGAGAAGAAGAGAATTTTAATAGGGCACATATATTGAGAGAACTAGTTCTAAAACTAATATTGGGAAGTGACTAAAGTAAGAGCAGAATAAAAGTTTAATTTATTGTTTCTATTTCCATGGGCTTTGAATAAAAGAGATCTTAGATAAAGGCTTTAAAAACAAGTCCTACATTTAATTGCTTTTGCAAAGAAAATCTTTCATGTTGATAGCCATAAATATTAATGAGTTATAAGAATAGAAAAATAAGATAATGGAAATAGAGGCCTTCATCAGAATAACAATACATGAAAACCAATTTGGAAACCAAGTTCCGGACCTGTTTTAGTAGCTTTTACCTTGCTAACCTCCTACTGTGAGCAACTGTAGTGGTTGACTACAGACCACAAAACCACTACTAGAATACATCGCGATGCTATCAAGACAAGACTTTATTGAGCAGGAGTTGCTATTCCCTATGGTAAGCTGTGTTAGTTTACTAGACTTTCCTTTAAGGAAATTGCCTTTTAAGAGTTACCCCATAAAGTAGAGAAATTGCTATTTTTACTTAGCACTAAGGGAGAGTAGATTGGGCATATGAAATTATTTGTGTGTGGCTCTGTTTGCTGAGTGGAATCATGTACTGTATTGGTGGAGAAAGGGAGCTGAGAAGCATGCATGCCTTCACCACTCTTCCCCAGACAGTGAATGTGATGTGCCCAGCTGCTTTAATTTCCTACTGCCTTGACTTCCTCTCCACTGTGTATTGATCTTGAACTGTGAGCTAAAATAAAACCTTTCTCCCTTGAGCTGCTCATTTTCAGAATATTTTATCACATCAACATGAAAAGTAACTAAATGGTATTTTAGAGTTCCAAGAACTCTAGGATTTGATCAGCAAAGTCCTGGACTTCAGGCTAACAAAGTTTACAGATTTAAAAAAAAAGAATTAAAATATTTGGGTATTCCTAGATCTATTCCAGTATTGAAGAAGACAATAGTAAAACAGTCCATAATACTAAGGTAATTCTAATTACATTTATACATTTTAAGAAAGAAAAACAATTTCACACATTCCATAAGAAACAGATGTGCAGTAATAGGATGACTCTGACTCTGCTTTATGAAGGAAGCAGTTACTACTAAACAGGAACAGAAGAAAAAATTTGAATCTCAGCCTTTGACTTGATTATAGATGCACAAATCTTTACAGTGTAATTCAACAACTAAATGAAATAAGGAGTAATAAAAAAGGATTCTTTATCAAAATTAAATTGAATTTCTTCTAGGAATCCAGGGATTCATTTTTGTTTTAATATTAAATATCAATACATTTGATTAATGAAAATCTTACATAGATATGTGAAATATAAATACAGCAGTCAAATATAACATAAGGGAAATGTCATTACGATTTTGCCACAGGAATCTTTTTTTCTCAAAAAGGAAAAAAAAAACCACACACTTCTCAAAGAAATTTATTCTAAATTGGAAATTATAGTATATTAAGTAATTACAAAGCACATTTAAAGAGTGAAGAGTTGAGCCTTAATATTATTATATATAGTTAGTTCAGTATTTGATATTTATAGCTACCTTTTCCTAGGATATATAACTTCTCTCACATGAATAAGAAATAAATAATATGGAAAGGACAAAGAGTTTAGTGAAACTGGGTGAAGGAGATGAGTAAGGATTTATGTATATGCCCAATGATTCTTATACATATGAAAAGTTGTCCTCATATATCAAACATTATATTGAGATCGTATAACACCAGAATGTCTATGGTATATTTACACAAATGAAGTAATCAAGCATGGAATATTAAGTGGAATAATATAAAATCTCGTGTGAGAATGAAAGTTAGAAAAACAATGGAGAACTGTTTTTCATTGTCTACTAAATTTGAACTCCAACATATACTATGGTTCAGATATTTCAATCCTAAAAGAAATTCTTACACATATTCATCAAAAGGAATAAAACATTGATGTTATCTACTTAATTTAGAATACTGTTCAACTGAAAAAATATTCAATATGATTGACTGGACAAATGGTAGTATATTACCATAATATGAAATACTATGGAAAATTATAAAACAGTTTGACTTTGCTATACAATTATAACTTTTATAAACAAATGGGTCAATGCAAACTAGAAAGTTTTATGATTTACTTTTTACAAAGTTAAATATTAGAAAAATGTTATTTATGTTGGCAGAAGATTGAGTAAACATTAGTACTGGATATTGTTTACATGAGAGAAGCTTACTAAATGTTAATGACAATTCTATATAATAACCAGTTTGGTGATTACATGTAAACACACACATGAGTGTGCACACACATTAAGATGTACGGGAAAATTTTAAAACTTTATGTGTTCTAATTGTAGTAAAATTCACATCTTATCTTTCAATATATCTAAATGCATCTTTATAAGAAATAATAATAATAAATCACCAACAAATTTTGAAATAAATACCAAATCAAAATTATCTATCTATCATCTATCTATCTATGTATCTATCAGTCTATCATCCACCATATACTTTTCTGACATATCATCTGCCTATGTTGTGTTTCTGTTTAATACACTGAGGACACCTTGAAATGTTTTTCCACTTCTGCTGAAAATGGAAAAAATGAACATAAGTTTATACTATGATTAATAAATATTCTTAGAAACTAAATAAAACATTGATTGTCATGTCAACGGAATCTCAAATTCATATAATGGAAGGAAATTACAGGCATTGCCTTTACTTTAGTTACAAAAAGCCTAAGCGTATTATATGTTATAAGAAAGGCAAATTGTTCAATTTACCATCCAATTACTTAGTATTTGTTATGTTGTCAGCATAGTTACAATTCAAATACTTCTAAAGGCACAATGCTTCCCACATATCTGGCAAAATTTCAGTCCCTAAGTATTGTCTGAATTCAGAACAATAGAACAGAAAATTTTTAGACAATTGAGAAAATCCACATTCAATGGAAGTCAATGACATTTTTAATGTTTCTCATTAAATTTATAGAAAATATCTTGAAAGACATTAAAACTCAGCTAACTGCACAACTGATGCATTGTACTAGAAGAAGCCAAAATCCTGGTACAAAATTTAGATTGTGAATAAAGGATTATCCAAGTAGGAAAAATAATCATTAAAAATGTCTTTCATGCCAGGGTCACCATAAATCTTAGATTATTCTCTTATCAGTATGACTATTCAGCCTCTGAGATAAAGTTATTTCTTCAAATTATTTCTTCATACTATCTCAACAGAGGAGTCTAACTGTTCATTTCACTCTTGGAAGAAAGACATAAGTAGAAAAGAACTTCCCAGGTTATGAAAAACACCAAAACTAAGATAACCTTTGTTTATTATCCAGATACATACTGAAGTATATAAAAGAGAATAAGTCAGAGAGAAATGGAAAGTTAGCCCCGGAGGTGGGGGGGCGTGGTATATATTGTCATAAAAGAAGAGGAGGTCAGGGTGTATAATTTTTAAGGGCCTATTTAGATTTTAAAAATTTTAAATAAATCTGGAATAGATGGAATCTAGATAGGTTGACGAGTCACCAGTGGATGAACTTGCACTGAGGAATATCTTGGGACACTAACTTAACAAACTGAGCCTTAACACAAATGAATGACAGAATGTATGTGTTCCAGTGGGGGCGGTATGACAGGGTGCCAGTGGGGAAGGGGATATAAAGATGATAAGCCTAACTGAGATGTTCTGTATGAAATACACAAAAATTCAACACAAAATTAACACAAATAGATAAATAAATGAATTTGGACTCTGGAAGTAAATGGATGTCATATAATACTACAATAAAATAATTCATTGAAAGGCAACAAAATTAAGGAATACAAACACTTAATTTTATTGGTTGTAAGTTTCAGGAGTGATTTTGGTAAGTATTAGATGACGCAGGTAGGGGGACACATTTGAATTTGTTATGGAAACTATAATAAAGAACAAAATTGATGAATAGCTACGTGAGCTCGCACATACCTATAATCCCAGTATTCAGGAGGCAGAGGTAGGCATATCTCTGTGAGATCAGGCCCAGCCTGGTCTACATAACAAGTTTCAAGCCAATTGAGGCTACAGGAAGATTCTGTCTCAAAAACAAACAACAAAAAAGGATGAAGAAACAGTAATGCGTAAAGCCATGTAGCCTCACTTAGAAATTATACAGCATGTGAATCAGAAGTGTCAAAGTCAATGATAATCAGATTTAAAACCTGAACTAATGTGGTCTGTGTACTACAGGTTCTCTTTGTATTAGGTAATATAAAGAACAAATATTGCCAAGGTTTTCTACTGCTATATTTTTTTGTGTGTGTGTTTCAAAGAAAATTAATGAAAATTCATGTTAAGGAAATAAAACTTTGCCTTTGCATATTAAGAAGCTCTATGGTGGATATTTAAATTACTCTGACCAATGCTAAAACCTAGAAGATTAAAATAGTAATTAATATGATCCATGAAAAGTTAGGCTGGCTATCAATGTCTTGTTCTCAAGTGTCCTTATAGCATGAGAAGAAACCATGAATACAAAGGAATGATGAACAGTGTAGATGATGGTGTGGCTGCAGGCATGTGCTCCGATTTGCAACATCAGGCAAGAGGATCCAGGTAAGAACTTCAGAACAAGAGAACTTGAATCCAGTTCTCTGATAGTTTGAAGTCAATTCATGGAAATGTGTACTTAAATTAAAATTATAAAAAATATTTTCTAAATAAATCAAATATAAAATTATTTAGACATAAGTTGTCTAAAAACAGAAAGTAACAAAATTGTGCTATCTTGACAAATTATAGGAATCAGTTAGAAAATCAATAGAGGAAAAAATAAAATGGAATTCTGTTAATCTTCCTTAGAAAATGTTTCCATTACTGGGTAGTTAAGGAATTATAAACCATCTTAATTTTGCTTCACTTATGTCTTCCAGGCACCTCTGTTCCAGAATCTATTTTTAAAAATGGTATTTGGTAAGTAGTTTATAAACTACTGGATATCAATAACTCCATATATATATATATATTATATATATATATATATAATATATATATATTCTTATTTTGGTTAAATCACCCGTGGCCACTTATTTTCCCCAAAACTTAAGCCTCGAAACCTGATTATTCCATCCCTCTTCTTTTATACTGCATACTTTCTAGTATTTCCTCCAATTATATATTTTAATTGGGATGAAAACATGTTCCCCCAAATGTCTTATCATCTTAAGTTTAAATATTAACTTAGTATATCACTAAGACAGCCAAGAGTACTGTATGTGTTGGCAACAAATACAGTAATGACTTACATATATTATACACAGGCAATAGCAATAACAAGAATAATGAGCCTTCAGGGATATACATACACTCATGCTCAGATATTGTATATGTATCTTCAGTAGATTTTTGAGATAATAATTTTCCTGTTTGACTTTTTCACACCACCTAAGCTTTATTTCTCTCTTCTCCTTGTCTCTATCACACACACACAGACACACACACACACACACACACACACACACACACACCTTTCTCCTCCATTCCCAGTTAAAGGACTTCCATTTTTCTTTTGATAATACCTGTCTCACATTATCCCCCCGCTCATGAAATCCTTCTTCCCTTTTACCCCACAGTTCCTGGTGTATCCTTCCCTCCTTCCTTTCCAGTTGAATACCCCATTCTCTCCATTTCCCCCTTAGCAACATCTGTTTCCTACTGTTCTCCTCTCTTGGGATTTCTTTGCCTTTACCTCCATGCATTCCCTTGACTCCTGCTGTTACATCAGGAGTAAAATCAATTTTGAACCAACTGGAAATGTCTTCCCTAGTGGCTGGGGTTCATAGTGCTGGAAGGTGATATGAAAACTCATGGGTCAAAATGATATCAGTTGTTCTTGTCACTGGAACCTGAATGTTACAACAATGGCTTTCCAGACCTGCCCACTGGGGTAATATTGGCTGAATGTTACAGGAATAACCAGCCCTATTTCTGGAGACACTACATACCTGAGTCTTAGAAAACCATTGAGATTTCAAGCTGGTAAGATTGTGTTTCATCACTACTCCCTAGCTTTTGTGGTACTGGAAGGTGTTATATATTCTACTGGAATAGAAAAGTGAGCATCAACCTTACCCAGCTGTGAATTCCGTAAGTTAAAATAATGACTGGCTACAGAAGATCACAATTAGCACAAGTCTCACAAGTGTTCAATGTGAAGAGAATAAAAGACTATGAAGCACATAGCACTGAATAGGATTCCTTTGTCATAGTCTGTCTTCCCATGGCTTGGATATCACTGCATAAAATGGGACTGAAAGATTGTAAGAGCTAGAGATGGTGAATTGATAAAACAAAACAGTGATTTCTAGACACAACAGGGTAGCTGCAACAGCATAAACTAGATCTGCTCAATCCCAAGTTAGACCAAGTTCCAACATGAAGAGAGAGGTAGGCAAGAAGACCCAGTCCTAAAGGAGGAGCTATCGGCAATTGAAAGCTGCTTGGAGAGAGTTGGTTTTCCTTAAAGTTGTGATGCTGGGTAGGTTGACCACACTCCAGGGGATGGACTCATACTCTAGAGTATTTGGGAAAGGTAAATTGGACTCAACAGCAATTAAAACAAATAATGGAGATACGAAGTGAGGTGGGATTAGAAGGTAGAGAGAAGGTAGGTATGAGGGAAAATGGCGGGATGGGTCTGATTGTGATCAAGTACATTGTATGAAATTCACAAAGAATCAATTAAATATTATTTTAACACATTAAAATACATTTATATTAACAATTTAATTGAAACAATTTACATAATTGTTTCTAAAGAAATAAATGACTATACATTAATATATTTATTATAATAAATGTAATATAGTCCAGTTAGAACCTTGAGAGGTTCCAAGGTTCTACAACCTTAAATCACCAATTGGTATTCACATAACTATGTATTATTAACTAAAATTAAAACCAATATATCTATGAGCCCATCTGCAGTAAGTATTTTACCTTCATAATCAATAAGTGTGATTTGATTAGATAATTTCAGAGTATATTACCATTATATTTTACTTATGACAATATTACCTGTGATATTTCACATACTTAATGATGTTTGTATGTAAAGTTACTGCACATGTGGTCATAACATGGTAGTTTTCTTATTGTATATTTTATTTTGTATTTATTATTTGTATTATAAGAATTTTGTGTTCACCTGCTACTTCTTCACTGTTATATATGAATCATTTCGGATTTATAGATTCTTTCTTTTGTTCTCTGCATCTTCATCTCTTATTTTATCTCATTTTGAACTTCAGATTCTTTGAAACTATATTTGTGAGAGTCATTTCAAGTGAAATGCTGCTCCCTCTGATTGACTGTCTTCTCTCTTTTGCTGCAGCAAGATTTTCCTAGGTAATCTATGTTTTGCTCAAGTCATTTGTTGAAATAACTTTTATTCCTCAAAGAACAGTATTCACAGAGCAAATTGAACAATAGGTGAAATTCATTGCTTCGAAGGTTTCTGAACCAGCCATCAGAATGGTATAAAAATATAGAAAAAATCGACCTGAGAAGTGTAAAACATCAGCTAATGAAAGGACGGAACAGGTGCACAGAGGAAGTAAGTCAGGAAGGAAGGTGATGCAGACAATGAGGAATAGAAAGACTCTGTGTGTGTGTGTGTGTGTGTGTGTGTGTGTGTGTGTAAGTACTAAGCAAATTTGTATCACCTTATAGATAATATGATTTTAAATTGATATTTCGCATCCCAGTTTTATATCACAGACTTCATTCCGGCTTTCTCCTTTTGTACGCTGTAACTTTTTCTCTAACAAATGTCCTATTCACTATTAACTTTTCACAGTATTTTTACTTCTTTGCTGAACCTTGGGCATAAATACATTGAGATGCCTGCCTTGTGGAGAACAAACCTACTACCCACAGCACAACCAGTTTGTATGTAGTTGTGTGGATTAGTTTTTAATTTATTGTGTGCATAAAGAAAACATTGGGATACATATCATGAGACAGACAGGATTTATTTGAAGCGCTTTATGTCCATCAGTGGGTACTCTATTTAACTGTAACAGTAATATAAAAGACTTTGATGTCCTGAAAACTAAACCTCTCTCTCTCTCTCTCTCTCTCTCTCTCTCTCTCTCTCTCTCTCTCTCTCCTTATGTATATTCATTTCCTAAATTATCTTCTAAAGGTGGTACTAATAGAGTTTACATTCTGAATAATCTCCTCATATGGGTCATGACGTTGGGGTCCACTAAAGACACCCTCCACCCCCTGGCAGTGGGGTCCAGCTCTTAGCCAGTGCTTTAGACATTTGCTTCAGTGTATTTTAAGTATTGCATTGTTCACACTGAACTGTTTTTGTTATTTCATTGATATCATTTGGTCTTTTCCCTCATACTTGTTCTGCTATTTTATATTCAAATTCCAGGTCCACCTAATATGTATGTCATTCAGATATTAATTTTGCTTACAGTTTTTATAGCTTAATGTTCCTTTATTATTATTTCTATTTTGTTTTTTATATAAAAAGAATAAAATATGAATTCTTAGATATGTCTCATAAGTTATATATAATAAAAAGGAGTTTTCTTTCAAATTATTTCTTCCACATTCTCAGGATACTACTGAATGTTGAATGTCTGAGATATTAGTAACAATTCCATTAAATGTTTTATCAAAATTATTCAATAATAATATTTTAAACAACTATTTCTTTTGAAATGATACACTTAAATTTTTTATCATTTATAACTGGAGAGGAAGTCACTTGCTGGAAATTCCAAATTAGTAAATAGTAATTTTTCTCACATTTTCATAAGTTTAATTTTGATACTGGAGAATGAACTCTGGAGATTCTGATACCTTGAAAGAATAATTCAGGAGTCTGGACAGATGGCTTAGTAGTTATATACATTGACTGTTCTTGCAGAAGAACTGGGTTTGAATCCCAGCATATCCATGGCAGCTAACAACTGTCTGTAACTCCAGTTAACAGGGGATCTGACTCCCTCCTCTGACCTCTGTGGGCATTTCATGATATGGTTGCACTCACATACATGCAGACAATATATGCATACACATAAAATAAAAATAATAAATTAATTTTAAAGATCTATCTATCTATCATCTATAATGCTTAAATAGGATAGACTGCATGAGATGGCTCAGCAGGTAAAAATAATTGCCACCAAACCTGAGGACCCAAATTAAATCCCTGGGATCCACATAGTTCAAGGTGAGAACTGACTCCCACTATTTCTCCTGTGACCTTCACATGTACCCTATGGTATGTGCACATGTGTGCATGCAAACCTATATATAAATGAATGTAAAACCGTTGTCTATGAAGAGACAAAGATGGACTTTTAGAAAGTAGCACATGTCATACAGATGCATTTTCTTTCTAATGCACATTAATAGTGGAAATTATTTTAGGTCTTTTTGAGACATGGTTACCATGTAGCCCCAGCTTGCCTGGAACTCACTATGTAGACTAGACTGACCTTGATCTCACAGAGATCCAGTTATCTCTGTCTCCTGAATGCTGAGATTAAAGGTGGGCGCTCAATGATGGAAATTTAAAGTATTGATTCATATTTTTAGATTATTGATGATATTTGAGACCACTATTTCTTCTTATGTATATTCCTTAGGGTAACTTTAATGTATGCTTACATTTTTGTATTTTTACAAAAATATTGATTCTTTTTTATTTTATGTGCATGTATGATTTACATGCACATAAAACGTATGTATGCATGTATGTGCACGGAATACATGCCTGTGAACTGCAAAATTACAGGAAGAAACTGGATACTCTGAAACTGGAGTTATAGAAAATTGTGAGAACCCGTGTGGAAGCTGGGAACCCAAAGTGGGTCCTCTGCCAGAGCATTAAGTGCTCCTAACTACTGAGCAATATATACTCGTATACTTAGATTTGTTGGGCATCTTACTTTTAATATCATTTTTGCTGTATCTGATAGTATTTTTATAAAACAGATATTTCAAATAAATAACCAAATATTTATGAATGCATATATTTCTACAAAAGTTAATTATTCTTATGTGTGTGTGTCCATGTTTGTGTACATCCACAAGTTAACCATCATAAATATATGTCTAAATATTTCAGTACATAATCTAACTGGTTTAGCATTCAAGTGGTATTGAAAAATTCTCTCCCCCTTCAATACACATAGATCTTTGTAAGAGAAAGAGCTATGTAGAAGCCTACATCTGTTGATTCCCTGCTAACTGACACTGATACCAGGAGTTGGTGGAATTTAATAGTCATAAGCTTGGATACAACATAAGCAGCTTCTTCCACATCTGACCTTTAAGGTCATTGATTCTTATATCTTTGAGCCCTTTTCAAGAATTTTTTTCTCATACATATGTAATTGTAAATGATTATTCTAGACTTTTCTAGTTTTGTTCAATATATATTTTGTTCTATATATATATATATTGAACTTCTTTAAATTTTATATACATATAAAATTTAAAGAAGTTCCATTGAAACTGGACAAAATGCTGTCAGTGACTTTGGAAAACTACACATTTCACAGAGTAATTTTTGCCACTATTTGCTTCCATACCGGCTACTTAATTTGTATAGAATTGTCCTAAGAAAGAGGAAATAATTTTATCTTAAATAAGACTTTGCAAGATTTATTGTTGTTTTCTTATAGTGTAACTTTGGTTCTTTGGAGTCCTAAATATTAAGGAAATGCTTTCACTTCCTTCCCATTATGTTTCTCACATTTTAGTAGCTTCATGTAAACTTTAAGCATTTCATTTTTTCAAGTATCAAATAAAGTTTCAGTTATAATGTCCCATCTTTGTTTTGCATAGCTTTCTACACAAGGAAATAATTATGCTCACAGTTCAACTTTTGTTTTTTGCCCTTTCAATTCTCACATTTTCTTTCTGTGTTAGAGGATCAAAAAGGCTGCCTCCAAGAACTGTGTCATGAAATAATCTTTTAGATTTAAACTACAGGTCGCCGACCCTGGCTATTATAGAACCAGCTTCTGTTGTAAGTGTGCTCATTTGAATAAAACTGAAAAAAAATCTATTATGATTTTCCTTAGTGTGATTATGAATTTCTTTTAAAGCATTTCTATAAAACAGGAAAATGATAACAAGCAAGACTTTATAATTTCTCAACGAATTCTCCTTTCATCATTTAAAAATAATGTACTCATGAAATAAACAGTGCAGGGAGATTAATCATTTCAAAAGGTAAAACTTAAAAGATGCAATTATGCTTCACTCAGTGGCCTTCATGGAGGACTTGAGAATTATAAACTGAAGTGGGTATGAGTTATTGCTCTTTGTTTCTTATTAATTTACTCATTTCATGCCTCAACTTCTTCAAATCTAGAATAACCATATTATTCATTAACTCAAATAGTTGTTTTTTTTTTTTTCCTTCTTGTGGATAGTCAAGGAATCATTACAACTTTTGGCGATGTTGGGGATTAATCCCCATGCTAGGCAGGCTATCTGCCATTCTACCACAGAGCTGCTTCACTGATATATCCTCATTCTTTATGAAAGATTAGAAGAAATGACTTAAACTTTCTGAAACAAAATGTAGCATTTAGTTATTATTAGTTAGAAATACCATTAAATCAGAGTAGACTTTAATGTCTTTTAAGGAAGTCATGAGGTAATGCTTTCTGAAAAAATCAAACATGAAATTCAATATTTTTCCTGGTTTTTTGAGTAGCAGTTATGGTGTTAAATGTCTGTCTTCCTTTCTATAGTAATCTCTAATGATTTATTGCCTGAATGACCTCCTAGCTACAAATTGATCAGAACATTTCTTCTCATAATGGAACTTTACTACTAAAGACTGAAGTATTACCAAAGTGTAGAAAGGTTCACCTCCTTATAATGGTCCAATTATGCACAAACCCCTTGAGGAATAATCTGTGCTATTACTGAATTCCTAGACAACAGAGGGGCTTCCTGTAGCTTATGTGCTTCTCTTGTGAAAGGAGGGTTGGATCCTCTCATCCTTTATATGCTAAAAACAGAGCAACAACAACAAAAAAATCATTTTGACAAAGAATGTACAACTAAAATAAACAGCTAAATACTCAAATTTTCTAAATATTTGAAATCAAGGACTCAAGTTTTAAGATGAGAGCAAATCATTATTTCATTTCTAATTAAGATTATACTGAGTGTAGTTAAAATAATTCAGAGATTCATGGTTCTGAAATACAGTTTAGACTAAGGAAACAAATACATATCAGATAAAATTCTTCCTGAATGTATTAATGTAAAAGTCTCATTCTGTATGAGGAAAGATTATTAATGCCTATTTTGATTTCATTGATTATTAGGCTGTGTATATTAAAGCCTTTTCTGAAAGATATCTTTACAATCTAAATGAATAATGTCATAATTTCAATAAAACTATGTAAAAAGAATTATTCTTGATGTCTATTATTGGTGCATTATGGATTATACAACTCCCCCGCGAGCACTACTTACTCAATTAATACACATATATAATGGTCTCAAAGTTCTTTGATTTAGATTCAAAATCTTATTTGAAGACTTAGGAAATTTACTTATTTTAAAATGCCAAATTTTATAGTCAATGAAATATTCTGTAAGCAAAAGTGCTTGCTGTTAAGCCTGACAACGTGTGTTTGAACATAGTGGAAGGACAGAATAGAAGTTGTCTTCAAGATGTCTGCTGATGAACACATTCATGCCATGTTATTCACATGGGTAAAAACAGAAACACACATACATAGACACACAGACAGACTGACACACAAATAAGTAAATGTAATACTTTAAAAAGTGTCAGTATTTTAAAGAATGAATTTATGTATATTCTCATATATATATATATATATATATATATATATATATATTCTCCCAAAATATTAATAGCCATTTCTGAGAAAGGATTTCAGCTTGTGAATCAGATTACATAAAATAGTTCACAACTCACAATACAATAGAATTAGTAGTAACTTCCTAATATTTAAAAAGTTGTGTCTTGCTGGGCATGTTGTTTCACACCATTAATCCCAGGATTTGGAAGTCAGAAGCAGGTGGATCGCTGTGAGATTGAGGCCATCCTGGTCTACATATGGAGTTCTAGACCAGCTGGGGCTACAGGCAGAAACTATCTCAAAACAGACAAACAAACAAAAAATTAAAAAATAAAAAGTTGTCTCTTTACATGAATTCAGTTTTTATTTATATGAAGATTCTTATGACATGTTGGAATAGATATGATTTTTACAAGTAAAATATCTTAAGTAATATAAACATAGATTTGCATACTTGATGAGTCACAAAAATTGCCTGAGTGAATCTTAACAATTAAACTACTAACATATGATCATTGCATATTTTTAAAAGTTAATCTATAGTTAAGTTACAAATATGTTATTAGTGTATGAAAAACTTAATAATGCTGCAAATTTCTTGAATGCGACCTATAATGCATACTAAAGTTTGGATATTGTTATCTGAGAGAACTACAGCTTACACTTGGAAAGAAAAGAATAACTATTTCACAGCTTCTTCAGGATTTAGAAATTCTCTGGCTTTGTTCTGGACATTATTTAATGGTGTAGAAGTCACCTGTCCAGTGACAACTTGTCAGATTTGGTGTTCTCTTTCTTGGTATTTCACAATTGACAGTTTCACAATTGCAGCCAGGTTTAACAATGAATTGGGGCTGAGTTGTAGAAACTCTTGACAAACAATTGTCCCTAGAGAATTACTAAATTCAGACAAGTAGAAGTCACGAAGGGATTGCAATTGAGTTTAAATACATCTGTGTGACAATTGTTAGGTCATGAACTCCTGAAAGAATGTCAGGGAAGGAAGAACTGTGATGTGTCCTTTACATGATAGTTAGACTCAACTGTCAGGGTTCAAACATGCTAGAAAGTGAGTCAAGTTGTGATGACATTTCTGTTAGATTATTAGAATAATATAATTGTAAGACCCAGTGCAGAAAATCTCTAAGTTACTTGAAAATAAATCTATAAACTCAAGTGATAACTAGAATGACTCTGAAGGCTTAAACAAAAAATAACACAAAAGAGACTTTTATTTTCGTGAAATTCCCATGTAATGTAAAATGTAGCTCATGTAGTAGTTTCATTCACACACACAAGTCTGGAGAACTTTCATTAGCTGATGAAATAAAATCAAAGATTGGTAGCAGTCAGGTTTCACAAGGACATTGACAAAACTTTACAAGAAATTGCTAACCCTCAAGGGAGTCTTAGGATGAATTTTTTAGATATTATATATCTAATATATATGAAATGCTTATATGGTACTGCATCATTCCTGTTTTCAAGGTCATTTTCATTTATATGTATCTTGTAATTTTATTATTATTACTACCTATACAGATGAAACTTTCTCCAATATGAGTTAGCTAATTTTAGGAACTTCTAACAACTTGTCCAAAACCCAATCTCCCCAGTGGTTACTATTTAGTTATATTCTATAAAAAGTGGAAATATAATAACCAAATATAGAAATCATATTAATTACATAAGAAATTATTTTCCATATATGTTAACATTTCTAAGTCAGTTGGAATTAGCTAATCTTCTCATTGTGACAAAATACCTGACAAAAAGATATTTAAGGAGCTAGAGAGATGGCTCAGCAGCTAAGAATTCATACTGCTCTTGCAGAGAATCTACATTCTTTTTCCAGCACCCATATTGGGTAGCTCACAACCACCTGAAACTTTAGCTCCAGGGGGTCTGCAACCTTCTTCTTGATTCAATGGATTATTCACTTACCTGTACAAACTCATATATGGACAAACACACACATTTTTGAAAAATCTTTTTTTAAAAGAAGCAATTTAAGAATGGTAGGAGTTATGTGGACTTATACCACAGTTCAAAGGGATATAAACCATGAGGATGGGGGAGGTATGGCAGAAGTTATGGGAGGCTGCATTAGTAATCAGGAAACAGACTGGTAAGAGGAAGTGAAGACATCTATTAAAGCTTAAGGCAGGCCTACTCACCCACTTCCTTCAGCAAAACTTCATGTCCTAAAGCTTCTAAACAGCACCACTATCTGAGGATCAATTTTCAAGTCCATGGTCCTATGAGAACACTTCATATTCAAGTCATAGCATTATCTAATTTTTTTGAATCATAACATGATTAAAACAATGTGATTAATATTGACTAATTTGAAAGATCATTTTCATAAAAGCTCATAACTGTTTTGTCATGCTATATCACAGAGCTGTAAACATAATAACTTTAAAGCTAAATACATGTCTGTGTATTCTTTTTATTCACAGTCTCTTCGAGTTAGTAAGCATTCTTTGAATAATAAACGTACTGGGAGACAGAGCAGGTATAAATAGACTAAATAATGATCCTTATGAAAATTACATTATTTTGGAAGTGATCGAACAAAGAATAAACAATCATCCTGTTATACCCATGTACAAAATATAATGTTTATGGTTGTTATCAGTGCTCAGGCAAAGAAGAATAAAGAATGCTGTTTGTTATTCTCTGCATTTTGACCAGTTGTGACTCTGTAATCATCTTCAATGGTCTCAAAAGAGGCTTAATACATCTAAATTGTAGTCCCTACAGTAAGTCTCAGGGAATAACTCAGAAGAGGGGGCAGAATGATTGCAAAAGTCAGAGTACTAGGATGCCTCCTTCTAGATATGTCTTCCAGACATAACTGGGAAGTTGCATCCATGAAATCTCAACGATATGGTTACCTAATCAAGACCAGCATAATGACAACACAAGTCGACATGTCAATAAGACAAAGAAGATTTTCACAAAGTTTAACCTCTAGAGGAGGAGCTACAGGCAATCAATAGCTGGTTGGAGAGGAAGAATCAGTTTTCTCTAGGGACAAGCTCCCTGATATATAGGTTATCCAATCCCAAGTGCTCAGGCCTAAACACATATTAACACACTAAATTGACTCAACAGGTTGTTTTCATGAATGCACATATATGTATACGTGCAACAATAATAATTAATGAAGAGGTCAAGATATTGAGAGAGCACGCAGGGAATGTGATGGGAGTGGAAAAGGGGAAGGGGGGCAGAAGTGATGTAAGTACAGTGATAATGTAGGGAATTCTGAAGAAAGGGAAAACTGTAATAAAAAGAATGATGTCCGATGGGCTGGAATTTCATGACTGTTAGGAAAGAAGCTTTCACAGCAATGTGAGTTTTCAGCCTTGTAGGTTGTAATTTACACTTGCAAATAAGTTGGAGGAGAGCATACCATAGAAAAAAGAGAATGATGATTCTTAGGTGAGATTGCTACAGGAAAATGAGAAGACCAGATTCCTGGCCATGGTGGAAGAGCAAAGGTACTGGGGAAGCAAGTGCAAAAGATATTGCTGTATATTATGGATACCTCCAGGAAACCATCCAAATAGCCAGACCTAAGAGGGAGGTGGGCAGAGAAGACGGTAGAAGAGAGTCTCACAACATGATTCTGTTTATAAGAATCTCCAGCTTGAAACTCGGTTTTATGGATTTTTGTACTATTTAATGTTTACATAGAAATTCATGGCTGCTTTGAAACGACCTTTACCTACCCTGTTACAAAAATAATTTTTCTAGGACTGAAGACACAGTTCAATGGTTAACAGCACTTTCTGCTCTGGTAGAGATTCAGAGTTTTTTTCTCATACCCACATTTAGCAGTTCTCAGCTGCCTATAACTGCAGATCCAGGGCATCCAGGGCCTATTCTGGCTTCCATAGGCACCCACATGTACACGCACATATAGATATGACAGCACACAAATAAAAATTATCCAAATCTTTAAAATGTATTTTTTATAGATTTTGGATGAATTATTAGGCATGGAAAGTAAAGGGGAGATGAAAAATGCCAAAGACAGTTGTTTTATATTGTAAAACAGGTTAGAACGTAAGTGTGATTTCCATCAAAGGAAACTGTGTAGAAGGGGAAGCAGCTTGCAGCAAGACACGGGAATTCACTTTTGGAGATAATGAGTTTCAGGTGCTGTTGATCCAAACAGGTGTGCAGAGCCCCATATTCACTCATTTTATGATCTCTATTGTAAGTTCTCAGCTGGAATTTCATTTCTAGGCATCTTCAGAATGCAGCTGACAATAGAAACTAGGAGACTAGCAGACATCCACCTAATGCTGTGGATAACATAAACGCAAAGCTGAAGACAGAATCATCAGCTACCATAGCATCTTGAAAAATAAAAGAATGAAAAGGAGTTTAGCCTCCAGAATTCCCAGTCAAGATGATCCATTCATAACACTGTACTGGGAAAAGGATGAGCACCGTAACAGCTATTTTCTTCCATCTATGTTATGTTGTTTAGAGAATCCCTGTAGATAAATTCAGTGATGCTCAAGTCTTCTATGTAAAATGGAATAGTATTTTCATCTAAACACTTCTCATACACCCTCAAATATCATGTAATGCATAATGTAATGCAAATGCTATGCAAACAGTTAATTAGGAAATCACGGAGATGAAAGCCTACAGTTGTAAAAGCATACTTTTTCTTCCTAATGTTTGCTGAAGGCCCAGAATAAAATAACAGAACATGGGACTTTTTGGCTAATTACTGAAAATGTATTTATAATGGTTTAAGGTGTATATTTCATTCTTACCCAAACTGTAGGTTATGAAGAATTGGAATATATTTTTATATTTTATCAGTGCATATTAGATTTTGGTAAAATAAAGTCACATAAAAACTATCACTAGAGTGAATATAAGTAACATATAAAATGTTCATGCA
This sequence comes from Eospalax fontanierii, assembly GCA_035773235.1. Classification (NCBI taxonomy): domain Eukaryota; kingdom Metazoa; phylum Chordata; class Mammalia; order Rodentia; family Spalacidae; genus Eospalax; species Eospalax fontanierii. The sequence continues at coordinate 69,494,207 of CM069524.1, read as the reverse complement.
TTCAGTTTTCACTGAAGGTACATTCAGTATTTCCAAGAATATAAAATAAATGTCACTGGAAATTAATGAAAAGAAAGACTTTATTTAACATTGTAATATTGTTTTGCCTAGTGACAGAAATATATGTGCAAATATGTGTATAATATATATGTGTGTAGGATATGTATGTATGCATGTATAAAAGTCATATTAGAAGTTTTGAATATGATACTTATCAGTTTATCCTTACTGTAAATGTTTTATAAGTATTGCATGTGGATAATCCTGTCAGGCAAATACAGAGGCGCATCACAGATAGTGGGCAGCTTTTTCAATGTGGTCATTATGAACCGTTTCTTTAATGTTATTGATAGTGATCCAGAACCTGTTATGACATTGATGGATTTACCATTTGTCAGCCATCAGAAACTTTGTCGTATAAAATCAAAGTCACATTTGTGTTTTGTCTTCTTAAGGTCTTATTTGATAGGGGATGCTACAATGCACCACTTCCACTGTCAGATTCTTTAGTTAAACAACAAATCATCTGTAAGACTGGCAAGGGGAAAAGGGCAATATTTTCAGTCTGGTAACATCATGTTACCAAAGGGGCTTTATTACCGTATTACTTAGAATTTTCCTCTTAAATCCCAGTACAAATATAATGGAGGCTTGACTTAATGCATTTCATTTAAAACATTATCCTGAAAAGTCATTCTTGGTCAATACCCTGGAGAGATTTCAAGTGTCAAGCACTGGGAATATGATGAAGTAAATGTGGTAGTTCTTGGTAGGTTTATTCTTCTTGTTAGTTCACATTGTAATTGGCACATGCAGGATTTTAATCTGTAGGGTTGTTTTTACAGCAGAAATTTATTTAAAATGTAAAAAACATGTTCTTCAAAACGCTAGTAAATAAAGTGAGAGATTGCAGTGCAGTGCCATCCTTCTACAAGTTAGCCTATGCAGACATAGGCTGTAATTGCTGGTAGAGTTTCAAAGCGGTTGAGTGTAGGAAGGTCATTTGCATTTTGATTATGAACAGATTCTCAGTGTGCGATGCTTAGTTCTGGGTTCACACTTTTACTGAGCATACTTGAGGGCTCCTTCTTCTTGAACACAGCCAAATCCCTTCGGTCCCAAATACTTTGTATAGCATCCTTTACAATATATTTCAAATTCTTTCTCAGTCAGAGTTGTTGATTCAAAATTCTTCCCACACTTTGCACATCGGAAGCAGCTTTTATGCCAGGGCTTCCCACCTCCAAAGATCTCAGCAGCATATACAGAATCCCCACGTCCGGAACACTTCTCAGCACCTCCATATTTCTGGACGAATTTATAAGTATTTGGGTTTGTGGTAAGTCTGTGAGGTTAAGCACTCTCTGGCTTGGTGCCCAGCCTCTCACATGGTCCATGTTGAGCATGCTAACACCCTGTTCATAACTGTACGAACTTTTGGTTCGTACTTTTTTCCATATCAGGACTTGCAATAGATCTCTGCATCATGAATTGCTACTGTTGTGCTGTGTAAATTTCCCTGCAAACCATGCACAGAAAGCAGCTGCGGTGGAAGCCCCTCCCATCACACTGCACCTCCTCTGTGTGGCAAGTGGTCCTTCCGCAGGCCCCACACTTGTTTCCAGTGCCCCAGACAGTCATTCCAAGGGTGAGGACTGAGAACGTGGTTTGGGTGTGGCTAGCTAGGTGACGAGAAAACTTGGTAGTCTAGGAAACTTTAAACTGGAGTTTTCATAAATAGTGAGTTTTAAATTAATTTCAGTACTAAAACAAATTTCTAAAATTTTAGCACATAGCAAAAACCTGGGCAAATAATTTTGCCAATCAAATCTCATATTTCAAGCTTCAAATTTTGTAAGCATCTTTGCTAGGTACACATAATAGTTATGAGCAAATATCTGAAAGCCTTGCAGTTCAGTAGTAAAGTAAGAGATGAAAATACAAAGAATGAAAATAAGAATTGTAATAATCTAATGGTCATTTTATTAAAATAACAAAAATAATTTAGAGAAGGAACAGATCATTTTTACTTTTGATATTGATATAGACTTAGGGAAAGATAAATATGAAGTTATCATTTAGAAGTATCAGGGCTGGAGAGATGGCTCAGTAGTTAATAGCACTGGGTTTGATTCTGAGCAACCACATGGTGGCTAACAACCATGTGTAACTCCAGTTCCATGATCCAACACTTTCTTTTTACCTCTCTGACCATTGCAAAACATGTGTGCACTTGTATACATGCTGGCACAACAATCGGATATATTAAAAAGAAAGTTCGAAGTATTAGCATCAGAGAGTAATTAGGAAACATCACAGAACAAAATATCCACGTATAAAAAGAATAAGGGGATGCCTGTGAATACAAATTGCTTTCATTGAGTTTTTGTTAATTTCATTTAACCCATTTTGATGATAGTTAGACCCTCTCTCTCATCTGCACCCCTATTATGCTCCCCACCAAATTTCTTGTCCTCTGTCATATATATCAAAGTCCATTGAGTCAAGTTTGTGCTGCCAAATGACCTTAGGGTTGAGTACATCATGGAGCTTTTCAACCAATTGTCACACCTTAAAGAAAACTAATTTTTCCTTCTTCCAGCTCTTATCCATTTAACTCCCAGCTACTGCCAATAGTCCTTGGCAGTATATAAGGTTGGGGCTTCTTCACTGCATCTCCACTTTTCTGCTGGATTGTTGTCTGGTTTGAGCTTGCATGGGTTTTATATATGCTGTTACCATTGTTGTAACCTGTTGTTGTAAATTTATATGAGTGCTTATATGAGTAACTTCCTAGCTGTCCAGAAAACTCTATTTCCTTGTGGTCATCTACCTCTTCTGTCTCTTACAACATTTCCGCCTTCTCTTCCACAATGATCCTCAAGCCTTGGGTGGTAAAATTTTGATATAGTGTAGCGCCCTGGCTACGTTCATTGACTGAGTCCAATTATTGAATGAAATACACAAGACAGAGACACAGACACACACTAGGTAGGAGGAAAGGAGAATGACTGACTGACTTTATTGAGAGGCAGCAAGCCTTAACTTATATACCCCGAGGCGGGGCTTTGCAGGAGGTTAAAGTTCAGGTTCTCAGGAGATATTCAGCCACATGGCACACATCTGATGTAAACTGAGGAGGTCTGCAGTCAAATCAATAAAGGTCAAGATGTTTAATTCAGAACTGCAACTGACAAGATCCCGCTAGCTCTTGGCCCAGAGCCTAGCACTAAGAGAGAAGGGAACGCAGGGGGGCCAGACCCTAAAATATAGGTGTTCTTTTCTTGGATAAGTACTCTGTGGTCTCTTATTCTCTTCACTTTGGGCAGTTATGTATTTCTAGGTTAATCACCATCTATTACATGAGGATGTTTCACTGGTGAGACTTGAGAGATGTATTATTATTCTTTATGCCCTTTGCTCCACTTTGTTCCGTGAGCCTTAGGTGCAGATGTTGCATTGTAGATTTGTCATATAGGAATGGCCACCACATAGACAATTATGCTCTGTGTTTGATTAGTTGTAAAACTTTGTAATAGTCTCCATCTGTTTCAAAAAGACATTGTTTTGATGAATAGTGAGATATACAGTTGTCAGTAAGTCTAAGAATACATATTTATAATACAGTAAGAAATTGTGTTGGTCTAGCAATGTGAGAAATGTTGGTCTTTCATTAGGGTCTATGCCATCTTTAGCTATGTATATATGATTGGATTTATAGTATCATGTAGGGTCTGGCCCCCCTGCAGCCCTTTTCTCTTAGTGCTAGGCTCTAGGCCAAGAGCTAGCAGGATCTTGTCAATTGCAAAGCTGAAGTAAACAACTTGACCTTTAGCCAGAACACAACTTCCTTTTTCCTGTTTACAACTGTGTATCATCAATAGAGAAACCTCCTGCAAAGCCCCGCCCTCAGGGTATATAAGGCTTGATGCCTCTCAATAAAGTCAGTCATTCTCTTTTCCTCCTACCTAGTGTGTGTGTCTATGTCTCTGTCTTATGTGTGCATCATTCAATCTGAAGCCCTCTGCCAATTCAAACTCGGTCAACGACCGTAGCCAGGGCGCTACAGCATCACACATGAGTTTCATCCCATTGAGCTGACCATCCAGTTAGACAGTTGTTGATTACTCCCCAGATAAAAATACCAGTACTAAACCAGTAGAGATTTTGCGGGGAACAGTTATTGTTGTGGTTCACGGAATTTCTAGTTGGATGGGGTTATTGATTGGTTTTCCTCCCTTGACAGTTTCCATAGTATTTTCTAGTACCATGAGTCCTAGTCCTTAGGGAGGAGGCTTTTAGATAAATTTCAGCTAAATTTCTTCAAGTCCTAAGCCTGAAGTGTACCCTGTCTTCAGCAACAGAGTCTCACTTTTGAGGTTTAGGAAGCAAATAAGAGTGGTGACATCAACCTATATTATTTTTGGAGTCACTTGGACTACTTTGACTAACAACTCAAAGGGAGGTTTTTCCCAGTCTGGCCCTATGTTTTTGTTATACAGAGTTTCACTTGTACACATGCCTGCAAGAGAATGTGAGTGATTGGCTTTCTGTTCTGGCTTCCCCCTACTGCTTTGCCTCCCCACCCTGAAGGGCTCTATGCCCTCTAAAAATTTAACTTCAATAAACTTCCTTCTGTAAGTTGCCTTGATCATGGTGTTTTATCATAGCAATAGAAAAGTAACTAATATAAGCTTCTCATTTCATTTCACTGTGTTTTCATATAAAGGAAAATAATAGGACAACAGTGTTTAGCAAGTGTATCCTAAGTGAAAATTTATTTAGGTATGTTGAATTTAATGTCTTCCTATATAAAAATGCATCATCTCTATTTTTTTAAACACTGAGTCCAGTTGGTAGTGCTTGTATGTGAATGGTGCAGGGTCGTCTACTGGAGCATGAACAGTCAACTGGGAACCACAGCCACTGATGCTGTTCAGTACTTCCGTAGTTTTGCCTTTTGTGGAATGTTTAAAATGATCCATTTCATGCACTCTTTCACATTGCCACCTTTTAGTCTTAGAACACTTTATAACTCATTACCTTGACCAGTAAATCTTATCTTATTGCTTGAATATGCTACAAGTGATTTATTCATTAATCGAATGGAGGACATCTTGTTTGTCTTCCAGTTTAGAAAATGCAAGTAAAACTTCTATAAACAACCTTACATGGGTTTTTATGTAGACATAAATTTAAACTTTAAAAAAATGCTGTCTGAATTATGTAATAAGAATAAATTGAGCTTTATAAAAACATGCCAATACTTCATTCAAAGTAGTACATATATAAATTAGAGAGTTTGTTATTCCGCATTACTAACAGCATTTGGTGGCATTAATATTTGGATTTGGCCATTCCAGTAGTTATGTAGTAGTTGTTCATTCATTGATATTTTCAAATCTCTAATAAAATGAATTTTAGAACTTTCTGTTCATACACTTATTTGCCATATGTTTATGACTTTGTACTTGTTTATCTATGGCTTGTTAATTTGTAGAAAGGTCTTACTGTGTAATCCAAATTAGTGACACTTCTGATTCTGCTCTCTCAGTTTGTAGTTCTTAGAAATTAATGGGCCCTACTATGAAAGGGTTGAATGTTTTTATTGATGAAGTGGGTATTTGCTTTTTTCATATACACTGTCTTTAAAATCTATATTGTCCATTTTTCTTGTCTAATTTTAAGAATTTTGAAATTTTGGACAAAAATTCCTCATCAAATACATCTTTTGAAAATATTTTCACCTAAATTGTAAAATCCGTGACCTAGTACTTTGGCTTCCCATTGTTTTTATATTGCCATTCATAGCAGAGAAGTGTGTGATTTTAATAAGCTTGTTAAACAAGTCTTTCTTAGAACAGGTTTTTGCTATTGTGCCTAAACTATCATATTCATTTGCAAGTCAGTTTAGATAGTGTCTCCTGAAAACTTCTATGTTTTTTTTGCTTCAATTTTACATTTAGACATATGCTATGATTCACTCATGTTTAATTTATGAAGGGTAGAATAGCTTGATTATCTTTGCAACCCCTGATGTCTAGTTTTTCTCCTATCACTTTTTGTAATGACCATTGTGTATTCTTTGGGTTTTTCAGCAGTGAATGACATTTTTTTCCAATTTTTTAATTGGATTTTTGTGCATTTTACAGAACATCCCAATAATCTCTAAACTCCTTCCCCCGTTGGCATGTTAACACAGCCCTTTGTAGCTTTGCTTTTTGTGAAGAGTTATGCTCCATTGATCTGATTTTCTATTCTTTTTCTTTCCGAATTTTACATTAAAGGGCATCCTTCTAACATTACCTGTAAATGAAGCCCACATTTAATTACTTGTTTTCACTTTTAGAGCCTTTTATTTACCAAGACCTCCGTTGTGGTTTTGGTCCTTTTCCGCTATCCCAGTTTCCCCTTTACACCACCTCATTCTATCTCTCATTCCTGAAGACCCTCCCATGCCAGTTGTTCCACTGAAGCACACATATCTAAAAATTCAATTCTAGATTAAAGTTATGAGGACATATGGTGTTGGTCTTTCTGAGCCTGGGTTACCTCACTCAGAATGTTGTTTCCAGCTCCATCCACTTACCTGTGAGTATCATAATTGAAGTATTTTGTCATAGCTGAGCACTATTCTTTTGTGTAACTGTGCCATGCATTTATTAGTCATTCATTAATTAATGGTCATTTAGGTTGTTTCCATTTCTTATTTATTGTAAAAAGGACAGCCATGAACATGGATGACAGGCGTATCTGTAGTAGAATATGAGACTTTGAGTCTATACCCAAGAGTGTGATAGCCGGATCATATGGTAGATAATTTCCAGCTTTTGAAGAATCTCCACACCGATTTCCACCACAGTTGTGCCAGTTTGCACTTTCACCAGAGGCAAGTAGGACTTCCCCTTTCTCCACAGCTTTCCCAGAAATTGACACTGTTTTTTGGATTCTACGTTGGGTCAGATGAAATTTCAAAGTTGTTTTAATTTCATTTTCCAGGTGATTAAATATACTGAACATTATTCTAAATATTTCTCACCAATTTAATCTCCTGAGAAATCCCTGTTCAGCTCTATGCCACAGTTTTTTATTGGGTGTTTTTTCTTTTAGATGTTCATATTTTTTATTTAATTCTTTGCATATTCTAGATACTGTCAGAGGTAAAATGGGTAAGGATTTTTTTCCCATTCTGCAAGTTGCCTCATTACTTGAATGATGGTGTCTGTGATATACAGAAATTTTTAGTTAAATGAGATCCTATTTGCCAATATTTGAACTTAATGCTTGTGTTATAAGAGTCCTGTTCAGAAAGTCCTTTCCTACGTCTGCAAGCACTGGTGTGTTCCTTACTTTTACCTTTATCAAATTCAGGTTATTAGGTCTCATGTTCAGCTCTGATCCACTCTGAGTTGTGTTATTTTTTCCTGTTGAGAAGTAGGAATCAATTTTTATTCCTCTATATAAAGCTATCCAGCTTGACCAGCACCATTTGTTGAATGAACATGCTCTCTTTTCTGTAGTGAAAATTTGCTACTCCTTGTCAGAATATAAACGTGTGTATTTTCTTGGTACCCAAGTCTAGTCCACTGATCAATGTGTTTATTTTTATACCAGTATTATCCTGTGTTCATTGCCATAACTCTGTTATATAATTTGAGATAGGGAGATGGTGATGCCTCCAGCAGTTTTTGTTGTTGTTGTTTTAGGATTATTTTGTCTATACTGAGTTTTTTGTGTTTACATATGAAAATGTGATTGCTTTTCCAGATTCTGTGAAGAACTGAACTGTGTTGGAATCATAAAGGGATTGCTTTCAATTGAGAACTGCTTTTGGTAGGATGGCTATATTCACAATGTTAATCCTACCAACCCATGTGCATGGGAGGTCTTTATATCTTGTGGCAGCTTCTTTAATTTCTTGCTTGTGTGTCCTAAAGCTTTTGTTATAAAGCCCTTTACTTCCTTTGTTAGATTTAGTCACTTCCATAATTTTTTCTGATATTTGGTGTTGATACATAAAAGGGCCAATTTTTTCTCTGTTAATTGTATATCCTACTTACCAATTTGCTGAATGTGTTTATCAGATTCAGGAGTTTTCTGCTGGAATCTTTAGGGTCTTTTGTGTATATAATCATATCATCTCCAAATAAGAATGGTGTGATTTCTTTTATCATTTTCATTTCTTTATTGCTCTAAGACTTTGAGCGCTGTGTTCAACAGTAATGGGAACACTGGGTGTTTTGCTAGTTCTCTACTTTAATGAGAATGATTTGATAATTTTCTCCATTTAGTATGATGTTAGCTGTGGACTGTTTGCATATTATCTTTATTATGTTGAAATATATCTGCTGTGTTCCTAGATTCTCTATGACTTTTATCATAATTAAATGCTGGATTTTGTTAAAGGTCTTTTCTACATATAATGTGATGATAATGTGTTTTCTGTCGAGTCTGTTTATGTGGCAGATTACATTTCTAAATTTATGTTATTATGTATGTTAAATCACTTCTTTATCTCTCAAACTAAGACAAATTTGATTATGGTGGATATTCTTTTGAGGTGCTCTTACATTTGGTTTTTAAATACTTTGTTGAGAATGTTCATGTCCATATTTATCAAAGACATTAAACTATAATTTTCTTTTTATATTGTGTCTTTCTCTGGTTTGGATACCAAAGAGATACTGGCTTCATAGAATTTTGGAGTGTTCCTTTCTTTTCATTTTAAGGAATAATTTGAGGAGTATTGTTATTCGTTCATTTTAGAAGGCTTTGTAGAATTCTGAAATTAATTTACCTGGTTCTGGAAACTTTTTACTTGGGAATTTTTAAAATACTGTATCTATCTCAGTTTTTTGGAGTCTGTTTTAATTATTCATGCCACTTTGAATTACATTGATAGGCCATACATGCCTAAATATTATCCATATCTTTTGGATTTTTCTAGTTGAGTGGAATAGACTGTTAAAGTATTTTCTTACAGTTTTCTGGATTTCCTCTTCGTTTCCTCCAATGTTTCCCTTTTCATCTCTGAATTTATTGAGTCCTCCCTTTCTTTTTGGGTAATTTGGCTAAAGATTTGTCAGTCCTGTTAACCTTTTCAAAAAAAATTTTTCACCGTTGATTACTTGTATTGTTTTCTTTGTTTCTATTTAATTCATTTCAGTCTTAAATTCATTTGTGTGGTCCTATGTACTCATTTTAGATGCTGTTTATCTTAGATTTTTCAAGGCCCTCAGATACATCATTAATATTAGGTATCTTTAATTTTCTGATATGGACACCTAATGCTATAATTTTTTTCTTTATTACTGCTTTTATTGTGTCCTGTTGATTCTGGTATTTTCATTTTATTTTTCATTTAATTTGGGGATTTACATTTTTTTTCTTCTTGACTTCTCCCTTGATCCAATTTCCTTTGGTACTTTGTTATATAGGTTCCACAAATGCATATTTTTTCCCTGTTTTTCTTCTTGATATGTAGCATTGTTCCTTTGTGGTCAGATATAATTAAGGTTGATGTTTCTATTTTCCTAAATTGTGGAACCCTAGTTTGTGTCATTATACGTGGTCAATTTTGAAGAAAGACTTCTGGGCTGCTAGAAAGAAAGGATATGTACGCTTTAGTGTTTGGGAAGTATGTCCTTTATATGTCTGTTGGACCCATTCTCTTTATGATATCATTTAACTTCAGGGTTTATCTATTTAGTTCTTGTCTTGTTGGTCTTTCTATTGGCATCAGAGGAATACTGAAGTCACAAATATAGAGATTTTATCAATATTTTTGTATGATTTCCTCATGAGTCTAATTAAACACAATAAAATAAAATATAAAGTTTTCACAGCCATCTTTCACAACAAGTAACAGTTCTTCTTGTCAAATGATAAAAGAGTCTTTCTTCTTCATAAAATTGTGTTCTATGAGCTCAGTGAGATGACTGTATAGATAATGAAGCTTGCTGTGAAGACCGAAGACCTGTGTTCAACAGGAAAACCTGATGTTGATCCTTAGGACCCACAAAATGTAAAGAGGGAGCCAACTCCTGCAAGATATATTTTATCCTCCAGATTTGAGTTGTGACAAAGCCCTCCACCATAAATAAATAAAGATTAAAAAATCCTGCTTCATTAGAGACATTTTTCAGGGACAAATGTGCCACGAACTAAAAGCAGTGTAATGCAAAACAATATAAAGATACACTTTCCCTGAACATGTTGTCAATTCTGATTAATTTAAAAACTGAATTTTCTGTGGCTGACACATTTGTTAAAAGCACTGATTGCTCTTGTAGAGGACCTGTGTTCTATTCCTAGCACCCACATGGCAGCTAACAACTTCCTGTAACTTCAGTTCCAGGAGATCTGACACCTTCATCTAACCTTTGGGTGTACTGCATGACACAGCTGCACTTACATACATGGAGACAGTACACTCTTACACATTAAATAAATAAATAAACAAATAAATGAAATATTTTAAAAACCTGATTATCTGGATAATTTGATATATATTTAAAATACCATTAATAGGGGCCAGAGAGATGGCACAGCAGTTAAGAGCACTGGCTGCTCTTGCAGAATACCCGGGTTCCGATCCCAGCACCCATGTGGCAGCTAACAAACACCTGTAAATCCATTTCCAAAGATTCTGACACCTCTTATGATCTCCACTGGCATTTCAAGACATGAATGTACTAACATACTTGCAAGCAGTACACTCATACACATATAAATATTTTAAAAATTGAAAAGAAAATATGATTAATTATAAATTGCTGTTCTTGTCATTCTTACATTTTTACTTAAATATCATCAACAAATTTGTTCTTATTTTTAGAATACACATAAAATATTTTCATGTTACCTCAATTTGATTTTAAAAATTAGTGTACTTATGCAGATAGAATAATTCATTTTGTCTTTATCGATGTTATAAATTTCTTCTGACTGTAGAAAAGTAAATATACAAAATTAGTTAACATTATAGATAATTTCCAAGCAGAATATTAATAGTTGATAATTAACAAATCAAAATATCATTTCCTTTATTTAATAATCAGTGAGTAAATTTATCTGATATTGTTAGATTTCAGTGTAAATAAAATAGTGCTTGCCGTCTCAACTTAAATATTGAAAGTTTTATTTTCGACTTTTCTATATTTAATATATATTTACTAGACATGTGTACCATAGTTTGAATGAATATATGATAGTTACTTGCAACTATGCACATGTATAGAAATCATAACCTAAAATTTATAGGCTTTTTTATGTGTATATGTGTATTGCCTGCATGCATGCAAGTGCACTCCTGTCCTGCATTTCCCGCAGAGATCAGAAGAGGGCATTGGGTTTTCCTGTAACTGGAGTTATAGACTGTTGTTAGCTGCAATGTGGGTTCCGGGAATTGAATACAGGTCCTCTACAAAATCAGCCAGTGCTCTCAACTGCTGAGCCATTTCCCCAGCCAGAGAAAACATAATTTTATTTAAATATTCTATGTAACTATTTCATCATACTTATGAATATTTTCCAAAATATTGAGAATTGAACTTATTCTTTTTTAAATTCCTATACTTCTTGGTTATTTGACTTTAATGCACCTTTTCCTCACTCCTGATCTCATCAATTTACAATATATATTTGTATTCTATAATTGTATCTAATTACTACAAATCTTAACAAAAGTCTGTCGTGATTGTCTGTCTTGAAAGATCTGCTGTAGACTATACAGAGTATATATGCTATCATAATATGTTTCACTTCTCTACATGCATTATGAAATTTAGTCAGTTGTATTTTAAATTACTTGATATGGAAATAGCATAATGCATTTTCAATTATATTCTAAATGTTGTTTCTGCTATTTGAATCATAAAATGTTTTAAATTAGTAACTTGAGGTCACTTCATTAAATGATCTTATATGTATAGTATATCCAGCAAGACATGGTTATTGCCTCCAGATTCATCCTTATTGTACTAATGGAAATTTTAATCTAAAAAAACCCCACCTTCTTATAATTGCATGTAATTTTAAAGTACCTTTTCAAAGCTTTTATCTATAAATTTATGTACAGCCACTCTCATTTAAATGCCCAAGGGATAGAATTTTGAATAAAGTCAGCACTATAATTAAGCTATACTTTAGGTTAATTTACTCTTTCTGAAAAATTCATAATAGGCTGTACTTTATAGCTATTCAGATTGTCCACAATAATTGTGGTCCTTATTATGAATATAAAAACAGAAAAGTATTAAGTTTGGATTCTGCTTTATATTCTATAAGCTGAAAAGTCCTTTCCAAATATAAAGCTGTCTCAAAATTATTGTTCTATTTCCAAAACAACTCCAGGGGTGTCACACTCCATTACTGATATTAGGGATGATATTCTAAATTATCCTGATGAGAACAAGGGGAAATGCACAAAATTACTGATCTAGAAGTTCACAGCAAATATGTTAGTTAAAATTTGGATAGAAGTAGAAAAATCCCAATGATTTTCAAATAATTTTCAGTCAATGCAAATGCTTACTTCCACTAGAAAAAGTGAAATGTTGTCCTAAATGAAATGAACTAAAAATCATAATGTCCATGTCTTTCTTCTGCTATTATTTGACAAACAAAATTAAGTTTTCCTACAATTAATAATCAATAATATTTTCACTTGATACTATTTACAAAGTCAATATCAAGTATGAAGAATGAAAGAAAACTAGTAACAACTTTACTCATTGTATTCCTACTATTTAATTCAGTAAAGTAAGCACAATGAATATCTTTATACCTGAAAAATACTAAACCAATCAAATTAAATTTAACACTAATATTAACTGAACCTATAGTTGATCATCTTTAAAAATAGTCAAATTAAAAAAAAAGGAAACAGATAAATCATTAAAATGTAACAGGTAAGATATTTGGTAATTGTTGAATAATTAATTATACATTTTCATGAGAAAAATAAAGGTGCTGCCAATAATGAGGTTAACAGATTACAAATAGGAAAAGACTGTTCACTACTCAAGTACGTGACTGTTCAGTGCTTGTACTCACTTATTTTATTATAATTTACTTTGTGTTTTACATCAGGGAGGCATGTAAAAGGAATTTTGTTTTCATTACAAAATAAAAGCAAAATTGACTTTACACCTGAGGTTGCACATTTTTAGATAAATATCTATAAAATTTTGCATTTTAAAATACTTGTATGCATAAATCAGATGGGAAAGTTACCACTGAGGAAGTGCTGACTTTTAATTTGCTTGCCTCATGCAGAAAGACTTTTATTGAATAAATGCACATGAGGATTTCTGAACCATTTCCCTTGCTTTTATCTTTGTTTCTTATCCAATGTTAAAGAGAGAGGCAACCAATTATTTGTTACAATCCAGTTTTAGAGACCTGGCAGTTGCTGAAGAAGACATATCAGTAAGCTTAGAAATAAACAGTGTTTTTCAATCCCGTAATTCCAGGGATTGGGTTTGCCCAGATTTGGTTTCAGTGAAAGTAACAAGTAAATTCTCCCTCCTGCTTTAGAATTTGTGTGCCTTTCAAAGTGACTTTGGGGTTAATTTTGCTTAATGGTGTCAAGCTACAACTGATTCTAGAATTTTGGCTCATCTTCTTCAAAAGGGAATAGCTGCTTCAACCCCATATATCATGTTTTGAAAAGCATTGACTTGTTTCTCTTCAGATGACAATGATGTGAGACAGTTCAATGAGCTCTTTATTTCCCACAGGATCCTGCTCTCTACAGATGCAAACAGTTCTTTTATTATAAGGCTTTGTCAAAGAGAAGGGAAAACTCATTCAACAGATAATTTTAACCTTTAAAAAAATCAAATATACTAGAGTTCAGTGTGACTGTGTAGAGGAGGTTGTCATATGATTCACAGCCTGTTAAGTTAGAAATATTGTACTAGCACTTTACTACTGGAGCCAAGAATATTGAATATAATAGCATATATACTAGCACTAATTTTCTCTAGCAAAGAAAGTTAAGTCTACACAGAGAAAAATGATGTATTTACAGATAGATTCAAAGAACATCTTCTAAATTATTACTGTATTTTTTTCACTTTACCACCAGATGGAAAGTTAGATATTATATGGAATGTTTCCTATTATTTTAAAAATAAGGAGACTCCTACAAGATAAATATTTAAGGCAGCTTGATCTGTATAAGAAGGTATCTCTTCCTAGTTCATCGGATACCTATCTGTAGTTCTTGTTTAAAGTAAAAGGAAACAGAAATTTCAGTGGGTTATTTTGTGGTCATATGTAATATAAAAAGTCCATATATAAATTTGAATATAATCCTACATAGAAAGGAAATGATTTTTAGCAGCAGCAGTAACAACACTAGGTTCATAGGAAATAATGTATCAGGCCTTATTTAAGCCTTTGAAATTTACAAAACATTTATTACTATATCTGCTCACTTATCTGAGGTTCCTCTTATTGAATATAGAATTTAGACTGTTGCACTCCCTATTTGAAATCTCACTTACAGTACAGTATCTGGTTTTGATGTCACTGGGAAATGAGCTAGACTTATCACTTTCTTTGTAAAGGAAATAACTGTTTGAGATGAGGACGTGTGTTCCAAATTTCAACTATAGCGATCTAAAGACTTCAAATAGAACGTCTGTAATGGGGATTCTTACTGATAATTTTAAATAGTACAAGAACATTGAGAGTTTAGCCATGTCTTTATAAAGGCTGCTTTTTTCCTTCTTTTTATCTCTGGTCTTTAAAGACAGAAGTTGTTTGAAAACAAAGGATTTATTTTACTTTGGAGTGGGGGGATAATCAGGATTCCCAGACAGAAGTTCTGGCTCAAGAGCTAAACCCACTTCAAATGTGAGCTAAGCCAGTGCTCATTGAATTCAGGGGCTCCCGTGAAGCTCTGCTAATTAGAAAATGGATTGAAGCAAGGTGATCTTTACCAGTGCTGCTGTCATAAAGAATTCCTATGTGTCCGAAGTATTCCCATTTTTAAATCACTTCATGCTGATAGTTTACTGAGTTTTATTGTAAAATGCATCCTGTGCTAACACGGAACTTAGATGAGAGGTGAGCGCCTGAGAAATTATGCAATGCAAGGTGAGAAAGACAGAAACTTCATGTAAAGTGGAAGCTGAATGGAGAACGAGAACTGATTGATGCCATCAACAATATACATCTGTATTTGAATATTTATCATGAACAATATTACTGAAATTACTTCAAATGGCATACAATAATGGCATAACCTCCTAGGCTGATTAACATCAGAATCAAGAAAATAGACTTTTAATTGTGGAACAATTAAAGTTCAAACTTTTGATATTTATTCATGACACTGTCATATATCAAGGTGTCTGGTCTCCTTCATAACCTTCCTTGGTTGCACATTAGACATATTTGAGTGATTTAAGATATGGAAAATGGTAGAAAGAGACAATATTTTTAAATTCTAAGAAAGTCTTTATAGAACCCAAAATTAAAATGCAAATGATAGGACCTTAGAGTTAAGGTGTAATAATGAATAAACATAGTACATATTTATATAAATTATAGGAAGTCTTTATGTTAAGGACACTTCAAAAATTTATGACATAAAACGCGGCAAATTTTTCTGCTCATTTTTATACACTGTAGAGAAAAATAATGTTCCAAAGGAGAAAATAATGTATATGATTTCATGCTGTCATAACTACTAACAATATAAACTTCAAATTTGGAAATCCAAGGAAGCAGATTATGTTAGATACTAAGTAGTCCAGTTTTCGGACTATATGTTAAAATAGTATCTCTGAGATGAAACATTAATATGTGCCAACAATATTCTTCAATATCATCCTCAATTTCTTTCTATAGTACACCAGTTTTTCCTGGAAAAAAATAAAAATAAAATATTATTTACAAGAATACTTCCCTGTAAATTTTTCAGTGATTTTACTGGCAATCCTAAATGTTTCATCAGGGAAGTGAAATTTAGTATATATAACACTAATGAGTTAACTGCTATGCTCATCATTCTGAAAAAACCTCCTTGTGTTATAGAAAGCTAGTACATAAATGGAAATTAAAACTTGTATGTACAATTTTAAATATGCATTTTATATGAATGTATAGTCTTAATTGTACATAAATATGAAATTATCCATATACATATTTTAAGAACTTTAAAAGAATTATGGTGAAGAACATAGTAAAACTGTATCAGGTAAAAGTCATAAGTGGATTTATTTTCAAAATAATGTTTTTACTTAAATAAATATAAAGATACTGTAAAATTAGTAACAAAATATGGTTTTCCAGTATTTGCATTGAAAGGTTTAAAATTTGTTCATATGTATGTTGGATGCATATGTGTATGTGCATCTGAAGTTGAATGTACATGTGTGTACATATGCATGCACACATATATGTATGCATAAGAATATGGAAGCCAGAAGCCAACATTGAATGTCTTCCACATTTACTTTCCTCTTTATGGTTTGAGACTGTCCCTCACTGAACTTGAATCTCATTATTTAGTATGGGTTCGCAGGTCAGTGACTCCAGGAATCTGCCTGTCTGTGACTCTCCAGCTCTGAAATTACAGATATATGACTCTGTGCTCAGCTTCTACATATGTGGGGGCACCTGAATTCAGCTTTTCCTTTTTGCAGATATTTTACAGATTGACCCATCACTCTATCACAAACTTTTAACTTTTTAACAAAGTACACTTAATTTTCACATTAGTTTGAGATTCTGCATAGAACCGAAGAGAAAGAATAAAAATTTCATATATCTCCTTCCCACAAGAAAAATTTATTATTGCTAGTCCCATCCAGATGAAATATTTTGTTACAGCTGGTAACCCTACTTGAAAGTCATGATTATTAGCAGGAGTCCATCATATTACATGATATTTCATTTTATAATTTTTAATTGAATCTTTGTATACTTTATACAGAACATCTCAATCAGGCTTAACCATCTTTATATCCCCTTCCTCACTGACATCCCTCCATAGCCCTCCAGCTGGAGGAATCTATACATTTTTTTCATATGTGTTAATGCCTGTTGTGTCAAGTTAGTGTCCCCTGGTGTTCCTCAGTGCAAGTAAGCTTATCTGGAGTCTCTTGCTTTAGTAAGATTGACTCTTTCTCATCCAGCATGTAATCAGCAGCAAATACTTCTTCATCTATGATTGGGATCCACTTCCCTAGTTCTATGCTGGGTTTTTGTCTTGTGTTTGCATTGATTCCACACATGATGCTACTATTTCTGTAGGCTCATATGAGCAGGGCTCCAGGAGGTTGTTGGCCACTATTTCCATATGTTCATGTACTTCCTTCATGGCTTTTACAATCTGGGACTGAAAGATGTTTCATTTTAAAAAGTATATATTTTTTTGTATGTGAATATATTGCCTGCATACATGTAAGTGCACCAGTGTCTCAGGGGAGAACATCTGCTCTCTTGGAACTGGAGTTATAGACCATTTGGGATTTGAACCCAGATCCTCTGCAAGAGTGGCCAGTACTCTTAACCACTAAGCTATTTTCCAGTCCCACATTATGCTTCATTTTTGGTAAGTCCTTCCTACAGCCTTACATTTTAAAAATCTTTTATTTGTTGTTAATGTATGTGAATGATATGTGTATATGTACCTGTCTGTGTATTTTTGTGTACATGTATCTGGATTACAGTTTCAGGGAGTAAATCCGCTCAGATTACCAGGTTTGCAGAGTAAACTTTACCCGATGAGCCATCTCACTGCTTCTATCCTATGGACAAATACATGACATGCACTCATCATTATATTATGAGGCAGAAATTTTCTTTATCCATTCATACCTCTTTTACCTGAGGCTGCTGGCCACCACTAAGCTTTGCACCATCCTCACAGTTTTTCCTTTTTCAGAATGTTCTATCTTTGGAATCCTACACTATATGGCCTACTCAGATTGGCTTCTTTACTTAGTAGCATAGACTTAGGATTTATTCATGTGTTTACCTGATTTGACAGATCAATTCACTCAGAATTGAATAACAATATCTCATTATCAGAATGTACCTCTTCAATCATCATCTGAAGGGAATATATGTAGTGTCTAATTTTGAGCATTTATGAAAAATGCTTCTCTAAACTTTATTATGGAGGATTTTCTGAATTCTCTCAATTTTCATCTCCTTTGTATGAATATTAAGTGTCACAATTTCAGAATGATAGGGCTTATATGTTTAGTTTTGCAAGAAACAAACTGTCTTTCAAAGTGGCAATTATCACATATTTCCAGCAATGGCACAGGTTTCTCTTGTTCCACATCTTTGGCACTATTTGATGTTGCTACCATTTTTCACTGTGATCCGTTGTAGTACATGGGTAATGGTATCTCATTTTTATTTCCATAAGCATTTCTTTCATGACCCATGATATCTTTTCCTTCACTAATGCGCCATCAACATATTCCTGTGAGTATAGCATCAGTCATAAGGGCTATGTCAATTTTCCAATTATTTACCAGTAAATATAAGTATAAAAATCCTAAAAATTCACAGTTTATATAACTCATGTTTATTACACTTTAGATTATATGATGTTTAATTTATGCTAGGAAAATCTAACTACCCAGTGTTTGTGACAAGAAAAAGCAACATTCCAAATCCTTGCTTCTAATCTTGTGAACTCAATGGTACACATAATTACTTCCTATATTCTTCTAGTCTCAGGCACCCAAGGATTTGCGATGCACAGTAACCATTTGTCATTCCTCGCCCATCTTTCCTACTATTCACTCTCCCTAGCTTTGAAATCACCATTCTATCCTCAAGTCTCACGAGATCATTTCTTTGTACCGTTGCCATGTCTGAAAGGGATCATATTGCATCTATTTTCTGTACTTTGCTTATTTTGTTTAACATAGTTTACACTATTTCCATATATACTGTCACAAGTGACAGTATTTCTTGCTTTTTATCGCCAAACAATAATCTTTTGAGTATACACATCAATTTTTTGAAATGCTCCATTGATGGATTTAACTTTAATTAATTTGTACACAGTAGTGTACTATGCAGTGGTTTAGAATGTGAGTACATTGTCTTCAATTTAAACAGTGATAAACATACACATCTTCTCAAATATTCTTAGTTATTATGATGTAACTTTTTCTACTTTTTGAAAAGAACAGTGCATTGTTTACTTCTACTCTCAACCATATTGCAAAGTATTATGCAAAGTGTAAGGTCATTTATTCTTTTCTAATTATAACACAGTGCCCATTGCTCCCACTTTCCCTGTACATTCACTGCAGTTTACTCTTCTTGGCTTCTAGAATCATTCTCTTCTCCTTCTATCTATGGTCAGCTTTTTCATGGCTCACACATGTGTGATGTCATGTCGTACTTTTCTTTCTATTCTTGCCTTATTTCAGGCTTCGTAACATTGTTCAGTCTCATCTATTCTGTGACATTATTTTTTGTTGTATCCCTGTAAGGCCATTTTACGTCTTCTTTTGAGTGGGTCTATTGCCCAGATATTTTTTTATTATTTTATTTGTATGCATGTTTGTCTGCATATATGTATGTGTACTCATGTTGTGCAGTACCCATGGAGATCAGAAGAGGGTGTCAGATCCCCTGGAACTGGAGTTATGGATGGTTGTTAGCCACCATGTTGATGCTGGGAATTGAACCAGGTTCCTCTTGACCACTGAGTTATCTTTCAAGTCCCAGTTGCCAGGTTTTATCTGACTATAAGTTTTTGTTTTCAACTGAGTTTCTTTATACTTACATATATGTATTTTTTTACATTATGCTTTTGTAAGATGTACACACATATGTAGAAGCAATCTTTTTTTTCCTTTCTGTAGGGAGTATATTAACACTGATGGTGTTCTCTTTACTATCCCATTTTTTTTTTCCTAGTGGTTAATGAGATTGCTCATCAGGTAAAAATGCTTGAATAATAGGTGTTCTATTCTTGGAACAAGAGAGAACCCATTCTGCAAATATATCCTATGACTTTGACACTTTCTTTATGGCACCTCCCACCCCATAATACACAATCAACAATAATACGTAGATAAATAAATAGAAGATTTTTAGTTTGATATAATCTCTTTTGTCTGCTTTGCTTTTGTTTCTTGGTCATGTGGTATTTTGTCCAAACAGTACCTGCATACAGTCCCCATCTTCTCATAGGTGGTCTGGTGAGCTTCTTTCCTGAAGGTTGATACATAATGATAGTATAAACATGGCTGAACATAGAATATGAAACTTACTTTACATATGAAAATTTTTAAATATATTTTATTACTTTTACTTTCTATGTGTATGAGTTTATTGCCTGCATATATATGGATGCACCCATATCATACAGTGCCTATGGAGATCAGAAAAGGATGTTGGATCCCCTGGAACTGAAGTTACATACGACTTTTAGCTGCTGTGTTGATGCTGGGAATCAAACCCAGGTCCTCTGCAAGAGCAGCTAGTGCTTTTAACAGCTGAGCCATTTCTCCTGCTCCTATACAGGAGAATTTTCTGACCATCTGTATTTTTAAAATTCTGATATGTGGTTCTCCAGCATGAATGTTATAGATGAAAATACCATGTCACAAGTTCTAAAGGTTGAGCATGTCCATAACCAAAAGTATTTTCCTAGGTTTTTAATTTTTTTAAACAATTATTATTATCTACGTGTGGGAGTGTTATGCCTGCATGTATGCGAGTGCACCCGTGTCATGCAATGCTCACAGAGGACATAAGAGAGTCTCAAATTTGGTTGTTAGCTACCATGTGAACGCTGGGATTTGAACTCAGATCCTCTGCACAGGCAGTCAGTGCTCTTAACCACTGAGTCATCTCTCAAGCCCTACGTTATTCCAGTTTTATTCATGGTTTTAAGTCTTACATTTATGTATTAAATCCATTTTGCATTGAAATTTGTGTAGTAGGAGGTTTTTTAAATCTTTTTTTTTCTTATTGCTGTTTTAAAAGTTTCTTTTGATCTTAACTTTCAAACTACCTTGGGCTACAGTAATTTTAGCCCATCATGGATCTGTGTACACCTCATCTTGACAGAGTGAGTTATTCCTCACCAACTCAGCTCTTAGCCCAGTCTGGGTCTCTTAGATTCTCTTTCATATCAGAATTGTGGTTTGGAGTTCCATCCCTAAGACATCATTGGGAGATGCTCCATTCATCCCAGATCTGAGAAATCCCATCCTAACCTAGGAGACAAGCTGCTCATGTAGAAGCTCCTTACCATCCAGCTGATCAAGGAGCCCACACAGTCAATCCTGAAATTGTTACTCCTATCTCTAGATGAACTGAAATTACTTCTTTCACACAAATTGTATATCAATATAAAGTGGCCCCCAAACTGAACAGAAAGCACTACTCTGCTGGGCCATAAATTGATGAGTTGGGGAAACAACACACAAGATTCAAGTAAATGTTAAACAAGAACAATATCACATACTCATACCAAGACACCACGCAAACCCAGACTTCAGATAAAAAAACACAAATAACAAGAATAACCAAAATAATATGGCTAATAAAGACATTTATAACTCCATCATAATGTATCCTGAGAATGACAACCAAGTGGATATACAAGGTGATGACTTCAGAATAGCAATTATAAATATGTTTGATAAATTCAAAGAATTTTTAATGAAAAACTGAATGAAGACTTTGAAAACAATAGCAGCTGAATGTTACAATTAAAATTCATTTTAAATACACATATATATATATGATTAAATAGTTAAAACAATTCAAACATGAAACTAGAAATCAATAAAGAGAAAAGCCAATCTGAAATAAGACTTGGAATAAAAAGCTCAGGAACTCCAATAAAAAGCTTAGAGAAAAGAAGTGAAAACATAATGGGAAAAATGGAACACAGACTATCAGCTCCTGAATACAAACTTGGTGAAGTGTATCACTAAGTCAAAGAACATATCAAATCTAAAATAAAGCGGAAACAGAATATACTAGAAATCTGGGACAATGTTTATACAAATTTGGAGATAATAGGCAATGAAGGAGGCAAAGAAAACCAGGCCAATGGTACAACCAACAATTTTTAATATTTTAACTTTATGTGTGACAGCACCTGCACCGTCACTGTGCACCACGGACTGGCGACAGCCTGAGGATTGAACAGAACGACCCACTCACGCTGAGAGAGAATGCGGAATGACTTTTATTGTACAGTTGCTGGAAGCTTATACAGCCCCAACCAAGACAGGAAACAAGGCTCAAGGGTTGAAAGTTCACATTCTCATGGTCAAAACAGGAAGGTAACCTCAGTAAACAGGAACAAGGATATTCAAATCCGCACCTCATGATCAACCACTTAACAGGACCCAGCTGGGATATAATGTAAACAAGGAGTCATGTGAAGTCTACGGAAGGGTCAAGTTGTTTACCTCAAGACTGCAACTGACAAGCCTGCTAGCTCGTGGCCAAGAGCCTAGCACTAAGAGAGAAGGGCATGCCGGAGAGCCAGAGCCCTACATATGTGTATGAGTGTATTGCCTGAATTCATGTGACGACACCCATGGCATACACTGGAATACATTGTAACTTAAAAGCATGGAAATGGACTTTATGAACAGGACTCCTATGGGTTTGCTCCAGCAATTAACAAATGGAACTACATGGAAATAAAATGTCTCTGTACATTAAAGGACACTAGCATTCAAGTGAGGAGGCAACTTCAGAATGGGAAAAATTCTTTACCAGCTATATGTGTGAAAAAGTGTTATTGTTGAGTTCCGCGGGACTTGAACCCCCGTCACACAACCCGACGCCTTGCCCTGGAACTCGAACCCAATGGCACCAGGGCTTCAGGACTCGAACCCTCAATGGCCGCTTTCTCTGGGACTCGAACCCAAAGGCAGGGCCAAGAAGACCAACTCCAGATGCAAAAGCAAGAGGTTTTATTGAACACTTGTACAAGTGGGCGCCGTGCTCCGGGACACAGGAAAAAAGAAAAAAACGCGCTCGCTTGCAGTAGCCTGCCTCTTTTATATCTCAAAAACATAGGCGGGGGCGGAGTCCTGTCACCCCATCTCAGGACCTTGCCAGATCCTGTTACATTCCGAAAACTTACAGAGTTTCATACAAAAAAACAAGGAACAGGTGGTACCATTAATTTTACAATAACAGGAAACAGAGTGGTCACAAGGTCTCGAAAACATGTTTTTGTACATTCTGAGATCACGGGGTGCACCCCGTGATCTTTACTGCTCAAGCAAAACAATTCCTGAGCAAACACTTCCTGAGCAAAACACAACATTTCCTGAGCTAGCTTTTTACGGGGGCAACTAATGGTCTTAGTTTTTCAGTTAGTCTTTTAGACTATATTTTACTTTTCATTCCCCCCTGTTTTTATTGTCCTAGTATTAATCTTAATACTCAGCAACCAGACTCTTCTTCTTGTTTGAGGGGTCTATAGCCTTGGGTTAGAACAAGGGTTTGGATAACTGAGAGCCTTTCTCTTAGGAACTGTAAGAGTCTGTTAATTATACAGGGTCCAAGTGTTATTAGTAGTAAAAGTATAAGGAGGGGTCCCATCAAGGTGGATATCAGGGTCGTGAGCCAGGGGGACTTAGTGAACCACCCTTCAAACCAACCCTGTTGGCTTTCAAATTCTTTTTGTCTTTTATTGAGGCGTTCCCTAAGTTTGGTCATGGAGTCCTTAATGATCCCAGAATGGTCTGTGTAAAAACAGCAATCCTCCCCTAAGGTGGCACAAAGCCCACTTTGCTTTAAGAGAATGAGGTCTAGTCCCCATCTATTCTGTAGGACAACCTCAGAGAGGGAAGTTAGAGATTGCTCAAGAAGAGAGATGGATTTTTCTAATACTTGTAGGTCTTCATTCATGGCCACCTGGAGCTGGTACATTCCCTGCATCTGTACGTAACTGGAGGACCCGATGGCCAGCACTGAGACCCCAATGCCGGTGGCTAGTAATAGTCCTACCATTAGGGCAGTGATGGGTTCTCAGGTCTCCCGGACCAAGGGTCCCATCTTGGCTATCATACTGCTGTCATCATAGTACCTGATTCGAGGCACTAGTTGGATTAGGACGCAATAATCTCCAGTCTGATTGAAGGTGGCTCCATGTATACACGGTGTAAGACCCGTGTTGCAGGTCCACCAGGTGTTATTGGGGGGGGGGGTAAGATAGAAGTTTCCTTTACTTATGTCTTTGATTTGGTTACAAAGGTGCTGGTGGGTCTGGGGAATCTTTCCCAAACAAAGGCCGGATCCCCCTACTTTAGGGAGGGTCATCTTATGGGTTGTAGACTTGGTACAGGCTGAAGGGGGAGAGGTATGGTTAGAAAAATTGCCTGGAACAGCAATGGCCTCATAAAATGGAGGACGGGTGGTCAGACAGAGCCAGCAGGACTGGGTTTTATTAGGCTGGGTCTCATTTAGAGCTAGGAAGGCTCCTTCTATTAGCTGTAAAAGCCGGTCCTCCGTGGAGGAATTACTCTGGACGTAGGCCAAATTGGGCCCTATAGTTTCAGTGTGTAATGCTTGTATTTTTAGTTTAATTTTAAATATAAGGCCTATATCATAATTCTGCTTGTATATCCTCAGTCCCCATTGGTATCCTCCAACCCAGTCGGTCTTAGCCTTTCCCTGGGCAGTAAAGCTGATATTGAGGGGGTTACACCAGGCTCCAGTGGTTTGGTTTCCACATTCATTCCGGATGTACCCCTGGATTCCTCCCTCTGTTATCTTAATTGTCTTCCAGTTTGGCCTGGTATAGTTAGCCTTTACAGTCATGTAGTCCCAGCTGGAACTAGGTGCCCAATACGTATCCCCAGTGGTTTCACAACCCCAAGCAGCGCAGTAAAAGTCCCCCATGCCCCTGCACTTAGGTGCTAGATGGCGGGCCGATGAAATCCTGGGCAGACATAGAAGTCAAAAAAAGCTAGTCTAGACCTGATCTTACGCCCATGGCACCCTGCGTCAGATGACTGTGTGAATGCTGGCGCTTCAGCCTGGGGGGCAGGGCTTCTCATCTCTAATCCTTGGACGTCCCAAGCGGCTAAAACCACCAGCCGACAGAGGTCGGGGTAAAGATTAGGCCACCAGGTATTGAGCGTATGATTACCACTGATAGCCCAAGCAACCTCTCCCTGGGCAGTGAGCACTTGCCAGGTAAGATTCATAACCTGGTGGGGGAAAGCCCCTGCAGCTGCTCGGTCAACAAAAAAGGAATTGAAGCATAAAAGGATTAGCATTTTAACAGTCTTATCTTGAGAGAATTTTGGGTGCGTTGCAGTCTCCATTTTGCTGTGGGTCCCGAAGTCTCTTCCTTGCTGGCCTGTTTCATGTGAGATGCGTGGATCTAAGTAGCGAGTCCGTCAACCTTTATTGCCGTGGGAGTCGTGAGGAGCACCGTGTAGGGTCCCTTCCACCGAGGTTCCAGGTTCTCTGCTCTGTGTCTTCGTACCCACACTTGGTCCCCAGGTTGGTACTGGTGAGGAATCACGCTCAGGCTGGGAGTCTGGTAAGCATCAGCCAGTGGTTTCCAAATTTCCTGCTGGATAAGCTTGAGGGCTTGTAAGTGCATTAATAAAGAAGGGTAAGCCTGCAGAGGGACCTCAATATTGGGGGGGGCAATAAGAGGTGGAGGTCCCCCATATAAAATCTCAAATGGTGTTAATCCATGGGGCCCAGGGGTGTTACGGGCCCTATACAGGACTAGGGGAAGTAGGAGGACCCAGTCTCTAGAGCCAGTCTCCAATTTTAATTTGGTTAGGGTCTCTTTAATTGTTCTATTTATTCTTTCTACCTGGCCTGAACTTTGGGGGCAATAAGCTCAATGTAATTTCCAATTAATCCCCAATGCCCTGGCCGCTACCTGTCTTACCTGGGAGGCAAACGCAGGTCCATTGTCTGACCAGATTACCTGGAGTAGCCCGAAACGGGGAAGAATCTTTTCCAGGAGTTTCTTGGCGACTACCTGGCCATTTCCTTCTTGGTTGGATATGCCTCAGTCCACCCTGAAAAGGTGTCTACAAACACTAGAAGATATTTGTAACCATAGAGGCCTGGCCTTACCTCCGTGAAGTCCACTTCCCAGTGGACCCCTGGGCGATGTCCTCTAGCGCATACCCCAGTAAGGTCGGCGGGGTGAGAGGCGTTTACTTGGGTGCAAGGGGCGCAATTGCTGGTGATCTTCCGAATAAGTTCTGATTTTGGGGGAATAACGTAGTCAAGTTTGTGGTTATCAAATAGTTGATGCATTTTTCGTGGGCCCAGGTGGGTCAGTCAGTGGACGGTCCTGAATAACTCCTCTGCTTTGTCCAAGGGGAGTAAGGGCTTGCCTTCCAGTTCCCAGATGCCTTAGTTATATTTAGCCTCTAATTTCTTGGCTATTTCTTCATCCCTCTGGCTGTAGACATATTGGGGCCAGATCTGCTCCTGGACTACTAGTGTGGGGATGAGGCCTGCACCTCTTAGGGCCATTTCCCTGGCCGTTTCATCCGCCCTACTGTTCTCTCTAGCAACTGGGGAGTCTCCCCTCTGGTGCCCGGGGCAATGGATGATACTAAGTTTCTTTGGCAGGAAGAGGGCCTCCAGTAGCTGCAAGATCTCAGGTTTGTTTTTAATGTCTTTTCCTTCTGAGGTTAAAAGTCCTCGTCTTCTATAGATTTTACCATGAATGTGGGCTGTGGCAAAGGCATATCAGCTGTCAGTATATATGTTAGCCGTTTTTCCTGCCGCTAACTTGAGGGCCTGGATCATAGCTATCAGTTCTGCCTTCTGGGCAGAAGTTCCGGGAGCTAATCACTCGGCCCAAACAGTTTCTCCTTCTTGGTTCACCACAGCCGCCCCGGCTATCCGTTGGCCATTTGCCACCATACTACTACCGTCAGTGAACCAATTTACCTCGGCCCCAGGCATGGGCCGGTCCTGCAGGTCCAGTCGGGTCCCCTGAGTCTCTACTAGACTCTGTTGACAGTCATGGTGACCGTCCATCTTTGCTTCAGGAAGAAGAGTGGCTGGGTTAAGCTGATGAGGGGCCCCGAACCGTACCTTCTCGGTGTCCAGGAGGAGGGATTGATAGTGGGTGAGGCGCGCATTCGATATCCATCGATCTGGAGGCTGCTGGACTATGGTTTCGATGGCATGAGGTGCTATGATGACAGTGTGCTGTCCTAAAGTTAGCTTTTTAGAGTCCTTAAGTAGTACTGCAGTAGCTGCGACCATTTTAAGACAAGGGGGCCAGCCGGCCGCCACCATGTCTAATTTTTTTGACAAATAGGCTACAGGTCTCTTCCAAGGTCCAATTTTTTGTGGTAGTACTCCCTTGGCTATTCCTCCTTTTTCATCTACAAACAGTTCAAAAGGCTTAGCGATATCAGGGAGGCCCAGGGCCGGGGCTGAGAGAAGAGCAGTTTTTATTTGGCTAAAGGCACTGTCCTGTTCCCTCCCCCACATGAATGGAGCCCTACTCTTGGTTAGCGGGTATAGAGGAGCGGCTAGCTCCGCATAGCCGGGAATCCATAGGCGACAGAAGCCGGCGGTGCCCAGGAATTCTCTCACCTGTTTGGTATTCTGGGGGCTCGGGATGGAGGCGACAGTCTCCTTACGCACTTCCGATAGCCATCTTTTGCCTTCTCTCAGGATGTATCCCAGATAGGTGACCTCTTCCAGACAGATCTGGGCTTTCTTTGCCGATGCCCTATACCCCAGGTCTCCCAGCATATGGAGTAGTTGAAGAGTTGCCTCTGTACAGGCTTCCTGGGAGGGGGCTGCTAATAACAGGTCGTCAACATATTGTAGCAGGCTTACCAGAGGATTGTCTATTCGGAAAGGGGCCAGGTCTTGGTGTAAGGCTTCATCAAAGAGGGTTGGACTGTTCTTGAATCCTTGTGGCAGTCTTGTCCAGGTGAGTTGACCCGACATTCCGCCTTCAGGGTCCCTCCATTCGAAGGCGAAAAGCAGCTGGCTCTTCGGTGCCAGCCGGAGGCTAAAGAAAGCATCTTTCAGATCTAACACAGTATACAAAGTATGGCTCGGAGGCAAAGTACTCAGTAAGTTATAGGGGTTGGGTACTGTGGGGTGTAGGTCTTCCACCCTTTTGTTCACCTCCCTGAGGTCTTGGACCAGGCGATAATCTCCAGTCCCAGGTTTTCTTACAGGGAGTAAGGGAGTGTTCCATGGGGATTTGCAGGGTTTCAGTATTCCTAGCTGTAGTAGCCTTTGGATATGGGGCTTGATGCCCTCCCTTGCTTCCCTAGGCATGGGGTGTTGCTTGACGGAGACAGGGACCGCACCAGGCTTCAAAGTTACCAAAATGGGAGGCCGCCCTTCAGCCATTCCCATTCCTCCTGTCTCTGCCCAGGCCTTGGGAACTGCCTGTAACCATTTTTCCCTTGCCCCCTGGTTTACTTTCTGGCATTCATGCAACCGATGTTTATCTTGTAATTTTAGGGTGAGGACTTGGAGCGGCTGGTCTTGGCTGTCCATTTCTTTAGCTCTTTTTTTATGAAATTGAATCCGGGCGCCCATTTTAGTTAGCAGGTCTCTTCCCAGGAGGGGGTGTGGGCAATCAGGCACATGGAGGAAGGTATGAGTTACAGTGCCAGTGGCTAGCTGGACCCTTCGTTCAGTAGTCCAGCTGTAGGGTTTTACGCCTGTTGCCCCTTGGACTCAAATCTTTTTCTTGCTTAGGGGTCCCTTTGCCTGGGTGAGTACAGAATGCTGAGCCCCAGTGTCTACCATGAATGTTACAGGTTGCTCCCCTACTTGCAGAGTTATCCTGGGCTCAGGGGGGAGCACCTGGCCCTGACGCCCCTAATCCTCCTCTTCCAACTGTAGGATGTTAGGTGGTCTCCTGTCCCTCTGTGGCCCCTTAGGCTTCTTGGGGCAGTCTCGGAACCAGTGTCCTTTTTCCTTACAATAGGCACATTGGTCCTGCTCCAGCCTGGGTCGTGGTCTCCCATTTCCTCCCGTTTCTTTTTTATCTCCCTGTCTTTCTTTGCCTACTACTACAGTGGCCAGGATTTTGCTAATTTCTTTGTTTCTCTTTCTATCCCTGGCTGACTCTCTATCTTCTTGTTCTTTGCGAATTCTATCTTCCCTCTCTTCTCTAGTTTCTCTCTTATTGAACACTTTTTCTGCCTCTTTGAGTAGGTCCTGCAGACTGAAATTCTGCAGCCCTTCCAACCTCTGGAGTTTGCTACGGATGTCGGGGGCAGACTGACCAATGAAGGCCATGGCCACATCTCCCTGGTGTACGGGACTCTCAGGGTTAAATGGGGTATACCGACGGTATGCCTCCATAAGTCTCTCTAGGAAGCTCACAGGACTCTCCTCCCTACCCTGGATTACTGCTCTTACCTGGGCCAAATTCGTCGGGCGTCGGCCTGCAGCTTTGAGACCGGCTAGGAGTACCTGGCGATAGAGACGGAGTTGTTACCTACCAGCATGCGTGTTGTAGTCCCAGTCGGGGCGGTCCAAGGGGAAAGCAGCATCAATCTCATTGGTCAGGATGGTCGGGGACCCGTCGGCTCCAGGAACATTCCGCCTGGCTTCCATGAGGACTCGCTGTCTCTCCTCAGAAGTCAGGAGGATCTGCAAAAGCTGGTGGCAATCATCCGAAGTGGGTTGGTGGGTCAGCAAGATGGATTCTATTAACCCAGTGAGGGCCACTGGGTCTTCTGAGAAAGGGGGGTTATGAGTTTTCCAATTATACAGGTCTTAGGTGGAAAAGGGCCAGTACTGCATGACCATATGATCAGGACCATCTATGGCTCGTAAGGGAAAAAGTGAAAACTCCTGGCGTCTCCCACGTAAGCGGCTTGCCACAGGGCTCGAGACAGGACCTCCATGATCGGCGGAGGTGGAGTCCGGGGAAGTCGCTAGGGGAGGCACAGGCGCGGAAAGGGCAGGAGCTTGGGGCGGGGTTCTGGACGGCCGGTAAGGGAGGTTCAACAAGAAAATCTATTAGGGGCTGAGTCTCGTCCAGGACCGGCTTGGGCCTTCTGGGTTTAGTCTCAGTAATGAGTACTGGATAGAGGGAGCTCTGGGGAGTAGGAGAATGCTGGAGGGGAATAAAAATGGGGTTTCGGGCCACCCAGGCAGCCGGCATCCAGGAGGGAGGATCTTCCGCCAGGTCTTCCCAGATGACAATGTAGGGTACCTGGTCGGGATGGACTGCTGCCGTTCCGTGGCCAAATACCTTAGTTTTTACCTGAGAAATGATGGACAGATTAAAAGAACCTTCCGGAGGCCATCCAACTTGAAAAGTGGGCCATTCCGACTGGCAGAATATCTGCCACTTACCCTTTTTGATTTCTAAGGAGCAATTTCCTGCCCGGTGGCGTACCTCCTTCCAGTGGTCCAAGGTTAGAGACAGGGGCGTAGATGGAAATTGCCCCATGTCAAGAAATATTAAGAGAGTAAGAAAGAGAAAGAAGAGACTACCAAAAATAACTTCACACTTCGTAAAGACAGGAGCAGACAGAAGAGACAACTAAAAAGACTTTACACTTATATGAAACGGGGAGGTCGCGACCAAGACAAAATTCAAAATTCCGGAAATCTGATAGGAGGATGAAAATGTTGAGTGAGTGCCGCGGGACTTGAACCCCCGGCACTTGCCCTGGGACTCGAACCCAAAGGCACCAGGGTACTCGAACCCCCGTCACTTCTTCGCCCTCCCTCTGTTGACCAAATCTGTGGGGCGTCCCCCAGGATTACGGGACAGTGGGCGGACTCGTCAGTCCCTACCGCTCGCCCTTACCAAACGAAGGTGGCCACCAAAAAGAACAGAGTAAAGAAAATATAAACAGCCCACAAAATCTTACCTCCTGGCGTCTTCAGGTGCTGGGCAAGGCAGGTGGGAATCCCGGACGAGCCCCCAAAATGTTGAGTTCCTTGGGACTTGAACCCCCGTCACACAACCCGACGCCTTGCCCTGGGACTCGAACCTAATGACACCAGGGCTTCAGGACTCGAACTCTCAATGGCCGCTTGCTCTGGGACTCGAACCCAAAGGCAGGGCCAAGAAGACCAACTCCAGATGCAAAAGCAAGAGGTTTTATTGAACACTTGTACAAGTGGGCGCCGTGCTCCGGGACACAGGAAAAAAGAAAAAAACGCGCTCGCTTGCAGTAGCCTGCCTCTTTTATATCTCAAAATCATAGGCGGGGGCGGAGTCCCGTCACCCCATCTCAGGACCTTGCCAGATCCTGTTACATTCCGAAAACTTACAGAGCTTCATACAAAAAACAAGGAACAGAGACATAAACAAGGAACAGGTGGTACCATTAATTTTACAATAACAGGAAACAGAGTGGTCACAAGGTCTCGAAAACATGTTTTTGTACATTCTGAGATCACGGGGTGCACCCCGTGATCTTTACTGCTCAAGCAAAACAATTCCTGAGCAAACACTTCCTGAGCAAAACACAACATTTCCTGAGCTAGCTTTTTACGGGGGTAACTAATGGTCTTAGTTTTTCAGTTAGTCTTTTAGACTCTATTTTACTTTTCATTATTAAATAGAATATACAAAGAACCCAACTAAACTTGAACAAAACAAAACACACAAATGTACGAAGAGGGGCAAGCAGTTTAACAAGGAGCTCTCCAAAGATTAAATACAAATGATTGAGTAATGCTTCCAAAAAGTTCAGCATTTTAGTCATCAAGGAAATGCAGAAGAAAATCACTTTGAGATTTCATCTTACCCCTTTCAGAATGGCAGATTCACAAAACAAATGACAAATTCTGATGATAAATTGGTTAAAGGGGAACTCTTCTTCCATTGTTGGGAGTGTAAACTGGTGCAGCCACTATGGGAATCAAAGTAGAGATTCTTCAAAAAGCTTGAAATTGATATAACTTATGATCCAACCACACCACTCTGTGTATATTCTCCAAAGACTGTATATTCGACTCTAGGAATACATATCTGTTCATTGCTGCTCTTTTCATTATGGCTAGAAATTGGAAGCAACTTGGATGTACATCAACAATGGATGGATAATGAAGGTATGGGACTTATACACACTCGAATATTATTCAGTGATTTAAAAATGAAGTTATTAAATTCATAGTTAAATGGATGGAATTGGAAATAATTGTGCTGAGTGAGGTAATCCATACTCAGAAAGATAAATGTCATGTGTTCTCTCTTATACCTGGATGCTTATTTGAAATCTTAGTTATACATTTTTCAATTGGAGAATTCAGAGCAGTCAAATAACTTGTAAACAGCCATGGATAAAGAGACTTCCTGATAGGAGTGGAAAGATGCAGTGATATGAAGGGGGGAAAGGAGATTATTAGATCAGGAAGGATTAAATGAGGGGGGAATGGGAAGGTGCAGCAGAAAACGGAGTTTGCGAAGAGATAGGTATAGCTAAAGGCTGTTAGATAAATCCATATGGAAATCTACCACTATAGAAGCTTCTTAAATATATACATATATATGATTTATATGATGAGATTAAAATGAGTTATCATATAATATGAGGACATTGCCCTTTGGGACATCATAGGAAAATGTGATAAACAAACAAATACAAAACCCTTAATGCTAGAAAAAGATTCCCTCTCTAGAAGTCATTGATCAGGGTTCCCACATATGTTCAATGTTCATTGACCTTGCTCTTTGTTACCCATGAGAACTGGATGGTAAGAACCTACTACTGAAGATATTACATACATGATCTGTAGAACAAACAAGGAGAAAGCATGCTTGTGCTGACTTCAGATCTTCATCTCTACTGGCGAGCATTCACAGTGCTGGAAGGTGCAATGCAAGCTATCAAAAGGAAAAAAAAAATGTCATCACAATCCTTACCCAGCTGAAATACCACGAAGTACAATAATACCTGGTCTAGCAAAACATGTCCACTAGTGCAATAATGGCATAGGTATCAGAGTAATCAACCACTCTTTAATTGCATTTAAGGTTCACTTATCAGAATGGAGCCCATACCTGACACTGATATCAGACATAGGAACCTGAAGCTAAACAGGTTACAGGACATAGGGGAGCTTAATACAGTTATCTCCTAAATAATTACATTAAACTGACTCAATGACTTATTTTTGTTCTTATAGATTAATGCATGTCTCAACTCTCAACAGAGATATTCCCTTATGCAACAGACAGTGATTAATACAGAATTGTACAACTGGTCAACATTCAGAGAAAAAGAGACCACATGGTGATTATCCATGAATAGGACAATCAAAAATCTACACCCCAAGGCTCAGGTATCATTATGGAAAGGAGAGAAAAAAGTGTAAGGGCCAGGGCGTGTGCATGACCAAAAGAAAACAGTTTTACAGACAGTTATTCAGTTACACATAGGAACTCACAGCAACCTTGACATCATGGACATGTTTCATATAAGTGCAAACCAGAGAAATTCACAGAATAGACAAGGGTAAGTGCTTAAGAAGCTCAAACCAACCTAAAGAATTTGTGACAGCAAAAGGCTAGTGGGAGGGGCAGACACAGTCTCTTTCAAGCATGTAGCTCTTGGTAGGTTAAACAGGTTGCAGTGGAAGAACCCTCACAAGTTAGAACCTAAGATTATATTAAATTGCATAAAGGGGAGGGGGGAGAAAATTGGGGAGGCGATCTAAATACCATTGAATCATATTGTATGAAAATAAAATTAAAGAGAATAAAATGTTTTATAACAAAAAAAATGCTATTATCTGAGAATTTTCTGCCCTACACTGATATATTTCAGAAAATTTATGGATAAATCACAGACACTGTTAGAATCTATATGAGCATAAAAACTTTTGATTTGTAAGCTTGCTCCTGTGGGAAGGTAAAATTTGTGTCTGTAATAAAAAATGTTTTGCATCTTATTATTTTTAATTAGGGTAGATAATACATGCCCCAACACCTTTTCAGGAAGCTGTAGATGCAGTGTGCTCAGGATTTGATTCAAGGTTAAGTCCATGAACCCAGTTTCTGTGGACCCAGGGGACAGACCAGTCATGAAACCGGATTAGTGCAACTCTCAGCTCTCATGAGAGAAGTTTCTTTATCCAGTGGATAGTGGTTAGCACAGAAACTCTCAACTTACCAAAATCCAAAAAAAAAAAAAAAAAAAAAAAGACTGTGAAACTCTTAGCCACAAATGGCCCCTCTATTTCACATTTCTCCTCCTCAAGGCTCATGAAGCAACTTAGAAGATGGGGTGGAAACATTGTAATAGCCAAGTTCAGGGAGGACTGGAGCAAAGCTCTGCCTTCTGTACATGGACAACAGCTTTCATGAACTCATAGCATCTGTGGTTGCCTCTATAAGACCTGCAGGAGATCAGACCAGTCAACATTCCAAAATATGGGGAAAGTGTTCATGAGCCTCCACCCGAAAGTGAAGAGCTATGGATGACTGATGGCTTCTGGGGCAGCAAGTGTCAGTTTTGTTAAGCGTGTGTTGAAGAATACACACAGACACAGAGAGAGAGACAGACACAGAGAGAGACACACACTAGGTAGGAGGAAAAGGAGAATGACACACACTGACTTTATTCAGAGGCAGCAAGCCTTATACACCCTGAGGGCGGGGCTTTACAGGAGGTTAAAGGTTCAGATTCTCAGGAGACATCCTCTACTGATGACACACAGCTGTACACAGGAAAAAGGAAGTTGTGGTTGGGCTAGCTTAAGGGTCAAGTTGTTTACTTGAGCTTTGCAATTGACAAGATCCTGGCTAGCCCTTGGCCAAGAGTCTAGCACTAAGAGAGAAGGGCATGCAGGGAGGATCTTTCCCAGGCTGTTTTTCTCTGGGATGGAATCAGGCTAAGCTGGCTATTCTCTGACCTGTGGCCTCCAACATGTGTGGTTGCTAGTATTTCAACCACACTACAGTGGACGGCCATCCACCCAAGTATATGCATAACACAAATTGGTGGGTTATTAAGCTTTAAAAAAAGAGGACTTGATGTTGGGGGTAGGCAAGTTGGGATGGATCTGCAAGGAGTTAAGAAGAGGAGTTGGGATGAAGGTGATCAAAATGCACTGTATGAAATTCTCAGATAGTTACAAAAATATTTATTAAAAATGTCAATAATAAATGTGTTGATTTTCCTTATTCCATTTTATATTTACAAAAAGATGGAATCCAGGGACATGGATGTCCTTACTCAAATCTCGAAATTAAAAATATTTATTTTCATCAAAGCTTTCGTCATAGGTACCCAAGGAACTGTATGCTGTATCCACAGCAAAAGCCGCTGTGTAGCCATATTGGTTCGGTGGTGGAAGCAGTGGAAAGAGGGACATGTGCTTCTCGGAGCTTAGCCCCCCCCCCCCCCCCCCCCCCCCCCCCCGCGGTTCCTTGGTAATCAGCTCATCTCCTGTTACCTGGAACGGACGATGTACCTTGCCATGGATCACTTCCCTCATCTCCTTGCTTATGTTCTTTGTTATCTTGCTTTCTTGTAAATCTTTAGCAATCACTAAAGCAGTAAATGAAGCCAATGAATCAACCATTTCCTTAGAAGAGACTTAGGGCTCGCCCCCAGTAATTCAGGCCTTTATACAAGTCTTATGAGATCATAGGAAAGCCCCGGAAAAGGAGTGGGGGCTTTTATGGAATAGCTTGAGATGAAACTGTACTTTCACACGGGCATTATAATATTATTTAGCCACCGCAGGGTTGAGGTTAAAAGTTCCAGACTAATTTCTTTGAAACTTTGTATTAAGAGCTTTGCCATAAGTTCAATAAGTTCACTTGGCTGTAACCACAAGAGGGATATTGAGAAACCTCAGAATATAAGATGACCCAAGTTTGTAATGATTAAACTTGTTGCCCCCTTTTGCTTGAACTTGTAACCCTGCCAATTTCCTTCTGTAACCCTATAAAACCTCAGATGAAATTTTAGTAAATTGCAGCAGATTCAAGCCTCAACCTGAATTGTGTCTGTCTGTTATTCGCCGAATCCTGAGTTCTCCTAGAGCCTTCACCCCTGTTTTCCCTCGGTATCCAGTCTCCTAGAGGGACGGTCCGCGGCAACTGTACTTCTGAATAAATATCTGTAGTAATAATACTAACAAAATCCTAGCTATCAAGAATAAAGCAATAGGAACATATGGGAAAGTTGAAACAATTGTTCATTTTCTGTTGGTGCTTTGGCATATGATAATAACATATGGTGGTATCAGCATAATGTACATAATTTCTACAAATTGAAATATTAAGGAAATTAGCTGAATCACACTAAGAACTGCTTCTCTGCACAGTTTCTTGTCTCCAATGACAGTGAATTCATTTTGCTCGGTTCTTGTCCATTGGTCTTTATTTCTTTGTCTCAAGCATAGAATAACTAGTCACTGAATGGGATTTGAAAGCATAATGATCAGTGCAGGAGCGCTGTGTTAAGAAGGAAACCGACGGTCCTAGAAGAACTGCACTTAATCTTATGCACAATTAAGCACAGCACCCAGCCACTAAATGCCCTAGGGTTGGTCTTCATGTTTCAAAATTTATTCAGAGTCTGAGAAATTACTCATGGCAGTCAACTACTTAATACATCTAGCGATCTATCTATATCTTTAGATATAGTTTTTCTGCTTTTGTCATGGATAAGAAAGCATAATTTAAAAAATTGGTGGCCAATACTTTTTTATAATCTCTGTTTCATTTTTCTTTTATGGTATAGAAAGTCAAAGTACATAGTTAAAATCAGTTGAGTGTTTTATGAAATGGATTATATTATACCCCCAAAACTAATGTTGTTAAAATTAATAATGCATTCATTTAAAAATATTTCAAGCATCTAGATTTTCATTCATTACTGTATAGATTTTATAATACAAGAAATATAATTAAACTTGATTAAAAATTTGTATTTATAAATTGAATCTGTTAAGTAACTGAAAGTGAAATTCATGGGGTTAACAAAAATTGAAAAGTTGTCCATGAAATTTTATATGTAATTTCTTTTACTATGCCAGCATCTAGAAGTGCTGTATTTGATAAAAAATTGAAAGACTGATAAAAGATCTCAAAATTAAATTTTGCTCTTAAGTCTAGAAAAATAATATGAAATAAATTGTTAATACAGGAAAATATGAATAGTTCCTATAGTCTATATGCTTGATGTCTTATATCTCTATGCTTATCTTGAAATATTGAAATTAAATACCACTGAAATTAAAACTTTATACTTTATTATACACATACATATAAACTTAAGTTTTATAAAGCTATGCTTTAATTCTTACTCTTTACCATGATATTTCAAATCATTTTAGAGTCATACAATTTTCACGAGAATTCATTCAGTCTCTCAAGCAATTTCTTGAACAATTCATTCCTTTCTACTTCAGCTTAACACTAAACATATATTTATTGGATACTCATGGTCTCTTAGATGATCTCACCTAATCACATAGCTTTATAATGACCCATCAATGACTGAAAGATACCTTATCTATGTCTTCTTCAGTCTACCTATATCAAAAGCTACTATATAGCGATTTTTGTATCTGGGACTACCTTGTCTCTCCCTATAGATTTAGATAGATACAAGGTTTTATGATATAGTTGCTGTTCCTGTTGATTTTTCTATGAAATCTGGACTAACAGAATCAACTGACAACATGATATGACCACCAAAATACTTAGGTAGTATTTCAAGCTGCATATATTCCAAACCAAACTTATGACCAATTGTCCCAAACTTCAACTTTTTACAAACTTCTCTATATTCTTAACTTGCAAATATACTACCAGTTTCAGCAATTCATTTTCACACACCAGGAATCTATCCATTTTCAGATCTCTCTCTCTCTCTCTCCCTACCTTTCTCCCTCCTCCTCCTATCTCTCTGATTTATACATGTTAATTGATCCCTCTTTATCAGTTATTTTGTTAAAACCACTATTATCTCTTTCTTAAAACTTGCATTTTATTGTCTTGTTAACTTGTCTGTTTGCATTTTGTCTCCTACATTCTCCTTTCCACAGTTATCTGAATTTAAAATTGTCAATGAGACTATGATCATACACAATGATTAAAATTCATTTCTGTTTGTTATGCACTTCTGAACAAGATATATCCTTACCTAAAAAATCTACAAAACACACACACACACACACACACACACACACACACACACACACACATCTGACATATCTACTTTTTGGTCCAAAATCCATCCTCCCTATCAAAATTATTTCTGTGGCACAGGGTTTCCAAGAAATACACAAATTACTCAGGATTTGGCTAGAACTATTAACTCAAATAAATGACAGAAGAAGTTCATTTTCATTATTCAGCACTGACCAACAGAGTCTATGGATCACACGCACAGCCACCTTGTGCTACAAGTAAATGATGCCTTCATTTCCTACAATACACAGATGAAGCACTGGAGTTATTCATGTCCCAAATAATGAGCACATTTAAGCAAAACTAAGTAAATGCATGGCTCATGGAATGAAAGGAAGATATTCCTAAATTGTGATATACCCAATGAAGGCAGTGAGGGCTTCTTCTTTCCAGTTAAGGACATTGGGCCACTAGATCTGAGGAGATCCAATGTTACCAATAGTACAAGGATCAACTTCTGTGTGAGATTTATACTGTCCACATCTGACCCATGCTCAGTTGCTAAAATAGAGCTGCTAAAACACATCAAACCTGGAAGGACCACCTTCTTGCCCCTATATTTTGAAGAAAATTTAAGTATTACTAGACCTCATAAGAGGCTTCAAAGATGAAGTTGGCTTGTAGAATCCTCATCTTTGTAAAACAGCACATTATCATCCTTACTAGGAGAGCCAGACCCATAAAAATTATAATCCCCCTCTAGAGAATGGTTCCTAAGCAGAGACTCCTAGGTTCTAGGTCAGATCCTTGTAAAAAGTAAGAATAAATGAATTTACCAGCCAAGTCTGCAGAAGACTATACAGCTGATAATCATCAACCTGAACATTTGAGTATTTTGCAGTTGCCCATGACAAACTTTTCTAGGGAGTGTAGTATGTCTACCGTGTCTTGGATGGTCTAGTAGAGTTAGCTATTTCTGAGTTGGTCAAGGACAGGCTTCACATCATTTTTCCCATAACTTTAATGCCAATGCCTAGTTTTAGAGGACAAAATTCAGAGAAAAACAAGCTATAGATTTTAACTCCCAGGAGAATATTTTATGTCATCCTGTGATTAATTACAGTGATTCCCCTTACTCTCAATGTTTTTTTTATGATTGTTAACATGGATTGTGGGATACAGAACTTATAAGAACTATGATTCTTCACATAAGGATCTAGAATTTGTTGCCCACTGAATACTACAAATGAATAAATGACTTAGAGGAATATAGGTGACACTTATCATGACTTTGTTCTGATATTATTGGCTTCATATATATATATATATATATATATATATATATATATATATATGTTTTGCCAAATGGGTTAGGGAGAGAAAAAAAATATGTTGAGGTACTTCCAAGTCTAACTGACCACTTCAAATAAGCAATGTCTATTTTAATATGGCTGTGTGACACATCACAATTTTGTCTCTTGTTTTGTATCAATGAAGTCATAGAGCATCTGGTCAGGTATTGGTCAGAGAATTAACTGGTTGTCATCCACATAGTGGTGACAAATACACCTATACATAATTTGTCTTGTTCTAGATCTAAATTAACCAAAGGAAAATAAGGATACTAGCCCTGGGGAAACAAGTATTCTGAAAGCTATTGCTTGAAGTCTTTTGAAGGATTGCTGCATTATGAATGATGTGACTCCACATGTGGCCTTACCTGGCTTAACAGGAACTTCCAGTTTGCATGGGAAAGCTGTTATTGTGTGTATGTGCCTTTACTTACCATAGATATGCTGACTTTTAAGTTTCAGCCTTTCTTTAGTTTTTGGGAATGTCATGCATGAGTACTGTATTTATAACATTTTAACTCCCTCTCTCTCTCCATTTCCTCCCATCCCATCTACTGCCTTTAAAATTCATAACCTCTTCTGCCTCCTTATTTTTTATTTTTACTTATAAACATATATGCATACATAATTACATGTAAACATACACGCATAAAACTATTGATCCAGCTGCAGAGAATCATCAGCCACGGTGTTCTCAACCCCAACTGATACATCTGCAACATAACTGCTGTACTTAAGACTCAGTGAACATCACAGAAAAGGCAGCAAAGATTATGATAGCCAGAGAACCAAGATGCTTGATGTGAGATAAGGTCCTCTAGACATGAGGAGGAAACTGCACTAATGAAATCTCAACAATAATGGTGCCTGAATAAGACCTGAGTAATGATAATACCCAATATAATGATTTTTTATCATGCTGTTGTTCCAAGCAAGGTAGAGGATTCCAAAGGAATTAGGGAAAGTTAATGCTTCCACCTCCACTATATGGTAGGATGCTCCAGTCTGAGAAGTTGGTTTTGAGAATGAAGGGGTGCCTTGATATATCTATGTAGTCTATTTGTTCCATTCTGAGGCTACAAAGGTTTGGGGGAATATATTACCCTTACTGTGTGACCAAAGCATTTAGGTTCCGTTATCTACTCAAGAAATGGAGATAAAATTCTAAGGAAATTATAATAATAATAAAATATGTCCCACGTATTGGGAGTTGGGAGTACTAGATACAACCAGGAGAACTCAAGTAACTCTTTATATCCAAATCCTTCTCTTTCCCTTACAGAAATCACAGAGATGAAACCTGCCCACATTACATTGCCCTCGGTCTGAACAAAGATGGCTGTTGTGCTAATCCTCTGGTTAAAACATAGACAACACTGGGGCAAATATTCATTCATTTGGAACAAAAAGAAACTAATGGTTTTCTGCAGTTGGAATTTTACATGTGAACTGGGCAAGTGCCTTTGTCCAGAAATTGGTAATTTAAAAATTTTAATTTATTTTGTGTATATGAATTTTCACCTATATGTATTTTTCATTTTTTTGTTGACCTCTTATACATGATTTGCAATCATTCTTAATTAAATTCATGTATGTCCTCCCAGCTCCCCACCATACCTCATGTATTCTACAATACATGCTTAATCCTATCCAGTCAATCGCTTGTACCCAGATATCCTTCAGCAAAAATTCATCCACTGGAATCTGGTCAACCTATCTAGAGATCATAAGTAAGGCAACTCTCCCTCTCCCAGTAGTAATAAGTTTCCAGTAGTTCTCAGTCTAGGGTAGATGTGGCATCCATTTCTCTCTCTCCACTCTGGGTCCTTGTGTAGTTGAGTTGGCATGGGTCCTGTGCTCCATGCCACTATTGCCACAAAGTTCACCTGTGCAAGCTTCCAGTGGCCTAAAAGCCTCTGCTTCCCTGAGTTTGTGAACCAATCCTGGCTCTTTCAATTTTTCTTCTCCTTCTTCCCCAATGATCCCTGAACAAGGGATGGGTGAGCTTTAATATAAAAGTCCTATCCAGGGATACATACTCTGAAGTCTCTTTCTTATTCTTTAAATCTTGGCCAGTTGTGGCACATACTCTGAAGTCTCTTATTCTTTAAAACTTGGCCAGTTGTGGCCTTCTGTATGTACCACACTCTTATTGTATAAGGAAGCTTCACATGTGAGACTTGAGGGATACATTAGTTTTCTCTCTACCTCTAATTCTGCTATGTTCCAAGAACCTTAGGTACAGAGGTTCAATTGCAGATGTGTCACCTAGAACTGGGCATCTCTCAGATGTATATTCTCTATGTCTGATCATTTGTGGAATTTTGCTATAGCCTCCATCTGTTGCCAAAAGAAGCTTCTTTGATGTACAATGTGCTGTATACTTGTGTGTAAATATAAGAATTCATATTTAGCATATGGTAAGAAATTTCATCTGTCTAAAGATATGACAGAGACAGGGTTTTCTCTAGTTTCTGTGTTCGCTCCAGACATGTGTATTTGGCAGTGTTTACAATGCCACCCATGAGCTCA
The DNA here is from genome assembly GCA_035773235.1 of Eospalax fontanierii. Classification (NCBI taxonomy): domain Eukaryota; kingdom Metazoa; phylum Chordata; class Mammalia; order Rodentia; family Spalacidae; genus Eospalax; species Eospalax fontanierii. Next base: position 69,452,255 of record CM069524.1, on the reverse strand, counting down.
TTCCCACTGAAAGGGTTTAAGGTCAATTATGTAGCTGTTGTTTACCCCTCAGGTGACAATGCACTACTGTGCCAGTAGAGGCAGTATGCTTTGTCCGTAATTAAGGATATTTGTCTCCATGGCTGGGTTTGATCATTGATTGATTTTCTTCCTTAGCAGTTTGTATATTATCATCTAGCATTATGGGAGCTAAACTTTGAGTAGAAGGCTTCCATGTCAGTTCCTGCTCCACTTTTCTAAGTTCTGTAGCTGAAGTATGTCCTGTCTTCAGCAATAGGGTATTATCTACTAGTTCTGTGAGATAAACAAGAGCTTCAACAGTAGCCTGTCTTATTTTGGGAGTCTTTTGGACCACTCTCATAGCACCTGAGTGGTGCAATGCATTTGGAGGCCAGGAGAGGGCATTGAATGAGTGAGAACTGGAGTTATAGATGACTGTTAGCCACCATGTGGGTGCTGTGAATTAAACCCAGTCCTCTGGAAAATCATCCTGTGCTCCTAACCACTGAGTCATCTCTCCAGGCCAAGAGATCAGTATTTTTAATCATGGATTCTAGTGTCATGTTTATCTCTTGCTGAAAAGTAGTTTTTTACAATTTTTAGATTATGCTAATATCTGGTAAATGATCCTTTTTGGTGAATTTTGTGTGCCTATGTGTGTGAATGTGTGTGCATGTATGCGTGCGTGTGTGTGTGTGTGTGTGTATGTGTGTGTTTTACCTGCCCGTTTAGTCCCTGGCCACTCATTTCCCAATGACTATAGATGAACTACATTCTATATTACATAACCAGTTCAGTGAATGTGGTGACTTCACTGTGTTGGAATCATTTGTCGAAACACATGGCGCCAGTGTTTTGTTTAACAGTGTTTTAGTTTTGATACTAACATGGTAGTTATGAGTTTTAGACTTTATTACTGATTGATTTTCTCCTTTAGCAGTTTGTGTGTTATCTTCTAACATCATGGGAGCTAACCTTAGGTAGAAGGATTCCAGGTTCTGTTCTTGCTCCACTGCTCCAATCCTGTATCCAAAGTATGTCTTGTCTTCAGCAGTACGGTATTATCTTCTAGTTCTGGGAGATAATTCATAATAGAAAACCATATTCACAGCTATGAGTCATCCGTGGACTTTACAACAGTCACATGTCTAATAGCATTGATTTTACACAGCCAGGTACATACTACATCTTGGTAAATTAATTTGGACAAGCTTTTCTTATTGCTTCCCCTGGGCTCACTGATTGCAATCATATAACTGTTGTGTTTTGGACATGTTAATTTTTCCTTAAAGAGAGTGAATCCTTAGAATTTTGTCAGTTTTTTATGTATCAGAGATGGAGTTTAGTTTCTCATTTTATGTTGACTCTACTAAAAATCATGGTGATCTGTTAACTACATAGTAAATGAGCTTATGAGGTTCATTGTGCTGCTGTTTGATAGCTTTTTGTTACAGAGACTTAATAATGCTGAAATATTTGTTTTTGCTTTAATTGACATTGACTCACCTGTAGAGGAAGGAGCCTAATGTTTTTAATTATCAACTTGACGGTACTAGTCCATATAGCTAATCTAGTTTTAACAGCCTTTGATATTGTAAATATGAAACAGATAGCCCCTGTTAGAGGGAGCCTTAAAAATTCTCATCTATCTTATGGGAGTACTATTTCCTTAGTTTTAGTCTAAAAGGTGGACCTCCTGGAGAAGCCTGTTGTAGCGTCCCATAACTTTGAAGGTTATGGGTCTACTTATGAACAAAGACATATTACCAATGGAGTGTATTTTAGTCATAGACTTGGGTTTACAAAGTAAGGAGTAAAATGAGGCACATATGTTCCAGATTGTTCAATACCCACTGACAGAATTTGGTTTCTTGTGCATAGACTCATTTGTATCTTGGGGCTCTGTTCTGGCTTAATTTTTAATTTTCCATTGTTATTTGGTGGAGTCTTTCTAAATCTATGCTATTTTATTACTAGTGCTGGGTGAGAACACCTCTGAGAATGGAAGCTAAGGTTTTAAGCTTACATATAGAGCTATGTGGTTAGACACTATTTTTTGTAGAGCTGAATAGCAGTCTTACAGTTTATGTATGAAGGAGCATATGTTGTATGAATTCTGTCAGCAAATTTATGAGTAAACCTTGATGGCTCATTGTACTCTAGTTTAGTAGCATCTTATTGTCATAGCTCACAGTTTGTGTTGGGTACTTCTTACCTGTTGTTTCATACATCTGATATTCTACATTGGCCCAAGAATATTGTCTGAGTATTTGTGTATTGTATGACTTCTAGAGGTTTCTGTGGAAGCTCCATGTAAAGGTAGTCACCTTGAAGGAAATCTTCACCAAAGAAGCTAAAATGACATCCAGATTTAATACATGTTGTCTCTTATGGGAAAACAGATTTAGAGCTTGTCAAGATTCTTTTTTATTGGTGGAACCTTTCAAAAGCAATATTTGGATAATATATAAAAAATAAAATTATCCTAGTGATGTCTGTGATTCTCTTCCCAGGTGGTGCCTCAGAAATAATTTTGTTGAACAGGTCTCTGGATTTTAACAGAGTACAACTCAGTCTTTCTGCATTTTATTGTCTGTGGCCTCATATAACGTATGATCAGCTTGATAGCTAGTCAAACTAACAATGACGATGTCATCAATAGTGTGATGATAAGTCCTTCTTGGTATAGTTTGGTTAACTCCAGATTTATCTCTATTTACTAGTGACACATTGAAAAGACACTGAGGTAAATCTGAGCAAATAAACTGGGAATAGCTTCTGGCAATTACAAGCAAACTTCATTTTGCAAAGAGATAAGGTCTAGTGTAAATCATATTTGAAAGAATATCCCAGTTTCACAAGTGCAGGTGTCAACATTACTATTTCAGATTCCACAAGGACCAAGGGAGATACTTTGGTTTTTAATCGGTTGTAATAGTGGTTTAGACACCTTAAGCATGAAACTGACTACTAAACTATAAGAGGGAGAAGTGTTACATTTGTTCACACAACAAATCCTATCTCAAACAAGGTCATACATTTTCTCTGCTGAAAATGTTGATGCTGTTGTTGAAAATCCTTTCAGACATGGGTAATTTAGGTAGTGTTACAGTCAAAATGTGAAATTTCCCTCACAGGTTCATGCATTTAAATACTTGGCACTTGGCTGTTGGCACTATTTGGGGATTCTGTAGATCCTTAATAACAGGATGAATGATTGGCAGATGTAAATTGTGTATTTGAGGGGGAAAACCAGGACCTACTTCCAGAGTAGTTTGTACCTCCTTTTGGTTAGAGTAATATGACCAGCCTCCAACTCACACTTCCTCCATCAGGACAGGGGACATACCTTCTCTGCTAGGATGGATTGCACTTGCTAAAATGTAAGGCAAAATAAACGCTTCCTTAAGCTGCTTATGCCCAGCAATATTATTCCCAGCGATGAGTTAAGTAGTAGATACAGATAGCCAATGAGTGGACACAGGAATCTATCATGACTTGAATCATTTATACTGAGCTGTCAAATCCTCTGAGGAAGGAGTGATGTTTGTGCCACAAGTAGTCAAAATGTAGTTATCTATAGTGCACTAGAAGATGGGAGTCCCCAATGGTCCAGGCATAAGATCAGGTGAAACTTCACACTTCACAAGAGCCAGTTGAAATGGATCATAACATTCCCCCAGCCTTCCAGAGGCATAGTCCTAACCCTAACTGCAGAGGCCTGAGATGATTTTCCTATGTTCACCACTACTCAAATGATTTAATTTTATTTCCTTTACTTTTAGAGGGTTATACAGACATTGAGCTTTAGAGTACACCTAGAAAACTTGGTCCCAAAACATTTTTTCAGTGCCTAGTCATTCTTTTGTGCCTAATCATTATTTTTAGAAGAATCATCCTCTTTTTTTTGGCTCAGGGCTAAGAATTGGTCTCATAATCTTCGTTGGATAGCTTGAAGATATAAAGATGGAAAGTACTTTACCCTTGTAAATTGTAAACCCTTGACAAAATGGCAAATGTATTTAGCTTAAAATCATTAGAATTTAGTATGATTAATTTTTTAGAAGTTGCCTAGATTTAAAAGTGTAGAAGAAATTAACAAATCTAATCTGTAGTCAATGATTTAAATGAGTGTAAAGGGCAAGCATGCTCCCTTAAGGAAAGAAAAATGAACATAAGCCAGAAAATAATCATTGCAAAATAAAGTTGCCAAAAATTGGATGTTGAAGAAAATTCTTAAAATATCATTTTTATTGGGACAGTGATAGCTGGGATGGAGGAAATCACAAAAGAAATGCTCATCTCTGAAGTAGGGAGCTAAGGGAAAAGCAAATGAAGTTTAACTGTCCGATGGCAGAAGAGAAGATTTGCCAAGGATTTCCAGTAAAGAATAATCATTAATCATAAATAAAAGCCTCAAGAAGCTTTGCTTTCTCCATTACTTTGTACTTAAAACAGAGACTGGATACAAAAACCATGAGATTAGCCTGAGAATAAAGCTGACACACAGAAAATGTCAAAGTGGAGAATTTGAAAGTAAGTTCCATAAATATATCAGGGGATCATATGAGAACACACGTGATCTCAACAGAAGCATCTAGCTATGTAAGCCAACCATCTAGCTATTCTCTGAATTGTTTAAAGTACTGATGATAAGGACTGCAACAATAAGAAGAGCTTGTTAAAATATTAAGACAATGCTAAACAATGATAATATCCCCCAAATAAGACAGACTAATTTCAAATTGAAAATAGATTTTTCAAAACTTTGAAACATATCTATAGCATAAAACCATATTAAATAATGAATAAAATATTTGATAGAGTACAATTATTCAAAAATTACAAATAAGTTTACACTTAAATATAAAAACATTTGCATATATTGTTAAGGCTACAAATTAGAAAGCAAATGGGTAAAATATATTTATTAAGGAGTAATATGGAGTCTTGATATATTAGCATTTATAAAAACGATCTAGCATATTTCTCCATAAATACCTCACACAGTAAAGATGCTTTAAAGGGAAAACAAAGATAGTAAGACATTTAGTGTCTTATTATCTTCATACTTAATAATAAGTATTGAGACAACAGGGTTTATCTTTGGTCGTACACAGAGAAAACAAAACGTGAAATAGCCTAATATGGTGACTGGATTGAAAATCGATGCAGACAAAAATGATAGCCTGTAAGCAATCAAAAATTTTGTCAATACAAGTACAATGGACTCATGTAAAACTGAACACTTCCACCTATTTGGAAACAGTGTTTCAGTGAATGAAAACGGTGAAAGCAAGTGTTTCAGTTCTGCTGGACAGCTAGCGTAAAATCTTTAACTATTATGAATAGCAACACATCTTGTATATAGAACACACATGTGCAATTTTTCACTTAAACAGATGTTGTCTTTTATTTTAAAGAATGATAATGTTTGCTCTTTTAGAGACAGGGTCTCTCTGGAGCCCCAGCGGGCCTGGAACTCTCTATGAAGACCAGCCTGGCCTTAATCACCCAGACATCCACCTGGCCCTGCCTTAAGAGTAATGGAATTAAAGTCATGCACCACCAGGCCAGAATTTAGAGAACAAATTCTTAAAGAATGCTTACAACTGACTCTAAACTGTCTAAATATACTAGATGCACTAATCCAGTCAATTTACAGAGCTGTGTATTATTGGATAACTCCTATGTAACTGACATTTTCTTTCCGTTTCAGGTGATCAAGTGATAATACATATGGTGCACTACTGGTCAAAAGGAAAAGAGATCCAGATGGAGAGTTCAAGTATTAGTTTATACAACATTTAGAAACTGTGTAGGAGAGGAAAACCTGGAATAAAGGTCCTTTGGACAGAATCTGCAGGACATGTAAGACCAAGAGGAGTTTCAAGAAAGTCAAAAGATTCACAATTTTGAATTCCACTGGAATTGAGGAATACAAGACTGACAATGACCTTGACAGTCATTGTTGCTAATATGTAAGTGGTATTAGGAAAGAAAAGTTTGGTTATAGCAGGTAACCAAAAATTTGGAGTTATGAAGTGGGAGTAAAATTGCAAAGAACATGTGATCATGGAATGGCTTAATATCATTATCACAGGACTGAAGACTTCCATAATCATTCTGTGATCAATATGTAGCCTTTTTTGCCTATGCTGGAGATTCCTCAGAAAAATTTATCCATTTTATTAATTTTCGTGTAATAATGCATGCATGCAATTCCTGCAGTGATCAGAAGAGGGCATTGGACCACTGGAACTGAAGTTACAGATAGTCGTTAGCCACCATGTGGTGTGAGGAACCCAATCCAATCTAGGTTCTCTGGAAAAGCAGTAAGTTGCTTAACCACTGAGACTGAGCCATCTCTCATGCTCAGATTTCTTTTTTTTCACCCTTTCTTTCCTTTTTTCTAAAATTTTAAATAGAAATTTATTAATCTTCTATAAATCCTTAAACGTTATTTTAAAAATGAACACTTGGTATGGTGAAATCTCCAGGAATGTTTCAATGTTTAATTTATGCCTAGATTAAAATGTTTGATAATGTGACTACCTGGGCTGTTTAGAAAACCATTGTGTCAGTGAACTTCTTTGAGCCTATCTCCTTCTCAAATTTTAATGTAGCCATGTTTAGTTTATATCCTGATTTAATGACTTCTTACATCATGTTAAATTAATAAAGGTTACAGAAATGTCTGAGGTATGACCCTATTGGAACTAGCCTTGTTAATCTACATGTAAATAGCATCTGTTCACTTGCAAATTTGTGTGATTTCATAAAAAAGGTAATGAGAAAACACTTATTTAAAAATAAACACTGGCTTTAAAATACCAAGAACATGTGTTAAAGTTTTATTTCACACATTCATTCTTCATTGCAGGATTAGCCAATGTCAATAGCATTTTCAATTTTACTTTTACAACCACTTCTTAAAAGACATTATAGCTTTATATTCATTGACTGCACATCCTGACTCAATTCTTATGAGGCCCTAACTCCTCACAGGTTTCAGTAACCACCTCTATCTTTGCATGTTGGTTGAATATTCTTTGAGATAAGGAAACAAAATAAACTTCCACTTTTTTATTAATTTTGTTTATTTTTGAGAATTTTATACATGAATATCATATTTGCATTATTTACTAATTCTGAGTGAGGGCTTCCAGAAGTACAGTATCTGCCTCATCACCTACAGGAATGAAATCTCTTACCTCAGTTCTCTCCATCCTGTGCATTCAAAAACAGTTGTTTGGAACTTAGTTTATCATTTCTTTCTCCCTGCCTAGAAAGATTCTGGCCACATAAAGCCTATTACTTAATAGAAAGAGGTTGTCTTCTGAATTCATTAGATGGCACATTCAGCAAAGAAAATTTGTGTAGTAGTAGCTGTACTTACTTCCTTTTAAGGACAAAGTTGAATTGAAGAGATTAGTGTGAGAAATGGATCCTGATAGTAAAAATTTGGAGCGAGTGAAAGAACACATAAAGAACAAATTATTTTTACAAGAAACTCTTGAATGGAAAATTGTTCTAACAAATTGGTATTCAGTCTCCACTTTATCACCACAGAAGACCAACACATGAGACATGGGCTATTTAAAAACATGGGTTTGTACAAAGTACAAACATGCGTTGTCAAGTACTATTTAATGCAGATAAAGGTGAAGTTGTGAGCAGAATGGTAATTTTAGCAGGAAAAACATCTTTGTCTTATCAAGGTCAAATGAAATTTAAAATGTATTACTACAAGTGATAATTTACTAGGACAGCATTATGCATAGAATACAAGCTAATATCAAGGGTTGTTGGATGTGTTCTTTGATTAAATAGTTGGAACTTGATTTCTTTTAGAAAATGCCGAACAATACAGTTCACGTCAGCCACAGAACATAATGTTCTGGGACATTTTGTGTGATTTATGCAATTTATATTATGCAAAACTTGTACAGCATCAAGTCCCTTAGCCACCAGAGTGTGAAACTAAAGTGTTATTTCAATGGGAATAGGAGAGAACACTTTATGGGATGCAGTATATTCCAAATGCCTTTCATAGCTTGTTGTATTCCATAATAATGTAATTCAGAATGCTGCTACTGAATTAGCATTTAATTATTATGACATTGTGGCCACTCGTAAGACAACTAAAACTGAGCTAATCTTTGATGTGCAAAGCACATACTGCATTTTCTCAAAATAGATATGCTTTCACTGATAAGAACACACATTGTAGGTTACAAATAAGAATACTGCTCCCAGTGGTATAGTAAAATCTTTGTATTTTATGTTCTTTATTTTGAAAATAACTTAATTTTTTCACATTATCATGTTTTGACAAGGTAGATATTAAAATAAGCAAAGCACTTTAAAAGCAATGTTGGTGACTAGATGTAGAGAAATCTTATGCCACAGGGCTATATCCAAATGTGTACTTATTTATCATGGAGAAGAACCCAAGAGACAAAAATAATATATGACTTTCAGTAATAAGGTAGCAAATCACTGAATTATAGTTGATGAGTTAAATAGTGATTTTTCTCAGCACTCTTAGGAATTATGTTTCAAACTAGACAGTGAGTATATTAAGTACTTGACAAGTGCTAGTACTTAACTCAGTAATTTTCTATTGGAAATTCACTTGGGCAATAATACCTATCAGTAATGACGAAACTCAGTCTTGGTCATCTTTGCTATCACAATGCCTTACCATAATCTTGGTTTATATATTATCAGATGTTTTAATGTTATCTATTATAAGCCATCACATCATAATAATTAAATGCTAATTTAGTATTTGCTTAAATCATCCAAATATATTAAACTTCGAACAGTCAAAAATCCGAAAATGGGGGCTGGAGAGATGGCTCACCTCTTCAGAGCACTGAGCAGAGTTTGATCCCTAGCACCTTCATGGCAGCTAACAACGACTCTTAACATCCCCAGTTCCAGGAGCATTTGATGCCATACATGCTAGCAATACACTCATACACATAAAGATAATTCTTTTTAATTCAAAAATGGATTCGAAAGGGCTGACTAAATTCAAGGATGTAACAGAGTTGAGTTCTTTTCTATTTCCGTAGATGAATTTTCTCCATTTGTGAATAAAAGAGAATGTATTCTGTTTTAGTAGAGAATATATTCATTCAGCTGTAGCCCACTCCCTGAATTTGCCTCACTCTGCTACATTTTGGTCATATATGTGTTTACATATTTTATTTTAATAAAAGAATACCACTAAATGATGTGAGTGATGTTTTAATTCTGAACAATTAAATTATATTATCACATAAGTTTAAGCAAATACTAGTTCTGAGTCAAGCTGTTCTAGAGTTCCATCCTTCTCTGCTAGCTAGTAATAATCAGTAAATTCTATTCCAATTGACTCTCCTTGGACCTTGGTTTCCATCCTGCTGAGGCTTCTGGAAAGTACCTGAGTTGCTCAGGTTAGTTATCCAGATCCATCCACGCACATCCCCTTGCTTTGGAACCATCACCAGGCCATCCCATTGCTCCAGAGCTCAAGTCTTCTATGCTAGCTAGCAAGAACCAGTGTATCAGTTTTCCTTAGGCCTTGGCCCCATACCTCTGAGGCTGATAGACAGTACCTCCCCTGTCTAGTTGGTATGAGTTATCAAGATAGCACTGTGCTCATTCCCCTGGTTTGGGGCCATTTACAGTCAACCTGCTCCAGAATCCAGGCCTTCTCTGTACCTTAGTAAGAACCAGTCCAGTCTGTTTTCATCAGCTCCCCTGGGCCTTGGACACATCACACATTTCCAAATGCCCCCCAAAAAAGAGAGAAGAAAAGAAAAAAGACAAGACAAGAAAAGAAGACAAGACAAGACAAGAAAAAAACCTGAAGAACAAACTAACTGAGGTATTCATATTGGATACTGGATCTGAAAGAAAACAAACAAACTTTGCTACATCAACAAGAGAAACAGAATCAAACTTCAACTCACAAAAGTAGGTTTGAGATTCATTCAGATATACAAGCATCAAAAGAAATTTACATGCCCAGTACATAATGAATAAGTACAAGTAATATGGAAAACAGAAATAATATGTCTCCACTGAACCCCACATTCCTATGCTACATTCATGGAAACCAACAAAATTAAACCCAGAAGAGATAAACAACTTAAACAAACCCAAAGCAAATAAGGATATTGAAACAGTGATATAAAACATCCCAACTAAATACAACCAAGGATCAGATGGATTCACAGCACAAGCTTCTTCTATGATGACTGTATTATTCTGGTACAAAAACTAGGAAAAGACATAACTAAAAAATTAAACTGTAAGCCCACATTCATAATGAACATGGATGTAAAATTTCCCAACAAAAATACTTAGAAATTGCATATAGACACACATCCAAAAGATCATTCACCATAATGAAGCAGCCTTTTTTCCCAGAGATTGGGAGGATATATATGGATATATATATATATATATATATATATATATATATATATATATGTCAATAAATGTAATAAATGTAATAAAATATATAAATGGACTTAAAGACAAAAAATCATATGACCCCCTCAATTGATTCAGAAAAGGCCTTTAACATAATGTAACATGTATTCATTATAAAAACCCTAGAGAGAATTGAACTGGAAAATTAAGGTTATATTACAAAAAACTCATATTTAACATTGTTCTAAATGGAGGAAAACTTGAAGAGTTCCCATTGAAACTAAGAGCAAAATAGTGTTGTCCACTATCCCCTCTCCTTTTAATAAAGTGCATGCAATTACAGCCACCAGATATTAGGCGAAGCAGCCAAGCACATACATTGGAGAAAAGAGAGTAACTTCCACAAATGGGGCTGGCAAAATTGAATCCCTGTGTAAAAGAATGAAATTAGACCTATACCTATCACCCGCACAAAAGTCAACTCCATGTAGATCAAAGACCTCGTGTAATGCCTTAAATGCTGACAAAATACATAGGAAGTACCTTATAAGATATAGATGCAGTAAAGAACATTCTAAATCAGACAACTTACTCAGGAATTAAGGTCAACAACTGTTATTAGGACCTCATTGAACTCAAAAGCTTCTTTACAGCAAAGGAAACAATGAATCAAGTGAAGATGAAGCCTAGAGTGGGAGAAAAATCTTCACCACCAGCTATTCACCTGACACACATCTTCAGAAAACATAAAGAACTAAAACAAAGAAGCAAGTAAACAAACAATCCAATTTAAAAATGGGATATGAATCTGAAGAGAGAGATCTCAAAACAAAATAATAACAGTAGCTAGGAAGCACCTTAGACAATATTCAGAGGCTGGAGAGATGGTTCAACAGTTAAGTGTACTGGCTGCCCTGGCAGAAGACCCAGGTTTGATTCCCAGCACCCACATGATGGCTAAGAATTGTTCAAAATTCCTGTTCCACAGGATCTGATGGCCTTTTCTGATCTCCTTGGGCACTGCACAACATGAGTTCACTTGCATACATGCAGGCAATATACTCATACACATTAAATAAAAATAGTAAATATTGTTTAAAATAATGTTCAATATTGATATAGTATTAGAGAAATGCAATTAAAACTACTTTAAGATTATCTAATTCAAGTCATAATTGTTAAGATTAAGATAACAAATAACACTAAATGCTGGTATAGATGGTGGTAGGGAGGGGATCCCTCATTAATTGTTGGTGGAATTGAAAACTGACTCAACCAGTGTGTAAATCAGCAAGGAGAACTAAAAAACTAAAGGTAAATCTACCAAATGATCAAGTCATATCCTGCCTTGGCATGCATGCAATGTACTCATCCTATTACAGAAATACTTGCACAGTAGTGCTTGTTGTTATGCTTTTCATAATAACTAAGAAATGAAAACAAACTAAATGTCCTTCAAATGTTGAATGGAAAATGAGAACATATGCATTTACACAATGGGTTACACGCAGAGGTAAAAAAAAAGTGGAAATCATGAAATTTGCAGAAAATCAAGAAATACATGTCCTTACTCATTTGTGAATATTTGTTCAGAAACCTTAGATGTTACTATATACTCTGATGCAACTCCAGAAGCCAGAAAAATCAAAAAGAACCACGGGGATAAAGGAGAAGTAGCTTGAGAAAGGCAGATAGCAGAAGACAGGTGTTATTAAGGGCGAAATGTAGACAAGAGGGGTGCTTTAACTGATGATGGAGAAGGGGGTTCATAGGGGAAGTGAGAGGAGAGATATAGAATGCTTAGATTGTATTCAAAACCGAAGAGAAGGGCTGGTCAAGAGCACTTACCTGTTGTGGCAGAGGACTCAGATTCGATTCCCAGCACCCACATCGTAGCTAACAACCATCTGCAACTCCAGTTCCAGGGGAATCGAATGCATTCTTCTGACCTCTATGGGCTTTGCATGACACGGGTACATTTATACACGTGCAGGTGATACACTCATGCACATAAATAAAAAAAAAACGAAGATAAATGTATTAATCCAAAATTCTACTAAAAATATTCATACAGTAAACATATGATTGTATGTCTATAGCTGAAGTCTATGTGACCAAAAGCTCAGTGCCAGTCAGGAGAAACCTTCCTTAGAATTGTTTGTCAAGAGAGTACAAAAGAGTCCCAAAATAGCACAGGCTATTGTCATAGCTCTTGATTGCATCCCTGAACTTGAAAGTAGGAGCCTATCATGGAAGACACATCAATCTTCAGACTCAGGGGTTGAACAAGTGAACTGGAACTGCCCTGGAAGTCTCCTCCCTGAAGAATAACTCTTATGGTAACAGATGAGACTACACAAGATTCTTTATTTTGTCACATATAGAAATGATTTCAAAGTTCCAGAACTGGTCAAACTCAGGGAATAAATGTCTGTGAGATGCTTAAGCCTAAATAACACGTTTTCAACGCAACGGCTACACAGAGGATGAATTCATCTTTCAACCCTCACGAGAAAAGTTTGTTTATGGAGCAGATCGTGATTAACAGAGAAACTCACAATTAGCCAATATGCAGAGAGCAAGGCTGCGGAGCACTTATCCGTGAATAGGACACCTATTTCAAATCTTTGCCTCCCAAGGCTTGGGGATCATTGTGGAAGAGAAGTTGGAAAATAGCAAAAGGGAGGGGGTGAATGATCACAAGGAAACAGCCCCTTCCTGACAGCTGGTCAGTTACATATTTGAGCTCAAAACAATAGTGACAGCATGTACAATTCCCAGCAAGCCTACACTACTCAAAACCCAAGAACAGATATTGGGAAATATGTAAGAAATACTGACCCACCTAAGGACATTTTGGCAATTGATGGATTCTGGGAGGTGGTCTAGCTTCTTACAAGGAGGGGAATTTGAGTGGGCCCAGTGGATGGACCCACACTGATGGATATTTGTATGTGTGCGTGTGTGTGTGTATGTGAGTTTATATATATATATGTGTGTGTGTGTATATATATATATATATATATATATATATATTACATTAAATTGGATACCCCTATGTGTACTGGAGGAAGTAGAGATAGTGGAGGGAATCTAAATACCATCAAACTATATTTTATAAAAAACCCAAAAGTTTAATATAAAAAGAATAAAAGAATAAAAGAAAATACAAATGCTGTATAATCTTTCATATTGAAGTAACTGTGCTGTATATAGTTTTGGCACTGTGATCTTTATTAATTTAATGTAATGCCAGAAAAATATTTATAAAATAAGCTATATATACTAAATTATAATATAATTACAAAACACACTGTTATAATGCAATAAAAGTTTAAACTTTCAAATAATTTTTAAAAGTATTTATTCCTTCATAATTTCCCATTATATGTTTTATTAGTTTTCAGAACCTTCCTTCATCTCCACGAACACCTACATGTTCAAGTCCTCTCTTAAGATTTTTGTTTTTATTATGATTAAGGAGAACTATATTGTATTCTTTTTTGTTTTGTTTTGTTTTAAACGTTTTTACTGAATCATTGTGTATTTCATACAGAGCACCTCAATCAATCTTAATCATCTTTACATCCCATTCCCTGCCAGTATCTCCCATAATCTCACAACTGGAATCCATACATTCTTACATCATTTTTAACTTCTGTTGTGTGAAGTTAGTGCCTCCCATAGTTCATCCACCGAGGTCTAGACAACCAATCCAGGGTCCCTCACTTCAAAATGATTAACGCATTCTCACCCAATAGTAGTCAGTTTTCATTATTTCTCCAGTAGACATTGGGATCTGTTGCCAATTTCCCCAGTTTCATGTTGGGATTTTGTGTGCATGAGTTTGCACGGGTATTGAACATCTTGAAAAACAATTGCTGTAGGTTCATGTGAGGGTCCCAGGAGCTTGTAGGGAGATATTTCCCTATGGTCATGCACCTCCTCCCTGGTTCTTACAGTTCTTCTTACCTTCTTCAGCAGTGGTCCCCAAGTCCTGTGTGAGTGAAGATTAATATAGAAGTCCTCTCTGGGCACCCACACTCTGCAGCTCGTATATCTACTCTTTGGCCACTAGTGACCTTTTGTGTTCGTGGCCCTCTTGCAGGTGAGAACTTCATTAATGAGAGTTGAGGCATTCATTGGTGTCCTCTTTGCCCCTTGTATTATGTTGCATAAGCCTAGTTGTAAATGTTGCATTGTAGATATGCCTCTTAGATTTGGACACTTCAGAGACAACATCTATGTGTGACCGGTTGTGATCTATCTATCTCTATCTATCTATCTATCTATCTATCTATCTATCTATCTAAAGGAAAAGCAATATTAGATCTAAAATTCCTTTGATTTCTATGCAACAAATTTATTGATTAATAAAATTTCATTAAGTTAGGAATATAGCACTTTTCTGATATGTACTTTCTTATTTAACCTAGCAAACTTTATAGAATCTATATCAATATCCCTACAGCTACAAAAACCAATAACTAACATTTTAGAGACACTTAAAATGATATGGTGAGGAGAGTTAGGATTCAATTTTAACCCCATATTCTTTCTTCCCAAATAAAAACTCACAGAATTGGTAATTATTTTTGATAAATAAATTGTTAAACTCTCAAGCATTCAAATTACTCATTGGTTGAGCACACAAATTTTAAAGAATAAAACAAATGAAATCCTTAACTTTTTATTACTTCTTAGAATTAGTTTTCTTCCTCAGCCTGAAAGTGTAAAGTGACTTATATGGACAGAAAGGAAAAATAAATGTTAACAACATCTAAATAAGACAAAATATATTTATACTTGTTTACTCTCTATATGGATAAAACAAAAGCTTTTAATCTTATTTGAAATTAAAAATATCCTTTTTGGAGTTGGATAATTAATACTTTAAAGCTTAAATATTCCCAAATTAACATATAAATCTTAAATGCGTTAATGATTTCTAACGTCTGCAGGTGCCTATTTTAATGTAAATTCCTTAAAATTCATTGAAGACCAGATATTATTTGCTCCAAGGAATGATGAATATCAAACTGATACTGGGTTCATAAAAAAAAGCAAATATCCATTTTCTTTCATTGTAGGGCATATTGATCTGTCTTTATTCAACATGTGTCTGTTGCCATCTGGCGAATCTACCTTAATTTTAAGTACATTTATACAGAGTAGAAGAAATTCTATACATATTGCACAAAATTAGCTTAACTATTACTTAAGTTGGTAAATATTTTTGATAATTATTTCAAAATAATAATAGAGAAAAATACAATACACTAATCTACTTTTTCATCTTTTCTTCCTTCAGAAATAACTACGAAGTACTCTAAAGTCAAATGTGAGCTAAGTAAAACTTGGGAGTTTGCACATCTGGATTCTCAAAAGTATCCTGCTAGTTTTGTAAAAATGTAATAGAGAAACAAAACAGTGGATATAAACAGGAAAGGAATTTTAGGCCTTAATCTTGCTTCTTTCTTCCTTTTCAATGTAAATTTTTATTGAAATTTTGTGCATTTTATACAAAACATCTCTTGCAGAGTACCTAGAATGGATTCCCAGAACCCACATAACAGCTAACTACCATCTGTAATTCTTATTCCAGGCATATGATGGAGCTCTCGGCCAAGGTCAAAGTCTAAGATTCTTGGGAGGCCTTTTGCACAATTATCACTGTAGGGTCTCAGAAAGCTGAAGTTCTGAGGTCTAGGAGCAGAATAG
Organism: Eospalax fontanierii; assembly: GCA_035773235.1. Taxonomy (NCBI): domain Eukaryota; kingdom Metazoa; phylum Chordata; class Mammalia; order Rodentia; family Spalacidae; genus Eospalax; species Eospalax fontanierii. The sequence goes on along the minus strand of CM069524.1, from coordinate 69,436,103 downwards.
AAGCATTTAGAGAGGAAAATTCCCCTACTTTGCCTTTGGTGCACTCAGGACTCCAGCTTACTGAATGCTATTGTCATACTGAAGATAGACTTTCCTAATGCTACTCAGTGACTCTCAGTCAATCTATCTCTTCAGAAAACACTGTCACAGTCACACCCAAAGCAATGCTTCCCCTGGTGTTTGTCAACTAAGCTGCTATCTAAATTTAACTATTGTACTATTCTTATATGTGCATGCAAGATTCATCTCTGCTGAGGAGGGTTGTCTGTTAGGCATCCTTAGACTAAGTAGAATTGTGTTCTTGAGTGTCAGGTATCATAGCTCTGCAGGAAACACAAGGGTTTTATGATTATCAGTGATCTCACAGTCATGTCATTTCTATTCTGGTATAGTACACTGCATTCCTTGTCCCTGAAGACTCCATAATGAGGATCTGTTCAAGGTTGAAATCACACACTTCAGGCCAGTCATATCTCCTGAAGCAAGTTCCTTCATAGAAGAGTGAGGGCTCATTACATGAAGACTGCCAGAGGGACTAGGAATGGACATGCACCAGAGTGTGACTATTCAGGAGGGCATGTGTATAACCTGGGAACAAGCCACAAAAGTATACCAGGATTTCCAGGAATGAGTGTTAGTCATAATGGTATTATTACAGAGTTTCCTAAGGTCTTTGAAATTGGAGTTTTCAGATGAATATCATTTATCTACAAATAATAGGATATATTGGCCAGAGAATAAATTCCTTTCTGGGAACCAAATGACAGTTAAGGACAAAATATTGAAAGAGCTGGGACTTCAGCCAAGTTTCTCTTGGATCAAGTTTGATGCTGTTTCTGTTCAACTAAATGTACAAGACTTTTAGGTTCAGAACAGTTTAGAAGCTGAGACACATTAATGCATGTATCTACTACAGACATTTACATACATTTTACATAAATGAAAGAAAATTGACAATAGTGCATGGTTTCACTCATTTCTTAAGTATCCTGCTTAAACTAGATGCTGCAGTACAAATAATGTTTGTTATTCTCATTGCTCCTTTTAAATTTGCTGTCGAGTCATATTATAATAAATTATTAGACTCTAAATAAAAATAGCTACTGTTGATCATATTTTGAAAATTACATGTATATTTCTAATTATATAATATTATGGCATACTTTCATTACCAATTTTTATGATGATCTCTCTGCCAAAATGGACCTGTCCTGTGTAGTATGTAATAATTTGTTTTGCTTCTGTACCAGAAAATCATATTTAATGACTACTTTCTCATAGAGTTATCAGTATCATATGCGGTAGTGAGATTTAAGCCGCTAAAAAAATCCTTCTGCCAGGCTTACCCTGACTGTGCCTCCCTTTTTACTTCCCACGGAGTATAAAATCTCTATTCTGACAGCTCAAAATTGAAATAGTCCTCAATTTTTACTCTTCATTCTTTATATCGACCTAAATGGGAAATAAGAGTCCCTTGAATTCTGTTAGAATTCATTTCATCTTCTAAATTCAGAAGGCATATAGGTCAGGAAAAAATTATTTTAAAGGAGTTGAAACTCAGAATTTAGCTCCTGGGGAAAAATGACAGGAATATAATCTCCAATTTGTTATACTCAGAAAGAGGCATAAGGAACCTGTTTATGAAAGAAATGAAAAAAATTAGTAGCTGGAAATCCTGAGATCACAATTCTTTGCATTTTAATTACTGTATTCTCAAGGTACAACTAAATTATGAACATAATAAATATCTAAGACTATTAAAGAAAAACCAATAATACTTCAGAATGTGATAAAAATATATAGTGTTCTACCAGCTTGAAAAAGGTTATGATCACATAAAATATGTGTGATACACAGTTTTGAGAGCTAACTAATTAGAAAAGTAAGGAAGACAGTGAGTAATATCAATTAAATATACACATCGAATTCTTAAAATGAAGTATCAAAGAAACAATAGATAAATAAGCAAAAACTTATTTAGAGCTCACATAAACAAATGATAAGAAAAATGTGTGCAACGGAAGTCAAAAATTCAGAAATGAGTATTACAAAATTTTCTTCAGAAAATGAAAAATAAAGAGAATTGATATGCTTCACCCATGTAAGAAATACAATTATAATGATGACCATTTCACGTCGTAGTTGTTGATGCTTTGCACAATTAGGATCTGGTCTAAGTAAAACTGATACATGTATCCTTAACAACTTAGAAACTACTCTGAGATAGATTAGAGATATTTTTATGGTATGTTTATTTATGTTTTGAAATTTTCATGCAGTTATGTCAAATATTCTGATCATATACATCCACCACCACCTCTCTTCAGTTCCCCATATTGGCCCTACTGTTTCTCTCTTCCAACTTCTTGTCCTTTTTTATTATTGTTGTTATTAGCAATCTGATAATTTACCAATTGGCCCTGCCCATAAGCACATGGGTTTGGGGCAATCTATTGGAGCTTGGGCAAACTACCAGAAGCTGCATACTCAAGACAGTGAATCTCCCTCCACATTCATCAACTTCCAATAGCTCCTTTGCTAGGGTGGGACCCTGTGGAGTCTCTTTCTACCCATGCTGAAATTTTGACTGGTTTGATCTTGTTAAAGTCTTTTGTAGGCAAGCATAGGTGCTGTCCTTTGCTGCGTACGGTATCCTGTCATTCCTAGAAGACCACATTCTTTTTACCCCTGCTTCTGAGTTGTTTCCATAGGTTTGAATGGGAGGAGTTCAGTACAGTACAGATGATTCATGCACAATTGAGCACTCGCAGCTATTGACCAGTAATGAGTCTCTGCAATAACTACTACTTACTGCAAAGAGAAGCTTCCCTGACAACAGCTGAGAGGAGCTCAAATTTAAGGGGGAAAAAAATAAAATATTCAGAAGGAACCTGGACAACATTGCAATGTAGCAAAACAACAGTAAGTTTCTTTCTAGGATCTACAATCGTGAGATTTCAATCAGATTTACAGTTACAGACATTGTTGGGCATAATGCAAGGTGGACCTAGCCAGGCCACCTGCTAGGAGGAATAGGGGAATGGCTCCTGTGGGTGTGGCGTTCTGCTTGGGCTAGTTGTGAGATTAGCACCTGGAAAGAACCTGTGTACCTGGGGACAAACTTACTATTGGCTGTATTTGGGACTGCACCCCATAAGGTCATTGGCTAGCCAGGCCTATAAGAACTTGTGCACCTATTCAATAAACGAGTTTGCAGTGTTTCCCATCCAACTCCCAGAGTGTGCGGCTTGATTCTGAATCTACTTACCCCCAATTCCTCCGGCTGGCCCCCGAAAGTCCACTTGGCCTAGCCCCGAGTAATGAGACACCACGATAACTGACATGACGATAAGACATAAAATCCCCGCCATGGAGCAGGCTTTATGTAGAATCAGAAAGTGATTTTTACTTAACATCAAGGAAAAAATTTCAAATTTGGATTTGGATTATGCCTTTGCTAGAATTGTTTTGTACACCTTTGTGCAAGTTCCCAACCCTTTTGTGTCTCAGTTTCCTCTTCTGCATTTGTCATAAAGTTATTATGGGAAAAATAGATTAAGTGAAAATTGTGTAGAATATGCAACACTGTACAGTTATCACTATGAAAACGCTCCTATTAGATTTAGAATTTTCTTGGTTTTTCAATTGAGATTAAATTACACTATTGAGAGAATTTAAGGAACTTGTCCACATTTGCACAGCTATCAAATGTTGCACACAATGAATTTACATCTTTAAAAGTTTTGAGCAAAAATATTTAAAGAACAGAAGCCATATCCTTTCCCAATAGAAACATCTGTGACAGAGAAGAGTCAGATATAGAGGTGCAGTCAAGAGAGTTGCACAGATTGTACACAAGAAGGAATATGTTATCCTCCTGCCCAACAGGATCAGTGTTTAGGCTCTGTAGACTGACTGAGAAATAAGATAGCGATACTTCTGAACAGAAAGATTAGGGAAGTGTTCTGTTTTGTTTAATCTATGTTCATGATGTAGTTGTTAGATTTCCTTTTATACTTGCTAAAACATGGGTAACAGCACATCTTTGTTTCAGTACTACTGCCCAAAGTTTTATCACTTGAATGAACTTAATTTATGTACCCATCCTGTTACAGCCTGTAGTCACTTCAGAAATTCTCATTTATAATTAATCAACATAACAATGATTCAAATCAAGTTTAACAACACATCATGAACTTAATGGCTTGTGTACCTTAAGTTGTTTTATATGTTTGTGAATAATGTTTTTCAGTTCATATAATCGTTCTATAATCATTGTCAACAGTATCTGGAATGTTTCTGCCAGCAGATATAAAATAATCCTAAACACATTTTTCTGTGTTAAGAGCAATTTGAATATTTTAAAATGTGATGCATTTTATTTTAATTTTATAATCCATGTTATTTGAATACTTGACATTTACTGATGGTTACTCTCCTTATAAATCCTCTTAAGTAAAGAATAAAAATTGTATCATATTTGGAAGAATGCAGAAATGTATTGAGAAAGGAGCATTTAAAAACCACTGTTAACTTCCTATTTTGGTTATCTAGTTTATTAATACCATTCCTTGAGTTTTAATTATGGGTATTGTTATGTACTTATTACATATAGATATTTTCTAAACCAAGAATGCATATTCTCAGTTTTCTTTCCAGAAATTTTACCATTTGCAATGAACTGAATGACATTATAGGAGCTATAATCAATCTTTGTGTGTACTGTATTCCAAAATAAGGCAACAATAGCAATGCAAAGGAAAGAACATTGCTTCTGTGAAAGTAAATTAAACAAGATTTTAAGCATCTGGACATTGAACATTTAATTGTGAAAATTCCCTCTGTACTCTCATTCTAGTGCAGTGCGTACCCTCCCACTGCCAGCAAAGCCTGCCTTGCGGCTCTCATTGCACCCTTATATGCCTTCACTACAGAAGAGCTTTCAGAACTGTATTTATCCATGTACACTGAAATGGCAATGTAACAATTAGCTCTTCCATGACGGCAATAAAGAATAATGGAAAATATACTTCATACAGTATTGGCTATAAGAACTTTTTGGCCAAACATCTATTTCTAAATTTCCATCTGCTCTCCTTTTACTGAAAGAAAAAAATGAACTTGGGTTAATGTCCACTCTATGCTGTTTGAATATGAAATGTTCTATAGACTCATGTGTTGAAGTCTTCATTTCAGAATATGGAACTTCTCTTTGTTCCCCCTCTTTAACATCTTCCTCTCAGTTGCCTACCACAGCAATGAAAAAACCTAATATAATCAGACAACAGAATTTTCTTTTATTTAAAATCTCTTCACTGACCAGTTTTATTAGTTCATATATATATATATATATATATGTATGTATTTTTTCTTGATGGCAGTTATTAATCTTTAAAAATATTCAGAAAAATATTCAGTTTTAGCTTTTCTTGTGCATACACTGTGTGTTAATTAGCTTAGGATTTTCTAGGGATTCTTCTCCACTTCTCGCATTCCCATAGAATCGTAGGGGTTACAGATGTTGGAATTTCATTTTCATCTTTTACATAAGTTTTGTGAATTCAAACGCCAGGCTTCATACTTGTGAGGCTAGCACTTTTACCAGAGCCCTCTTTCCAGCCTTAGTGCTTCATCTTTTTGAGTGCCAAACTCTTGAATCAACGCCGGGGTTTAAGAATGGCATATCAATAATCCAGGAATACTACTGCATTGGAATATCAACATTCCTAAATACCACTTCCTTTTTTGATTTGATTAACTTACTTGCTAAAAGTTTTAGATACGGTATTACATATCTGGAGATATCTCCTTCTAATATTAGCAACATCTAGTGTGATTTTTCAAATGTAATAAGTTAAATATGTTGGAAATTGTGGACACACTTGATTCTTGTCAGTTATACACAGTTACAAAATTCTATTAGTATAAAAATGTCTCTGACTTATGCAATGATTTTTCCTTCATTTCTAAGTAACTCTATTAGAAAATAACAAACACATGAGCGAGTAGTGTTTCCCTTCCTCTTACCTCTATTCATTGTTCTCCCAATGTGTGAAATGTTGAAAATGGTCTAATTTGGCTTTTAATTTATCCTGTGTTGTAAGTTTGTTTAAAGCTCTGTTTAATATTAGGTTTAGAAGATGAAAAGAAGCAAAGATAAGTAGTGGTAACCCTTGATGATTCCATCTTTCCTAGACTGTGCAAATAATATTAAATATTATTTTCAATTAATTAATTTTTATTTTATAAGTGGTTTCCCTGTATGCATGTAATTGCACCTGTCTCGTGCAATACCTGTGTCGTCCAGAAGTATGTGTCAGATCCCCTGAAACTGGAGTTACAGTTTCATAAATTTGTTAGCTGCTTTCTAGCTACTGGAAACCAGACCTGGGTCCTCTGTAAGGGCAGCCAGTGTACTCCAACTTTAATATTAAATCTTTTTAGCTACAACTTGCAGTTAAATCGCATTTCTTATGCATTTATGCAATTACTACCACATCCTACCTTATATTTTATTTCTAATTGCAAGGTAGTACAGACAGTATGAATCTTTTGAGTCCTCTGGGTGATGATGCTTCCATAAATCAGTTCTATTACAAGTTTTCTCAAATAAGGTTACTCATTGAGGTCCCAAACAGAGAAAGGTAATCAGAAGGAGCTTACAATAGCAGCTCCAACTTTCTATGTTATTCTGGGTCATTATGCCTTTAAGAATCTATCCACTGAGTAAGGGTATTTTGAATTGCATGCAGTAAAGGGTTGTAATAAAAAACTTGAAGTTTATAGTTTCCAGAGTCTCCTGAAAGTCATTTTTCTTGTATATGTTTAACATATGGTTCTTTCCAATTTATTTGACTAAGTTCCTTATTCACTCTTACAGTTTTTTAGGCAAGAGTGTTGTGGGAAATTGCAAATAGGTCTTCTTTTATATTGCATTTCATTGTGACTGATTAATACTGTCTTGCTTTTCTTAAATTAATCTAAAATTAAAGTTAGCCACAGATAAGTTCAGATGGAGTACACACAAAACTTGAAAGGCACATTTGAATGAAAAATGTTGTTAGATCACTAGTACAGTTTTGAGGGCTCCTGAATGTGGAGAAGAGAGTCCATTCTTGACATGGGGAAGAACTTTTATACACACACACACACACACACACACACACACACACATGAGGATAATTATCCACATATGACTATATATATATGTGGAAATGGTAAATTATTTTGTATAATATCTAAGAATGATCTAGTTAAAACAGAGGCTGAAATAAATTGAAGACAGAACAACAACTAACCTGAAAACCAAAACTTGGAAACTTCATCCAGCTTGGAAGTAAAGACAGCAGAACAAGACCAGAATAAGAAGGAAAGAAAACCAAGTGCATTGATGTCATAGCAAAGAATACAACATGGCTGTGCAGGGTTCTCAGACTGATATTAGCAATCACTTTTCATACAGGCAGAGTATGTACAAATCTTCATTTGCTGTAGATAGCAGCACAGACATTTTCTTACTGACTTTCAGAACACAAACTTAATCTATTTGGCCTTGTACAGATATAATTTATAACAACATGTCTTTTTATACTTACAGTGTTTACTTGCCTGTTTGGTTGGTTGGTTAGTTGTTGGTTTAGAGACAGGATCTTGCTATGTAATCCCAGCTGCTCTGGAAATTTCAATGCAGATCATCCCAGATGGGCCTCCATCTCACAATCATTTAGCTGCACTCAGCCTCCCAAGAGCTGCAACTAAATGTGTGTGTCACCATTCCGGATCCCAAATGATTTTTAAATAACAGTAATAGGCTGCTATGTGAAAAATGTCCAAAAATGTTGCTATCATTTGCAAATTTTAATTTTATTTATATTCATAGATATTATCAATTTACAAATGAGGAAATACAGTACAGAAACATTAAAAAGTACCGCCAATGTCATTCTTCTTGTATTATCAGAGTCAGAAATTAACTCAAAAATAATGAATCTACTTCCTATGTATGGCCTCCAAGACCACATGCTGCCTCCACAGAACCGGGTTCAATTCAGAAAGCCAATCCGAAGAACAGAAAAGGACCCCTTCTCCCCTTGCAGCAGCATAAGGACCAGGTGTACGTGTGACTCCCTTCAAACTTCCATCCTAAGTAGGCACTTCTAGATTCTTTCCCTTGCTAGAAAGTAACTCCCAGAGCCTCTGATACCCCTAACAAACCACCCGACCTACCACTCAGTTCAGCGACGAGTATACCCCCTGCAACATAGACTCGATTATAGACCTCCATCGAGACCTCCACCCTGTCCATCTCCTTTAAGTTTGGTGTGGCATCTCTCTCTTAGGTCCTAAGGAGCAATGCTCATTCTTACTGTGATTCCAGTCCCTTCCTCGAAGAGTCACCTGTAGAACCACGTGAGTCTTATGCAGACGTCTGAAGATAGGTCATCAGAATCATCTCATTCCACAGAAGGTTTTCTCCTGGGTTCAGAAACGCTGGGAACATAGCTAACAGACCATTTACATATCACCACAAAGTTACTGAACAGAAACTTTAAATCAAAATACCCACTCAGAAGTTTGACAGCAAATATCCATACCAAGGATACCAGCAATGACCTAACTCCAGATGCGTAGGTCCAATCTAGAGAGAGAGAGAGAGAGAGAGAGAGAGAGAGAGAGAGAGAGAGAGAAGGGGTCTGAATAAATGGCTCAAAAATCAATGGTTAAGAGCACTGGCTGCTCTTGCAGAGGACACAGGTTTGATTCCTAGAACCCAAGTGGTGGCTAAAAATCATCAACAACTCCAATTCTAGGGGAATCTGACACTCTTCTGACATCCACAGGCACTGCATGACATACAGTTGCACTTACATTCATGCAATACACTAATACACATAAAAAATATGAATAATCAAGAGAGTACATTTCTTCCAGAAATCAGTAACACATGTCCTGAGAACAACTTACCTGAGGCACAAGCAATGATTTCAAAGTGGATATTATCGATGTGTTCCAGGAGCAGAAAGAGGACATATAGAAATTCTAGAATGAATACTGTGAAATCAGAAATAGCTGAATGAAATAAAGAAAAACAGTATGTGACATGGAAACAGAGTTGAAGATAGAAATATAATTTCTGAAGAAAAGCCAAATGAAATAAAACTTGAAATGGGAAGTTCAATAAAATAAAAAATAAAATAAAAACTCCATGGGAAGCCTCACCAACAAAATTGATCAAGTATAAGAGAGTATTGAGCTTCGAAGACAAGTTCGAGGAATTGTATCATTCTGTCAAAGACAATACTGAACATAAAATAGTCAAGGACTGAACTTGTAGTAGATCTGAAATACCATTAAAAGACAAAATCTTTGAGTCATGGTATAGAAGGAGAAGAAACCCAAGATCAATATTTTCAACAAAATCATAAAAGAAAATAGCCCAAATCTAATAAAGAGATTCTTATCAGGATAGAGCAAGCATATAGAATACCAAACAGACAGGACCAGAAAAGAAACTCTTCATGTCACGTAATAGTCAAAAGACAAAATGTATCAAACAAAGAAAGGATACTGAAAAGTGAGGAGAAAAAGACCAAATCATATAATAGGCAGCCACAATATAATGACATAAGACTGTACAATGGAACATTTGAATGCCAGAAGGGTGTAGACTGATATTATATATAATAGGCTTTAAAAGATCATGGATCCCAACACAATCAATTATAACCAGAAAAATCATTATTCATAGGAGAAACTTTTCTACGATAAAAAACAGATGTAATAAATCTATGATCATTAACACATATCTACAGAAAATATTGGGAGTAATATTTGTGCCTGAAGAGAAGATTTAACATACTAGTGAGAGCACAGGAAATAAAGAACTGTAGAACAGCACCGTGACAAAATAACAAGAGTCAGGACAGCTTCTTCAATAATAATTCTAGTATTAACAGTTTCAATTCCCATTAAAGAGAAAAGAATAAAAAATGGATTCAAAAGAAGGATATAATGTTTGTTGCCTCCAAGAAATACATCTAAAAATCAAAAATAGACACTGCCTTAGGATTAAGGATGGAAAATGTTATGCTAAGCAAATGGAACCAAGAAACAAGATAGGCAAACATTTAGCCAGTTTAATCAAAAGAGAGTGAGGACCAATTTAATAAAATTACAGACAAATAGGAAAACATTACAATAGACACCAAGGAAATAGAATAATAAGGATAAATGGTTTAAAAAATCTGTATTTCACTAAATTGGAAAATCTAAATGAAAATGGCAGATTGCTGGGTGTGGTTGTGTATGCATTTAGAACTAGGGAGGCAGTGTGGGTGGGGCAGAGGTAGGAAGGTTCTGTGCGATAGGGAAGCCAGTCTGGTCTAAGCAGTGAGTTCCAGGCCAGCTGTAGTTACAAGGGGACCCTGTGTCAAAAAGACCAAAATAAAGAACAGAAAAAAAAGAAGAGTGATTAAATTTTGAGATCTATATACAATCTATCCAAGTTACCTAAAGACGGCATAAATAATTTAAATAGACCCATAATAATCAATATAGAAACATTAATTAAATTATACAAACTGAAATAAAGACCAGAAGCAGATGAATTTAACACATAGTTCTACCACACCTTAGAGCAAAAGCTAACATTAATACTCATCAAATTATTCCATAAAATTAAAAAGGAAGAAACATTCTTAAATTATTTTACAAAGGTAGTATCACCCTGATGCCATAGCCAGACAAAGATATTCCCTGAATAAAAGAAAAGAAAAATTGCATGTCAGTCTCCCCAGTTATCATACATGCCAAAAATATCAATGCAGTATTTGTAAATTAAGTTCAAGATGTCATCCAAAAGATCTTCCACCATAATCAAGTGAGCTTCATCCAAAATATGGAGGGATGATTCAGTATATCTAAAATTATAAATGTAATTCATCCTTGAAAAACCTTAAGGAGAGAAACCACATGATTATCTTATCCAGACAATGCCTTTGACAAAATCTGACATCTACAGAGTTGAAGAGATGGTTCAGCAGTTAAGAGCACTGACTGCTCTTGAAGAGGACCTGGGTTCAAATGCCAGCACCCACAACTGTCCACAACTCCAGTTCTAGGGGATCTAACATTCCCTTCTGACTTCTGTGGGCATTGTATGACACATGGATGCATTTATATACATGCAGGCAATACACTCATACACATAAAATAAAAATAATAAACTATTTAAATAAATCTGAAATATCTTCCTAATAAAAGTCATGAAGAACCTTGGAATACAGAGGACATATCCCTACATATAAAGGCAATATACAACAAACTCACAGCCAACAGCATATTAAATGGGGAAAAACTCAAAATATTTTCACTAAAATCACAAACAACTCAAGGGTGTCCACCTACTCTCTCAATTCTTGTTCAATACTGTGTTTAAAGTCTTAGGTAGAACAATAAACCAAGTAAAAGAAATAAGTGGGATACAAATTTGAAAGGAACAAGTCAAACTACCTTAATTTGGAGGCAATGTGATTATGTAAAATATACTAAAGATTCCACTCGAAAATACTTAAGAAAAATACCAGAATAAACTTAACATACAAAAAACAGTAGCATTTAAATCAACCAACAACAAGCATTCTAAGATAACTGATTTATTCTTGAATACATTTAACCAAGGAAGTTAAAGATTTGTCTAACAAATACAGTAAGATATTGAAGAGGTTTTAGAGAGATGGCTCAATGATCATGAGTACTGAATGCTCTTGAAGAAGACTGAGTTTGATTGCCAGCATGCACATGGCAAAGAGGAGTTTGTAACTGGAGATCTGATGCCCTCTCTGACTTCTTCAGGTATTTCGTGCACGTAGTGCACTTACATACATTCAGACAAATCACTCATAGAAAATGAAACTAAAGAAAATATTAATAAGGAAGGGATTGATTTATAAATTTGTTGAATAAAGAAATGATGCTGATACCAAAATACGGAGACTTCTCATGTTCATGGATTGGTAGGTTTAATATTGTGAAAAAAGGTCCTCCTACCAATAGCAATCTATATATTCAACAAAATTCACACCAAAAGGCCAACACAATTCATCACATAGATAGAAAAAAAATCTTAAATTTCCTATAGGAACAAAAAAAAAACAGAATAGCCAAAATAATAGCGAATAGTTGAAGAGATAGATGCATCATCATCCCTGATTTTAAATTAAATTACACAGGTATAGGAAGAGAAGGAGCATGATACTTTTATAAAGACTGACATATTGCTGAAAAGAATAGAATTGAAGACCAAGGTTAAATCCCCCAAAGTTAAGTCCCTGATCTCTGATAAAGGTGCAAAAATATACATTGGAGAAAAGATACCATTTTCAATAAATGGTAAAAATGATAGTTACATGTAGAAGAATGAATCTAGATCCCTATTTCTCAGTGTGTGCAATCTGCACTCCAAGTGGTTCAAGGACCTTAACATACAACCCAATACTCTGAATTTGATAGACTAATAAGAATGGGATGCACTGAGGCTACAGGCACAAGAAAAGATATTCAGAAAAGGATCTTATCTGACAAATGGAACCTCACGGAGCTAAAAAGCCTTTGTATAGCAAGGCACCATTAGTTCAGTGAAGAAGCACCATCTCATGCAATCCCTGCAGAGATCAAAATAGGGCACTAGATACCATTGAACCATAGTTAGTGATAATTGTTAGCCACCATGTGGGTGTTGGGATCAAAATCCAGGTCCTCTGAAAGAGCAGTGATTAATCATCTTAATCACTCAGTACCTCTCCAGCACCTTACATATGCAATCCTAATGACTAGTTCTGTGGAAACCGAACCGCTTTATGAGACTGAGCACAGGTAAAGAGTATCCAGCAATATGAAAACAAAACAGCTTCCTTTCTCGGGAATTGGTAGTTCAGTGTTTGTAGAATCAGAATGAAACAGTTAGATCATCAACTGTAAAAGTGAAGTGTATGTTGGAATGTGTCCAGATGTGGAAGTGGAGTTCAATTTGGACACCATTCAATTAATAATAACCATTGAAATGGCTAGTTTAGTTAGTACATATATTTTCATTTAGGAGAACAATTTTAAGTAAATATAGCATATAGTCACTTTGTGATATAAAATTGTGGATATAAAGATTAAGTTAATGAAGCTAACATCTGTGTTTGAAACATGGCTATATCATATCCATCTTATATATCCTTTTAATTCCTGCATCCATTATTAATCTATTTTGAGGCCACAATTCAGTCTTCCAAAGCTGTGAGTACTGAAATATAAAGTGCAAATACTGATTGTATAGAGATACCAAAAGACAGTAAGAACTTCATGTACCTCCACACCTTCCACACATGGAAAACAGAACAGGTCTACCTGAGTGGTTTTTGAAATAGGCAGAAATATTCTCTTTCGTTTTCATTTATTTATTATCCTAACAGCACAATCCCTCACTTTTGTGAAATGTGAGTAGTTACCTTATCTTAAGTTCTGTTTACAATGTTAATATGTGGCAGAAACAATATTGATCATAGAATATTGTAGAAATTAAATAATAGTTCAATTTGAGGCAGTTAATACAGTGTCTCTACATGTAGCTACTGATGCCGCTAATGATAATGTTAAAATAACTATTTAATTATTTCATAGTATCATGAGGATAATGTATATTTGCTGCACAAAATGAATATTTTTCCTGTTTAAATCAGGTTGCTCAATTTAATGAAGAATCTTAAATGCTGCAAAATAGCATAAGAAACAGAGAACGCCACAGCTTTGTTGATTTAAAAATATTAATATTTACATTGCTGAAGAGTCTTGTTTTAATTTTCCCATTGACCTTTATTTAGAACTTTCTGTAATATATATATATATATACATATATATATATATATTTGTAGTCTAAATTCAATCAATTGTGACCTTAATTAACAGTTAGCTAAATAAAAAAAGAAATAAAATCATTTAAAAATTACATTTGTGATGTTCATACACTATGCCATGATCTGAAAGAAAGAAATTAAGAAAATGAAGAGGAATTATATTCCAAAACATACACAAGAAATGAGCCTATCATTCTCACATTGGGAAATGTTGAACAGTTGCTCAAATACAGCACAGCACTTAGGCAATGGTTCTGGTTTAGAATTTGTAGGGTGTAGACTTTCCATTAATGGAAGACATTCTCAACGGAATATACTACTTAAATATTTTAATGTGTTTTAAATTATTTAATTTTATTTTAAAATATATCTAAATTACTCATTTTGACATCTCTTTCCATTACAAACATTCCTTTCATGATCCAAAACAGTTGTTCATTTCTCTACCATCATTACCATGAGCTGGATATAAATCGTGTCCCTCCAGTCATGCAAGAACCATGGGTTTCAGTCTCCAATGGAAGAATTCGCTGTTACTTTCTGTTTTCAGATTGCTCACTTCCATCACTTCAGCAGAATGGAAGTGAGCTAAAAGAGCAATATCTCAGATCATTACAGCGTCCTTTCAAATTGAAATGTTGCCCCACTTCACTTCCTATCAGATTGCTACTAGTTTATGGATCCAGTTAAAAGCCAACACCAAATACAAGAAATATACTGCACACTTTCTCTGTCTTCACCCTTGAAAGAAAGCTATAATTTGCACAACAAGTTATACTATAAATCCTACCATCTAATCTCATTGAGTAGCTGAATGTATCAAGTGAAAATTGATTGCAACTATTTCCCAAGAGAATTCAATCTCAATATTGAAGAGCATTTCTGGTAAGCCAGACAATTGCAATATATTTAGTCTCCCAAGTTCATGGAACATAGAGACGTTTTTGATGTATTATTTTTATATATCAGAGTTTTTATCTTAGCAAAGTATCATGCATTAGCTTCTTAAACATGAGCCAATTATTGAAAATGCAAAGGAATGTGTTCAAAATATAAATATTCATCAATAGTCACTAAGATATTTGAAGTGCAACATTCAGACATTTTCCCGGGATGTGCTTAAAAGGTCAAGTGATTTCTTTTGGAACTTAATATCAGGATTTCTTATATCTTAAAATAAATGGTTTGAATTTACTTTTAGCTTTTTAAAATTATGAATAATTGCAAAGAATTTGCCTTTACAAAATAAATATGGGACAAAGACTATCATTACTATTAATGATATTAATGTTATTAATAAATAACACATGTAAGAGCTTTGGCAGTATTCATAATTCCCTTGAAGTAGTTATAAAAACTATCAAAATTTAACATCAGAAAAGGTCAGATATGTCAAAAGAAAATATTCTCAAAGAGAAATTAGGAAAATTCAGAGCACCATTCGTGTAATCCCTGACATTATTATTTTGTTCCTGTTTTAGGCGGGCTTGGAGCTCTGTGTGTGTAGCTAAGGCTGGCTTTATATGAGCATTGTCCTGCCTCCATTCTCCAAGTGCTGAGACTGCAGATGTACAACGCTATACCTTCATAACTGTGATACTGACCATATGTCATGATTTGTTTCTTCTTTTTGTCCTTTTTCAGCAACTCTCCACTCTTGAGTTCCACTTTTCTCAAGTCTCTTTCTCCTCTCATTTCTGCCCTTCCCTCTTTTCTTCCTCTCTCCCTCTTTCTCTTCCTCTCTTTCCCTTTCCTTTTGCAATTTTTTTCTCCCTCATTCCCTTCCTTCCCTTATGATTTCTCTCATGTCTGATGGATTAATTCTATCTTTTAAGGACAAAATTTAAACAATTTTATTAAAATGCTTTTCCTAGAAAAAGAAACCCACATCAGCAAAGCGCCTAGATGTGGCAATGTTTTCTCAATGATGTCAAATATTACATCTCTTAAAAATATTTACTATAATTTTAGGTAATATTTTATTGATATTTTGAGAATTTCATGCAATGTCTTTTGAACATACTAAGTCTCCCTCCTCATGTCTCCTAGTCACTACCTCCTACTCCTCACTGAAGTTCTTTTATTATTTCTTAAGCCCCATGGAGTCTAATTTTTGTTTCTAAAATGTTCTCGGGTATGTGTCCAACACTTGGAGCCTGGTTAATATACCTGATATTGCATTCCTAAAGAAAACTCTCATTCTTTCCTTGGAACTATGAGTTGTCAATAGTCCCCAGCTAGTTATGGGTTTTCTTGTTCACCTGCAAGCTCCACGCTGAGGTTTTGTCTGACTTGAGCGTGTACAGGTCTTGTGAATGCTCTCATAAGTGTTGTGGTTTAATCTGTGTGATTTCCCTGTTGTGTCTCCAAAACACAGTTTTCTTGTATTCATCTCCATATCTGGCTTTTACAATCTTTTATTCCTCTCCTCCAAGACTTGAGGAGAGAGTATGTGATACAGGTGTCCATTTAGAGTCAAACATTCAATAATCTTTTAATTTTTGCATGTTGACAAGTTGTGAGTTACTGCATTAATTACCATCTCTGTAAGAATTGTAAAATGTGTACGTATATGATTGCATGTGAATGTAGAGGCCACATACTCTGGAGCTGGAATTACAGAGGGCTCTGAGCTTGCCAAAGTGGGTACTATGAACCAAACTCAGGTCCTCTGCAAGAGGTGTTCTTAATTGCTGAACAATTTCTCCAGTCCCAAGCAATACACTGTTATTATTATTTGCTTCGTTTTTGCTTTCTGAATTAGTTTTTTGAGACAAAGTCTCTCTGTAGCCTCAGCTGGTCTGGAACTTACAGTGTAGAATAAGTCTGGCCTCCATTTCAAAAAGATCCTTCTGTCTTTGACTGTTAAGTGTCAGTATTAAAGTCATGTGACAGTGTGGGAATTATTTTTTTTATAAAATGGAGAGAATCTTGACTAATGACTTTTAATTAATCCTGGCAAACTCGCTGAACCACGTGTTCTTGTGATCTGGACACTTGATCTTGTTTCCTAGAAACCTCAACAAGAGGTTGTATCACCCCAAGAGAGGTAATGAATGTGGGTACTCTTGATAATTAATACAACAAAATGCTGAAAAGCAGCAAATGCATCATCATTGACTACAGATTGAAATGGATATTTAACAATATGAGATTGTCTAGAACTATGGATAAAAGACATGACTCTCTGAAAATCTAAGGATGAATTCTTATTTGTAGTCTCCCAAGGAAGCCGGAGAATTGGTTTTGAATAAAAGTATGGGTGAAGTTTGACTCAGCATCATAGTTAATGGCACAGTTCCAAGGGAAATTTGTGGGAATGAGTGTATTCCTTTTGGGAGTCTGCTCTTATAGCCTAAAGTTAGGAGTTTGGCTGTTTTATTCAGAATTAGTTATAATGATGGCATGTAATGTCACATGCCACCATACTTCGTCAAACAATACATTTTTTAGAAGTAAATGCCAAAGTCACTGTTAACAATGTAGGCTAAACGAGTAGAGAGAGAAAATCTCATTTTAATGTGGATGTGCTGCTCAAAGATCATCATTCATGAGCATTTATGAATTTCATTACATATTATATTTTTGCTTCATCTAATGGAGTCACATACATTTACACACACACACACACATACACACACACATCAGTTTAGCAATGTCACTACTAAGTACATTTTCCGACACCATCTTCTCTAAAAGATATGCAAAGTGGGATGTGCAAATGGCTAAGTCAGTAAAGTGCTTGCATTGAGAAAGAATGAGGAACTTAATTTGATTGAACATGATCTTGTAATTCTAGAGTAAGTAAGGCAGCGACAGGAGGAGTTTTATTGCTTGTTGGCCAGCAATCCTAGCTTAATTTTTGTGTTTCAGATCATTGAAGCAACCTATTTCAACAAAAAGGGAAGGTGGATGGCATTTCCATCTGGCCTCTACATGCATGTGCATGCATATGCTCATGTCCACACATATGTACCTACATATATGTGTGTACCATCCCCACACAAATATGAATGCACACATAGGAATGTGCACACATACATAGAAAAATCATGCACAAATATCCATATTTCTCATAATAAACAAAATCAGATATTAATGCTCAACCCTAAAGAAAATGTGTATAGTTTGTGGTATATTTCATAAGTCAGAATCTATTAACACATGTAAAACATGATAGAATTTACAACTATAGCCATATCCAAAGTACACATGAAGATTACTTACTATATGCTAATAATTTTTACATAACTTAAATATGTACAAGACAAAGATATATTAGAAGTCACAGAAATGGTGGCTGGCTGTGGATACATATGAAGCTTTTATGGGCATAATAATTTTCTTTCCCTTATTTTCTTCTTACATTCATTATTCAAGTTTACAAAGTAAAAAGTAACTTAATTTAGCTAAATATATAATATATTTTATGTCTTACATTGCAGTTAATGAAAGCTTCATAGTCAATTATATAAAATATTATTTGTTGCACTAGATATTAAAACTGTTGTTTTATTCAGTGGACCATCTTCAAGTATACTCTCACATCTTGGTAAAGCAAGTTTATCAGTGAAGTTTATTTTTTATATATAATTAATTACTTAAATGGATGTGATGATACTTTCAGAAACTATAACTAATGTAACAATATTTTACATGTGACCTAGTATGCTGTTCCTAAGATTACATAGAATAAAATATAGAAAAAATGTAAAGAAGATTATATTCCAAAAAATAGATTCATGTTATTTGATTTGCAACTGAAAATAAGCAGTTCCTAATTACTTTTTAAAGTTTATATAAATGTATAATTAAGAAACTATTCTAGAAGTCACTCGAGAAATGACATTAGAATTAAAGGACAACTTCTTGATAATTCCCTTAGCAGCAATAAGAAAAACCTAGTACTATAAATTTAAAAATACAGTGTGCCAAATATAGTGAATATTTCCTCAGGCAGAGGTAAATGGACACTTTGGAAAAAAAAAACGAGTCCATATGATATAAAAGCATACTCTCTTTTGGGAGAACTCATAATATTCTCTCTAAGTTAATGAATAGAAGATCTGTGTCCGCACAAGAATGAGTGTTTCTTTACAAACAAGAAATTGCGTTGAGTGAGAGAAATAAAAATGTGTTTAAAAGTAATATTTATGTCTTTTGACTCTCTCACACACAGACACATGAACCTGCAACTTCTGAGTCCATACTGTTTTTTTTTAATTAATTTACCTGTAGCAAGCTCAAATCACCATAATTAATTTGTCATTAAAGATGTAATTTTACTGGGCACAATGGTGTAGACCTTTAACCCAAGCACCTGGTAGTCAGTTGTGTTAATGCCCTGATGTGACTCAAGTGGAGGAAGTGAAGTTGAAAGTAAAACACACCAGACTCTGTTGCTCAGGATTGCTTTTACTTCCTTCACCCTGGAAACTTTTATTAGAAAACTTGGTATTTGGAGTTCAAACAGAGTGTGTACATGCTAAATACTCAAGCAGCTAGAACACACAGGAATTTCTTTATCACTATAGTAAGAAAACAACAGGGTGAACCCAAGGCGATGGCGAGTGTCTGAGTGACAGACCTTCTTCGATTCATATACAAACAGGTTGAGGGTCCTGGCAGCCTGTTCCTAGTGTTCCAGGAGGAAGTGTCCCATCAGCCCATTCCCAGTGTCTTGGGAGCATGACTCCCTCCCTCAAGTCTTTGTGAGGTGTATGCCAAACTGGTCTACATAGTGAGTACCAGGTCAGCTGGGCCTAAAGGGAGATCCTGTCTCCAAACAACAAAATAATGTACTTTCATGTAGTCTAAGTGTAATTCAAAAGTTCATTGCCAACCCAATTTATTAAACCATGAGTTGTCTCCCTACGTAGCTATTGGAGACATAACGAACTTTCCTATGCACCCTCTGGTATGCACCTTTTGTATGTCTTCCTTGGAGAAATGTCTATAAAGGACATTTGCTCATTTTTAATAGAATTGTGTGTGTACATTCTGTTTGTTTGTTTGTTTGGTGGGTTTGGTTGTTTTCTGAAACAGGATGTTACTACAGCTGAGTCTGACTTCAAACCCATTGTGTAAACAAACTGACCTTAAACATTCCTTCCATCTCCATTCCTCTTCTGAGTACTCTCCTACATGCTGAAACTATAGACCTGTACAACCAAAGCTAGGTACTTATTGATTATATATAGTTTAAAATATATTTCAGGAGGTTAACCCTTTGTATTACTAATTATTTTTTTTCTCTGTGACAAATAATTGACAAAAGGAACTTTAAGGAAATGCAGGTTTATTTTGGCTCATGGCTCAGGGGGTATAATGTTTCATGGTAATGAACCTACAGACAGCTGATGTAGCTCAGTATGTGAATGCTGGAGCACCTTCTTAAGTTATCTCAGGAGATGTAAAAGCAAAAATTCAGACTGACAGAACCAGGTGTGGGATATCCTTCAGGGATAGCCTCTGGAGACCAGTGTCAGTTACTGCTGTTCATTTCCCCAAAGCTCCACAACCTCCCAAAACAGCTTCATAAGCTAGAATCCACATGTTCAAATACATAAGTCTATGGAGAATATTTCAAGCAAAATACATGGACTTTTTAGTAGAAAAGAGACAGCTATGCATCTCACAGCAATTGTTCTAGTTGTTTTAGCTATTTTTTCTTCCTGAATGTGGGAACTAGTTTTAAAAAAATCACTTTGGGTTTGTACTTAATTTTCTACTTAAGAGAGGAACTGACCAGTTTCTACCTGGGACCAGAAACCTTTATACCTTTATTAACAGAGCAAGACAACATTTTATATATGTAACTTACAGTGAGCTAGATTCAGTTGTAATGGAAATCTCAGGCACAGTTAAATATCTCAAATTCATCATAAACAAATTTATATTAATTGATACCAACTGTACAATCATTAATTTCCAGTGAGATTGCCTCCAAAAACCATGTTCCATACTCAGAGGACAGAAGTAAGAAAACTAGTATAAAACTGAAATTTAAACAAAAACACTTTTGTAAGACTATTGGACTCTGTCAGTTATGTCCTTCTCATCAGAGATAGATTTATTCTTTCTATTAAAATTTCTTTGATTTTTCTACTAACATGTAATTATTCTTTCTTTTCATTCCATTGCACTTTATCTCCATTAACATTCAAAGTCCTTAGTCAATTTTATGTTTTCTGTGACAAAATAGCAAGTTTATGAAGGAAGGATTCATGTTCTCTCACAATTTGAAGGGACTCTCTACTGAGGCAGGGGAGACATTGCTGAAGCAGCAGGTGGTTCAGGTAATAGAGAATGCAGAGAACGCTATAGCCAGAGTCAGAGAGAGATGAGTGCAGGTGCTTAGCTCATTCTCTCTTTTTATTCTGGTCATGGAATGATGTGGCCCATATTGAAGGGAGGGTCTTAATTAAACTATGGTAGAAATTCTCTTTCAGACATGCTCAGAGATTTTCCTCCAAGGTTGATTCCAGATCCTATCAGGTGACAATATTAAACTTTACATCTGCCTATCTAGGAAGTAATATGTCTGGTGGTATTGACTGAATATTTTACCATGGACAAATACTATAAAGTAAAACTTTCCTACAGCATGTTAGACCGTGTCCAAGGGCAGAACAAAATTTACCTTACTTTGAGCTGAAAAAAAAAATCTTCTCAGGTATTTTTGATTTTGTTTGTATAATAAGTATTTGTACTCTAAGAATAATTCTAAGATTTTCCTTCATTGTAGGATATTTTGTAGAATAAAATGGGTATCTCCTACAGTTTTGCCCCCTATTGATTTTAAAAAGTAAGAAGACAAATAATCTCTTTGCGGTTTTGAATAAATTAGCTTAGAACATTTGGAATGCTTAGAAGCAATTATCACAGGAACAGTTACCAAAATTAAAATAAATCCAAAGCAGAGTGTGAATTTCTATTCTAAAATGTAAGGGTTTAATTAAAACATGTCATTATTTCCTTGTCTAAATTGGTTTGTTTTGTAAAAGGTGGGGAAGTAGGATTAAGAAGATCAGTTTAGTTTTTAAATGATTCAAGATTCTCTATTCCAACAAAATTAAACAAACAAACAAAACAAAACACCAGGAACTAAATGATGGTCTTAAAAGGAAGCAGATAATGTTGACATTTTATTAATTTGAATACAAGGATATAACTTACAAGCAGACAAGTATAGTTATAGCTCTCCTGTATTATTCCCAAATGTTATGTAGTTTAAAATTAGATAATTTGTAAATTGTTTCAATCTGAAATTCTACACATAAAGGTGCTGAAAGTGTGAAACTATCCTCAGTAGTCTAAGAGCCCATCTTCGGGCAAGGATATTTTTGATTAAGAGAATTATTAATGTCAAAATTAGCAAAAGTTAAAAGTAGCCTTGAAGAGGCTCCAGAAATGGCTCAGCGGCTAAAAACACTGGTTATTCTTGCAGATGATACTGTTCAAATCTCTGCTTGAATCCCAGCACCCAAATGGTGGCTAAAAACCATCCATAACTCCAGTTCCAGGTGATCTGATATCCTCTTCTGATCATCTCAGGCAATGCACGACACAGGTGCACTTACATACATGCAGGCAATACATTCATACATATAAAATACAAATAATAAATGAAATAATTTTTAAAGTAAGTAGTTTTTAAAAGAACTATACAACAATATAATAGAATAGAAGATAGAGCAGAGAAATTCTTAAAGGCCCTGTTGTGATGGGGTGTGTTCCAGTGTATGTCCTGAGATAGTCAATAACCTCCCTCAGCCTTGATCTCATTTCAGGCAAAACAAAATGATAAAAATATTTAAAAGTTTTATTATGATGATTCAACACATTAACATATTTTCCTGGCACATATTTAGCACTTAATAAAAATTTTGCCAGTCTATCAGAATATAAAGGGAAAAATCAGGTGTCTTACAGTGAAATAATTTGAGTACAGTTAGGTGAATATCATTGCAGAAAGATAAATCAATTCTCCTCCTTTGTTCTTTATGGGAGTTGGCAAAATAACTAAACATCTTTCCATGTATCTAATAGCAATATTTCCCCAAAGAAATATAAGAAATAGACACTAATAATATGTTGCATATTTTAAAAAGATAAGAAAAGATTTTGAAGATTTTACCATAAAGAAATGATAACTGTTTTAGGAGATATATTTAACACATTTTAAACTTTAAAAAAGCACAGATATCAAAATATCTGGAGATACCCATTAATATGTTCACTTCTGTAGTTTCTATCAATTAAATTTAATTTGCTAAGACATGAATTACAAATTAGTATTTAATAATACATGTTTTTCATATGTTAAATTTCACAATTCTATATATGAATTATGTTTCAGAAAAAAGTAAAATACTTATTTTATTTATTATTTGGATGTTCCATGATTGGATACAATGTATATTGATCCTATTCTCTCCCCATTCCCTTCCTCCAGCTCCTCCAACACCTTTGTCAAACTTCCCTAAGTGCAGGACATATGTTCATGGGTGTAGGGCCTTCCATTGTGTCATGGACAACCTACCAGCAGACATATCCCCAAAGCAAAGTGACTCTCACTCCTTCAACAGTCATCAACTGCCAAGAGCCCCTTAGCCAGTTACGGAGTCTCTGGAGACTTTCCCCCTTCATGGCTGAATGCTGACTTGCTTGATTGTGTGCAGGTCTTGGGTAGTAACCACAATTATTGTGAGTTCCTGTGTCCAGTGGCCTATTTTGTTTTCAGTCTACACAAGTGATTAGGGAAGAATCTGAAACACCTCTACTTGAGTGTCTAGTGTAGGAAGTAGATTATCTACAGAATTGCTTCAAGGAATATCTCTAATCTTTGGACATTTTCCTCTATTGTGACTGACCCTTGACAGATAGCTGCTTAGTTCAAATGATTACTTATAAGAAAAAGTAATGAGGCACCTTGTCAATCTCTTGAAGCAAATTAAATCTTCAGTGAATATTGAGCTTTAAATAAATGAATGTCAAAGGGAAAAAGGGATTTTTTTTTCTGTTAATAGCTGCATGAAAACTAACCAATGCATGGTAGAAACTATGTGACTTGACCTGTGCAATATTTAACTCTAGAAAATTGTGAGACTCGTAAAACTTAATAAAATATTGCATGATAAATTTCTATACTGAGGATTTTCCCAAGTTTTCTTTGAAGTACTTCTTATTAAGTTATAGAAAGGCCTGTGTAGGCATAGAATATTTATAGGTGGGGAAGAGGAAATACAGTATGAATGCCAATTAGTAATGTGCCAATTTTAACTCATTCGGGATTTTTCTTTATTCTCTATTTTTTCGCCATGTTTAATCTTACTTTGTATTTATTTATTGCCACTGTCTTCTTTTATTTAAATCTCTGGGGTATTTGTTGAGCTACAACTTTGTACATACTGTCAGAATCAACCCGCAAATCTGCAAAATATTCTCCTAGTACTGAATCAATCTTGGTAACTTACAAATAATCCATAATCTTTAGAAGAAAACCAATGAGCCAATTTTGATCACACATCCTAACTACTATTTCACTCTCCAGTTCTCCCTTATATTAAATTCATATGAAATTATGTTTTATTCTAGTAATTGGCCCCTTCCCTTTCTCTTTTTCTCCCATTTTCCTTTCCCCATTTCAAAAGTATCTCACCTCCACCTCTTCAGAACAGTCTATGCCCTGTCCCATGAATGCTCCCAGAAGTGATGTGCAGACATGCTACTGTGCATGCACACGATCTAATAATCATTATGATAATCATTTCTCATATTGCATTATTACAGGTACTTTTGCTGGACATATATTCAATCCAATTACCATCAAATAAAGGAAACTTAGTGTGAATACTGTTTAAATTTTCAGTAGTACATTTCCTTTTACTGAAAAAGAAACATATAATGAAAATTGAAATTACATATAAAAACATATAATGAAAGAAGAAAAATTGTCCTTGTGTAGCTAAATAACTTTAGGGTCTTGGCTTCAATATTATAGAAAATATTTGTTTATAAAATCTTCTTTCAAGAAATTTAGCTTGAGTTAAAGTTAGTTCACTGCTGAAATATTCCTTTCCTGTTTCTGAGCATTGCCTTGGAATTGACTACTTTTTTTCTGTTTTAAAAAATGTGTTAAGTTTTTAGGTTGGAAATGATTAAAATTTATCCCTAGGTACTTTCATGTCAGAAATGGGGAAATTACCACAACATATATTTGAGATCCTCTGTATTTACTATGAGTATAATGCTTACTAAACTTCTGCTGACCAGGTCACCACCTTGTTTCACCTTATATTTGGTCATTCAGAATGGTATCTATGTTTCCCAGTGTTAGTGAGCCTTACGCTTCTTATGTCTGACAACCCCAAAAATGTGCAATTATTTCTCTTTTTTGCAGGTACAGTCACATGTTAAATGTCCATAGTTCTCCTTTGGGAAAGGTAAGAAAAGATTAACAGCCAAATGTTTTGACAATGTATATTCAGAAAGGGGCCTGACTTACCAGTCATACAACATGGTTCTGTCACATAAAGTGTCACAAATTCAGGGATTGAGTGACCTGATATTTAGATTTTGTGATTCAAGTTATTACTTTTATTTATCTAAATTCTTCATCTTACTCATGTCAAGTAATAGAATAGACATTGCCATCGATCTTTTTTAAATAAACTATTGAATAGCACTTTGTCACCTCCTTAGTGACCACATCCTTTTCTTTAGTGACTAACCACCATTTGACGCCTGCCTTTCTAGCATCTAATATCCACATTGCACTTATTTATTTTGATTTAGAGGCAGGACATGTACTCCAACGTTTTGTGTACAGGGAAGCAAAACCAAAGAATGTTTGAAAAATTCTGGGACTCCATTAAAAATGTTATGTCCAATATGCCTTTGGAGGCATCCTATTACCCATAAGTATTCCTGAGATGATAAGTCCTTTCTACCCTGTCAAATCTACCTAATCTTTTATCTAAGTTCCCCTTCATTGTAGCAGACAGCCTACCTGGAGTCATATGTTGTATTTCATCCCAAAGGACTGTAGAAATGGTGCAGTAACTAAGAGCTGAGCTAGTCTTCCAAACAGTATATTCTGTTCCTAGTACCCACATGATACCTTACAATTGGCTGTATCTCCTGGCTTCAAGGGAGCCAAGCACCTGATACACATATATACACACAGGAGAAATACATACACTCATAAAAATAAATATTAGCTTTATATCTTTAAATGCTAGGTTAATCGAACAGAGAAAAGTAGAAAGCCTATTCCTATAGGCAGAGAAAACTCAGTAGTGCATCCACATTTTAATTTTCAGAATTCATTTTTTTCTAATAATTGTACTTATTGTAATAAACACATTCTATAAATTAGAAAGTTAAACTGTTTTTTAAAAAGCTACATTTGTTTATTTGTGTGTGCATGTGTGTGTGTGTGTGAGAGAGAGAGAGAGAGAGAGAGAGAGAGAGAGAGAGAGAGAGAGACATGGAGGTCAAAGGACAAATTAACTGGAGTCATTTCTTTCCTTCTACCATGTGAGTCTCAGAGATCAAACGCCAGTGATCAGACTTTGTAAAGTAGCTTTACTTTCTCCAGGACAAAGCCGGAGGTGTGATGGATAGTTCATCACTGTAAAGCAAGTAGTTCAGTGAAATACACAGGTAGAATTTTGTGTTCAGAGAAACATCCTTCTAATGTTTGTTAGATGACAGATTCTCTTTCAGAAATCAGACCACAAACACTACCCCCAGCTCAGAGACAGAAAGTAGAGAAAGAATGCTGTAGTCTTGCAATCTCCTTCCACCTTGCTGCTGAGTACAAGTTCAAGATAACCTTGAATTATAACTTTAGTTTTATCTAATGCATTCCTGCATTGTGACTCCTAGCATGTAGGCTAGACCAGGCTAGGTCACAAGATATGAAGCAATCCACCTCCTCTGAAAACCTGGAAAAGTGATAATTTCACTTTGTTCTCAGAAACAGAAATATCATTCTCTCCCTCTGGGAATGGTCCTGCTTCTTTTTGACTACATATTGTATTTGTCCTGATATTCTGGAAAATGAGGAGTCTCTGTCCCACCAAGATGTGTTCATGGCTGTCTGTGGCCAGAATATTGTCTCTCCTAATTCCTCTCCCATTTTATGACCTCTTCATGCGTCTGCATGACCAGGAGCCTAGACCTTGGTGAGTAAAGCTCTTCCTAAAATAATCTGTCTGCAAAATGCTCAGCACTTTATAATGCTGTTTAGTTTTTAAGTAACTGAGTCAATTCCAGCCAAATGATTTGGAATAATATTCTTTATTTGAAATCAACTTATCATACCTGTTGATATCATTATACAATGCCTCCCCAGCAATAGCTAGGTTATCATTTGATTGCATAATAGAGTCTGAACTGTAGCCAAGTGGATGCATTAAAATGAGTATCATGCCTGCTTTTTTACTTACAGCATTATTTTCCACACTTCTTCACTGACTGCTCCTCTTCTCAACATGTACTGTTTCAATGAACCAGTTTAAAATTCATTCATTTCCTTTTTAAAAATATTTTGAACATTCTTAATTTTCTCTTTTTAAAAAATTTCATTGAACTTTTGTACATTTCATACAATAGTACTTAATCAAACTTTGCCCCCCTCTCCCATCCATGCCCCACCTACTCATCAAAGGATAAGAGACTTCTGAGTGTGTCCCTGCTTAAGAGGACTGTATGAAACCTCATTCTGGATTTTTATACAGTGTCATTTTAATTTTTCTCCCTGGCTTGGTTACAATTTTCTTCTCTTTAAGTAGTGTCCTGAACCTCGAAATTAAGAATATTAGTATTAAATCATTAACTATGTGTGGTTAATGCTACATTTTTCTATGTGAACTTAAAATCTCAAGCTATGTATTCTCTCTCTCTCTCTCTCTCTCTCTCTCTCTCTCTCTCTCTCTTTCTGTGTGTGTGTGTGTGTGTGTGCTGGTGGGTACTCATTTGTGTGACGTCTGCTATCATCTCTTTTGAAACAGGGTGTCTTACTGAATTTGGTCGTCATAGAGCTGCAGGGATCCACCAATCCCTATACTCTTTGTGCTAGGGTTGTAGACATGCATGATCATGACTCACCCTTTTACGTGGATGCTGGGGATGCAAACCAAGAACCTCCTGCATTTGTAGCTGGCATTATGTAGACTGAGCTATGTCCTGTACTCTAATATGTTGTAGTGTGAAGTTCAGCAATCCGCCCTCAATGAGTACAGTTCAGACTGTATGCAACCGACAAGAGCAGTTTTATTCTCAAGAGTCAACCAGAATGCTGGGGTCTACCATTCAGAGTAATGGCGACCCTGAGGCAGTGTCTCTCAGGCCTTTTAAACACAGTTAGGGGATTTCCAAATGGGTATAGAGAAACTCAGGCTAAGATTGGATAATGGTTAGAGCAGAGATTGGTCCTTAGTTTATCTGACTCAACTGGTCCTTAGTCCATCTGACCCAACAGATTCGACCATAAGAGGGGGTGTTTGCCTAAAATAGGTTTCCTGTGGTTAAACTGAAATTGCTGACTGGTCAAGCCTGGGTGGACTGTTTTCCGAGAAAAGGAAACTTTTCATGAGAAACGAAGCTTAACAAGAAGCAAAACCTAAGGCTAAGCAAAATGAAAGCTATCACAAAATGGAGTTTGTTAGGTTCCTACAGTATGCTTAATCATATTTAATAGTACAAAATAAATTTTGTTTTATTCATTCTTTATTTTTTGTACATGTATATTTATTATAAACCATAATATGTTTGAACTCTGCAGAAAACATGTGCAAAGTCACCTGTTGCCAAGATTGTCTGTGATGGCAGAGCTACAGGTTTGTCAACACAGGATTCTGTGGTGCAGTGCCCAGTCTGTTTATGTTTAGGTTAGATAACAAAGGGATGGGATGCCATCTTTACACTGTTATATGAGTTATTGTTCTATACCCTTCAAACAGGTCACATTTTGTTGTTAATTGTTTCCTGTGATCCTGCAGAAGAATGTCCTTTGATTTGCATACCATTTGTTCCTGAATACATGCTTAGAACACCTCATCCTGGCAAAAAGCAAAAAAACAAACAACAAAAAAACCTTCATAGAGACTCAGTACTCTTTGCTCTGTGGAACAAGGATTCTACTGGTCTTTCTTAAATATTAAATTGCTTCTGTATGATATTTTATTATTAATGACCTCACCATTCTTCTTTGTTTCTACTGCTACACAGCATACATTATGACCAACAATTGAAAAATGAGACCTCATAAGATTAAAAAGTTTCTGTACAGCAAAGACACCATTATTCAAGTGAAGATACAGCATAAAGACCTGAAAGAATTTTTACCTTCTGTAAATCTGAAAGTTTAGTATCCAGAATACATAAATAATTTTTTAAAAAGAACCTTAAACATTACTGAAACAAACAACCAAATAAAAAATTGTGTCAAGGAAGTAAAGAAAAGTTATCAAAAGATACATTACAGTACTACATGATTCAGCTAACTCTTGGGCAATATTCAAAAGACTCTATGCCCTACCACAGAGATACTTGCTTCTCTATGTTCATAGAGAATAGCTAGGACATGTAAACTAATTAAATGTCCATTAACCAATAATGAAAATATGGTATATTTACACAAAGGACTGCTCAACTGCTGAGAAAAATAAAACTTTGAGATTCACAGGCAAATGGATGGAGCTGGGAAAAATAATTTTGAAAGAGATAAACCAGATCTAGAAAGATAAAATATATATATGTATATTTTTTATATGTGGATGTTAGCTTTAAAATTTTAGATCTGTGTTTCATTTGGAAAATTCATAATGGTCAGGAACAAGTGAGGACAATGAGGGAGCTTTCTAGAGAGGGAGATTAAATGCAGTGATCTAAAGAGTAAAAGGGGAAAAGTGAAGCAAAAATGGTTAAATATGGCAAAGGATGTAAGAGGAGCATTGGGGAGGGAAGATGGAGCGTGCGTGCACGCACACACACACACACACACACACACACACATATTTAAAAAGAGTTTAAATGGTACTACACAATATGAAGGAGGTAATACCCCTACTAGACACCACAGGCTAACAAATACAAATTCCAGTACAAGGAATGGGTAATCTCTTTTGAAATTGTTGGACAGAGAGATCCTATAGATCCATAAATATTAAGACTATTTCCATTGCTATTAGGTCCCTTCCAGATCTTGATGGCAAACCTTACTGACAAAGACACTACATACTTCAGTTACAGAAAATGGAAACATTAAGCTGGCACTGATCAGGAAGCTTCACCCCTATGGGCTAGGATTCATAGTGCTGGAAGATGTTATACACGCTACTGGAGTAGAAAACTTTACCCAGTAGTGAGCTCTAATAGGAACAATAAAGACTAGCCTGGAGAGATTGGTACAAATGTGCTGAGAGTAACCCACCATACTCTGAATGGATTTAAGGCCCATTCTACAAGATGGCATCAATATAAGGATGGAGAAATGGGCTAGATAGGTCATAGATGCTAAGGAAGAACCTACTACTATTATTCAGCTAAATGGACAGAGTATTAAATTGACTCCTAATAAGTTATTTTTATATGTATAGATTAGTACACCTCTCAGTCCTCACCAGAGAAACTTTGTCTTACTTTAGATGTTGACTAACACAGAGACAAATGACTACTCAGCTTATACAGAGTAAGAGACTGTGGAATACTCAGCTCTAAATGGAACATATATATCACCACCTTCCAAGGTTAGGAGATTGTCAGTGAAGAGGGGGAGAAATATTGAAGAGCCTGAGTTAGTAGACAGATACGGCTAAGCAGTGTTTTCAGGCACAAGAGGAAGGATGCACATATGATTTCACAGTCACTGTGACTTCATGGACAATACCCTCACCGTCAAAATCAGATAAAATCTCAGCACAGGGCAGAGCAGACATGGAATCCAGCCTTTTGTTGAGGATCCATTGACAACTGGAGGCTACTGGGACAAGGAGGGTCAGATTTCTTTAAGGCTATGAAAACTGGTAGGTAGAACACATTCCAGGGCATGGCTTGATACTCTTTATATTTGAACAACAAAAATTGGGCATATAAGATCAAGAAAGAATTTAAAAATTTTTTGCCAAGAAAGAAACATTTTATTTACTAGTCAAATAGATCATTTCCTAAATATTTACTATTATTTGTCCATGAGTAAGTTCTTATTTGACTTCATTCTTGTCTGAGATTAGTCCTTACATAATTTATTTTCCTTTAAATTGTTTAGCATATGTTTGATGACTCAGAATGTGGTCAGCTGTAGTGCATGTATCTTGTAAATTTGAGAGCAATGTCAATATATCTGCCGTTGAGTGAAATCTATAAAAGCCAGTTGCATGAAATGAATTAATAGTGCTGTTCCATTCATTTATATTCTTATTGATTTGCTGTCTCCTTGGTCTTTCCATTACTGACAGATGCTAAACTCTATTATTCTGATAGTACCTTTGTCTATTTCTCCCATCAATTTGATCACTCTGCCTCATGCCTGTTTGTTCTCTATTGTTAGACACATATGCAATTAGGATTGTCATTTCTCCATATCTTATAAAATTTTTTCTTACATTTTGTGAAGATTTAATTCTTTTTTAAAAACAAATTTCACACATGAGTGGTGCATTTGCATAATTCCCAGCCATCCCAGTTCCCTCCATTTCCTCCCATGTTCACATTTTTTGTCCTTCTGTTCTATATTAATATTGTTACGTATACATTTATAAATATACATACATAATGCACTGCATCTATTTAGTGATACTTTTGTGTGCCTGTATTTAATGCTGCCAAGTTGGGATTAGATAAGGTCTTGGGGAGCCAGGCCCTGTGGAAAACTCATTCTTCCTCTCTCAGATCCATTGACTGCCTACAACTCTTCATCTTGGGAAGGAAACCCATGACATTATTCCCATTGGCATGTCACCTAAATTTGTTATTATGCTGGTCTTGTTAGATTATCATAATGTGGAGATTCCCTTGGTACAAATTCCCTATTGTGCCTAGAATGCATTAACTAGTAGTAGATGTCTGTCATGTCTTTTGGCACTTACTCTCTTTCATAGTCGCTTCAGTTATCATATATCAAAAGGATTCGAATGCATTCTACAGAAGAGCTTCATCAGTGATGTTGTTGTACAGGACTGTTCTCAGAAAACAGGAGCCATCTCTGTGTTGGGCATGCCTCTCTGAGATCACCGCAGCTGGGCTTGTTAATTCCCACTCATGGAAGTAGGGCAAGCAAGAGACCTTACCTGAGAGCTCAGCAGCATTTCCCAGTCTGAGATTGATACGTTATGTCCAGCATAACAGCGATTCAAAGAACCATCAAAGAGGGACAGGGCAACATATTTTCCAGTATACCAAGGGACATGTATCAGGGGTACATTTGTTATGATTGTGCACCATTGGAGTCACCCGATCATTGCATGGGAAAAATTTTTAGGTAAATGGTGTAGAGGGAAAGGAAAATGCTTCTTTTGGCCTTTTGTCAAACAAATCGAAGTTCTGTTTGTCCCTGATGGTCAATATGGGATGTCAGTAACATGTAAAATGCTTGTGATTGACAAAGTTCTGCAAAAGATTTATTGCTGTAAGTGGGACATTGGGATAGGTTCCAGAAACCCAAACACAGAAAATGCTTCCAAGTATTGATTTTTTCACATAGTGAATCGTTCTGAAGCACAAACAGAAAAAGAAATATTATCAACAACATACACAAACTTGAAACTATCAAAACTATATGGGTAGCAGCTGTTATTTTATATGTAATATAGTTTCAAAAATACCCTCACATTTAGCAGCTTTATTATAAGTGTATTTTGAAAAAGAAAATTTCTTTTGTTACCTTTATCTATTCTGTCATTAAAATAAAATTTTAATTAATACATATGTTTATTCAAAACCTGCTTTGGAAAGAAATCTTAATAAAATCTATATAAATAATATTAAATTCTGTAGGTTAATAAAATTTTTATCTTATGATTTTAAGTAAAGTTCACTTATATAAATAGCAGAAAGGGCAGTTATAAGTTTTATCATAGGCTGGTGGTTGTTCTTGTAATTATAAGAGACTTCCATATGTGAGAATCATGCAATAGTTCCTTCTGATTTATTGATTCTATTTGAATAAAATATATTGTTACTACATTAGGAATGGACTTTGTACTTATGGGAGAAATGCTGTTTAATCCTGTTGAAAAAAGAAACTATTTTTTATTGGTTTGGGTCAAAAATACTCTTTGTTTAAATATATTAGGCAGAAAAAAAGGATTTTAAAATTATCAAAGAGGGAGGTAATTGTGCAATAGCTGCACTAAGAGAAAGACGAGTATTAAAAGAAAATAAATAGGTAAATTTAAGCATCAATGACAAAGTTGTAGTTCTAAATGTAACTTCTAGCTATAACTGTTGTAAAGAAAAATTTAAAGTAGTGTCTCACTTAAATTATGAGAAGTCAGAAATTTCAAGTGAAAATTAAAGATAATTGATACTATCTGAAAACTCTTAAAGAAACTTTAATGAAGTTATTTTTGTGTTGTTGCTTAACAATATTTTTGGACAGCTGTAACTTACAAGGCTTAGTGAAGCAAGAAGTCAGGGACAATATATCCAACACAGGTGAATGAAAATTTTACATGGATTTTGCCTGTGGTTTGCTATAAATGGTGTTCTTAGGTGAAGCTTGTAATTACACTTTTTTAAATTTAGTTATTTTTAATTTTATGTGTATGGTTGTTATACTTGAATGTAACACACATGCTGTGCCATACCCATGGAGGTCAGAAGGCATCATATCTCTCCAAACCGGACTTATGGGCAGTTGTTTCCTGCCACATGAGTGCTGGGAATTGAACCCAGGTATTCTACAAGAACAGCCAGTGTTTTTAACCACTGAGCCATCTCTCCAACCCTAAAGCTTGTGAATTTTTCAAATCAATTAGATGTATATTTTTGGTAGAGAAGGCTAATAAGATCTTATCCTTATAGTGAAATATACAAATATGAGAAATGAATTTTTAATGAGGTGGATTGTCTTATTTGCCCATTATTGATAGAAGGTGAGATCATTGATTGTATGTTGAAAGAGATGTTTTCATTTAAAAAATGTGACATTAATACTTAATTATAAAAAGGCATAGAAAAGACAAAACTTTGAAGAGACAATGTTTTAAATCAGTAAAAATTATAGGTAATGAAATCTCGGCATGGCTAGTGCACACTGAAGAGTCTTTTATAACAGTCTGATATTTTAAGTATCCTGTAATATTTAAGAAAACCTAAATACTATTAAATGAAACTTGACAAAACATATATTTTATTTTTGAAAGCCAATCTTTTTAACAAAATTAGATCAGTAACTTTATTGATTTAAGCAGAGATTTGATTAATATTTGACTAGAAAATTTAAATTTATATATACATATATGTCATCTTTAATTGTCTTACTCAAATCTTCATAATATGCAAAAGCTTTTTGAAATTTTTATCATTTGGGAAATAAATACCCATCTCTATCTTCATGTATAAATCCTTCTTTATTAGAAATATTTTATTTTAACATTTTCTCTTATTTATTATCTTAATACCATGAGATACAGATAAATCAATTTTAATAAATTAATTTAGAATTAGTTGTTTGGACTTCTGCCAATATACAGAGAATAAGTGACTTCAATTGTTTATCCCTGAAAAAGTCACCTATGCCAAAATGGTGCTTGCCAAGACTCAGGAATCATTGTGGAAGACAAGGGAGAAAGACTGTAAGACCCTGAGGTGGTGGATGACATCAAGACCTCAGGTAAAGAGAGTTGTCCAGATAGCTGAGCAGTTAATCATAAGAACTCACAGCAATTATGAGCTAAGCCATTCAAAATCCAAACATAGATGTATGGAAGTGGTTAAGAGACCTCAGTTCTTCCTGAGGAACTGTTGGAAACGAGTGGCTGCTGAGAAGGGAAGGGGCATTCAGTAGTGTTGCACTGAGAGGCTTTTCCACCTGAGAGACAGGTGCTATAGTGGATAAAAACCCATCGAATGGAGTTTAGGACACAAATTTGACTTGGAGCTACACACACACAAACACACATGAAACTGGGGATGTGGTTGTAAGGGGGATTGAAATATAACATATATATTATGTGTGTGATGTATTCTATGATATTCACCAGAATTCAATAAAAATGTAAAAAAGAAAAAAATGTAGCTGTGCAACCCTTAGAAAGCAAGCCAATAAACAGTATGTGCCTATGGTCTCTCCTTCATTTCTTGATTCCAGATACTTGCCTTGAGATCCTGTTTTGGCTTCCCTTGATTAGGGATTATAATTTGTAAGCCAAATTAACTCTTTCTTCTCCAGGTTGTTTTATTTGGTGTTTTAGCACAGCAACAGAAAGCAAAATAGCATAGCACAAATGTGTGACTAGTGTTCATTAAATTAAATGCCCACTGTAGAAAATTCATTTAGGAAGTATTGTTTGAAACAACATGGAAAGGTATAGTTTGCTACAACAATGTCTTCAATGCAAAGATGTACAAGAGGTCACAGAGGCAGCAACACCCAGAGACTCTAGCATTGGAAAGCTCCCTATGCTGGTGTCAGCAAACTGTTGATGGTGGAAGTACGTCATTTCTAACTTCTGTATTTTTTCCGTGGTCTTTCATGTTGTCTTATATTCTTTAAATATTTATTTTCTGGTATATCAATTTTGCTAATTTTAAGTAAGATCTCTGACTTCTATATTAAATAAGAATCATACTTATTTTATAAAAGTAATAAAATGAAAAAAATTAGTTATTTATTATTAGAAATGAAAATAGGAAGAAAATAGGAAGACATATCAATACAGATATAAGAAACTCATACAGATACAGAAAGCACACAGAACAACAAATACACAAGACCAAAATATAAACTCTCCATGTTATATCATATAAAAACATTAAATGAACAGAACAAAGAGACAATACTGAAAGCTGCAAGAGAAAAGCAGGTTACATATAAAGGAATACTGATCAGAATTATACATGACTTTTCAAAGTAAAATATGAAAGCCAGAAGAACCTGGAGCAAAACATTCCAAGTTCTAAATAAGCAGAGATTGCCAACCCAGAATACTTTATCCAGCAAAACTCTTTATCACAGTCAAAGGGGAAAGAAAGTTCTTCCATGATACAAATAAGCTGAAAGAATCCATATCCACAAAATCAACCCCATAGTGAATACTGAAAGCAATGCAAAGGTGTTAAGGTATAATTATGGTAACAGGAAGTCTGACTAAGAACAGAAACAGAAATTAAAATGACAGTTATCAATACACAGTTTTCAAAAATAACTTTTAGTAGCAATAACCTCAATTCCAGGGTCAAAAGACACAGACTTCTTGAATGGATTAAGAAACAAAATAGATCTTTTTTTTTAATGTCTGAAAGAAAATCACCTCACCTTCAAGAAGAAGCGTGAACTTAGGGTGAAGGGATAGAAAAATAAATCCTGAGCAAATGGGATCAAGGAAGAAGTAGTAGCTGTATTTCTAATGTGTACCAAAATTGTCTTCAAATTAAAATTTATTGAAAGAGATAAAGAAGGCCATCATTATGATCATGGAAGAGATGATCAAGAAAACATTATAAACATGAACATATATACAACCAAATTCTGATGTACACAATTTTATGGAAAGAGTACTATAGGACTTCAAGACACAGATTAAGCCTGACATCTACTAAATATTCCACCTAAGCAATAAGAATACACAAACAACTCATCTACCATAGAACTTTCTCTACATTTGCCTATATACTGGGACACAAAGCAAAGCTCAACAAATGAAAAAAAAAAAGGTAATATTTCCATGTTCTAGCAGACCACAGCTCAATAAAACTTAAATTCAGCAGCAAAAGAAGCTCTAGCAACTCATGAACTAATGAACTCATAGTGATTAAACAACACAATACTAAATGATGGATGTTCAAAGTGAAATTAGGAAAGAAGTAGAAATATTCCTGAACTAAATGAAAATGAAAACACTGCACAACAAACCTCTGGGACAAATAAAAAGCAACGTGAGGAAAGTCTACAGTGCTAAGCAAAACATTAAAAAATCAAAAAGAGTTACCTAAATGATGTAATGTTATAACTCAAGTTTCTGGAGAGGTAAGAACAAACCAAACCCAAAAGGAAGAGATAAGAGGAAATTTTGAAAATCAGAGTTCAGAACTGAAATTAAAAAAAAAAACAATAAACATAAAAAGCAATACAAATAATCTACGAATCTGAAGCCTGCTTCTATGAAATGATAGCATGTTTTGACAGACCCTTAGCCCTGTTAAACAAAAGAAATAACAAAAATAAATAAACAAACAGAGACCAAATGGGATACAGCACAAAAGACAGCCAAAATATTCAGAAATTCATAAGGGAGTAATTGAAAAACCTATACTATATTAAATTTGAAAAAATATCAACAGCTTAAACAGACCCATAACAAAGAAAGTTATTGAAACAGAAATACAAAGCAACTCAACTGAGAAAAAAAAAGGCACAGATGGATGCATAGTAGAGTATTTCCAAACCTTCATTCCTGAGACATAGGGATGGTTCAATATATATATAAGTTAAAAACATAAGAAATCATAATTATGGGCTTAAACACAAAAATTACACAACCATTTCAAAATCAAAACCAAAAAAAGTCCTTTGACAAAATTCAACATGCATTCATGGTAAAAGTATTAGAGAAAATTAGATGAATTAGACAATTAGACAATGCTGGAGAGAATTATTCTGAAAATAATTAAGGATATATGCCACAAAAGAACAGCCTTCATCACTCTAAATGGAGAAAAACTTACAGCATTCCCATTCAAATCAGGAGCCAGACAAGGCTGTCCATTATCTCCACCTTTTTTTAATAAAGTGCCTGTAACTCTAGCTAAAGTAATAAGACAGGGAAATAAATTATAGGGGTATTAATTGGAAAATTAGTCAAGTTATCCTTATTTGTAGATGATATGCTGTTTGAAGATGATATACATAAGAGATTTCCCAAATTCCACCAGAAACGTACAAATGATCAGTACTTTGAGCAAAATGGGAAGCTACTACTTTTAATGTACAAAAATCATTAGCTTTTCTATATACATATAACAAGGCATCAGAGGAAGTGTTCAGAGAACCACTTTTAATCACAGTAGCCTCAGAAAATATCTATAGATAAATCTGACTGAAGACATTAAAGATCTCTTCAAGGAAAACTTTAAAAAAAATCTTTGAAGAAATAGAAGATAGAAGAACTCTGATACTCATGGATTGGTAGACTGAATATAGTGAAAATGGCCATTCTACCCAAAACAATTTATAGGTGCAAGGCAATCACAGTCAAAGTCCCTGTGATATTCTTTACAGAAATACAAAAATCCATCCTAAAATTCATATGGACAAACAAAACAATGGACAATCAAAGCCAAAGCAACCCTGGGCACAAACAATGCTTTATGTTCAATTTGGACACATTGTGATCTGACAATGGATTTACATAAAATATTTGCTTCAGTTAAAAAAAAAACTAATAATGACTCTGGCATATGATCCAACTATAACAAACCTTGGCATATACCAATGGACTCGTCCTACCAAAGAGATACTCGCACAGTTATGTTTCTTGCTGAACTTTTCACAATAGCTAGAATGTGAAAACAATCTAAGTGTCCCTCTCCTGATGAGTAGATAATGAAAATTTAGTACATTTACACATTGAAGTTTGACTCATTGATAAATTAAAATGCAATCATGAAATATTCAGGTAAATGCATAGAACTGGAAACTGTTATATTAAGTGAAGTAGCATAGATTTGGAATATCAAGCGATATATATTCTCTCTCACTTTTGGATCTTAGCTCCAAATTCCTGGATGTGAATATATATCATGTGTAACCACAGGATCCAGGAAAATGGAAAGGAATTATGTTCCAATAATAAAGGGGAAGAAGGAGTTGAAGAGACGTGGATAGTATGAGACAGGTGTTACTAAGGTGGAGCTGAGGAAGGGAAGGGGGTACTTTAGTTTGTTAGTGAATATCCAGGCTTTATAAGGGGAAAAGAGGAGAGATAATTCTCAAACAGTATGGAAAATCAGAGGGAAATATATTAGTTAAAATTATTACTGAAAATGCACATATAATACATATAAGAATGCATTTGTATAGCTGAAGTCTTTATAATGAAAAGCACAGCTTTCAGGCAGGAGAAATCTCCCTTTCAGTTGCTAATCAGTGTAATCCAAGAGACACGCAAAATAAAATAGTCTACGGCCCCAGACCTTGACTGCCTCCCCAATCTGGAAGGTAAGATTTTATTGCAGAAGAGGATCCACACTTCAGACACAGGACTTGAAGCAAATTCGCTGAAACTGACTTGGAAATTTCCTCCTGGAGAACTAGTTCTCATGGTATCAGAGAATATTGCACAAGATGCCAAACGAGAAAATTGATATCCCTACCCAACTGTAAGTCAAATAAACTTTAATGACTGGCTCTGCAAAAAATCGCTATCAGTGTAGTAGTGTCATTTTTATCTTGGGAGTAATCAAGAGCTGTCTAATTGGAAATAAGGACGCATCATGGGGGGAACTCATGTGTGGTGCTGTAGACACAGCTCAATACACATGGCCAGGGAGCTCATAAATCATAGAAAGAAAGTCTACTTCTTCCAAATCCCTAGAATAATATAATTCTTATGTTATTCTAAATATGCATCCTTATATATACAGGGAAATGTACCTTACAATCCTCAACAAGGAGAGACAGAAACAATTTGCAACAGACGGAAACAATTGCTTAGTTCCAGGATTTGTCAAACAGAGAATAAGGACCTGAAAGATGCTTAACCTTAACTGAAACATCATCAGTACAACCTCTACACATAGGATGTATTTATCTCTGAACTCTCATCTGAGAAACTTCCTTATTCAACGGAAGTTAATAAGCCTAGAAGCCTACAATTAACCAGTTTGCATAGAGTAAGAGGCCATAGAGTACTTACTTATCCCTGATTAGGACACCTATTTCAATCCTTTGCTATCTAAGTCTCAGGGATCCTTGTGGACGAGGAAGCAAAAAAAAATTGTAAGAGCAAGAGAGGATTGATGACTACAAGGAAACAGCGTCTTCCAGACAGCTGATTAGTTACTTATGTGAGCTCAAGGCAAGACTGATAGCATGCACAAGTCTTATGCAATCTCAAACCTGACAAAACCTATGCATAGACATGGGAAAGAGGGAAAGAAATCACAACCAAGACTAAGAAACTTTTCACAACTGGTAGCTGCTAGGAGGTGGAGAGACAGTCTTACAGCAATGGAAATCTTGGTGGTGGGTCGAGTCAATGGATCTACACAGAAGGACAAATGAGAACAATATTAAAACTCTATGGGCCCTGTTATACACACACACACACACACACACACACACACACACACACACACACACGGATATATGATGCTGCTTTAAATTGGGCAGAGGGCAGTGGGAGAAGTTGTGTATCAGAGAGGGGAACTAAATACCATCAAACTATATTGTATGGAAATTGTAAACATTCAATTTTAAAAAGAAAAATGTAAGTTTGTTAATTTTGTGGTTTCTCCTAAAGTTCACAGTACACATTTACAAATAAACTATATATGCCTTTACACCTTCAAATAATAATTTTCTACCTAAAATACAGTGTATTTTCTGACAGCAATGTCAAGGGTTCTATCCGATTCTCACTGCTGAATTCCTTTCTCAGAACATATTGATAATGTTCGTGATTCAGAAATGCATTCTTTCAGTCCATTAATAATAAATAAAAATATTTCACCCTTCTTATTCTTTTTTATGTCTTTCTTTAGAGATCAAGTTCAAGCTTCTGAGCTTTATCAGGTACTTAGGTAGTGAGTAGAGAATATTTCTACTGGAGAGAAATATTGTATATTTTCTTCTTCCTAACATACTGCTCTGGATTTTTGAATCTCCATTGTAAGGAATTATTTTTAGTCCTTTTGGTTCCATTTAGATTTTACTTTCCTCTTTATTTTTCCATTGTTTGAACTCTAATCTAGAGAGGTTATATTTATTGTTATTGCTCTTTTTTGTGCTCTCTGAACTTTGTAAATATGTTATGTCAGGCAATGATTTTGAAGTTTTGATATAAATTTTTCTAATCCTTTAATTCAGTCTCATATTGATCCCGTTTGAAATTTCACACATGTATCTTGTACGCTCTTTGGAACTGGGTTGAACTTTATAGACATTTGCACTTTCATATTTTCATTATTTAGTCTAGTGCTACTTTGCCCACATTGCAATCAACTGAGCAAAAAGTGTAAATCTTCAATTTAGTTTGTAAGAGTGGGTTTGAATTCAGAGGATACTTGTTCTCCCAGCTGTCTGTTGGAATCATTGGTCTCCTATAAATAAGCTGATGGAATTGTCTCCTTGGAAGCCAGTTTTTGGAACTCTTTCCTGACTCAGGCCCCACACATAGTTTTATTAAAGATGGTTTCTCCCATTTCAATTGGGCAAGTAGAAGTTTGGATACACCATCTAATTTTAACAAACCATCCTGCCTTTTCATCTTTAGTTCTAGAACAGCTCATTCATCCAAGATTGACTGTCCCCTATCTTCACTCAGTGCAGTGGAGATGGGTGTGCTTGCTTTCAGCACTTTGATTTGCTAAATCTCAAGCATATAGAAATTGAATCATTATAATTTTGGGTTGAATATGAAACAGAATTTCCCATGAAACAGGATTAGTTACCCAAAGTCACAAGGATTTTCTGGGTTAATATAAGTCAGTCCAGATTCTGTCCTTTATAACATTAATTTCTTCTATGTGTACTTCCTAAACTCTAGTTTTTGAGTTTGTACTGACCTTTATTCGAGTGTAATAACAAACTGTTTCCCTACTTAGAGTCTAATATTGTTTCGAATGAAGTCCCTATTTTTCTATTATTTCTCAGTTCCTCACAAGGTTTTGTTTGCTTCTTATAGTTTCTACCTCTCTGCTTATATTATCCAAATTGTCTAACTCATGGTATTTGTGTACATATAAGTCATAATTTTCTTGGTTTCATGACTAATACAATTTAATCTTGGTCTCATAATTTGTTGGATACCTGCAGACTGCATTTCCCCTGGCATTCATAATGCCTTTTGCTTTTATTGAATTTTTGTGATTTTCTTGAAATATAGTTTGATGATATTTATGGTATTTAGATCCTCCAATCTATATGCAACTCCCCTCTCCCCCTTACTGCTCCCAAATCAATTTAATGTATATATATATATATGTATATATATATATACATATATATATATATATATATATATACACACATACATATATGAATTGTAGGTTTCTGGATTAATCACCACCTGTTGCATAAGGAAAGTTCTTTGGTGAGAACTGAGAGATTGAGAGATAAATTCATCTTATATAGAGGGGTTGCATTGAAGAAGTATCTTCAATGAGTTAAGTGTCTTACAGACTCATTATCTGCATTAGATAGTAGTTGTGTAACTCTGTAATGTTTTCCATCTGTTGTAAAATAAGCTCCTTTGATGAGGGATAAAAGGTACACCTGCCTGTCAATATGATGTGTAATCCAAATAAAGTAAGAAATTGCATTTGTCTAAGATGTGGCAGAAACAGATTTTTCTCTATGGTCAATGACCTTTCCAGTCATGTATATTTGGCTATGTTATAGTACCACACATAGTCCCCACCCATTGAGTGGGCCTTAATTCCTATTAGAAAGCTGTTGATTACCTCCAAGATAAATGCGTCACTATTGCAGCAATAGCAATATTCTGCTTGGCCAATCATTGTTTATTAGGCCCGGCCCCTAGGTATTGTCTTAAATTACCCCCCTTGCTCCCTCAATACTGGTGTGTAGAAGGAGTTTGTGGCTTGCAGCTTTATCAACTGCAATCATATACTAGAGCTGCTCTGTTTCTAGGGAGCAAGGTTCTGTTGTTCTTCAGTCTTGGCTTTAGTATTTCTCACATCTCTTCCTCAAGCACTGTCCCTCTTTCACATCATTTTTTTTTCAGACTGATTATTTTCAAGTCCATCTCTTTCCATCAATGAATACTAATTTTTAGAGTTTACTTCACTCAAACATGAGAGAGGAAGTCTAGTTGGGTAGTATATAAGAAGAAATTCATAGACACTCAGTGGCATCAGGTTTTCAAAGTATATTTCTTAAGATCATTTATCCACAGATAATGAATCTTTTCTAATGAGAAGTGTCTGAACATATATACAAAAAATAAATTATATGAAATTAAAAATCTTAGATATTTAGGATGATGTATAGCTGACATTCTCCCTTAAAGAAGCAGATGTAATTGGACATGACAACACTTGAAACAATCATGCTTGTATTCTACCAAAGTTCTTTGTATTTTCTAATAGGTACATTTTTGGATAGTGGCAGAATGAAGCTTTTACTATTTTTTGACATCTTGCAGAAAGAGAAGTCAAGCACATTCTGAACTTGTTAATTCTTTTTGCTGTTACCTTAATA
The DNA here is from genome assembly GCA_035773235.1 of Eospalax fontanierii. Lineage (NCBI taxonomy): Eukaryota > Metazoa > Chordata > Mammalia > Rodentia > Spalacidae > Eospalax > Eospalax fontanierii. Next base: position 69,392,588 of record CM069524.1, on the reverse strand, counting down.
ATAAACTCAGCATCACTTAGCACCTGTGGTTTACTTGTTTTTTCTGCTGGTTTGGCTTATGGAATGCCTAGTAAAAAAGGAAATATGGTGAAATCTTTTCTTTGTAATATACTATTAGGTCTGAATAATAAGTAAGCATTATTCTTCAAATTTATTTTGTTTGCGTGGGGATACTCGAGGCATGATCCATCTTATTCTTTTTGAGACAAGGTCTCTCAGAAGCATGAAACTCAACAAATAAGAAGCTGCTTGGCTAGCAAGGCCCAAGATCTGCTTGTCTCCACTTCCCCTTTTTGGGTACAAACATACATCATCACACATTTCTATATGATTTCTGAGGATCAAAATGAGGTCTTCATGTTTCCAACCTAAGCACTTTCATGAAGGGGAATATAATATATATATCTTGATATGAATGACCATGTAAGCCTGAATTAACTCTAAGTTAGTTGCCTTTCAAGAACTCTGCGTAATTAAGTAATATCTCAGGAAAATCGAAAATCTGAGTAAATTAATTGTTTACTAATTCATACATATTCTGAAGAATAAAATACTATGTATTTCCTGCTTAAAATGGTGTTTTATTATTTTGTTGAGTGCTTATTCATAATTCCTCTAGTATAAGGATACTGTTTATATGTTTAGTATATTTTCCTCTAAGGGAATGCATTTGCTTTTTCAAATCAACATCCAAAGCTTATATGCTGTTTAATTTTTGTAAACTTGACACAAACTAAAGAAACAGGTATAGAGAGAACCACAAATGAGGAATTTCTTCCATCAACTGGACTCTGGGTCTACCTGCTGGGCATTTTCATTGTTATTGCTGTTTGTGTGTTGATGTCTGCATGCCCAGTCTTTGTGAGGGGGTCATACCTGGCAGGTGAGCCTGAAATGTATAAGAAAAGTAGCTTATTTTAGGTATCTCCCAGATATTTTAATTTCATCCTTAAAGAACTCTGTGTTCAGCTCCTTGCCTCAATTTTTAATTGGGTTATTATTTTTTGATGTTTAGTTTTTGAGTTCTTTTGTATATTCTACATACTACTCTGTCAAAGCTGGTCAAGGCTTTTTTTTTTCCTATTATGTAGTTTTCCTCTTCACTCAAATGATGATGTTCTTTGCTGTAGAGAAGCTTTCTAGTTTCATTAGGTCCCATCTGACAATTGGTAGGCTCAGTGCTTGAGCTATATGAGTCCTGTTCTAAAACTCCTTTCCTGTGCTTGTAAGCGCCAGTGTATTCCTTACATTCTCCTCAGTCAGGTTTAGGGTCTTATGGTGAGGTCCTTGATCCATTTGGGGTTGTTTTGTGCACAGTGAAAGATAGGAATCTGGCTCCTTCTTCAACATGCAGCTATCCAGGATGATGAGCACCATTCGTTAAGATGCTATCATTTCTCCAGTGTGTATTTTTCTCAGTAACTGTTTTCTAAATGACATAATAATTATAAGTTAGCCAAAAATCTTATTAGGAAACAAAGAATGCCTTGGAGAAAATACTACCATATTTTAATTCTGTACATAAATACAGTTCTACTAGGTACACATATGCACACACATATTTATATGTGCATATATGTATGCATAATTCTATGTAAATAATTGTTTAATATATCATTCACTGGAAGTGATAGGCTAAATACTCATATAGATTCTGACAATATTAATATACAATTAAATATAGATTCTTGCTCTTAGATACATATGCAAATAATATGAGCAAGCATTGTTATTCTATATTTAGAATGATTAAAAGAGAGCTGATTTAAAATCAAATATATATATTGTTTACAATATATTAATCTAACATGTTTAAAATGCAGAATTCATGCATCTTGATCATTTTATATAGTGTTGTAAAATTTTATAATCTCAGTAATATTTCAATAGAATCATGTCGATGCTTGTATTTCACGTCAAGCATTTTTCCAAATACATAAACATCAGGGTCAATCATGACGAGTATTTTATGACTGAAAAATCAAGTTATTTTTGCATATTATTGTCAAGTTGGAAGAGAATGTGAGAAGTTTAACATAACTATAAAATAAACACTGAAGTTGGAAATACTGATCTGAAGCAGACTTTTTGTTTCATTTGAAAGTTTTTCTGTGTAGCTATCACAGTGCAGTCTTCTCACTCCTCTAAACTTTGACATGTATAGTTTAATGTCATTTCATATATAACCTTTCCTAATCTGCAGGAATATATCCATTAAGGTCTTCTGTCTTATCTTTTCCTGTGAAACATCAGAATCTCTCTCTCTTTTACTAGTTTATCTTTGTTTATTCAGGAGAACTCTTTACTTCTCTCTATAAAAAAAGCAATGCTGGTAGTTTTGTAATGGCAAGCACCACACACTATTTAATTCAGTATATGAATAGCCAACACCCTTATCTATAGTCTCACTCAATGAATAATATTTAACAAATTTAGTGTTTATACTGTACATTATTTTAATAATATTATACTGTGGAATTTATTATTCTTTCCAAAATGTATATGTATAAACAGTTATATAATTATTGACAATAAAATCTTTAAACCCTTGAATAATTAGCATGTTTTCAGCATGATATTTCAGAAGTTAAAATGGGAAAATAAGTATGTATACATGTAGTCACCTACAGCTTTGTATATGTTGTATGTATTTGTGTGTGTGTGTGTGTGTGTGTGTGTTTCAGTTTCTAAAGGGGTAGAATTAAAAGGGGAAATAGTTCAGTCATCATAAATCATAGATAAATTAATTGTATCTGAAAGAAAAATAGAAAAGCACTTGAACATTTTCAAATATATGGAAGAAATTCCAAGTGAATACAGTCTGAATAATTAGGTAAAAATAAGATATGAGTTATATCCATTAGGAAAGCATTGGCAAAAGTTAAGACAGGTAAAAGTTTGTGATGGGAATGCTGGCACAAGAACCTGTCTTAACCACTGTTGGATCATAACCAGATTATTCTACATTGCAAAATAATCTGATGGTATTAACTAAAATTCAGTAAAAAGTATATAAGTATAAGCCAATTTGGGTGACACATGTTAATCCCCACACTCAGGAAGCAGAAGCAGGTAGGTTCTGGAAGACTGAACCCAGCCTGGTCTACACATCAAATTTGAGGCTAGGTGGATATACAGGGAAACAGCGGCCAAAAAAAACACCAAATCTAAAACAACAATAAAAATATATAAACAGAATTCATTCCTTGAAATATCAAAAATATAAAGGTAAACATATTATTAAGAATTGATGTGATTAATAAAAATGTGTATTTTGAACAATCATAAAAATGTGAATGAAATACAATGAAATTATGACAGGAATACACAATCTGTCTAATTATAATATAATTATTCTTTGTACCCTATCTCTTATATTAAAACTTTAATTGTTCATTTTATTATTAAGAGGTATATAGTAGAAAGAAGTGAAATATGCATGATCTACCTTCATGTTATAAACGATTTATAATATTGCAAAGATTAGTTAATTATGGATCTGGAGTACATATATATCTACACTGAAAATATGACATTCTTTAGAATCTTTGTGTGATGGTTTAAATGCAAATGTCTTCATGGGCTTCAAGTATTTGAATACTTTTTACTTGGTTGGTGGACTTGTATTGGGAAGTTCAGTACGTGTAACCATGTTGGAGGAATAGATGGCCAGCTTCTGGCTTCCAGTCTGTCTAGCTCTTTTTTCTTCGTTGGCTTGAAGATGTGAGTGCCCAGCTTTCTATTTTGGCTGCGTCCTGCCACGCCTCCATGACTATGATGACTCATCTCTCTAGAACCAAAAGTTCAATAAAGACAGTAAACAAGTTTCTTTCATCATGGTGTTTTATCAAAACTACAGAGAAGTAACCAATATAGATATATGTTTGAAATATTTATAATACAAAGATTAAGGACTCAATCAGTCATAAAGCTAACAGTAAAATTGTGAGCACAAACAGTCCTGTTGGCATTCCACAAGAGTTCAGGATATTGCAGTTATGCATTTTATGCTTTTACAGGTCCTTGAATAATAACAGCCTGTTTTTCTTACTTCCAAATGTTATGCAATGCTCTCAACTTAGTCATATCTTTTTCAGAATCTAAATGATGAATGTAGATATCAGCCTCTCATTCAGAACAAGTTTGTGTATCTAAGTAGAGATAGCTCAAGAAGATCTATACCATATCTATTGAATTAAGATGAGTAGAAATCTATTCAGCACTAAACTAAGATGAAAATGGACTGTTAAAAAATTAAGAGGAAAATACTTGCTTTACGAAGTCTACACTATAATTACATATTAGTATTGTATTAATGTAACATCACTTTTAAACATTTTTATGTGTATATATCACATACAGAAGCACATCTAAGTTATATTGCCCAAGAACTTATTTAGACCTGGATGTATTTATGTGTGTAATAAATGTGTTAATATATTTAATTTTTAGTTAATAAAATGTCTGATTTTCAAGTATACCAAAAATATATTCTGGATGAAAAAATTAGAGAATATTGTCATTTTCCCAAAAGAAACAGAACACTACACACACACACACACACACACACACACACACATGCACACACACACACACATGCATTCAAACACACAAGAGAGAAAAATATATACATTAAGACATAAGCCTTGTAAAAATACCAGTAAAATTATTATAATACTATTGTATTTTAACATTCCCCAGCCCCTGTTAGAATACATTGTCCTTTATAATTAGATTTGTAGATGTTTTAAAACATTTATAATCTACAACAAAAATAATTGCTATAAATTAAATGTCAAGAGAACATCTATATCATCTATATTCTGAAAGTTTATATAATCTGATATAAAAGTTCTGACTATACCTATTGCTTTACTTAATTCATTTCTTACTAAATAGAGATACCTTAGCTTTGAAAACTATAAACACATTTACACTGAGGAAATTTCTATACTTCAATTCAGGCAAATGAATATGACATCTGAAAATGAAAAGGGTAAATTATTTTTCATTTAAAAACTGACAAAATAGCACACTCTTAAGAATACAACAGATTATCAGGGCTGCAAGTAATCTTAACCATTAATACAGCATCTCTAAAGTAAATGTCGCTGCTCTCAAGAAGCAAGGATTTCTGACCTTCATCACTAGTGTTTCAGAGACAAAATGTTATAATAAATACTACCTCAGTTAAATCAAATCTGATATCTTGCCCAATAATATGTTTCTATTTACATGAATGTACAAAATGATTCATTAAATGAGAGACAGTACAATAAATACAGAACTGGAGCAGTACTGAACAGCTATTTTTATAGAATATACCTATGATACATATTTAATATATGTATACACAAAAAAGAATATTATGTTTATATTCATACAAATACTAATTTTAAAAAGAAATTACATGTAGACATGTGGGGATATTAATATGAGCATTTATGCACATATCTGACATGAATTAGCTTATATGCAATATATGTATATTATTTCTGAATTAATAATATGTATATATGCATCTTTTGTTTACTTTGAGAAAGAATCTTGCTAAATAGTACATACTGGCCTGTAACTCTCAATTTTCTCGCCTCTTTAGTGCTGAGATTAAAAGCATCCACTTCAATATGAGACCAGAACTAATATTTTTTTTTTACTCTACTGGTGTTTTTTAATAAACATTTAGTCATATAAAGTTTAAATATATATAATTCTTTTTTTATTTCTAAATAAATTTCAAAATCACTACTAGATCTCTTCACTGTGCCTTCAAAAATTATCTTTATATACATTTTGTAGAATTAGTGCAAAGGTTGCACACAGACAAAACATTAACAATAAATGATATATTTTACTAAGGTGAATAAAATGTAGACATTTAGAAAATACAATGTTGAGAAAAAAATCAAAATGCATAAGAAAACTCAGCTATTTTCTATGTGAGTCAAGAAACGACAAATAAGACAAGTCCATAAACCCAATCCAGGTGAGAGAAGCTCTCACATTTTTGTTGATTAAAATTATGATAAATGCTATGAATGTGCAAATGTTTTACAAGAAATGAGGATGAAGTAAAAATATCTAGACATGGTACTTCATGTATGGGGGTGAAAGTAGACTTCTCTCAATATTTTTATGCTAATTTGAGTTCAGATAGAGTTCATCAGAACGTGATTTATGATCCTGAAGGGATATTTGTGTCAAAAAGATTTTAAATAAGTTTTTAGACTCGGGAAGTGCTGTTTATTAGATTAATGGTGAGTTTTGTGACACTGGGTAGGAAAGCAAGGTGGGCACTTGCTTTTCTGCCTGACATTTTTATAAATGAGTTATAAAACATTGAAAATGGACTACTGAACCCATAATGGAAAGTACCACATTCTTTCGTTTGGTGTCTCTTGTTGCAGATATTTACTCTCTCTTACCTGTTTCCTTTACTTCAAATATCAGTGATTGTGATTTATTAATTAATAACTGAATTATAAAATGACCCCAGGCATTCATCTGCATGTCAATTTATTATATAATGATTAATATTTAAGCTTGTCTTGACTTTCTGAGATGGTCTGAGATTAGAGTGATATAATTACATAAAAAAAAGTTTTAGGAAGATAGGACATGTAAGTAGACAGTTTTGTTCTACTGGTAAGGGTGTTACAGTAAAAGACAAGGAAAGAAAAAATATTTCTTTACTTATTGTTGTCAATGAACTAGTCATGTAAATGTCAACAGAAACCTAATTATATATAGAATGTAGTGAAATACATTGTTTAAATATAGATTGATGTCTAAAAAGTATGGCAAGTTTTGTATCCTTATAAAAAGAACTGAATACATTATGCATGAAATTTATGACTGTCAAGAATTTCCAATAAATATTCAATTAACTTTTGTATTCGTTTCAGAACACCACAGACTTTTCAATTATATACAACTAATTTCAGGGGGATCTTTTCTCTTGTTCTGTCTCAATGTCTCCTCCATTCTGGATTCCTTATTCTCACAAATGCACTCTAACATAGAAGGAGGCAAATCAAATTAAATGAGCCTGCCATGGAATTTGTTCTTATTGTTCTTTGTAAGCCACATTTCAGAGCTAGCTGGATTTTTTTCATCCTCTTCCGCTGCATTGCTCATGCTTTTATGAAGTGACATAACACTCAAATCCTCGAAACAGGTATCAGTGAACAATTACGGAGGAAAGAAATTGGGAGAATTTTATAAATAGGGAAATCAATTTGCTACTAATTTGGAAATACAGTTGGAACCTGTACACTCAATATCAAATCAAGAATTAATTTTATAATGTAGATCTAATTAAATCTTGTTCTATTTTAGCTAATTATATGCAATGCTTAGCTAACCTCACAGGGTTAAAAATATAAGCATAGATGAGAGAGAACAAAATAAGGGAGCAGAATGAAAAGGAGGCTGGGCAGCCACACTTGGGCCTGTTGCCAAGAGACTGAGTGCGAATGCTGGACCGGTGTGAGGAACCTTATTATGCAAGGTGCATGTTTCACTTTCCGTCGATGTTTCTACGTTGACTGAAACAATCTGAATTCAGTACTTGACAAGTAGGAGAAAAAATAACTGGGAAGCCAAGATCTCACTCAGCCGTACTGACAGTCCACTCGTGCATGCTCGTCGCCCTGGGGCAGCAAGACATCAAGAAAATTCTGCAGCTGAGCTTCAGCAAGGGTACCATGCAGTGGGCATATTCAGGAATGAGTGCGACCACCCCACTGTACCTCACCTGGTGTACCTCTCACCAGGGTCTTAGTCTGCTAGTGGCACCTGCACAGCCCACCCATGGTTGGCCTGCCAATCATCATCATCCAGTGACGGTAACAGCTGGGTCCACTGCATAACTGCAATAGGAACTTGAGAAGTCCTTAGATTACAGAAAATAAACTAGAGGATACTGGTGTAAAATTCCCCTGTGAATCTGTGGAACATCTCAACTCCGAGAATCTTGGACTGGTGACCTGTGAGCTCACTCCTGCCAATTGTGAGGACCTAGCCTTTTCTTTTACCCACAGTAAAATCTTGGAGAGATTCAATCTATTAGAGAATGACTTGAACCACAGTGGGTTGAATGTGCTGAGACTCGGTGTAAGCTGCATGCACTTGGGATGTGAACAACTGACACTGATGCGGAATCCCTACTTGACAATACTAAGCAGTGTATAAGAAAACAGAAAACAAATTTGAAAACGTCATTCCAGGAAACTCGAGGGTCTACTGACCCAAAATCACAGATAAAAGAATACTAAGCAGTGTATAAGAAAACAGAAAACAATACTAAGCAGTGTATAAGAAAACAGAAAACAAATTTGAAAACGTCATTCCGGGAAACTCGAGGGTCTACTGACCCAAAATCACAGACAAAAGAAAGTGGGCCTTTACTTAGGCCATCAGTGCAAAAGAATTATTGATTACCACCCTTCTAATAAGATGCGAGTTCATTGGCACCCAGTTCAGATGTGTAAGATGAAGTGGGTTTTTCATATGTTAATAGAGGTCATGAAATTGGGACTGAATAGAAAGTTGAGTATGGAGAAGATGAGGGATTCTGAATGTCATCGAAACAAATTATATGAAATTCTTTACTCAATAAAAATTTAAAACAATCAAAACAAAGAAAAAAATCTAACTTTACTGATTTAGAACTTGCATGCAGTAAAATATCCTTATGTGATGTAGAATAAAATGCATAACATTTTGAATTCTCATAATTCATTTCAAGTGCCATTTTTCCTCTTTTTAAAATCTCTGCATCTGTGGGAAACGGTAAAATCTCTCTCTTTCTCTCTCTCTCTCTCTCTCTCTCTCTCTCTGTATGTATGTGTGTTCACATATGGATGTGAATGCGTGCATTCTATGGGTCTCATGCTGAGGTAAGACACTAAATCCAGGTTTATGTCTTCCCCTCTCATCTTGTCTGATATAGTTCTCTGTGTAGGCCAGGCTAGCTTGTCCACAACCTTCTAGGGAGTCTCCTGGCTCTGCCTCCCATCCTCCTATAGCAGCCCTGGGACTGCAGATGTGTGCTACCATGCCTGGCTTTATATGTATTTGAGGCATTCAAACTCACTCCTCATGCTTGTGCAGCAAGCAGTTTACCCCTGAACCCCAAGAACTACCTTTTCCTAGCTCTATTTAATCTACTGTTACTGTGCTCATTTCAAGTACAGTGTGAAGATATCAAAACTAGTAGCTGCGGATTGAGAATCTACACACATAAAAATAAACTATCATTTATTCATTAGAGGGAGAGTCTATGAGAGAAAGGATGTAAATGTCTGATGAATCATAGAACCCTACTTCAAAATATTTCCAAATGTCTCCACATTTTTACAAATAACTTGGTAATAGTCACTGTAATGGCTATGTAAATATTAATAACCTATAATAAAGGAGACCCTTAATACTTATGAAAACATATAATTGAACTAGTAATAATGAATATAATTATACATGTTTACAAATAGAAAAATCATAGACATAATAAACTGCTGCAAAAGATTAACTGAATATGTATTCATAGTACAATATAACATGAAAGCAATTTCATTCATATGTAAAGTTTTAGAAATCAACAAAAATATATAAATATATGTAAAAATATAACTGATTACTGTCTTTTTAATAGTCCAATTTTGTCACAAAACATAATTAGGCTTTCTTATTATGATATATATATATATATATATCTGTAGTTACAGTTCATATTATTTACTTGTATGGTTACGTTATTTTCTTATATTATGACAATGTCTCTTTTACATCAGCCATTAATTTATTCATGTGTTCAATCATGCATTTGCAAATATTAATAGGGCATGTAGGGGCACCACATGCCATTCTCTATATTTGGAATGCTACACTGAACCAAACTTATTTTTTTTCTCTCAATAGCTATACTCTAAAGGGAAAAAGAGAAAAAAGAAAGATATGCAATTAAACCACAGACAATGTGCAGTACATTGTAGGTCATATCACTTGTGATATTCATGAAAGGTTTGGGTCAATGAATTCAATTTAAAAATCATGATGGGACGGTGATTTCAATAAGATTTACAGACAGTGTACCTAAGAAGTTAACTATATGATCACAGATTTAGAAAATAGAAAAAAGCATGTTCCTCAATATCTAAAAAATATGCACATAAGATTTTGGATGTAGAAAGCACTACATCATAGCTGGATGTCCACCTGGCTAATCACCTCCACATAGTAGAAGTGTGAGTTCCACTGAAAGATGAGCAGGAAAACAGGGCAAGGAATGGTGCAGGACAGTGCTGAGCAAATCGAGCAAATGGATTCTATTGACTTTGTCAATAAATAATGAAATGTGTATTTTGTGTATGTATGAAGAGAGAGAGATGGGAAAGAGGGAATGAAAGAGAGAGATTAGATATGACACCAATATTTTGAAACCATGTCTAAATTATGGATTTACTTACCTAGAGTAGGAATAGTAGAGAAAGTGTGGGCTTAAGAGGGGCTTTTCAAGAGCTTGTATGTTACCATCAGAAAAAGAAAGGGAATTCTAGAGGGGATTAGAATGAATATAATCAGGATATATGTATAAAAATGTCAAAAATAAAGGAAAGAAGAATTTTTAAGTTATTTGATACTTGTCTACTCGTGTTAGACAGGAGTACATTATTACATTTCTGGAGTATTAGCTGTAAGCATAGTAGTAAAAGTCATTAGCCCATGGAGCATGGAAAGACAAGGGACTCTATATAGAGAGAGAATAAGGAATTTAAGATTCAGGCACTTGAATTAGTCAAATTTTCAGAGGAAAATAATGAAAACAAATAAATATACTAAACAAAATATTCTATGGATACATATCAAGTGTGGAGACATGAGCAGACCAGCAGAGGCCCAGAGAGGCAGCCCTTCTCTTCTACTTTGGACTTTTTTACAGTAGTATTTTTGCAAACTCGTATCTTCACTTATATTTTATTATAATCTTTCTCCCCAATACTCTTCATAAAACTTCTCTTCAGGTGCTCTTTTAGAAATCATTTAAATTTTCTATATTTTGCAACTAGTAAAGCAGGGGACATTTCTGCAAAATATAATTTTAACATCATATTGTCCTTGACTGAATCGTTGCAAAATACATCTATGGTATATAGGAATACAAAAATGCTTTTGCCATTGATATAACACTTAATTTGTTGAATTAATACTTCATGTTATTCTCAGTCTGATTTTATAGAACAAAGAAAAACGCACAAAAGTTGAAAATCTATAGTACATTTTGTAAAGTTTGGTTCTGAGACCCAGCAGAAACAAAGGAGACTCTGGCTTGGGAATTAACAGGACATTTATTAAAGGGTTGGGCTAACTCCTCAGGTCATGAGTGAGGAAACTGGCTTGCTCATCTTGGGGGACCAGGCTGGTGTTCCCAGGTCTCTGGAAATGAGGAAACTAGCCCTGGGCTAGACTCCCAAGGAGATGAGGAGACTAGCCAGCTCATCTTGGGGGACCAGGCTGGTGTCAATGAGGAAGCTAGCCCAAGCCTAGCTGGTCAGTCGGCCTTTAATGGGGAGGGGATCTGCATAACATCTGATTGATGTTCTGAGGACATAGTTAACACCTGGTATCAGGAAGCTTATCTTGTCAGGAAGCTATCTTATCTTGTGAGGAAAAGTCAGTCCCTTTTCACAGATGCTGTGAATTCTGGAAGTTTGGCTGGAGTTGCCAAGGTGTCTGTCAGTCCTGAGTCCTGGAACTGCTGGGGGTTTTCCTTTCATTCACACCTTACACATTTGTTCTTAGTTGATAGTTGTTTTTGAATCCTGTATTTTCATGACTATTAATCTACTTATAGTACTGTAGAAAGTTAATTCATTATTATGGGTCACATTCTTATTGTTCCAAAAGTAAAGTAATGAAAATCTCCACTTTCCAGTAAAAATAATAACAAGAAAAATGAATGTACTTTGTCAGTTACTGACCTTTGAGTATGACAAGTTGACAATACCATGAGGTATGGTGACTCAGGTATTTGCAAAGTTCTGGCAGACCTTACCAAGAATGATTCTTGACCTACCACAGCAATCAAAATAAATGGGAATGTGTTGGATTTTTAAGACAAGTGAATTAAAGAACTTTTCCCTTGAATTCTTTTCTACTTCATTTCTCAACCTATAGAGCTAAAATATTTAATTATAATAAATTTATTATTTTATTAAAATAATAAAATATTTATTAAAGAAAATATGGTGCTGGAGAGATGGCTCAGTGTTTAAGAGAACTGTTTTTTTTTTTTTTTTTTTTTTTTTCTTGCAGAGGACCTAGATTCGGTTTCCATGTAACAATCATCTGTAACCTCAGTTCCTGGGGATTCAAAGGCCTCTTCTGACTTCCAAAAGCATTGCATGACATGGGTGCATTTACATACGTGTAGGCAATACACACATACACATATAATAAAACAAATTTAGAAAAGAAAATACTTTAACTCATTGATAATTTTGATGTGCATATAGAAGACTATACATCAGCTATTTTCACTTTAACATTGTAGTAATCCAATGATGATGACAGATATCATGCTTAGAATGATGAGTCCAAGACAAAGGAGTATTTATCAGACCTCAACTGATATAAATGGTTTTAAAAAGAAAGAAGCTGTGAGAGAGACAATCATTGGATCCTTTTACAGCAGTCAAGAGACATGCTCTCACTTTCTGTGCCATTTTTGTGCAATCACATTGAATAGGTAAGAGGTAGCATCTCACCATATTATCAGGTCGTTAATTTTTAAACAATGTGTCCTTCCTGCTAGGGTGAATCTCCAGGGATCATTAATAGTTAGGTTCTAATTGTTTACATAAGACATCACAAGGCAAATACTCAAGCTCCAACCTGGCAGGGACTTATTAGTAGAAAGTGGATTATATTTTAATTTAAATTTTTGACGTTTTGCATCTATAAAAGTCCAAAAGCATTTTTTGAAATCAAAGTAATTTGATGAGGCGAACATCTATATTTAAATTTTCTAAAATACCAACAAAATTATCAAGCTTAAAATCAGATGCAAATGTTGTCAAATCTTATTTTGTTCCTAATAAAAATAGGACTTATATTTCTCTAACAGATAATGAGATAGTGTTACCACGCACTTAGGTTCATAAACCTGTGGATTTGTACTTATAAACCTGCTGTTTTATATCCTAGTATTTCAAAAAATTAGGAAGCAGAAATTGGTAAAGGGAATGTATTATTGATAGTTTGGTCAGAACTGAGGAGAGAAACATTGTTACATATGCTCTGCCTTTCCTGTAGCAGTGGTAGAATTTTGTGAAAAGATGAAAGCCATGAAATGGCCAAATAGTGTTTTAACTACTAGATAATTAAACAGAATTCTGAACTCTCTTCCAGAAAAGCAGTTTCTTACTTGTCAGGGGGACTTCTGTCTGCCCCTTCTCCTAGCATGGGACTCCTTAGATAATCATTATTTTTCTGGATTCAGTGATTTAGGGTTTCTGTTTCAGTAGCATATTTCTGCTAGAACTTAATATGCTCCTTTTCAACAATCAAAATTAATTCTATGCATGACATATACAACTTAACGTGCTTTGGCTGCTGTCCTGTTTTTTTCTAATATGAGTGGTTCACAAAGTCAAAACCGGATTATGGGATATTCTGTTCTCAAATGAAGTATAGGCTTATTAAGTATTTCAAAAGATGCTGAGAACTCATTGAGTCATCAACATGACAGTCACTGAGTTTCAAGGACAAATGACTCAATTGTCTATTAATTCTACTTCTATGCATATCATTCATGAAATGCTTAGAAATGTAAGAATATGATGGTAGACTTTCTCCTTTCACAGATCCTAACAGGCACAATACATTGTTAGTCCTTTGCTTCTACACTTACGAGGACCAGAATGTCTAACATAGTAGGTTTGCATCAAATGGAGTAACAGTGGCTGCTCATCCTGTTCTTTACTCACTTCCCTGACTCCTGACAGGGAATCAGGTACCCTGGCTTGTACTGTGAATCCTCTCAAATAATAATTTTGTCACATGGGTTTTCATTTTCTCTCTTCAGAGTCACTGCCATGCAGCATGTCTCTGGTGCTTGCCATGCGCATTGTCTATCTGTTTCTACAAAGTACAAAGTAAGTCATTTGCTCTCCAGGAACAGTTTCTAGTTCAGTGTTCTCTATCATATCCAACACCTTTCAAAACCTAGGAGGAATTTTAGATTACCTTGAACTAAGCTAAACAAAGTTCTTTCTGATCTGATACCCTATACCTCCCTTTTCATGGGTCATTTATTGTAGAAAGCTTACAATCGAAAGGTTTCTGGTGCTCCTTGAAATGTAAATTTTCTCTAAGACTCTGTTAATTTTTATAAATACTACTGGTGTTCTCCAGCATTTGGGATCCATACCCCTGGAATATAATGATCAATGAAGTCTGAATTTTCCCCATTTTCTACGTACATATAGCAAACAAACAGCAGTGAGGGACATTTACCAAAAACAGATGATCTATCATCCTAGTACAACTTCCCTTAATACTCTGCTGGAAAAGAGAACCTTTGTTTTCTTTTGAATGTGACTATAAGGTAGCACAGTCATTGCAGAAGACAATGTGACAGTTCTTCAAAATTCAAAAGTGGGACTACTGTATGATCCAGCTGTTCCACCACTCAGTATATTTCCAGCATGTTCAAGAGACAAGTTCCATCCTGTGATCACAGCACTAATACATAAAACTCAGGATATAATTAGTTTTACTTAGTTTCTGCATTAAGTCCTACTGAACAAAAGACATTGCAGTTATTCTTGCTGAAAATAAAGGCTATCAAGAGTAATTACATTTTTTCTCCCCTTTTGAAAAAATAAGAGAGGTCGATTGTAACTACAAAGTCCAAAAGGAAGGTTTTAGTGAGCAGAATAAGGAAGTGTGTTTTGCTTGAACAATTAGTTGGAAAGTGACTCTGAAACAATCAATCTTATTTTTATTCTGTTTCTTCTTTCTTCAGTCCTTTTCTACTTATGCAGTCAATTTACTTAACAGAATACTCATTCTGATTTACACAATGACGTTTTGCCAGTTGTAGAATTCCAAAAGTTAACTAGAAAATTCAAATATCTTTATAGTAATATTGTGTGTTTGTGTATATATACATGTGTGTATCTGTGTTTATACATTTCTATATAGTCCTATATACATATATATGTCATAAATATATCAAAACATCATGCTGTGCACCACACATAATGCCAATTTTTACTTGCCAATTAAAATATAACTTTTGAATTTTGTGGAAACAGCTCAGTTCAATCTTTGTGTTTTAATTCTCTGGGTAATTATTGTAATACTAGACTGTCCTTGGAGTTCAACTATATTTTGAGTAATTTCTCTTTGACAGTAAGTAAATACTTTGATCTTCATTTGAGTTTCCTTTCCTTGGTATCTTGTTAAGCAAGATTTTTTTCCTTTTGTCACTCTAGTTACAAAATATCTCAAAGTATCTCTATTGAAACCGGATGGAAACAGCCCCAACTATAAAAGTATCTCCACCACAAACCACTCTTTCATGAATAGGAGCACCATGATGATCTTCAGAGTGATGGTATAAAGGGTAAGTACTTCACTGGCCGAGTAAGTTTTGGAGCTGTCATTTGGGTACATATTGGGGTAACTGAGTATCTAATGTAGTCATTACATACATACAAAATAACACACATACAAACATACATCCAAACAAACATAACACACATACAAAATAACACATATAATTCATATATTTGATGGATAAAACTATTATTTATTTTTCACTTCAAATACCATGGTGGCAGGCCATCATTTTTTTAATAAAATGTCAGACATATTATTAGTAGTTATGTTTATCATCATGATTAATTGCTTAGGAAATGCTTTATAAAAAGATACTTTTAGGACAATGGACAAAGCATCTTGTTTCTAGATAAGAAGCCTTTAAACGCTTCCTTTAGTGGAAAATGAAAATGGCTATATAGCATAAGCTCCTTAGCACTATGTGTTGCCAATTGGAAATACGTCAAACCTATTTCTGAACCCATTAATAATGAACTAGATATACACAAAACCATACCGCTGCAACAAATAGCTAGAAAAACTGCGATAAATATGTTTATGACCTTTAAAAATATCATAGTGTAGGAATATATATATATATATATATATATATATATATATAGGCATAATCTAGCCTAAAGATGTTTACTTAACCTTTTAATTTAAAAAATGCTCCTTTTAATAATGTAAACAACCTCACTGAGCCATGTTCTCCTCTTGTAACCTGGGCAAAGAACTTAATCCTTCAGGACCCCACTTTACTCTCCACCAATGGTAGTGTGTAAATTTGGATGTGGTTTTTAATTTATAAAAACCATGGAAGTGGTATGCTATTCACTATTCACTCTGAAAGAAAGCATTGAGAATAATAGATAAGCCTACTTGATTGTGTGTGTGTGTGAGATATTCTAGATCTAGAGATCAAAGGACAAGATTCTCACATAAGGGTGTATCGTACCTTCTGTATCTCCAATTGATGTTGGAAAGGTTACTTAAAAAAAATTATGGATAAAGAAATCCTCTAGAGCAGAGATCTTAGACATCTGGAAGAACAGGTACTCCTCAAGATTTGATCCATTCCTGGCCTTAACAGTAAACGGTAAGAGTTGGGAGTGATTGCACAAACCTTTAATTAATTCAAGCCATTCAAGAGGCAGAGCCAGGTGGGTATCAGTGAGCTCCAGTCAGCTTGGTACACATAGAGAGTTCCAGACAGGCTGGAGCTACAAGGAGGTTCTGTCTAAAAATAAAGTGAAAAAAAATTAAGGATGAGTCAGAGTCTTTCTTTGCTTATAACTGAAATGTGGTTTAGTAACATTGCAACTGAAAAAACATGAGGAAGAGAAACATGAAAACATAATAAAAACTATTAATTGCCACTGTGGATCTTAACCTACTTCAGGATGAATTTAGATTTTCCAAAATCAGCAGAATGGGAAACAGACCTTAAGCAAAAATTTATGAAAATATAGGCATAGACACATTCTACCCTTACAACATAAAGAGTTCTGACTCAAGTACTGTATTAAAAAAGAATCAAACAAGTACACAAACAAATCAGCTACTTGAGGTAGGAGATCAGAATGTGTATTTTGCTCAGCCCAAGATGAACAAGTATAAGTAAGAGTCTACAATGTCAGCTTGACAGTACACAAGCTATTATCATCCTGTTTGTGTATAGGCACATCTTCCAAAACATCTGAGTTTAAAATCTCTGAGTAATGGGGGAAAATGCATCTCATGAAGATTACCATTATTCTCATTCTAATAATGACTCTGAAATGATCAAAAATAGAAAGAAGCAAATAACAGTTGCTTAGAAGCAGAAATCTGAAATTCAAGATACATTGTCATACCCACAAATACGATATTGACAGAGTAACGTTTCTCTTTACTCTGACAGCTATATAAGAAAAACAATTTTTTAAAAAAGAAGAAGGATTTGTTTGGTTCATTGTTTAGGCCATGGTTGTTTTGATGTGTTGATGTGTTCGTTGCAGACATCATCATAGAAGGGTGTGGCTGAGCAAAGGTGCTTATCCAAATTAGCCAGGGGCCTTAGGAAAAGAAAAAAGAGTAGCAAGGAAAGATATTCTTTAGAGGCATATTATCAGTGACTGTTATATGTTCCCAATAACACCTTCAAATTGTTAATAGGTGGGTGAGCTCTCATGATCAAATGATCAGTTTTGGTAGATTAAGGGCATATAAGCCTTTATAAGTCACACTTTATATCTTAACCAAAACACTGAACAGGAGTTCCCCATATTTATAACTACGAAATAGGTCAACATGAGTGAGGGAAGGAAGTTTAATATTCTGTATGTTTAAGATATTTGAAGCTGAGAAAATACTTTCAGGTATGTCTAGTCTGTTTTCAGTTGATATAACAAAATCTCTGATGTTGGGTTTCTACTAAAGAAATGGTTACTCTGCTCATGGTCCTTAATGATGAGAGTTATGGATATATGCCTACAGTCAACTTTGGATCTTGCAAGGGATTTTTTGCAATATCATAACATGGTGGAGGTTACACATGTCAAGACAAATATGCTACCTGGGTCTCTCTTCTGCTTCTTATAAAGTCACTAATTATATTACAGTGTATGGCAGCCATTACTTTTCCTGGGGAACAGTTAAGAAGGAATATCTTCCAGTCAAGTCCTTTGTCTTCTGTATTTTTGTTTAGAACTTCATGACTTTATTGCAGCTGGCTTTCTTCTTGTTGCTTCTACTTGAGTCCATTCTCCCTAATTGTCAGGAGAAAGGCCAACATATACATGCCACTCCTTGGTTTAGCATTTTGTTTGAACTTACTTATGATAGGAAGTAACTACAGTCCTTAATAGGCCAGTCTCTCATTTCAAAATCTGGCTCCAAACTAGCTTTTTAAATACACCGTATCTCAAAATTTTATTCCCTTCAATAAAATTATTTATTTTATGCTTTCATATAAGATAGTTTGTTTGAATTAAAAATGTTTGCTACCTCTATATTATCATGAAGTAAAAATAAACAAAGTAGTTACCTCAAATCTTCATCACCTAACAACGTTACAGTTTAGTATTTATTTCATTAAAGAAATAGTTTGTACTGTGTATGGCACAATGCAAGATGGACCTTAGCCAGGCCACCTGCTATGAGGAATAAGAGAGTGGCTCCTGTGGGTGTGGTGCTCTGCTCTGGCTAGTCGTGATAGCAGCTTCTGCCCAGCATCTGGAAAGAACCTGCACCAAGATGATCTACCCAGGGACAGATTACTACTATTGGCTGCAGTTGAGACCCCCGACATAAGGGTAACCAGACCTATAAGACCCCTTGCACTTCCTTGAATAAACTGAGTTTGCTGCAACTCACCTCAGCATGCTTCTCACCCAGCTCCTGGTATCTGTTGACCCCACGCCTACTCACCCACCTTTGTCTGCTTCGGGCTAACCCTCAGAGCAGGGACCACAACCTCTGGTGCCTGAACAGGGACTTTGCCACACACCCTCTCTCCGAGTTCGCGAGACATCCAGTATGATTGTCAGTGAGTAGGCTCCTATGTGTTCGGTGTGCAGACCATCACTCAAGGTGCGACCCCCTCCTTTTTCCTCATTCCTGTGTTTGTCTCCCTATCCCAAAGGAAGTACACCTTGCCACATGGTCCCTGAGATCCGTGCTGGCCCCTCCCTTCTTGGTTCTTCCTGGCGAAATCATATGAGGACCTGACCCCCCTGGGTTTCAGAAAGGAGGCCAGGCTATCAGCCAAGCCTTTCCGGAAGACATTGTGTGGGCAATAGGCTGTGGGGAAGGCTGATTTTCCATCTTCGTCCCTGCAAAGCAGGCTCAGACCTCTTAAGTTTTAATTGCCCTTCCCTGTGGGACACTAACACTTCAGTGTTCCCCATAGCTGCGGAACTTTTAAAATCGCAAGAAGGCTCAAATCTCTTAAGTTTTAATCACCCCACCATGCTACATTAAGGACGCTAACGCTTCAAAGAGCACTCTGGTGCCAAGCCAAGTTCCACAGACGACTAGGTCTGAGTTGTCCAGTGCAAATACTCACCATGAGACAGACAGGCTCCAGACTCTAACATTTACTAGAGTGGAGAGCTGCACAAATGCAGAACTTTTAAACTTTGGCGCACACCTTCTTTGCTGCTTCTTGGGTCCTGCCCACAGGACTCCCCCAGAGGCTGGCGTAAAGACCCACAGAAGTCCTCCACTAAGGCATAAGAGAGTTGGGCCCCCAACATTCTGGCTATATGCCTCAGTGGGCCCCAGTTTTAGCCATTTTGACTTGTGTAGTGATTATAGCAGCTTTGAGTCTCCGATAGGCATCACTCTGCTATAATGAACAATCTCCCCTCCCATCAGGAAGCGTCACACCTGCAAGCATTTAGAGCCCTACTCCTGCACTGCAGCTTGAAAGAAAAAAAGGATAAAACAACACCCACCCCTCCCATCCTTCAACTGTTTGTGTCAACTGCCAAGGAGAGAATCAGATCAAAATTCCTCATAACACATTACATGGATGATCTTTATATTGCTCACCCCTCACAAGTTGTTCTTGTGTATCTCATTAAAATACTTCTTGAAGACCTTAAAAAAACTAGGTTTAACTATAGCCAAGGCAAAAAAAAAATCAAACTGTACCCCCTTTTGGGTTTTTAGGGTTTAAAATTTCCATTCTAGTAAAGGGTAAGTATTCTCTCAATGACCTCCAAAATCTCTGTGGCCAAATTAATTGGCTTAAGCCCTTTTTGCCCATTCCTCCAGCTAAATTCCTTCTCCTCTTTGACCTTATTAAACCTCAGATAGTCCTCCCCAGAAGATCGCTATGGCCAAACAAGCAAAACAACTTTTACAGGAGATATCTCACAAACTCCTTTCAATTACCCTAGCAAGATATGACCCTCTCAGAAACCAACAGATATCGCCATTAGTGCTTTAAAAATGTGGATGGAAAATAGCATCCCTGGTTCAATGAGCGTGTGTGCTCCACACTGGTCTGCCTGGCTTCACTGCTGATGGGAATGCACAGGTAGATAAATTTACTGCTGTCACTTCCTTGCTGCTCCTAGAAAAAGCTAGATGCTTGCACCAAAGATTTCATATCTCCCTCTCTAACCTACAGGTTCTTTACCCCTTGCTTTCTCTTAGCCACTGTAAGAACTTAATCCATACATGTAAAGCCTGTGCCCCTTTGGCCCCCTTGGGCCCACTGCAGCCGTAGGGAATTAACCCTAGAGGCCTTAATGCCAAATGCCATCTGGCAAGTGGATGTCACCCACATACCTCTGTTTGGCAACCTTAAATATGTTCAGTCATCATGGATACCTACTCCAAATTTGTTATTTTCATCGCCCTTTCAGGTGAGAAGGCATCCCATGCCTTTAAGGCAACAAAAACAGCTATCTTGGTCATGTGTGTACCCTGGGTGATTAAGACAGATAATGGCCCAGCATATACCTCTGCCCAATTCAAGCCTTTCATAGAATCCTGGGGGATTAAACACTCCACAGGCATTCCCTATAACCCTCAGGACCAAGACATAGTGGAGAGGACTAATAGAATCCTCAAGGAACTCATTATGAAGGAGAAAACTGCAATGGCACCCAGGGATCCCCATTTGACCTTGGTGGAAGCTCTTTACACCCTTAATTTTCTTACCTTTGATGAAGCAGGACTCTCTCCAGCCTATAAACATTGGAGATCTCAACTGGCCACTATCTCTTTGCCCCTTGCTCCTGGAGAGACCCTCTCACAAATGAATGGAAGAGACTCACCCATTCTTAACACAGGGTCGAGTATCTTTCCAAAAACCTCATCCTTCCCCGTATGGATATCTGCCAGAAATGTCAAGCATGCCAAGGATGTGCCTGGCAGCCCAGCGGATGCTCCCACCACCACAGAATTGCATGTACAGGGAATTAATGGGACTTGGCTCTTGAGCCATAGCCAGGCCTCCTGCCCTGAGGAATAAGGGAACGGCTTCTCAATGATTCCCTCTGTTTTACCCTTGGCAGATCTTCCCTCCCATGCATAGCTTTGAAAAGGCACAACTGACCCTTTTAACACAAGGGACTTCACACCATCTGCCAAGATGAAATAGGATCTCAGCCATTTTTCCAGTCCTCAATTTGGTAATCTGTGGAAATTTTGCTGTGGCCTTTTTGATAGTGCTGCTGACCTTTCGTTGCCTTTGGATAGCACTGCATCAAAGAACTTCTCAGACGTTGACATTTCAAATTCCATTTAACTGGCCACTTAATAATACCACCTTCTTTGCAATGTTTAACTATTCTCTTCTTTCGTCCTGAGTCTTCTACAGAGCACAAAAAGCATTCTTCAACAAGGACCCTCACACACACCACAGGAGCCTTCCTGCAAACCTCCCTAACTAACCTCCTGATTGACAAGCATCACCCATTGGGTTCTTTCACCACAACAGCGGGTAGCCAATAATGGGTACCACCGATGAGGTCCTTTGCATTATTTCACCCACACAGTGGGTAGCCAATGACAGAGGTGAACCCCTTAGGCTATTTCACCAGAATGGTGGGTAGTCAGTGTCAGGTAAGGCCCTGACAGCTGGGGCAACCTAAGACAGGCACTGTTGACTGAGATGATCCCTGAGGGCCTGGGGTCAACAATGGCATGGCATGGCAAAGAATCATGCCTCCCAGAGTTGCTCAATTAATAAAAACAAAAGGGAGGATATGTATGGCACAATGCAGGAAGGACCTTAGCCAGGCCACCTGCTATGAGAATATATGGGTGTGGTGCTCTGCTCTGGCTAGTCATGATATCAGTTTCTGCCCAGCATCTGGAAAGAACCTGCACTGAGATGATCTACCTGGAGACAGATTGCTATTGACTGCAGTTGAGACCCCCACCCCATAAGTCTATTGGCTAACCTATAAGACCTCTTGCACTTTCTTGAATAAACTGAGTTTGCTGTGATTCGCCTCAGCATGCTTCTCACCCAGCTCCTGGAATCTGTTTGTTGACCCCACACCTACTCATCCCCACCCATGGCAGAAACCCTTTCTTCCAATCAGGCTGGCCCCAAGGACTGAGACCCTGACATGTGGCTCCAAACTAACTTTTTAAATACATTGTATCTCACAATTTCAAGTCCTTTAATTTCCTTCAATAAAATTATTTATTTTATGCTTTCATATAATGGGTAGTTTGTTTTAATTAAAAATGTTTGCTACCTCTACAATATCATAAAGTAAAAATAAACAAAGTAGTTACCCCAGTTCAAATCTTTATCACCTAATAACACTACCATTTAATATTTCTTTCTTTAAAGATATAGTTTGTACTGAGTATGGTGGCACATCCTTTAATCCCAGAACTTCAGAGGCAGAAGTAGGTGGATCTACATATTGAGTTGCAGGCCAGCTGGGGCTTTGGGGAGACCCAGTCTAAAAAAGGCAAAAAAGGAGAAATAATTTGTCTGAAAAATAAGTCTGTTTTTAATTTTTATTCATTTATTGTATTTAAATTGTTTGTATGCATGTGTGGGTATTAGTACTGCATACAGGCATATTGGCAATTGATAGATGCTGGAAACAGATGGCCAACTTTCTCTTTTGGTGTGATACCTATTAGGTTAAGCAGTCTTCAAGGGACAGACCCATCTAAAAGAACATTTAGGAAATACAAATCAGACTTAATAGGCTTTTTTCAAAAGATGGTAATAATAGAGACCATAAAGTAGGAGGAAGGAATATGAATTAACAGAAATACCATGAGGGAAATTATCCAATCTATACAAATATTTAAAAAACAAGACTTCATAAACTCTATAATCTGAATTTTAAATGGAGACACATTTCAATACTTATGTAAAATAAAATATATATACTTGCCCATAAACTTTCCAGTCTTCTTGATTCTGTCGTTTTTTGTAGAAGACATGAATATATGTCAAGAGCAATCCTTTTGATTTCTTTTCTTTTGAAAGTAATTATTTTACAAAGGTATGATGATAAACTTCAATTAGACTCTTCATGAAAATGCATGTAGCAATTACCTTAAATCATTTTGTTTCTCAAGAGTTTTTGAAATCAATTAAACAGAATATGTTTCACAGGAAAATCTAGCTCCATGGTTTTAGAGTACACCTGATGTATCTTGACATGGCAGCTCTCTTTCATCTTCTTTCCTAAGGAACTGAACCAACACTGATGGTCTTGTCACATGCTCGCTTTTACCAACCACATCCATGTATTTTTAAAGATGTCCTTTTCATTGTAAATTCTGTTTGAAAATATGTGAAAAGATTATGGCATGAACCAAAACAGAGCTGCTTTTAAAATCCAAATCTAGTAATTCATCCATGAACTAAAAAGACATACCTAACAAAACAAATTTTATATCAAATGTCAATATACAAAAAATTGTTAAAAGTTAGAGCCAAAGATCCATAGCCAATTTTGTGTATTTGGCCTTTTCTTTTCAAAACTGGAAGGAAAACTTTTAGGTTAATATATTTCCTAAATATTCACTATTATATGTGCATATCACTAGGAGTCAAATGAATGATATCTGTAAGTATTCAGTTATTAATGCAGAAGGAGGAAATCTTGGAAGGTAAGTGAACCCATCCCTTTGCATGAGATGGGTATGGAGAAGTGAGATTTCAGAATACCTTATGTCTCCACAGGACATCAGAATAAGTAGATAGCTGGAAGGTGCAACCTCTTCCTCTGTGGGACAATCTATCAGTTATCCCTGTGGCCATCTGTGTGGGAGGGAACAATAGAGACACAGTAGTGAGTGAAGAATGTGGATGAATTAGTGTTGGAGGCCACAGGTCAGAGAATAGCCAGCTTAGCCTGATTCCATCCCAGAGAAAAACAGCCTGGGAAAGATCCTCCCTGCATGCCCTTCTCTCTTAGTGCTAGACTCTTGGCCAAGGGCTAGCCAGGATCTTGTCAATTGCAAAGCTCAAGTAAACAACTTGACCCTTAAGCTAGCCCAACCACAACTTCCTTTTTCCTGTGTACAGCTGTGTGTCATCAGTAGAGGATGTCTCCTGAGAATCTGAACCTTTAACCTCCTGTAAAGCCCCGCCCTCAGGGTATATAAGGCTTGCTGCCTCTGAATAAAGTCAGTGTGTGTCATTCTCCTTTTCCTCCTACCTAGTGTGTATCTCTCTCTGTGTCTGTCTCTCTCTCCATGTCTGTGTGTACTCTTCAACCTCGACGTCCCTCGCAGAGATTCGGACCCAGGGCCGTGCAGACGCAGCAAATTAGAAAGTGTGTAGTACCAGAGACACATAAATCTCTAAGATACCAATTCAATATAAATAACATAAAACATCACAGTAGCTTTAAGGAAGTCTCAAAGTGACAACTGTAAGAAACCAAAGGCAACTGCAAGGTTATTGTTTGTCAGACCAAGAGGATATTTTTCCAAAACCTCAATTCCAGAAAGTCTTATGGAAATGAATAAGATGAAGATAAATTTAAATGTCGAGGAATTAAATGGATGACATACCTCAAAAGAAGACAAAAATAGGTGGAAGAAAGAAATGATATAAAGATGTTGAAGAGAGTTCAGCCAAAGGATAGTATTACTCCTAAGAAGTAGAGGACTGGAAAAATGATCAAATATGTTTATTCAACTTACAATGTCTTGACTAAATTACATTTAATGTTGAGTCAAGTTATTCCCAATTAGCTGCAAGTTTAAGGTTATATCTGAGTTATAAAAAAATTAAAATTTTATTTTAGACACACTACTAAGTAACTGATGATTCTTTAAAAAATGACCTCTTGCATCTTTCAATTTAAGTTGTGAAGTGTTGTTCTTACATTGTAGAGAAATGATTGTATGGACTGATGTTAGGTCACTACTGCCGAAGACGACTGTTGTGCATGCTTAGAACCCAAAATTGCCAAGTTGTCAAATGAAAAAGAAACACTTAAACAAAACCTCTCTGACCTTCTACTTTTCTTCCCTTAAACTTATTTCCTTAAAGTAAATCATGAGCTCTTTATTCTAGAAGAGTCTTCCTCTATAATCAAAGACAATGGAATATGAGCAAATATGTTTGTTACGTTCCTCCTTAACTGCTGGGAGCCATACTTTTGGTTCTATGTGATTGTCCAAAACCAAATATTTCCC
Source organism: Eospalax fontanierii (assembly GCA_035773235.1). NCBI lineage: Eukaryota > Metazoa > Chordata > Mammalia > Rodentia > Spalacidae > Eospalax > Eospalax fontanierii. The sequence goes on along the minus strand of CM069524.1, from coordinate 69,366,854 downwards.
TCTGGGTGTTTGAATCTGCATTTCCATAGGTTCCAATAGTTTGTTGTGCCTAAATAAACTTATTTTACTTTTCCTTTGCTGTTGTGTCCTTTGTTAGATACAGTAACTAAATTCCACATTATCTTTTGAAATACATTTAAAAATATATGAGCCTTTTCACCCAATGATGATACAAGAAATGCATCAGACTCCCTATTTTAGAAAAATCTATACATGGACAATGAAGATACATGTTTTCTGATATTCTTGAGCTGTGGTTGATTCAAATTTTAGATGCTAGAACTGTGGGTAGACTCCTCCCCTATGTACATCCCTCCTCTCATAGCCTCTGCTGCAGCTTTCATGCATTCTGTCATATATGTTAAGGCCTATTGAGTTAAGTTTGTGTACCCAGAAGTTTCTCATTGTGAGTTCATATACTGGAGCTTGGTCAGCCTATCCAGTATCATTACCTTAAAGAAGACCAATGCTCCCTTACCCAGCAGTGGTCAGTTGCCAGACTCCCTCAGTTAAGGTTAAGAATTTTTATGCATGCCACACTTCTACGGTGGGTTTTTGCCTGGTTTGAGTTTGCAGTAGCTTGTGCATGATTTCATCATTGCTGTTCATATGAGCAAGTTCCCATAATCCTGGTAAGTATTGTTTTCTGGTAGTCATTGAGCATCACTGGCTCTGACAGTTTTTCTGTTTCCACTTTCACAATTGTCCCCTGGAGGGGCAGAAGTATAATTTAGGAGTCCTATCCTGCACTCTGCAGTCTCTTATTATCTACATTTTGGACACTTGTGACTTTCTGGGTTAGTGACCATCTGTTGTATGTATGGAAAAGCTCTATGGTGAAGGTTGGGAGATGTATTAATATTCTCTGTTTTCTATGTTCCACAGTGTTCCCTGAGCCTTAAGTGTAGAGGTTGCATTGCAGATGTATTACTTAGGTCATGACCTTTCACAGACACTTATTCTCTGCATTCGACCAGTTGTGGAACTCTCTAATAGTCTCCATCAGTTGCTTCTTTCAGGAATAGTGACTGATATAATTGTCTGTAATAAGGATCTATATTTAGCATGCATTAAGAAATTTCATTTGTCATGGTATGTGACAGACATGGGTTTTTCTTTAGGATCTATGACCTTTCCAGTTATATGTATCTGACTATATTTACAGTACCAGACATGCGTTCAGTCCCTTTGAGTGGTCCTTATGTTCAATTACACAGCTGTTAATTATCTCCCAGGTAAAAATGCACCTATACCTATAGAGATAGTTTGCTATACCAGTCACTGCTGTGGTTGTTAGGCTTTAAATCTGGGTTGGACCATTGATTAGTTTTCTCTCTTAGCAGTTTGAATAGTATCCTCTGATACTGTAGTTAAACTACAGAAAGTAGGCTTCCAGGCCAGACTCAGCTTCATTGCTCCAAGTCCTTTGTCTAAAATATGTCCTGTGTTCAGCAACAGTGTCTTACCTTCAAGTTCTGGGAGGTAATAAAGACCTTTAGTAATACTGTGTTATTTAGGGAGTCTCTTGGACTTTCCTGACCAAGAACTAGAAGGGAAGTTTCTCCTGTCTGGCACTGTTATACACACACACGTCCCCACGCTGGCACATTGACACACCAATACACACACACACATACACACACATACACACAATGTATTTGTTTTTTTCAGTATGCATTTGAACTAATACAATTCCCTCTGCTTTTTTACACCAACTAAACATTATTTATTTCACCTCTCTCTCCCTTTATATAAGCCTCCCCAGTTAAATTACTTCTTCCAATTTCCCAGTTTCTCCTTTGATAACATCTCTCTCTAAAGTTACTTCTTTCCCTTTATTCTCATGATTCCTTTCCATTTTCCTGGCTTCTGCAGTTTCTTCAGAATAAGTACTCAAATATAAGGGTTCGGGGATAAGATCCACAAATGAGAAAGAACATATGTAAATTGCTTTTCTCAGACTGTATTTCTTCACTTAGTAAAATATTTTCTAGTTTCATCCATTTATCTGCAGGTTTCATGATTTTCAATATTTACAAGGCTGACTAGAACTCCATTGTATAAACGTTCCACACTTTCATTATCCATTCACCAGTTGAGGGACATTCAGGTTGTTTCCAATTTTCATCTTCATGAAAAGAGCAAGAACAAACATGGCTGTTCAAATATATCTACAGTTTGAATATAGGCCAAGGATAAGTATAAATGGATCATATTTTAGATTTATTTTTAGTCCTTTGAAAGTGCTCCACACTGTTTTCCACAGTCGTTGCACCAGTTTGCAATCATTTTCCAAGTGAATGAGGGCTCTCCTTTCCCCACATCTTCTCAAGCATTCGGTGTGATTGATTCTCTTGTTCTTAGCCATTATAACTGGGGGAGATTAAATTTTAACAGAGTTTTTATTTGCATATTCTTAATTATGAAGAATATTGAACAGCTTTAAGGTCTTTCTTGGACATGTTTATTTCTTCTCTTGAGAATTCTCTCTTCAGAACCATCACTCATTTTTTTTTTAAATTAGATCATTGTTTTTTGAGTTCTTTGCATCTTCTGAATATTTGTCCTCTATCAGATGGATTTTCTTCACTCAGTGGGCTTCCTTTTCATTCAGTTGTTTCTTTCCTTTCCTGTACAGACATTTTAAAGCTGAATTAGGATCTACTTGCCAATTGCAGTCCTTAGTTTCTAAGCGACTGCTGTCTGATTTAGAAAGTCCTTTTCTGCACCTGCATCTTAGAGAATGCTGCCTATATTTTCTTCTACCAGTTTCTGGATTTCAGGTATCATATTCCTGGGTCCATTTGGAATTCACTTTTTGCAGGGTGACAGAGAAGAATCTACTTTAATTCTTCTACAAGTGGATATTCAGTTTTCTCAGCACCATTTGTTGTAGACACTGTCTTCCCTCCAGTTTGTGTTCTAGATATTAAAAGGGGGAATATCTAGAAATTTAAATATCATATTGTATTTGACAGAAAATAATTTTAAATCATCATCAGCTTGGAGATTATTCTAAAGAAGCTTTATTAAAAGCCTTTCTTTACTTTGATTTTTCTACTTTTCTAGAGCTTATAGTTCCCAGGCCTCCAAGTTCTCTTCCTTTGTCTTATCTCACTTCTAAAGCTTACTTTTCTATTTGAAGAATACTATGCATGCACATCAAAATTGAAATATAACTTTTCTGAGAGACCATTGGTTTTCATTGTATGTTCTGCGAATATTTGAAATAATCAAAGGTCTGATCAAATTAGAACCTCTAGGTTTTATTTACAGACATTATATATTCATTCACTTCATAGCCTTGGGGACACAGCTAAAATACTGAGATTATACTCATCAAATAAAAAACACTAATTCCAGAACTCTGCTCTAAGCATTTCAACTGTTTCAGTGGTCTAAGTGTTAAGGGTGTATTATTTTATTTTAAAAATTCTTCTCTCACTGAAAGGAAAACAAAATTGTACTTCTACTCCAAAGGCAGACAAAAATGTCCTTAGTTATCAAGAAGTGCAAAAATAAGTTATAAATAAGAGGATAAAGAAAACGACCAAATATTTTTAATTAGCCTAGGATGAAAGAAGGAGCAGTGGGAAAATGTGAGGGAAAGTTCGAGGAAAGTTATTTATATATATTTTATCAGGGTTCCTCTGGCAACAGAATGATACAAGTCACATGTATTCTGACAAATTTAACAAAATCAGATTATGAAGTGCAGGGGTTTGATAAAATATAGATCCTAAAGACATGCGCTTAACGGGTAAGAAATCTCAGAAGTAAACTTTTACAAAGCAAATAGAAGCAGCTATTTTTTACATCCTGATGATCTTTCACATTCTGGATCCAGTGACACACTGAGGAGCTGACAAAGATCAGAAAGGCAGTGAAGAAAAACAACACCAAAACAAACCTGCTGTGTACTTTCTTGACAGCAAGATGCAGAGCACAGTGTCTCCAAGTTCCCAAGCAACTATCTTCCCTGAGAAATCTGTGTCCTCTCTTCACATAACTCAGATATATACACAACAAAAGGAAAAATAACAAACCTATATCTCAGATATGCTCACTGATGTTATGGACATGTACACAACACAGTCTGTAATTATTCCAAACATGTATCTACTGATTTTTAAAGCTTAGATTAAATAGTTTATAATATAAAAAAATAAAAGCAGACATATAAGTGTTTCAAAATGTGCACAAAGCTCAAAACAAATTATTTTGTAATATATATGACTGGTCTCTCAACTGTTGCTCATTATAAAGGAAAATAAGAACAGACATCACAATAACAACTGAAAATCTTGCTCAACTTTATTTCCAATAAAGCACTCAACTACAGGAGAATCAAAACTACAGGAGAATCAAAACTCAAAGTAATCTCTAATGTCTTGGCACTTTGTAAGTAAAAGACTTTATGACCCCAATAAATGCAATATTTTATCTATAAGCATTCTAATATATCACATTATGATGTCAATTTTAGTAAACTATATAAAGTATCTAGTTAATTTCAAGTTGACAAAGACTAATAATAAGGCATAACTGACCTCTTGTGAACCGGTTACACAAGCATATTGCTATTAAGTTATAATCTTTCCTGTTTACCTCCAAGGTTTAACTACAAGAATTTGGAAATCAATCAACATAGGGAAGATCTTCACATCTTCATCAACTGTCACTATAAAGTGCAAAATTCCACTTGTGTAAAGACAATTTACCTACATAATGTACAGAGAGCTGCTCCCTAGTTTTACTGCTAAGAATTCTTTTTAATCTACAAAACAAAGTGTCTTTTATTCACTTACATCTTTCTTTCCCATGCAATGATAATGTGTGTCCATCAGCTGAGAAATCCCAAGCCTCTCTTCTTTCCTGTAATAGTCTGGTTTATAACTTCAATTATCATTTCCTTTGAGATTAATATTTTTGATAGATGCTCATGAATGTATATATAATTATAATTACTTTTATCCTGTTAACTTGTCTAATGTCAATTTAATTTGTTGCTCAGTAAAAGATTTAAAAAGATAAACAGAACTAATATTCCCTCTTTCCTACAATACATTCATCCTTTTGTTCATTAGGGGTAGTGGGAAGAGAAATGGTTCTAAAATAAAATAAAATGAGTAAAATAAAACAGAAGCTAAAATAAATCTGTAGTTGGTAAAATGCCTTAGAGACTTTATATATTACCCATGCACATCTTCTTATGTGCTTTTAGTCATGTGGATTGTGTATAATATCAAATATGATGAAATACTGTGTAGAGAGTTATTACACTGACTTTTTGGCAAACAGTGGTAAATAAAAATATCTGTATCATACATGATTAATACTGTTATGATTTTCCCAAAATACTGCTGGTCCAATTTGAAGACTGGATCTTCATAGAAGGAACCTATGGGCGCAGAGGACTACCTGTAGAGTTATTTGTTGAAATTAATGCATTTTAAAATTATTTCACTATTTATTACTGATGAGAAAATAATATTAGAAACATTAAAAATATAAAATAAATGATAGTCATTTGCAGAAATATTTAATGAAATATCTGTGTATTCATGGCCATATTTGGGTGTTCCTTTTTAAAATATTTTATTTATTACTTTTATATGTATAGGAGTATATTACCTGCCTGTAAGTAAGTGTACCTGTGTTATGCAGTGCTCGCAGAGATCAAAAAAGGCATCAGAGTTCCTGGAACTGGAGTTACAAATGATTGTTTGGCATCATGTAAGTTCTGGGAACTGAACCTGTGCCTTCTGCAACAGCAGAACTACTGAGCCATCTTTCCAGTCCTGTTTCTTCTCTCTTAGAATATACTTTCTATTCTAATAATATGGTGACACGTTTCTTTTCTGTATGAACTCACCATAGGTCTTCATTTTAACACAGTAGCAGATATAAATTCAAACCATGTCACCGACATTTTCATATGAGTGTCGCTAACTAAATATGGGAACAAACTATAATCATAGAAAGAAAAAAAAAGAAAGAAATGATGAAAATATAGTGCTTTTGTATAAAATTCTCAAAGCTAAAATTATTAATAAAAAGAGAAAAAATGGTAAGGAAAGAAAAATGATGAATTTATTAGAATATTAATTCTCAATTGTAGTATGATGAATTTAAAAATCTACACTGAAATGGAAAAAAATTAAAACTGTGGAAAGAAATTAAAACTGATAAATTATATGTAATTAAAGATCAAGTTCATTTATGTATATTGGTGGGTAGAATACATGAGAAAATAAATTTAGCAATGTTATCAAAATACAACTGAAAAAATTCTGTTAAGTCAATAGTGCTACTAGTGATGGGAGATATCTACTACAGCTTCTCTTAGAACCAGACACGATTTTCGCAGCAGCTAGTCAGCACATTTGTGTGTACTCATTAAGACAGTACTGTTTTGGTTTTTACCATTCACTACAGTTTCATTGCTTAAAGGACAAAAATAAATCCACTACCGCATCAGTACATAAAATAGAGATTTCATAGCTATGAAAATAAATGTGTTTTGACTACATAAGAGTAGTGTCCTTGGAGGCCAGAAGAGGGTGTCGGATCACTGGAACTAGAGTTACAGATAGTTGGGAGCCACCATATGAGTGTTGGAACCAAACCCTGTTATTCTGTAAGAGCAGCAAACACCAAAGCCATTTCTCCAGCCATGATATGGCATGTTTTATGTGAATAATCTGAGTCATTGTATTAAGATAGAGTAGAAAAAATTAAGAAAAAAAAACTGTCTATACACCCACATATTTGCAGGGCAAAGCATAAATTATCTCTCAAAAATGACATGAATTTAATGGGAGAAATTCAGAAGGTAGATATTATGCAATAAGTTATTATAAGTGTTGTATTTGGATTCATGAAAATACTATATATAAACTGTAAGAGAATGAAAATTGTGGTAATTCACCTGATTTTTAATATTTCTTTTATTATTCATCACATTGTAGCAACATATATATTGACATTCATAGTGTTAATGTTTTTTCACTTGTGATGATATTTTAAGTATGCTACAAAACTCATTATAATAATTTGTGTGTGTGTGCATGTGTGTGTGTGTGTAGTATCATCCCACATCACCCCTGAAGATAGATTATAGAGATCGTGTTTGAGATTCTTTCTTACAGCTATAAGTACTGATGAGATTAATTTCTCACCAGTGATTTTTGTCACTGCACTTTGACTTTTGAAAAGAGAACAACTTCCTTTCTTAAAATCTCATGCTATTTCTGAATGAAGAAAACCTGGAGTATATCACCTTTTTATTTTTTATTTTTAGAGTTTGCTATACATGTGAGCTCAAAGGGAAGCTCCTATCTTTGGACTAGAAGTGAGAGAAACGCTGTCAGTATATTTTGAGCTACTGTGGATTTGAGTCTTGCTGTTTCAGGGGCATAGAGGTTCATTCTGCTAGAATCTTCTACTGCTCGTCTTTTGATACTGTGTGTGTCATGGGATCTATCCATGTACTTGTCTTGTATTCATTTTCCATCTTCACAGCTGTTTGTACTATACATTAAACTTTGCAAAGGAAAAGAAAACCACACCTTTGAAGAAACTAGTGAAAGGAGGACTTATGCTGAAATTTATGAAATAGTCACAGTGTACAGTAATAAATCAAATTTCCAAACCCAGCCAATGTCAGCCCTTAGGGATGGAGGGCTTAAAGCATTATACAGCAGGAAAAATCAGCAGTGTCATTTGCATTCACACAGCAACACTGAGTTACAGATGTGACCGGTAAACACACTGGCAGCAGAACTACTTCCTTCACCAGCTTCAGCACTGCTGTAGGGGAAGCCGCAATTAATTTTATTTGCCAATCATAACACATTCTTCATTCATAATTTCTTTAATCTGAAAACTTGTCTTGTGCATTTGCTTTTTGTAAAGGCATTCATCTTTACATCATTCCTGCTTGTTTCTTCTTTAAAAAAAAAGAGGACTCTTGGGGGCTGGAGAGGTGGCTCAGCTGTTAAGAGCACTAGCTGATCTTGCAGAGGATCAAGGTTCAATTCCCAGCACCCACATAGCAGTAAAGGGTTTGACACCCTCTTCTGACCTCTGTGGGCATCTTATGACACAGGTGCACTTACAGACATGCAGGCAATACAATCATACACAGAAAGTAGAATTAATAAATAAAATAATTTTAAAAAGAAGAGAGGACTCTTACACAGGGAGCTACTTCAAGACGGATGAAACTCAGCATTACAAAGGAGAGGGAAACATGTTTGGAAAATATAAAGGATGCATGGTATTCATCCCACCATAAGATGATTCCACTTAACCTGGTTGGAGAAACATTCATAATTTTCCAGTTACCACAAGGTAAAATGTTAAAGATTATTTCCACTGGCTTTGTATCTTAATGTGAATAAATCAGCCAGATTCCACAAACACTTTTTTTCTTAATACAAAGAAAAGCATACTTTTGTCAGTATGAAGCTCTTTGTTTTCCCCAATGGGGAATGTAAGTTCAAGGAAACTCTAAAACTTCTTTCCAAATCATTCTGTTCCAATAAGAGAGTGAATGAAATAGTTGTTAGTATAACTATTAAAGTATATTAATAATTAAAGGCAAGTTATTCTACTTAATCTGACATTAAAATGTATGCTTTGTTTAGAGATTGATGGACAGGATGGATATATGATTTTTAGTTCTGTGAAGTCTTTGAAATTGCTCATCTGTGTATATTTTGGTAGTAGAGAATCTGAAGGTGTTTTACTTTCTATGTTCTAAAGTTGCCTGATCACTGATGCATTGCATTCACCACACATATAAGTAGACTAAGAGAAATTCAGATGAAGAAAATGAAAACCTCAATGGATTTTCACTAATGAAACATCAGCACAAACATGCAAGACCACAGAAAATTATTGTTCTTATGTTTTATGTATTCAAAATCAATACCTATTTAAGAGTTCAATTGAAATAGAGCCAATAGCATATATTCTTTCCTATTATAAGACAGGAGCAGTAAAAAATATTTTCAATAACCACAGAATTACCAATGTTAGCATTGTGTTTCTTCTTTGAATCTACAAACCAGCCAGTATTTGGATATTAATGTGACTGAAAATAGTAATCTATTTCATAGAATAAAGCAGGAAGAAATAATAACATGCAACCTTTAACTACATATCTACACACACATTCACTTTGCTTATGTACATCATACACACACACACACACGCACACACACACACACACACACCACTAGGTTTATCTACTAAAGTGCAATATTTTCTTCCCCTTGATTATTGGACTGATTATGAGAACAGAAATTAGTATTTTCAATGCATCAATCAAGAGGAGAACACAAATACATATTCATTTTCTTCTTTGCTCTGTTGCACAAACTGCCTTTTCCTCTACATTTATTGTACCACTGACTCTTGCTTCCTCGCTTTCAGCTACAAGCAAAGGCTATTACTCTTAAAACTGACCAGTGATGAAGTTTAGAAACCACTGTCAAACAAGCTTAACAAGGAAATACTTTTTGTGCCTAGAAACTTTCATCATTCTGTCAGTCTACTTTTATTGGTCACAGAAAGTCAGAGCAAGAAAAATGTCTATTCCAATAATTAGGGCAGATTAAGGAGTCACTGATAAGGAATAGCCAGAGTGTCTCTATGTCTCTATTCGTACCCTTCACAAGAATTTCTCTACTTAGGTATTCTACTATGGATTTGGCCAGCTTCATACTTCTAGTGAATTTTCTGCCTCTCCCTCTGAGGTCCTGGGATTACAGATATCTGCCGCCACATTCAGCAAGTTGTGATATCCACGAATTCCTGAATTCTCAACAGCTAAATTTGCCTGCACAAGGCTTGTATAAGATCACAAGTGTCAGCATTGTAGTATGGTCCAGTAAGAGTTTGCTAGGCCCCACCCATACATAGTTGTGGAGCTGCAGACACTCAAAGGTTGCTAATGGGATCCGGGTTCGGGAGGATCAATTTTTCTTAGGGATATACATATTTATCTACAAAAGTAACGTGTTAAGACTATGAAGTGAAGTTAGCATCCCCACACTTCCTTCAGTACCAATCACCCACTGGAATCTAGTCATCCTGTCTAGAGTCTCTTCCTTAAAGATCAATTCTTCCTCACACAGCAGTAATCAACTGCCTTGATATAATTATTTCTATGAACCTACACATTTTTATAGAACTATGTATATACCTATTCATATTGATTTTAATCCTTGAAACTGATTAGTAGTAGTCTTTCTCACATGATGTGGTATCTGTGACAATGAGGATGATGCCTTTACACATCAGTACACACTAATGATTCCAATGGTGTTCTGATAACCTACTAGGCAATATAGCCTAGGTACTGGGAGTGTAGAATTAACATAGGAAACTCAGGGAGTTAGTTAAAGTGATTTGAGTCAATTTCATTTAAACAAGGTCAGACTGGTTTAAATAAATGTTCAAAATGAAATTGAATGCAATTATTTTCTTGCCAAGCACTATACCATATTTGATTTTATAAAATTTAAATGTTTTACTTTCTTTTAAGAATTTCATACATGACTACTGTGTTTACATAATTCCTACCTTTCCTGATCTCCTTACAGCTTCAACCATTTCTCCCATGTCTCCCCAGTTTCTTCTCAAATTACTGAACTCTTCTTTAATTGTTTTGCTGCATATATGGAGAAAATCCAGTTAGTCTTGTTCATATATAACTTGGTAGGGCTAGCCACCTACCATTCAATGACCTATAATGAAATTCATCTCTGGAGAAAACTGACTCTGACTCTCCATCTCTTAGCAATAATTAACACCCTGTAGCTCTTGATCTAGGTGTTGGATTCTGTGATATTTTCCTGACAATATTGATATGCCAACTGCTATTGTCCTTCCACAGTTCTTGCTGAGATTCCATGAAGCATCTTTATCATGTCTGGATCATGGCATTTTTCCAAACAGACATCTTGTTATCTGGCATTTGCAATTTTTTCACCCCTTCTTTCACAATGATCCATGAGCCTTAGGTGTTGAGGTTGCCTTGTATGTATTACCTTTGACTGGGAATCCCATGGTCACTTATTCTCTATATTTTGACCAGTTGTGGTTTTCTGTAGCAGTCTGTTTTGAAAAGCAAGCTTCTTTAATCAGTGAGTGAGGGCTACACTTATCTGTGGATATAAGAAAATTTATTTAGAATATATAAAATGATACTGGTTTAGAAATATGGCAGTAGTCATTTCTTTTCTATGGTCTCTGAACTTTCCAGGTAGGGAAGTATCATAGTACCAGACACGAATACTCAATAGGGCCTTAAATCTATTTACATAACTATATGCTAGATCCAGGATAAAAGTGTCATTATCGTACAATTGGGGATATCTTCTTGGGATGGTCATTATTGTGATTTGTAGGTTTTACAAAGGGGTATGACTATTGATACTCTATACGTCAGAGTGTTTATTAAAAGAGAGATGTCTGTGTTTTTGAGAAATGGCTTCAATTAAGGAGCAGTAATATATCGTAAGACTGTTTTAACACTTGCATGTTATCATTGTTCTAAGGAAAACGAATACTTTTCTACTGAAAATATTTTTTTCTGATGTAAATATAAATGTCTTAGTTCTCTTCTTGTTTTGGTTTATTGTTTATAATTATTCTTTTGACTCAAAAATATAATGTTTAGAAAAATACGATCTTGCATTTCAAGGGCAGGAACCTGATGGACTAACCAAGTTCATGTTTTTTTCTTGATTTTTGTGAATTTTATAGAATATATTTTGATCATATTTGGATTCCTTCCCATATCTGCTGCCTATTTATTATCCTAACCACAATTTCATGTACTCTATTATATGTATTAATATTATCTGTATTGTTCTATCTATCTGTCTATCTGTCTATCCATCTGTCTATCTATCCATCTGTCTATCTATCATCCTTAAGGCCTATAGAGGCACCTGTCCCCAGATGCCTTTTGATGTACTTGCATACACTGGAGCCAATAAACCTGTGAAGAATCATACTCTTAAAAGAGACTGACTGTCCCAGCAGCCATCAGTTGCTAGTAGTTCTTCAGGTAGGGCTGGGGCTTCTTTCCACTTCTTCACATATATGCGGGGTTTTATCTGGCTTGAGTTTAGAAGATACTTGTGCATCTGATACTACTGTGACTTTCTATGAGTCACTACCCAGCTGTCTGGAAAACTCTGTTTTGTTGTGATTATCCACCACTTTTTTCTCTCAAAGTATTCTGCCCTCTTCCACATGAGCCCTGCCTGAGCTTTAGGAGGCAGAATTTTTATATAGGCATAGTATTTAGGGATAAGCACTCTTTTAACCCTTCTTTGTTCATTGTACAGTTTTGTGTTTCTATGTTAATCACCATCTGCTGAATAAGGAAGTCTTTCTGGTGAGAGTTAAGACATGCATTGTATACCATCGGTATAACAATATGTCATTAGGAGTCAGTTTATCCTGCATTTTTTATCAGAATGATTGTATTAGGCTTTCCCTTGTGGGCTGTGATCTGTCTAAGCACATGTTCCAATGCCTGATATAAATGTGAGGTATGGGATCCATACTATGAAACAGATCTTAAATTCAGTTTGAAAGTGGTTACTTATTGCCATAATATTCATTGAACCAGTGGGCATATCTTTCAGGCTAACTGCTGTTGTAGCCAAAAGGATTCACAGCTGGATAAAGTTGATGATTAATTGTTTCTTCTAGTACCATACTTTGAATTTTCTAGCACTCTGAAAACTAGCCAATAAAGATGAAAATGTGAAGGCAATACTTGATTTCTCCTTGTTTGTTCTACAGTTGATGCCCAAGAGTGGTATGTCTGTATCATATGGTAGATTTATTTCTAGCTTTTTGGGGAATTTCCACACTAATTTCCAAGGTGGCTACATCAGTTCGCACTGATACCACATTTCATAAGAGTCCTTTTTCCCCATGTCCTCTCCAGCATATGTCCTTGTTTTTTTTTTAGATAATATTAATTCTCAGTAAGGTAAGATTAAATGTCAAAGTGGCTTTAATTTGAATTTCCCTGGTGTTTAAACTTGTTGAATATTTTTAAAGTATTTCTCAGTCATTTATATTTCATGTTTTCATAATCCCCTGTTCAGCTCCTTACCCTAGTTTTTAATTGTGTTGTTTGCTTTTTGATGTTTTTTTTTTTAGTTCTTTGCACATTCTAGATATTAACACTCTATAAGCGCATTTGTGTTTAATACGTTTTCCCGTTCTGTAGTGTGCCTTTTGATTCGAATGATGGTGTCCTTTGATGTACAGAAGTTTTTCATTTTAATGAGTTTGTCAGTTGTTGGATGGACATATAATATCTCTTATATATAATATCATATAATCTTCAAAAAAGAGTAATTTGACTTCTTTTTACTATTTATGTCACTTTATTTTTCTTGCTGTCTTATTGCTCTAGCTAGGCTATTAAGCATTAATTAAAATCAGTGTGGTTTTCTCATTATGCATATATTTTTAGACTCTTGTGCTTTGGAGATTTCATGGGTGCAGTCTCCCTATCATGTCAATCATGCCTAGAATGCATTAACTGGGAGAACCTGTCCTGTCTTTCTGGATATTATATTTTTTCCACCTCCTATTCCATGATGCTCCCTAAGTCTTAAACGTGGAGATTGAATTGTAGATGTAATATACCAACAATCTAAATTGTATGTACAATAAACCCAGAGTCAACATCATTGTAAATGGAGAAAAATTACTAAATAATTTCCATTAAAACATAGAAATAGACAAGGATATCCCCTACTACCACTCTTTCCCAGTAGAGTGCTTAAAAACAGAGTCTGAGCATCAAGGCAGGAATAGAAATTAAAGTGATATAAATAGGAAAGGAAGAATATTATCCATTTTTGAAGATAATATGATATTATTGAAAAGAAATTCCAAAATTCCACCAGAAAACTTCTCGATATGATCATCATTTTCAATAAAAGGGTGGGCTATAAAAACCAAATTCAAAACATCAGTAGCCTTTCAATATAACAATTAAAAACAGGTAGAGAGAGAAATCAAGGAAACAGTTCTAGCCTCAAAATTTAATATATGTTTGATATACTTTTAATTATTGTTATTTTGGTCCATTGCTAGGTTGGTTAGATCATGTAACAGAAACTGAAGTATGAAAATTTTTAAAATTGAATTCCAGTCAAACTCTTTTAACATTTGTTCGATATGTTAGATATGTTCGATATGTAGAAGAATGAGTGATTTCAAGTTCCTTCTCTTCTCTGATTTTTGTTTCCCTTTTGTCTTTGGGATCCTTCCATTCTCAGATTCTTCATCACTCTCACTGTTTTTACAGTGCAGATTAGGTTATATAATCATTAGATGTCACGAAATAGTGTGAAAATACCAATCTCTTACTACTGTTTTGCCATTCTATTGGGCTGCAGTCCAGTTACAGGTTCAATGCCTTTTTAAATATTTTGATGTGACAGATTGCAAGGTATTTATATTGGACAGAACCTTCTTCCTGTGCTGTAGTTGTTTTCTAACAAAGTTCCTTAGCATGGAAAAGAATCCTTGGCCACAGAGACATTTGTGGCTGGCTTCAAAGCTGTCTTTCACCTGTCAAATCCATGAAATGATTTTCCCTGATTTCCTACAGTGAATTCTAATTCTTCCCTGGAGGAAAAGCACTAATTGTGTTGATGGTGATACAAGGGATGTACGCCCCATTCGGGTTTAAGCCACACCCTTGCCCACAATCAACTTTCCACAATCCAATTGTTCTAACCAATTGTATTTCCAGACCAGAAGATCCCTGTTATGGACCTCTTAATTTATCTGTCCTTCTGCCTTTGGGGCAATACTTTGTATTTTAATCTTGATTATATAATGGTACTGAAAAAAGACGTGGCATTCAGTTTGTCCAGATAATTCTTCCTATGATGATAACGACAATTTAAAACAATTCTTTTGTCAGAGTCAAACCCATAAGACTTTGAGAATATGTTGAAATTATTTTTCCATTTTCCTCAGAGAAAAATTTACTTTTATGAAACGACTGAATGTGTACTGTGTTGTCAAGGAAGGGATGAGAGTCTATGGTCTATTTTACTTCTATTTTTTTTTAGTTCACCTGATATATACTTAAATTGGAGCCCAAGAACAACTTGTGGACAACTGTTCTGATTGCTAAGAAGGGAGTCTGTTAGGTATTATGACTTTTCTCACATCTTAGAGGAAGTAAAAAAGCAGATATTTGTGAATAGCAGAGAAAGTGTTAAAACCTGTGTCTATGCATATCCCAATTATCTTCTATCCTGCTGAGAATAATTGTATTTTCATGTGATAGGATGATTATTTGACTCAAGAGAAAGTTTTTGTGTTGTGAAGATTTTCTAGGAGACAGCATACTTAGAAAAGATTGCAAGGCAGAAATTTTAAGAAAGTGTATTCTCTCTGAGGTCTGATAACTAGCACACGTGTCTTCAAACAACATGCCCATTTGCCTGTTCTCTATCCTTGGCAAAAGTCTCATCAAAGGACACACGTCTATAGTTGTTAGGACTGACATGGGGCTGGATTGATGACTCAGTGGCTAACAGGAATGGCTGTTCTTGAGGAGAACCTGAGTTCAATTGCCAGGATCTACATGATGGTTAATAACCATCGGTATTTCCAGTTCCAGGTGATCCAAGGCTTTATTCTGGCCTACATGAGTGTTGCACAACATAGATTAACTTATATACATTCAAGAAAAATACTCATATACATAAAATTAAAATAAAATAAATGTCAAGAATTTTTAAGAAAAATGAGTTCAATGAAGGCACAGGCAGAGTTGTACATTATAAAGCAATTTCCACACTTGCATTGTTGCTGTAAGGGACAAACAGCTATGTTTCTATTGAAAAGGAATTTTCCTGATCAAAATATAAATGTTTTGAAACATTTTAAAATTTATTTGACTTAGGAAGCGACTGTGGGACAAGATGAGTTTGCACTGTATAATCTACAGGTATTATAAAATTTCAGTGCACTTTACAGTAACAGATGATAATGAAATAATATATGGTCACTGAGTAAGAGAACTTCATGGCTCTTTAGGTCATTGTGATGAACAGAGGAAAATTATGATATCATTTTTTCTGCATTTGAAGTGGTAAAATGTTCAGTTCTCGGTGCATGTATACATAGGCTGAAGATGCTAATTAGCTATTATGGGGCCAAATGTCTAATACTAATGATGAATTTGTCAAAGCTATTAGCTATATCTAAAGCATGAATATCAAGACGGTTTATAGATGTGTTTAGTATCCACATTTTTCTTTGAAATTTATGTTCTGATAAAGGTGTATGTGAATGATTATCTGTAACAGCTTTGTGGCTAACTTCTTTTTTTCTGTTTCCTATTGGTCATCCACTAACCCTGGTTATTACAATCTCTATGTCCACTCTTCTGCAATGATCTCTGAGGCCTGGGTGGGTGAGTTTTAATACAGGAGTTATATCTAGGGACACATACTCTGTAGTCTCTTATTCTCTACAGTTTGGATAGTTGCGGCTTTCTGTGTTAATTGTCTGTTGCATGAGGAAGCTTAGCTGGTGAAAGATGAGAGATGCGCTAGGACTCTCTGTACCCCCTGTTCTACTATGTTCCATGAGCCTTAGGTGTGGAGGTTCCATCACAGTTGTGCCACTTGGAGCTGAGCATCTCAGATATTCTCTCTGTTTTATCAGTTGTGAGACTCTTTAATAATCTCCATCTGCTGAAAATGAACCTTCTTTGATGGGTGCTAACCAGTATACTTGTCTGTAAATATAAGGATACATATTTAGCATATTGTAAGAAATTATATTTCCCTAGGGATAAGCAGACATAGGTTTTTCTCTAGGATCTATGAACTCTCCAGCCATGCTTATTTAGGTAAGTTTACAGTACCACACATGAGTTTCCTTCCACTGATGAAACTTTAAGTCCAATGAGACAGCTGTTTATTACCCACAAGATTAAACTCCCACTACTGAACCAATGGAGAGAGTTTGCTGCGCCAGTCATTGTTGTGGTTATTAAGCTTTACACCTGGGTTCGGACCACTGATAGATTTTCTCCTTTAGCAACTTGGATAGGGTCCTCCAAAACTATGAGAGCTAGTCTTCAGGGAGGACCCTTCCATACTAATTCCCACTCCATTGATCCAAGTCCTGTGTCCAAAGTATGTCCTATCTTCAACAACAGGCTCTTACATACATACAAGTTATGGGAAGGAATCAAGGGCTATGGCAATAGTCTGTTATTCTGAAGTCTCTTGGACTACCCTGACCAAAAGCTTGAAGGATGGTTTCGACTGTCTGGCTTTGTGTTTCTTATGCATATCCTTCAACTATAAATATGCACTCATGTGCAGATATTATGGTGTGCTTTCCTTAGACTTTGAAACTAATATATTTCTTTCTGGTTTTCCACACTAGTTAAGCACTATTTATCTGTCCTTTCTCTCTCCCGGTCTAATACTCCCTAATATACATGAATGAGTAGCTGTAATAGCTAATTTTTTTTAAAAAATAGTATTTTCATTAAGCTTTGAGAATTTCACAGAATTAAAATTTTGATTTTTTTTGTATTTTTTATTGAATTTTTGTATATTTCCTACAAAACATATTAATCTTTTTTATACCTCCCCTACACTCTCCTATAACTCCCCTCCAGATTTCATGCATTCTGTCATTTATGTTAAGGCCTACTGAGTGAAGTTAGTGTACCCAGATGTCCCTCAATGCAAGAAAGTATATTGATAGGAATTCGATCCTTTAGTGGTTTGGATAAAAATATTTCCCATAGGTTCCAAGTGATTGAACTCTTAGTCCCAGGTGGTAGGCCTGCTTGCAGAGATTTAGGAGGTATAGCCTTACTCGAAGAAGAGCTCATTACTGGTTATTAGGGGCATACTTTGAGGGTTCTAGTCCAGTTAGCTTATTCTGCTTTCTTTGCACAGTTTAAAGTGTGAATGCACAACTTTCTGCACTGGCTGCTTCCTGCTATGCTTCACTGCCATGGTGTACACTTATCCCACTGGAACTATAAACCCAATAAGTTGTTCCTTCTACAGTTGCCTTGGTCCTGGATTAGTATCATAGCAACAGAAAAGTAACTGATACAGGCCCATTGACTCCAGGTTTTGTTCCTCAAATACTGTT
The DNA here is from genome assembly GCA_035773235.1 of Eospalax fontanierii. Taxonomy (NCBI): domain Eukaryota; kingdom Metazoa; phylum Chordata; class Mammalia; order Rodentia; family Spalacidae; genus Eospalax; species Eospalax fontanierii. Next base: position 69,348,653 of record CM069524.1, on the reverse strand, counting down.
GAGAGCGGATCCTTCTCCTGTAGCATGCTCAACCTACGGGGCATCACACCCTAAAAGAAAATCAAGCTTGCCTGTCTCATCAGCTACCAGCTACCAATAGTTCCTCTCCCAGGGATGAGGCATTCTCCTTACTTCTCCTTTCTTGCTGGATTATTTTTCTTCTGTCTTGGACTTGCATAGGTCTTGTTCATGGTATCATAAGTGCTGTAGGTTCATGTGTACAAGTACCTTGTTGTGACTGGGAAAATAGTGTTTCTTTCCAGTCATCCACCACCTCTGTCTCTAAGAATATTTTCATATCCTCTTTCATGAAGTTTCCTGAGTTTTTAAGTTGTCATATAGATAGCCCATTTTAGGGCTTGTTCTCTTATTCTCTATATGCTGACCAATGAGTGTCTCTGTGTGAATCTTCATCTGCTACCAAAAGAAGTTTCTCTGATAAAAGTCAAGAGATACATTAATATGTTGGTATAACAATAAGTCATTAGTAATAAATTTAATTCTGGGCCCATTTAGCAGAATAATCATAAGGATTCTCCCCTGTGAACTGTCATCTGTCTCACCTCAGGTTGGCTATTCAATCCTGATAAGAATGTATGTGTTCCATCTTGTGAAGTGGGCCTTAAATCCAATCAGAACGTAGTTGATTACTCTCCTAACCCTTGTAACTGGTTGGAATACCTTACCAGACTAGGCATTATTTTAGCTTTCAGGGTTTGCAGGTGGATAAGTTTGATGATTACATTTCTTTTTCCAGCAGTGTCTATAGCATTGTCCAGTACTATAAAAGCTAGCAGGTAGAGATGAAGCTTCAAAACCGATACTAGCTTGATTTTTTCCCTGTTTTAAGATTCATGTAGATAAGGGAGGGAAAAGATAATAATGGAATAGAAAAGGGTAAATGAAGGAGGGGAAAGGTAAAGGAAGGAATATTAAGAAGGATAACTAGCAGTAAAGTCCTTTTGAGAATGTCATATGGAAAATTATACTATTGTATAGCATATACATTTAGGAATATAATGAGTTTGAATGGCAGTAACCTAAAAGACTGAAACAATATCTCCATCAGATTCCACAGGCCAGCAAACAAAAAAACCCAGTCGTAGAAAGAGTTTTCCCCTTTGGAAATTGTTTGCCATTATTGGTTGTCCCACTGACCACCATTTGTATTAGTTACCTCTAAGACCTTGATGTTAAAGACCCTATTTATGAAGAAACTACATATGTGGCTAATTTCTTTTAAATTAGGAAATGTGCTCTCCAGCATACCTTCATAAACCTAATCACTAATGTTGGTATTCTAATTAAAGTGTAGATATACAATGACAGGAATAAAATCAACGATTCAAACCTTTGCCATGTTTTTCTATTATAAACATTTATTGCTACAATACTGCTTCACTATGACATATTATATAATAGCATAGTTTTAGTATTATGGACAATCTTTCTCCCAATAAAGAGTAATGTCATATTTATCACTTCTTTTCTTTGTTTCAGAAACAATGCCTCCTGTTTAAAGAAAATGGATGATTTGCTTATTTTCCTCAGTGAAATTTATGTCTATAAACTGTCATATTCAAACCCTTCTCCTTGTCATGCATTTCTCAGAGGCTTTCACAGAATCATATATTTCACTAAGTATGTAATTTTAACAGAATCTTGACATGAAGGTAAATCATGATATCATATAGTTAATGGCGAATGATTAAAATGCTGGTGCTGGTAGGGGAGACAATATTCCCAAGCAGTATGATTATGTCACGCATTACAAAAAGAGTTCAATTTTGAACAAGATAGAAAGATATGAAGGAATCAACTAGGTAGAGTTATGAAGAAAGTAATCCTAGGCAAATGTCCTGAAATGGACAATTAAATGAGCAAAGATATTCCTGTCTGAGGAAAAAAATATAGAAAGTATTTTTTCTGCATTATTTGCCATGATACATATCAAGTTTCTTAGATTTGACTATAAATTATAAACGATTAATGTATTGTGAACAATTTGGTCAGGTACTGTGGACTACAGAGATGTTGTTCCAGACACAGCGTAGCTTAGGGTTCTATTATTCTAGCACTATTTCAATCACTTTTAAACATCAGATGTGAAGGGAAATTAAATGACTGTTACTTCCAAAAGACAAGCTAAAGAACAATGGTGCTTGCTTGAGGCCTGGAGAGAGACTTGGGGAAATTGTGGTTCAATAGGTGCAAAGTCATAGTCTTCCAAAATAGAAAAGTTCTGTAAGTGACATTTTTATAGTTAAAAATGCTTACTGTGCACAAATTGTTTCTTCAGTGGGACTCTCAAGTTATGTTAAACATGAAATATAGTAATAAGAACTAGGAACTGATTTCTGAGAAATTGTTGTTTTTATTTTGTGAACTTAACCAATGGCAAATTCTGGGAAAAGAACAAAAAAGCTTTAATGTATTTAAGAAAATAAAGACATTTTGTAAGATCAAAGACAAGTTGTGTTTGGTGTCGATAATCATACAATTTACAAATGTTTTGAATACTTATTAAAGGTCTGATATTTAATGGAAGTTCTGTACTATGCTTTGCATCTACTATTTTATTATTTATTCATATCTCCACTGCAACAATGTGGACAACCAGATTTCAAAAGTTGAAAAAGCTTGCCCGATCCACACAAGAACCAAATAGTGATGATAGTGTAGTTTTAAAATACATAATTTAATTGATTTTATGTACAAATGTTAAAAATAATATTTATCCCAAGTATTTTCCCATTCTCTTATAAAAATTAACCTGTCATTCATATTTTATACAATATTTATTTAAAAAGTCTAACTCAAAGATTTCAGTATATTCAACCATGTAGTCAGTTATTAAAATAACCAATTTTAGGACATTCTCATTATGTTACACAGAAGTTTCAAAGTGTTAAGCTATCTGCCTTTCATTTACGAGGCATCTGCAACTCAGTCATTTCCCTGTGTTTTGTTGTCTTTGTAGATTTCCTTCTTTTGCTGTTTCTGAATTTCTTTTTATGAGGGCTGAGGAAAAGGCTCAGTAGATAAAGTCACTTGTCACCAAAATTGGGGACTGGAATTCCATCCCTAGAATATACATCCTGGAAGAAGGGAGCCAACCCTTACAAGTTGTCCTCTGACATCCCCCTGGCATGGTACACACACATAAATAAAGGTACTAATAAAAATTTAAACATTTATGTATCAAATTATTATTTATAGGCTTTATCTGGCATTTTGCTTAGTTTTGATATTTTTTATGGAAGTTTATTTTGTCTTATGGTTCCAGAGGGAGGGTCCATTACAGTAGGGGGAGGCGTGGCGGTAGGCAACCCAAGCAGAAAGCTGAGACATTACATTCCTGTCCACACACAGAAATACGAGAGTGAGCTGTAAGTTGTCTGAGGTTACATACTCTAAAAGCCTGCCCCCATTGACATATGTCCTCCAGCAAGACTCCATCACCTCTTAAAGTTTCCATAATGTCCCCAAACAGTACCACCTTCTAGGGACCAAGTGTTCAAATGCCTGAGCATATGGCATATGGGGGACATTTTTTATTCAAATCAGGGCAGACAGTCAATTTTTTTAATTTTGCCACTTGACAGATTAACTGAAAACCAAACCCCCAATATTCTGTCATACTTTGTCCTAACATTGTGTGTTCATTAAAAGTAAGTGATCAGACATAAGTTCAGTTTCGTGAACTCAGTTTCTCCCAAAATGAGTCAATTTTTTTCCATCTTATATCAAAATTATTATTTATTATTTATTATTTTAATTTTATTTTTGAAAATTTCAAACATGAGCACTATATTTTCATCACTTCACCCTGCCTCCTCCCTCTACAATATTAATATTTTTAGGTTCATGCATATATTAGTATGTCTCAGTACTTATTCTTGTTTGTTTTCATTATTTTTCAAATCTTTAATGTTTTTCAAATTGAGATAAAATTCAATACATTTACACATAAGCCATGGACTTTTGAACGAGTTCGTTAATTTTAGCTAATTAATTTATGTTGCTTTGCATAATTGTTTCAATGTGCTAGTTTAATTTTACATTTACCTATTGAAGGACATCTAGAGTGATTCTTTTTCATTGCTATTTGTCCACGGAGGAGCAATAAACGTGAATGCTCAAATATCTCTGTCGTAGAACATAGTCTTTGAACACGTGCCTGAAAGTGGTAGGTTCTTCCATATTTCTACTTTTAGTCTTTGTCAAAACACCCACAGAGTGGCTGGAGGGATGGCACCGTGGTTAAGAGCACTGACTGCTCTTGCAGAGGACTCGGGTTCTGCTACCAGCCGCTACATGGCTGCTAGCAACTGCCCTAACTCCAGTTCCAGGCGATCCAGTTCTGACTTCCGCAGCCTTTGCACAACACAGGTATGTTTATATACACAGTGGGAATACACTCACACACATAAACTGATTTTAAAAAATAAGTATGATACTAAAAATATCACCAGTCATTTCCATACAAGATGCATTAGTTTTAAATTCTCACCACAGAATATTTTTTGTTGTTTAAATTGTTATTTTTTATTTTATGCGTATGAGCACTCCGTATTCCTTTACGTAAGTGTGCCCACTCTTCTTCCTGCTCACGCAGGTCAGAAGAAAACGTTGCAATACCTGGACCTGTAGTTACAGGTAGTTGATAATGGCTATGTTGGTGGTGGGATAAGAACCTAGGTCCTCTGCAAGAGCAGTGATTGATTCTAACCACTGAGCCATCTCTTCATTTCCCAGAGTGTATATTTTTAATCATGGAGATGAACACTTAATATTTAGTGATTTACATAAGGGAGATTGCTGTTCAAATGAAGACATACATTGCACCATTTCATAAATCATTATCACCCCAAATATTTCCTATTGATAATTTTCTAGCTGTTTTACTACCTAGAATGTTCTGTATTTTAATGAAAAGATGCATTTTCAGTTTAAAAAATATATTGTATTTAAATGGAGATGTCATAGCTTCTATGGAAAAAACAGTCTTTCACATTCCGAGATCAATGTAACTTCTTATTGTATTCTTAATATACACCCTCATCTTTACAGACAATTATACAAATTACCATTTATCATCCAGGAAAGATGTTTCTTAACACTATTCCTTTCTAAACATCATTTATATTTTAAATCTATTTTCTGAATCATCTTTGAATTTACTATGTAATTTCCACTGTTACTGCCCCAAAGCTAAAACCTAAAATTGCAATTATAAATTAAAAAATTCAAATTAACTCTAGCCTTCATGACATAATATTGAGACATATTTTCAGTCCATTTTTAAGAGTACATCACTTGTATCTACTTTGTTTAGAGAAAATAAAAGAAAATGCCTGTTGCATAAATTTATTCTCCAGGCCTTAGCAGGTGGGATCTGGTTCATCCACCTGAATAAACAGAAACTGTTTTTCTATTTAGAAAGGTTTATTCATATACAAGGTTTACAAATCCGCTGAGTAGGCGCAGCTTGTCCACGATCTGCGTCTGCCGGCGGCCCCACCCCAATGTTTGCGACAGCCATACGCCAGTCTTTCAGTTCGTCTCATTCACATGGTTCTGAAGATGGCGGGGGCTTGGCATGCTGGCTCCTAGGTTCCAGCCTTCCACATGGGCCTAGGGCCGGGGGCATTTTTCTTCCCACGTGGGTACAATCTCCTTCCAAATAGCTGCCAGGTTTCTCCACCCACTCCCTGCCTCCCTCCTCCCTTATTGAACAGAGGGCGGGACATTGTTTCCCTACAATGCCAAACACAATCTCTTTAAAATGGGAATATTTCATATATATTTTGTAATAATTCATAGTAAAGAATTGAATTTGATGCAAAATTTCTCCTTTTTGTATTACACTATCTATAAAAGATATATTTATCCACTGAAATGTCCAAACAACATTGGACATTTCTTTATTTAAAATGAGTAACTCATAACATATCTTACTGTTTAAGGAAAGTGAAAGTAATTTTTCTACATCTAGAAATCCTGTTTATATTGAAGAGTGAATCGATTAATCAATCCTTAAAATGTGCCTGTCTAGTGAATGAGGCATGCACATTGCTCAGCATTTACCAGTTAATGTACGTAATTTAAGTTTAGTAATGAATGAAGGCACTAACAAAACTCTGATTGGCTTTCAACTCCACTCCACAAGATGGAATCCCCTTGGCACCTTTATCAAGACCAAGAACCTGTGACTACACAGGTCTCAGCCCTGTGTACTGGAGGCCTTACTACTACTATTCTGCTAAATGGACATATTGTCAAAAAATTCCTAAACACTAATTACTATGCTTATATATTTCTGCATCTCTTAGCCATCATCAGAGAGTTTCATTTTGTACTAGATGGTAGTTTACAAGGAAACCCACAACTAGCCAATGTACAAAGAATAAGAGACCCGTGGAATGCTCATCACTAAATGGGAGACCAATATCACACTGTCCGCCACAAGGTTAGTAGATCATCATAGAAGTCTTAGAAAGATTGTAAGAGCTAGAGGTTATGAGTCACTACAAGGAAACAGAGTTAGTTGTTCATATGAACTCAAAGTAGTTTTGACAGCAAGCACAAGACCCATGCAAGCTCAAGCCAAACAAAAACCCAGCATGGAGGGGCACATATGTATAAGTTCCATCGCTACCTGCAGAACAATTAGCAACTTATAGCTGCTGGGAGACGAGAGTCAGTTTCATTAAGGACTTGATAGTTTGACCCACTTGACAGGTTGGCCTCCCACACAAGAGTATTTTGGCAATGCAGTTTGGTCTACATGGGCTTTAAAAAGAGATATGACACAAAGTTATGTGAGTAAGTAAATATGTGGAGGTGGGTCTCAGAGGAGATGGTGGAAAGGTTAGATATGATTAAAATATATTTATGAAATTCACAAAGAAATAAAATAGCATGTATACAGAAAGATTAGTTTTATTCATTACTGATATTGTCTTAAGATAATTATTAAATAGCAGTAGAATGCTTGTCTCCATGGGAATCTGACTGTACCACCTATTACGAAAACTATGTGATACAGAGTATGCTTAATCTTTACATCTGTCTGTGTAAATAATAATGCATAGGTATGTATCCCCTGGACTACCCTGCTACCCAAGACTTAAAGGTAATAACATTTCTAAATTATCAGCAGCAACAAGCACTATTAATAACATAAGGACAAGGAATACACTATAACCCAGGAAATCATAAATTTGGAATTACAGTTTCTTTTCATGTCATTTTAATGGAATCCTAGTCATAATTTGTTATGTTAATGTTTCAAAAGCGTGTACAAGAAAATTGAACACAACTAAAATAACATATTTCTCTCAGCTGGTAAGCACATTAGATGTCAGTCAGTTTACATTTTTATTGCATAATCTGTATTATTTTTTATGTCTTAGTTTCTATGTGGATTTCAATGTTTTAGAAGCTCCCATAATCTATTAATAGTTATGTAACTGATAATCTCTGGTCATGTTACTCTCCATACTACACCAACTGAATTATGTAACAAGTATTCATAACACCCCAGTTATTATGCCAAGTTCTTACACTGAAGTGTTTTGTTTCTTTAGTTTAAAACTTTTCAAAAACTTCTGTATTTATAATCAAAATATTTTAACATTACGCAAATGTATATCAAATCATTTTTCTACAGAGATCTACTTCCATTAATAGACAAATGATATCTCAAGTAATGACAATTAAAAATCATATATTCATGTATTGATTTCAAGGATAATACTCATGATTATGGTTAACTATGGGATTTTATTTGTTGAAATTATCATGTCTATATTTTAAACAGAGACAAAATTTAAACAGACAAATTTTCTTATATCAAATGAATAGTCATCTACGCAGTAATTCTTACGGTTGAAGAAAGCCCATGGTCAAACCCAGCTGATAATGAGTACACACTGAGATTTAAGAAAGCACTCCACAAAATTTACAGGTTTAATTCCTAGCCTCAGTGATTATTATTGATTCTATTAATAGGAATGATCTTAGATATTTGATTAGATCATGAGGGCATAGTCCTAAGTAATCAGGATCAGTGCTTCTGTAAAAAAAATCCAGAAAGCTAGCCAATCATGTTCCCAAGTGAGGTCACAGCCTGAAGACTCTATGGACCAGGGTGAACCCATCTGTACACATAAATCTGTTATTACCCTCTAATTTCAAATACAAGGTGAAAAAATTCATCTGTTTTTAACTTGCTGCTCAGTTGATGGGGTTTTATCATAGCAGCTTGAACATTCATAGACTTTTTAAACAAAATGAAGAAAATGATAGGCAAATACTGGTAATATTTCTCTAATTGTTCTTCAAGGATAATACTCATGATTATAGTTAACGATGGGATTTTATTTGTTTTGTTGAAATTATCATACAGGCATAAAGTAATAAAATTATATGGAGCTAGGTAACTAGTTCTAACTAATTACCTAGCTCTTCAACACTAGTACTAACTAATATCACCTTTTGATAATTACTTGAAGAAAGAGTTTTGAGTTGAAAAGCCCCATAAGTAAATTATTTACACACAGTAACTGGGAGATGGTGGCTACAAGATCATCTTCCATCCTTTATTCATTTAATTTTATTTCCGTTTTGATGTATTGTCTAAAGAATGAAGACTTATTAATGATACAAATAGTGTTGGCATTAAACTTTATTGAAATATCCAAAGGCAAGCTATGAAGGAAAATAAAGCAAACATTAATTAAAACTGAAAAGTTTATATAGTGTAAATATTCTCTTTGTTCAGGTCATAAAATCATATTTGAATTTGAGTCAATGTGATCTTATTCTCTGTCTTATGTCTTAAGAGTTGATTGACATATACTTAAATTATGAACTCTTAGATTGTATTATTTTAAATATAGAAAGTTGTCAAAATATTCCAAGTGGTCTGCATTTTCTCACTTTAAGCAACAAAACAATGAGTTTACTTTATTATAGCTATAATCATGATAGAATTAACTTTAATATGAAAGTGTCTGATTTCCAATCTTAATGGTATATTTGCCAAATAATATAAAAGTATACTTTCTACCAGGTTCTAAATACATGATGTGCTGTGATATTTTAAATCTTTTAAAATTAAAAATACAATGATAATATTCTCCAAATATCAATTTGAAAATATAAATTGCTAACTTTATTGCAAATGGTTTAGTATTTCCTGCATTGAGATTACGTGTGTTCATATCACAGTCAACCCCTTGAACTTGATTTGAATTTGACACTCCTGACTTCAGACAGTCATAGTGAGTTGGCAACAGAATAATGTATCAAAAAGTTATCTTTCCTTCTCTTTTCCCCAGGAGCTCCCATGTTTTTTCCTCCCTTGAAAAGAAGGAAGAGAAGAGGCCTTCTGGGACTGTAGAGGGCATACTTGCTTGATAATAGTATAAGGTCTGTTCCTGCTTTGAGGACATGACTGCATTTAGAGCAGATATTACTCTTTTGGGAAACAGTTTCATGGATCATGCATCACCATGCACATCACTAGGAATTTCTCAACAATTTCCTTAAAATGCTTAGGTATGTCTAGTGGTGGATGGGAAGGAGCTGCCGTTTGCCAGTCAGAAATAATTGTCAGATTTTCAGAAACTTTGTGAATTATTTATCAATTCTATTAGAAAAAAATTAAATAAAACATTAAAAATCATTTTTATAAATTATACCAAACTTCAAATTCAGCAAAAATACTGTTTAATTTTTTATTATTCTCCATAGGTAAATCATGAATATTTCACCTGTATAAGGGAGCCAAAATATAATCTTGTAATCTTCAGTATGTCTCTGGATAAATGAATATTCAACGATGTTTAATTGGTTGCTTAAAATCATGTATAAAGAGAAATATTTACACCAAAAATTTCTTTTCATTTTCTAGATTTAATGTAGCAATGCATAAAATATTAGTAATGCTGGAGTACTGGCCACTTTTCTGTTGCTGTGATAAAACACAGTGACCGAAGCAACTTAGAGAAGACAGAGTTGATTTTGGCATCTGACTGCAGAGGGATAAGTGCATGCCTTGCTGGAAAAGCATGGCAAGAAGCAGCATGCATGGTGGCAGGAGCTAAAATCTGTGCGCTCACATCTTCAAGAATACTCAAGAAGCTGTGAGGGCAAGCTGGAAGTGGAACAAGGCTATTGAGGCTCACAGCCTGCTCCCGGTGACTTATTTAGACACGCCCCCTAAACCTCCATAAACAGTGGCTGGGTGACATGGTAGATTTATTTCTAAAGTTTTTTCTACTTGTCTTATCTTTCCTTTTTTTGGTGGCTGTAAATGCATGGACATATGTTTGATTCCTCAGTTCTAATTCACTGATCAATGTATGTGCTGTTTTTAATAATATAGCTTTGTAGTATAATTTGAGATCAGGCATGATAATGTTTGTTATAGTTCTTTATTGATCAGGGTTGTTTTTGCTATCCTGGATGTTTTTGTGTTCCCATAGGAAATCTGAATTTTTAAAAAAAATTCTTTAAAGAAGTTAATAGAATTTTGATGGGTATTGAATTCAATTTATAGGTTACATTTGGTAGGATGGCCATTTTATTCCACAATATTTATACTACAGATCAGTGACCATGCCAATCTTTCACTCTTCTGGTATCTTCTTCAATTTCTTTCTTCAGTCTCTTAAATTTTTTATTATTGAGGTCTTTCACTTCTTTAGTGAAATTTTTCCAGGATATATTTTTTTAAGCTATCATGATTGATAGCTTATCAGTATTGATTCACTGTTTTATTTTTCTTAGTATGGTTGTTGTCAATTCATAGGAAGGATACCAAATTTGTATATTGATTTTGTATCCAGCTTTATTCTTTTATGGTCAGAAAGGATACAGGATGCTATTTTCATTTTCTTAAATTTCTTGAGGTGTGTGTATGTGTATTTTTTTTCCATTATATGTAGCTAGGTTTGGAGAAAGTTTTGAGAGGAAAGTTTATTCTTTGGTAATTGGATAGAAAGTTCTTTAATGTATGCTGTTATGTCCACTTGATTTATGAAGCCATTTAATTCCAGTGTTTCTCTGTTTAGCATGTGTCTAGACGACCTATCTTTTGATGAGCACAGGGTATTCATTTCACCCACTACCACTGTGTTGTAGTCAATTTGTGAGTTTATGTTTAGGGCTGTTTCTCTTATGATACAGGTAATAATATTTAGTTACCTCTTAAGGAAAAAAATTATAATTTTCCTTATACTTTCTCTTATTGAAGGAAGTTTACATTTATTACCATTTTATATGGTATCTGCTGTTGTTTAAAATAAGCATGATACAAATCTCTTCTCCAAAACACATTTCATAATCTCTGAAAAACTACTATGAATATAACTTGCAGTATTTCATTTAAAATTGTTGTCTTCAAAGAGTGTTAGAGGACAGATTTAGAGATTAGAGAAAAAAAATTTTGTATCTAAACCCAGGCTAATGACAAGAATTCAGATAGTAAAAAAGTTGAATTACACATTTGGGTTAGAAATGGCCTTTTAGGCTTTTTAGTTTGTATCCCTGAAAGCAGAAAAACCAATTTAATCACACAGTGTGAAGAGAGTGACAGACAAAAAGCACATCAGTCCCAGTAGGTCTGGCATGACTTGAAAGACAAAATCCATCACAATGAATTAAAAGCCCAATGTGAAAGAGAAGCGGACAGAAAGGCTTGATTTACATGGCTGTTTTATCAGAGCAAGGATAGAGATTGCAGAAGTCACTGACTAGAAGCACAGTTTAGCTGTAGAGCAAGAGTGTCAGGCGAAACATAATTCCCCAGATAACAAAGGAATAGACAGTCAAATCTAACTTCTAGACATTAGCTTAAACAATTAGACTTTAGAAAAACTTCAAAAACATTTAACGTGAAGGAACGTTTAGACAGAGTACTTTAAAGTAACTGAAATTTGAAAATTGTCATTAAAACATTCTTGTAAAAACAGGCATTGCACTAAAGTACTTATTAAATATTTATGGGTTCAAACATTCAAAATCCTTTAGATATAATTTGAATCTTTGTAATATCATTAAGGAACCATCTTTCACTACGTATAATAACTTATTTACAGATAACAGTTATACACAATCTGTCCACAAATGAGTGTACACCAGTCCTATACTTTTCCTCTATACCTCTGTTCCTATTTTGCTCTTTCTCATACTACTGAAACTCACTGTCTTCCTCCTATTCTTCCGCAATTATATTTTCCAGAGTCTTCCTTTTGAATTACAAAAACTTAAGAATTATTCATTTCAATGTTGCTTGATTCAGATTCTGATGTGCCACTTTAGGAATAGAAATGAAAAAAGAAAATATCCCCACTGGGTTTCATACAGAAATATCAACATGAAAACATAATGTTCTTGATAATGTTGCAGCTGATTAGTATGTCATTAAATTTCTAGTCATTACTTATCTCTAGCTTCATGATTCTTGTAGTTCTTCTAAACTGCTCTTTTTAAATTTAGTAATGAACTCTCACAGAGGTGAATGTCCAAACATGCTGATAGGAAGCACAGAATACAGAATTCTTCACTACCAATATGTTTATTACATTTGCATGCAAGATTTCCCCAAGCATGGTTTCAGAATTTTCAGAATAATTACAAAGTTAAATGCTTTACTACATAGAGATAGATCTTTTGATGATTTCTTAAGGGAAACTTCCATAATAATTTTGATTGTTTGACTTTCATGGCTATATTACTATTGTAAAGAAGTTAAATATATTAAAATAAGGCTGGACACATGTAACAGAAGTTGAATATATACGACTCTTCCATAGAGCCTGAGTTTGGTTGTCAGTACAGGTATCTGATGATACATAAGGCCTATAGTCTTATAGGGGAATCAAATCCCTCTGACCTCTTTCAGCACTTGCAGTCATGTGCTCATACACACACACAGACATAAAATTTAAAATAATGAATAAAAACTCTATTTGTTAATTATGGATATTTGTCACATTATCTTTTTAATACATACCTTTTATGAGTAACAAATGAAATGTGGTAGATTCACCAAGAAATTCTAATTTTGATAAATATTTCCTATAAAGCAAAAGTGAATTAATTTTCCTTAAGGACAATGAAAAGAGGTAGTATTTTACTTATGAAAAAGGGTCAACCCAATGTCAAATTTAATTTAAAAATATTATTATTGATAACAAAATGTAGGATAAATTCTTTCTGACCTCAGGGAAAGAAAATTTTAGAGATAAATCAGTAAGAAATTATATACCAAGTATTACAAAGCAAACATTTTTGCAAATCTAAAATATATAGATATAGCTAAAATTTAGAAAATTGGTTTTAAGCATACTTTCTCTTTTTATAACATTTAAATTTTCCAATATACTTATGATACCTTTAGTTCAATTCAAAAGCATTGACAGGGCTAGGAAGAAAACTCAGTGATTAAGAGCGGAAATTTGTCTTGCAAATAGGAATTCAGTACCCAGTACCAACATCAGATAGATAGGTGACAAACCCCTATAACTCCAGATCCAGGAAATTCAGCTCCTCTGTGCTAATGTTAACATACCTACAAATTGATGCATACAGTATACATAATTAAAAATTAAAAAGTTGAAAATATTAAAAAGCATTATGGGCTAGAAATGTATTTCAATTGATGAAATGTTTGCCTAGCATGTACAAAGCCCAGCACATTATTAAAGCAGAAAGAAGGTTTTGCATCTATAAAACCAATTTGAGGAAGACTGAATTAAGAGGATCAGAAGTTCAAGGCAAACCTGAGGTCCATCATACCCCTCAATCTTGAAAGAGGAAAACAACATGAATCCAATTATAAGCAAAGCAAGAAGAAAACATACTCCTCCAAAACAAAACTATGTAATTCATTAAACTATTATGCTCAAAAATTTTGGAAAAATTATATTGTTCATATTATTTTATGGCAATAATTGTTAGGAAGAATTAGTGAAAAAATATAAAAATACTGAGAAAAATTAAATATATACTGAGTGAATTAAATTAGTGTAAAACCTAGAACTGCATCCTTTACACTATTTAAACACAGCATATTAATTTGAAACAGCTAACAGTTTTGCTTGCATAATGAAGTTTACAATATGACCAACCTGGAGGAAATAAATGACTGACTGAATCATTGGCCTTGGGTCTTGACAGCCTATTGAATGAAGGCATTTCTGTACTTTGTATCAGTATAAATTAATAAAGAAAATTATATATATATATATGAATTACTTATTTGTATATATAATTTGTATATATTTTGTACACAAAATATTTATTATTAGAATGATGATATATTCAGTAAAATAAAGGGATGTAATTTGAGGTGGTTACTACATACTCAATCTGAATCAAATATACAGATTTTATTTTTTAGCAGAGAAAACCTAAAGTAATCATTATATTAATAAGGTACCTATTGAAAGTAATTTTACATGCCAGTTATTCTAAACTATTTATATTTTTCTGAATTGCAGAAGGTGGTGCTAATAATCATTGGTGCATAATTGAGTTTTTAAAAAACATATATTAAACATTTAATATTCAACATGGCATTTCCATGTATTAATTATTAATTTTCAACATTCACCAAACCAATTCCAAAGATCTCCCTACTTTTAAATTAAATCATTGTAAATTTCCTACAGAATATCTCAATCAATTTAGTTATTTTTATACCTCCTTCCACACTGGCAACCGCTGGTAGTCCCATAGTGTAATCTATGCATTCTTTTATCTGTATTAAGATCTACTGTGCCAAGTTAGTGTCTCCAAATCATCCTCAGTGCAGGTTCATCCGCTGAGGTCTATTCAGCTAATCCAGAGTTCATCGTGTTAGGAAGATTAGCTCATCTTCACCCAACAGTAATCAGTTGCTGATATTCCTTCATCAAAGATTGGGGTCTGCTACCAATTTCTTCAGTTCCTTGTTGGTTTTTTTGTCTGCTTGGGTTTGTGTGGGTCCTGAGCATGCCAAGACCCTTGATGTAGGTTCATGTGAGCAGGGTCCTTATTCCTCGTAGGATTCTATTTTCATATAGTCACCCATCTGTCCACTGGCTCTTGCAATCTTTCCACTTCCTATTCCACAATGGCCCCTGAAACTTGGGTGAGTGAAACTTACCTTGGTTACACTACCCAGGGACTCACACACTACAGATTCATAATCTCCATTCTTTGGCCATTTGTGACCTTTTGTGTTACTGGCCTTCTGTAGCACGGAACACGTTCATTATTAAGAGCTGAGAAACTCATTAGTGTCCTCTTTACTCCAGGTTCTATGTTGCATAAGCCTTGGGTGTAGAGGTTGCATTGCAGATGTGTTGCTTAGGCATGGCCAATTCATGGAAAATGTCTTTGATCAGATTTATTCTGAGATTTTGATTTTGGAGGCTATTATGAATGGGAAGTTCTCCTTGTACTCTTTCTAGAAATGCTTGTATTGGAGTGTAGAAGGGCTATTGAGTTTTGTAGATAGTTTGTAGCAAAAAAGTGATAATTTGACCTTTTCTACTGAATACTCCTTTAGTTTCTTCTGTCTTATTGCTCTAGCAAGAGTTTTAAGCACTATATTAAAAAAGGAGTGGAGATAGTGGATAGCCTTGTCTGTTTCCTGATTTTAATGGGAATGCTTCCAATTTTTCTCCATTTAGAATGAAGTTGGATGTGTGGTTTTTTGTATATAGATTTAATGATACTGAGTTATGTTTACTCCAGTCCAATTCCCTCTAGCAGTTTTAGCAGAAATCCATCTTGAATTTTGTCAAAGACCTTTTCTGCATCTACTGAGATGACTGTGAGATTTTTGTCTTTGAATTCATTTATACAGTTTATGGAATTTATGGACTTAGATATATTGAACCAACCCTGCATCTCTGTTATAAAGCTGACTTGACTGTGGTGAATGATCTTTTTGATGTATGTCTGTATACAGTATGCAGGTATTTTGTTTAGAATTTTTGCATACATGTTAATTAAGGATATGGGTCTTTAGTTTTCTTTTCGGATTGTATAGTGACCTGTTTTTGGTATTAGAGTGATGCTGGTTTCAAAGAAGCAATTTAGGAGTTCTCAATCTGGTTCTAATTTTTTTAATAGTTTAAGTAGTATCAAATATAGACTTCTTTGAATGTGTGGTATAATTTTACTATGAATCCATATGGACCTGTACATGTTTTAGTCAGTAGGTTTTGTATTACTGTTTCAATTTCCTTATATGTTATGAGTCTGTTTAAGCTGTTAATCTCTTGTTGTGTAGCTGTGGTTAGTACCATGATTTTAGATATGCATCCACTTCTTTAAGGTTTTCAAATTTAATAGCATATAGGTTTTGAAAGTATTCTCTTGTAATGTTCTGGATTTTTTTTTGTTGTCTATTGTGATGTCTCCTCCTCAACTCTGATTTTGCTGATTTCGAGCTGCTCTTTCTTTCTTTCTTTCGGTTAATTGTGCTAAGGCTCTGTGTGACTTGTTTATCCTTTCAAAGAACCAGCTATTGATTCTTTGAATTGATCTCCTTCCTTCTATATCATTGAATTCTGTTCTGGTTTTTGTTATTTCTTTTTGCCTGCCAGGTTTCAGTTTTATTTGTTATTGACTTTCAAGATTCTTGTGTTGCAGTCTTAAGCCATTTATTGTGCTCTTTCTAATTTTTTAATATAGGCATTAGAACTATAAACTTCCCTCTTGAACTGCTTTTTAAAGTTTCCCCTAGGTTTTTTTTTTTTTTTTTGTGTGTGTGTGTGTGTGTGTGTGTGTGTGATATTGTCCTTTTCACTTAATTTTAGGAATATCTTTCTTAATTTCTCCTTTGATCCATTCATTGTTGAGAGTGTCTTGTTTTTCCTCAGTGTTCCTGAAATTACTAGGATATCTTCTGGTGTTGATTTTAAGCTTTTTTTTTCATTGTCATCTGATAGAATGCATGGAATTATTTCAGTTTTTTTTTAATTTGTTGAGGTTTGTTTTGTGCCCTAGTATGTGGCCGATTTGGGAGAAAGTTCCATGGGATGCTGAATAGAATGTGCATTCTTCGGTGCTTGGATGGAATATTCCGTATATGTCTGTTAGGTACATCTGATGTCATGTATTGTTTAATTCAGATATCTCTCTGTTTATTGTCTCTGATTGACCTGTCTAATTGAGACAGTGCATCATTAAAATCCCCTACTATTAGTTAGTTGAGATTAATCTGTGTCTGAAAGTCCTGTGGTACTCTTTTTATGAAGTTGGTTGCACCAGAGTTTGGTGTATAAATGTTGATGATTGCAATATTGTCTTGGCTAATGTTTCCTTTGATTAGAATGAAGTGACCTTTTTATCTCTTCTGATTAGTTTTCATTTGAAATCTATTTTGTCAGGTATTAGAATGGCAACTCCTGCTTGTTTCTTAGTGCCATCTGCATGGATTTTTTTTCCCATCCTTTCACCTTAAGGTAGTGCTTATCCTTGAGAATGAAAAGGGTTTCTTTCAGACAACAAAAGGATAGATTTTGTTTTTTGATCTATTCAACTAGCCTGTGTGTCTTTTACTAGGGAGTTAAGTCCTTTGATATTTAAGTTACTGTTGAAAGAATGTGTTGGTTCCCTTCATTTTAATTTCTGTTTGCATTTGTGGTCTAACTGTGTAGTTCCCCAGTTAGACCTTCATTGGATTCTTTCTGTTGTCTCTTGGGTATAGTCGATCCTTTCTTCACCTCTTTTTGTTGCTTTACGTATTCTCTGAAGGGCTGATTTTCTGAACATGAATTCTTTCAGGCTATTTATGTCATGGATGATTTTTCTTTCCCTCTTAACTGTAATAGTTATTTTTGCTAGTTAAAGTATTCTAGGTTGGCAACTATGGTCATTTAGTATAGAAATACTTTGGTCCAGGCGATTCTGCTTTCATAGTTTGCATTGAAAAGTCAGTTATAATTCTGTTGGATTTTCCTTTATAAGTGACTTGTTGTTTTTCTTTTTCAGCTTTCAGTATTCTCTCTTTGTTCTGTACTCTTCAGGTTTTACAATGATATAGTGTGGGGAGTGACTTTTCTGGTCCTCTCTATTTGGTATTCTACGTGCTTCTTGTGTGTGTATGGGCATATCTTTCCGTAATTGGGAAATTTTCTTCTAAAATCTGGTTGAAGATCTGATCAATACCATCATCATGAGATTCTTCCTTTCTGCTTTGCCTATGATGTATAAATTTGGTCTTTTAATGGTATCCTACATTTCCTGCATAGTCCATTCCTGTATTAAAAAATTATACTCTTTGCTTGAGTGGTCTAATTCTTCATAGTTATCTTCCAGCCTTGATATTCTGTTTTCCATTTCATTCATTTCTGTTGGTGAGATTTTCTCCTGTTATTCCAAATTCTTATAAAGTTTTAAACTTTCTTCTTCATTTCAACCCGTTTTCTTTAATATTTCAATGTATTTTATGAATTCAGTCGGAAGTTTATCCTTATATTATTGTGATTCTTTGTTGCTGTATTCCTTAAGTTCATTGAATTTTTTGATGATGTTTATGATTGTTCTTTTAAACTCTGTATCCTGGGTTATCCCTACGGCATTCTCATTTTAGAACTCTTCTATAGGACTGGTGATATTTAATGGGACTTATTACTTAGGATTTTTATATTATTATTTTTGTTGTTGTGATCTTGGCATGTAAATTTCTTTTGTTGTTTGTGATACTGATGTGAGACTCAGCCTTCTTTTTGAGCTGAAGTCTGATTCTTTTTGTATATTTGATGTGACTTAGTTGTTTTCTTATTATGTATGGAAAACTGGTTGGTCAAGGCTTCAGGTTCTCTCTTTTGATTTTGTATTTGTAGGACCAGATGGCTCTAGTCCACCTGCTCAATAGTTCACCCAGAGGCACAACTTAGGCCACATCAGATGCTCTCAGGTTCTCTATTAATGTTTGGGCCCCTCCAACTACCAGGGAGAGCACGATTTGAGAATTTTGTTTGGCAGAGTCTGATTTCAGTGTTTTTCAGTCAGTCTTCAAGGATCTGGGCTCCTACTAAATGGCATAGAAGCCTAAAGCTGTAGTAATGGAAGGGACTGCAGAGGGAACTTATGAAGGAGGATGGGTATGGTGGGATTTTGAGAGCTCACAGCCAAGAATAAACAAGAGGATATTCCACAGATCTAGGGAACTAAAGGTAAAAGTGTGCCTGTGCCCAAAGCTGGAAGGAGAACAGGGTGTGGGGCTGGGAAATTTGTGCTGTTCTTGTGGTATGGGAGTGGAGAGGTAGTGGGCAGGATCAGATTTACCAGGATAGAAGGCTGTTCTCTAGAAGTCAAGGCAATTTGAGGGTGAGCACTGCCAAGGTAGAAGGCTGGTCTCAGAAATGCAAAGGTAAGCTTGAGTGTGGAAAGGCTGTGATGTGTTCAACATACCAGACTGAAAAACTGAGCTGGTCTGAGTAAGGTGAACCAGTATGAAGTGGGTGGGCCTAGACCAAGAGGATAGTCAAGAGATCTTGGGTGCTTGAGAGCAAGCAGGCCTGTGCCCAAGGCTAGAAGGAAAACAGGATGTAGGGCAGGCAAAAGCTAAGTTGTTCTGCAAGTAAGAGAGTGGAAAGACAGTGGGATGGATCAGACATAGCAATCTGAAGAAGTCTGCCACAGGAATTCAAGACAGGTAGGAGGAGCGGCAGCCAGGTTAGAAGGCTGGCATAGGGCAGGCAGAGGGAAATTTGGAGTGGGAATCATCCATGAAGGCTCCAACAAACCATACTGATAAACTGAGCTGGTCTAGGTACAAAGGATCATGCAGTGAGTGGGCCTGGACCCAGAGGGAAGTCTAGAGATCTGGGTTGCTAAAAGACAGAGAGGGTCTGTGCACAAGGCTAGAAGGAGAATAGGATGTCTCAAATAAGTTTTTAAAAAGTGAAAATAAAAATTATGTTAGACCCTGTTCTTTTTGTAAATATAGAAATTCATTGGACTGTACAATCAATGTATTCCCTAATTTTGCCTCTATCTGACTCATATACCAGGTCTTAGGTTCATGTTCTTCATCCATTTGTTGAGTTTTGTGCATGGTGAGAGACAGGGATCTAGTTTCATTCTTCTATATGTCCTTATCCAATTTGATCAGCAACATTTACGTTGGGTTTTGGGGTTCTACATGAAATTTGAGACTTTTTTCAATTTCTGTGAAGAATTATGTTTTAATTTTTTATGTATTGCATTGAATTTGTAGGTTGCTTTTTTGTAGGATGGCCATTTTCATAATATTAATCCTACCAGTCCATGAGTGTGGCTTTTCCATCTTCTGGTATCTTTAATTTTTTTAGTCTTTTAAGTTTTTTTTCCCAATTATACAGGTCCTTTGCTTCCTTTGTTAGATTTTTTTCAAAATATTTTATGGATTTTTTCCACTGGTTGGCATTCATAATGCCATAGATAGGAAGGTGCTATGCATGCTACTGAAAGGAAAAAAAAATCATATGAACTATAATAACAACAAACCTGGCAAGATGTGTCCACCTTTACAATAATGGAAAAAATATTTTGTGAGTAATCAACCCATTTTAATTGCCTTTCAGATCTGCTTCTAAGATGGAGCCTAGACTTGACATTGATATGAGGCTTAGGAACCAGAGGCTAGACAGGTCACAGGTCACAGTTGAGGACCTAATACTAGTCCTCTACTAATTGGTTGCTGTATCAAACTGAGTCTTCATGAGTTGTTGTTAAAGTCATAGTACATCTCACAATTCTCACCAGAGAAGTTTCCTTATGTAACAGATGATGATTAACACAGAAATCCACAACTGATTAAGGTGCAGAGAACAAGATGCAGCAGAAATTTTATCCTGAATAGGACACCTCTATCAAACTTCTGCCTCCTTTGGCTCAGTGACATTGTGAAAGAGGAGGCAGAACGATTGTAAAAGCCACAGGTGGCAAGACGTCTGCAAGCTCAAACCAGAAAACTCCAGCATAGACATAAGGAAAGGGGTAGGAAGTGCCAACCTCACTTAAGGAAACTATGTCAATAGATGACTGCTAGGATGGGCAGAAATGGTCTCTTTCAAGCATGGGCCTCTTGGTATGTTAACCAGCCTCCAGTGGATGCACTCCCAATGAATGAAAGATATTTGAAAGCACAAAGTATAATCTATAGGCATCAGATATATAGACAGATAGATATACACACACACACGCCCGCACACACTATACATACATACATACATACATACATATATGCATATATACGTGTAAGGTTTGGGTTTGAGAGACACAGCAGAAATGGACCGGAGACTCTGCAGGGGTGCTAACAGGACCAGTTTATTAAGGGCATGGGCGCCACACTGGACTTGCTTCCCAAGTCGAGGAAAGAGAGAAGACCAGCTGAGAATAGCTTCTCTGCACTTGGAAGTGTAGAAATTCTAGCCCTCTCATAGTGCATCGTGGGGGCTTGGGCTGGGGAACCAGGCTGACATTTCTGGCTTAACTTCTACAGATTGGGATGGGGAAACTCGTTCAGGGAAAGTGCCAGAGGCTAGCTCTCATGGAGCCGAAGAGACTAGCCTGGCTGGAGAAGAGGGAGCTAATGATCCCTAGATAGTCAGTAGGCCTTTTTATGGGGAGGGGGTCCTCATGACATCTGATTGATGTTCAGGGGAAAGTAGTAAACTTTTGGCCAGGAAGAAATCCCTCCTTACAGATGTTTGTGCACTCTGGGTCATGGACTTTATCTGGTCAAGAAGTTGTAAAAATCAATTCCTTTCTCAGATATTTGTGTACTCTAGGTCAGGGACTGGGTCAGGGCTTTATCCAACCAAGAAGCTGTAAAAGTCAGTTCCTTTCTCATGGGTGTTTGTAAATTCTGGTCCCAGGTTTCTGTCAGTCTTCCTGAGTCCTGGAACTGCTGGGGGTGGTTTCTTTCAGTCATACCTTACAATATGTGTATATGTATAAAATATTACATTAAATTAGGCGAGGTCAATAAGTGGAGGTGTGGATAAGGGAGGGAATCTAAAAGCCACCAATTTTTATTATATGAAAAACCATAAAAATTCAGTAAATTATATGTGGATAGTGAAATGGTTTGTTGTGTTCAGTTTGTAAAATGCATACATGAGAACTTTAGTTCAGATTCCCAGAACCCATGTGAAAATAACGAAGATGGATAGTGTCATATAATCAGAGCTTTGAGGAGGTTGAGATAGGAAGGACCCTGAGGCTTGTTAGTCACAGTGCCTACCTGAATTTAGATTCAGGTTCAGAGATAGAACCTGCCTCAAAAACTAGGATGGTATCATCATTCAGAAATAAACACACACACACACACACACACACAGAATATCAAGTACAGAGTAACAAAACAGTTAATGAGTAAATAAATAAATATATATATATATATATATATATATATATATATATATGGTTATTTTTTTTGAGACACAGTCTTTCTTTTTATAGCATGCTGGCTCCAATTCAGAAAGATCAATCTGCTTCTGCTTCCTGAGTTCTAGGATTAATGGTGTGCACTACTACACCCAACAAACAAAGCCAATACTTCGACGAGCGTGAATCTATGTTTCCTGTCGAATCTATCTTTATGTTGAAACTATGTTCCTATGGTTGGATAGTCTCAATGAAAGCATAAATATTGGCAAAAATTCCTATTGATTTTCTTTGCAGAAATTATACAAAATTTCTCCTTATGTTAGTCACTTTTCTGTTTCTGTGATAGAAACACTGACTAAGGGAACTTATAAGAAGAAGAGTCTATTTAGCTTATGGTTCCAAATTGGCAAGAGTCCATAATAGTTGGGAGGCATGGTAGAAGAAGTGGCCAGAGTACACAGCTAAATACTCACATCATCAAGCAGGCACAGGAAGCAGAGAGTGACTCGAGATCTGGCAAAGCTTAAGAACTCTCTAAGCCTGTCCCCAGTGACATGCTTCCTCCAGCATGACCATACCTTCTAAGTCGTCCCAAAACAGTGTCATCAATTGGGAATAAAATGTCCAAATACTTATAGCCTATGGTGGACTTTCTAATTCAAACTACCACACTCCTGATCATGCTTTTAATAGGAATATCAAATGCATGAAAAGGGCACCATGGATTTTGAATATTATTTTCAGAATCATAAGGATATTAAATACAACCTAACAGTAAAATCACTGAGGCAATATACTGAACAGAATTCAACTCTTGTTAATTTCTTGTGAAATTTAGTAAACAATGATAACATATTTCCTGAAAGGCAACTCTTTCTGTAGTGAATATTTTCACATTCCTTGTATTTTCAATCATCATGTGAACATCATGGTATGCTAAAAGTCATTTGGGGGCTGGAGAAATAGCTTTGCATTTAAGAGCACTGGGGTTCCCACACCCACATGGTGGTTAACAGTCATCTATAATTCCAGTTCCATGGAATCTGACATCCTCTTCTGACCTTCATAGGCATTGCATGACATGGTTTTACTTGCACATATTCAGGCTATGCACTTATAAAAATAAAAAACGATAAATATTTTTAAAATCCTTTTTGGGATGGAAAGATAGCTCAGGTAGTAAAGTGCTTGTCTTTCAAGCATGGAGGACATCAGATCAATCCCCCAAAGCCAGTAGCTTTAAAATTACAAAAGATTACATTGTAGATCATGTTTATAAATTTAGCATGTGGGAGACAATATAGATATCCTTGTGACTCTCTACCTGCCATTCTAGCCTACTTGATGTGTTTTTGGCCAGCAGGAGTCACGTACTTGAGTACCCTTGCACATACAAAATCACCTGCACAGATATGCACCCCTACAAACATGTACATGCATTTACAGAATTTCATTTGTATACATATATTACCTAATAGATTATTTTATGGATTAAGAAATAATGTTCAAAATTGATTACATTAAAATTATAACACTGAAAAACTTTTATGGAGAAATTATATTACATTTTCAACTGAGTAGACAGTAGAGGATCACATACAGGAGACATGAAGATAGAGAAGAAACAGTTAACTAATTCTGCTGAGCCTGTTGAGCCAATAAGTGACACGGGCTATGAAAGATCTGTGTGACGTACGGGATAGAGAATATAATTTTACAGAATCTATGTGAAAAAATGTCATTTGTCCCCTAATTCCACATTGAATATATAACCATACTACTTAGAGATAAGAAATTTATTTTATAGCAACTTTTAAACCAGAAATAAATGGTATCTCTGACACAATCTTTAAAGCGTACAAAGAGATTTAAGCTAAGAACTAAAGGCAAAATAGTACAATGAACTGAATGTCTGAAAATGAGGCAGCTAGGAAAATAGATGTTGTTTTTTCCATTCAGTGCTCAGTTCCAGAACAGAATCTTTAATATGCAGAGGGAAAGTTCCTGGGCCATGTCACATTCATTCATGGGAAAGCTAAAGGGTCTCAGAAAAACAGTATGATAATCATAGTCTACTTTTACATCCTAGTTCAGTGAATGAAGTTAGTACACTGAAAATAATGTAATAGTACACTGGTAATAATGAAGAGAGTGTAGTCTCCTCTGGAAGATGATTCAGATAGGGAGTTTGCGGTTGGATGTAAGTGGTGTTTGTGAAGTATTTATTCTTAAAATGAAAACTTAAGGAGTAAGAAGGAAACAGGAATGTATACAGGGAAAGATAAGATGGATGGTCAGTTTAAACAAAGCCCTGTTCTAATTCTATGGTGATTAGTGACTAGTTCCGGACAATCTCAAGAAAACTGTTTTTTCTTGAGGTGATCTTCCATTACCCACTTTTATTAAATATAACGTCATAATATTTAATACAACTGAAGCCTTTATTAAGACTGTATTACTATCTAATTCCCTATGTTGATTTGTATCTTTTGTAGGTTTCCCACAAGACACTGTTGCTGCAAGGGTTTTTCTGATAAATCATAGGCATGAAAGTCTCCAACTCTCAGAGACATGTTTTATGATATTACTCTTCATGACTCACCGGATTCATACTTTCCAAACTTCAGTTTCTGGGACCCATAGTTTCAGAGGTATTGATTCCTAAAAGGGAAATTCTTCTATCAAGCGCCTTATGTTAGGAATCTCCCTGTCCATTCACTTCTAGCTACTTGTTATAAGATAACAAGTTAGGAGAGAAGTCAAATGAACTCTGCTTATGGGAATAGTTAAACTTTCTGAGGCCAGGATAAGGGAATTGTGTATAGCATACAAAAATGTACATGCTGTGTATTGTAGACTATCATGCAGTTTCCATGGTGATTGACAAATTTGGTAACAAAACCTGAGATGTATATCATGTAACTAAACCTGAACTGTGATGATCTGTGTCACTGTATCAAGAAAAATACTGAGTCCTGTAGTGATTGTGGCTGAGGGTGAAAGCAATTTGGAAGGCATGGAAGAATATGAAGTTGGTGAATAGCAGTTAAAGTCTTGAGTTCAGGAAAATGCTTTTACTTTTTTTAATATTCATTGTTTTAGAAATCTCTCTAGAAAATAGTTTTAGCAAATGTTTCTTTTTTTATCCTTGTGGTCTTTTTGAGATAGTCTCCCTTTAGCCCCAACTGACCTGGAAATTACTACGTAGACCAAGCTGGCTTTGATCTCACAGAGATCCACCTGCCTCTGCCTCATCTGAGCTGGGATTAAAGGCATGTACCACCACATCTGGCTTCACAAAAAGTTTTAAGGACATTTAGTTGGTAGCCTGAGGCAAGTGACATAGTTCAGTCAGGAGAAAAGGGCAAAGCAGTAAGAAGAAAACAATAGATCTTAGAATTGAAAATGAAAATAAAAGAATTCAATTGATGTTAGTTACATTGGAAATTATTAAGACAGTAGATGAATAAAATACAAATGACACAAATTAAAGAATAGGCTTCTAAATACAGGAAAAAGATACTAAAATAAAGCCTAGAAAATATCCTTCATTCAATAAAAGGAAATAAGTATATAAAATCAATGATCAGAATTACAAATCCTGGCAAATGGTAAATTATCTAGAATTTCTAATTTTCTTTCCAGATTTTTCCCCATACAAGTTACCTGTGATATCAGAGACCTAAGAAGTGTATTGATGCATTTGACTTATTATGTTGTAAATCCTTCAAAAATATAACAGAATGAAACTCTAAAAAATGCAGTTAGAGAATGATAATAGGTGAATTGCAGGGGAATTATGTTGGCAAAGACATGATCAGGCAAATTCTTTTCTTGAATGGAAACACCCTAGGTTAGAATTTCAAGGACTCTAGAAATATTCTGGCTGAATAGCACCAAGATAACTGCCTCTTTTTGTAAGGAAAAGGAAAGGTACTACATCACAAGGAGCATATATTGACCCAAATTAACTTACTTGTTTTCATTTCATCCACAGGGCTAGATTATTACAGTTAAATGGTTTATTCTTTAACAGAATTTCTTAAATTAAATATAAGGTTGGTACTAAATATTTTAACCTCAAAGGTCTCTCTTTGAATTATGTAAACATATTAAATTTAATGTATAGTAGTTTCTAAATGTTGCCTTAAATACAAATCAGAATACAAAATTTTTAATAACTCCAAATTTCAGAAAAATATGCATCCATGAAAATACAGTGAGAACTGATATATATATATATATATATATATATATATATATATATATATATTCAACCATAATTAATGGTAAAAACATCACCTCATAAATAAAATACTAAGATAAATGAAAAATTTGCTCTTTAAGACATATCAGAGAATGAAATCATCCATCCAAGTGTTTGAAAGAAGTCACTGAAGACACCATAACTACCTGAAAATGGAAGATCCTATCCATGTAATCCTATCAATAACTATACTCAAGATAATAGACTATTTTCTCTTGCTGAGCATGAGCATGGACTTCACTAAGTGATACAAATTCCTTAGGGTCAAATTTCTGACCTAGCTATGTCTCTAGAAGCCTTCTATGGGCCTTGGAGTGACAATTAGTGAAAAGCTTCTCCAGTAGGTTATTGTCCTGAAGACAATGTTGACAAGGAAAGCTAGAGCTGTACTTACTTAGGTGAGGGAAATATTTCATTCCTTTTCTAATTTTTCATTTCCAGATGAAATGTGTGTTAGGGACTTGTGTGTGCTGGAAGATCACTGGCACTCATGCAGATACAATCAAGGGCACAGGTTTATTAAGACTGAAGCTTAATGTCTTATTTCCTTGACATCATTTCCTCCACTTCAATTAGCAGTATTATAGCTAAAAGAAACAGCTCAGATATTATCAAAGAAGTCTCCAGGAATATACAAGAGAGAAGAAGAGACAAAAATGGGAAATCCAGATGAAATTTCTGTCTGTAACACAATGCTAGAGCTCACAGAAGCTGTCTACCAACTCTTCACCAAACTATTTCCAAGGTTATCCACATCATAGCACAAGGCTATGATTATAGCACTTCAAGAGCAGAGAAACATAATGAAATACAGTTGCAGAGTCAAAGCTTTCATGAAAATGTTTTGATTTTTCATAAAATATTGTAAAAATTATGCAGAATGACCATATGGAATTTGTTCTAGGTATAGTTGATTGAATTCACAGTGTGTTATTACATTTGCATTTTCACTTCCCATTTGAAGGTCTTGTATTGTTTGTTTTTTAATGTTTTCTACATGCTACATTACAGTCTGATGAAATTGATTATCATTGCTTTAAATTCCCAATCTAACGCTTTCCAAATGCTTCCATAGTGTGATTATATTTGAAAAGCTTGTCCTATCTCTTTAAGCAATATTATTCGTTAACTTTTGGTATGTCTTTTAACTTTTATCTTCCCATTGTTATTGAAAGGTACACATGGCAGTCTTACAAGTCAGCTCTACCTCCTTTATTCCAAGTCCTATATCCAAAATACATTCTACCTTCTGTAATAGAGTTTTACCTTCAAGCTCTGGGAGGTACTCAAGGGTTGTGATAATAGCTGTGTTATTTTGTGATTCTCTTGGATTACCTGGTCAACAACTGAAAGGGAGGTTTCTCTTGTCTGGCACTTTGTTGCTTGATATATATATATATATGCTTCAGGTATAGACATGGACTCACGTTCAGATATTTTGTGTGTATTTTCAAGGTGGTGGGATTGAGTAAATACATTACCCTCTGGCTTTTCATGCCAACTAAGTCTTTTTTTATCACTCCTCTCTCTCTCTCCCTCCTTGTCTAACCTCTATCCTCCCTCCAGAGTTAAAGTGCCTCCATATTTCCCTTTATAATACCTATTGCTTTTTGCCCCTCTCTCGAGGTCCTTCTGCCCCTTAACCCTCATGTTTCTTTGTATAATAGCCTTCCCTCCTCTCTTTCCAATTGAAGACCCCATCTTCCCCTTTGTAATATCAGTTTCTTATTGCCCCGAGCGGTAATGTGACCCTGTAACTCTGTCACTCAAAAGGTGCATCACAAGGA
This sequence comes from Eospalax fontanierii, assembly GCA_035773235.1. Lineage (NCBI taxonomy): Eukaryota > Metazoa > Chordata > Mammalia > Rodentia > Spalacidae > Eospalax > Eospalax fontanierii. Next base: position 69,320,207 of record CM069524.1, on the reverse strand, counting down.
TAAGAATTCTAGGACATTCTGGGCTAGAAGGAGTCCTTGACTCAAAAAAAAAAAATAGAAAGAAAGAAGGAAGGGAGGGAAGGAGGAGGGAAGAAAGAAATGATGTTGTGCTGGGTTGTAGATACTAAGTAAAACAGATTTAGTGTTAGAGTTTTCTGCTTTCTTGGGAGGAAAGAAGTTCTTGTCACTGATGTAATGGTAAGAGCCAGAAGTCTGTTTTTCAGTGATGTTCTTGATTCATTTGGCCATGTACTTGAGGTTATTTTTCTCTAAAACTTCTTAAGATCTGACAGATGCATTTCTTACTGTAATATTCTCTCATTTTCTAAGGAACACTAGGATGTGATGTGATGACAAGTCTAGGGAATGGTGTGCTCTCTAATGCTGTAATCATGACAGTCTTTTATTTGGCATTTTCTCCCTAAGGTACAACAGGGAGGCCAACAGGCCTGAAGTTAGATTTTTCCTCTCCCTTACAAGGTAATTTACAAGCAGCTCTTTCTATGGACATTTTTCTTTCTCCAGGGTACTTAGGTTCTATTGATGCGCCAGTCTGCTAGGCTCTCCAAAAATATTTTTCCCTGTGGATAGGCCTGGTGAAACAAAGTATTCTTTAATTGCATTTGAATTAGCTACTCTTCTTAACTCAGCCTTATGAAAGATGTTTGACTTTCTTTTTCTCTCATTTCCGTACTTAGCACCTGATAGATTTAAAGGGAAAAAAATAAAAGTATGGGGCACATTCCAAGAGTACATTCTCATGTGCAAAGGTTAACTGTCAAGACAGTTCACCAGTAGATATCCAGCAATTTATCAATTGATTTTTTAGTTTTCCTTCCTGGATATCTATCTCTCTTTTTTTCAGGCTCTGAATTTCACGATGACCTCATCTCCCAATAGATCTAAGAAAAGTAATTGATTTTATAGATTTTTAGTTTTTATGCTTACTATCATTACTATTAATGGTTCAGAAGATGAGAAAAGTGTTAATATAGTAAACCTATACTTCCACAATTGAGAAGTATCTATGTTTTAAAACAAAATATTTTGGGGCTGGAGAGATGGCTCAGCAGTTAAAAGCACTGGCTCCTCTTTCAGAGGATCTGGGTTCAATTTCCTACACTCACATGGTGGTTAAGTCCAGTTCCAGAGGAATCCAATGCTTCTATACATGTAGGCATAACATTCATATACACAAAGTAAAAATTAATAAATGCTTTTAATGTTTCATTTTATTTTAAATGCAAACATATAACATTGCTATAGATAAAACCCTCTCCTTCAATTAAATAAAACTTAGAATAATGTATAAATAGTTTCAAAGAAAGTATCAGTCAAATTTTAAAGTGCATTCCAACAATCTGGGTGTACTAGTACATGCTTTTGTTTCCAGTACTCAGGCATGAAGATACTCAGCCTAATCTTATAGCCATATGCTGCCTGACACCAGAGTCAGAGAAACTAAAACAAATCAAGACTGCCAAAAATCTGCAAAGAATGTCATCTTTTCCTTATTTTTCAGGAACAATCCTGATGTAGAAAGACAGTGAATTAACAGTGTAAAGGCATTAATGGCAAATGGAATCCTTCCAGTAACAGCATATTAAAATACAGAGAAAAGTATGCCTATCTTTAGGTGTCATATTTTATATATAACAGATTTCTGGAAACATTTTCAGAGAATGACATGGGTCTCCCTGTAACCCCAGCTGCATGGAACTCAGTGTAGCCTGGCTGGCTTCCGTCTCACAGAGACTGGCCTGCCTCTGCCTTCAGTGTATTGGCATAAAAGACATGGGCCACTATGCCTTATTGTTTTTCACTCTATGCAAAGACCATATGAAAACATAAAAGCAAACTCTAATAAGAAAGGCTTTAGTGACTGGATGGCTTACTACTTCCGGATACCCGATCAGCATCTCTATAAATATGTAAAAATCAAAGTACTCGGTAAAGGAGTATCTTTTCAATTCAGAGGTTCCAGAATCAGAAGCACAACACAGTATGATCCAAAGACTTTCATCTGCAGACAATCATCTGAACTCCTGCACTGGGCCAAATAAAACTAAGTTAATCCTTTATCAAATGTGGTTAGCATTTCTATGCCCAGTGCTTTGAATTAACACAGTTATATTATATATTTAATCCCAGCATGAGGATAACATTTAAGAACTAGCAATGTGATTCTTCAGGTTATTCATTATGACCTCAGTGAATAGATACTAATCACGACATTAAACATAACCAGTGATCAATGGAGAGGTTGGAAATTCAAAATGTCATTTGTAAAATTTAATGTATCATAAAACATCTCCTTTAAACCTTAAGATAGCTTTTGTTCACAAGTGAAAACTATTTAATCAAAAGTGAAGTTCACACATTATAGTCTAATTATGTTGAAATGACCATTTCTTTATCTGTAAAATAGAAATATTTAAAAATATACCAACTAAAATGATTGCTTTACAGATAATTAGTTTCTTTAGACTTGATTAAGGAGAGAGAAGCGAAATAAATATTATTTTCATTTACTTTTTCCAGGTGCAGGATCAAAAAGGGAAATGTCAGTCAAAAATAAATTTTAGCTTTTGAAAATGTTAATGCAATTCTTGAGAATCTCAAATTTGTAGGTAATTTTATTTTAAAAATAGTAAAAAATATGAAAAAATATTTGATAGAAAAGGAAAAAAATGCTTAGAAATTTACTTTCTGACATTTAAAGCACATGGGAGGTAATAAAACAGAGAGAATGTGACTATTTATTGTAGAATGAAACATACTGATTTTTTAATTTAGTTTACACCCCTAGACTAACCATACATCATTAGCCATGTGACATGGCCCCAAAGGATGAAGTTCAAGATCATACAGTTTATTTTTAAAAATCTTTATTGAGTCTTTGTGCATTTCCTATAATAGATCTGCCCTCTATTCATCCCCCCCCAATAATCCCCTCTATGTTATAAACTATCTGGTCAAGCATTTGGATATTACAGTTTTTAAGATAAAAGTTTGAACTCACTGTCAGTGATTCCCCAGAGTGCATGCTCGAAACCAGGTATACTGCTACAGTGCATTGCATGATCACTCAAGAGGTAAATAAAATAAATTAATTTAAAGTTTGTATAGAATTCCCAATGACTATTAAGTTACATATTAAGTTATTCTTATCTTCAGATCTCTGAAGTTTATTATTAATCATCCACTATTATTGTTTTAATGACATTTCTATTGAAATAGTATTGATTTAATATTCAGATAATCTACCTGTATAAAATAATTAGCATTAACATTTTAAACATTGCTTGATAAAATTGTTTCTTTCATAAAAAGTTGTTAAACAGACTTTGGTTGAAAGAATATGGAATAAGAGTTGGGAAAGGAGGTCAAAGCTGAGAAGTGTTTATGAGATACATAGGTAAAGTCAGTGACAAAGTGATTATGAGAAGAAGGGAAGTTGACAGGCTTTGAACATACAGCCTCACTAAGATAATCAACAGATTTCTTGCTTAGGGAAATTTATAATTGCTACAAGTAACTAAGGAGAGGAAATCCACTTGTAGACATGGCCACTATTTTGTTTTTATTGAACATATATGCAGATAATTTGACAGCTACAAGCTTGAATTTTTGTACAACCTAGAAAGAAGGTATAATTTTAAAGGAGTTCACTTTTGAGATACAGGATATATTAATTGAACCAAGAATCACTGCTCTAAATGTCCAGGCAAGGCAAAGATTCCCTTATTGTATAGTACTTAAGTACAAACAATAATCTTGCTTTGTATGTTTAGGAGTTGGGAAAGGAGAGTGAAGGCAACTTTAATCCTCTTCAAAGTCTTCCCAAGAAACATCTGCACAGTAGGATCTGGCTACAATGGAACTAGTGAATCAGCAAATGTGTGAATATCAGATGACACAAAACTAGATAGTAAACTTTAACACAGAGTACAAAGACTATAAATCAGTGCAAGAGACTTATCAGGCATTTTTTAAGATTCACTAATCCCATCACGTTTTTACATGCATTTTCCCCCATGGGATGCCAATTTCCCTCCATAATTAGCAGTAAAACTCTTCAAGATAATTACAGGAAGACTGCTTCATTAGGAGGACAAGAGAGGTATGCTTAAAGACTTGTTATCCAGACAATTTTGAGATGAGAGGATCTTAAAGGATAAAGCAAATTCCAAGAGTATATATATATATATATATATATATATATATATATGTACAGTTTATGTACTGTTCCTCTTTATGTTACGTCTTAACTTCAGTACCAGATGTATAAAGTAAATGTGCATGTTCTTTCCCCTCAACTGCTTTCACACCCATTTTTCCTTGGTGTGAGACTATTTTTATTCCTCTAATAGAGAACTGATTAAGTGTGAATTTCAAGCTGAGGGCTATGTACTTTCTTATCATAAAGTCTCTATGTGGCAATAGAAAATATTTGTTTTGGCCTAAGGGTTTTCTAAGTGTTATGAAGGCTTAAGGAAAGAGGCTTTCTTGGCATGGTTGAGTGTTGTTCTTCTTGTTTTATTTATCTCAACCCCTGCTCTCATGAAAAGAAGAAAAAAGAGAGGAAAGAAGGAAAACCAGGGAAAATACTTAGGCTATCAGTACTATTTACTTCTGTTTCTAAATGCATGAATTTCAGATTATACTTGAAAATGGATGCCTATGTTCATATGCTGTGTGGAGCTGGTCCATGAGATTTTTATTATTGCATACTAAAGTATCAGTAGATGACAACTTAAAGTAATACACATTTATTATTTTACATTTTATATGGGTCAGATATGGCAGAATCTCCCTGATTCCTCTGCAGAAGTGTCTCAGAAGGTTGCAGTCATGGTATCAGTGAGATTATATTCTCATTTGAAAGCAGAGAGGATTCTTCCTCAAGCTTGTTAAAGAGACTGGGTGACTTTATTATTACAGCTATGTGGATAAAGGCCCCAATTTTCTCCTAGACAAAGGCTAATAGACTTCTAGAGGATTCTGCAGTTTCCTGAATCCTGAGCCCTTCTTAACATGCATGTCAGTGGCATGGAGCCAGCAAGAAGAGTTTTAGTCCTCAGAGCTTTTTCCTTATTAAGTCAGTTCAAACTGTTATCATCTCTCTTCTTGGATAACTCGTGTGTGAATTATGTCAGTCCACATTGACTTCACTCATCATTTCAGAGGTCTTAGGCTGTGGCTTTTACTCAACTCTATTGCTTTAGACCAAGTTCAGCTTTACAGAGGGACTGGCAGAACCCAGGTCATTTCATAGTGCCTGGGGCAAAACAAAACAACAATAACAATAACAAAAGAAAAAAAACAAAACAAAACAGGAAAAGGTACCATCATCCACATCCCCTTTAAACACATGCCCTAGTGGCTTAACTGTCAACCAGGCTCCACTTCTTAAATGCCCCAAGGTCTCCTGAGAACATCACACCCTGATAACTAAGTCTTGAATCCTTGAGCTTGCAAGATGTTGTAGAAGCTATATCACTCAAGCCTACTAACTTGAGATCTTAATTTCATACGAATGGTTACTTCCCCTTTCTTTTTTTCTCATATGTCTGAGTCCAAAAGAATGTATAAGGTTTCCTTTTACCTTGTAGTTTGAAGCAACCTTCTGTATTTAAAAATGTCTATGCATACATGTGTATGTATATTATATGATACTTGTGATAAATTAGAAATATCTCAAACTGAGTCCTATATACCTCTAACAGGTGTCTCATTAGTAACCACAAAATCACTATGATTCAAACTGATTATTTTCCCACGCTATAAATGAGTCACATTTTTTTCATATTTTCTTTAGTTAACATTCACTGGGAAACCAAGATATTTTCAAATAAGCAGTATATCATGAAGTTATGTTCTTAAACTTTTTCTAAATATGTAGTTCTCAAATGTTGAATATACATTTTAATAAACAAGATTGCTCAATGTTAACAAAAGGAATTCTGCCTGAGTTTATGTGCAGTGGGGCTTGAGAATTTTCGTGTCTATGATATTTCCAAGGAATGGTAACATTATCTGACTTTATCTCTGCAAATTCCTCTCTATCACCTCATTCCAAGAGAAGGCTTCAAGCCATACCGTGCTAGGGAATAGCTGGTCAAAAAGAGGCCCGTATGTGAATTCTCAGCATTCAGAAGTAGGGTATTTTCACAGTGAGTTATAGGAATTCAACGACAAAGGAGTAACCTCTGCTAGATAACTGAGGTAAAGAGACATTTCCATTATGGGATGAAAACCTATCAGGTTAAGGATAGATGAAAGAATGGCTGAAACCTTGGTAACAAACCAGGGGAAACTCAGTCACTGGAGTCATAAACCAAAAGATACAAAAGCAAATAATATCTATTTTCTGATAGTGGCAACAATATTAGAACTTGAGAGGGGAGACCAGAACACCAATTAGTGTTTAATTAATGATTTCCTGAGGATAGCATAGAATGATCAAGAAAGGCGCATACAACAACCTCTCAAAACTGTGATGACTCCAGAGTTACTTCTGTTTGTGAATCTCCACTGTGTTGACGATTATGTTGCCGTAACAGCTTCACATGAGTCTTTAAAAAAAATTGTGTGTTCTTAACTATCTCCACTTCATTGAAATTCTAATTTTTCTGCTGTTACAATATAACATCACAAGCTTAATCTCAAAATGCAGCACTATATGAGGTACTATGACTCATAGAAGTTTCTAATTGCAACATTAATATAAGAGCCTAAATTAACTTTGTAACTCTCTGGACTCATTCAGACAGTCATATGAAATGCTGCCTCTAGCCTAAGGGCTGGTCATGAACAGCAGAGGGCCAGATAGGATAGCCAACTGAGAGGGGGGAAACTGGAATTTCTTTTCATCTAATACTCATTCTAAATGTCTTATTAGCAATTAGAACAATGTTAGTGCCAAATAATTAATGAAGAACACAAGTAAAATAACATGTTAGTATCTAAAGTCAAGCTGGGATTTACATACAGGGGTAGGAGTTTTTAGGATACAGAGACTCCCAAATAGAGGTCCTAAGGCAAGGATATGTCATACATTGGTGCATTAAAGCAGAGCACAAAAGAAATGTGTGGTTACAGTACCTAAGATAAATCAGTAAAAGGTAAAACTTTGTCAGCTATTGGAATCACTGTACTTTTTATTCTGTGCTTTTGGAAAGTCAAGGCAATGTTTCATCAGTTATTTTTTTCAGATCTGGCTACATTATTAAAAAAACATTCAGGATGTAAAGAACCACGGTATGCTCTTTAATGAAGCATTGTGACCTCTTCTTTTACAAGAGAAGGGACTGTTTAATATGGTGACAGTTAGGAGGCATGTCATCTAGACACAGGAAGTTATTATGATAACTTGGTCAGTCATTATCATTAGCTAATTATAAAAGGGTGCTTTTTCTCTGTTAATGGATTTGGCTGTCTGAAAGATTAGAGTTGAATTTATGGGTCAGAACAACCTCCTTGCTATAAGAAATCTCATCATCCTGCCAAAATTGCAGGAGTCATTTAAATTGTTTTTCTCTCTCTAATTATGCTCTTTTTACACTAATATTCTTTATTATATACATGTTCAAGACCTTGAATTTCAGATTCCCTCTTGTTCTTCAGGTTCTCACTGCTGCAAACACACATTTCTGTCGTTTGTTCCTCAGTAACTGCTATATTTAACTGTTACCAACATCATGACAGACATTAAAATACTACTCGTTCATGTAATTTCAGACCTTTTAAAAATCTGTCCTAGTCTGGTTCAGAGATTCCTGCCTTTGTATGTGTTATATTCATCACATGCCAGAAACAGAAGTTTTATCACATTCCATCATCTTTGTTAAAAATAATAATATATTCTTTGACAACAGGTATAATGTCTTATTCAAATTTCATCAAAGAATTCCCAAGGCCACAGGACATGGAACATCATGTGCCATCACCATAACACTGAAAATGAATAAATGCCTTTGGAACAGCAGAAGGATGAAGTATATCTATTTGTTTTTTCACATGGATTAATTCAGTGGCTTATTATTTAGTATCTCATACAAGCTTTGGCTTGTGCATTTCTGTTAAGATCTTATATACCACTGTGAATTACTAAATTTTGAGAAAACTCTTGTGAATGTTCACGCAACTCTTTGCAATACCTGCTGTTTGTAATATAAATGTTCCTTGATTTAGTTATGCTAGAAATCTTAGATTAGATTTTAAACATCTCAGTAATATTTAATTCTATATTTTATAGAATACTGTATACAATATAAATTACATAAGCACAGTTATTTTTTATTTCACTATTCAAAGCTTGTTATAAAAAGAAAAGCAGTGAGAGAGCTCATTGATAGAAGCAAATTCATTAAAACTTGAAAATTGACCAAAAGTCCTATGCTAGATGGAGTATCAACTCTGAAAATATAGTATTTAGAATCAATTAGAGACTCAGCAGAAATCAGTGCTGCTATAACTTGTATAGAGGGTCAAGGTTACTCAACAAATTCCAACTTGTATCAATATTCTGATTAAATAAGAAATAAGAGTTAAATCAGAAAGATCACAGTCAAACATATCAGAAAGATAAAGTCAAATATAATTTCATTGACTCTGACTGAAAAAAGCTGATAATCCTAAAGAAGTTTCACATATAGCAGTCTACTAATTTAGTACAGTGATTTAGACAAGGCAAATTTAAACTTAATGTAAGAATTGAGAATAACAATTTCATCATGTTGTGATCATTTAATGATCATACTGATAGTAATGATGTACATGATCATCAATTATCATGGAACAAATACCTATCACCTACTGCTGGGAGAAGTGACTCAGAAATGAGATGTTGGCCTTGGACATGGCGTGTTCTTTAATATTGAAGGAATACAATTATTACATCTTTTAAAAATTTTAGCTCCATGAATGAATTTGACATTTATTTATGCTCTAGAATGGAAATCATTCTTCACATTTTAAATAAGTGTGTGTGGGGGGTAATACCAGGAAACAGAGTATTCTGATGATTCCTCAAATGGCGAAGGACCAGAGAAGCTGGATGAACACTGTGTATTACTGTGTTCTGGGTGTTGAAAACTTGTTAAGAGCCCTGAGCTTTTGATGCTAGTGAAGTGTAAAAGAGAACATTTCAAAGGACTGTAGAGAATTCTTGTCAATGAATTCTTCCAAAAGGAAAAGATTTATAAAAAGGAAACACCAACAAGAGAGAAGAGGATTTGAGTTTACTCTTTGACATGGCAAAAATGGGTTAGGAATCGTCTTCTGTGAGTAAGAACAGACTTGGTAGTAATCAGATTCTGCATTACTTAGAAATAACTGGAAGTATTAACAGTAACAGTATGGTCAAATTTCACAATGCAGCATAAATTGGTAAATTACTGATATTTCAAAGTCTTCCATTGAATTCAGCAAAAGTCAGTGGTATTTAATACACTATGCAACACATCAGTACACATGTATTATGTATTAATACTGATTCAAATATGATTATTTTGTAATAGGTATTAAAGGGCATCATTTAGTCATACAGAAACATCTTAAAACATATTACAGCTAAGGACATTAGTGTTACAAGTTATTACTCCTTCTACCTTAATTTGCCATGTATTTTACAATTATCAGACAGGAAAAACAGAACAATATCAAATAGGAGTTAGCATATTCTTAAAGTCAAATGGAAGCTACTAGTTCCTCTGCCACATCTATTGTCAAATGTCCTCTGAATTAGCCATTGTAATAAGCTGCTTTATTATAATATTGTACATAAAAAATCAAACAAACAACTATACTACAAGTGAAAAAGACTGTAACAGAGAGGTGGGAGGGTAATGCTACAATGAATAATCTTGAGCAAAGAACACTTGAACAGGAGTTGATACCTGTGAGTTGATGCTAATACTCAGGATCTTGAGAGCTCAGATTATATAGTTAAGTGTGTGTATCTCTGGAGAGGATATTAAACCTCACCCAACCATAGCTCAGGGTCCATTGCTGAAGTGGGGCAGAAAGATTGTAAGAACCAGGGTTGGTCCATGAACATAAGGAAACAGGTTTTGAGGCTACTGGAATCTTGCTCATGTGAACTTGCCACAATGGTGACATAGAACAAGACCAGTGCTGACTCAATCAGATAAGGGTCCAACATGGAATGAAGGAAGTAGGCAATGTGCCAGCCCTACCCTGGGAACTGTTGGCAAATGATTACTTCTGGATGACAAAGATTAGATCTTCCTTAAGGTCTCTATGTAGGGTGAATAAACTCCAGGGGATAAACTTGCACTGAAGGATATCTGGATACAAAAGCTTGGCTAGAGAGGACTTTCCATATATGACAGAGTATATAAGATCCAGTAGGGGTGGATATGTGGTGGCATGGATGGAGGAGTGGTTCTAAATTTAATTAGGCACTATTGTATGCAATGTATAAAATCTCAAAAATATATTTAAAAAATAAATAAATATGAAGATATATGCTAAACATAATAGATAAAACTTCAGCCAGATTTGGTGGAACAACGCCTTTAATCCCAGCACTCCAGAGGCAGAGGTGGGCAGATAGATCTCTGTGAAATTGAGGCCAGTCTATCTATTAGTGAGATCAAGACCTGCTGGGGCTAGATTTGAGATAGTTACATGAATATCTTGAAAAATTTATCCTACTAAATAAGAGAAATTAGTTTGTGAATTTGTAAAGGAAGCCTTCTGTCTAATAAGAAATATTTTATATAAGAAATATAAAAAAACGACTGGCAGTGATGGTGCACACCTTTAATTCAGGTACTCGGGAGGCAGAAGCAAGCAGATTTCTTTAACATGAAGGCCAGCTGAGGCTACAGGAAGACCCTGTCTAGAAAAGACCAAAAAACAAAGAAATTGTATGTGTGTGTGTGTGTGTGTGTGTGTGTGTGTGTGTATAATATATACAGAGTAACATTGAAACACTGCAATATGTTAAGAGCACCCTTTTTTTTTTATAATTGACGACCAGATGTAGAGAAATGGAAGCCTTATGCATTGCTGGTTAATGTGTACTATAGAACAGTCATTGTGGAAGTATATAGAGATGTAGAGATGTACATCTCCCACATGACGCAGTTATGATAGTCCTGAAGTTTTACTCAAAAGACCCTTAATCAACATATCACAGAAAGATTTGCATATCAATGTTTATTTAGCACTCATGAGAATAGCTAAGTTATAAAATAAACCTAGATATTGAACCATAGATGAATGAGTAGACTGGATAGGGAAAACAGAGAATCTTTATATAATAGGATTTTATTCTGTCATGAAATGGCTCAGGGGTTAGGAACACTGGCTGTTCTTGCAGAGGGCCAGAGTACCCAGTTTCGATTTCCAGCAGCAACATGGAAGGGAACAACTGTCCATAACTCCAGATTCAGGGAATCCAGTGAGCTCCTCTGTCTTACATGTGTATTACACACGTGTGGTACATGACCATATAGAAACAGAGTCCTACAAGCTCATGGGACCTTGCTCATATGAACACTCAGCAATTGTGTTGGCATGCAGAACTTTGGAAATAGACAACAGGCCCCAATCATAGTCAAATAATTATTGGCAGGTAATTACTTCTAGGTGAGGCAGTGCTAATCTTTTTAAATGGAGGGACTGTAGAAGGATGACTAGATACCAGTGGATGGACTGGCACTGAGGGACATCTAGGAACACTAACTTGACATGATCACTCTTAACACAAATGACACAATGTATGAACTCCTGTGTGTGTGGAGGGGGCTCAATGCCATGGGAGGGGAGTATAAAGTTAAGATGGTGTTGCATGAATTTTCTCATGGTGAGGCCTACATTCAGCCTCACCTCTCTCCCAGGTTTGAACCAACTGAACAAATAGAGAATGTTCTTTAGAGAGATTAGTTTATTCCATGTTACTCACAAAAAGTTCATCTCCAGAGAGAGGGGGAGGGAGGTTTCTTGTGACTGACCTTGCATTTTTGATCACAGGAACTCTCCAGTGTGCTCCCAAGATGGCGACCTAGCATGCACCTGCTTCTCTCCTTCCCAGCCTCCCATGCATTTCCCTTAAGCCATTGGTTACTCAGTTGTCAGTCATGCCTGAAGTCCATCCCTCAGAGCAGACAAAGAGAAAACTGCTTTTTGCTTTTTTTTTAACACCACAGATGGATTGTATGAAATTCATAAAAGTTCAATAAAATTTTATACAAACAAAAAAATGAGAAAATCACTTTCTCCATTTAGGAAAACTTCTGGATATGACAGAATACTGGGCTGAATGTTTTAAAATTTGATGCAGTGATAAGAGCTCTGAATGTCTATAAGAGTGAATATGAAGAATGAAAGCTGCATGACCAGTGACAGATGACACACACAGGGTTCAGAGCTTGAGTAGCTCTTATTACGAAAGATGATGAAGTATCATGACCTTATGCATGGAATATTGGGGATGCATTGCTGTTACTCAAAATACCCTGAGCACAGAAACGAGGAGTAAAAGAATAAGGTGGATTATAGCTTTATTTGGAACAGAATGGCATATAGGCCCTGTAAACATTTCAAGTGACCATGCACAGTAACACAGTAATGCCCCAAAATATGAATTTAGGGTTTGGGATACAAAACTAGGTGGAGTAAGACAGATAGATTATATATATATATATATATATATATATATATATATATATATATGTATCTGTGTGTGTAGATACATATGTGCATAGATGATAAAGATAACAGATGTACAAGTAGTTACAAATACATGATATATACATATGTATCACTGATATATATAGAGATAGATAGATATAGGTATATCCATGTATATCTATATGTACAAATCCTCACAAACAAACACAATCATTCTTCAGTGTATAGTCAAAATTTCAAGCTAGGATAATTATTTTCTGGAAAAGTGTACAAATATAAAGCAGACAGAACACTGCACAATTCATTATAAAAATACTACCATTTCAACATATGGTTATAAGACAAATTTGTGTAAATTTGAGTTATAAGTGAAATTTGAGTAGTGTAACAAGAGGAAATAGATCGTTTAATGATTGGTTACCATTACCTTTAAAGAAGAAAAAAACATAAAGTGAAAAGGCATAAGAGAAATATTATATCAAACTTGGAAGATTTGTCAGAAAGTTGAATCACAACTAGAAGAAGGAGAAAATGTACTAAATAAACAAGGTTTTATTGAGAGAAATGTTCTTTATAATGTTATAAAACCTCAAAAGTATGTACACAGTTAAATTGAAATAAAATGCTGCTGTATTTGATATTTTCCTTCTTATGGATACAAAGTATTATTCTTTGAAAGGTTAATTTTTATAAACTGAATTGCATTTAAATGAAATACCTACATTTTCAATAATTTAATTTTTTCATGTATCTAATTTTTAAGCTTACTGAATTTATTTTTAAAGCATTACACCTACTTTGTAATGAAATGTCTATTATAATTTTATATCATCCTGAGGAAAATATATAGAGAGATACTATAATTGATCATTGACAAGAGTAAAACACTGTTTCTGAGATTAACTGTGATAAATACAAAAAATTCACCTTTGAAGGCTTTCTGAGATTAGACAATAAATACAAACAAGAAAATTTTCAGAAATGATAAACGGTGTAAGTCTTGGTTATAAACATTAATTCCATTTGACATTTTGCTTTTGATTATAGCAGAGGATTTACTGAGAGCTCAGTAATTTATATGTAAATATATATCCCAAAGTATTAAAGAATATTTTGAACTAATCTTTAAGCATTAAAATGTACTGCATTGGGGCAAAAGAGAGATGGCTCAGTGGTTAAGTGCACTGACTCTTCCTGCAGTCAACCTGGGTTTGATTCCCAGCACCTACATTTTGGCTACCAATCATCTGTTACATGGGATTTGGCACACTCTTCCGACCTCTGCAGGTATTATACTACATGGGTGCACTTACATCCATTCAGGCAATGCACTCGTACACATCAGACACATAAAAAATTGTACTGCACCAGTATTTTCAAGTTATACAAATGTAGAAGTTTTATGCTTTTCTTGTCCCTTGTCCTCTTCCTCCTCCTCCTCCTTCTCCTCCTCCTCCTTCTCCTTCTCCTCCTCCTCTGCCTCCTCCTCCTCCTTCTCCTCCTCCTCTTCTTCTACTTTACCAAGTTTTATGTCATCCAATTAAATTAAGACTCAAAGCAACATTGTCTTATATACCTAGTAAATATAAAGCAACACAGCATTTTGAAAGTACTTTGAGACTCTGTGTGTGTGTGTGTGTGTGTGTGTGTGTGTGTGTGTGTTTGCATGTAGTTATATCTGTGGAGCTGCATGGTGCTGTGTGTTATCCCACAGAGTTCCACCTTATATTTGAAGTAGTATCCCTCCTGGGTCTGAAGATCATAGTTTTGGACAGACTTGCTGGGCAGCAAGCCACAGTCGTCCTTCTTTCTAACCCTCCTGGTGCTGTGGTTTTAGACATGGGACATTTTGCCTAGCTTTTACTTGGGTTCTGGGGATCCAAACTCAGACTGTCATGTTTTCACAAGGACTTTATCTGCTGAGCTATCTCTCAGGCATGAGGGAAACATTCTTGAAAATTAAAATAACAAATTGAAATATTCTTTTGAATTTTTAGAAATTTGCATTTATGAAAAAATATGTGGTAATTTAAAACAGAAACCAAACCTAACATCTCCAGAGTAAAATATTTCTCCTTCAAATGTATTAATAAAAAGAATAAAGAAGAAATAACAATATATATTTACATATACATATGTCTATACATACATACATATCATGCCATGTTTAGAATTACAATTATCTCACAGATTAAAAACTCTAATCATATAACTTACATAAGCTTGAAACTTATTTTGTATTGTCAGATGTGTTCAACTCTTGTGACAATTTTATCTCCATAAATAAATCAAAATGCGTCTTCTCTATCTAATCTATTTAATGTGATTATATAAGCAAAATGTTAATTGTTACTGTTGAGTCTTGTTTTTAAATTATCTTTTTATATTAAATCATTTTACTAACAGAAATGAATGGACATATTTACCTAGCAAGATGGAAAAGCTAAATTCTGATTCAAAAGTTTAAAAATGGAATATCTTTTCCTGGCTACTGAAAGTTCAATGGAATGAATCATTTGAATGCCTCAACTTATATCATTTCTTCAATCCTTTGATTGGTATTTTCAACACACAGAATGAATAGTTACTTAATGTACAGTATAATATGAAATTTAAGAGATTATCTCACTGATGGAGAAACAAATGCCAACACAGAAATTATCTTTCTTTAATGGCATTTACAATACCATTAAATGGTCTTGGTATGTTAAAAGCATAACAATTGTGAACATGAATTGACTTTTCAAACTATAATGTTATATTTTAACACATTTTTTATTAAACTCTTTTGTATCATGCTATTAGTTAGCATAATTAGGGAAGGTAAAATAGCCATACACATTTTTTCTACCTTCCACAGAGATATAAAAAGGTTTCAAAATATTTGCTCCCACCACCATCCTATTTTTATGTAAACTCTCCAAAAACGTGAAGATTTCATTTATAGATAGACTCATTTCAGAGAATTGTGGATTGGGTAATTTACTAGATTGATTCATCCACAGTCATTAGGTGTTTATACTCTAATAATGCCAAATAAGGAGACAGTCATCTGAGTTTGAAAGAGGTGGACCAGCAGTTTCTCCCTCTGTCAAATTTTCTATATGGCAGAAAGAAGGCAAGCAAGAGGTGTGAAGGGCTGGACAAGGATCACCCTGATGGGCATGGTCCTGTTGCAGAGGAGCTCTCAGCTGGGAACATCATAGGGAGATTTGCAAAGTTCTTTGTTCTGTGTCAGAGAATGAGAAAGAGAGAGAGAGAAAGAGAGAGAGAGAGAGAGAGAGAGAGAAAGAGAGAGAGGAGACAGAGAGAGAGAGAGAGAGAGTATTTTCAAGGTTGGTAGAAAACATGCAAACATTTTAAAACTTGAACCAAGGATGAGAGAGAAAGGGTATTTTCAAGGTTGGTAGAAAACATGCAAACACTTTAAAACTTGAACCAAGGATGAGTGGAGAAATTCCAGATTAATGCAAATACATGTTTCCTAAAGCACATTGTTATCTTACTAGATATAAAGTGGACTTTTTAATACTCACCCTACTGTTCGTCTTCATACTCTTTCCTTGTCAGATAGTTCCTTATCAGCAGTAAATATCAGGAGTCACATTTTGTTTCCATTAACCACAGTCAATAAATTTTTCAGTCCATTATGCTTCTATGTTCAAAATACATTTTGCATATCTTTGCATGTTTCCACTGCCCCCTCTGAGTCAGGCCACACACATTACCTCAGTAACTGTAGTGCATGTTTTCACCTGGCCTCCTTTATTTCTGTTTTACCTCATCAGCAAAGTATTTTCCACAGATCATCTGTAGTGGTATAGTAAAACTTTTAGAAGATAAGGTCACTGTCATACTTAAACACTGAAATGTAGTGCAAACACAAGTAAAACTTCTTGTTTCCAGAATGCAGTGTGTTTTATTTCATATGACTTATTTAACCCCTCTGTAATTTATTGTTGTGACGATGCCACACCTCTTTGCTATTGTCTCCATTAGTCCAGAACACAGCTGCCTTTGAGGATTTCCAGCTCCACACTCATTCACAGTCTTATACTGGTGATCAAGCCATATTTTATATCTCAGTTTAAAGTTACAACTGAAGTTTCAGAGTGATTATGTATAAATGCAACTAACATACAGGGAAATCACCTTCTGCCTTGATTATTAGGATACCAGCAGGAACTGCTAACATGTTTTCCTTAAATGAGTAAAAATTAGCCCTCTAAAATCTTTAGAGAAAACTCATTTCCCACCACAACAAATAGAGGGATGGAGCATCTCTTTGTAGATGGTAAGAGACTCATCAAAGCCTGGCACCCACGGAGTAGAAACAAAAGCTTGTGAAAAGGAAAAATTAATGAGTAAGAGATAATTGAGAAATTATGTTGATCTTACCAACGTGAACTTACCAGCATCATTGTGGCTAATTATTTCCGACTGCCTGTTACACAGTATATGCAAAATGAGTACTCTGTCCTTAAGATATTTTTTTTCTTGCCAGTCTCTACTGTGCATGTTCAAAGATGTTTCATAGCCAGTAAAGAGCCCCTCTGTTATAATGAAAGGCAGCAGTGCTATAACTATACAGTTCACATCCTAGACAGGTCTAAAGACAGGATTGTGTTATTAAAGATTAAAGGTTAATACAGAGAACAATGATTCACAAGGGAAGATATTCATATAAAATATTTAGGATTAAAGTCCTAACTAGTAATAGAACTGTGCAATAAAATACTATGTTCGTCATATGTGTGTATATGAGTGTGTGAATGCGTGTGTGTGTGTGTGTGTGTGTGTGTGTGTGATATACCCAGGCTATAAGTATTTATTGAAAAAGGTGAAATTATTTTTCTTTATCTGGTTATGAAGATATTTCATTAACATCATATATAATTTGAAATAAGCTATGTTAAATCATTTACTGCCATAAAGCATTCATTTTAGAAAATTCTTGTGGAGAGAACATTTTTAAGGAAAGATTTGTATAGAAAATACTTCCTTTTGACTTTAAGAATTTACGTGTGAATAGAAGAATAACCATTCTACCCAGAAATGTATCTGTCACACAGTTACCTTTTATATGCAATTGCTTGAATTTAAAAGTGTTATTGAGTATTTTACTAGGAGGTAATGTCATTAAATTATAAACTGAAAAGGTTTTCTAAGCAGTTTCTTTGTTTATTATTTTTTAGTGTTGGGTGGGAATGGTGGTGTAACCAGAGTTCTAGAGCCAAAGCCTTGCCTGAGCTTGGTCACCTCACACAATATGCCAACTAAAGTGACAAATATTGGTGTAAAGCAGAGAAGGACGTTTCAGTGATAAGAGGAACAGATAAAAGGCTCAAGTGACCATTAGTCACCTCATGGGTGCCCACAGGATTGTTGGGCAGAAGTAGTAGATGAAGTGAGCAGGTGGGCAAGAAGAATCCACAATTACGCAGCCCTATCTGAGGCATGATTTGCTTGATCTTTGCCTCATATCTGATCTGAAAGGCTGGTCCTCAGGACTTAGCGCTCTGAGGTGCAGTACTTCTGACACAGCCCCATCAGCGGAGACAATTAATTGCCACCATCTGTGTAATGTCTGTTCTGTGAGACTTTGTTGTTCTTGGGATCTGAATGACTTCAGACTTAGCAGAATGACTGGAGATGGTTAGATTATTTTGGTCAATTAGAACAGGTTTTTATAAGAATTGACAGATGCTATCAGCATTCTTATTTTTGCCTTCAGCCTTACAGAGAAATTAAATAGGTAGTTACCTGTGACTTCTAGACACATACTCTGAGTGATTAGGGTACCTATGTGAAAAAACAAGTGATTCAAAATAAAGGATACAGATGTACAATTTAGGTAGGGAAGTCAAGCTTCATTTTGATTTTTGCTCTTATATAGATAAAATGGAGGAGCCATTTCTTTTATCAGAATTATTTTCTTAGTGCCCTATAATGAGTTGGGTGGGTGTCTATGGCTTGTGAAGGAAGGCAGAAGGTGAAAACCTAGAAAATGTAATGTATTGAGAAGAAGATTACAAGACATAAAGTAACAAAATATCTTGAACAGACAGAAAGAGGACCATGAACTTGAGCAAATTCAATATGTGAGAACTACAGTGGCCATTCTTCTAGAAGGAATTCATTGTAGGAAGGGCTTCTTGCCAGGGGCTTCCTTAGAAAATGCTCCGAAATTATATATATATATGCTTTTACTTGTAGAGAATTGTATTATGTATACTCACCCACAGCCATGGTAGTACACTTTGATTTGTAGTTACTATATTTTACATTCAAAGCATGTTTTCAGCTGCAACCCTTTCAACTGCAGTAAAGATTGCAAGGTCAGAATATTTCATCTTAATGAATAATGCATGCAGCAGTGAGTCTTACATGGAGGTTCAGGAAGTACTACTGTAGATGAACACTTGGAATACAAATCTGGGTTTAAATTTCGTACTTTAATTGTAGGAAAAATATGTGTTTAGTTTCTGTTCTAAAGAACCCAAAATCCTGTGAAAAAGATAAAAGGACTCCTGTGACAGAGGCAGAGGAGTCCACTTTACAGTTTCATACCTAAAGGCACAAAAGCATAATTGAAAAACAAAAATTTAAAACATGCATTGAATCTAAGAATTCTGTGAAATTGATGCTGAGAGCAGAATCCCACTTGAAATCATGCCAACCTGATGAAATATAATTTTAGGATAAATTAGATTTTCTAAATTCTCTCTGGCTTCAAATCAGAGTATCACCATCTCTTGGAATAAAACTAATGAACTGCTGAATATCTTGCCAAGACAGATTTTCTGAGAAAAGGGATCTCTTTCTATTTATGAAGTCCTCTTTACTATTTACTTATTGCCTCTTTTTTCCCCACTCTCAGATATTTCATTGATTCCAAGGTTCCATAGACATAAATTGCAATCACATCTGCAACTGCTATTAGGAATATTTGCTCTATATGGTTAACTTGCATTATGGCACAAGTAAGTGCACGATCAATATTTATTGACATGAATTCCATGGTTAGATTCACATACAATAATCATAAATTTCTTTTACTGCAAAGGTAATTGAAAAATAAAAGCTAACCTTTATGGAATAGTCACTAAGTGAAGTGTTATGTGCTAAATTATTTTATTACCTTCAGATGAAATGGCCAGTAAAAAAGCACAATGACACACAGATTGCGACACTACAATGTCCTATTATTAAATTCCTGTCTCCATATCTTGGGATTTGTAAATATGAGGGGAAGACTTCACCAGTCTGGTGATCAACATCCCATGGTTCACCATTTCTCTCCATGCTCTAATCCCAATAAGATACAGGAAGAAGGAAGAAGTAACTTGAAAATAGCACTATTGTTCTTTGCTATTGGAAACAACACTTCAAGGCCTGCTTTCCCATAATCATTAAAATTGGTTTCATCAGTTTTTATGGTTTCTAGAACTTATGGTGCTTTTGTGCTGTCTTATGGTATTAAATCTTTTGCACTAAGACAATAATTGAAAATTTTAAATAAACCAAATGAATATGTTCAATATTAGGCAGTTAATACTGAATAATTGTTAAATAAGTGCTAAAGTGTATGTTTCAATTTAATGAAATCTGGACTTTGTCTTTCTGAGAACGGGTTACCAAATGTTTAAAATTTTTAGATTCTTTGTTTAGTGTGTTCTGTTTTGCTCATTTTACAAATAAAAGAAAATATGGTATTTCTAACAGGATATTTGAATTTTACACATAAACACGTTGGAAGCAATCATTTGTGTTAACTTATGGTTTATTTTAAGTAAGATGACAGTATCAAGGATCAAATAATCAATAGCTCTACTTATACATGATTCTCAGAATATTCCAAGAGACTATGGTAACAAATCTGGAGTTGATAACTGATTTAACTGATCATTGTGTGTTGACTTTTCACAGTTTCTATTTCTAAGCTTTGGTTTGCTAATCTGTAAAATGGTTATGATATTGGTGATTAACCTTTTTTTCCTATGTGATTAAACTGTATGCTGCATGTGGGGGTCTTCCTGCTGCTTCTGGCCCAAATGATACTCTGAGGTTGACAGGTTTGTTAAAGAAAAAAAAAATGCTTCTAGTATCTCAGGAGATCACTTAATAACTAAAGAGAACTGTTATTTGAGTTTAGTCTGCTTGGCGTTTTATCATGTGTTCCTATTTTCACTTTTTTCATATTGTTATTTTTGTTAATTCTATCTGTGTCCCTGATTGAATGCAGAGAGGTTTTGTATATTGAAAATCCATTTCCATACCTAAACTAATTTTCATTATGCTTTACACACAAAAGTGTCTAATAATTACACAAAGAGTAACTGAATATGAGAACTTGAAATGTTTCAAAATGATAAATGGAAAAATAATCAATCTTTACAATTTCTGTACTTCATAGGAATCAGCAGCCTCTGACAGTCCAATCTACATCATTCTCCTCATGATTTTGTAATGCAAAGGCCATTTCACTATAGCCTCCACATTAAGAAACAGTCACACACACACACACACACAGAGTCCATCTTTTTGGAATATAGATTTTCTATACTCATTGAGAAATACTAGCAGAGTTGCTGTCTTAAGACACTATGGCAGTGTGAGAACTTAACTGTCAAACCATAATTCTTAAAAAGTCTTATATTGTAAAGAAGTACAAGTTGGAGGTTTTGACTGGAAACAGACTATGTAAGTGTAATCGTAAGAAGCTTCTTTTATCTGAGTCACTTATAAATTTCCGACATCCAATAAGTGGGGCACTGAAGCAGAAACCACACAGTGTGAAGGAGAATAAACCAGATGGAATTATGCAGCTAAAGACATGAAAACATATAAAAGCAGGGGATAGTTGCAGGATTGTTTATTTTGTTTTGCATTTGTCCATTTTGCATTAGTAGATGACACGAATGAGATTGGATCATGCGTTGTTATAAAGGATCTGGGTCTTTGCTCAGGGAGCTAGAAGGCCAGACAAAAAGCAGTTTACTTAACTTTTTCCATGTGTCCTGCTCATCAGCTTCTACATAAAAAGAAAGAACAAAGATAGAATGAGGGATGATGTAGATTTAAGCTCTCCCTTACAAAGAAATAATGGATTAAAAAAATTATAATTACCTTGTAAAATTGGAATCTTTCATTTGCATAAACTTGATAGACTGCTGATGAAAGCAGTTAATTCCTATTTAGTTTTAACCTTGTGTAATGAATGCAGTATTTGCTAAAAGAAGCTTAAATAGAAGAAATGCAAATTTCCTTACAAATATAGTGCATTAGGAATAACATTATCTTATTTCATACATGATGTTGACAATAAGATTTATTTTTAAATGAAAGCACCACATACAAATGATAACACAGTGCCTCAGAGATGATTCAGCAGATCAAGAGCTTGCTGTGTGGAATAACTGGAGTTCAGATGCTCAGAGCACAGGTAATAATGTGGGGTTGATGCCAGACTGTAATTGGAATGGTTGGAAGACAGAGAGGAACAATAAGCTACTTAGCCAAACTAGCTGAAATGACTGGTTCTGTGTTAAACTGAGAAATCCAGCGTCAGTGAATAAGTTGAGGAATGACCTAGGAAGACTTCCAAAGTCATCCTTGGGCCTTCTCATCTATGCAACACACATATGTACTCACATACATATGAACATGTATATACATACTCATGATTATCACACATACATACATATACATGTGACAAAAATAATGTAGATATCATATTATGCACATACAGACCCACACAAGGACAGAGTCCAAGTCAATAGACTGTTTCAATAAAATGGACATTCCTTTATAGGCAGAATGTTCTTTCACAATAATAAAACAAACATGAATGTATTATTCCATTGATAAATGTGTGAGGAACTAGATAACAGAATTTTAAAAGGTAACATTGTTTAAGTTACTAATCCATAATTTCTTATAAATTTGAAATGGTCAGTTATGCAAGGGACAAAAATATATAAGCAAATGTTTTGCTTTGTGGTGAGAAAGTCTAAAGTGGTAAAATTCACAAGACAAAAGTCATGCATGGGGAAATGCAAAATCTTATCATTCATGTTGACTGTGATCTAAGCCTCTAGTCTATTAAATATACAAACTTATACTGCTTTATATATTTAACTTTAAATGTTTCTGTTCTTTAAATCCATAACCTTGCCAAATATCCGCAATGTTGTTGACAGGGAACAGGCTTTACAATGATATGCTCTTCTCAGACTTAAAACAGTGCCCTGAACAATGAGAGTGAACCAATACTGATTGATGTCTACCCTGACATAAATGAAGCATTCATATGTAGACTGGAAAATTCTCAAGTGTGGAATTTTTCATCTATATGTGTCTATATGTGTCTAATATTTCTAAATAAGCAAACATATATTTCACATTTTATTAGGGTGCAACATCTGTTCACCATACACATTTTTGTCCTCGTATTTAAATGAATGTGCATAAAATATTCTTACACATTTTATTTGCAAATTAATACCAAAGGAACTGAATGATATTGATACTATTTCTTGGTATTCATGAGTTCAAGAAAACTTTGCAATCTGTATTTTTTTCAGTATGTTTTGTGTGTATAAAGTATTTTATCTTTGCCACCTAGAAGTGGCGAAATAAAACCCAGCACATTAAGCCATTCAGTAAGTTCAAGAACATCATGCTGAAAAATATGATACAGATCAGTGTGGTAATATCCATCACAGTTACTCACTAAAAACCTCAGTGCCTGGTTTATAATTTATGAAACATATAACTTATATGATGGAGAGATGTCTCAGCAGATGAATACTGGCTGAACTTCCAGAGGACCTGCATTTGGTTCCCAGAACCCACATAAGGGCTAGCAATCAATGCAACTCCTAGTCCAGGAAATCCAGTGTCCTCTTCTGACTTCTGTAGGCATTGCATGGCGCAGGTACAGGCAATGCACATGGAAAATGCACCATAAACATTTTTTCTAAAATTATATAATTAATTTAAAATCTAAACCTATTTTGTACTCTGCCATAAAGAACTTCCTTGGTTATTATCATGTTACTGAATGGACCATCAGTCCCTTTTTATTGAATATTTGTATATTTCATCAGCAACATCTCAAGAAAACTTAATCATCTTTATACCCCTTCGCCAATGACACTCTCACATAGCTCCCCACTGGAGTTCATACATTCTGTCATTTATGTTAAAGCATATTACGTCGTTAGTATCCCCAGACTTAACTCAGTGAAAGTTCATCTACTAAGGTCTAGTCAGTCTATCTAGAGCCCTTACTTTAGGAGGATCAGCTCTTCCTCATTCAGCAGTAATCACTTCCCAATATTTCTTCAGTTAAGATTGGGGTTTGATGTCCATTTCTCTGATCTATGCTCTGGTTTTGTCTGCTTGTATATGAAAGTGTCTTGTTGAATGCCTTCATCATTTCTTTAGTTACATATGAGCAGGGTCCCAGGAGCTTGTAGGACTCTATTTCCATATGATCGTGCACCTACTTTCTGGCTCTTACAATCTTTCTGCCTCATCTTCTGCAATCTACAATGATTCTGAGCCCTAGGTGTTGAAGTTAAATATAAGAGTCCTCTCCAAGAACCAGCATTCTGCAGACTCTTAATCTGTATGCTTTGGCCATTTGTAACGTTTTGCATTCCTGACCCTCTGTTGCATGAGGGAGCTTCATTAATGAAAACTGAAAGACTCATTAGTGTCTTCTTTACCCCTTGTTCAATGTGCTGTGAGCCTTAGGTGTCAAGGTTGCTTTGTAGACATGCCACTTAAGCTTGGACAAATCACAGACAGTGTCTGTGTGTGACCAATTGTGGTACTCTTTGGTCTTCTCTGTCTGGTGGAAAAGAAGCTTCTTTGATGAGTGATGACTGGAATATTTATCTGTAAATAAAATGATACATACTTTGTACATAGTAAGAAATTACATTAGTCTAAAGATGTGATATGGAGTTTCTTCTAAGATCTATGACCCCTCCAGCCATGTGTATTTGACTGTGATTACAATACCGCAGATGAGTTTATTTCCACTGAGTGGTTTTTAGTTCACTTAGGTAACTGTTTATTGCCCCTGATATAAAAGTGCCACTACTGAACCAATGCTGTGTGCTATGCCAGTCGTTGGTGTGGCTATTTGGTCTTAAAGCTGGTGTTGTATCATCAACTATTGTTCTCCTTTATAGTTTGAACAGTGCTCTTCAAAGCTGAAAGCTAGCCTTCAGGGGAAGTGACTTCTGGTCAGTACCAGCTCCCTTGTTCCAAATCCTGAATCCTGTGTACAAAGTATGTCCTGTCTTCAGCAGTAGGGTCTTAGCTTCAAGTTCTGGGAGGCAATCAAGGATTGTGACAATAAATTGTGTAAAAGAGTCTCTTGGACCACCCTGACCAACAACTCAAAGGAATGGTTTGTCTGCCTGGCATTGCTTCTTTTTATGTAGCCTTCAGCTATACACACAGTCTCATGTAGAGACTTGTACGAGTAAATTGTCGTTTGGTTGTTGGACTAACATATATCTTAACACACACATACCCAAGGGCTCAAGGGTCTTTGCAGAAGAGGGTGCAAAAAGATTTTATGAACCAAGGAGGACACACATGACCATCACCACTTTATTCTTTTCCTTCCTGTACTGCTAAATGGTTGACTACTGATGACTTTACTATTACATATTCAAGTAAGAATACAGAGAAGTTTTGTTGCAAGGTATAATGAAGACACAGAAAAGAGAGGGCGCATTTCTCATGCACCTCCTCTGAAAGTTTTCAAATGCCACACCTATCATCATTTTTGTCTCCTCCTTGGAAAATGCTCAACTCCTCTGGGATGGCAATCATGTTACTGGGTGCACCTAACATGTAGCCCAGGGTTATAACTTCCCATTTGCTGTTTGATTCCTTGGTATCTTCCCACCTGAAAATACAGTCTGATACTGATTTTTGTAAAACATATTCATTAGATTTTTCAGAAATTCATAGAGACGAAAAATCATCTGTGATGTTTGAGATAGATAATATATATTTTGCACAAACACAGTTATGATTCATTGAATTCCATTGTAAAGTGCTGCAAAGTATAGAGTATATTGGACACTTTGTAAAATTATTTTTTTTTGTAAAATACATTCAGATGATGATTCTTTTATTTCATTTTATACAGCAGTGGAAAAATGCACCCCATATACAAAATTGAAATTACATGAAGAAATTCATATTTTTAATACATACCATGGAAGAAAAGCTTCTTTATAGAATATTTGTAAGCATCGTTAAAGCAGTTAGGAGTTAAATGGAAGGTAGTGTTGCTCACTCTTAGCACACACCATGGCTCAGTTAGTATTTGAAATGACAAAAGCCTATGGCAATATGATCTCCATTTTTATACTTTTTTGCTTTATCCATTTGAACATTAATTGAGTACCTGTTCAACATCTTCTCTGTGCAAGACGTTGTTTATGTTTTTTGAAAATAATACAAAGAAACTCACTTGTTTGCCATGGATGGAAAGAAGTATATATGTACTCTAACAAACACAGGACTTGTCCAGTAAGTAATAAGATTGCAAGTACAACAAAGACAAGATGACATAGAAATGCATCTCTTTTGGTGGGTATGGAACATTCCAATGGGAGTACAGCAAAGAGGAAGCCTGTGTTAACTGAGAAAGGGGATGCTTTTGAGGGCTAGACTTGTGTATCTACTAGGCTGGACTAGAGAATACTCAACTGATTAAATTTACTAATGACCACAAATCTGAGATCCTCCTGAAAAAGACAGGCATAAGAATTACTGATTGTCTTAAAAGGAAACTAAAAAGTCTGATGCTTCCCAATGAGGAAGTACCTTTTGCTGTATATTGAAACCAGGCAGGATGAAATTCCCATAAGATGTCCTTTGCTCTCTCTACGTAAGCTAAGAACCTTCGAAAACTTTCTAAACAACTCCATTTGAACTTCGTTGAGACTTTAGTACCTTTTGTATATATGAATATATTATACATACGAACATATATATGAATATATAATATGTATTATTCACTTGAATAATGTATCTTCAGGGAAAAGAATTATGATTTAATTCCTTTCTCATTTTTATTATTTCCTCAAGAGATGAGATAAACACAGTTGGTACATATTTATTAGGGAATGAAAATATCTTAAATCATCCAACTATTCCTTCTGTTTCACTGTAGGGCTCTGGCCCCCCTGCATGCCCTTCTCTCTTAGTGCTAGGCTCTCTGCCAAGAGCTAGCAGGATCTTGTCAATTGCAAAGCTCAAGTAAACAACTTGACCTTTAAGCTAGCCGGATTGCAACTTCCTTTTTCCTGTCTAGAGCTGTGTGTCATGAACAGAGGATGTCTCCCGAGAACCTGAACTTTTACCCTCCTGTAAAGCCACGCCTCAGGGTATATAAGGCTTGCTGCCTCTCAATAAAGTCAGTCATTCTCCTTTCCTCCTACCTAGTGTGTGTGTCTATGTCTCTGTCTTATATGTATTTCATTCAGTCCGCAGCCCTCCGCCGATCTGGACTCGGTCAACGAACGTAGCCAGGGCGCTACACTTCACATATTGACAGGCTCTGAAAATTACTTTTTGAAGATTTTACCAATATTTCAATGAAAACCACTTATTATTTTCTGTTAATTCATTAAATATTTTCCACCCACTAACACATATCAGTTTAGAGTCTCCAAAACAGTATGCATTTAATTTGTCCACGTATGTTTTGTATGCATAGTGTGTGTGTGTGTGTGTGTGTGTGTGTGTGTGTGTGTGTGTGTAATGTACATGTGTGGGTATATGTGCCGCCATGCACATGTGGAATTCATAGGTCCTATTTATGGAGTTAGTGTGCTCCTTGCACACTTCAACAGGTTCCAAGGATCAAACTCCTATCTCCAGGCTTCCCTTTACCCACTTAACCATCTCCACATCACAAAGAATTTGGAGAACTGATATTTATTTATTTACTTACTTATTTACTTATTTTATTTAGTAATAATGGGAATCAAACGTTAAGTCTTGTTAGTGTAAGCCATGTACCATACAACGGAGCTATGTTTCTAGTTTGTATATTTTTAGAAGATCATTATGGTGAGCATTTTAGAGTATTACAATAATAAAATAATTATTAAAATAATGTTTTCTGTATTCTGATAATATTATAGATGATCTAAGAGTATTTTTAAATAATTTTGAAGATTTGATCATATGAGTTATTATTTCAATTTTGTAAAGATAGGACAATTAGCTCTGAATGTGTCACACAGGAGTAAATATAAGAGCCCTGTTGTTTGTGCAATACTTAAGTCTTTACTACTTGTTTACCATTGTGCTAGTGTGTAGCATTAAAAGTAACTGATTGAAAAATGAATGCCACTATGATTCTCTGTTTTTAATAATGGTTGGTGTTGGCCAAGCTGAACTTCACTGAAGCTACAAATCTGGGCTTTCACTGGGCTCCTGGACATGTGCGCTCACATTTGTTTGTTATGTTAACATCTTTTTATTCCATGCTGACACATAATCTAGCACCTAGTATATGATAGAGTCATTCAAATGTTCAAAAGTATATACTGAATATGTTATGACTTGGAACAGTGTCTTGGGTGCACTTAGTAATTACTAGGCACATACAAGAGATATGTAAGCCAGAACAGCAATGCATTACCTGGCCATAATTGCTGCTTGAAGGAGTAATCTTGGGTTGGTATAATCAGCATGTCATTTCTCTATAAGGTAATTTTCAAAATCAAATAAAGCCAGATACTTGACTTGTTCCTTCACAATGAGAAATATTTTAATATGCATTGGCATAATCAAATACTCCTGGGTGTCTCATTATAACAGGTGGAACCCAATCATAATGTAAATGACAATGTGATGCTTGCTTAGTTTCACAGTTCAAAGCAAGAACAATAAAGGGTTTTACTGGTTAATGGCATCATGCTAGGACAGATTTATTAAATTATCCCATGATGTAGATAGTTTTAGAAGTATGGTTAGAATACAGCAGACTGATTAACTATCATCACTTCAAAGATATTGTTAAAAAAAATCAACTTAATTCTATTGTGTAAACTAGCACTGTGTACAGGAGTGACTGTGTTGATAGTAATGTTCACTATGTTCATTGATACTGTAACCACTAAGCACCGGAGATTGTTGGACTCTCAGAATATGGATATTACAGTGGATTGTTATTTAATTTAATTTTAATTTATTTTAAATTAATGTGCAGTTACCATATGTGGTTGGTTGATATGGTGTTAACAAAATACTTTCTTCAACAAGACTCAAAGAGGAAATGAAATCATTTGTTCAGATTTTGCTTTGGTGGTGATAATGCTGGCCTATATTGAATCATTTCTAAGAAATATTGCACATAGAATCTCAAAGGTACCTTCAAATGTTATCTGTTTAAATGTCCCTCCAGGAGCATTCCATTGTCTCTGATGCAATCAATTAAAGGCACTTGTAGTTGAAATTTCAGAGGCAACTTTCCCCTTTGATTCTCAGACCTTGTTGGGTAGAACATATTTGAGTTCTTAGATATTGAGAACTTCCGCATTTGTTTGTTCAATAATGCTGCTCAAAGGTATTTCATTTTCTGAATTGATTTTATTCATTTGTCACATTTTTTTTCTGAAAAATATCAAATTTTTTGTGAGATCAATGCTCAGAAATGAAATAAATGGTCATATAAAAGTAGTATATTTTAATGTGGACACTCTTAAATTCCTATTTTATTAAGATTCAACCTACTGTCATAGAGGTGAATATAGTGTTTTTACCCAAATGTTAAATACCCCAAATAATAGACTGTAATTCAGTTGTTGACTCATATTTAATATCATTACAAGTTATATGAATGGAAAAATGGGATAATTTCTTAACAAAATATACTGGAGACAATATCCACTGTACTATATGGCATATTTTCTTTCAGGGAATTAAAACAATATTCAGGAAAAATATCTGATGATAATTTAGGTGTGCTACACATACAAATTCTGTTGCCTAACAATGGTTGTGATTTATCATAAAACTGTAGACTGTTATTTATTGAAGATGGACTTTCAAGAGGTAATTTCATTGACTCAATATTCCTATCATGAGAATATGAACCTCAAAGACAGAAAAGTGGAAGGAAATCTAGTTTACAAAGTATATAAACTATCTCTCTCTCTCTCTTTCTCTCTCTCTCATACACACACACACAAACACACACACATACACATACATACACACACACCAACAATGAGAGAGACAGAGGCTGTCAGAGTCAGAAAGTGATGAGGAGAAAATATATATATTTCAAATATCTCCTTGGTAGCACAAATAAAAGTATACAAAAGTAATTAAATTCCTCAAGGTAGTTTATTTTTGTTTTCTTTAGACAGGTTCTAACTGTAGCTACAGCTGACCTGTAATTCACTATGTAGACCATGCTGGCCTTGATCTCTTGGAGATTCACTTGTCTCTGCCTCCTGAGTGCCAATATTAAAGGAGTGTACCACTGTACCTAGCATTCTTTTTGTAATAACAACAGAAAATAACTAAATCCTATGGGGAGTACTTAGCTTATATAGAGTGAGTTTTAAGTGCTGAGATTATATTTCCAATAAAATTAACTTCCCTAAATTACATATAAGTTCTCTTTTTAAAAAGACTACTACAGAATATGAATGAAAATACATTAATAAGTGAAATAATGAAATTATAAGAATATGATGACTCAAGAAAAATAAATAAAAGATCATTAAATGAAATATCATAGATATATACAGATATTTGAAATACCACAATAAATGGCATCAGCATAGCATGGGAACTAGTTAGAGATAGAATGAAACATATAATGAAAATATAACTCAAATGACACATTCAGGTTTTCTAATTTTTTTATTCAATTTTTATAATTATTGTGTATATATGGTGTGTGTGTGTTCGTGAGTATGAACTCTTGTGTCACTGCATATGTGGTGGTCAAAGTACGTCTTTTTGCTGATTCTCTCCTTCTACTATGGGTTTCAGGGATCAGTCTCAGTTCAGCTTTGTGCAGCAAACACCTTGAAATGAGGAGCTTCTTGCTTGCCCAGCACAGCCAGGTTTCTACAACCCTAGATGTAAAATAAAAAGGAAAACTGATAAGAAATAAATTGAATTACATTATGAGTACTCATATCTTAGAAAAAAAGAAAATAATGGAAGTAAAACATTTCTCTATAAACAAATCTAGTGCAAAATGAAATGAGCAAAAATGAAGTAGAAATTAGGAAAGGACAGGTAAGGAAGGGCAGAAAGTTCTTTGTAGTAACGTCATGGAGAGCAGTCCATAGCTAGATACTATCTCACAGGGATGGAGAGGAGTTTCAAAGATATGAGGAATATCAGGATACACTTGGCAAATTTGAACAGAGGAAAAGCTGTTGAGTCCCTTGAAATCATGAAATATAGAAATTCATTTCTGGGCCCACCCTTACATTATTAGTAATCAACATTTTGAAATTTGCTATACAAGTAAGGATAGTTTCAAAATATTTATTAAGGGTAAAATTAAAGATGGACAATAAAAATGAGAAAGCTTAGCTAAAGTTGGTAGTCGTTTGTAAAGGAAAATGTAAAAGAAGAAATTTTAGAGCTGTGATGATTACATTTGTCTTAAGAAAAATGACTACCATAAATCAAAGTGCATATTCTCTATACATACGTAAAATATTTGTGAAAAGTTGATCAATCAGTGGACTATGAAATAAGATAAAATAAATATTAAAGATTCATAATGACTGAGTTTATTGAAGCATTTAGTAGAAGTACTAAATATGAAATTATATTTATGGATGAGAAGACACACTGTAATTACAATTACTTGTAATTAAAACTATAAGTGAAATGCAATTTTAATAAGATCATTTTAATATTTTAGTGGGTATGAATCATGATGTTTCACATATATGTATGAAATTTTCAATTAATAAAACAAATATGAAAATAAAACATTTAGGTTAATAGTTATGATGTGGCATTTGAATAGTGACTTATAGAAGTCAGAGAATATGTGATTGATCTGTGCTGGGGTTATTCCTCTAGAGTCATCAATTCATACACAAAAATATTAAGATTACTTCTATGTGCTGAAAAATGAAAACTCATATTACTCTTGATTGGATTGAATTTTAATGACCAATTTTAATTATCTTGTCTCCAAACTCTCTGAAAATATAGAAATGATTTTATGTAATAATTTTAATGTGTATACAATACAAGTCACTTCAGTTGATGAAGTTCAATGATTTATGTACTGATATTAGTAGGTTACTGTATCTTATAACATGAGATGTTTTTATAGAGTTTTTTACTCATCATATCCATAACATAGCTATAAAACTTTAATAAGTTGCTAGCAAAAGAATCAATATAGATGTACATAAACTGATGAATACATGGTGAAATTGTGGTACACATACACACTGGAATATTATTTAACTGTAAACAAAAATAAAATTAAGACTACTGGTTGGTCTTGCATTCCCAGCACTCTAATGATGGCTAAGCACCATTCAAAACTCAAATTCCAGGTGACCCAAAGCTCTCTCCTGACTTCCAT
The DNA here is from genome assembly GCA_035773235.1 of Eospalax fontanierii. Taxonomy (NCBI): domain Eukaryota; kingdom Metazoa; phylum Chordata; class Mammalia; order Rodentia; family Spalacidae; genus Eospalax; species Eospalax fontanierii. The sequence continues at coordinate 69,287,911 of CM069524.1, read as the reverse complement.
AGGCATTTCACGATACAGGTGCATTTACATACAGGCATTTACATATGCAGGCAATAGAGTTATACACATAAAATAAATGTAATTTAAAAAATAAATTATGAAACTACTTTCAGAAGATACCATAGAACTTTTTTTATGAATCAGATAATTAATTTAAAAATCCATACCTAATTGTACTCTGTCATAAAGAACTTCCTTGGTTATTAACATGTTACAGAAAGGACAATCGGTCACTTTTTATTAAATGTTTGTGTATTTCATCAACAACACCTCAAGCAATCTTAATCATCATGATACCCTACCCCCTTCACCACTGTGTGGCACTCTCACATAGCTCTGTCAGTTGTTTTAGGGCGTATTATGTCAAGTTAGTGTCTCCAGACTTTCCTCAGTGAAAATTTATCTACTAAGGTCTAGTCAGCCTATCTGGAGTCCCTTGCTTTAGGAAGATCAGCTCTTCCTCATTCCGCAGTAATCACTTCCCAATATTTCTTCAGTTAAGCCTGGGGTTTGCTGTCCATTTACCCTGTTCTATGCTGGGGTTTTGTCTGCTTGTGTTTGAAAGTGTCTTGTGAATGCCTTCACCATTTCTTTAGGGTCCCAGGAGCTTGTAGGACTGTCTGGAGCCATTTTTTGTTTATGAGCTCTCCTTCCTGCCTTCCTGCCTTCCTGCATGGGAACCATTTTGTTGTTTACACCCAAAATCTAAGAGGAGATACTCTTTTAGCACAAGGATTATGTTTGAACGTTCAATGACCTTTGGGACAGGGTGTTGGTTTTACAAGATAGCACTTGTTGATTTGCACAAATGTCAGCATTGTCCGTAATTTGACTTCCTGCCTAAATTCCTATCCTCTGGATAGTGGTATAAATATGTTGAGTAAATAAAAGTCGGGGCCTCAGTCTCAGTTCATCAGCTTTGTGCAGCAAACACCCTGAAATGAGGAGCTTCTTGCTTGTCCAGCACAGCCAGGTTTCTACAACCCTAGATGTAAAATAAAAAGGAAAACTGATAAGAAGAATGAAAGGGAAAATTTGCATTATCTTCACAGATTAACATCATGGACAAGAGATACTAAAATATGCACTTTATTCCCAGGGATCCAGCATCAGCCCTGCCAAACAGTAGCTGTGAGTTGGAAAACATTCTGGATATTGATATTCAATATTTTTAACCTTTTGTCAGTAGGTGATGAATTAACTCAGTTCCAAGGCTTTTCCAGTTGACAGTGAGAACTGATTTAACTCATTTCTCACTGCAGGGAGACTGAACAGATCCAGGGAGAACAGCCAATAGAAGGAAAACATGAATTTAAAGTAAAATTAGTGCACTTGTACTTCAACACTCTTAGACTTTTCAGAAACTCAGGCATAATTAGCATTCTTAATATAAAATATTGATGTTATGCAGTATTAATATGGAATCACAGTAAGAATTGACAGTGTTTAATATTTCATGGCAGCTTCCTCACTGGGCATAGAACTCTATTTTATAATAAAAAAGAAATTAATTTCACATTGAAAAGAAAGAGTAAAATCTTTTAGAAGGAATACAATAAAATCTTGTTTTCTATTAGTTTTGTCTTACCTTATTCCAATAAAATGAGGCCTGTACTATGAAGCCACTCTGATGGCTGCTTGCTGTTGGTCAGTGAATTTCAGTGACATACACTACACACTTATGCTTCTACCATTGGAGAAATAAGTAACACAATTAACATCACCGTCAGAAGCAATTATTTCATTTGGAATTGCTTTGGAATTTTTTAAAAAATCAGTTTTATGAATTGAAGATTTTCTGCTTAACTTTCCCTTTCCCTGGTGTAACAAAACTTGGGAATCCTAAAATGTACTCTATTCAGGAAGTACAGAATAAATTTTCATTTTCTTTATTCATGAAAATATATTTATTTTCTTAAAATGAGCTGCCCTGGAAACACCAGTGTCCTTTTATGAAAGTTATTTTTTATCATTATGATTCACTTCAAATACAATACACACAGACAGAAACATGTACACAAATACTCATAGAGACACATACATATGAAAACACACACATCCATGTGCATTCAGACAAACAGACAAACTCATGCACACACAAACACACACATGCACACATAGACACACACAGATGCACTGAGATACATGTGAACACACACAGACAGACAAAGACACACAGACAAGGACACACAGAGGGCTTTAGTTTACTTGGAGGCTTTGATCCACTAAATCCATATTTCTCTAAAGAAAAGAGAAAATATAGATTACTCAAAATTTAAGTGGAAGAATCTTGATCCTAGTTCCTGCACGTTTTGAATGGAATTCAAAATCTGTAGTTTTTATGTTCTCCAGTTCTCATTATCAAAATAAATTGTCATAGCCTGGAAAATTTGGCCAGTGTTGACTTCAGACATGTTTGTCTATGGAGGCGTGCGAAGGAAAGTGCTTGTTTTTCAAGCTCAGCTTCTTTTGAACACAGTCTTCTCTTTGAACTTACCAACCCATTCATGAGGACTGCATTTTGACACCTAAACCATCTTAGGTGATTAAAGATCACATTTCCACATATCCTTTTCAGGGGTAGGATATGAACACATGAATTTAGGGGAAAGGGAACACAAACTTCCAATCCATAGCATTTATTTGCTTTGCATAGGACAATGTGTCCCAAATATAACCATTTTCTGCTTAGTGCCACAAAGTTATTTTTAAGGAGCTAGGTACCTCTTTGAAGCAAGGTATTGAATGAACAAAAGATTACATCTACTGGTGTGCACTGTTGTTGGTATGCTATTGAAATTCTTCCAGTGTTCAATGTTTACATTACATTACTTAACAGTAAAAAATAAAAATCAAAGTGTTTTTATTGAATTCACATGAAAAGATTTCTGCTTTGTGTAAACTGGGGCAGTTACTTATGTTCTTGATACCACATTGACAAAACTATCTATACTGAGGGTTGTAATAACTATTGTATGTTTGAAGATTTACTTGCATTTATTTATCTACATATATACATATATTGCTTTCAGAAGGATATAAATAATTGCACTATTATTTCCTTTATGAAACTTTGTCCCAAAACCTACATGCAATTAGCTATGATTTTCAGTTTGTCAATTTATTTAATTAAATCTGTCTTGATATTTTTCCTTATTTCTTTTGTGTTTTGCTTATACAATACTTATACATGATATAAATATCAAAATGACAGACACATTTATAGGAATTCATTTCATTCTTGCCTTATATTTTTCTTCCTTTTCCCCATAATTAGCACACATTTCTTATCCGATTTGATAAGCATTCATTTTTTTTAAAAAATGCAGTCAATGTATATGTGTACCATTTGGAAGGTTTTTTTTTTTTTTCAGTTTTATTCAAAATCGTATGCTGTACATTTGGCTTTGTGTTTTGCTTGTGGAGTCAACAGGGTATTTCTGTGTAGACCACTACCGCCTGAGTTTCTTTTTCCCTTTTTTCAAAGAAGTCTTTTATGGAACCATATTTGGATTGCCTAACACTGCTTTACATATAAGGGCAAGTGTGTTTGGGAACCACATTAGAGGTTATTGCTACCACAGACTTTGTATGTATAAACGCTATACTACAGATTCCTGTGTGATTTCTTGAGGTGGCACCATGCACAACTTCAACAGAGTTGTGCTATTAATGACACATGAGACACATGATCAAACGAGATTTTGCTACCAGTAGATGAAAAATCACCATTATAATTTAATTTTCATATGCAAGGTCAAATGCCATATTCCATGGTTAAAATCTCCATTTGTGTTTTCTTTATATGATCAGTGAGTAAATCTCCATCCCATTCCTTATATTTATCTTGATCTTTAAGTTCATTTGTCTTAATAATGCAACTTGACTGCATGTAAATGTCTTTTGTCTTTGCTTATCTCCATACTTCACTTCTTCATATGTTATTCATTATAAGACAGTATAATTAGGCTGGTTAGATGGCTCAGCAGTTAAAGGGTTCCTGCTGCAAAGGCTAATGGCCTGAGTTTGCTCCCCAAGATGCATATGATAGGAGACAGTTAAATATTGCCATTTTTCTCTGACTTCCACCCATGTACTGTGCTACATTCTGGTGAGCATGTATAGACACATACACAAATAAATGAATGTCAATCAGACAGTATAATAACGTACTTGTTTGCTCTGTTCACGGAATTAGGATTAGAATCCTGAACATAAGGACTGTTGGCACAACACAAGTGTCTCTTTACTCCTCATTTATATGTTGAAATCCTAGCTCTCAGACAGACATGCATGTGGCTTTGGGGAAGATAATTAGGTAGTGATGACAGAATCTTTGCAACTGGGATTAATTCCCTTAAGAGCCCAGGAGAGTTTCCCTTCTATTCAGTGTTGAGCTGACATATGTAGCAGGTGCTGCCTGTAACTGAAAAGTGATCTTCAATAGACAACAAATCTATTAACATTTTAGTCTTGACCTCCATCCTGACAGAACCATGAAAAATACGTTTCTATTCTTTAGAAGCTATCAGGCTATCAGTTTTGGGAATTTTGTTATAACAGCCTAAATGGGCTAAGACAAATATCATAGTGGACAAGACAGGCATTAAGAAGGTAATTTAAAATAAAGTAAAATATGCTTTATACAGAAACTTGCATGGAATACAAAAACACATGATGCCTTTTTTGACATTTACCAGAGAAACTTGACTGTTTTTAGTTCTGTCTGTACTCTAAAACTTAAACATTTTAGTTACTATTTTTCTCACAATTACTAACCTATAAATGATATCTAAAGAAATCAGGATCTTCATTCAGTTGATAATTTTTTTTTTGCATTCTCATGTGACAGAAGGCCATCATATTGACCTGTTTGTGAAAAATAATAGCATAAAAACTTCATTAGTATTTAAATAGAAATAATGTGCAACAGTTCTTTTTGTTTTGCTTTTATTCCATTTTGAAAGATTTTTACATAATTCAAATATAAGCTAATTTTTAGGCAATTTTAATTAACTTTTTATATATTTCTCTTATAAGCATTTTATTTATTATTATTTATTTTGGGCATATGGGAGTATTGTCTGCATGTATGTAAATGCACTCCTGTCATGCAATGACTGTGGAGGCCAGAAGAGGTCATTAAATTTCCCTAGAACGGGAGTTAAGGACAGTTGTTAGCCACCAAGTGGGTGCTGGCAATCAAACCCAGGTCTTTTGCAAGAGGAATCAGTGTTCTTAACTGCTGAGTCATCTCTCCAGTCCTAAATTTTTGTGTATTTCATACAGAACATCTTAATCATCTTTATAACCCCTTTCCCATTGTTGCCTCCCATAGGCCCCCCCCTGAATTTCGTGCATTCTGTCATTTGCATTAAGGCCTACTGAGTCAAGTTAGTGTCTTCAGACATCCTTTGGTGCAAGTTCATCGACTGAGGTCTAGTCAGTCTATCTAGAGTCCCTCCCTTTAAGAAGATCAGCTCTTCCTCATCCATCAGTTACCTGTTGCCAATAGTTTTTCAGCTAAGATTGGGACTTCTTTCCATTTTCACAGTTCTAAATTCTGTTTTGTCTGCTTGAATTAGGGTTAGGCAATTCACAGATAATCTCTGTGAATGACCAAATGTAGAACGATGCAATAGTCTCCATCTGTTGCAAAAGAAGCTTCTTTGATGAGCATTGACTGGCATACTTGTCTGCAGATATAAGGATACATATTTTGCACATAATAAGAAAGTACATTTGTCTAGAGATGTGACAGCCTTGGGGTTTTCTTTAAGTTCTATGACCTCTCCAGACACGTGTGATTGGCTATGTTTGTAGTACCACACATGAATTTCCTCCCATTGAGTGGCTTTTCAGTCTAATTTGGTAGCTATTCAGTACTCCCAATATAAAAGTGCCATGACTGCCCTTGTATAGATTGCTATGCCAATCATTGTTGTGGTTATTAGATCTTAATGCTGGGGTTAGACCATTAATAACAGCTTTCAAAATGTTTTCTAAAACAGAACATATGTAGACACAGGATTTGGAGCAATGGAACTGGAACTGACCTGGAAGCCACCTTTCCTGAAGGCTTGCTCTCAAATTAATTTCTTATCTGGAAGACTCTGTATTGTTCTTGGAATGCTATTATTCATAGCCATAAGAGTGATTTTCTTTTGTGTATTTTCTATTTACAAAAATGAATGGAAATAATATTTTTTAAAAAGAGTTGATTATTAAAAAGTAATATTTAAGGAGTAAAATAATGGATTCGCAGCTCTGGCATGCTTATATTTCCATTTTCCTCAATGTTAGTTTTGATAATTTTTTATCTTCTTTTCAGTTTTCCTTAAATCCTGTATTTCTAAATCATTGAAAAGTTTTAAATTAAGTATATGAAAATAAAAGGAATAATCCCTACAGCTTTCCCTTCTCTACCTGACCCTCAACATATACTTCTGGTGTAATGACAGAAGGCATGTTTGTGTAAGAGCATTTACTTCTGCAGGACTCAGTAGACAAAGCTGGAAGGAGCCAATGGGGAATTCTTTTCTGATTTTGTGTACTTGCAGAGGGCTCAGAGCCTTCAGGATAAATGCCATAAGGCTTTGCCTACTTTAGGAACCAAATGCAGTTCTTAGTTGTCATCAGTCCCTTACCAATCAGGTGTAATCTAAAATTTTCTTCCCAGTATTTTAGTCTTTATTTTGCTTGTTTCACAGAACTTGGAAATTTACGTTCTTACCAACCGGTTTGTTATACAACCTTAAGAATAGATGCTTTGAGTGATGTGATAGGGAGAGGACAAGAGAGGCCAGGTAGCCCAACCTACTGTCACATCTACATAGAGAAAGTGCCACAGGTGGTGGGTGACCATAAGGAAACAGAGTTCTTCAGACAGCTGGGAAGTACACATATGAACTCTTCACATGATAGCAGCATTCAGAAGACATAAGTGAGCTTAAAATAATCAAAATTCTAGCCTAGAAGTGGAGAAGTATTTAAGAAGCCCCAAACTTAGCTTAGGAAATATTGGCAATGGATAACTTCCGGGAGAGGGAGAATCGGTTTTCTCTGATGGTCTGACACTAGATAGATTAACCAGGTTTCAGTTGGTGGATGCACACTAAAGGACTTTTGAGGATAAAGACTATCTCGATAGGTCTTACTGCATGTGATGGTACACATGGATCTAGTGGAGGACTATGGAAGTGTGTAGAGAAGAGAGGGGACCTAAATATGATAAAAATTTTTAATAAAATCTGTAAAAATGTTATAAAAATTAAAAAATAATGTAAAATACAATATATTTTATTAATTCTCTGAGAACTTCATGCAATGTATTTTGGTAATACCCCCCAACTCTTCAAGACCTACCTACACCTCCTTAGCCCCCAATGTTTTCTCCTTTTTTTTATCCCAATTTAGTCTAATTAATGCTATCTAAATATACTTAGGAATGGAAGATATCCTAGAATGTGATTTACCTACAAAGGGTCACCGTGTTAAAGAAGACTGACTCCACGTCTCCCAGTAGTTACCAAATGATTGCAGTGTATCACCTCGGCATGGGGTTTAATGTCTATCTCCCCCTTCTTTTTCTCTAGATTGAGCTTGCATAAGTGTTGTGCATATTGAGATAATTTCTGTGAGTTCTTATGTGTAAAAGTCCTCCTGTCTCAAAAACACTGTTCTCTTGTATTCACCCACCATTCTCATGTCTACTGCATTTCTCTGTGATATCAACTCCCCATTTAGGAATGAGCAATTTACATCCTTTTATGCTCTAAATGTACAATAATTTTGTGTTCTACTGAAATCAAAAGCTTCTCTAATGAGGGTTAAGGATGTACTAATATAAGAATATAGCCACAAGTCATGGGAAGGGTTTTAAAACTATTCCCATTTAGTAAAATATTAGCAGTAGCTTCTCCTCTAGGTCCTAGGATTTACCCAAACCCCAGCCTTTTGGACCAGGTGATGGTGCCAGGTATGGGTTCTGTATTATGGAGAGGGCCTAAAATATAATAAGTTTGTTGTTGTAAAATTTCTGACACTAATGCACTATGGTTGGTATCGGTAGCCAGACCAATTTTATTGTCAGTTCGTGTCCACAGCTGGGTAAGACTGAAAATTTACTTTTCTTTCTATTTTTTACTTTTTTATTAAATCATGAATTTCATATAAAATATCTCAATCTTAAGCATCTTTATAACCATTTCCCACCAGCAACCCACCAACTGGAATCCATGCATTCTTTCATCTCTGTTAATGTCTTTTGTGTAAAATTAGTGTTCCCAAATGTCAGTCATAGCAGATTCATTCACTGGGGTCAGGTCAGCCTACCAAGAGTAACTTGCTTTAGGAATAGTAACCCCTCCTCACCCAACAGTAATTGGTTGCCTATATTTCTTCAGCAAAGACTGGGGACTTCCACTTATTTTTCCAGTTCCATGATGAGTTTTAGTCTGCTTGAGTTTACATGCTGACCATTGCTGTAGGTTCATATGAGCAGGGTCCCAGGATTCTATTTTCATATGGTTACCCACCACCTGACTGAGTCTTATAATACTCCATGACCTAATCCACAATTGCCCCTAAGCCTTGATGAGTAAAATTTAATACAGGAGTTCTGTGCAGGGACCCACACTGTGCAGATTCCTAATTTCTATTCTTTGGCTACTTGAGACCTTTGTGTTACTGTCCTTCTGTTACATGAGGAGGCTTCATTAATGAGAGTTGAGAGGTTCATTAGTATCCTCTTTACCCCTTGTTCCACGTCTTATGATCCTCAGGTTTAGAGATTGCATTATAGACATGGCAATTTATGAACAATGTCTTTGTGTGAATAGTTGTGCTGATCTACAGTACTCTCTGTCTGGTGCAAGAAAATCATCTTTGATGAGTGGTGACAGAAATACTTGACTGTATACATAAGGATATATAGTTTCCAATGAGTAAGGGTTACATTTTCCTAGGGATGTGATAGCCTTGGGGATTTCTCTGAGCTCTATGACCTCTTCAGCCATGTATATTTGGCTGTGATTACAATACCTGACATGAGTTTCCTCCCATTGAGGAGGGCTCTAAGTCCAGTTAGGTAGCCATTTACTGGCCCCAAGATAAAAGTGCCACTACTGCATAAGTGTCCATTGCTGTGCTGGTCATTGATGTGATTATTTGGTAATGAAGCTAGTGTTGGGCCATCAATTAAAGTTCTCCCTTGGCTATTTGCTTAGTGTATTCCATAGCTATGACAGCTAGCCTACAGGGGAAGCGGTTTTCAGGTAGGTTCCAGCTCCATTGCTCCAAATATGGTCTCTGAAGTACATTCTCTTTTCAGCAATAGGGTGTTACCTTCAGGTTTTGGGAGGCAATCAAGTGCTGTGGCAATAACCTGTGTAATTTAGGGAATCTCTTGGACCATGCTGGCAAACAACTCAAAGGAAGATTTCTCCTGTCTAGCCCTGTTTTTTGTAGGCCTTGAGTATTATCTATCCCACCTGTTATTCCCTTTCCAGCTTGCCATCAAATCCCACTTATATTTAATCCTTCTTTTTCCAATTTCCTTGTCCTCCCCCTTTTTGGTACTGTATGCTATCTCCCTTCCTTGAAAGATAACTCCTCTTTCATGGCTCCTTGCTACTTCTTTAATGTCTAGTCATATTCCAAATGAAGTACAGTAATTAAAGATTCAAAACTAGCATCCATGTATGAGAGAAAACATGTAATGTTTGTCTTTCTGGGTAGAGGTGTCCTAACTCAGTACAATTCTTTCCATTTCCACCCTTATACCTATGAATTTCATAATTCTCTTTTTCGTAATTGCTGAGTAATATTCCATCATGTAAACATATCTCCTTTTTATTTCCTTTCATTAGTTCATGGACATCTCGGCTGTATTCATTTTCTGGCTATTGTTAGCAAACCAGCTATGAACACGGAAAAGCAGGTACCTCTGTGCTAGAGCCATTCGAGTCTAGGCCCAACAGCCGTGTAACTGGATCTTGTGGTGTATTTATTTCCAGCTTTTTGAGGAAACTCTACACTGATTTCTATAATGGCTTCATCAGTTTGCACTCCCACCAGCAGTGAATAATTCTTCCCCTTTTCCACACCCCGCCCCCTACATTTGTGACCGTTTGTTTTTTTGGATCTTAGTCACACTGACTGGAGTAAAAAAAAAATCTTAAAGTTTTCATTTGCCTTTCCCAGTTGGCACTAGGATATTGATATTTTAATTTTTAAAAAATATTTTACTTAATATTTTATGTGTATAAGTGTATTTTAGTGCCTGCATGTATGTAATGCCACCCATGCCATGCAATTCCCACAGAGGTCGGAAGAGGACATCAGTGTCCCTGCAACTGCAGTTAATGGATGACTGTTGGCCCCTATGTGGGTACTGGAAACTGACCCTGGTCCTCTCATAGAGGTTAAGTGCTCTTAACTCTGGAGCCTTCTCTCCAGATCTGATATTTAACATTTTAAAAGTGTTTCTCATTCATTTGTATTCCAGGTTTTATGGAATCTGTTTAGCTCCAAATCCAATTTTATAATTGAGTTGGTTGTTTTCCCTATGATTAGTTTCATTTTTTTGAGTTCTTGTATATTCTATATTTTAATCCTGTTTCAGATATTTAGCTGGTAAAGACGTTTCTCCTATTATGTAGACTGCCTTTTCACTTGACTGATGATGTTTTATCTGTAAAGAAGATTGAGTTTACTGAAGTCCAGTTTGTCAATTGTTGGTCTTTAATACTTGAGCTATCAGGATCCCGTACAGAAAGTCCTTTTCTGTGCAGATAAGTTCCAGTGTATTGTGTCCTTTTCATCTACTAGATCCAGGATATCAGGTGTTATGCTGAAGTCCTTGATCCTTTTGATTTGAACTCTGTATATGGAGGGAGGCATGGATATATTTGATGTATTTCATGCAGTTATCCAGTTTGTTTAGCACCGTTTGTTGAAGATGTTGTGTTTTCTCCACTGTGTATTCTTGTGGCATCTCAGTCAATATTCATGTAGTCATTGGTATGTGGACTTATACAGAAGTCCTCAATTCTATTCCATTTGTCAATTTGTCTGTTTTTTCCCCACTACCATGATATATTTATTATTACAGTTCTAGGGTTTAATTTAAAATCGGGGATGGTAATACCTCCAAATCTTTTCTATTGTTAAGGATTGTTTTGCCTATCTTGGGTATTTTGTGTTTCCACATATAATTTATCAATAATTTTTCAATTTCTATGAAGAATTCTTGGATTATGATGAGGATTGTGTTGAATCTATAAATTGCTTTTGGTAGGACGGTCAGTTTCATAACATTGAACCTACTAACCCATTATTATAAGAGGTCTTTCCATCTTCTTATATCTTTTTCAGTTTGTTTCTGCAATATTTTAAAGTCTATTATAAAGTTTATTATAAAGTCTTTCACCTCTTTAGTTACATTTATTTCAAGATATTTTCTAAGGATATTGTAATGAATCGAATTATTACCTTGATTTCTTTGTATGTTTATCATTTGTATATTGGAAGGCTACTGATTGCTGTGTGTTAATTTTGTATCCTGCACCTTTGCTGAATGTTTTTTAAAACTCAACAAAATTTTGGTGGGGTCTCTAGAGTCTTTTTAAAAAATAAAATCATATCGTCTACAAATAAGTATTTTAAAATTCTCCCTTACCAAACTGCTTCCTTTAATCACTTGTTTTATTGATCAAATTATTAATTAAAGCACTATATTGAACAGGAATGGAGAAAAGGAACATCCTTGTCCCATTCCTGTTTATTTAAGAAATACTGAGTTTTTTCTCTATTTAGCATGATGTTGGCTCTGGGCTTGTTGCATATAGTCTTTATATCAGCGAAATATACACCTTGTATCCCCAAAATCTCCAGACTTTTATCTTGAAGGTATATTAGATTTTGTCAAGAGCTTTTTCTGCATCTAATGAAATAATCATGTGGTTTCTGTTCTTGAGTATATGTTTTGTATTATATTTAATTTTTCTGTTTGTAAATCCAATCTCCAATCTCTGGATGAAGCCAAATTGATCATGGTACATAATCTCTTGATGTGACTTTACATTTATTTTGCAATATTTTATTGAGAATTTTTGTATATGTCTGTATCAAAGAGAAGATACATAATGATTTTCATTTTTTAACGTCTCTTTTTGTTATCAAGGTCATATTGGTTTCACTGAAAAAAAAAACTATGTTCCTTCCTTTTCTAGTTTATGGAGTAATTTGAGAAATATTTGTGTTTGATCTTTTTTGATGATCTAGTAGATTTTTACACTCTATCCCTATCATCCTGAACATCACTATTTCAGAGGTTTTTGTCTTTTATTTTAAGTATTGTGTTTGTGTGTGGGTTTCTCTGAGTAGGTTTGTGCACATAAGGCAGTATACATGGATGACAGAAAAGGACATCATGTTCCCTAAAGCTGAAATTATAGATAATTGTGTCACTTCTTATGTGGTTCCTGGGAACAGATATGATCCTTTGAAAGAGCAGTAAAAACTCTTAAACCTTGAGGGCCCAAACCTGGAAACTCATGGGATTCTTTCAATTTAGGTTTTATGGAAACTATCATATAGGCATGACAAATTATTAACTCAAATTCTACCTTTCTCCCCTTGATGGAAGATACGGGAAGGAACTGGAAATTCTCAGTTGTTAATTACAACATGGTCTTTTCAGTGAGCAGCCTCTATTCAGGTGCAGCTTCAAAATAAGGATGCTGTCATTAATACAAAGGACCTTTCATCACTCAGTTAACTACAAGGAAATAAGTAATTCTGTCAGGATTGGGGATCAAAGACAAACTATTAGAAGAAAACATTTTACTAGTGCCTTCAGTTCCTAGAACCAGGTTAAAAAACAGATTGATACACATGCACACACACACACACACACACAAATACACACACACAAACGAGAGAAAGAGAGAGAGAGAGAGCAGAAATTTACAGAGTGGTGCCTGAAAATCACACACAGTGAGTTGTGTTCCACGTAACACTGTAAGAGTGAACAGAAATCTTCTGTTAAAGTCAATGCTGCACAATTCATGAGCTAAGAATATGCTTGTTCTCAGACACTCCAGAAACTTTCAGATTCAATGCAGTGAAATACCACTACAAAGGACATAAGTCTTACTGATGGGGATTCTAAGTCACAAAAACCCAGGTATATTTTCTTTGTGATGAGTACTCCAAGTGGTAGAAAATTCAATCAGAGTAAATTTCTGAGATTTGGCATTTGAAACCTGCCAAAGAGAGAGAAATATCAACATCCTAGGTTCCAGGGCAAGCAGCATTTTCAGGGAAGGTTCATTGTCCGCACTTATGATTCCGAGTTCTTGGCAGATTTCAATACTTTGTCTGCAGTTCTTTCATTGATGTAATGATCTATCTATCTGTAACCATTTCCATTGAATTTAGATTAAATAAGTTATGTTTTTCATGGTGAGAAACATATACCCATTTGAACAATAGTACATTGCTGATTTCATTCATTTTTTTCTGCATGAATATATCTATGGAGACATGTTCATGTGTGTGTGCACGTGTGCATACAAAAGTAAGAGCACTTGCATGTGGAGGCCAGAGGTCAGTGTTGTTTTCCTCAATTACTCTTCACTCTACTTTCTGGAACATAGTTTGTTGTTGAGCATCAAAATCACTGATTTAGGCTAGACTGACTGATCAGAGTGCTTAGGGATCTCTCAGTCCCATTTCCCTGGCACTAGTTTTGCAGATATGTGCCTTGTGTCTTGCTATTCAGGTGGGTGCTTGGCTTCCAAACACAGTAGTACTTCCCATAGATTCTCCTTCACTTAACCAATTTCTATCTATTATCCCTGAGCTTTCAGTTCCTTACTTATAACAGAAAAACCTCAGGATTGAAGAAAAAGGAATTGGAGAAAAGACAGAAGTGTAGTGAAGATGTAATTTCTAGAATAAAAATCAAATTTGTCATTAGGATTAAGATCAAGAATTTCAAAGCACGTTAGCTTAACCAACAGTTATGTTGTGAATATCCTTGTCCGTCTACATACAAAATGCAGAAAGTTTAGATCACTGCATGCCAATGTGATAGTTACAGGCAAAATGGAACTGTGTAACTTTCAGTTTATATACAAGTAATCAGCTGAACAAATAGAGCTGTTAGCCATCATATTGAACAATGCAACCAACAGGACATTTGCAGCATGGGATAGAAATTCCACTGGAACATATGGCTCAGAGGTCCATGACTTTAAATATGGAGATAGCAATAGTGGATTACAGGATGTCAAGTAATAATACTTTTCAATTTTTTTTCAGATCCTAACCCTGAATGATCAGAATGATACTCATAAAAGATGGTCCAACATAAGGATATCATATCCTGGCCATGCCATACTACATAGCAATACCAGTTTTCAATACTTCCTGTCTGTGTTTTGACAGATTTGCTATCATGTTACATCACAATTTTCTAAGTGGAAAAATAGGCATACTAATAATCACTACATCATAGAGGCATTTAAATTTAAAGAATTTTATCAAGGCATGATTGATATACAAATTAGTGAGTGTTTGACATATATGAGCTGATAAATAAAAATATTTTTATTATTTTTATTTTACGTGTATGAGTGTATTGTCTTGTTGCCTGCAGGCACTGTAAGTGTACCTGTGTCGTGCAATACTTCTGAAGGCCAGAAGAGTGCATTGGATCCCCTGCAACTGGAGCTACACTACAGATGGTTGCTAGCCATCATGTGGCCTGGGAACTGAAACCAGCCTCACAGGGCTCAGAAAGTAAATAAAATAAAGATGTCCCAAGACATTCACAAGGGTACTGTTTAAGGATGTATGAGCAGTAGCAATTACCATTGAGAGGGAACTCAGGTGGGTCAGCTGATACCCTCCAAAGTTAAAAACTGGATATCTAGGGATGCAGCTTATGTTCCTTGCCACTCATTCCCTAATGGGATTTTTGGTGATGAGTTGCTTTACGTCATCCATGTTAATGCAAGAAACTCCTCACCTACATTCCTGTTAGTAACTGGAATAATCATGGTTTGTTAAGCTGGACTTTGTTAATATAATTTCTTTGTTCTGTTGTCAGTGCCCTTACAGTGATGAATAGATATTTGTTCAACTCCCCCTCACATACACACATACCAGGAAAAGTCACATGTTACAACTCTATTTATCATTATTGTGTACGTGTGTGTGTGTGAATGTGTGATAATGTATAAATATGACTCTTAGATAATGCAGAATATGGTATATGAACTGCAGGTTTTACTCTAGAGAACAGATTTCCAGACATTACTCATTTTACGTGGCTCTAACATTGCAACTGCTGATGCATTATCCATTTTTCCTGTACCCACTTTCCTTCCAACCACAGTCTGTTCTGTGCTTCTATGAACGGACTTTCAGTTGTGCATATAAACTGTATTATATAGTATTTTTCTTTCTATGTCTGGCTTTTAATATTCTCCAGATTCATTCATGATACTACAATTGAAGAATTTCCTTCTATTTAGAGTCTGAATGTTATTCCATGTTTTACACATACAATATGTGGTTTGTCCAATGACTTGTTAGTGAACATTTAGGTGGCTGTCACTATTTGGCTTTTGTTAATAATGTTTCAAAGAACATGGAAGCACAAATATCTCACTAAGAACAAGTTCCTTTTCCTTTGAATATATACCCAACAATGTTTTTTTTTAATATACAATGGTTTCATTTAAAATGTTTTTCTAGGAAGATTCACAGTGTTTTCCTAAATGGCTAAACACTACTTCTAACTACAGTGTGTTTCCTTTACTCTCTATCCTTGTCAACACTTGTTTCCTTTTTCTCTCTTGACTTTTTAGCTCTCCTTTTCTTCAGTTCTTTTCTATTTTTCCTTCATTCTCCCTCTGTCTCTCTGTTAATGTCTTTGTTGCTCTCTCATTTTCTGATAATATCCACTCTAACAAATTTAGGATATTTCATTTTAGTTTCTACTTGTCTTTCTCTGATGATTAGCGATGTGTCTTTTAATATAAATCTTGACTATTTTATGTTTTATTCAGAGAAATATACATCTAACTCCTTTGATCACTTTAACTGTTATGTGTTTACTTATTACAGAGTAGCAGAATTTCCTTGAATGTTTTGCAAATTAATCCTTCATCAGATTACCATGAAACACATTATCCCGGTTATTGGCTTTCTTATCATCTTGTCCATGTTTTCCTTTATTACGTTGACAGCATCTAGCTTGATGTAATCACATCTGACTGATTTTTGTTTTGCTCTATGTGCTTTTTTGTTCTTACCAGGGTCATCAGCAAGAAAGTCTTGACTCTTATGTTAGATTTTTTTTTTTTTACATTTTCAAGACTTCTGTTTATATCTTCCTTCCCTTTTGAGTTTATTTTTGTGTAGAGTGTGAGGCAGTTGCCCAAAATAATTCTTGTTCTAGCCCACATTCAGGTTTCAAGACACTATTAAAGTTATTGAGGACCATTCTTATATAAAGACCTAACTGAAAACTCTCAGACAGGACAGATATTAAAATAAAATGCTAACATCTTTCTAATGAAGATGAGCCTTTATTCATTCTATCTCAGTTGAAGATCATTTGGCTACATAAATGTGAGCTTATTTCTGTGATCTCTGTGTGAGTTCCAAGTTCCATGTCAGGATATGAGAAGGGTCATGAGAGATCAGGAGGTTGAGGATAATTCAAGGAGTCACAAGCAGATAAAATTTACTTTATTTACTCTAGGGAAAGGTAGCTAGGCAGACAGATGCCAGCAGGTACCCGGGCAAATAATAGCATATACAGGCTGAACACAGGTAGGCAAAGACAGAGGCATACAGCCAGACAATCACATAGGCTGCACATAGTGGCATATGGGCTTACAAATAGACATAGGACACACAGGGAGGCAGGTGAAAGTCAAGGCCAAGGCTCTGGGCTGTGACCTCAAAGCCATATTTATACAAAATCACAGAAAAACAGCATTTTGCTACAAATAGTTATATAACACACTGTATTTCTAATTACTTTTGGATTCTCTGGACATCTGGTATCAGCCAAGTATTGCTGACATAGCTCCCAGATGCTCATTGTTAGCCATTTTGGTCCATTCCATATATCTATAGCAGTATCATGTTGTCTAAACATAAACAAGCCTATACAGCCTTCTGTTCCCATTACTCTATTGTGTTTCATTGATGTACAGAACTTTTTGAGTTTTAAACATATATAAGGCTTTTTGTAACAAAGCAATCGCTGAATCACTCTTGGGTATAAAAATATTTTCATGATTTTATTATGACAAAAATGTGTTCAATGAGAAGAATCACAATATTTTCTTTGTATTAATCAAAAGGCTTTTTTAGTATAAACAATTCACCTAAAACTTGGATTTATCATTATTTTAGGGCCAGAAACAGAAAACCAGAATGAATGATACCAAACAGACTTACCAAAGAAAGTGTATATCTAATAAGCAATTATACCTAGAAAGTTGATTAAAATATAATGCACTATAATGAATAAACTGAAACTGTTTAACTTATAAACTTAACCACATAAAAGAACTGTGAAAAATTGAAATTGAAGTTTTTTTTTTCTATTTGAAATCTATTCACATAGCACATTAACTCAGAAAAGCAGGTTCTGTTAAGTTTTTTTCATGTATTCTCAGTGATTTGTTTTAAAATAAAGTTTTTCAATTAAGATATTGCAAATTATGACTACAAAATAGTCAAGAAACTTACTTCACGGATTTATTTTAAAAATTAATTCTTTTAGTCTTTGAAATATTTTAAACAGCCACTGAAAGCCTAGAACTGAAGCATTAAGAATTTTTGAAGTGTCTCTTAGCTGTTCATTAGTTTGATGTATTTCTTATAGATACCATTATTGCCAGCTGATGATTGATTGTGGAGCATAGTTTGGCCTCATTATTAGATGACTTTAATTATTTGAGGTAGATATTTGGATTTTTCTTTCATAAGAAAGTGTTAGGCATGAGTTAATTTCTAAATTTTTCTTTAGATACAAACCATTCTAAAAACATTGTGCTATCCATGTTAATGTCACTAACAAGTACTTAAAATAATGTCAGGAATGTTATTTTGATATACAAATATTTCTTAAATTGTCCTGAAGTATATCCCTATAGATGTAAGATTCCTGTCAAATTTTTCACTTGATCTTTATTCACAGAAAGAATGTAGACCTGATTTGAAAGCTGTATCAGAATAGGAATTTCATCACTATACTTTGTGATCCAAAGAAACAAGAGAAGAGAGTAAAAATAAATTATTATGAAATTATGAGGCAAATATGAATTCCACATATTTGTGATATTTCCTTATGTCAACATTAACTTTTACAAATTAAAAGCTTTCTGTTCATTTTATATTAATCTCAAAGAAGTAGAATCAGTACTGTACTGTTAGTAGTTATCTAGGAAATTATTAAAAATAGTGAGGACACTCTGGTCATGTGGAAGCTTATGACATCATTCAGTAAGCCACACATACAGCATAGAGTTACAGCTTTCTCACTGTTTAACATGTTAGGAAAGAAAGCTTGGACCCATACTGCTTCAGACATGCTACATGTGACATAAGAGTAAACAGATTTGAAAAAATTTTCATATGGTATACACATAAATGATATTCAAAAAACAGCATTGAAAATATGATTGCACATCATTTTTAAAATACTCATTTGTTCAATTTAATATTACCACAGAAAAGTATCTGATTTCTTTGGGTAGAAAAATTATTAGAAACACCTTCCTATTCTTCACTTACAGAGCATAGGGAGAGAGCCATTGACTCTTTGAGACAAAATGATAAACAAAACCCCATTTAGTACTTTTGAATTTGTATGGTTATTGTAAAGATGTGTGAACAAAACAAACAATGCAACTGTATCAGTTGCTAACAGCTCATATGTAAGGAGACAATTCATATATACCTATAATTTATTAATTTTATTTTACATGTGTGAGTACATGTAAGTGCATTCACATTGTGCTATGCCCGCAGAGGTCAAAAGAAGGCATTGCATTGCCTGGAACTGGAGTTATGGACAGTTATTTGAGCATTTGCTGAAATGCAACTCATATTTTCTCTCTGTGTCCAGCACAAATATTCCCTAAAGAGATCACTGAATTTCTCATGATCCGGAATTCTGCTGTAAATATGATAAAGAGACTCAACTACAGACATTTGGAATGTAGATGGACCGCTTTCAGAATGCAAAGCTAAGCTTTTGAATCTAGAGATGAGACAGGCAGGTAAAACACATTCATAAAAACACATTGATGCAGGCAAGTCAAGTTTTAAAAAAGTAAAAGTAGGTACAACAGAGGGAACTATACCTAGAATCGTTTGTAACAATATGAAAGATTCTGACTTTCTATTGAGGACTGATGGTTGGCCATTACAAAAAGAGTCTAATTCTTAGACTTGTAAAACCAGTAGAAGTTATTAGAAAGTATACTTCTAAAACCTTTGATCTAAAACTTCAAACCATTACAGCATTAGAGCACTTTAAAATCAGACAAAGCAGTAACTTTACTTACTGCTGAGCCCAAGATCCATGAAGTAAACAAGATAGCATAGACTTAATTTTGCTTCTGATGGAGTTGGGGGAGGTGATGCTTACTAGGTCATTCCATTATAACCATCTCAACACATAGGGCATAGTGCTTAATGCTCCTATCTGTAAAATCAAACATTAAATATACATTGTTTTAAGTTCAGTCAAGTCTCCTTATTTTATGGATTTACTCATACATTCGTAGTTTCACTCATTATTCATATACTTGCTTGAGAAGATCCTACTGAATTCTGGTTACAGAGCTAGACATCAGAAGGTGATCTGAGCATGAAAGGGGTGACCTAACTGTTGTTAGCACCTGTGTTGAATGTTTCCAGTGTTAGAGTTCATTCTGCCATATCAATTGTACTTTATCATTCCTACCTATAATCATTGATTTGAATGTTAATGTTAATTGCTCCCCATTAAAGAGTTTACACCTAACAACAATAATCTTTATGTGTACCCTGGAGTTTTGGTAACCAAGTTCATACTTTTCAATTTCTGATTATTTGCTTCTTAAGATTTTGAATGGTTCTGTGACTGTCTTCTACCTAACCTCAGTTCCTGTCATAGAGGATAATGTCTTAAACTCTGACGTTAATAGTTAATACTTTTATATAATTTAAAGTTCAAAAATTCTAAATCTATAAAGATTACCTTCTGATTTTTCATCTCAGAACCACAGCTGAAATCCAGTAATTTCTCAGGCTTTCTAGAACATATGCCCACTGATCTTCCTAACATTGGTCAGCACTGTTCTCTCTTCCAAATCCTTCTCACACTTCCTAGATTCTACCAACTTCATGCAAATACCTTGAACTAGATTTTATCCTTCTCCAAAACACATAATTCAAAATTTCACATATTCTGAGCCTTATACAAGGAGGTAAACATGATGATAGGAAAACATAAATGAATTACATGTAGCTCATTTTATTTTTATGAAGTTATTATTATTTTGTTTTGGGTTTCTGGACAAGTTATTCCTGTGTTTCTGGGACTGCTCTGAAACTCATGATTCTCAATTTTCTACCTTCTGGGTCCTGACATTCCAGATGTGCTCAGCTCAATTTAGATGAATGACTTTTAAACTCACGTGGGCCTCAAAACTATCTGTAGGTGTATCATATGATCCTAGGTTAATGTCTTGTTTTCTTTGAAAGTGTTCATGATTCTTCCATTCTCTTTGAAGCAACAACACACTCTTCTCTGTTCAGTGACACATAATGACTCTGTTTTGGTTTTGTGGCAAACACAGAAGCAATAGGAAAAAGGCTCTAAGTGTTCTTCCTGCCACATGCAAACACGTCTTCCTCTGGGGTTATGTTGTTGTCATCTCGCTTTCAATTAGGGGTATTGAGATTGTGTTTACAGCTAATGCCAGTTCCTTTGGATCACTTGAGCTCATAGTTGCTTACTTACTACCAGAGATTGATCCAGATTTTTGTCTTCTCTTCGGCCTATGTGAATTTACTTTCTGTAAAACAGCTCTGCATTCTGTCTCCATAGACCAAGGTTCCCTAATTCATTTATTTGTTTTTTTTGTTTGTTTGTTTTTACATTCCTTTAACATCTCTGTGTTGTGTTGTCCTGGTCATCATTTTTCCATTTTCTATTATCTGAAATCATATTTTAGAAAATCAGTCATGTATAGTCCTATAAAAATACTGACCAGAGAATTTTTAATTTTTATTCTTCCCAAAGAGAGAAATATAAAATTATAAAAGATCACTTTAGGGGCTAGAGAGACGATTTAGCACTTAAGAGTACTGACTACCCATGCCTATGACCTAGGTTTAATTTTCAGCAGCCACATGACAGCTAACAACCATCTGTAACTCCAGGGGATCTGACACCTTCTTCTGACCTCTGTGAGCATTGCTTGCCATGGGTGCATTTCCACACATGCAAGCAATACAGTTAAAAAAAAAATAAAGTAAAAATACAGTAAAAAAGAACACTGTGGAAGCTATTCTATTGTAAGAGGTTTTTTTTTTTTTTAATTCTATTCCTCAAGAACAAACTTTCTCTTCTTTGAGGGAGATAACACTCGACTTCAGAATGAATGCTTTAAATTTTAGTTATATTCTAACGAATATCTAGTTCATATTCCAGGAAGAAACTCTTAAGTGAACTCCAACTCCGAGTACTATACTGGCTTATATAAATGAAGTATTCACTTAGTTTGTTAAGTATCACAGCATTAAGATGTCCTGGGTCAAAACTCTAGTGCACATCTTCATTCTTTAAAAGTCTGTCTTCCTTTCACCTCTCTCCCCTTCTTGAAAGTCTCCCTTTCTCGATAATTACTAAGATTTGTTACTACATACTTTCAGACCCAATGTTTGGGAGCATTGAGTTCCCTCTGTCACTAATTTGTAATTACTTTTGCCTGAATCTAATTTTACAATTTACAACAAATCTGAATTCTTATCATTGTAATCACTAGTTCTTTTGAATTAGCCACTGTTTCTCAGAAGAATTACTATAAGACTGGCATATCTTTATTCATCCAATTCTATTTTTCAAAGTTTTATTTAGTTCATCTTAAAAGTAAGTTATATCTTTAAACTACATAAAATCTCATTTAACTTACTGTAAAATTTCATCTTAAAAGCTCATACTAACATGATTTACAAAAACTTGATTCAGTCTAACTCTGGCCACTCCTCCATTGCTGTGGTCTAATGGCATTGTCCTTCAGTGTACACTCAATCAAAAAACACATGTCCAGTACAAGAAACTGAAAGTGAAACTTTTTAACCTATACTATAATAATATACTATAACCTATAATAATTAAAGAACACAGACTTATTTACCATAAAGTTTATTGGAAATATATTTTGTATATTTCAATGGACCAGTTTAAGAAACATACAAAGGATAAGGTGTCTTTAAGTACTCTATGGCATATAGCAATATAAAAATTACTCTATTTAACAGCATAAAATTAATGTTAATAATTTGCTTATATTTATATTTACATATGGTCTGGAATAAGGAAAATGAGTTAAAATATAAAGATTTTGTCAAATAGTTGTGATCTCGAAGTTTAATTTAAAGCTGAATGTAGTAGTGCATGCCTTTAATTCCAGCATTTAGACAGTAAATGCTGGAGGATTAGGAACTTAAGGACACAAGAACAGCCTTGGCTGTGTCACAAGGTTGAGGCTAGCCTGGGATAGATGAGAGTCTGTCCTGAAATCTGTAGAAAAATGTAGGGTCTGGCCCCCCTGCAGCCCTTCTCTCTTAGTGCTAGGCTCTCCGCCAAGAGCTAGCAGAATCTTGTCAATTGCAAAGCTGAAGTAAACAACTTGACCTTTAAGCTAGCCAGACCACAACTTCCTTTTTCCTGTTTACAACTGTGTATCATCAATAGAGGAACCTCCTGCAAAGCCCGCCCTCAGGGTATATAAGGCTTGATGCCTCTCAATAAAGTCAGTCAGTCATTCTCCTTTCCTCCTAACAAGTGTGTGTGTCTTATGTGCTTCATTCCATCTGCAGCCCTCCACCGATCAGGACTCGGTCAATGCACGTAGCCAGGGAGCTACAGCTGGAGGTTCTACCGAGATTGGAAGAAAGGGCGCTACAGCTGGAGGGTCCCCCCAAGATCGGAAGAGATGACTTGCTGACGGATCGCCCAGGAAGGCTGGCAAATGTATTTGGGTGTATTGGACAAATGGGTGCTTCAGGCTCTCATGATCTTTTAACAGATCAACTGGTAATTTTACTTAAGAGACAGGACAGTTAGAGATTTCATTAAGACCTTACAAAGGATTAGTCAATGTTTAATCATTTATGTGGGCCCTTTCTGATTTTTGACGTCTTTTAAAGTGTCCCAGAAATTTTGTTGTGTTGTCCAGAAAACTTTTATTTCTTTCTTAATTTCTCCTTTGACTCGTTAATCATTCAGGAGTGTGTTGTTTAGTCTCCCTGAGTTCGTGAAATTAATAAGGTTTCTTTCGGGGTTGATTTTAAGTCTTATTGCATTGAGGTCTGAGAGACTTTCAGTATTTTTGGATCTGATGAGGTTTATTTTGTGCTTCAGTATGTGGTCAGTTTTGGAGAAAATTTCAACAGTGCTGAATAGAACGTGTACTCTTTGGTATTTGGATAAAATATTCAGTAGATGTCTGTTAGGTTCATTCAATGTATGGTATTCTTTAATTAAGGTGTCTTTCTGTTTATTTTCTTTCCTGTTGAACTGTCTAATGGAGTTTGAATGTCTGGTAGAATTTTGTTGGGAATTTATCTGGGTCTCAGCTTTTATCATTCCAGAGGTTTTTGTATTATTGTTTCAATTTCTTTATACGTTATGGGTGGTCAGTAATCATTTTTTTTTGTTGTTGTTTATGTTTTGAGGTGAAACATTCCAACCTGCAGGGGAGCTCCTTAAGCTCAGGAAGTAAACAAGTCAAGAGCTTCAGGAAGTCCCTGAAATTGACCAGGTTCACTAATTTGACTTCCTGCCTGAATTCCTGTGGTCTGGATAGGGGTATAAATAGATTGAGCAAAATAAAGTTGGGGCCTCAGTATTTCAGAGTCTGTTCAGATAGAAAAGGATCAAAAAAAAAAAAAAAAAAGGGCAAATGGGATCTGGGATCGAACCTAAAGTGGAGGAGGAAAGTAAAGCTAAACCTTCCACTCTGCCGGAGGACCCAGCTTTTATGGAACCTAAAATCAAGCAGTTAGTCAAGAGTTTAAATCCCAAAGAAAAATAGGAGAGAGAGGAGGAAGCTGTTAGATATCTGAGAGAGGAGGAATTTCCACCATTTATTGCTTGGCAAAGCCCAAGTCTGAGGTGAAGGAAGAATATTTAGAAGTGTGGCATTTACAGGGCATAGTTGAATACATGTTATGGTATATAAAAGAAAATTTCTAGTCAAGGTTTATTCAGGAATGTTTGGTCTTTGCCCAAGTTTTAGCTGCATAGGATACAGTAATTAAAAGTACCAAATTGATGGAAGTTCGTGCAGTAACTACTGTGTCTCAAATTATCATTGCTTATCCCTTTAAAACCTGTATGGATAGATTAGGGGCCTCTTACTGTAAACAAAATTCAGGCCACAGAGCAGTTCAAGAACAGATAGAAAGTGGTTATACAGTGCCTTCTAATTCACCAATTTTTGTCATAAAAAAGTCAGAAAAATGTAGGTTATCTTAGAAAGGTTAATAAAGTCAGTACAAAAAATAATGTCCCAAACCCAGTATTAATGTGGGGAAGAGGGCATGTTTGTGTTTTTCCACAGGTTGCTGAGAATGCCAGGTGGCTGCCAGAAAGGCTGGTCCGGTTCGCAGGATTGAACAAGGAAAAGTGATGTTGCTGTTGCTGTTGCTGTGGAATCAGTTCCTGATGACACAGGCAGAGCTGTATTGGACTTATGTAATAAACTCAACTATGCTATGGATCTAGCCATATAGAAAAAAAAGGAGATTGCAGTGATGGTGAATGATATTCAACTGACGGGACATGAATAACAGTAAATCAGGATTCTGCAGGGAATGCTGATAAATGAGAAAAAGGACTAAATGCAGAACTTTGGTGATCAGAGGACAGTTTCCCGCAGACTTATATAGGGAAACAGGCAACAGCCATGGACAAAGTCAAGGACGAGTGATAGCTTGCATAAGTCAATGCTGTGTATGTTTGGACAGTTAAATATCGCTCATAATGGTACCAGGTTTGATGTTTCCTTTGTTCAATGTATTTCTTGTGTTCCAATGTAAATTGTTGATTGCATTTCAGTTATTCCTGTGAGAATGAACGTTATGGTATTTTAGATTATGATTTCTGTAAATGTTATGAAACCTTAGTATGTGGATTGAGGGTATAAGAGTAAGCCTTTGTTACATTATTGGAATAATTACCATGATGCCTGATTCTAAGGATGCTAGGTTGTGACTTGCTAGGCTCAAGTTAATTTGCATGGCCTCCAGAATTTGCTGACTTTCATAAATGAGTAGCCAGAGACAGGTCAGCCCAAGGGGGTGTCTGTCAACTTAAGACAGGGAATCAGCCTCTATGGCCAGAGATTATGGCTGGTTTGCCAATGACGGGTAAGACAGGCACTGATGTCCTTGGCAACCTAAGACAGACGCTCATTTATGTAAGAGAAAAGGGGGAAATGTAGGGTCTGGCCCCCCTGCAGCCCTTCTCTCTTAGTGCTAGGCTCTCCGCCAAGAGCTAACAGAATCTTGTCAATTGCAAAGCTGAAGTAAACAACTTGACCTTTAAGCTAGCCAGACCACAACTTCCTTTTTCCTGTTTACAACTGTGTATCATGCAAAGCCCACCCTCAGGGTATATAAGACTTGATGCCTCTCAATAAAGTCAGTCAGTCATTCTTTCCTCCTAACAAGTGTGTGTGTTTGTGTCTCTGTCTTATGTGCTTCATTCAATCTGCAGCCCTCCACCGATCAGGACTTGGTCAATGCACGTAGCCAGGGCACTACAGAAAAAAAATAACAAAAGTTATTAAATTAAGATATTACAGCAGAATAATATTTAATCATAATGTGATGCTTATGGTCAATTAATTTATAATAAGACTTACATTTTCACTGGTTATTTAGTAGCTTTTAACAATCACAGATCAAATTAATTATAAATGCTTTTATTAAATCTTGCTACTGTTATTCTTTCCAATATATGGCTATGCAAATAAGATATTTAAAAATGAGACCAAATAAAAACAGCTAAAATAATCAGAGCACAAAGATATTAGGAAAATTAACAGCAAGTGAACACTTCTGGTTCCCAGGGCTATTTGATTGTCTTTTTTGACATAAATTCTATCAAATCCAAAAAATTTAAGAAGAGAAAAATCATGCTTTTGTTCACAGTTATATAAATGACATTGTTATTTTGTCCTCCTCTGAAAAAGCTACAAGGGATACCAAGAATATCCTTATCAATATTAACATAAGGCATTACTATTCAATACAGATGTTAATAAATTTTCAGAATACCTTAATATGTACTGGTTTCATATGTAATGCAACTATATATGGGCCTTAAAAAAGAAAAATAAATAAATAATAGCTTATTTGGGATAATGGAATTAAACCTAAGGAACTCTTGGTAGTTGATGGCTGCTAAGAGGGGGAAAGACAGTGTATTACAGGAAAGGAAATCTTGGTGGGTCCTGTTGATGAACCCACACTGAAGGATATTTCAAGAGACAAATCAGGCTCTGTAAACCATATATGTATAGAAAATTGGGTACATTAATTTGGGCTGGGGATTCCATTTAGATATCATCAAACTATATAGCATGAAAATGCAGAAATTCAATAAAAATATATACAATTATATGTTCTTCTTATTGACTTCTGACCATGCCATCTACATCTTTTAACTTCCATGTGCTGAGGAACTTTTGAAAGTTGTTTGGGGACACTCCTCATCTTCTGATCATATAGGCAGGCACTTCTATGCTGTTTCATTTAATTCCTAAATTCAGAAACATGAAAGAATGTAGCTACAGAAAGTGACTAGCCTCATTGATCTCATTTCAAAATGCTGTAGTTTATGCCCACACAGAAGTATTTCAAAGTGATTCCAGAATTCTCCCCATCAAGCCAGATTTATGATTTCTCTCACAAGTGATTCTATATGAATCACTTAGAATACAGGGAAATATGGGATGATATGATCTGCATGAATTTACAGCTTCCTTTGATTATAGATCATAAAATTGCTTCAGTGATATTATTAGATTAGTATCAGTGAAAATTGTTTTATTAACTTTTTCAAAATAAGGATGCTTATGACATAAAGCTTGTAGAAAATTTAAAAAATGTTTGAATAAAAACATGCTTTTTCTTATCTGGTATTTATCTAACATTAGCAGACAGTTCCAAGAGGAAAAACAAAACAAAACTAATAATAAAAAAAAAACAAAAAACAGGTCACAAGTTTTTAACCAACATGCTTCCATCACATACTATTTCACAATTGGACCTAGTCAAATAAGTAAATAAACACATATCTTGTGAATTTTGTTCATTCTGGAATACCATGTAAAAACCTGAGGTGTCTGATTGTGTACAAAGAAGAGAAATTAGTCTAATTAGGGAAGGAGCAATTCAGCCAAAGCCTTTATAGTTCTGTATTGCAACGTTCATAAAATGTCCATAGAGGGTTATCAAGTTCATAATGTTTTGTAGACTTATATTCTCTTCAGTTTTTTTCTCTTTGTCTATATAATTTTCTACGATAAGGGATCTCTCAACTCAATGTCAAAATAATGAAGGTGTGCAAACATAATCAGCAGAACACTCCTGTGTCATTGGTTATACTATTATGATTTATATTAAGTGAGTTCATAATGCATAAGACATATTTGCTCAACATTTCCATTAAGCTCTTGAAACTATTTTTAACAAAGACAAATAATACTTTTCATTCATGTAATATTTTCCCCTTTTTACATCTGTATATTTTTGATATTTAGAAATTGTGTATGTATTATATACAAATTGAACACACATTAACAGAAATTAACTAGATTCCCTAACAAATACATTAAAGTTTGTGTACATATACAGATAATATAAAAGATGTATATATCTATTTTCTCTGCCCAGCTATTGCAGTTCCTTGTCATAAAAATAAATATAAGTAAAACATTTAGAGCTCAAGGGATCGCCCAGCAGTTAAGAGCATTGGCTGTTCTTGAGGAAGCTCTGGATTCAAATCCTAGCACCCTCATGTCAGCTAACAATCATATATAACTCCAGTTCCAGAGGATCTGACACTCTCTTCTCTCATCAATAGGCACTGCAGCATGACATGGGTGTATTTACGTACATTATTGCATAATACTCATACACATAAAATAAAAATAAATTTAAAACATTATGAATGAGGCAAAATAAAAGCAAATGAAACATTAAGATGAAAAAAAAAGGATTAGAAAATTCACAAAAACAAGAAAATATCTAAAAAGGAATGTCCATGGACGATGATGTAATTGTAACAGCCAGTAAATTTAACTAACATGCAATCTGAATTCCAAAATATATACTTGAATTTTCTGGCCCTTCCATACTTGGCAGGGTGAGTCCCTTCAGCTATCTCAGGTCTCAGGTTGGCTTCAGTCTCCAGGACACTTTCACCCCAGACTTACAGTCCTAGCTGTTGTTCCAAAAACTTTCTTTGGCCCATCATCTCAGCTCTGTACACCTCAGACATACGAACTCCCATGCTAACTTATCAGCCATGTGTTAAGCTAGGAACTCAGTCCTATAAAGCTGAACAACGACCTTGTGGAGTCAATCCCAGAATCTCATCTCAAAAGTTACACCTGAACTGCCACCATTTCTCTCAGTTAATTTGTACATTAAAATTATTTGCCCCCAAAGTGAACACCAATATTGCTCAGCTGGGCTGTAACCTGACAAGTTGGAGAAAACAGCAAACAAAGATATAAGCAAACATTTAGCAAAGATGAGATCACTTACTTATATGAAGAAAAACCACCACATCGGTCCAGATGCCAAGGTCTCACTGAAAAAGGCATAATAAACATGAATAACAAATTATTGAAATTAAAACCCTATATAATGGTTTCTGAGAATGACAACATAGTAGATATATAAGAAAATGATTTCAAAATAGCAATTATAAATGTATTCAAGAAAACCTAAGAAGATATGAATGAAAGCAGAATACAGACCATGAAAACAGTTTAATTAAATAATTAAAATTATGCAAAACCTAAAATTATAATTTAATAGAGACAGAATCTCTGAAGAAAAAATAATCAAAATAAATCATGAAGTAAAAAATATAGGAATCCAAACAAAAACCTTAAAAGAAAGAAGAACAACGGAATGGGAGGAAATGGAATCAAGAATATCAATGATGGAACTGCTCCGTCAAAGAAAATGCCAGATCTAAAACAAACAAAGAATGGGATATATAAGAACTCTGGGACACTAAAATGATCAAACCTATGAGTCATAGACATAGATGGAGAAGAAACACAGGCCGAAGACACAGAAAATATTTTAATAAAATCATTAAAAATTTTCCCAAATCTAGGGGAAAAGATACCTATCAATTTACAAAAGGCACACAGAATATCAAGTAGACAGAACCAGAAAAGAAATTCTCCATGTCATATAGCATTCAAAAATTTAAATATACAGAAGAAAAAAAATATTGAAAACTGTGAGAGAGAAAGAAATAGTTGTATATATAAAGGGAGGACTCTCAGAATAGTAACTGACTCTATCATGGAGACTATGAAAGCCAGAAGAGCGTAGACCAATATCATATGAGTCATGAAAAAACACTGATTCCAGCCTGATTAGTATACTCAGCAAAACTATCAGCTTCAATAGGAGAAACAAAAACTTCCCATGATAAAACAGATTTATATAATTTATGTCCACCAAAGTAGGTCTATAGAGAATACTCAGTGGAATACTTTAAAGAGAAGTCTAAACACTATTTAGAGGGCACAATGAATAAATAAATTAGCCCCACACAGTCAATCCAACTAGTTCTAAGAAACCAACACTATAATACAAACATAAAATAATTAATAAACATTGGTCAATAATAATCTTCAATATAAATGGTCTCAGTACTCTATTGAAAAGACACAAACTAACTTTTTTAAGAATACAAAATTCATTGATTTGCTGCCTCTAAGAAATGAATGACATCAAGAATTACCAACATCACCTTAGAGTAAAATGATGGAAAAAGATATAACAATCAAGAAAAATAAGAAAAAAGCAGATGTTGCTCTCTATCATCTGAAAAAAAATGGACTTCAAACTAAAACTAGTCAGAAAATAAGGGAAAAGTCACTTTATTCTTATTAAAGGAAACATTCAACAAGTAGATCACAGAACAAATCAAGAATGAAAATTAAAAATTACTACAATTTGAATGAATGGAAAACACAACATATCAAAAAAATTGAGATACAATGAATGAAAACTAAGAGAACACTTAAACATTGAGTACCTATGCCAGAAAATTAGAAACATATCTTATAATTAAATTAATGATGCCCTTGAAAGTCTAAGAATATCATGAAAAAATAAGACCTAAAAAGAATAGATGGACAGAGATAAATAAAATTGAACCTGAAATTAATGAAATAGAAACAAAGAAAGCAGTACAAAGTATCAATGAAAAAATTAACAGGTTTGATAAACATTTAGTAAAATTAAACAAAAGAAAGAGATGACCTATATTAACTAACTCGGTGATGAAAACAGAAACATTACAACATACCCTGAAGAAATTCAGAAAACTTTGCAAGCATACTTTAAAAATCTATATTCCCCTGAATTAGCAAGTTGAAAAAAAATGGAATATTTCCCAGATATGTATGGCCTGCCTTAGTTAAATCAAAATGGCATAAACAATTTAAACAGAACTTTAATAGCAAGCAGACCTTTAAGAGCCAATGAAATACATATAGTAATTGGAAATCATAAAGGGAATAATTTTGCCAAAACCATAAAACTGATATCAATCTTTAAATTATTCCATGAAATAGGAAAGGAAAGAAAATTCCCAAATTTTCTCAATGAAGAAAGTATTACTCTAATACCAAAACCAGAGACAGACCCAACCAAAAAAGAAAATTGTAGGACAATCTCTGATGAATATAGGTTCAAAAATTCTCAAAACCACTATTTATCTGATTGAATTTGCATGGGTCTTGTGCTTACTTTCCAGACAGAAGCCAGCACTGAGCTGGAAAATTGGACACAAGGCTCCAAACTTAGCTGAGGAATTACTGACAGTTGATGACTGTTGGATGAGGGATTGTTGATCTGCTTTAAGGGAGTGACTCTAGATAGGCTCCACTGGATGAACTCACACTGAGGGACATCTGAGTACACAACCTTGATTTGATTGGACTTAACATGAATGAATGCATGAAATCCTGTGGGTGGGTTAAATATAATTAAGATGTATTGTATTAAATGCACAAAAATTCAATAAAAAGTATAAAGAAAATGCATGTACACATCAAAAAGGTTATCTACTATGACAAAGTTGGCTTCATCCCAGAGATGCAGGGATGGTTCAACTTTCTTAAGTCAGTAAATGTTAATCAACACATAAATAAAACAGGGACAGAAACCTCATGGTCATTGTATTATCTGCAGAAAATTCATTTGACAAAATCCAACATCCATCTATTATAAAATTCACAGAAAATCTAGGGAAACAGAGCACATTTATCAACATAATAAAAGGTAATATACAACAATTTCACAGCCAACATAATACGAAAAAGAGAAAAAACTGCATGAATTCCTATTACAATTAATAACAGTTAAGGACATGCATTCTCCTTTCCTAGTCAATACAGTACTTAAGGCCTTAGCAGGAGCAATAAGATAAATGAAGGAAATAAAGAGGACACAGATTAGAATGGAAGAATTCATGTTGTCCTTATTTTCAGATGATATGATTCTATGAATAAAAGTCCCTAAAGACTCCACCAGAATGCTCCTGGAATCGATAAATACTTTCAGTAACATAGCAGGATATAAAATTTATATTCCAAATCAGTAGCTTTCCTATATACCAACAAGAAACACATAGAGAAAGGTATCAGGAAAAAGTTCTTATTTGTAATATCTGCAATAGCCATAAATTATCATGGAGTAAATCCAACAAAGGAAAGTAAAGGCTCATATATTAAAACATTTAAGATACCTTAAAAAGAAAATGAGATTCCAGAAGAGGGAAAGACCTCCCCCATTGCCATGCCCATGGACTGACAGGATTAATAATTTGAAAATGGACATTCTATCAAAAAAATCTACAAATTAAATGCAATACCCAATAAAATTCCATCATAATTCTTCAAATAAATTGAAAAAAAGTCATTGACTTTCATACAGAAACACACACACACACACACACACAAAAAAAAAAACCCAGGACAGCCAAAAATACCTGAACAATAAAAGAAATCCTGAAGGCATTTCCATCTAGAATCTCAAATCACGCTATAGAGCTATATTAATAAAAACAGCTGGTTACTGGCATGAAAACATAAACATTGGTAAGTGGAATAGGATTTTGAATTCAGATTTAATTCCAGTTGTTTACAGGCAGCTGTCTTAGGACAATGAAGCCTCAAATGCACACTGGAGAAAGAGCAGCATGTTGATCAAATGGTGTCTGTCAAACTGGATAGTGGCATGTAGAAGAATAAAACTAGATTCCTATGTTTCACTGTGTACACAACTCAACTCCAAAAGGATCAAAGACTTTAACATAGGATGTGATACCATGAATCTGATTTTAATGAAATTACAGAATGCATTGGAACTTAGAGGTACAGGAAGGACATCCTTAAAGGGACTCCTACAGCACAAACATTATGTTCAACAATTGACAAATGGTAACACATGAAACTAGAAGAGTTATCTACATCAAAGGACAGCAATATTCAAGGGAAGAGGCACCCTACAGAATGTGAGGAAAATCTTTACCAGCTGTACTTCATACAGAGGGTTATTTTGAGGCAGAGGTTTAATGTAGGTGTTCTATTTAAGGATAAGCTCACTGTAGCCTCTTGTTTTCTGCATATTGACAAGTTTGGGGTTTTTGTTAATAACCATCTGCTACATAAGGAAACTTCATTGATGGGAACTGAGAGATGCATTAGTCTATCAGTCAAATAATTCATTAAGAATCAGTTTAATACTGTAACTGTTTAATAGAAAATTAATATTAGGTTCTCCCCTATGTCCTGTGACCTAGTTAATACCTATAACATACAAAAGAACTCCAAAAAAAAAATTTCAGAAGCCAAACAACCACATTATTGATGAATAAATATTGAAGGTGTGGTATGTATAACCTACTGAATATTACTCACTTCTTAAATGAAATTATGAAACTTGCAAGTACATTGATGAAACTGAAAATAATCACCCTGGTTGAAGTAACCAATACTTAGAGTGACAAATATTGTGTGTTTTTTTCTCATAAGTTGGCATGCTGACCTTGAAATTCTAGATATGCATGTTTCAATCTGAAGTTTCAGAGAAGTCAGAAAACTAATAAATGGGCTTGGGCAGGAGGGTTTCTGGGAGGGTTGGTAGAATGTAATGTTATAAAGGAAGAAAGTGAAATAATAAGCTAGGAAGGCTAATGAAGTGGGGAATTGGGGGGGGGGGCGGGCAACACAAAGAACCGAGCATGGGAAGGAGTAACCAACACTAAAGGTCTTTAGAAAAGTCCATAAAGAAACGTACCGCTTTAGCAGCTTCTTAAATCATATTCATACACAGTATAAAAATAGATTTAAAGTGGTTGCTTTATAACAGGGAGACACTACCCCTGCTAGACACCATAGGTTAACAAAATAATACTCCAATACTAGGAATGGATTTCCTCTCTTGAAGCTGTTAACAAGGTGTCCCATAGAACCTCAAACAATACTGGTTATGGCATGTGCTCTTGGTTACCCACCAGAACTGGAAGATAAGATTATATTGCATAAGGCACTGTACACAAGATCTACAAAGCAACAAGGAGCAATCACAAGCAGCTACCGAGTTCAAAGCTTCATTTCTTCTGTCCATCTTTCATAGTGCTGGAAGGTACTGTGTATACTACTGCAAAAAAAATTAATCATCACACTTAACCTGTGGGGCCTCAATAGCTGCCTCATAGCTGCAACAGGCAGCCAAGATGGCTCCCAGAGGAAGTGAAATTTAAATGTTAGGCGCAGGAGAGATAAACAGGACCACTGAGAAATTGATGAGCCTAGGAGGAAAGCCAAACCGAAACCTATCCCCAGACAGGGTAATAAAGCATTGTGTTTACTGCCTGCTGATTGGCTGATGTGGTCACCCCATGTATCCGCCCATGCAACCGCCCCTTTATGCTAATTGAAAGGCTTGAAAATGGCATGTTCTGGTAGGCTGTTAAAAAATAGGGAAGTGCGTTTGGTTGGTGGGAGAACTGTATATAAGGGCCTGCCTGCGAATTGTAAGATGATTTTCCTTCCTGCACCAGAGAAGAGCTGTAACACGATGAAGAACTGCAACACAAGAAGAAGCCCTGCTATGGACTCTTCTTCCCAGCAGGAGTCCTGGTCTCATCTGACTCCAACCACAAATAGTCTCACAGAATAGGCCTACTGATGTAACAGTAATAAAAATATTATGGGAGCAACCAGTTACTATCCAATTAGAATTGAGGACTGTTTCTTAAAATGACACCTATATTTGACATTGATATCAGGCTTAGGAAAATGAGCTAGACAGGGCATAGGGGATAACCTAATCTTAGTTTTCTATTAAACAGTTACAATATTAAACTGATTCTTAATGTATCTCTCAGTTTTCATTAAGTTTCCTTATGTAGAAGATGGTTATTAACAGAAACCCCTAGCTGGTCAATATGTAGAGAACAAGAGGCTACAGAGAGCTTATCCATAATTAGAACACTTAGATTAAACCTCTGCTTCTAATGTTCAGGGATCATTGAAGAAGAAGGGACAGAATGATTTTAAATTCCAGAGGTGGGATATGAACACATAGTTTTTCAGATAGCTGGTAAGTTAATCTTATGAACTCAGAACAATGTAACAGAAAACACAATTGCCATGTAGGCTCAAATCATAGAAGTCCTAATATATACATGGGGACGTTGGTAAGAATCCCCAAACCTACCTGAAAAACATTTGGTAGCCAATGGTTGCTGAGATGAGAAGAGTCAGTCTCTTTCAGGAACGTGACTCGTCTTTAATCCCACCCCTCAGGAGGCAGAGACAGGCAGATCTCTGAGAATGAGGCCAGATTGGTTCACCTGGTGAGTTCCAGGCAGACTGGAAGTAAGGAGACCCTGTCAAAAATCGTGAGAAAGAAAGACTATGATCCTTGGTAGGGTAACCAGACATAAGTGGATAAAGCCATCCTGAAGAACATTTGGGGCCACAAATTAGACTCTATAGTACTTATTTTAAATATAAATGTATACATACACATAATACATATATATGTATGTGTACCT
This sequence comes from Eospalax fontanierii, assembly GCA_035773235.1. NCBI lineage: Eukaryota > Metazoa > Chordata > Mammalia > Rodentia > Spalacidae > Eospalax > Eospalax fontanierii. The sequence goes on along the minus strand of CM069524.1, from coordinate 69,252,267 downwards.
ATATATATATGTATATATAACAGAGTTCATTAAATTGGGTGAGGGACCTATAAGTGATATTGGAGGGGGTACAAATACCATCAAGTTATAATTATGGAAATCACAAAAATTATATTAAAACGAACACTTATCTTTGTAAGTTGTGTTTACTAAAATGAGTATATAATTATATATGAATTTGTTTTCATTAAATAAAATCCTTTTAATTTATCCAGCATCTAGATTTACTGCATAGTTACAGAAATGTAGACAGCTTGATACTAATGAAAGAACACAGGAATTACAGGAGAGGACATAAGGTGACCTGAGCAACATATTCAATAGATTATTGAAGAAAGAGTAAAGATAATTTAATAGAGAAATGAAAGTCTTTTCAGTTATGTGGTACAAATTTCTGACTGTATGTTCATATATAAGAACCTAAGGAAAAAGAGTCTTTATTTCCTTGCTTCCTGTCTTAATTCCTATCTTGATATTTAGTAAGTGGAAGTAATACCTAATAAATGACACACATTCTATCTAAAAATCCGAGAGACTAATAAGACTGTATGAAGAGATGAAATAACAAGACATTAAATCGAATGTGGACTATGTAGTAAATGATTCTGTTTATGCTGAGAATTCTAAATAGAGTCTTCCTAATCTCACCCAAAGTCAAGTGTTTCTGCTTCAATCAGTGTTCATCATATACTCCTTTTCCTGTGCTCTGAGTTTGAAAATTTTTCTTGCAAAACATTAAACTTTCTTTTCCAGTAAAGGAGCTTCTGAGATCCTACTTATTCACTGAATGTTCTGCATGAGTATGTGTGTGTTGTGCACTCACATATGTGTGGCTTCATGTATGTGGGTTCAAGTGTTTGTGAATGTACATGGTAATATATGTGTGGAGCCAGAGGTTGGCACAGGGTGTCTTTTTCAGTTGCTTTCCACCTTGTGTATGGACACAGCATCTCTCATTTGAAGCCAGAGTTCACTGGTTCAGCTAGAAAACCAAATCAGCTTTCCCTAAGATTCTATTTCTGCCTCCCAGGCCTTGGGTTTATAGGGAGTTACCACCCAGGCATCTAGGTTGGTGCTCGGTGTCTGAACTTTGATCTTTGTGTTTTACACATTGAACCATTTCCCAAGTCCCTCATGGAATTTGTAAAAATCAAAAGAAGAATTATTTTAAAATAAACTATTTGCATAGTCATGACTGGAAAGATGAAGAACTCGAAACTACAACAACACTGCACAATTTAAATAATTAAAAGGAAAAGGTAACTAAGAAATCTCTCTTACATGTGTTTATGTTTAAATCTTAAAATTAGAAAAAAACGCTATATTTTAACTGAGAAATATAATTTACACACAGTGTCTCCTTTCACTCGGCTTTCCTTTGCTTTGAGTTTGAGTCCTTTTCTTCATGCAGGGAGACTGTTAATTCTGAGTTTATATCACTGAACTGCTTTTCACTTCTTTCTAGTGTGCCACTTCCACATTTAACAGGGTTTTCTTAGCTTTGCAGGTTCAGTGAATTTGTGAGAGCTGCAGTTATGTGCATTTCCAATCTTTTCTTTTGAAAACCAAAGGGAATTGTGGTGGTGAGGGGCTCCAGGGCAGCAGTCAACTATTACAGTTAAAAAAATAATAATATAGTGCTCGCTCTACTCAAAGAAGTAACTAGGGAATAGAAAAGCAGGTTTGCAGAGAAGCAGAAAAATACCAATGCCACAAAAACCCAGTAACTAGAAGTCATGAAAAAGAATACTTCATAGAGCAATATTTAGAGATCAGGTCAGGCTTCAAGTCACTTACTACAAGCAAACTAAATTAACCAGAGGAGACTATTGCCACAGGGAAGAACTCCTAGATTTTATCTGTTAGATGAATGGTTTCTTTAAACTGCTCAGAGATTTCTTCACAATGTCCATTCATTGTATGTAAAGAGATTTGTTGTGAGTAAATAAATAAATAATTATTAGCAATAGCATCAGTAATTTTTAGTAGATCAATTAGAGTATCTAGTTTTTACATTAAATATGTTGAAAAGTAGAAAATATCTGGAAAAGAAGCCTGAGGTTTGTTTAAATAACATTCCAGAGAGTTACAAAAAAAAAAAGGTTTAAATGAGCTACATTTCAATTAAATATAACCTTACACAATTGATATTAAAATGATAAATTTTGTCTATTTAGCATTCATATCTAAATATACCTTTCTAAAAATAAGAGGCCGAGTTGGACACAGTGGCATATATGAATCCCAGCATTCGGGAAGGAAAAGCAGGAGGATCTCTGTAAGACTGAGGCCATCCTGGTCTACATAGTGAGTGTCAGTCCAGCTGGGGCTACAGGAAGACCCTGTCTCAAAAGGAAAAGCCCTACTGTGACTGCATCAGTCATTTTATAATAATATACTTTGTAAAAAAACAATCAAAGAAGCAAACAAAAAAACCTTGTGACTATGAGTTAAAATTTAGTGTTACTACTGTGTTAATCTTAGTTTATCTGTTATTCATTATATTTATTTGGGGGCTTAATATTAGAGACGTTCAATAAGGAATCAGTTTCAGCTTAAGAAAAAGTGTGTACATGGTAGTCACTGGGAATTGACCAGTTCACTTCAGTATTCAGGTCAGGGTGACTGTCAGGAAGGAGAGAAACCCCTGGATTAGCATTGCTATGAACACTGACTCTGATGGCTGCGGCCTGAAAACATACTCACCATGCAGAAAAGACTTACAAGTTTAATGACATACTGCTATGTCTACTACTTTCTAATTTGTGCCATTGAGCAACTTGTTTTTCAATTAAGGGTATCATAATTTGCCTGTGAGAAAAAAATTTCATAAATTTGCATGAATAGCAATGTTTTGTTCAAGGACAGTTTGTAAATAAATTCATTATTATTTTATGTGTGTGTTTTGCCTGCATGGATGTAAGTGCACCTATGTATGCAATGTATTTAGAGACCAGAATTAGGTGTCAGATTCCCTAGAACTGGAGGTACAGATGGTTGTCAGGCAACATGTGGGTGCTGGGAACTGAACCCAGGTCCTCTGCAAGAGCAGTCAGTGCTCTTAACTGATGAGCCAGCTCTCCAGTCCCTGTTTGAGAATTAAAAAAATATATGTAGTATATGTATATCGGAATGTTTGGATAACTTTGTTTCATATAAAAATAGACAACAAAGTGTATATATATATATATATATATATATATATATATATATACACTTTTAAAATTGAATCTAAAAGAACTAAGAATTTTCTTTTTCTACTGTATGTAGAAACATTAGTTTCATAGGTAAGCACTTTGAATATCCATTAAACATTTCTACAAACCTAAGAGCATTCTCACACATATCAATTAGTTGACATTACTAACCATCATGTTATTGGATGTTTATTTTCCCTTCACATTTAAGAGTGAGCTTGAATTAGTTTTTAGGCCTAGGAGAATGATGAGGGAAAATATATATTTCATTCAATGCTCAAATACAAAAATGTAGATTAATATTCTGAATACACAGTGGTTAAGAGTGTATTCTGCTATTGCGAAGGACCAGAGTTTGGTTCCCAGCACTCGTGTCAGAGGCTCACAATTGTCAGTAACTCCAGTTCAATGGGGGTTCTATGTCTCTGGCTTCTGTAGACACCTTGCTCTCACATGAACAGAGCAATACACAGACACACACGCACACACACACACACACACACACACACACATAATATATTTTTTTTTTTAGTCTTTGGAATACATGATTTAAAAACAAATAAATTATGAGGTTTCAACAAATGCCTTCAGAGATCAGAGAGTTAACAAGTCTAATCAGGCAGAAAGAAGATTCCACAGTTCTGCTCCAGGACACTAATTTCTCTGCCTATATGTGCAGTCTCTGTTTGATAAGAGGGAAGCCTGAAGATACTTACTGAGAAACTAAAGAAAGAGTGCAAAAAAGTTTGCAGGGCGAAAAAATTGAAAAGTTCTTAGAGATCAGTAAGGTAACCATCTTAGAATAAAATTGGGCTGCATTTTGAAATCATTCGCTTTTCAAGTAAGCCAGCAGAAATGTGGAAGAGAAATGCAGTAATTATTTTGTTTTGGAATATTTAATCAATTCATGGATGCTTTCATAGACTGTGTTCTCAATGTGATTTTGACAAAATAAAAATAACAAAAATCAATTTATCATTACTGAATTGTTTACTGAATACCTCTCTTTAGCATCTTCAGTTCCTCATAAATACCTTGGCTACATTTAATAGTAAATGCCTGGTGGTAACTTACAAGGACGTAATGACTTTAGACAGTCATTTATTTAGTCATTTCTTAGATATTATGAATAATCTATTTTAAAATGTGATATTGTTTGATGAAAATTCTTACTACTTTGTTAAAAATCCTCTGACAAAATTAACTTAAGGAGAAAAGGTGCGTTATAGCCCACAGTTCCAAGTTCCGGGCTTGCCTCCTAAGGACTCCGTTACTACCACTCCTTCAGCTTGCTGCTGCATTCCATTAGCGTCTCTCCTTTGATGGTTCCATTCCATGCTTGCAGGTTCCTTGGCACATGTCCCATGACCCTGGCATTTCCAATATCCTGGAGTCTCCGCTGCACCTGAGGCTTCTTCTCTTTCACACCTCACATAATGGCCCTTCAGCAGCTCCTTTAAGAGACTTCAGTCCTGCCACAAAATATCTAGCTTTTTACTGCTACCCATAACACTTCATTCATCTTTCCTTCCTGTACGCCAAGTACCACATGAAATATGCTGCCAAGCTCTGTCTGTAGATCAAGATGACGCTGGCACCCACCCCCAGCATAAATACATCCGCTTCTGTGTGCCAACCAACCGTGTGGCAACATGTTTCTAGACAGAGGTATTCAAGAAGCAGGCAATTCCTTCAGCTTAGGCTTTCATTAAATGAACTTGAATCTTCACAAGATGGAACCTATTAGGGGTAGAGTTTTGCCCTCAGAACATTGTACTGGTTGTTCCCAGTTAGATACAGGAGACTTCATTTCAGTAATACCTATCTTTTCAGCAATGAACTGTTTTCTCAGCTGCAGCCTGAATACTTGCCTATCCTGAATTGCCTTCTCTCAAACGAGTCAGTAATCTCTCAATGACATTTATTTAGCTACTCAGGACATGGGTAGAATAAACAAGACTTTTGAACAGAATACTACAGGGATGTCACTTTTTGATAACATCCCATTTCTCAATGAAAATGTATGAACCAGACCTCCACAGTCCACACTGCTTGTGTTACAAGCTCCTTCCAAAATGGAGTATTAAACTTGCCTTTAAAATTTCAATAGATTTCTGGCCCAAAGTGCCAAACTCATTCATTTTCCTCATTAAATAGCTCTAAAGGCCTAAGATCCACATGATCAGGTTTATCATAGCAATGGCCCCACTTCTTGATTCCAATATTTGTCTTAGTTTCTTTTCCTGTTGTCATGATAAAATACACAGAGAAATCTAACTTCAGTGGAAAAGGGTTTACTTTAGCTTGCAGTTTTAGGTAATAGTTCATCGCTACAGGGCAGTCAAGGGAGCAAGAATTTGCAGCAACTTGTCACATTACAACCAGTCAGAAGAAAACAATGAATTCATGCATCTAGTGCTCAGTTAATCCTCTCTTCCTCATATCCCACTGTTCCACCCATAGTCCACACACCAATCAATGGAATTGACACAGTTCCTCACATGCTTGCCCAGAACCCCATCTTCCAGATGATTCTAGATTCTCTCTGTTAATGCCAATCATCAAAGAACTATGCCCTAATAACTAAGACATAAATAATTTACTACATGTGTACTATGGTATAGAGGAGGGGTTTCAGAGTATAACACAGATAGTAAAAGGACAGAACTGTGTTACAATGGTATCTTTCATTTCAATATTCAAAAGAGAAATAACAAGAGAGACTTACAGGATAGAGACTGGGAGTTGGGTAAATAGTTGTGTAGTTTTCAAAAGTGCTCCTTAGACACAAAGACTAGAGCAATTACAATACTTTTTAAGAGCACGGTATATTTGCTATTGATATTTAGTTGGTACCAAAGTTTGAATTTTGGATGAATACATGAATGAAAAACACATAGCACTCCTGGAAACTACCAAAGTTTTATATCTCATATCTCGTGAATAGAATCAGAAATTTTCCAATTTCGAGATCCTAGCATTTGAAGTGATACTGGTGTCATTAAAAAAGAACAAAGTAAAATAGACAGTATTTAGGAAAAACAAAGCAAATATTTTCAGAATCCTAATAGTGTCCAACCAGAGAGCAGGATATGAAACTAAAATCATCTTCCTGTTAACAGGAAAACCTAGACAAAATTTAGCAATAGGTTGGAGATTATGGAATTATTTTTTTCTTGAAACATGTTGCATTACTGACGGTTGGTGTGCTCGAGGGAAAGAAATCAAGAAAACATAAAGGGATCATAGGTGGTTGCCAGAAACTACACAAACAGACCTACACAAAAATACATGTATCCCACATGTGTGCACATGTTTAAGAGAGGCAGAGTCAGAGAGAAAATGACATGAAGGAAACATAAGGTCATGTTTTTCTCAAATATTCAAAATTAATACAGGGGATGTCATTTAAGCCATGGGTGTGTGTGTGTGTGTGTGTGTGTGTGTGTGTGTGTGTGTGTGTATATATTCAAGTAGAGAGCAGTCAACTTCATCAAGTGAACTGGAAACATCAGAGGACTAAAGTGTGAACTGTAACCTCTCTTCCACTAAGTCTGAACCAGCTGCTGAGTAATTTTATTAAATTGACCCCTTGGTCAGATATAATTTTGTAGCCGGGTAAATGATTTTACTTTAGGACATTTAGCTGAAAAAGTGCACATTCTTCATTGCACATAGTTATCTTTACATGCTTCAATTTCACATCCTCCATTTTATACATTGAAATTCATGGTTTGCTTCTTAAGCAGAATTTAAGCATAACCACACTAAAATCTTGCACACAAGCACACACACACACACAGACACACAAAGAGAGAGAAAGAGAAGACAGACAGACAGAAGGAGATGAAAGAGACAGAGACAGAGAGAGAGATGTCTCAGAAGTCTATTTTATTTTGTAAGTGTGTATTTCAGTTATCTTAGATTCCAAGTTACTGCATAAATGCAGTAAATTCCAAAGGAATAGGCTATAATGTTCCTCTCAACTTAGAGGAAAGATAAGTCTCTCCTCATACCAAGCAACATGTCCTACTGAAGGTGCCCCCCTGTCTTCTACATGATTTACTTTTAGTCTTTTCTGTCATCTTACAGCTGCTGCTCTTTTGATTACCTTGCAATGAGCTGCCTCCAGTCCGCCCTGTTAGCGTGTTGCTTGTCTTCCCTGCATTTCAACTTTTCACCACTCATTATTCTTCCCCTGTCAGTCTTGCTGAGCTCCGTTCTGCTTCTCAATTCCTGCACTGTAATCCTCTTGTATTTTTGGTCTGCTGATTTTGGATGCTTTCTCTGGCTTACTCTTCTGTTTTATGTATCTACAGTGCATTTCTTTTAAAATCATGCCTCTTTTTAAATACTGCATCAGCTCTGAAGCTTACCACAGAATATTATATTAGCAGTTTTCCTCATTCTATTTTATTACTGAGCAGGCTCCCTTTACACCCTTTACCCTATGTTTTCTGGCATTTTACTTCTGTGAGTCCTCAGTCTTTGTGCAGTACAATGAATCAACAGCCTTTATTGTACTAAGGCAATTTACAGTGGTCACTAGTGAATTGCTCTTTCAGACCACTCTGGGGAAAGACTATCTATTCCACTGTTTTTATTACTTCTTATTTCCTCTTAAAAAATCACTCCGTGTAGAAAGGGATACAAAAATAAAGCCCAGATTTATTACAAGATTAGAAACAGTGATTTTCCTACCTTTTTGTTATAGATTTTTTATATCATTGGAAAAATTCAGAAAACAGCTGTAACTTCTAATTTTTATTGCTTATTGTGTGACTGAAGTTGTGTCATAATGACATCAAATCTGAAAACATTAAAAGCAATGTCCCATACAAACACATCCTTGCAAATTCTAAACAATTTGGGTGATTCAATCAAAAGTTTTAGCATGTAATTCAGGATAATATCTACATACTAATGCAAAAAAAAATGAAAACATCGACCTCTCTTAAATTTTAATACATTACCCCCCATTTCACAGTACTTTAAAGTATTTTTGTTGTTATTTAATAAGATAATTAGGGAAATATTAGCTTGTGTTTGTTTTTGCATTTTCTCCTAAATGCTTGAATTAAAGGTGGTGTGATTTGAATTTTTTAAAAAGACTGATTTATTTTATTTTTATTTTATGTGTGAGTGTTGTTCCTGCACGTAAGTGCACCCGTGTCTTGCAATGCCTTCAGAAGGCAGAGGAGTGTGTCACATGCCCTGGAACTGGCGCTACACATGGTTTTTAGCCGCCCATGTGAGTTCTGAGAATCAAACTTGAGTCCTCTGCAAGAACAGCCACTGCTCTTAACCGCTGAGCCATCTCTTCAGTCCTGAGATTTGATTTTTAAGTACCGAAAATGTGTCTACATTTGATCACAACCTGCCATAATAAGAAACATTTTTTAAAGTGTACTTGTCTAAATGAAGTGTTGTAGGTCATCTAGTTTCAGGGAGACTATGTCTTAAAAAAAAAATCAGGCAAGTAGTAATTGTTCTAATTGCAAAGTCCATTTACTCATTCTAAATATTCACATGGCCATTTTATTGTGATGAATTCTCAGCACATCCTCTGTCACACCTTCTTAACTTTTGTCTACTCCAGAACGCATCTCTACGATGGCCACTCTCAGGATATCATTTGGTTCCATGAGTTTCTCACTGGCACTGTTCTACTCTGCTATGCACTGCTGATTAGTGCATTATACTCTGCTGGGTCTTGATCTCAAGATTCTTATGTCAATCTGCTCATGAGTGATATGTATACTTAGTATCTTAGATATTGAACCTAGCCTAACTGGATATCATTATTCTTTTCTTCATCAACACATTCCCTGTCTAAATTGTCACTGGTAGTGACATCTAGTCTTTCACCTAACCCAAAACCCCTAGAATATACCTTTTTCTTCAGCTTCCCAAACTGCTCTCTGTACCTTTATCAATCTTAAGTCCACTGTTTCGTAAAATTTCAAACTGCAATTCCTGAGTCAATAGTTACTGTCCTCACTTCTTGAAATTTGGTTGGGAAGTCAAATTGTACCTGTTTTCTGTTGAGTATCTGATTTTCTTCCCCTTGCTTTGTATACCACTGCATGGCACACATGATCTTTATGATGAGAATTACAATAACATTCACATTATCTAGTTCTAAGGATATTTCCTGTCATGTTTATATTTTTTTGAAGGACAGGTCATTTGTTCTATCTTAGTATCCAGATTTTTTTTTGGATGAGAGCTAGTGTGCTTCAGTTTGGCTTTAGTGTTGTGAAAAATGATAATATAATTAGTAAAGTTCCAAGTATTCTATCCTCTAAAACATGCCAAAGTAGTAATTTATGTCCTCTTTTTGTGCCTTGTATCATCTCTGTAAAAGATATTTAACATGAAATGCATGTGTCTTTGAAAACATACATGAAGGGATAAAATCTATGTCAAAAGTGTTTTGTTAGTTTATTTATATATTCCTTCCCCCAAAATTACATGTTTAATATTTTATAATTACTTATAATTTTATGGAGAAAGTCTTAATGGCCTTTTCAAAGTATTTAAAATATAATAGAACATTAATACCTTTCTGAGTTAAATTAAAATAACTTTATGACATTCATATCAGCCATTGTTGAGTAAATATATTGGTCTAAATTTAATTTTAAAAAATCTCTCCCACATAGCAATTATTTAGAAAAATTTTCATGGTTCAATATATTTCCATAGACAAATAATTTAAGATAAAATAGTTTATTATTGAGGACTTTTGTGTGCATATATTTATGTGTCCTTATTTTATAATGCAACCTTTATAATTTCAGTAGTAAGCTATTTATTAATACAATTTATGAAGATTTATTTAACGAAAGAGGTTTTAACAAGTATCACCCTTACCTTGTACTACTTTTGAAAATCTTGATATAATTTTCATTATTTATATAATGTCAGAGCATATTCTATACACTAGTCCCACTAATGAATACTATCTACTATAAGAAGATAAACTTCTTTAAGAAGATATTATCATTGGAGAGTTAATGGTGCTAAAATGTGACATCTGGCCTTAACAACTTTCAGTTTGACCTAAATTTATACTAAATTTGAGACCAGAAAAGCAAATAATTTTAAGAATGTTTGTCAAATATTGGAAAATGTCATTTAAGTTTACTGTGTTATCTTAAGTATCTCAAAAAACAATTTTTGGGTAGGTATTTTCAAGAATCTTTAAAATCACATGTGGTCTTCAATTACTTTTTTCAATCTCTTAAACTTATTAATTATATAAGTCCTTCATTTCCTTGTTTAGATTTATATCAAGGTATTTTATGTGTTTTTGAGGCTACAGCAAATGGAATAATTTTCCTGTTTAATCCTACATCTACTTATCAGAATAGTTGCATTAGGCTTTCTCACAGGGGCTGTGGGCTGTCTAGCCTAAGGCCTTCATGCTTAATATCAATGTCAGGAATGAGCTTCATCTTATGAAGCAGATTTTAAATTCAACTGAATATAGTTGATTTCTCCTACAATATTTGTGTCAGTCTATTCAATCCTCTTAATCATTTACCAAAATCTAGAGGCTCAGTCATCTAAATTTTTGTTCATTCTATTCTTTCTGGTTTATTTTATTTTATTTTTGTTTTATAAATAGAAATTTTAACCTTGGCATAGTGATGCACATCTTTAGTCCCAGCCTTCAGCAGGCATAGGAAGGCAGATCAATATGAAATTTCGACCAGTCTAGTCTACATAGCGAGTTCCAGGTCACCTGGTGTACAAAGATAAATTGTTCCAACCTCATCCCACCCTAGAAAAGCAGCATTTCTCAATCACTTGTGAAGAAGAAACTAGGAATAAATGTATCTCCTATTGCAATGTAAAATATGTAATGTATATATTCTGTAATGTATATACATACACATGCATATTATGTACTGTGTATATTCATTTAATTACATCAGTTATTTTATTTCACATTTAAAATGGGTAGATTCAAGTAAGGTTATAAAAGCAGAAATTTTTAGATCAATGAATAAAACCATGAAGCATGAAGATAATTTGGGAGGTTTTTAAACTTTTTTGTTCCAGCCTCATATTAATACAGTTATTATTAATATAAAAAGCACAAATATGGAAGATCTGGAGACATGACTCAGCAGTTATGAGCACTGGCTTCTCTTGCCCTATATTCTAGTAACAGTCCTCCAATGGACTGGACAACATCTTTAGCTCCTGTGGGCATTGCATGCATAATGTATATATATACATACACACACACACATACACACACACATTCAGGCAAAATACTTCTACACATAAAAATAAAGAAATAAGATAAGCACGGTGGCACATGCTTTTAACCCCAGCACTCGGGAGGCAGAGAGACAGACAGGTTGCTGTGAGATCAAGGCCATCCTGTTCTACCTAGCAAGTTCCAGACCAGCTGAGTCTAAAAAGATACCCTGTTTCAAAAAGGCCTCCAAAATAAATAAATATATGAATATATGATTTATTTATTACTGACATATATGTATAAATAGAATAAAGTTTTCAAACTTATTAAAGTATTTGTTGGCCAGAGTAGGCCAAGAGAGTTCCAAAATAACTCAGGCTATTGCCACAACCCTTCATTACCTGACAGCACTTGAAATTAAGACTCTGTTCCTGAAGACAGGATATACTTTGAACAAAGGCACTGAAGCTTCCAGCTGCATCTAATTTGAAAACCTCCTTGCTGAAGACTAGATCCCATTGTATTAGAGGTTACTATGTAGAGTGTCAAGGGAGAAAACCAACTGGTGATTCCATCCAGTTGTAAAGGATATGAACCACTCCAGCCATTAATCTCTAATGGTGCAGAACTGGCACTTTATGTGTCATTAATCAACAGCTGTCTAACTGGACTTAAGATCCACTGAACAGTAGGGAACTCATATGTGGTACTATAAACATAGCCAAATATAAATGACTATAGTGATTATAGGTACTAGAGATAAACCTACATTTGTCACAGTCCCTTTATACTTTCTTACTGTATTCTAAATATTTATCCTTATATTGACAGACAGATAGACCTCTCACTACTTATCAAGAAGCTTCTTTTTATAATGAATGGGGACTATTATGATGTTTCACAGTTGGTCATAAGGAGAAAATAAGTAAAAATAATAATTTACCTAGGCCTCAAGAAACATAGTGGGACAGGAGAAAGAAGAAATTTTAATGAATCTCTCAATTCTCATTAGCAAAGCTTCCTCATGCAACAGATGGTGATTAACTCAGAAAGCCATAACTGGCCAAAGTTCAGATAATAGACTGCAGTGAGCTTATCCCTGAATAGAACATATATGTTATATCTCTGTCACCCAGGTCTCAGGGACTACTGTGGAGAAAAGGGCAGAAGATTATAGGAACTAGAGGTGATGGATGACCACAAGAAAACAGTGGGTAGTTATTCATATGAGCTTACAGCAATGGTTACTCCAGACACAAGAATAAGAAGGCCAAACCAGATAAATTCCCAGCATAAAAGAAGGAAGAGGGTTAGTTATGGAATGTAGTTATGGAACTTTCGGCAGCTATTCATTAGGAGAATGAGTTTTCTCTAAGGATATGAGACTAGATAACTTAACAAGGCCCCAGTGAATATAGTCATACTGAAGAACATTTGAGGACACAAAGTTGCCTCAGTATACCTACATATATGACAGACTACATGAAATCTTGTAGGGGTCTACAATAAGGTGCAGATTGAGCAGGGGGTTTAAGTATGATAAGAATATATTTTATGAAATCCTCAAAACTTCAATAAAGTCACACTAAAGAGATTTTAAAATGTTGTTTGATTAACATCAAAATAAATTCTTAACAATCATTAAGGCAAAAATAACAAAACATTGTCAGAGTCAGAATATATACCACTGTGATTTCTGACAGAATATGAGCACTCAAACTTCATTTTATAATTATAGAAAACTTCCATTATTTATATAAAACTGTCAGTATAAATAGTTATACATTTTGAAAGAATTACATACATTTAGAGAAGCTGAGCTGGGGATGAAGGAGGGAATTAAAATATTAAAAGAAGATATATTATTTACCATATTCCATAACCCTAATATTTGGTATTATTTGAACTATAGCCACTTACATGAACTATTATGTGAACACACTGAATTTTGCCTATAGTTCTCCAGATTTTGAAATAAAGACTAATCTTCAATATGCTTTTGGGGATAAAATTTTGAAATTCCTAATATCATTGTTGTATATAATGTTATTATTTTTACAATAATAAACTCTGTTGCATAGATATTAAGAAAAACTTTTGTAAGAAGCATTGTGCATATAGTCACATCTAATAGTCTCATTAGAAATATTATAAGACACTTTAATTTGCTTAACAATTCCTTTCTAGCAATAGCAGCACATCCAGTGAATAAAAGCAAATGTATTTCTTTATATTGATGAAGGTATCTTTATAAGTTCAATAAATTTAACTTAAATCATCCACAGTTTTGTTTCAGAAATAATACTGGTCTTAGCTTTTAGTGATCAGCAAAATTTGAATTCTGATGAATTTAAATACTGTAACATCATAGTAGAAAAATTATGAAAATCTATAATTTTAAGCACTATATTTAAAGGGAGTGGAGCTAGTGGACAGCCTTGTCTGGCTCCTGAACTTAATGGGAATATGTATAGATATTCTCATTTCAGGAATGATGTTGACTGTGGGTTATTTTGAGGTATATTTCCTCCAGTCAAATTATTTCTATGACTTAAGCAGAAATGCATGTTGGATTTCCTCAATGTTTTTTCTTTTCTGCATCTATTGAGATGATCATGCGTTTTCTGTCTTTAAGTTCATTTACATTATTTATTATATTTACTGATTTATGTATATTGAACCACACCTCCATGTATGGAATAGAGCCAACTTGATTGTGGTGGATGAAATTTCTAATGTGTGTCTGTATTTACTTTGAGAGTATTTTTAATTTTTATTGAGCTTTTGTACATCTCATAGAACAATTCTTATTCAAATTCATACCTCTCCCTATCCATGCCCTGCTGTGCATGTTAAGTCCTATCCAGTCAGGCATTTGTACCCAGATGTCCTTCACTGCAAGTTCATCTACTGGAGCTCAGTGAGCCCATCTAGAGATTGTAGGTAAGGTCTACTCTCCCTCATCCGATAGTAAACAACCTCCAGCTGTTCCCAGGCTAGGGCCAGCCTGCCCCGATTTCCCTTGCTCCCCTCCAGGTCCTTGTCTGACTGAGTTGTCATAGATCATGTGCACAGGGCCACTATTGCTGCAAGTTCACATGTGCAAACTTCTAGGAACCTGAAAGCCTCTCGTCCCTATATTGAAGGACCAACCCTAGCTCTTTCAGTGTTTTCAGTCTCTTTCTTCCACAATGGTCCCAAAGCCAAGCATGATTGAGGTTTAATGTAAGAGTTATATCTGGGGACACAGACTCTGCAATCGCATATTCTTTAAAACTTGTCCTGTTGTGACCTTCTTTGTGCATCACGCATCGTCACCTGTTATATAAGGAAGGTGTGCTAGTTTTCTCTATACCCCCTGTTTCACTATGTTTCAAGAGCCTTAAATGTAGAGGGTACTAGAGTAATATTGACTTCACAGAGGTTTTTCTCTCTCTGTTTCTATCTTGGTAAATAATTCAAGTAGTATTGGTTGTAGATATTCTATAACGATCTGGGAAAATTTTGCTGTGAGTTCATCGGGGCCTGGACTTTTTAAGCTGGGAGACTTTGTATTAGTGTTTTGATTTCCTTATATCTTACAGGTCTGTTTAAGCTGTTGCTCTCTACTTGATTTAACTTTTGTGTACTGAATTTAGAAATTGTCCATTTATTTTATATTTTTAAATTTAAGAGGGTATAGGTTTTTAATACATCCCCTTATGATATTCTAGATCTTTTTGATGTCTGTTGTGATGTTACTCCTTTCAACTTTGAATTTTTTGAATTGGAGTTATACGTCCTTTCTTTTGGTTAGCTGACTTAAGTGTATGTCTGTCTTGCCTATTTTTTCAAATAGCCAGATCTTAAATACAATGATTCTTTTTTATTGTTTTGTTTATTTCTATTTCATTGAATTTTCCCTGATTTTTATAATTTTTCTTGTCTGTTGGCTTTGGGTTTGGTCTGTTCTTGCTTTTCCAAATCCTTGAGCTGTGCTCTTAAGTACAGCTCATTTATTTGTGCTCTTTCAGAGTTTTTAATGTAGGTACTTGAAGCTATGAACTTCTCTCTTAGGACTACTTTGAAATTGTCCCAGAGGTTTTGCTGTGTTGTGTTTTTATTTTAATTTAGTTACAGGGATATTTCATTTCTTCTTTGAATCACTCTTCATTCAGGAGTGTATTATTTTATCTCTATGAAGTTTTGCAATTACTAGAGTATCTTTTATTGTTTACTTCAAGTTTTATTTAATTGTGATCTAGTTGAATATATGGCATTATTTCAGGTTTTTGGTATTCATTGAGGTTTGCTTGGTGCACAGTATACGGTCTATTTTAGAGAAACTTCTGTGGGTTCCTGTGTAGAATGTGAACTATTTGGTGCTTGGGTAGAATACATTGTAGATGTCTGTGAGGTCTATTTGATGCAATATATTGTCTAATTCGGATGTTGCTCTGTTTTTTCATTGACCAGATGACCTTTCTATTGGAGAAAGTGGAATACAGAAGTCACCTACTATACTGAGTTGTGGTTAATCTGTGTCTTGAACTCCAATAGTAGTATGTTTATTAAACTTGGTGCATAAGAGTTTAGTACAACAATAATCATGATTATTATATCTTCTTAGTCAAATGTTCCTTTGATTTAATGTAGTGACCTTCTTTGCCTCTTTGCAATCTACTTTGTCAGACTTTATAATAAAACTCTTGCTTGTTTCTTAGTGTCATTTGCTTAGAATATACTTTACATCATTTCACCATAAGGTTCTGCCTATCCTAGTATCCTTACTAGTAGGTAAGATGAGTTTGTTGCAGACAACAAACAGATGGATTTTGTTTCTTAATCCATTCAACTAATCTGTGTCTTTCAACTGGGGAGTTGAAGTCATTGATATTTCAGGTTATTATTGAAAGGTGAGAATTTGTTACCTTATTTGTTGTTTGAGTTTTTCATCTTATCTTATATTTCTCTTCTACACATTTTCATTTGTTTCCTTCTATAACATCTTGAATACTGAGTATATTCTTTTCTTGAATGATTGCATTTTTCTGTTCTTTTCAGCTTATCTTCTTGTTTATTCATGAAGAATTCACAGCTGTTACTACAATATTCATATTGTTTGGTAAGCAGAGGAAAACACATTTGTTCTGGTGCTTTTAGGATTTTCATAGGGAGGTTATTACTTGGATTTTTATAAGAAAACATTTTTAATTCAATTTTTGTTTCATCCTCAACTTTGAAGCAATTTATACATTGTGTTGTTTACTGTTATACTAGGAATACGATGCCGATATCATGCATAAGGTAAAAGTAAATCACTCACTTATTTGGAAAGCACTGCATTGTCTGAGTATAAACAGAAAATTAGTGGCCTGATTTAATTGGAATAATGTATAAATTCCCTTATCACAGCAAATTTATTTGTGAACATGCAATTAATGTTAAATCATCGCAATATAACATTTATTGTTATAATTCCTAGTGTTGCTAGTGTGAAAATAGAAATACACATACACACACACACAAACACACACACACGCACACCAGTCTCAGAATCAGGTTGCAGAGAGAGGACTTACAGAAAGAGGCATATGATGACTGTCAAGAGTATGTCTCACTGCACATGGATGGCTTGACACTGTTGCCTCCTGGGCCTTTTTTTTCTCTGTGTATCTCCTGATATCACTTACGAGATTAATTTATTTCCTTGTCCTCATAATCATTTTATCCAAGATTTGATTGGTTCTACTAAGTACTTTGAAAAGCAATTGAAAAAAATGGGTATGCTTGAATTTTTTAAAGATATTAATAATGCAAAATAAAGAAAATGTCAGCTAACAAATTAACCCTAGGAGCATAAGTCCCAACACAGAATCCAAAAACAATAGGAAAAGTCAAGATACTATATCTTCTTCAATGATTGCAGATAAACAGTAATGGATACTAATGAGAATGATATGGCGACAATTCCAGAAAAAGACTTCAAAATAATAGTTTTGATTGTGTTCAAACAAATTAAGGAAAACATGAATCACTAAAAGGGCACAAAACCAAAAGGCCGAATGTAAGTTGAAAGTCAATCCAAGATATAAAGACAGAATACAATGAAGAGGTAGAATTGCTATAGAATAAACAAACTGAAATGATACTGGAAATGAATAACTCAGAAAGCCACATTCCTGAAACAATGGACTGAATCATGTGTAAAACAGAGTGTCAAGCCTCAAAGACAAGGCAGAAGAATTGGATTGGATTATACAACAAAAACAAATGATACACTAACATAAAATGCACTGAACATGGAAACACTCTAGGTTACTATTGAAATGACAAGGGGCATATGAGAATCGGAGAAGCTGGGAATGCCATAAAAAGACAGAAAATATAATAATTAGAGAATGCTAAGTATTTGGAGCAAGAAAAAAAAAACTTTCCACAAGACATAACAAGGTTAAAAAATTTGAAACACAGAATAAAGAAAGGATCAGGAAAACTTAAGAAAAAAGAGTCAACTATAAAGACAGGCCAATCAGAATAGCATTGAGAGAAAATTTAAAGCCTGAAGGACCTTGAAAAATACACTTGTCAACACAGACTGTTATTTCCAACAAAACTCTATTAAAATTACAGGAGAAATAAAGCTTTTCTTGAAAAATTATGTCAAAAGTATTTCTGACAATGAAACCAGATCTACAGAAGAGTCTGTAGAGGAAGATTTTGAGTGAGGAAAATATAAACACACCAAAGATGCCACAGGAACAGATAAACAAGGACAAGTCAATCAGAAGAGGTCTATAAGAACTCCAAAAAAATCAACAAAAACATAGGAAACATGATAAGTTTTTCAATGATAAATAATAACTCTGAATATTAACAATCCCAATTTACCCATAAAAAAGACACACTCACAGATTTGATGGGAAAACAGGTTCTGTCTTTTTACTGCCTCCTAGAAACACATTTAACTTATCAAAGATAGATACCACTTTAGAGGTAATGGACAGGAAAATGACTGTTTCAAGTAAATGGAATTAAGAAACCACTAGGCATCACTATTCTAATACTTGACATAATAGCATAATAGAATTCAAACAAATATTGAGAAGAGATTTTTTTTTAAGTTATGCTATACTTATCAAAGAAATCATTCATCAAGAAGTGATTGCAGTTCTAATCACAAAAGACAAAATACAGAAGTTGGCAATTCCATTAAAAAAATACTACTTGTGTAAAACCGCAGCATATTCCCAGTTGAGTTATTGTGGAAAATTTGATAGCAAACTCTCACCAATAAATTGGCCATTCAGAAAAAAACTAAAGAGAGCAACACTGAAATGACAGGACATCGTGCAGCACACTGAGCTGACACTGAAGTTACAGGGTATCATGAATCACATTGAGCTTACATACATCTGCAGAAAATCCTACCGAAACACTAAAGAAAACACATTATTCTCAACACCTCACTTAAATTTTTCAAAATCCCAGACTTGATGGTATATGCCTTTAGTGGAAGCACACAGGAGGCAGAGACAGGCAAATCTCTGTGACTTCAAAGCCATCCTGGTCTACATAGTTTCAGGCCAGTTGGAGCTATAGGGAGAGCATGCTTCAAAAAAAAAAAAAAGACTAAATACTTTTTCCAAAATTGATTCCATATCAGCATAAAGTAAATTGTAAACAAAATATGGATAAATATCAACAGTAATAGAAACTACAGAATGTATGCAAAAATCATGAAAAGTAATCTAGTATTGAATGGTGTATGGTCCACTTAAGAAATCAAGAATGAAATGTCTTTAAAATGCTAAAATGTAATAAAAAGAAATGTACAACATATAAAAATGTATAGACTCAGTTAGAGGCAGTACTAAGAAGATAGTTTATAGTATCAAATACCTCCTTAAAATTTGAGAGATCTCAAATATATAAATTAAAGATACACCTTAAAAATAGAAATAAGAGGCTGGAGAGATACAGTGGTAAAGAACACTGGCTGCTCTTGCAGAGATCCAGGTTTCAATTCCCAGAACCCACATGGTGACTAATAACTGCCTGTAAGTCTGGATCCAGGGGAATCCTAATGCCCTCTTCTAATCTTGATCATAGTGAAATCTGCCTGTCTCTGCCTGCCAAGTTCTGGGACTATTGAAGTATACCACCACACTTAGCTCTAAGCTCATTTTATTAAAGCCAGTGTTACCTAGATACTACAAAAGTAAATATTTCACAACAACAAATAAAATTATAGAATGATCTCCCTGATGACCATAGATGCAAAAATCTTGAATAAAATAGAAACCATATTCAATATCACAAAATGATCATTCAATCATGATTGTGTTGGCTCTATTTCAGTGATGTGTGGCTGACTCAACGTATGTAAATGATTACATGAATTTCACAATAATTAACTAAAGACAGAAATCACTCAATGATCATCTCACAAGATGTGGAAAAGCCTTTGACAAAATCCAAAATGTGTTCATGATCAATGTCATGAAGATTATAAGAATTGATGGCTCTTAACTAAAGATAATAAGGCTGTCTACAACAAACCCATAAACAACATCATGATAAATGGAAAAAATTCAAGACATTCCCCTAATATCAGGAACAAAGCAAGGGTTTTCCCCCTTTCCAATTCTATTTGTTATGGTGTGGTGCTTGAGGTCACCTAGAACAATAAGAAAACAAAGAATATAAATGGATACACATTGGAAAATAAGTAAAAGTATCTTTTTTTCGTATGATATTATTCTATACATTACACAGATCATCAGTGCTCTAACAAAAATCATCGAGTGCTGATTAACACATTCATCAAATGGGCAAGATACAAAATAAACATACAAAAAAATGGGTAGTCACCCTAGACCAGTGACAGACGGCACGGAAAAGAAATGCAAAAAGCAATGACATTCATAATACACATACTTATCACACACAACACAGACAATTTTTTAAAAATATCTGGGAATGAACATAAAAAGTAAATGGCAGAATTTTACTGTGAAAATTTAAAGACACTGAAGAAAATAATTGAGGAAAACACTAAAAGATGCAAAGATATTCCATGCTCATGGATTAGAAGAATTAATGTTGCGAGAATGACTATCCTACTAGCAGTAATATATAGCTTCGTTACAATCCTAAACATAAAACCAATGCAGTTCACAGATTTTGAAAAAAAAAAATCTAAAATTTTACATGATGACACAAAAGACCAAAGATAGTCAAAGCAATCCAGAATGAAAAGAATACAGAGGGAAGCATCAGTGTACCTGAATTTGAATTGTACTACAGAACAATAGAAATAAGAATAGTATGAGGATAGCTCAAAAACATACAGAGATGAAATTAATACAGTTGGAGACCCAGCTATAAGTCCATGCCATTATAATTATCTGATTGTTGATAAAGATGCCAAGATGTACACTGAGTAAACGAGAGCATCATCCACATAAGGTGCTGGGAAAACTTCATTTCAGTATGCAAAGAAAAGCAACAAGATCCAGATATTTCACTTTGCACAAAACTCAAATAAAATGGATCAAGTAACTCAAAATAAGATATGATACTCTGAAATTTCTAGAGGAAAATGTAGGGGGAGAACTTCCACGTATAAGTGCAGGTAAGAGTTTCTGAATATGACTCCAGTAATTTAGGTCAAAAACTAACAGTTAACACAAGTCAACAATCAAATCTTCAAACTCAGAAGCTTCCATACAGTAAATTACACTGGAGAGCAAATGAATAGACAACCAACAGAATTGTAGAAAATCTATACCAAGTACAATTTTGACAGAACATTAGTGTCTAGAATCCACAAAGATCTCAAAGAAGTAAGCATTAATAAAATAATCATTCCATTCAAAATTGGGCCATGGAGCAATTCAGAAAATTCTCAAAGGAAGAAATGCCAACAACTAGGAAATAATTTTAAAAGTTCTTAATGTTTGTAGCCAGAAGAAAAATGCAAAATATAGCTAATTTCAGATTCCCTGACAGAATATCCAAAATGAGGACTATATGGGACATCACATGTCTGTGTTGGTGTGGTGGAAGGGGAACTATCAATACACTACTGGTAGTAATGGAAACTAGTAATTTCAACCACTTTGAAAATCATTCTGGAGTCTTCTCAAATAACTGGAAATAGTCCTGCCACATGATCCAGCTGTATCACTCGTGGGAATATACCCAAAAGATTTTATTTCTTACTACTAAGACACATGTCCATGTTCATTTCTGTTCTATTCACAGTGACTGTGAAATAGAATCAGCCTAGATGTCTACCAGCAGATGCGTAAATAAGAAAAATGTGGTACATATACACATGACATATTATTCAACTATAACAGAAAGTGAAATAATGAAAATTTCAGTTAAATAGATAGAACTGTAGTGTGATAAAACACTGTGACTTGGGCAACTTACAGAAGTAAGAGTATACTTGAGCTTACATTTTCAGAATTTTAGAGTTTGTAATGGTCGGGGAGGCAGAGTGGCTTAGAAATCTGAAAAATCAAAACTTCAAGCAGGCACAGAAAACAGTTACTGGTAATACTGGAAGGTTTAAGAACTCACAAAGCTGCCTCCAGCAAGGTCACATCGCCTAAAACCTCCTAAAACAGCATTAGCAGCTGGGGACAAAATGTCCAAATACGTGGAGTCTGTGCGGGCGTTCTCCTTCAGCACCCGGCATCCCACACACTGGTTGGTACCCATAGGTTCATAACCACATAAAATGAAAAAAAAAATGCATTTGGTCCACTTTCAAAAGTTCCCATAGCCTTTACTACCCCAGTGCTGTTCAAAATGCAAAGTCCAAAGTCTCAGAAGAGATTCAAGGACGTCTCTTTACCCTAAGGCCATGTAAAATCAAAAACTAATTGCATATTTCCAACACAAAATTAATCGGACCCAGTAAGCACTCTAATTCTGCAAAGTTGTAATGGAGATATAAGAAGGAAACACCAGACCACAGGAAGACTGAAAATCGGCAGGGCAAACACCAAAATCCAGTAGCTTCATGTTCAAGTTCTGGAACCTTACTTCCCAAGTGCAGCTTTCGTATTTCTAAAGCAAGCACCACGTGAATGACACTGTCATGTTGAGCTGCCAATCTGGGATGTACCTGTCCTCCTTCATCCACATCAGCAGCTTTTTTCACATATCAGATTTTATAGAATCAGGAATCTCTTTAGGCTTTTCCTTGTCACAAGTTGGAGGCATAGCTGTGTGTTGTCTTGCCCTGAAGTTCTCCCTCCTTTGTTGTAGTGCAAATCTAGAGGCCTCCCCTTGGCTCTGATCTCATTATCAAACAGCCTCTCTTTCAATACATACCTTGGCTACAACATTATTAAGCTTACTAGTGCTCTTTTTCTCTCCAGAATGTGCATTTTGCGTATTTTCTGTCCCACTTGACCATTTTCACTGTAGATCTTCAAAATATTCACCATCAATATCCATGTCATCATTTCTGTGTTAGGATGTCTTGAAATGTCTTCCACCACAGAAATTAGTTCAATGCTTTTCAACTTAGCCTTAGGTAAGCTCTTAGGCTGTGAGTAGATGGCAGCCAGTCTCTTTGTCAAAATATTCTAATTACTGCTTGTGTTACATAGCTTAATTGTCAATTTGATATACCTGGGTGGAGGGAGCCTCAATTGTGGAATTTCCTCCATTGAATAGGCCTGTGGCCATTTCTGTGGAGAATTTTCTTGACTGTTGTGTGGTGTGGGAGGGGGCAGCCATCCTGGGTTGTTCTATATTGTATAAAAAAGCAGTCTGAACTTGGAACAGGGAAGCAAGCCACTAACATCATTCCTCCGTGGCCTGCGCTTCAGCTACTGTTCCAGGTTCCCTCAGTTCTCCCCACTCCATAAGTCATGAACTGTGACTTAGGAGATGTAAGCCATAAACATCTTTTCCTCCCTAAGTTGACTTTGGTCACAATGTTTGTCATAGCAATTGAAAGCAAACTAGAACAAAAATTGGTACCAGAATCATGGGGTATTGTTGTAATAGACCTGATCTTGGTATTTGGAGAGGATTGTGGAAGTGTTTGGAACTTTGGATTATAAAAGTTTGTTGCTGTGGAACTTGGAACAATTATGCAGAAAAGAGTTGTAGATGAGGGAGGCCTGGATTGTGAGACTTAAAAGGGAAGTAGAGACTATCAGGGCTGTTTGTGTGATATTTTGAATTGAGAATCCATGGGTTCTTATTATCTGAGGGTGAAAAATCAGCTGTGATTAACAAGAGACTAGAATCTGAAGTAAAACCCTTGTTTTACTGAGACACTAGATGCTGGTTATCTGGGGCTGAAAAATCAGTTGTAAGTAGCAAGAGACCAGTATCATCCAGGTGAAATCTTCTGGGAAGCATTTCCTCAAGGTCATCACACAGTCACTGTGATCCAGAAGGGCCCGAGCCTCAATCTCAAGTTGGACACAGAACTTGGTAATGTTAATAGTCTCCTGCATGATTCCGGTGTCAAAAGAGTAAAGGCATTGACTGAGCAGCTGAGGCTTGGCACTGTGCAAGGCCGGGGTAGACCATTAGTGAAGGGTAGCCTTAGGGGCAATAAGACCCCAGAATTGCAAGGGTCATGGAGAGACTCTGAGATTTTGCACCAGGAGAAGTCAGAAGAGCCTATGGTGAAGGTGAAGCCTTAGTTTAATTGGAGACTTCAGCTTTTTGGAGATGCCAGGACCATGGGATGACCACCAAGGACAACATCAGGTGTAAATGAGTCAGTCTGGCCCTGCAAGATGAGCTGTGTGTGCTGTGGACAGCAGAGCCAGAGAAGTAGAGCTGCTGAAACCCTATGGAGCCCAGAAGATCACGAGTGAATCCCAGATATCCAACCTTGAGTTACTTTGCTGCATTTAGGTTTTGCTTAAGTGTGCCTGATTCTTCTCTTTGAAATAAGATAGTACTTGTTTTGAATTTTACAGGAGCCCACACTTAGGAGACTTTTAAGAGACTGTGAACTGGTAATTGTTTGTATTTTTAAGGACTGTGAGGCCTTTGGAGCTGTGCTGTCTTATGTTGTAATATTATTCTTAATATCATACCTTGGGGATAAGAAATGAAAGGTTGTGGTTTAATAGTGATGGATCTGTGTGTCAAGGTGACAAGGTGTCAATAGTACTAAATAGCTTTATTTATCAACTTGACACACTTTGGTTGAAGTAACCTCATCTGGAGAATTTCCTTCATTGAACAAGACTGTGGTCATATGTGTGGGGTATTTTCTTAATTTTTGCATGATATGGGAGGGCCCAGCCCAGTGTGGGTGGTGCTGACCCTGGGCAGGTTGTTCTTTAGTGTTTAAAAAAGCAGACTGAACTTGGAACAGGGGAACAAACCAGTAAATATCATTCCTCCATGGCCTGAGCTTCAACACCTGCTCCAGGTTCCAGTCCTGAGTTCCTACCTTGGACTCCTAAGTGATGAACTGTGACTCAGGAGATGTAAGCCAAGTAAATCCTTTCCTCCCCAAGTTGGATTTTGTCAGAGCATTTTGTCACAGCAATTGAAAGAAAACTAGGACACTGCTTAAGTCTGTATTTCCTTCTGTAACTACAATATTCTGAGCATGACTTGCTTTCAGTCTCCTACTAGCATGGCCCAATCAGCTCTTCTTACAGCATTTAACAACTTTTCTAGTACAAAGTTCTAAAGTTTGAACTTCTGGTATCAATTTCATTTTTAGTTAGCTTTCTACTGCTGGGATAAAACACTGACAGGAAACAACTTGGGGACGAAAGACTTTATTTCATCTTCAGCTTACAGCTAATCATAGATGAAAGACAGCATAGGCACATAATACATAAACCAAAAACCAGACCTGGGATGAATGCTGCTTACCAGCTTGCTCCCAAGGCCTGTGCTCAGTATGGAGATGTAACATAATAACCCTCCCCAGGGGTGGAACTTCCCACAGTTTTGAGGCCCTCCCACGTTACTCAGTAATCAAGTGCATGCCCCCAGACATGTCCACAGGTCAATCCAATATAGGAAATTCCTCAGTTGAGGTTAACTCTACCAAGGTGTGTCAAGTTGACAACTGAAGGTATCCAGTACAATTGACCCCTTGTCACGTTGACACACAATCACATCACTATTAATGTACAACCTTTCCATTTCTTGTCCCAAGATTTCATGTTAATATTAATAGCGTAATTTAAAACACTATGGTCCCATGGTCCTTAAATATTCAAACACTTTTAAAAGTGTAAAGTGTTTATAAAATATTGTAGTCTCTCAAGTGTAATAAGTTACATATTATTTTATTTTAAAATGAAAGAACAGAGCATGCTTACATAAAACTGAAATCCAGCAATGCAACCCAGTGTTGGATGTGTGGGACGTCTGGGATTCACTCACAATCTTCTGGGATCCAAAGGGCTTGGGCAGCTCCACTTCTCTGGCTCTGCCATCATAGCACACACAGCTTGACTTGTAGGCCCAGACCAGCTCCACCACACGTGAGCACTGCCCTTGCTAGTCATCCTATGGTCCCGGTATCTCCAATAAGCTTCGGTCTCTATTGTAACCAACGTGGCACTTTCGCCAAAGGCTTCTCCTGGCCTGTTGCACTGTCAAGCCTCAGATGCTCTTCATGACCCTTCATGCCTTCCAAACCATGTAAAGAGACTCTCTCACATTTCCAAGTCCTGCCTCCAGCTTGAGACAGCCTTGATACTCTATGAACCACAGCTACTCTGTGCTGATCCCGAGGAAATCCTTTTCAGATGATTTCACTCAGTTATTCGCAGCTGATTTTTCAGCCCTCTCTGACCAGCATCAGTAATCCTAGTGAAGCACAGAAGATTCCACTTCCAAAAATTCTTATTTCAACATATATTATACAAAAACCATGATAATCTTTGTTTCCTTTTGAACTTTCACAAGTCCTGTCTCCATCATCTACATCTCTTTCAGCATTATTTTTTTCAAATTCCTACGTACAACTCACTAATCTCCAATGCCTTTTTAAGTCCAAATCTCCAAAAAGTGTCCCCAGTCCTCCCAGACACATATGGTCAGGACCATCACAGTAATGTCCCAGTCTCTGGTACCAGTTCTTGTTCTGGTTACTATCTGTTGCTGTGATAAAAAACATTGTTATAGACACAATGAACCAGGGGCCTTAGCTGACGGTTCCAGAAAGTATAAATCCATCATGGTGAGGAATGCCTGGCAGCAAATATGGCTAGAGTACAAAGATGAGCAAGCCCATCTTCAAGCAGGCACAGGAAGCCAAGCACAACTGGAAATCTGGCAAGGCTTACAGACTCTCAAAACCCCCAGTGACCTGCTTCCTCCAACAAGGTCTCACCTCCTAAAATCTCCCAAAACAGTGCTACCAACTGGGGAAAACAAGTTGAAATACTTTGATCCTTTAGGGCACATTCTCATTAAACCACCAGAGTGAGCCTACAAAGTTAAGGGAGTATCAGCGCCTTCAAGGAAATCTCACCAGGTAGCAAGCAAATTTGAAAAGACAATTTGACAAAGGAGTTTTAAAGGAATTACGCCACATCTATGGACAGCAACACTCTCAGAATTAATGGATTTTTAAGCAAAATTCACAGTGTAAGGCATGGGATACCTTCCCGTGAGTTATTAGTCAGAGTTGTCACAGAGGTCTACAAAATATCACAGAATATTGGCAATGCCCTTTGTTACCCACAATCCATTCATAGTAATTCTCTGTTACTGACTACACCACATACTTACTGCAGGATAAGAAAAGTCAATCTCAAAATAACTGGAAAATATCTCCCTAATGTCTAGTTTCATAGGTTTATAGTCTATGGTAATTTATCCCTCATTATGTAAGAAAATACATAAGTAGTGTTAGCAGCGCTGGACCCTGCATGCTACACTATGGATGTACCAGGGTAGAACTGTCCACACTGCAATGGTGTAACACTTATGGGTAACTAATTGCTGTCTGAATGAATTAGAGGCCTGCTTTACAGATAAGAATTTTATGTTTGGTGCTGTAATCATTTTTAAGAAAAGCATAGGCCCTAGAGTAAGTAGAACCTGCTATTTTTATTTTGCTGAATGTCCAGGATGTCAAGATCAAGGCCCAGGAAACATGTTGAAAAGAAGACTTGGAAAGAACGTAAAAGTTAGAAGACAGAGATGAGAGGAGAGGAGTGCTGTGTAATGCTGTCTGCTAGACATAATGTAGCCGTTGTGCTCATAAATGCACAGTAGCTATTGTGATCTGTATGAGATCTGCACAGGACCAAGTCTTCTGAAGTTACAGTGTAGGAGGAGCTGATGGTCCCTAGACGTGACCTCTTAGTAAAGAGCTATTGGCAGTTCATACTTTCTAGCAGAAATGGAAGTATTTACTTTTGATGATGTGGCCACTTATAGGATTCTCATGCAACAGTGGATAGACCCTCACTCATGTATATAAAACCAGAACTAACTGTAATTAATGGGTTATGAAAAAAACTGATACGAGGTGAAGGTGGATGTGTTGAAATATGAGGGAAGATGATGTGGGGAACTGTTGGCATATGTGATCATATTGTATACCTGTATGAAATTCTCAAGAGTAAAAGAAAAATTTAGAAAATAAAATTAGAGCCTGGAGAGATGACTCAGCATTTAAGAACACTGGTTAGGAGTGAGGGAGTTAACAATTATCAGTAACCACAATTCCAGGGTGTCCAATGTCATTTTCTTCCCTCTGTAGGCATTGCAAAACACAGGTGCTCTCATATACATGAACACAAAACACACACACACACACACACACACGCCGTTTAGCAGTTTTGATGATAAAACTCTATTGAATTTTGAGAAATTTTACCTGATTTCTTGCTTCCACTATCTCTATTTTCTAAAATATTATCGAGGTTCAATCATTTATTTAAAATTGCACTTTAATTAAATGAAATTTAATCTCTACTAAGTGACGAATTATTCTTCAAAATATTTTTATTTATGAGTGAGTGACAGAATGATTGATAGATGTTTTGGGAAAGCGCAGAGTACATATGCCTGTGCCTTTGTTCACATGTGGAGGGGAGAGGTCAGAAAATACAGGAGTTTGTAGTATTGGCAGTAGCTTTCCACCATGTGTACTTTGTTAGCATCAGGCATTTTTACCCACTGAGGCATCCTCTTCTGGCCCCTCAAAATATTTTTAAACAAAGAAAATTTCTTGTCTCTGAAACATGAGTGCAACACTCTTGTGTTTCTTTAAGGGAATCGGTAAATATGGAGTACTTCAAATACAGAAGATGAGGAATAACACAATGCAGAAACAAATTTAAATATGTGTGTGTGTGTGTTATTAAAGCATGCCAGAAAAAAAAATATATATATCCCAAGAAGAGTATACCTGACCTAACAAGAGCAACCAGAGTGTAT
The DNA here is from genome assembly GCA_035773235.1 of Eospalax fontanierii. Lineage (NCBI taxonomy): Eukaryota > Metazoa > Chordata > Mammalia > Rodentia > Spalacidae > Eospalax > Eospalax fontanierii. Next base: position 69,223,458 of record CM069524.1, on the reverse strand, counting down.
ACAGGAGTGAACTTTCCTGCCAATACTCTCAGTAGAAATTAACACTTTCATTTTCTTCTTAATGAGCATGTTGGGTATGAATGACCTTGAGATTGTACAGTCATATGGTGTGCTCTGTCTAAATACAGTGCTATGTGATATTTATAAATAGTATTTTAAAGGCAGTTACAGTGAAGGACCCGTTTACAGCATGGAAAAGAGATAAAAGTTTGTGATTTTTAAGACATTTATATTTTGAAGTTATTACGACTTAACATTGGCTGATACAGAATCCTGAACTTTTATTGTCTTATTTTACCTTTGTTTTTGAGCCTGATTCATTCTGTAAAGGATAAAGGCAATGATGTCAAATACAGTAGAGAAAGAGAGAGAGAGAGGGAGAGATTTTCTACATAGTTTCTTGTTGCTGAAGTAACAATATATGACTACATACTCTGTGTCATAAAATTTTCAATTATACCCACAAAAGCGAGTGTTGACCGAAGCATTTCATAACAGCACACACTGACCTTTCACTTCATTATTTATCAATTCATTACATGAGAAAATAATTGTTAAATTGTGACATAATCCTAGACTAGAATGACACATTTCAGATACCTGCCATTAACCATCAACAAAAGGAATCAGTCTTGCTTCCACTACACCATAGATCAATTCAAATACTTGGAAAGCTTATTCATTGATAATGGGTTAGATTCATATTAACTGAGGTTTCTATTAAAAACAATCCTAACCATAAAAAATTAAATATCAAAAATAAAGGCAAATAAAAGATTTTCAAAGTTATTTGTTAATTGAAATTTACATGGAAAATATACATTTCATTTTACATAAATCAATAAAGTTTTTTTCTTAAAATTTATTTTGCATAGCTCTTATTTTATGTATTAGATGAAAATAAGGTACACATACTTAAGAGGAAAAATTGTATTTTTACACTATTTCTCTTACGGCAATTAAAGTAACTTATGACTTCTATCTATTTTACTTTGTTTTGATAACCTGTAAGTTTCAATGTAGACTGGGCTGACCTCAATTTCAAACAAATCCACCTGCCTCTGCCTTTTGTGTGCTGGGATTAAAGGCCATGCTCAGTGACTAAAACATGTAAAAATGAAATGATAAGTAGAAGAACAATTGTTTTAAGTATTTTCCGTAGGCTGCAGATATATGTAGCCAAAGGTGTAGAGTCTTAGTGTGGGGATGGAGAGATGGCTCAGTGGTTAAAGCACTTGTCTATCTTGCAGTGGACTCATATTTGGTTCCCAGCCTGACACGGGAGCTCACTATCTTCCATAACTCAAGTTCTAAGGGCTCTGATGCTGTTTGTAGCCTCTCTGAGCTCCAGGCACATATGGGATGTACATATCAGCAAGCATCCAAATATATGAATATGAATAAATAAATAATTAATTAGTTAATAAAAGATATTTGGAGTCTTAGTGTTTGAGGACAAGTTGCCCTGAACCAGTTTGACAGGTTAAATTGTCACTGCATTTCTAACTGATAGTGTAACTTGGGTAACTCTTATTTCAAATGGGGCTTCTCAGTTTCTTTATATGTGAAGTGGGAATAATTATACTCATTGTAGATGTTTTGGAGAATAAATTAGCTGTGACAAAATATGATAATAATCAGAATAATTGTTCACTGAGTATTATGTATTTACATATTTTATGTATTTGAATTGTAATATTTTTTCATTTTTCAAAATTTCATGCTTGAGTATTGTATTTGCATTACTTCCTCTCCTTCTGGGCACCTGGCAACCCTTCCAATCACTCACAATTCCTTATCTTCTTCTTTGATTATTTTTGTTGCATATGCATACATACATTTATAAATACAAACATATCTATCATCTGTCTATATCTACCATCTATTGATTTATCCGTCGCTGTATCTATCTTTCTATCATATATCTATAGAACAAACTGAATCCATTTAGTGGTGCTCCTGTGTACATGTGTGTTAGGATGACAACTTAAGACCAGACTGCCTCTCAAGCTAGTCATTGGAGAAAACTGACTCCCCATATCTCAGCATTCATTGACTGCCTGTAACTCTTCATTTTGAGGTGGGACTTCCTGAAATTTATCCCATCCACACTGGTACATCAACTAGTGGGGATTTCATGGTAATACCTTCCCTATCAAGTCTCCAGCGTGTAAACTAGCACCCAGTACCTTGACCTTTTGTGAACTTTTTGCCTTTGCTTCCACAATGGTCCCTGAATTATAGGTGTAGAGGTTGCTTTGTTTGATGCATCACATATGTGCCGCTCACTGGAACATATTTCTTGAGTTTTGACCAGTTGTGAAACTTTTCATTAGTCAAAGAACAGATTACTACATGATCCAGGCACATCACTTTTTAGCATATGCCCAAAGGACTAGATTTCCTACTACAGAGGTATTTGCTCAGAAATGTTTCTTGCTGCTATTTTCGCAATAGCTAGAATGTGGAACAACCTAAGTATCTGTCCAGTGATAAGTAGAAAATAAATTTGTGGCACAGTTAAAGAATGGAGTTCTGTTAAGCTGTAAAAAGAAATGAAATCATGAAATTTTCAGGTAAATGGATAGAACTAGAAACTGTTATACTAAGAGGTAATCCAGACTCAGAAAAGTAAGTGACACAGAATCCCTCTCCTTTGTGGATCCTACATGTGAGTATATATCCTGAAGCAACTACAGGGGTCAGGAAAGTAGAAAACAACCATGATGGTAGAAGGACAGAAAGTGTTTTAGAGAAAGGAGAAAGCAGGTCACAGGTGCATAACTAGGGAGCTTGTGAAAATAGTGGTGCGTTACCCGGGAGGGAGAGCTGTAAAGGGGAAGTGAGATGAAAGAGTGACAAATAAGATTTAGAAGGTGTGAAAAAAAGAAATGTATTATTTAATAAGACTCCTGAAATGTACACATGTGTATAGCTTAAGTTACATAACAACAGCAACAAAATGGTTCTAGGCAAGAAAAACATCCTTAGAGTTGTTGGTCAGGGTAGTCCAAGAAACTTTCAAAATAAGATAAACTAATGCCACCACACTTGATTGCCTCTAAGAACTTGAAGGTCCGACCTAAATAATGAAGACATGATGTAATAGGGACACAAGTTCTAGAGCAACTGAACTGGAACTGATATGGAAGCTGCTCTTTAAACACTATCTCTCATAGTATCAAAACGTAAAATGCAAACAGGCAAAGGAGAAAACTGAGAAATATGCTCAGCTAGCTGTAAAGTTGATAGACTACCACAAGGACTGGTGCAGAATATAATCTTTACAAGTGTAAATAGTGGCATTTTTATCTTGGCAATATTCAAATGTTGTCTATTTGGATCTATGGTCCCTTAAATAGAATTAAATCCATACATGGTATGTAAACATAGCCAAATACACATGGTTTGAGAGGTCATAGACATCAGAGGAAAATATTTGTATTTTCTTGAGTAAAAAAGTATTTTGGTCAGTGATATTTTAACAGTAAGGCTGAATGGACACTGCATTGTTCAAAGCTCTCATTTACATAATAGTATCTGTCTTAAGAGAATAATATTTTAAAACAAATATTCTCATAAAATGTATAAATATCTATAGCATATTATCCTGAGCAACTTTAATAAGTATTGAATAATTGCTAAATTAATTTTTAAATCTTTTTAATGAAGCAACACCACCAGTGACTTGAGAACTCACAGTAAAATTGTATTGAAGATTTATCTACAAACCTATTCAAGTTTTTGAAAATCCTCTCCTTTCTTTTTTTTCAGTTTTTATATTAATAATGCTTTAAACATTATTTTCTTTCCCTCCATTTAGTATTTTTAAAGTAATATAATCCATTGTTTGGACAAAACACCTTATTTTTTTCTAGAGACAGAAATATAAATTGGAAACATATTTATCCTTGGAGAATTTAGTTGTACCATAGTGGTAGGGAAAATCATAAAGTCTCCCAGTGCTGTAAGGCAGTCATTAAAAACTCAGGTGACTGCAAAGAAATGATGGTCGTATTTCACAGTTGGATGTAGTGGGACTATCAGAGAAAGAATTTAAGCTCTGTCTTTATCATCAGGATCACTTTTACAAGATGCAGAGTGCATAGCAAGTGGAGCATGTCACTAAAATCCTGAATACCAGCTGTAGAAAACAAATTACCCCAACAGAGGCAACATGAAAGACCCTACTTGTCAAAGAAGCAGCCAGTTGCTGCGGCCCACTGGCCTCAGTAGAGCACGAGTCCTCAGAAACCTGGGGTGAAAGAGACAAGAGGGAACACGGAGGGCCAACAAGACAATATCCTGATCAAATCGGCAAATCTTTATTCTTTTAGGGGGTATTTATAATTTAGGGGAGTCAGGCACCCATACAGGAATGTGGTGATTAACAGAGACAAAGGCCCATCATAAGGTTATGAATATCAGGAAGAAGACATTAGGAAATGAGGCAGGGGCTAAGTGGGGCATGGACTAAGGTTGCTAGGATACAAATCACAGGAAGAACCAGGAGGCCATGTGTAGCCCAAGGCAGCTACAGGTAGGGGGGCTTGTTTGCTAGACAATAAGAGGCACTCAAGAGACTCCAGCCTAACAATAATTGGTGTCAACAGGTGTCAGGATGTTTTGCACTGAGTCACAAGATGTTACATGTGCAGAAGGGCAAGACAGAGGTCACTTGGTCTCCAAAAGCCAGTGTCAGTTACTGAGGAATAAATGTGAGAGAAATCATAAAAGCTTTTGAATCACCATTTAAAAATATTTAATGTAAGTCAGCAAAGTTTCGGGGAAGCATTGAATGCCTCATGGATCACATAAGGTGTGATTCTATTTCAGAGTACTCTAAGCAGCAGTATTCACAGATGTAGTAAGTGACTGCATACGGAAGTCAAGAAAGGAATAGTTTTCAAAGGTCTTATTTATGGCTTAGGCTACTGTGATAAGTTATACTAAATAAAAAAATAGTATAGTCAAAAGAATGTCCCTCTATTAATAAAAGAGACAGTAAAGTCGTATTCTTTTAGACTATGTAATTTGTGGCTCTAGCTTCCACACGATATCATTGTTGATGGAAAATATAGAACTCTAGAGACATTACTTGGTTAGCTGGGGACATTTAAATGAGATCTACTTATAGCAAAATAGTGCAATACTTAAGGCATTTTGCCATATGGCTGAAATAAGACCACCAGTCAATATTATTCAGTAAACACCAGCCCTTAAGTAAAGACTATTTGCTTATTATTGCAGTAACAAAAGGGTTTCTGTTAGCACTTTGAATATTTAAATAGTTCAAGTGACTTTTTACAGGAATAGGTGAGATTGAGTACCACATTAATATGTAATATAGAATTTCCATTCCATTTACAGAGGCACATTGTAAGCTTAAAACACACTAAGTATGGGAGTTACTCATAAAAGGTTAGGTCTCAGATTTTACACTTGAAAGAGCTCATGTAAGTTGTTAAGTGTCAAAGCCATCCCTAATATAAAATTGTACAATGACTTGCAAAGTCTTCTTAAGTTGGTAAAATTCAATTTATTATACTATACCACACACGAGAGCCAGTAGTATGAGTTATAACCATTTTTGTCCCATTATGACAGAGGAACTTAATTTTAAGGAGGGAGTACAAATCTGCTAATTTTTTTTCGAGTATAATATACTTTTCTTTCTCTCATCCATCTTTTTAGAAGCCTAGGTGCATCTAAGTTTCAAATAGTCGGTAGCTTTGACAAAATAAAAAACAAAGTAGTCATGTTTTAATTTTTGTTTGCAGTTTAAAAAAACAAGGAAAATGTGAGAATTTCATGTAAATTATCTCTAATTTTATATGTTTGAATGAGGTCTACCAGGTTCATCTGTCGTAAGTGACATAGACATTAATAAGAGTTTCATAGAAAGATATTTTGAAATTGTGTTAAGAACTATATGATTTTTTTTTCATTTCACCTCCCAATTTTAGCATCCCTTAGTAGTTAGTTACTGTTCAGTATTGGGACTGGAGACATGGCATGGCAGTTAAGAGGTTTTGACTTCCATCACAGATAGGGTGGCTAGCAACCATCTGTAACTCGAGTTTCAGGGGAATCTGAAACCCTTTTCTGGCCTCTGCAGGCATTGCAGGACACAAGTGCACTTACAGACATCCAGGCAACAGACTCAAACAAACAAAAAAATTAAAAAATAATAATATAATAAAATATTTTTAAAAATAAATGTGATTTTTCTTTTTTTTTCTTTTTTGAAAGAAGGAATTGCTATGTAGCCTGGGCTAGCCTGGAATGTTCTTTTTAAACTAGGTTGGCCTTGAACTCACAGAGATTCACCTGTCTATGCTTCCTGAGTGCTGGGACAACGAGCATGTGCCACCGTGCTTGGAAATATAATTTTCTACTTTAATATTCGCTCGACAGTCACTAGTTTTATGGGAAAGAATGTGCTCCCTTCAGTTGTTTATTCTTTGTAAATTCCAGTAGTGATACTTCAAGAAGTTCAAGGAGAAATATCCCTATATTGTTAAAAGTATTTTTATGATCAAATTACTCAAGATTTTATTACCAGAAGGTAGCTTGTTTATTTTGTGATATGCCTGTACTATTTTATGAGAAATTCCTTTCAATTCTCAAAATGCAGTTGCAATTAGTTCTTTCCTTGCCTTGTTTCTGGAATCAAGCATTTTCTGTATAATATTTATAATATAGGTTCTTAGTTCTACGTAGACTGATTATGACCCAGGGTGCTCACAGGACAGAAAGATGAGGAGAAGGATAGAAACAAACAAAAAAAGAGTAATGGAGAGTGTCTTTTTATTGTATGTATATCAAAAACTCAATAACGTGATTTTTTGCCAAACATATATTTCTGATTACACTGTAAATGGATATATGAATGTCTTTATATACATAGACTATTAAAAGTAACATTAAATAAATACTTTATTGGCTTCATACATCACTCAGTCCTTAGCAAAATACTAAAAATTATCTTAATAATATCAAAAACTGAGCCTATAAGACTATTTGTCCTTTCTAAGCATATTACAAAGCAATGCTAATTTGAACAGCAAGTTACATACAACCAAAAGAAAAAAATCAACAAAGGGAACAGAATAATGTCTGTAATTAAATTTCCCATATCTTTAGAAAAACATTCCTCTTTGCAGTTATCAAAGAGCTGAGATAAGATTATATGTGAAAGAATTTTGAATTTTCAGTAAAAGAAAATCTCTAGTATGCAAAGTGCTTAAGGAATGAAACAGTGTAAGATATGGACCTCATAGGAAAGACTGAGATATACAAATTGACTTTAGAAAGACTTTCATTAAGAATACTGTATTCTGAATCCTTTTCTATCTTTTATTAGATTGCCCTCTTCATGTTACCAAAGGTATCATATTACTGGATTTGACCTTTAAAGCTATCCTGGTTTCTACAATTTGTTGATATTATTAATTGTCCTTTTAGTTGGAAAGTACATTGAGTAATTTTTGAAAGACCAGGAATCTATTTCTATGCTAGCAATAAACTACATGATATATTTAATGTAACATCATAACTATTGCCTGTCTAAATACACTGTTATGTAAATATTTCATTTTACTAAGTTTTATAGATGAATAATTCTACTTTATCATTTCTATCATAAAACTATTAATCTTACTAGCCCCTGAATGCTTTTCTGCTACCAAATATCTTCATCTAGCATAAAAAATTTTGCCCTATCATTTATTGTATCTGAATATTCTTTTTACTTTCTTGTCATTTTTTGAGTTGGTCATGAGGACATCACCTGTTTTAGCATTGTCAAGGAAGGCTGGTTTTATTTCAGGGCTGGAGAAGTGTGGACAGTACAGAGAATATGTTTTCTGTGTGACTCAATATTGCCTTCAAACCCTTCTACTCTACAGTCAGGTACAGAGATCATGATCATTTCTTCATGATTTTTTCTTGTGATGGGATTGTACTAGAAATAAAATTTTCAGAAGTGGTGTTTGGTGCTCCTCACAGGAATTCTTGTCATACCTCTGTTATTACAGGTATCTTTGTGACTTATGGATTTCCAAGAAAAACAAGATTATTTTATCCATTTTACCACTGAAAGAGTTGTCTGACATCATTGTGGCATCTAAAGTTCGGTTATGTTAAAATCTGCATTTAACTTTCTTCTCTGATGTATTCTTTTTCCTTTTTTCACATGCATCCATTGCCAATATCCCCAATAATCCTTGCTTTTAATCATGTTTAATTGCTTCACATAAATCATAGAAAGCCACATATTCTTTCTCTGTCTACGGAACTAAGTTTTTGCCCCAAGGGATAATAAAAAATAGATATACAAAAACAAACAAAAACAAGCTAAAAATATTATTTTGGTTTAATATTAAATTAGTGATAAAATGGCACCAGAAAAAATAAGAAATGCTATCAGCTTTACTTTGTGATCTTAGAATGTTTACTTGATTACTTTTAAAATCATTTCTCCCTTACTTTCATCAAAACCCTAAACTGACAGCCAGTTGCTAGCATTGTACTCTACTTGACTGAAAATACGACAGCTAATGTTTAGGCTAGAATCACAAGAGAAAATTAAGATTGTACAAGCAAACCACCTAATACTAGACAATGCGGGTTTCCTGTCAAAGCTACTTAAAATAAGAATGGTGGGATTATTTCTTCTATAATAAAATCGCACTAAAAAAAGGCTTTTTAAAATTTTATGAGACAATGTTCTGTATTATTAAACATCAATACTCCTCCACACCTTGGGAGAGCAAAGTGCTTTCAAAATCTAGTGTGGTCCATGGAAAAGGCCTTAATTTGGGAGTGAAGTGCTGGGTGACACATTTCGCTTTGTTAGGATGTCACCATGTAAATGTGTCTACATTTTGTAACCATTTGGCAAACTTTGGTTTCTTAGAGAATGATATATTGACCTGTGTTGGTTCTTGGAGAATAAATATATTAACCTGGATTATCATTACAGTTTTGGGTGTATCTGTCTATGATCCTCTGAAAATAGTGAAAAAACAACTTATCGCAAAGCAATATTAATTGTAGTATTGAATAATAGAGGTAATACCATTTTAGAAAACTGTTTTCATCATGAGTGAAAAAATTTGGACCACATAGCAACATAAAATGAATACTATCATGCAAGAAGACAATCTTTTATTATTTTCTATAGAACTGAAATGATAAATGTTCTTCTATAAATTTAATCATAATAAAATAATTTGAGTAAAGAATAGTGGTACTTCATAATTAATTTTTAGTACACCAAGGTAATGATACTTGTAGGAGGGATATGCTAGAATTTTTCTTTAAACTTTGCTGTATCCACAGCAAAAGCCGCTGTGTAGCCATGTTGGTTCGGTGGTGGAAGCAGTGGAAAGAGGGACGTGTGCTTCTCGGAGCTTAGCCCCCCCTGCGGTTCCTTGGTAATCAGCTCATCTCCTGTTACCTGGAACGGATACGATATAACGATGTACCCTGCCATGGATCACTTCCCTCATCTCCTTGCTTATGTTCTTTGTTATCTTGCTTTCTTGTAAATCTTTAGCAATCACTAAAACAGAAAATGAAGCCAATGAATCCACCGTTTCCATAGAAGAGACTTAGGGCTCGCCCCCAGTAATTCAGGCCTTTATACAAGTCTTACAAGATCATAGGAAAGCCCCGGAAAAGGAGTGGGGGCTTTTATGGATCAGCTTGAGATGAAACTGTACTTTCACACGAGCATTATAATATTATTTAGCCACCGCAAGGTTGAGGTTAAAAGTGCCAGACTAATTTCTTTGAAACTTTGTATTAAGAGCTTTGCCATAAGTTCAATAACTTCGCTTGGCTGTAACCACAAGAAGGATATTGAGAAACCTCAGAATATAAGATGACCCAAGTTTGTAATGATTAAACTTGTTGCCCCCTTTTGCTTGAACTTGTAACCCTGCCAATTTCCTTTTGTAACCCTATAAAACTTCAGATGAGATTTTAGTAAATTGCAGAAGATTCAAGCCTCAACCTGAGTTGTGTCTGTCTGTCATTCGCCGAATCCTGAGTTCTCCTAGAGCCTTCACCCCTGTTTTCCCTCGGTATCCAGTCTCCTAGAGGGACGGTCCGCGGCAAAACTTCAGTGATTTTTTTAATCAAAAGAACTACCCTTGGACTATCATAAGATTTAAAATATAGCCAATAACTAGATGCTATAAGTCCAGTAATTTTCTTGGGCGTACTTGCGATCTGTAATTCCTAAGCATAATAATGCCATCAGCTACTGTGGCTGTTAATAACATGTGGCTTTCCTCCTAAACCAATTATAAGAGTTCTAATCTGTAACCACACAGCATAGCATTTCCAAGTCTTCAAAGCTAAATGAAGACAGTGGTGGTAAATGAGGTAAGACAAAACTTTCAGAAATTAGAAACATACAGGTTGTCGAGGTCCTAAAATTCCTTTGTTTATAGCACAATTCCAATCCTGGAATATCTTTGGTTACCCATTTGTTTACTTCTAGAAAATACAGAAAAATTTTGAATGCACTGAAAAAAGAACAGGTGTATGCTTAAAGTGATGGTAAATCAAGATTGTTAAAATAGTTATTAAGTTGTTTGAAAAGTTTCCTTTAATGACCAAATGAATAATTAAAACATCAATGAAGTTATCAATACAAAGATGTCATTTTCAACATTTTCTTCTATTATCAAGAGGTTGATTTTACCTTTTTAACAAATATAATTTGTACTATATTAAAATGTATTTTGTAATGTTAAAATAATTCCTATATGTTTGTCTGTAAATTGTGTTCTGTAGTTTATACTTATTCCAAACAAAATATAACTAAGGATTAATTTCAAAATTGCTACAGTTATACAGAATGTTTGTCTCCAATGTTCAGTCTAATCTTATTTGTATAACTGTCATAACCATGCAATACAAACATATTGCTAAATTATTTATCTATAGTCATTTATATGTTGCTTTAGTTAGTATTGACTAGCTTTCCATTATTAGAAAATGGGAACATTTCTGTATTCGTCTCCCATTGTTTCAATAACAAAGCATCACATAGCTGTTGACTTAAAACATCACAAGTATATTTGTATTTCTAGGGGTCAGAACTATGGGGTGAGTCTCTTTGAGCAAAAAAATGAAAGTATTAAGAAAAAATTCACTTCTTCTAAAGCTTTTGGAGAAAACTAGAATTTCTTGCCTTTTCAGGCTATCAGAAACTTCATAAAATCTGTGCAAGTATTCAAATTCTATCTTTGAAACCATTAACAACTGGGCAGTGTTGACTTTGATTCTTCTGATTCTTCTTTAACCTTTTAAGGATGCTTTGATTAACTAAACCCCACATTGATGTCCTAAGATAATCTCTTTAATTTTAGTTGTTTAGTCACCTTTATTCTGTTCCTTGAGCTAAAGGAATTGACTAAATTGAAAAACTTGCAAAACATACTCTAATTATCCTTAGAGTCAATTCACAGCCTTAGGAACACATCAGATAAATGTAAGAGAAAGAACCAAGAAAATGAGTTTTCCTTCCTTGCTCTTCTACTTGTAACTATTCTCCAAAGCAATGCTTTGGAGAATAAATGCTTCCAGGGTTCAAAGAGGGCCAAGCAAACACTGGTGCCCACTGTGAGGAATGCCACCTGCTCAATCCATTCTGCCTGTTGGACTTTGGAATTCTTGACCCCACTTCTTCTCCCACTCCACTTGAACTAACCCTGCATTTGTGCAATAAAAGGCATAGATAGTTGTTATTTTTCCAAATATGAGTTGTACCCACATGTGACCCAAGATTGATCACTGTTGGCTATCATCATTAGCCTTTGCACTTTTGTCTGATGTGAATTAATCTTTGCCAGTGGGAAGGGTGGACAGGGGTGGTAAACAGGTGACAGTTGAGAGAAGTCAGTATGCAAAGCATACATATGTGAAATTATAAAAATAAAATAAAATTTGAAATTACCCAAAGTTATGTGTCTGAAGTGTGCTCTGTCTTCTTCAATGGAGTTGTACCTTCATGTTCTGGAATGCAATAAAGAGCTGTGGCAAAATAGCCTGCATTATTTTTGGAGTCTTTTGGACTACACGGACCAACGACTGGAAGGAAGGAGCCTCCTGATGTGCACTGTGTTTTTTGTTATAAAGTTTTCAGCTATGAACATGCAATGGTGTATCTGTTGTATGTGTCTCTTCAGTAGGACATTGAACTAATAATTTTCTTTCTTGTTTTTCATACCATCTAAGCATTAGTTATATCTCTTATTTCCCCTTGGATAACACTCCTTTTTCCCTCTCTAGTTAAAGTACCTCTCCATTCCCCATTTTTCCCTTAAAAACACCTGTCTCCTCCTACACCCCTCTCTTGAGCTTCTTCCTCTACTCCCATTCCATGATTTTTTCCCTTTTCCTAGATCCTACATCAGGATATCGGGATATCTGCTCACATCTAGAGATTTGGAGCTAAGATACACAAATGAGAAAGAAGACATAACCCTTGTTTCTCTGAGTCTTTGTTATGTCACTTAGCATAACAGTTTCTAGTTCCATTTATTTTCCTACAATTTTCATGATTTCATTTTTCTTTACCTCTGAGTAGAACTCCATTGTGAAAATGGAGTATATTTTCATCATCTGTTCATCAGTTGAGGGACATTTGAGTGGTTTCTATTTCTTATCTATTGTGAAAAGAGAAGCAGAATCACAAAAATGAGTATTAAAAGTTTCTCTGCAGCTGTATGAGTCTGTTAGATATATGTCTAAGACTGGTATAAGCAAATAATATGGAAAATTAATTTTAATTTTTTAAAAGTTCTCCATACTGATTCCAACAGTGGTTTTGCCAATTTTCAATCCTACCAACAGTGGATGATCATTTCATTTTCCAGGCATCCACTTCAGAATTTGGTGTCATTTGTTCTCTCAATCTTTGCCATTCTGACTGAAGTTAGATGAAATCTTAAAGTGGCTAGAACTTACCTGTTAGCCCCCTCCCTGAAGACTAGCACTCAAATTTGAGGATATTATAGATGCTGTCAAAGAAGAAAAGCAGTCAATTATCCTATCCAGCTGCAGAGCCTAATAAACAATGACTGACCCAGAAGTCTATTGCTATTGGTACAGGAATAGCACTTTTACGTTGAGGGTAATCAGCAACAGTCTAACTTGAATTATGTCACCCTTAGTGAGAGGGAACTCATGTATGGTATTGTAAACATAGTCAATGCACATGACTGGAGAGCTCATAGATCCTAAAGAAAAACATAATTTATTTCATTCCTAGGCCTACATAACTTTTTTACTTTATTCTAATATATACCCTCAGGTTACAGAAAAGTGTATATTTCACCCATCATCAAAGAAGTTTCTTTTCACAATAGATGGATACTATGACAGAGTTCCAGAACAGGTTAAAGGCAGAGAATAATTGTCTGTGAGACACTTGGCCCTAAGTGACACATCTTCAATGTAACCTCTACATATACCATGAATGCATCTCTCAACTCTTATCAAAGCCATTTCCTTATGCAGCAGATGATGATTAACACAGAAACCCACAATTGACTAGTGTGCAGAGAAGAGTAGTCTGCAGAGTATTTATTCTTAATAGGATACCAATTTCAAACCTCTGTCTCTTAAGGATCAGGGTCATTTAGGAAGAGGAGAACAAAAAATTGTAAGACTCAGAGAGTATGTATGACCACAAGGAAACATCTTCCACACAGCTGGTCACTTACTAATATGAACTCACAACTATTTTATCACTATGCACAAGTCCTATGAAAGCTCAAAACAGACAAAAGCCCAGCATAAACTTGGGGAAGTGGGTAAGAAAACCCAAGCCATCCTAAGGAATTTTGGCAATCGATGGCTGCTGAGAAGGGGATAAAGTGTCTTCCAGAGATGTGATTCTTGATGGGCCCGGTGGATGAACCAACACTGAATGACTTTGGGGCATAGAAATTCTCAGCCTTGTTGAATCTGCAGTATGAGTGGTCTTCTTCACCCACCTGGCATTTGCGTGGTTTCCAAGAATCCAAACTCTTCTCTTCTTCTTTGCTGGGTAAGCATGGTAATTGGCTCCCATTTCTGCAGCCTAGGTAAAATGTTTTTAAAATTCCAACATTAAGTGTAAGGTCATCTTGTGCTATAATGTATAATGCAGGCAAAATTAAAAGGGAATATGCAGCATTAGTAAATCTAATGAGGTTTTTGACTGGCAGAAAATCCTCTCCCTTTCATATTATCAGCCCAGAATTTTAGCTTTACTGATATTTTTGCATAATGTACAATAAATAAGAAGGTTAAAAATATGGTATCTCATGCATTTGCTTGTAAGATATCCAGAAAAGCAAAGAGAACCAGACATTCTTATAAATCAGTGTAAGTACTTTCTCCATCACTTAACCAACAGTAAAATATTCATTTATTTGTGTTGATGAGAACTACCTTCTGTTCTATGATAATGATCATTATCAAGACATATTTTTTTAAAACCTAACTCATCTTTAAGGATTTAAGACAGATTAAAACAAACAAACAAAAAAAGATGAAGTCTTCAACTGGGAATAATTAAATTGCCTCATATATTAGAAAAATTATTTTTGTCTTAGAGGAAAAACTGTAATGGGCTTTATGTACCCTTTGAAAGCTAACTTGTGACATTTCCAAAATTAGATCTGAGGAATTATGAGACAAAAATATGATAAATTGGCTTATTTTACAAATCTCTTGATGGCAATATTACTGAAAAAGCAATGGGAATATTTACTCTGTTGGAAATAAAATGCTGAAGAAATCACTAACTTTTCATATTCTTATTAATATTAAAGCCTCTTTAAAGTCTGAGAGAAAAAAAAGACTTTCATGTGTGTTCATTTTCTTCTTGGCTCTAAATATAAACTTTTTAATTAGTGCAACACTAGGAACTGTGCTAATTAATCAGATAAAAGAGAACACATTTAGATCATCAATCACTTTTAAAGTGGGGCCTCGATTAATTAAATCAGTTACTGTGGCAGCAAAACTGTGGACATGTTCAATAAAGACTTTTCATAGGGGAAGTTGTTTTAGGAAGAAAGTGTTTTAAAATAGGTTTAGAGATAGTGCTTAAAGCTGACCCTAAGCAGTATTAGAGGCCATCAGATAATTCTGTCTCCTCACCTAGTGTTCTCTCCACAGCTCTTTCAAAAGAAAAGTGTTTTGTAATAATATTATTTTGAAAATTTAGTCATTATACAACAACAAAGGAAAGATGAGCCTGATATAATTTTCATTGGTTTTGCCTTGTTTTATTCTTGCTTGAATTAGTCCACAACCCGGTTAGGTTTTATAGAGCAGCTAATTCAAATGACGGGAAGATTGTCAATTGACCGTGGACATAAAAGAAAAGCAGACACATTCCACTGACTCACTCTTTAATTTCAATCTACTCATAATTAATAAAGTCTTAAATTCTTTTAACGCAAAGGAAAATACATCATTAAATAAAGACTCATAATGAAATGCACATTAATAATATGTAAAAATGAAAATATTTGAACAGATCTACAGAAATTATTAGGGCTGAAGACATTCTTTTTATCAAATTCTGTTTCCACTTAAAAATGGTTGTGTTTTGCTGCATCTGTCCTCAGCGGAGACAGTCTCTCCAAGCAATAGAGGGTCAAGAGATTAAGGCTAACTCCTAATTTTCAATTTGATGTCCTCTTCACTGCCCAACTGGGACATGACTGCATATGAGTTCAGCTTTTCTGAAACATCAATCAGACCCACTTGGACTCCTGCTTGAAAATACAGTTGTTAAATTATTTAAATAAAATTCTTGATTTTCAAAAAGCTCATAATTTTAGTTGCTAATTTTTAGTGAATGTATGGCGTTGCTACTTAATTGAATGGACTGTATTGCTTCTAATTTGGGGGGGATATTATTTTTCATTTTCTATTGAGTTTTGAGTTGCACCTAAGAGGGAGATAAAACTACTTCACAGATGTGCTATGTCAAAAATAATATTATATATCATTATATTTTAATATTATAGTTGTGCACTTCAGTAATTTAAATAGCAGTGTCAATGGGTCAATGCCTGTAATGAAGATCTCCAGATCCATTTTGATCAACCCTCAGGCAACTTTACAAATAACATGTGTTATATGCTGTTGAAAATAATATGTATTTCTTTTCTATGTGATAAAACAGTGTCTATAACTAACTTCTGAAAGAAAGGGTTTTATGAGCTTAAACTTTCAAGGAACAATCAATCTTTGAGGGGAGTTAGGCAGACAGGATCTCAAGGTAGGAACCTGGGGGCAGAAACTGTAGCAGAGGTCATCTTGCAATGCTGCTTACTGGTCTGCTTCTAATGGCTGGCTCAGCTACATTTCTTATACTTCCCATTCTAACCTGCTCAGGGATGGCACAGTTCACAGTGGGTTGGGCCCTCCTATATCAATTAGCAATCGTGAAAATGTCCCATAGACATGACCACAGACCAGTCTGAAAGAGACAATTCTTTAACGGAGGTCTCCCTTCTCAGGTGACTCTACTTCATGCTCAGTTAACAAAAACTAAATAGAAAACATGGTTGTTCACATACTGTATTTTTACCATACTAGAAAATATGTTTTGGGTGCTAAGAATTATATGTGTTCACAAAATTCTTTATTCCTAATATGCTAATAATTCTTGGAAAACTAATAACTTTTAATGAACAATGTTGCATGAATGAATAACTCACAAGTCATTAAATAATTAAGGCTACAATGCTTTAAGTTGTTCCCTGTGATTGTTTTTTTCTATAGTCTGACACCTATTAGAAGTCAACAAAGAGGCTGTAATGACAAAATCCAAACTAAAGTCATATAATTATTCTTATTAAACTAAGATACACCAATATTATATATAATATACAATAATATATTGCTATATGGACAAGTTTCATAGATTTTGAAAATGTAAATATGCTTTACTTATTTATGTGTATTAAAAACTTTTATCACAGAATTGTCTCAGACTGATATTATGGAAATTACAATCTTTACTGCAAGATAAATGTGATTAAACACAGTGGCATGAA
The DNA here is from genome assembly GCA_035773235.1 of Eospalax fontanierii. NCBI lineage: Eukaryota > Metazoa > Chordata > Mammalia > Rodentia > Spalacidae > Eospalax > Eospalax fontanierii. The sequence continues at coordinate 69,206,374 of CM069524.1, read as the reverse complement.
AATTATAGCATCCCATTTTTAGATCTTAAGTTTAGGGTGTTTCTTTTTCTTTAGGAAATGGAAAAAGTGAGTAAATATAAAAGGCATTTAATTTTCTAACTGAAGGAATCCTGTGGAATTTTGAGGTATTATACACTTTGAATGCTATCTCTGATGTATTATTGTTTTAAATTTTCTCTCACCTCTATAACAAAAATTAATGTATTCCTTAAATCTACTAAAATATTCCTCTTTAGTCTATAGAGTTGAATGCAATAAAACAGTATCATTCACAATATAAGTAAATAAATAAATAAATAAGGTTATCACTGTGATCTAATACAAGGCTGTGTACTTGTAAAGTTTTTATAACTTATACATTCAGATATATAATGTGTGCATTGTCCACATAGACTATGCATCCAGACAAAACAATCTCTTACTGTAAATTAAATTCAGGTGAATCAAAACCTTAATTAGAGGGGAACACACACACACACACACACACACACACACACACACAGAGAGACAGACAAACAGACAAGAGACATAGACAGAGAAACAGAGACAAAGAGTCACATGGAAAGATAATTTGAAAACAACCCTTGGATGTGAAACTGAGAAATCTGCAAATAAACTGTGCAACAAATTTGTGCAGAGAATTAAATAATGAAATTTACACATGGCAACTAGTATTCAGTGATAACACAGAATAATGAGAAATATTTTAAATCTATATGTATACATACACATATACTACAAGATATAGTCTACAAAGATGTATACACACATAATAGTTTAAATGGTTGCCTGTGACAGAGGGAACATCATGTAAATGATTACCAGAGTAGAGTATGACAGAACCCAGTATGTCAGTAATACTGATTTTCAGCTTTGAATATACATGTAGTGGAGATGCCACAGTGTGGTGGTGTCTGACCTTGGAGTTGTACCTGTAAGGACAATGCCCACAGAAGCCAGAAAACAGCATTGCGTCCCCTAGAATTGGAGTTACAGATGGTTGTTAGCTGCCATGTGGGTGAGAACCAAACCTTTGTCCTCTAGAAGAACAGTCAGTGTTGCACTGAGCATTCTGTCCAATCCCTAGTCTTTATTTAAACAGTATATCTGGCATGACATATAAAGAAATGAGGAACTTTGTCCTTTGGGAAGAATTTTTTGACCCCTACTGACCCAGAAGAGCACACAAAACCACAAACAGATGTTTTCAATTTAAACACACCTGTTGTTTGCAAAATGAACTGCAGATAATTCATTGCTGATTTCACAAATAAATGATTCTCTGCTAGGACAAGGAAGGGTCTTGAGGGAGAAATAGGGAACATCATCTGAGATTAAAGCTATGTGTTTATTTTAGCTTGTAAAATTTGCTTACAAGAGGAGCCCAAGGCCCCGTGAGACTGTTTACATTGTCTTCCCAAAGGCTTTCTAGATTTTAAGAAGCTATTTATACAGTACAAGGCAGATTGCATAGACAATGTTAGATGATATCAATACATAAGACTAACTTTGGATACAAGGTCAGATAAAATTCCCGTTTTTAAAAAGACCTTCCCAGAAAAGACATTGCCACAATATACATAGGATTATTTACATGTACTACCTAAGAGCCTCACATCCTCTAAAGACAACCTTCAAAGAAGGTAAAAAAAGATGATATGTGAGGGTGACACTTAATATGGGATGTTGATTGGTCTAATCAAGCTTACAGAAATCATATGCCAAAATTCTATAAGTGTTTATAATGTGTATTTTCTTTGTGATTTTTCCAAAGGTCATCACTTTGGTTTTGGAGTTATACTAATTAGAGAAATTATGAGTTGCAAAAGTAGTTTGTATACTTTGTTTTATTCTGTTTTGTTTGGAGACAGGGTTTCCCTGTAGCCCCAAACTGATACATAGACTAGGTTGGCCTGGATCTCACAGACAGATCCTTGCCTCTGCCTGGGATTGGGATTAAAGGCTTTCACCACCTTACTTTGCAGTTTCTACATGCTTTAAAGAAATAACAAAAAGAAGAACTTTGAATAAGGAATTCAGAAATACAAAATTCATTTATTCTTTTAGTTATCTTCTCAGAGTGTAATTTAACTTGCCATGAAAATGCTTTCTCTGGGAAAATGCTGTTTGGATCCATTGACATCTTAATGCTGAGCAATGAGCTGTTCTAAAGCAGCATATTCTAAAGCTACAACTGGTTGAAGGAAGCTTTTAATTAATGAGCTTTAAAATGGAAGGGGAAAGGACTAGCTATATAAAGACATACTTAAATTTAGAGTCCTGAGAGAGAAAACAGTCCTCATTAGTGACTAAAATGTTTGGGTTTGGAGGTGAAAGAGCTTACCAACTTAAGATAATTTGAAAGTGAAAACATACTGCTTTGATTACAATGAAAATTAGGTTTGCATAATAATCTCTGAGAAATGTGCATTGTGTACTTACATATGAGAAACAGGAAAAATGAAATAACTGTCAGTATTTTAGGGCACAAAATATTTAACTTTTAACTTGTAACTGTAATAAATATGTAACATTTGTCTTGTGCAAGGAGGTCTACTCCTACACCTATCCATACTCAGGGTGAACTGAAATCAACTTGTGCATATTTTAAATGGTTTGGTGTCTTATGTGAAGATTGGAAAAGGTATGGATTTTTAGCAATAATAATGCAGATAACACAATTCTTTCTGTCTCTATAGAATATCAATTAATAAATGCGATTTGAAAATTGGGCATCAGCAGAGTTCTTTCTAAGTCCCTGAGAATCTGGAAAAACACGTTCCATATCTGAATTCAAAAAGAGTGCGAAGGAAGGAAGTACAAGATGACAGGTGAGGGTCTTTGAAGGATCAGGTGAAGGTGCCTAGCACTTTGGACTTGTTCCAAGAAATGGGCAAGAAATTTAAGATCTAGGACAGATAGAAAACTAAAACTCAGAGCAAGGGAAAAAGAAGTTCTTTTATTTATCAAGCAGAACAATAGCCTTCCCAGAAGGCAGATTTCAGAACTGGGAAAATGTAGTTACATTAGAACTTGCCATTTGTTCTGTCTTGGGGGTGACACTACCAGGTCCTCCCCCTTATTTGAGATTTGCCCCATAAAACCAAGAAGGGGGAACTGATAAGCCACCAAACACCCAGGGTTCAGAGAAATCCAATCTGCCCAGACCGCGGTAGAGCTAGAATTAAAAACCTTCTTGTCAGCATCTTGTGAAACAAGCTTCTTTGTCTACGCTTTTACCCACATTTAAACCAAAACTCTGCTAGGCACCTTGTAACTCTGTGTGCCATCTTCCCCTACTTCACTTTCTGTTAAGGTTCTAGTCTACCTTTTTGCCCCAGAAAGATTACGGGAGATCACAACAAACATCAGAAGATAAGAGATTATAGGAATAGTGTAGTTTGATTTAGGGAGGAAATGATAGACTTTAACTGAGAATGCCAATCAGAAGTGGCAGGGAAGAGGAAGAATTCTCTGTACTCTGAAGCCATAAACCAAACTGACTGTCAGACAACTAAGCCGCAGGAAGAAAATGCTGGAAAATTATTCCCTGTTATCTTTAAAGACATCTATATGTTTTGATGAAGAACAAGTAGTTTGAGAGAAACTTCCCAAAGTCCTCTTCCAGGAAGAGTAGAAAAGGGAATCTTCTAAACGCTGAATCTTGCTCTACCTTCTGAGAATAGGAGAGCTGGAGTACCGGGGAGCTACATACTCCCTCTGTGGGAGCTGAAACTCAGCGGGGAAAGCATACTCAAGAGAAGAATGTAGGCAGGCAAAGCCTGAGAAGAACTTTGCATCTGCAAAAGAAGGATGACTTTCTTCCTTAGAAATTTTCCAGCCCTCAGCATAATGTGCTAGTAGTGTCACACTGGGCCAGCAACAACTTCCCAAAGTACTCTGCTGCACCACTTCCTGTTTTCAGTGCCTAAAATGAAAATGAATTAACCAGTACAATGAAACATTTTAAAACATTGCACAAAGAAATTAATGAAGATTATACAAAGCCCCTCCCCATGCTCACAGACCGACGAAATTAAAATGGGAATTATACCAAACAAATTATAGTTTCAGTGAAATGCCCACCAAAATTCAAAGGGCATTCTTTATCAAACAAGAAAACAAAACAAAACTAATATTAAATAAGTTGATGCAGATAACCAGAACAGTCCTGAACAGAAAGAATAGAGCTGGAGAAATCACAAGACAAGAGCCAAGTTAAATACTACAAGCCTTTCTAACAAAAGCAGCATGATACTGAAACTGGGAGAAAGAGCTCCTCCTAGAGGGCTCTTAGTCTCATTCACAAAATAATTTAAGAATGGACCCTAACAGAAGCTTTAGGACAGTATTATTAGAATTTAAAGAAAAATCCTCAAAGCAGGCAAGCTATGGAATCTAGGCAGGTGCCCTGAGGAGGAAAATGGAGGGGAGAAGGAAAGAAAGCCATGAATCCACGTGTGTTTAGAGCCTGTAAGGAGGTCAGACACATGGCTTACTGGCAGTCAAGTGCGTTGGAGAAGGAACTTTGAAAGAAAAAAGTAAAGAAATATAAGATACTAGGGCATCCCAAAATGCTAAAGAAAGCATGTTTATAAAAGGAACATGAAGAAAAAAAGGAAAGATTACACTTTTCTGAAAATTCAGAAAAGTGGGCAGGTTTACAGAGTCCTACATGTTTGTGGCAAGGCACTAAGAGGCAGGAAGTTTCACTACCTCACTAACACTCTAAGTATTCTGCCCAGTCATTTAGCATAACTTAGGTGGACCCACCTTCCTATGGGTGGTCCAATGACCAGGTGATTGACTAGTGAAACTGGAAATGTGGGTCTGTCAAAAGATTGATTAGCAATTTTATAGTCTTGTCTAGTTAATCTTCTGGGGCTATTTCCTACTCTAACAATACTGAAACAAAAACTGGTAGGTAGACCAATGAAACAGAATTTGAAAAATAAAACAGAATTAAAATCGCGCAGCTATAGTTACATGATTTTCCATAATACGGCAAAAATATATTTTGGAGGAAAAAAAAACCCTCTTTAAGGAAAAAAAAAAAAAGAAAGAAAATGAAAGAGCCAGTCAAGTTAATGCAAGTCTCTAAAACCAGCACTTGGTTAACAGAATCAGGCAGATTTTTGTGAGATTGAGGACAGCCTGGTCTACATAGCAACGCTAAAGGATAGGGCTGCAGGGAGATCCTGTCTCACAGAAGAAAACGAGAGAGAAAACTGGAAATTCAATGTAAGATTTGGAATATTTAAAATATTTGGGAAAAAAATAAGCAAAATACTTTAGCGTAACATGTTTTTGCACATAGGTATTGGAAATGCGCCATGCTGTCATGCCAGAGTACCAGAGTTTGATCCCCTGACCCACACTGTGGACAAACAGAACACATTCCTGCAAGTTTACTATGATTTCCACATTAATACCATGGTGCGCGCGCGCACACACACACACACACACATATTTAAAATTAATATTTAAAAAGTGTAGAAAACTGATTTTTGAGATTGCATGAAATTAATGTTTTCACAGCAAAGGGAAAAAAAAAGAGCTAGCCCACAGAATATGTCAGCTACCTACACATTGAGCACTATGTGAATAACTCATAAGACTAAATATAAAACACAAGTGTACTAGTTCCCTTTCTGTTGATGTGATAAAATGCTGTGGTCAAGGCAATTTATTGAAGGATGAGTTTATCTGGCTTGCGGTTCAGAGTGTTTGAACCCATAATGGCAGGGGACGCATGGCAGCAGAGTTGGTAGAAACAGAAGCTAACTGAATATATCTTCAAGAAGGCACAGGAAGCAGAAAGGTGTAAGGTGTGAATGAGACCCCCAACAGTTTCGGACTCTGGAAGAAACCTGGAGCCAGAGCTTATCTAAGCCTTGCAAACTGCTCCAGATCCCAAATTCCTTGGCAGATAAGCAAGGAATTCACGAACAGCTCTGGAAAAGGACTACTTCCTGGACAGAAGCTTGCCTGAAACATCAATCAGATGTCATGGCAACCCCTCTCCCCTAAAAGCCAGGAGGGGACTGAAGGTTTAAAAAGGTTTTGAGGACTTGGACAACGTGCTTCTGTTGAGTTCCGTGGGACTTGAACCCCCGTCACTTCAACCCGACGCCTTGCCCTGGGACTTGAACCCAATGGCACCAGGGCTTCGGGACTCGAACCCTCAATGGCCGCCTGCTCCAGGACACGAGCCCAAAGGCAGGGCCAAGAAGACCAACGCCAGATGCAAAAGCAAGAGGTTTTTATTAAAGCACTTGTACAAGCGGGCGCCCTGCTTCGGGATACAGAAGCGCGCCTGCTTACAGTGGCCTGTCTACTTTTAAAGCTAAAAACTGCAGGCGGAGAATTCCAGAGCCATTGTTACTTTCTGAGAACTTACAGTTTCGGGGGAAACAAAGCAAAGCGGGTGGGGTGGGAACAGTTTACAGCTTACAGCAATAGGTTACAGGTGATCCAGGTGATCTTATCACAAGATTTCTCAAGCGTGCTCTTATACATTCTATGGTTTTAGAAGTTTCCCATTGTCTTAGGCAGTTTCATGTCTCAAGCAGTTTCACTTCCTTAAGGGGGCACACAGTACATTTCCACAGTTTTTTAAGTATTTTAAACTCCATTTTATTTCTCACTTCTGCTGGTGCTTGTGCTTCTGCTGCTGCTGGTGCTGCTAGTGCTGCACGGCCAGTCTGGCTCCCCCGAGCCCCAGCACCAAGATGGGGGTGAGGGGGCTAGCATTTCTCCACTCGTGGGTGCGGAGGAGCTAGTCCAATCTGGTCTTCTCTCAATAAAGTCGGGTCCTGTTAGCTGCCAGCAGAGTCCGGTCCCTTCTGTCTGCTGCGTCTCTTGAACCCTGAACCTGACAAAAGGGACTGCAAATCTGAAGAAGCTTAAGAACTCTCAAAGCCCTCCCGCAGTGACTCCAGCAAGTACTCCAACAAGAGCACATTTCCTAAAACCTCCCCAAATGGAACCACCAACTGGGGACAAAAATGTCCAAATACTTGGAGACTATAGGGACATTCTCATTCAATCCACCACTGTCCTGGAATTCAGAGCCCAGACTTTCCCTCCTCATTTACATAAGGATATTATACCATGCTACAATCAAGACCACAAAACCATAGAAAGCCCTTAAGTTGTTGGTGATTTTGTGAAAAACAGGAATTTATTATACATTATAGCAATGTAAATTAGTCTAGTCATAATGGAAACCAGTATAGTTCTTTAAAAACTGAAGATGGTGGTTTGAGAGATGGGTCAGCAGCTGTAAGCCCTTGCTGCTCTTGCAGAGGACTTGGGTTCAGTACACCATACCCACATAGTGATTAACAACTGTCTGTGACTCCAGTTCATGGAGAATTGACACCCTTTTCTGACCCCTGCGTTCACCAGTCATATATGTGTTGCACACACATACTTGTAGGTACTCTCATGTACATGGAAAAAATTTAAATTCTTTTTGAAATTAAAAAAAAAAACACCTCAAAATAGAACTGCTCAGTGTTCTAGTTGTGCTACCTTTGAATGCATACCAAGGGAACATGAAACAGCATACCACAGACATTCTATTCACAAAAGCCAAACTGTGGAGCCAGTTTCCATGCTTACCTGAGCAGATAATGAGGTACAGTACATATGCAATGGGGTTTTATTAGGCATTAAAAAGAACAAATTACGTCACTTGAATGAACTAGATACAATTTGGAAATTCTCATATTAAGGTAAATAAGCCAGTTTCAGAAATACAAATATCTTGTTTTTCACGTGTGGATCTTAGGTTTTCTGTAGACACATAAAATCACATATGTAAATAGGAAATGAAAGTAGAAGTGAGAATGTGGAGATGTGCATCAAAGACATGGAGATGGAATGTGAGACCTGTTCTATTGCGTAAAGGCATTGAGTAGGCAGTGTGACCCCGGATTCCCTGACGGGACTGCAGGTGTCCTGGTCTGCCCTACCTGAAGCTATATTAAGTCCCAGCAAGCCACTGCAGGTACAATATCCTCTTTCCTCAGCAGTTGCTTATCTTTTCCCCCTACAAAGATCACCCCCCACCAAAGCCGGGTTTTTGGGTTTCATTTCCTTGTTCCTAATTTCCACGTCAGCCCTACAACCTTTCTGCCTTTACCTAAAGACCCCACCTTTAATTTTTCCACCTTTAGTAAGGCCTTCCTATATAACCCCCTGCCTTGGTTTCAATAAATGAGCTGTCCACTGATGAAGTCTCCTGGGAATATTTTCCCATGGCACTCTGGGCCTCCTGAGGACCTGTTCAACGGCCCTCCATTCTCTGGGACTGCTGGAGTACGATGGCTGGGCTGGAGACAGAGACCCACCCACAATGAAATACACTTCTATAAGCATGTATTTATCTTCTTTAAGGGAAGGAACCTAGATAGGCTGACTAGACTTTAGTGGGTCAACTTGGATTGAGGGACAGCTGGAGAGAAATGCTTGACCAGATAGGATGTAACATATGACAGAATACCAGAAATCTGGTGAGGGGTTAAGGGAATGGGCAGGTAGGAGAGAGTCTAAATTTGATTAAGATGTATTATATGAAATGCACAAAAATTCAATAAAATATATTTATGATACCCATCACATGTACAAGGACTATGTGTCAATAAAATTTCATGTTTAAAATTAAAGCATTTTCCTTCTATAACAAGAATTTAAGAATATCAATGATTTTGTGTCTTCTTCAGTATTGATAATAAAAATGAACAGATAAAAAACTTGTAATTTGACAGTGTATATAAACTCTAATTGTTTTATACTTTAAGTTATATATAACCCAGTACAGAAACTCCAGTCATTTTATAATTCTATGTCATGTATAAAGAACTGCAACCTGCTATGTTGATTTCCTATGAAGATGATTGCATTTAAAAACCTATGAATAAAGAATGCAACTGAGCTTCAGCAGAGAAATGAAGAGTGTCTAAAAATGTTCGATTTCCTTTAAGGATTTTCAGTATCCTGTGGTTTATTCACTAACTTTCCATATTGCAGGCCAGAGGAAAAGTTATTTCTTAGTATGTTCCTGGAGTACCATAAGGACATTCTTAAGGATGAAGGAAAGCATTTTTTTCAATAGCTCTTGCCCATTATTTTTTTTTTTTTCAAATCACAATGAAAGATATCAGCCTGTGTTATTACCTTCAATTGTAAATGCTTACTTCAATATATTCATCTTTAAAACTATGATTAAATCTTCATAACATTTTTACATAAGATTTCAGCCCCACATTTCATTGTATGAGACTTATATTTGCAGAACAGTTTTGGGTTCACAGCACTTGAGGATAAAGTAGAACTTCCATGTAACTTGGGCACCCTCACATGAATGCCCTATCCTATGGGAGATGCACATTTGTTTTAATCAGTGAACAAGCATGGACACAAAATAGTTGTTGAAAGTCCATAGTTAATAGTAAGAAACATTCTAGATGTATTCCATGGGTTGTGATGACATACAGTGGTGTTTAATCTGTCATTATAATATTATTCATAGTATTTTCACCACTCTAGAAATATTCAACTGTTCAATAACTGATCCCTCAAACTTTCTTGAACCCGGATACACTTGGTCTTACACTGTTTAGATTATTCTGACTTTTAAATAATATCAGATTGACACAATCATGCAAGATACCTTATTTTTCCCTCAAACTGGCTATATCCACTTATGCACATTTAAGATTCATCTATATCTTATGGAGGATGAATAACTTAATTCTTTTTAGTCTCAAATAAATCATGTAATATTGGGAATGGAGATATGGCTCAGTGATTAAAGAGTTGATACTGTTCTTCTGGAGGACCAGACTTCAGTTCCCAGCAGAAACATAATGCAGGTCACAACCACCTGTAACTCCAGCATCCATGGATCTGACACCTTCTTCTGGTCTCTGTAAACACACACACACACACACACACACACACAAACACAATTAATTTTAATTAAATATTTTACTTATTTTTATTTAATGCTTGAGAGTGTTTTGCCTGCAAGTTTGTATGTGTATCACATACATGTTTATTGCCTGTGGAAGCCGGAAGACAGCATTAAATCCCTTGAACTGGTATTATAGACAATTTGGAAAGCTATGTGAGCACTGGGAACTGAACTCGCATCCTCTGCAGAAACAATAAATACTTTTATGCAGTGAACTATCTCCGAAACTTCCCAAATAAAAATCTTTATTAAAAAAAATTCAGTTCCTTTTGATGTACTACATTTGTTTATGTTTAATTATTGAAGGTCTTATTCTAAGTTCTGGTAATCATTATTCTAAGTAATCAGCAGTAAAACATAAATATGCAGTTTTTTGTGTGGTGCATGGAATTCATTTTATGACTAAAATGTACATGTATCAATTATGGAATCATAAGTAAAATAATCAGCCTCCAACCAAAATGTTGAAAGCAATATCGTCGAGTGACATGAATTTAAATTTCTTCCCTTATTTGTATTTCATGTAATAAGAAATAGTACATGGAAAGATTGAGTCTACTAGTATTCAATAAACACTGGCACATATTTTGATGTGATATTTATTTGTGAAAATATTATTTTTATCTTCAATGATGCATTTTTGTGAATTTACATACATTCTATCCTAGTGCCTTATGAACTTTGGCTTCAAAATGGCATTGTTCTAATTGAGTAGTAGTATTCACAGGACATAGCTAAACAGGCTTTATCAAAGGTTTGAAGCAATTCAGTTGATCACATATCATTCTTCCAAATTATAACGGAAATACTCTAATCCCCAGGAAATAATTCATGTCAAAATTTTACATTTGTTTGTTTGTTCATTTAATTATTTATTTTGCATTTGTGTATGAGAATGTGCCACAACACAGGTATGAAATTCAGAAGACAATCTGTGGGAGTTGGTTCTCTGTCTCCACCATGGGTGTCCCAGGGTTTGAGCTCAGGTACTCATGCTTGGTAAAAAGCTCACTTTATCCACTGAGTCATAGAGCCAGACCTGCAATAAAATTTTTAAATATGTACAAACAAGATGTATCTTACCAATCATTTAATGAATATAGTAAAACACAGTACTAAGGAATGACAATTATATTATTGCCACAAGTTGTTTTTTTCAAATTATCTTTCTTTCTTGGCCCTGTATTCATTTAACTTTGAAAATTTTGTTTGTGTATTCATAAGAATATTAAAGTGTATATTTACCACATAATGAAAATCATCTGGGGCTGGAGAAATGACTCAGCAAGTAAGACCACTGGCTACTCTTACAGAAGACCGAGGTTTGGTTCCTAGCCTGCACATTTAGACTAAGAGCCATCAATAATTCCAGTTCTGAAGGATCCTATACTTTCTTCTACCCTACATGGGGATTGCAGGGCATGAGCGCATTTGCAAACATGTAGGCAAAATATACTCAAAATAAAAATAAATTTAAAAATTAGTACTAATCATCCAATTTATGTTTAAAAATTGCCATTCATTGAGGCTGGGGAGAATCTTAGCTGATAAGAGCACCAGATGCTCTTGCAGAGGACACTGGTTCTATTCACAGCATATACATGGAACTCCAGTTCCAGGAGACTCCTACGCTCTCTTATGACTCCACAGGCATTACACAACAGGGGAGCACTTACACACATGTAAGTGCAAGCAATACATACTCATACACATAAAATAAAATATAAATAAAATTTTTCCTATTCATGAAAATGTGCTCCAAAATAATCCAAGACCCAAGACATGTTTTTGGGTTCTCTCTAGACTTTATGAAATCAGGATGTAGTTGTCTGATTAATGTGGACTGATAAAAGTTACTTGGAATTATGATACAAACTGTTAGACCAAAAGGGAAAAAAAAGTACAAAAACGAATATTCAGAGAACTATGATTAGATTTCCTAATAAACTTTAGCCTTAATATCATTTATTAAAGTATTATAAATGTAAGTATGTTTTAATTTAAATACTAGCATATTTAATATTGAGGAATGTTTTGCTATTTATTAATAAATTATATGGCCTATAAAAGAAAGAAAATTCATAATTTATGGCAGTTTATTTGAGTTGATAGTGCCCAGAATTTATGAGTCTGTTAAATAAAAAGACATAATGGTATTTTCTAATCAGTGCTTGGAATCACAAAAAGCAGTATGTGCCATTGATACCATGAAATGTGTTGAAACTGTTTCCCTTGCCAAGATGTCACTTCATATTAAGAACAGATACAATGAGAAATTAAAGTAAATTTACAAAAGCAGTGGAACTCTAGCAAAGAGCTCTCATTTGACCTTTTAAAACAGGTTCCTTAAGCACAGAAATGAAAATACTATATTCATCTTTATGACATTTGAATTGGGAAAAGCATATGCTAAACTTTCATAAATTCCATTTTCAAGTATTGTGAATATCTTATGAAGCAGGCTTTTAAATAGATATCCTTAAATATTATCAAAATTTCCCCTACAGAAACATCTCAGAAGGACAAATAGCACATGTCATCTCTTATCTGTGTTTCATAGATTTCTGTAGAGATACATAAATCATATATGTGTATGTGACATGAAAGAAGTTAAACTGTGTAGAGGAACAGAGTATCTGAGTTAATGGACAGGAAAGAGGATGTGAGGTCATTTAGGGGATATGTTGGTTTGATGGATACTCAAGAGTAAAGCACGTGAATTTATTCATTGTATTTCATAAATGAATGCAATTCTTATTTATCAATTGAACCAAAAATTACCTAGGTTCACCCTTTCTTTATTACTGTATTATCACATTGGTGTTTATTGAACATAATAGAATATTTAACCAGAGCTTATTCATTCCTGAAAACAATCGATTACAAAGTGTTTAAAAAGTCTATTTCAATTTGAATCTAGGAATCGAAATAATTAATACTCCACTTGCTTTTCTGGTTTGGCCAGGTACTTCTAAATTTCAATGTGAAAGAGGAACATTGCACCACGGATCATTCAGTATACCTAAAATTCTTGATACTCAACTGCTGGGACCATTTAGATTTCTTAGTACTGTGTCATAGGAACAGAATGGCTGTCCCTTTTAAGTCATTGGAAGTGAAAGAAGCCAAGTATTATTTGGATGTGAGACTACCATCAGGCAGACATTCAAAACTAACTAAGACCTGTCATGTTATCTTCTTATCAGCAGAAAGTGAAGGCAATTATTTGACAACAAAACCAGTAGACTTTAACAAACTTATGGGTATACTGTCCATATATGTTTCTTTTTCCTGTTCTTCCTAGGTTTCAAACCTTCAAAAGAACCATATGTTCAAATGCATATGTTGGTAGCAAACTCTAGAACTTGAATATTATTTGAGACTAATCATTTTCAACTTTTCATAATCTATGATTTACATCTTTTTCTTATTATTGTATTTTTGCTGTCATACTAAAGAACTCAAAATTTTTCATGAATAACTTCTCTCAAACTTCTTTCATAACTTAGAAAAGAATTTAGACAACCTCCAAACTATCTTCTTTATCTCTCTAAATACATACCTTCCTAATTTTCAGAATATTTTTCTGAATTCTAACTATATGTCTCATCTTCTTCCTGTTCAATAACTCACTGGACACATTACTAGAGTATTAATTCATAAAGCTGATTGAATATTAAATCTATAAAGCACCTGACAATAGTAGTCTTTTTTGTGGATGCATCTTAACTAGAATAATATAAATGCATTTAGTTTCTGTTGCTTGGCATAAAGTGCCCAGCATTTTAAAAGTATTTTAGAAGCATAAACTGCTGACATTTTTTGCAGTAAATTAATTTAGTAATGCTTTATGAAGAACAGTGATTTCATAAGGTGAAGATAATCACTCACTCTCTGTAGAAGTTCAGGACCTAACTTTCTGTTCTTGTTTCTGTAGTAATCACTTTGTTTTTCTTTGGTGCCTCTATCTTTCACTAGCTACAAACTGCTTACTTAAAGAAAACAATGGAAACCATATTTTCAAGTTTATTTTTGACGTGTTTCTGAATTCCAATTAGTAAAGTCACATGCAACTGCTCATGGAAAAATCTTCCCCAGGAACCATTTAAATGCATTATATAATTGTGCTAATACACAGGAGATAATTTGGGGGTCCAAGGAAATCTGTTAATCAAAGTGTATTTATGCATGCGATGTTTTCATTTTGATCTGTGCCTCTGTTAATTATTTATATGAAATTAGTAATATCTATATGGCACATCAAGACCTCAGTTGAAGAAACAGTCTCCAATACGTGATAGAAATGTTCAAAATCTGGTTTCTTATTGGACAGATCATTAATACTGAAGTTCTTGAATTCTGTAAAAATATATTTCAATACTCTTTGTTGGCCGGGAAGTGGTAAAATACAATTCCAATTTCACAAACATAATCTTGAGCTTTCTAGGAATGTGTTTCTTTATTCAATGTCTATGATGTGCAATCTAGCTGTCAAGTTTCCTGTAAAAATTTCAATTTTCTATAAATTATTTGATCTGATTCAATCATTTTTGTCAGAGTTAAAAAAGGAGGAGGATTTATTCTTTTAAAAATGCCAGAGTTTATCTTGAAAGAAACCTACCTAGATGAAGCTCCCCAGATTTTGTTTTTAGTGGTCAGGATGAAGTACACATATCTTTATCTTCACAAGCTCCTTAAGTCATTGTAATAGTGCATTTTTCTCTTCCTGGTTCCACTCATTGACTTCTGTCAGAACCCTATACTCAAACCAATTTCTTTAGACCATGCAAAACTAAATGTTTTAGATTAAAGACTAAACAGTTCCCATCTGTTAGCAAATAAGCACAACTTCATCCAAACCATGTTTGGAAAGTCAGTTGTGGAATACGAAAAGGTAAAAGAGCTGGCTACTGTAAAAATGCCGATGTTTATCATAAGCCCGACATTCAGTGACACTTCTATGAGCATTTTTTTTTTCTATTTTTTGGTCAGTCATACCAAAGAATTAGAATACAAGAGTATTGCAAAAGCGTTAAAATTGTAGTATAAATATAGACCGTTTGCCTTGTGTTATGTAAAGCTTTAAATCTGTTCACTATAAGTATGTTTCTTCACTTAGATACATAACTGAAATATATAATCATAAATGCTTTTATCAAATAACTGGAAACCATCATTATTATAACTGTTTTTTATTGCAATAAATAATGCTTTTCTCATTTAATGAATACTTTCTTTGAAAATGAAATTGTATATATATTATGATATATATTGGATACATTTTATGAATACAATTATATACTTCTGAATTAAAGAAGTGAGGTGCAAATTCACCAACATATATATTAGAGTCTTATCTTTTATTTTCCCATTTGGAAATTTATAATAAGTACTTTTCACAATTATTAATTCATTATCTATTGCTCATTTAAACTTCAAAACTCAAATATTATGTAGACACCATTAAATTATTAGAGAATTTTGTTAATCTATAACAAATCATACAGAAAGGGAACAAAATTTGGATGACCAAATTTAACAGACATATTAATATTAATATTACTTGCTGGCAATAGATCAGAGAGTTTCCAGAAAAACAAGTAATTTTCCTTTTGATTTCTTTCTTGCCCCAAGACCCCATGAATAGAAGAAAATTAAGTGAAACTATTTGCTAAGACACACTATCCTGATGTGCACAAAGATAGGGTATTTGATTGGCAAAGGTATGATTATCAAATCCTGACATTGGAAAGAAAAGTGAGTTTTTTGGGAAAGAATGGGAAATTTCAACTGAAATAAAGAAATGAAGAGGAAGAAGATCCTGAACAAAAGCATTAGCACAGAATTTCACTTACCCATGTCGCTGATGCTATTAAAATAAGGTGGGACAAAAGCAGCACCGGCAGCATGTGAGATATTCCAGTGAGTAATTCTCTCTCCTCTTTCTACAAAAGAATCTGTATTTTCATAAGTTCCTGGTTATCCATATGTATCTTGATGTTTGTGACACAAAGACAATATTAAATCTCTGGGCATTCCTATGTTCCAAATTTCAAAAGTGTAGTAGAAAAAAATCAAACTATTCAACCCAGTTGACTAAGATGCATCATTTGTAGAGAACAATATACACAGAAAAGTGAGTGTTGGCTCTTTTTACTGCAACCAAAGCCATTTCTTTCATGCTTGCATGGACTGATTCAATAAAAATTAATTCTAATTCTTCAACACAAAGGTATTAACGTGCTATGGACAGTGAATAAAAAAGACATTCAAGACTTTAGGACATTTGTAAAAGATACATAAGATAAGGAATGTTAAAGAAATGTTAGAACCTATTATACTTAAATACTCAGATAGATAGATAGATAGACAGATTTTAGATATAGTCATTATATATATATATATAAACAAGTTAGACAATGATACTTTATTTTAAATTTTTTATTATCATTACTTTTTTTGGTTATTTTTGAGACAGTGTCTTCCTGTAGTTCCAGGAGTGTGGAAATCACTTTGTAGCCTAGGCTGGCCTTGATCTCTCAGAGATACTCCTCCCTCTTCCCCTGAGTGCTGAGATCAAAGGTGTGTGACACCATGCCAATTTTATTTTATTTTATTTTAAATATTAAGTTTTGCTTTTCATTTTGTGTATGCATGCATGCTTGTGTAGGGATATGTTCATGAGTGCAGTTACACACCTAGTCTAATGGGGCAACAGATGATGTGGACTAGGATTTATAGGTTGTGAGCTGCCCAATCTGGGTGCTGGGAACTTTTCTTAGGTCCTTTCTAAGAGCAGTAAGAGCTTTAATGTTTCACCAACTCCAGATCTCCAACCCCAGATCTCTTTAACAAATCATTAATGAATATTGTGAAGTCCTATTAACCCAGGGAGAGTAAGTACATAGTATATAGATACTTGGTAACACGACAATATTGCTAACAAAAAAGTAAAGGAAAATTATTATTTAATGTCCCAAATGAACACCACGTGTGATGGTACATGCCTTGAATCCCAGAACTCAGGAGTGCCAATTGATAATAACAGATGTTATCAGATACTCAATGAGTGGCAATATTTTAACAATTAATATCTGCTATGAATGTCATAGTAGTTACAGGAAAACCTTACTCTGAAGGGAAGATCCTCAGTGTATGTCATTAAGAAACACATAATAGATTTTATGGAATAAAATATAATATGTAAATATACAAAACTATTGACAATAGAAATAAATATAAGGCAGTTGTACACACATAAAACTATGTTATGTATATATGAGTATGTGATTGTCCATTGATATATTTGAATATTATAAATCCATAAATGCAGTTTAATTATGCTAATCCCCTCAGTAAATCTGAAGTAGGAATTTTCCAATACAAGTGATCAACACTGATGGGGTGAGCAGACACATATTAGTAGACATACAGGAGCTGCAGCACATACTGTGCAACTGTGGATTGGATGTAGATATGTAAGCTGGAAACATGTTGATAATTTAGATGATGATGATCAGGTTCAGAGGAACTCTGTATGCTATTTCTGTACTTTTATACATATACGAAAGTATTTACAAGTAAAAAGATGAAAATTAAATCTTGTATTTCTATTGAATGTATTTCTTTCCCTCATATAAATAATATTTGCCAATACATTTTAAAACCTTTTACTAAGGCAAAAATAAAATAAAAATAAATGAGGGCAGAGTTGATTATGCACATAGATTAGAAAACTCATCTAAATTTATTAGAGGCTTTAAATGACTGATTTTTTTGTTTTTAAATCCTTTTTTTTTGCTCAATGTTTAGGAAACATGAATAAGTCAATTTTCCAGTGTTACCACTATTTACTTATTCACTTATTGAAGCATATTAGATTCTCCAAGTGCTGACAATCGTGGGTAAGCTTCCTGTTAAAACATCCATCGTAAGGTTTTAATGGGGACAAAAGTTTTCACTTCACTTGGCAAATACAAACAAGGTTAACTGCTGGATTATTTAATAACAGCATTTAATTTTGTGAAAAATACATTACCAAACTGTCTTCCAGAGTGCTGTGGATATTTTGTATACCCACCAACAATTTTCTGTTCAATATCTGCCTCAGAATTTATTTGTATAGAAATTTGCCTCTCGTATTTATTTACTAAGACTAAACAAATCCAAAATCAATACAAACAACAAACCAAAACCAGGAATAATAATAATGACAGCCAAAGAATGATAAATAAGAATATAAGGAAGGAAATAACAGGAATAATAAGATTTTGATTTCTTAAAGGAAAATGAAGTGATTAAGTTTGGATATTTCCCCTGTTTAAAGAATCATGGTTATGGTATCATCACCAACAATAGAAAAACTAATATGTCACCATAGTATTGAAGAATAAAAACTTTTAATCACTTTACTTGGATCATTATACATGCTTAATCACCACTTAATCACTATTTTATCAAATTATAAGTATGAATTAGCATATATTAGGAACAGATCACCAAAATCAAACACCCATAACGTGTAAAGTGCAAAGCATTTTGCAAAGAAAATGAGAGCAAAATGCTAGCTTACTTCTTCAGAAATGCTAATTAATCATTAATGGAGCTATAAGGTGTTATCTAAGAGCGAGCTAGCCTACTAACAGCAACAGCTTTGTATGTAAGGAAATTGACATTGTTCCAAGAAGAAAATCTTTTATATGAGTATTAAAGAAAAGAACAAAATACATAGCAAACTTCAATCTTAATTGGAAATATCACAAGCAGCTTTGAAACCCAGAGGAAGGAAACAAAACAAGCGAATAGAAATGATAAGAAAGAAACATGGTCATTTTCAAAATAAAATCCCCCAGGAAAAAGGTTGAAATTACTGTGTTTCTCATGAAGAAATCTTAGTGGAGAGTTTCTAATTACGTCTGATATTTTCTGGTCATAGCTATCTAAAAATTTTAACAGTGATTTCAATTTCAAACTATGGGAGAAAGCAAAGAGTCTGTGACTTGAAAGCAAACATTGAGTGCAGCTGGTTCATTTTACTATTTGTAAGAAAGAAATCTTTCATCAATACCTTAATTTAAAAACCAATTTTAATTGAATTTTTGAGAATTTCATAGGAAGTATTTTGGGCACACTCAGACTCCACCCACTATCTATACCACCTTTATAGACCCCACCAATTCCATGTTTTCTATTTTTTTTAAGGTTTATTATGTCTAAATTGTGTCCCCAAATGCCATTTGGTCCATCTCCTGAGACCTACCAGTGTCATGCCCTTAAAGAAAATTGACTCTTACTCCCCCAGCAGATACCAGTTGTCAACAGTTCATCAACTAGAGCTGGAGTTTCTTATTTATATCTCCCGCTCTACGCTGTTAAATTTTCTGGTTTGAACCTACATAGGTCCATTTTATGCTGACATAATTACTGTGAATATGAGTGATTTCTCTATTGTCTGGAAAATAGTGTTTCCTTGTAGTCATCTACTACTTCTAGCACCTAATGTCTTTCTGCCTCCTCTTTCACAATGATATCTGAGCTTTGGGAGGCAAGAGTTTCTATGGTAGTAGATTTCCATATGAGTTTTTAAAAAATGACTTTCGAATTATTCTTCCGCATACTGACTCCTCTGATCTTGATGTTTTTACATGAAGAATCAAATCACTAAATTATACTTTTGAAGAACCTAGGGATGCATATACATTTATTAATGTAAAACTTCATACTTGTACAATTACAGTTCTATTCATGTTTATTTTTTTATTATTTAGATTTATAACTTTTAAGTAGTCACTTGTGTATTATAACGAGTGATCAAAAGTTGAACATAAAGTTAATTGATGTAATTGAGCTGTAAGCAAAAACAATATTTACTGAGGAAATAATTATAGAGAAAATACATAAAATCAAGGAAACTGTTAATTTGAAAATACTTTATAATTCATCAAGTTAAGTTATCTCAATTTATGTCAGAAAACTGAAAATATTAAAGGTTTGCTTGCCTATGATTTTATTAGAGCATACCTAAAGAAGTGAAACTAGACCTCCTGAACATTATTAGACTTATTTTGACACCTAATATTTATTCTTAATATTATTCTGAGATACTTATTTGTAATAATCACATTCTTCTTGCTGTGATAAAATACCTGAGAAAAACAATTTAGGAAGGAGCATTTGTTTAGCTCACAGTTTCAAGGTAAGGAAGACAAAGCAGTAGAACTATGAGGCAACTGGTCACATTCTTATCTAAAGTTGGGAAGCAGAGGGAAGAAAGTTGGTGCTCAGCTCACCTTGTCCTTCCTTAATCAGTCTAGGAATCTAGCTTGGGGAATTGTACTTTACTGTGAGTCTTCACATCTCTATTAACCTAATATAACATGAAACTTCTTGACACACATACCCAGAGATTTTTTTCCATGGTGATACTGAACTCAACACATTGGCAATCAAAATTAGTCATTAGTTTCTATGAATAATGCTTTGGAATTTTTGTGGTGATTGCATTAAATCTGTAGATTGCTTTAAGTAGGATTGTTTTTTTCACAGTATCAATTCTATGAATCCATGAATATAGGAGGTCTTTTAATCTTCAGATACATACTTCATTTTCTTTCAGTGTCTCAAAGTTTTTATTATACAGTCAACATCTTTGGTTAAATGTATTCCAAGATGTGTGTGTGTGTGTGTGTGTGTGTGTGTGTGTGTGTGTGTGTGTGTGTGTGTGTTTCCTGTGAATGGCATCACTTCTCTGATTTCATTTTTGGTATATTTGTTGTTGGTACCAACAAAGACTACTCATTTTTATGTGTTAGTTTTGTGCCCTGCTATTTTATTGAATGTGTTTACCAGCTCTAAATATTTTCTGATGGAGTCTTTAAGGTTTATTTGTATAGATAAATATCACCAGTAAATGATAGTTTTTTTTCCTTTCCTGTTTGCATCCCCATTATCTCTTTAACTTGTCTGATTGCTGCAGCTAACACTTCAAGCACTATATTGAACATGAACATAGACTGTCATCCTTTCTGGTTCCTGACCTCAGTTGGAATGACTTGAGTGCTTAGTATGATGATGACTGTGGGTTTATTTTATATTGTTTATATTACGTGGATACATGCTACCTGTATCCTTTGATTCTACATGACTTTTACGATGAAGGGATGTTGGAATTTGCCTATGGTCTTTTCTGAATCACATGATGAGAAATTGGAAAAGCAATGTTAAGTTTTCACATGGAAATACACAAAGTAAGAGAGTGAAAGCAAGACCGAGTAATGAAGTGCAGGAGGTGTCACTACCCCTGATACTAAGTGATACTATGTTGGGGATCCCAGCACTCAGGGCCAGCCCGAGGGGGACCTAAGGGTCTCTGCCATGGTGTGGGGGGGCGGCGAGTAGAACCAGAATTAAGACACCGACTCTGGGAGTTGAGCAGAAAGCCAGAAGTTGTAGTTTGCTGCAAACTCTTTTATTCAAGAAAGAGCAGAGAGTCTTACAGGTCTTGTTAGCCAATAGCTTTATAGGGTCCTGACTACAGCCAATGGCAATTTGTTCCCAGGTGGATCAGGTTCCTGTTATGGTCTCAAAGTCGGGGTCCAATTGGGCTCAGAGACGGATGTATAGCAAGGTAAGAAATTTATTACGACTGCAATCGGGACAAATCACTCTCCACAGGAATAGGAGAGGAAAGCGGCCCTAAACTGAAGCAACAGGGTCTTTTTATAGATCTTTCATGAGTTTCCGCAAGCAAGCAAAGCTGAATACAAAAGCAAGAATTTGTGGTTAATCATTAGCACAAACTTATAAAATCTTATAAAGAGTCTCATGACATGGTGATCGATCAGCTCTGACAGGCCTCTATGGTCTACTGATTAGAATACCCTTTGTTAATTTAACATGAAGAACACAGATGTCAGAAAAAAAAAAGTCTTTACCTTTAGTAAGAACAGTAAGACTAATGCTTTAACTTATATCAAAAATAAACCTGCAGGAAAAACAGAAATAGGGAATTAACAGACATCAGAATGAGGTCAGCAAAATGCCAGCCTCTAACAGTTCCCTCCAGATGCTGGGAAGAAACTGGCTTCACAACCAACCAGTGTGGAGCACCACCAACCAGTGTGGAGCATCACACCCACCAGAGCCATTCCTCCATTCCTCCTGGCAGGTGGGCTAGCTAGGCCCACCCTGCAATATGACTGACAATACTATGCAGATGCAGTATTAAAACAGCATGGAATCTGCATAAACACACACACACACACACACGCACACGCACACACACACACACCAATAGATGGAATTGAATTGAGGAGAGATGAGAGAAAACAGGTGAAAGAGAAAACATAACTGCTTGGCATTGGTTTACGGGAAAATGTGCTAAAGAAAGGAATCCTGCCACTCCAAGTACATTGTACAAGTGCTGAAAAAAGGAGGATATATTGCTTTTCTTGTTGATAAAATTAGCAGAGAGCTCAACCTCCTATAGCACCTGATTTTGGACAAAGAGTCCAAAATACACATTTGAGAAAAGACAGATTGTCAACAAATATGGGTAGTCAACTGGATAGTCACACGTAAAAGAATGAAATAAAAACTTATCTCTTACTCTATGCAGAACTTAACTCCAAATTCATCTTTGTTATCATGTGATATCAAGCTGAGGCATTGTATCCTGTAAAAGGATAACTCCATTTAAACTTCTTATATATGCAGTTTTTTAGGATACTTTTACAGTAGTAATTTTCCATATGACTTTTTAAAAGTCCTTTAATGTTAGTTATCCATCTCCTTATTCCATCCTCTACCCTACCTTTCCCATAAGCCACTGTAGAACAGTTATGTTTTCGTTTTCACCTGTTTTCTCTGGTCTCGATGTTGATTTCTCTCTCTTTTACTGACAGGAATTTCATGCACTTCTTAAGCCCTTGCTTGTAATTATCTCACTTTCACTCAATTTTATTGCCAATAATACTTTAAAGACAGTCAACAGAGTTTACAGGGAAATGAAATATCTATTTGAATATTATCCTCACAATCTTTGTAAAGTTATGACCTGAATTTAAATATGAATAAAACCCAGATACTGCAGTAAAACGTGTTATAGACAGAACAAAGAAAACCCTGTCTTTTTAGAGTGAAGTATTATTTTCAAAGGTCATGTTTGTTATACATCATCAGTTATAAAATATTAGCCAATTATTTACTTCTGTGTTGGTTGACCTTTGGTCATTTTACCTTCAGGTACTGGCTAAAATGAATATGAATTCAGTGGAATTAAAGATGCTTATTGTGTCGTGCAAGGTTTCTTCATAGTGAAACTAGACTGGCCCAATAGGACTCCCTAAATGTAGTAAATGAACTGGTCTATTTGCTTGAAGCCAAAGACTGTTTCCAGCTGATAAATTTGATTGCTCTGTTTTTGTCAAAGCAAAATCCCTACAGGGAAACTGCTACAGTCTCCTTAGATGCTAAGCCTGTTTGCAAAGCCGTGAGAAACCTGAACAAATTCAAAGACTTGCAGAATAATTTTAAATTCTATAGTAAATGATTCAAGGTAACAGAAACAATATACTGTCACCAGAAAAAAAAAATGGATAAATCATGCTTATAAAACAGAAAAATCATTCCAAAGAAGGTTTCAGCGTCAATTAACATGTGAAATTAAAACAAACAATAATTGTTATAGTATATTTGAATTATTTTATTTCTCCAACTCCAAAATCACATATCTTCATTTTTCATAAGTAAAACTGAAATATACTGCTTTACTTAATTAAAATGAATAATTATTTTAAATCTGTAGTGCAGTATTTGATCTTTCCAGAAATAATGTTACCACAAAGTGGCATTTCTAAGCATCTGCAATTATATGAATTATTCCGGTGCCATTTAGGATAGGAACAGATAATTATAAGTCTGATGAATAATTAGTAAATAATTATTTACTTATTATTTCAAATTATGAGTTTTCAAATATTCAGATCTGTTTATCAAAAAATAAAGAAGATACATTGATGTTTTAACATATTTTATTGCTTTATATAGAATATAACATCTTACATCTGCAAAAGTTCTAGTCCTGCTGTATGAAAGAAAATCTACCTGTTACTTATCAAAGATTACAGATAAAACAGTAAAGCACTCAAGCCTGGAGTTTTCTCCTATTGGTCATCCGTCATTAACATAAAGTTTCCACTGGTAACAGATTGAGGCCTTGACACTGCATCAGAAACTAAAATGGAGCTGTTATGCAGGATGCTCACTATTGAATTGAAATTGGATTATATCTGGACTAAATCTGGTAGCCATTCATGCTCAGCAAGGGGAATTCACTTAATACTTTATTATTTCACTTCCTGCTTCACATCCTTGTAGGATCCAGGTGTTGCTTAAACTCTTCCTAAGCAGTTTCTCTAAGGAAGAATATCTGTAAGAGTTGAAATGTGAAATGTTCCTGAGACCACATAGAGGCATTTGACTTGGTAATGATCAATCAGATAGTAAATCTAAGTATCAAATGCTTTTGGGTGGGCAAGCACAAAGTCCCAGAAGACAAATATTATGCTGAAAATTCTTCACATTCCTTCTTCACATCATGCAGGTATATTATTTTTGAAATCGTTTGTTTGTTCTTTGATATTTTCACATATTTGTAAAGTATATTTTGATCATATCTAGCCACCAGCACATCCTTAGAACTCCCTCAGTGATCAGTAATCCCACCTTCCTCCCAACTTCACATCTTCCTGTTTCTACTTATTAATATCCCGCTGAGTTCAGTTATTGCTCCTCTCATGTGCCTAGTATGGGGTTATCAAAGAAAGCATGGGAACTTGGGGGCATTTCCTGCATTCATGCTGGAATTTAACTGACTTGATGTGTTGCCTCTGAGATGATGTGAGCAACAGTCTTTATCTTTCCTAAAGTTAGCATTCCATAACTCTCCTCGCCATCTTCAAATTACGTTCTTTCCAAACCCTCTTGGATGACATTCCCAGAGCCTTGGATGGGGTGGCGTGGGGAATTTGAAGTAGATTCAGCCAGAGCTGAGTACTTACCATTGCTTGTACTCAGCACTTTGTCTAGTTATGATTCCATGCATTAACTACGACTAGTTTTATAAAGAAGATTATATGACGGATGCTGAGAGCAATGCAAATATATGGGTGTAAACATAAATACATACAAAGTAGATTTAAAGGTTAAATGAAGAACCACAAGTCATGGAAAGTTCAGAAACTGATGATTTTAATTACGACTAAACAAATTAATATCTATTTGTTGAATTTGAGTAAATTTTATTCTATACCTGTGCTTTCTTTGCATGTGTGTTGTTCTTCAAAAGCTAAAGGGAAGTCGATGGAAAACGACAATTTTTAGCATGAATTACAATTTCTTTTTGATATGTACATATCAAATAACATGTGAAAGAAGCAGTAACTGGGTGACTGTAATGGATATTGTCAGATCTAACAGAAAATAAAGTAGTACATTTGATAGGACTGTAATGGTTATATATAGTTTTAAGGTACAGTTTGATGTTAGACACTAGGTCATCTTAATACAGAATTTCTGTTTAAATCTGAAGATTATAGAGAGCAGATTTTGAAGAGAATTGTTCTGTATTGTTCATTAATGTGCTGCTTACTATTTAGATTACAGAACAATATAAATTTTATGTAGTCATCCACAAAACACTATTATGCTATGTTTTATGGTACAGTACTCTAAAATAGTAAATTCTGTAGAGTTAATGGTGTCCAGAAAAAATTCTATCTATATTTCTCTAAAATTATAGTCTGACAGAAAGACATTCTATCGTTGCTGCATTATTGCTAAATAAATCTTATTTGTGAAAGAAAGAAAAAATAGCTTTTCTTTTAATATTGAGTACCTCAATAATTAATTGATCAAACAAAATCATCTCTGTAAAAGATATTAGGGAAGGGAAATACATCTATTTACTCTTGAAATATTATTATATAAATTTATATTATTTTAATTACTTATTTAGATGTGAAAAATTACTTTTCTAACTAATGAAATACAAAATCTGAGCTTCCATCTTCTGGGCTAACGTGTTTATACTTGGAACTCTCCGTTGTTGCTTTTTTTGTTTTTTCCTAATTTTTTTTGGGGGGGGCATATAGTTTTCTTTATCTACATATTTAAACATTTTGCAATTAAATTTAATCTTTAAACTCTTGAAATACCATTTAAATAGAAAAATCACATGAAATGATATGATTAGATGCTTCTGGTGTGAAGAAATATTGTTATTCATCTCATAAGAATTTTTCTTTGATACACGGATTTCTAGGTTCTGTGAATGAAATGAATTAACGCAGCAGGAATCATCACCACTGAACAACTGATTCCTTTTCCAATTTCTTCTTGATCAACTCACACAGCCTCTTTGAACAACACTCGCTCCAGCAACACAAGCAGCCCTATATTGGACTATATTTCCAATTATAAGAAAGAATGTGAAATAATTTCATAGTAGAGGTCCTGGGTATAGTACATTGATGTTCAATAAATAGTATTAGAAAGATAATTGTTTAGATCCTGAAATAGCAAATCTTGCTATAAAGCATTGAAAAGGGATGAAGGTACCAGGTGTGAACCTCTATCAATTTGGATTTGATTGCTACAGATGGTACTTTAGAATCAAGAAATTGAATTTTATGTCTGTGTGCCTTCCACATATAATGAAGCTAATTACTCTAAAAATAATTATGCTGACATTTCTGTGGTAATATCATCAAACCCAAGTATCACAATCTTTGAGAAGAGAAGGTTGAAGTTTAAATGATTGTTTTTTATTTATAGTACAATAATTTACCAGAGCCTAGAGATTAGTTTGTAGGATTAGGACAGATGTTAATCAAATTTAAACAAGTTATGAGAGAAACAATTGAAATTTAGGGTGCAGGATTAATTACAGAGTACTTAAGAATCTGCCTAACCTATTTATGTAGAATATACATACACAATAACCTTTTAGAAAGTTCTGATAACAAGTATATGACATTCAAAATATCTTGTGAGATTTCCCACTTGAAAATCACCTGACAACAAAAAAGATGCATGATATTTTTTAGCAATATGCAGCTTGTAGAATACTGAATTTCCAAGGTTAATCATGCAACAGAGACATACACAAACACATTTGTTGAAGAGGAATGTATCACAGATTGATTAGTGGGATTCCTGATTTTGATTAGTATGACTCTGAGTTTCCTCAAAGTTTTGAGTATGATCTGGAAATTTAATTTGGTTTTGCAAAGAATACAGAAGATTCCAGAGATGACTGATATTTGAGAATCAGAGAAAATAGTTAACAAAAAAAATTGAACAATTAAACTAACTGTATTGTGCAGCCAGCTAATATTTATTTTATACTGAATATATATACTTACTTGTCAACTGTTCTGTTCATTGATAAATGGGAACCCTAAAATACAGAGAGTTAACTATCTCACAGGGAGTTTTGGAAAGCAAGGAGAAATGCATTTTAAACTTTTAACTGATATAAAATATTATTTGTTGCTTTAACTTACTTTCAAGGGTAAAATAGAACAGTATAAAATGTGTTGACACAAGAAACACTATGTGCTGCTTCTTCAAGAATCTATGGGCTGGAGAGATGTCTCTGTGTTAAAGAGCACTACTGCTCTTGTAGAGGGCCCAGGTTCAGGTACCGGCACCCTCATGACAGCTAACTATTATCCGTAACTCCAGTTCCAGGGGATTTTATGCCTCTTCTGATGTCCTTGGGCATTGAATGACACAGGTAAACTTATATACATGCAGACAATACATGTGTACATATAAAATAAAAATAATAACATTTTAAAACAAATTTAGCATACTACAATCATTTTGCAAGCTTTTAATTGAGTTTTTGTGTATTTCATACAGAATATCTTCATTATCTTCAAGCCCTTCTGCACCAGCACTCTCCCATAGCCTCCCCACCAACGCATTTCATAATTCTATCATTTGTGTTTAGGCCTATCATGTCAAGTTAGTCTAGCCTCATCCACTGGGGTCTACATAGTCTGTCTAGAGTCCCTCCCTTTAAGAAGATCAGCTCTTTTTCACCCACCAGTAATCAGCTGCCAATAATTCTTCAACTGAAATTGGGGCCTGCTGCCTATTTCTCCAGTTCTATGCTGGGTGTCTGTCTGCTTGTGTTTGCATGGATCTTGTGCATGTTGACCTCATTGCTGTAGGTTAGTATCATCAAGGTCCCAGGAGCCTTTGGAATCTATTTTCGTATGTTTCTATTTACAGACAAGTACCCTACTTTCACCAAAGATACTTCTTTATGCAACGAGATGGAGATTATTTCATAGTTCCACAACTGGTCAAACACATAGATTTTTTGTGAATTACTCATGTCTAAGTGCCACATCCACACTGCAACCACTTTACTTAAGTTTCATGGAATGTAGAACAAGGGGCAAAGAAAACACTAATGCAGCTTTCAGCTCTCATCACTGAAGTTCCTCCATACAACTGAGGGCCAGGAGCGTGCAACAATCTGACTACTTTAGTCTTCAATTATTTTGTTTGATAAAGCAGAAACATTTGTGTAAGTTATTTCTTTTCTCACTGTTTCAAAATAGTTATGTTAATTCATATAGAAAGAATGATCATAGAACTTAGCCATAATTTTCTCATATTAAGGCCTACAATAATTATTTAATTAGCTGTTTAATTTTCCTTTTCTCTGATATTTCAGTACTTAGCCAATATATTTTAATTCTTAAGGTAGTCTCTATAGTATGTTTCTAAGCTCTATGCATAAAATCTATAAAATCAAACAGAAACAAGCACTGCTAACTAAAATACAAATACATTTAGCACATGTAGATAAATCATGAACATGTTCAAAAACAAAATTGAATCAGAATCTTTATATGATACATAAAATATAGTCATATATCAGTTACTACTGGTAAAATTGATTAAAAATAATAAATTTAAGCATGCCACAACTTCGGATTACTTATTTAATAAAAACAAATGTTGAAATACTAATATTATTCTTTTCTATTTGCTCTGTGTTGGCCATGACCATTACTCTCTTAAATGAGAGCAGCTTTTATAACCTGTACTAAGGCCTGAGCAGACCAAGTTTATTATTCCTTCATAGAAAGAGCCGTGATGTTCTTGAATCTCATTAGCTTTCGTTGGATTCTCTGAAGGCCCCTCCACTCCTTTAGAACAATTCATTAGGAGAGATTCTTTAGAAATGTAGCTGCCTAGAAATTAACCCAGGGGACTCTTGTGTGGTGCAGCTATCATGAGTTGTCAATGCCTTGGGAGGAACCTTAGTGATGTGAGTGTCTGTATGCTGCACAGGGATTTTGCTGGTGATATAGGTGCTCTAAATCACCCAAACTCCAGGGAGTAATTCCAGTAAAGTTAATTGGTTCACCAAGGTGGTTTGGGCATAATCCATCCTTTAGTCTGTGTGGAGGCAAGGACTAGGGGCCAGAAACAGAGCGTAACAAGGGACCGATATTAAAGAAGATTCATGAAACAGCTGGCAGATAAGACAACTTTACTTTCTATAGGCAAGAGCACACAGGCCACCCAGGAGATAGACACCAGTGAAGAACACATGACCTTGGTACAAAGGACATTTTATATGAAATCACACAAAGTAATTCTATAAACAGGACTTTACGTGTTACTTTAGGCCTCCACAGACATCCTTTGTGCACCATTGTGCTGATTCATAGCCCTCTGGATGTCTAGTATTAGCATTACTGCTATTGAAGTCATAGGCAGTAAAAGGCATGACTTTGTGAGATTCCAAGTCACTAGACATGACCACATGCTTAGAAATGGAAATGAGAAATGAATGATGATAGCTAGTAATAGAATTTAATTAATAAACTGATGTTGGTAAAACAAGAGGAATCAAATGTGTCAGTCCTATTTGAGAGTATTCTGGCATGAGAGCCAGCAGTCTGTAAGGGCAGTGTGGCAAAAGGTATATACAGTCATTCGGTCATGGTCAGCCTACCATCTAGTTGAACATGATCTCAGTTTTGGTTACACAGAGTTTACTTCTTGTCGTAGGAATTGAAAGCTCACAGGAGGCAATCCTCATGTGATGCAGAGGAAATTTATGGCTACCAGGAAGTCAGTCAAAGGAGAATCTCCATTTGTCTCTCAGGATGACGATGTTAGACTTGTGGTCCTGGAAATGGTCTTTGGAAACAGTTTGGTTCCCATGATAAGCTGGGACTGGGGGAGTCTTAATTAATCTTATAGGTTAAAAGATTCTTCATTTACATTTACAACAATGTCTAAGAACTTTGCGGAGGATCTGCAGTTGAACAGTAGGTAATTGATAAATTGACATTATGTTAAAAATAGCTTCACTGCTCTTATCTTGGTGTCTTGAACACTGATGCAGTTTAAATAATTGCTTTTATATGAACATGCCTTTTAATGACTGCTAGCATGCCCACATGCAAAACTGAAGAGGAATGTGACCCAGAGGGAAAGAAAAGAAGATGGGTTCTAATGAAGTCAGAAGTGCCAAGCGTTTATCAAGTTTTTTTGCTACCCAAAATATTTGCAGACCAGAATGAAGACTCAGTGCATTTTAGCAAATGCTGGCTCTGTATTCTTGTTGTAGTCAAGAGAAGAGTACACACATATGTGCATATTAACATGTTGAATAAATGTATGCTTCCAGACACTCTCTTATTACATTAAAATGTTAACTAATCTAATTCTAATTAAAGAATTTCTGTAAAAACATACCTCAATTCCATTCTGATCGGCAGTGTAAACTGTGATTTGTTAATTCAATTAAGGAATTTAGATAGTGGCCAATTAGATATTAGCCCATTCAATATGCATGTCCTTGATAAAATAGTCTACAATGTTACTTTCTGTCCTTCAGCAAGAACGCTATTATTATAACTTACTGCCTCTTTATTCTGTCATTTCTAATGTGAATGTATTGATTCCAACAGAGATGTGAGGTAATTTTAGATAATAACAATTATGAGGGGAGAGTGGTGAGTCCTCTACTCCAGCATAATGATTCCATTTAATGTTTTATTTAACTTCTTTTTCCCTTTCTTTCAATTTCTCTCTCTCTCTCTCATCTTTCACATACACATACAGGTACTCTCATTTATAACTAAAATATCAACTCTGTTTATATTACAAATGATAAATACAGTAAGTAATATATCCAAAGTTACACTTACCTCACTAAGCTATATTTCTAAATCAATAATTATTGACACTGATTTCTATTTTTTCTAGCACAAAATATTTAAATTTTAATATTTTAAAATGATTTATATTTAAAAAATTAGTATATGAAAAAAATCAAGAAAATGACTCAGTCTGAACATTCATCAAATAACTAACTCCAGTGAACTTTGAAAACTTTCCAAAAGGGGGCCAATCAAATGGGTCAGTGGGCAAAAGTGCTTGCTGCCAAAGGAGAGGGCCTGAATTCAATTAACAGGACCCATATGTTGGAAATAAAGAACAGGCTCCCAAAAGTTGTCCCCTGACCTGTTCTCACAAGAGCACATGTACTGAGATGCATATACACATATGCACACACAATTAATTAATGTAATAAAAATGTTAAAAATTATAAATGAAGAATAAGGAAAATGACAGTATTGGGAAATATACTGTAAAAATAAATCTTCTTGCTTACAGAATACTTCCACAAAGGCAAAAGACAAAATGAGCAATTTTATTCTTTATTTTCAAACTCCAAGATAATACATGAAAGAAATTTCGAGATGGAAAGGAATCAGAGTTCTGCATAGGCAAGTGAACAGATCACATTGCTTGGATGATCTTAAGATAAACTGTAAGCAGTTATCCAAGAAGAGACTTGCCAGACTGATTTGACATGCACATTAATCCTAAATTCACATAATTAGGGTACTCATTATTTAATTGGCTTTATACAAAGTAGAAATCAATTCAAAACTTTATGACAGGAGGTTATTTGGCAGCATATTAACAAGTTCCCACTGAATCAGGTTCCTACATTTCACCAAAAGCTTAAAGACAAGGCCACTATCTTTCTTGAGGAATAAATTAGATATGATTGTTTCCAAGGCCTTGAGAAAACTGATCATGAGTTTTAAAGTTATTGGAAAGTTGTATGTTCATTCCAAAGGAATATAGGAACACCTTACTAAAATAAAAATGTCTTCCATGAATTTTTGTTTTATTTGTTGTTTTAATCTTTAGACACCATTTCACCTATATGGAAATGACTAAAATAAAGTCATGACGTTTGAGACTAATTTCTTAATCTAGAGAAAAATTTTAAAAAGTCTGGTCTGATAACTGGGATAAGAACAAATTTAAATCAACATACGAGTTACTGAAATGAAGCATAAGAAAAGTAATCAGCAGTATTAAAAATTAGATTGAATATAGATACAACTCACAAAAAATGAAAAGAAAACCAAGATGCCTTTATGAAAGCAGATGAGAAAATAAAAGGAAAATGAAAAGGAAGAAGATAAACTATCATTGTACTTTCTGCAAAATGTTGTATATATATACATATATGTACATATATTTATAAACATATAATTAAATGTGTACTTTGCATCACTTATATACATGTATAAAATTATTTGGTATGGTGAATATATGCAAAAATGTTAAAGGAATTGTAAAAATAGAGGCTATTCTAAACTTTCTGGTCTTTATAAAAACAATTTATTTCTTAAACTGTGATGATTTCTGAATATAAAACTCATTATAAATACACTTTAAAAATAAAATAATATGTATATGAACAAAATAACATACCAAAACTAAATCATAATGCAGTACTGAATTGTATTTATGCCCTATATCTATTAAAGATTAAAATCATTTCGGAAGCTATGCATTAAATAAACTACAGCATGTCAGTCTTACCAGTATTCTTTGAATGAATGCAGGAAAACACCTTCTAACTTGATTTCACTTTGAAAAATAAACACAATCATTTTAATATATTCTAGAAACACTTTGGAAAACTGTGGTAATGGTCAGTTTTCTCAGTGAGTTTGAACTTCCAATGTAACAAGTAGTTTCAAAATTATTGCTATATCCTGCCCACCACCCAGTCCTCTCCCCTAGTAATGTGAGACTGCATCAAACACTGACAAAACTCCTTTATGGACTGTAGTTCTCGAAGTCCTACTGCAGGAGCTGCCATCTTCTGAAAGACCTTTGTTCCCTCTCTGCATTTTCTGTGCACACGTATAGTTGGAGCCATGCAGCTTTGATGGCCCACTGCCTAGAAGATTTTAGGGCCAGAACTCTACATTTTTTGAGTTTTATGTAATACCTTGAAATTTGAAAAATGATGCCCAAATAGTTACTGGACAGGGAGAAACCTAAAGGTGACTCCAGAAGTATTGAATTTGCATATGGTGAGCTACGAGGATTGACGCTCTTATGTATGTGACTATCTGAATGAAAATCTTGACTGCACACATTTTCCCTCTGTCAGAGCTGTTTATTTGCTACCTACAAGTATTTCATTATTATAGCTTTATAAGAAATCACATATATTGTTTTTACAGTTTAAATGTAAAAGGGATTAATTGTACGAATGTCCACTTATGTTGGGGAATTTAACATATAAATCTATACAATTAATTTCATTCACATAAAGTATATTTAAAATAATATGTATGTATGTACAGAAGAAAGCTTGAAATTTGTATTAGTAGAAGTCTCTGAGAAGTTAAAATGCAAAAATGGATAATTACAAAGGAGAGAGACCATGCAACACGTAAAAATAAGACGTCTCAAAGTCTGCAGAGAAAGAGGCCCAATCTCAATCTCTGTAGTATATTTGCCTTGAAGTGCTGTGCACCTCTGACCTCCTGACCAGTCATATATAACCTTCCGCCTCCAGTTACTTGCTGTCCATTTCCTCATGCCAACAACTTGTAATCAAGACATACCTATAGTTCCAATTCATTTTTAAATAGGAAGTAAAAAAGGAATCCCCATGTGTCTGCCAAAAACAAGTGATGACATGGTAGTTTATCTCCTATGGAAAGTTCTTGAGGGATACAATTCACTTATTCTTGTTTCGGTTTTTTTCATTTCTCTTTACTTCTCTCAGGGAGGAAACTATTCAGCCTCAGTCTACTCAGACTACTCAGTCTACATATAGGTTTCAATTAGTACTTTTAATTATTTCCCACCTAAATCAAACATACTTGAAATGATGAAAGCAAAAATAATATAATCAAATCAGGCATTCAGAAATGCAAATGAAATTAGTAGGGGTGACTGGAATTATGACTTGTAGATTGACTCAAATGAGTGCAAAATTCATTTCAATAATATGTAATTATTCACCTACCTGAACATGATTCAGATAGACAGAATCTTCCTTTTTAACATGTATTTCAGTCACATTAAGTTAAATGAAAAAATTCTAAAATTGATTTTCTAGAAATAAGTTCTCAATAATATGATACGTATTTAGGTTTGTATTTTATAAGTAATGAAGAAACATTTTCCTTATTTATGTTTACAGAACCATTGTTATTATAATGTGTGCTACTTATTCTCTTTACTGCATTATTTAATCTGTGCACCAGTCTCATTGCCTCTCGAGAGAACCCTGCAGTTTGGGAACTGAATAAGTGAATGGGAGCATCGCCTCTAGGAGTGAATAATGCACGAGTTAGAATTTCTGTCAGTAGAGATTGTCTAAAGTGTGAGAGAAAATGAAGATCAGACCCAGCACTACTCAAAATTCAGATTTTAGAAAAAGAGGAAATAGTATTCATTACCAAAAAAAAATAATTTGTGGGATTTTCAGTCTGTTTCAAACATATGGTAAATTTTAAACTTGAAACCAGAGACTGTCCCTTTCAGACTCAGGTATATGAGATTTCTATTTATAGATGAATATACTATTCCTGCCACAATTTCCATAATTATCTTGTTATATATTTTAAGTTTCAACATATTTGTTTCCTTTATAAGTATGTTTTAACAGATTTATTTATTTATTTATTTATTTATTTAATATTTTCAGTTATGTGTGTGTGTGTCTGTGACCCTAGACACAGTTATGTGTCTGTCATCCTAGTGACCCTACCCTGTTTCCCTTGAAAAATCGTCTTTTAAAATAATTATTATTAATATTGCCTGGGTCTATCTAGTTTGTGATATGATAGAGTGTGAGGTACTTCATTAGGGTATGAGCAAACCACTAATGGCTATGTCTCCAAAGGACAAGTGACTCTCTCTCTCTCTTAACAGACATCAGTTGTTCAGTTGCTAACAGCTCCTTGCTTAGGCATGGGGCTTAGGGATCCTTCTCTCATCCATGATGGGATTTTGCAAATAACTCCTGTTGATGTGAGTTGATGTTTGCAACAGCCATATCTTTTTCAGAAAATGGCATTTCATATTCTTCTTCCACATCTGCAGGCAGTTTCATTGTTTCTGCCTCTTCTGTGTAGTTCCCTAAAATGTGAATTGTTTAATATTGACATACATAACCTGTTCATAGGCGATCACTAATGTTATATATACTTTGCATTTTGACCGGTTACGTGTCTCTGTACTAACCACTACAGGCTGCAAAAGAAGCATTTTGGACCAAAGTTGAGAGCAGCACAAATCTACCACTATAAGCACAAATATTTAGAATGCAGTTTGACACCATGGACACTTAACAGAACAACAGTAGGGCCTATGATCTCCACAGACATGGGTTTTTGTTCAGATTGAGAGTAACAGCCTGAACTCCCTCCATGGATCCTTCCTCTTACATTTAAAAAAAAATCTACTTCTCTATTTAATCATACCTTAAATGTTATTTTTTATATTCAATACAGACTAAGGTATTATCTTAAGAGTACATGTGTCCTAATTTGAAATCAAACAAAAACATCTTTTTTTTTCTGTAGCCTTCAGTGTGTTAATTTTTAAAAAAAGAGTAATTATTTGAGGATTCCTACATGCATACTACATATTTTAATCACATTAACCTACTACGGATCCCTCTAACCCTTCCCATACCCTCATCCTAGCTTCCTGTCCTCTTATTTTTAGTTCTTTAATTTATATGCATATGTACAATAAAATTTATATCTACTCCATATTTCCCATTTTATTTTAAATAAGTGGTCACCATAGTCAAAATTTACTAGATTCTCTTGACGATAGTCAAAATAAGATGGGTATAAAATGATAAAGGATTCAATCTTCTTGATTTAGTTCCTTATAGAGCCAAAGACTTTTCAAAAAACAGCAGGCTAAAGAAGTGTTCCTTAATATGTATCTAGTTAATCCCGAGAAAGGCAGATTTTTCCCAAGGGCTCATTTTAAATTATAGTCAAATGGATAATTGGAAACAAACCTTAGGAACAGAGGAGATTTTCATAATGAATGAGAGCTAGTTAATTTTCTCTGAATTGTGGCCTATTGATATTTATTTAAATGTGAAGTCATTTTCCACTCTACAATGAAGATGATAAAGCATGTCCACCATAAAAGTACATAGGGCAGTGACAGGATTCTATCTGTGAAATCATATCACTTTCATTCTTTGGCTGTTTCTATATTAATAAAGTTCTTCTTGTGTTGCTTTTGGAGAGTTCTGGGCCTTTTTCTAAATTTTTAATAAATGATAAATGATTCTCTAATTAATGCATAACTGAATGACAGTATTATTTCAATTAAATTATTATGTTACTGTCAATGTAAATTTCAAGACCTTTACAGAAATAATCTTGTTACCTGAGCATATGTTTGTACTGTTGCTTGCCCTAAAGGTGATGCTCTTCTGGAGAACCAGGCCATTGCTCTATGCAGAACCTACTGATATCAGGATTGTCCATGTTGCTGATAGAAATTCATTTGGTTAGAATACTGTGAGAAAAAATGCAAGATGTTTCCACCGTCCCCATCTCCCAAATTTCTACATTGACTTTTTCTGGAACACTAAGTTGAAAAATTGTGTCATATACTACTTTTTTGACTTAAAGTCATTTATACTGTGTTGTAGTAAGCACCTCATCCATTATGTCTGCTCCAAATAACTCTCCCTCTTTGTTTTTCTCAGGGAAACACATGTCTGCATTCTAATGAAAATAAGTGATTCTTTCACATGTAGTCTAATATTAATGCTTCTGTAAGTGTTTGCAACTTTGTGGGTTTTTTATTGTAATTGTGTTTTGTTGTTGTTTCAGATAAAATCTTACTGTGAACCCAGGCTATCCTAAAACTCATAATACTACTCCTGCATTAGTTAACCAAGTGGTAGTTATATTAGCAGAATGATTCTCCATATCCAGTTTCTATGCATGATTTAGGAAAATTTTCTGATCCCAGGTGCTGAGACATCCTGTGGGTACTTGAGTAGGCAACTCAGATTGCGCAGAGATGAGAGACAAAATAGATGATTTTACCAAAGCTTAACTTGATAAACCACTGAGTTCTTTAGAGTTAGTTATAGAATTATGAATTACCAGGAGCATAATAACTCAAAGGCAGCTGCATCGCCACAAAGCCCACCTCAGCCTGGACGATGACTCAGCAAAGCTTCTTGTCTGATGTTTTCTAACACTGGGCCATTCCATCGATGGGCGGTCTGCACTATTCAGTGGTCCTCTCCAACCACTGTGTATTTGACTGTTTATGGAGTCCCGCCCGTAAGTTCCCATGGCAGCTAATAATCTTCAATAACTCCAGTTCCAGGGGATCTGACAACTTCTTGTCTTCTATAGGCACTGTACGACATGGATGCACATACATATATGCAAGAAATAAACTCATACATATAAAATAAAAAATAAAATATTTTTAAAAGATTAAAAAATAAATTTTGAATTATTCTTATGTATCCTATTTTAAAATTTTACTCATCACATTTTATATGTTTATTTTTTAAAAAGTAGTCCTTTAACATGAAGTTCCTTTTTTTCATTTTAATTGATTTATTGTTAATGTCATGCAATATGTACTGATAATATTTAGACCTCTGTCCTTTATCTACACCCCATGTAATAACTCCCAACTTCAAGTACTATATATATTATTGGATGAAAACCCAGTGTTACTTCCTTGAAGAAAACTCTGTCCCTCTTTCATCAGCTGTCAGTTGCCAGTACTTCCTCAGCTAAGGTTCAGGTTTCTTATCTACCTCCACTTTTAGGCTGAGATTTTTGTCTGGCCCGAGCTTACGTGGGAATTGTGCATGCCGTCACCACTGTTGTGAGTGCATATGAGTAATCTTCCAGCTCTTTGGAGGACTGTTTCCTTGGGGTCATCCACCTCTTCATGCTCTTAAAATCTTTCTGCCTCATCTTCCACAAAGATCTCTGAACCTTGGGAGGCAGAGGCTCTATGCAGGTGCTCTATTCATTGCTAATTCTATATTTTATAACCGTTTGAATGCATTTTATGTAAGTACATATGGTTTTTCATGTTGTCTTAGAATGCTGATATTTGTATTCCT
Source organism: Eospalax fontanierii (assembly GCA_035773235.1). Lineage (NCBI taxonomy): Eukaryota > Metazoa > Chordata > Mammalia > Rodentia > Spalacidae > Eospalax > Eospalax fontanierii. The sequence goes on along the minus strand of CM069524.1, from coordinate 69,167,882 downwards.
AAACTTATTAATTTATTTGTTTATCTTAAATGTGACCTACAAAGTGAAGTCATATGAGGCTAATTGTTTATTGGGTAAAATAATTCAACATACAACTATGAAAAGAATTATCATTGATGTTTTATTGGTATATATTGAATTGCACAGAGTAAGGAAATTTATTTCCATACATGCACATAGTATAGTATGGTTTCCTTCGTTATTCATTTTTAATTTTTAAGTTAATGTTTGTGCTTTTCATAGAATGTAATCTGATGGTATTTATATTCCCTCCCCTGTTCACACCTCCACATATTGCCCCTGCTCAAATTTAATGTACTCATAAATCCAATACAAAATGTTGGTTATTGTTGCACTGGTTGCCCCACCTTGCCAGGCCAGCTGGGTAAGGTTTATAATTTGTTTTTTCTTTCCAGTAAGCATGCATGGCTCCTTCCAGCACTGTGAATATTAGCCAATTAGATGAGGTTGATTTCTCCTTTTTTGTTCTACAGGTCATGTATGCAGATTCTTCAGCAATACAGTCTTATCCTTCAGTTCTAATGGGTAACCAAGTGCAGAAGCAACAATGGGCAGAATCATTTGAGAGCTTATAGCACCCCTGGTCAACAGCTTCAAGAGAGGAAGCAAGGGAGTGCATTCTTAGCATTGACTTTTTTTTCATTATCCTAGAAAGGCAATGTACACCTGTTAGTGGATAACTCTTCTTAATCTTTTTAAATGATGTATATGTATATACTTTAGGAACCTTCTGTAGTGGTAGGTTTCCATATGGTACTGCTCTAAAGACCTTTAATAAAGCTTATCCCTTCCCATACTTCTCTGTCCCTCCTTCCCATTGCCCAGTCCATGTAACACTCCCTAGTCTAAAGTCTCCTTTAATACAAACATTTATTGTATTTGTTTTACATGTATGTGTGTGTGCTAGTGTACATGTACGTGCACTACATGCATGTAGTCAGTTGGCAGTCACTATGAGGGTTCTGGGAACTGCTCCCAGGTCCTCTGGAAGAGCAGCAATCACTTTTCTAAAGCAGTTCTCCAGCCCCGTTTATTAATCATTTCATCCCCCATCCCAAGTTCTTCTTTCACACGCTTAGCAACAGCTGTTCTCTCATGTTTGGCTTATTTTCTGTAATTTAGCAAACTGCTGTTCTATCAGTTTACCTGCAAATGACAAATGCTCCTTCTTTGTTGTTGAATAAAACTCTCCATATATATATATATATATATATATATATATATATATATATATATATATCATATTCTCTTTACCTGTATATATTTGGATGAGCAACGAAGCTGATTCACAACTGTATCATTAATATGAAAGTTTATTTAATTATCCAAGCAACCTCCATGCTTATATTCTTAGTGACTGTACTAATTCACATTCATACCAGTAGGTACTAAAAATCCCACATCCCTAGCTGGCCTAGAACTCACTATGGAGATCAGGTTAGCCTAGAACTTACAGAGATCCCTCTTCCTCTGCCTCCAGAGACCTGAGAGTAGAAGCTTGTGCTACCATGCCCAACAAGGTTCTTTTTCTGTTGCATGATAACTTTTTGTTTGTTTTGTCTTAGCCTAAGCTGAGGAAGTCCATTGCTCCTTGAATGCAACTTCCTGAGGAGAGTATTTCCCCTGAGTAAGCACAGGGTAAGTGATGCAGCTGTGGTCCAAGGGGAAGGCAAGCTCCATTCTGAGCTTCTGGCAGAACTCCTGCGGGCAACGTCATCTACATTTCTCTTCCATGATGTTCAAGTCATGGAAGATCCAAACTGGAGGGTTGTATGAAGAGCAGCCAGGACCAGGATTCCCTGCAAAGATACCCGTAGAGGTTATTGTGTGAAGCTGTGAAAGGCAATTCTCAGTTACAGTGGAGACCAGGAAAATGGACATGCCAGGCGCCCACTAAGGCAAGTTGTGAGCCTCGAATGATATATATCAGTCAGGAGAAATTCTGTGTGTGCTCCTGTTGGAGCTGAAGTGTTGAGTCTATGTGATTGCTTCCGGAAACCCAGCCAAGTCCCAGAGGTCAGACATAAATATGCATGGTTTGCTTTCTGCCCTGCTATATTCTGGTTTTGTCTTAGTGTGATTTCTTCTCTGTAATCAATTTTTCTTGTTTTATTTTTTTCTTTGCTGGAATAAAAATGTTTATGCTTAGCCATCATATGCCGAAAATGCATAGCTTGTTTTGGAGTTTATGTTAAAGAGTATGGGGATTTTAAAGCTGAACTGAAATCACTTTATTTTATAACATAGTTTTGAGACCATAGGATCAAGAGGAGAAACATTATGACCTTTGAATGATATGTATAGGTGTCAAGCTCATAATTGGTAGTTTGTGGAGTTCAGTACTAATTGTTAACTTGAGAAAACCCAGGATTACCTAGGAGATAGACCTCTGAGTAAGCCTGTGGGGGATTATCTTGCTCACATGGAGGTGGAAAGAGGCCCCCAATCTGGGTGACAATATTCCTTAAGAGATCTTGAGTTTATATTTTATGAGTGAATAAAAAAAGAGTTATTCATTGTTGTATTCTTTTATTATTCATCTTCACTCAGTTTAACAAGTACCTTCTTTCAATGTGATGTCATTCCAAATTATAGTATCTAGTTAAACATTACCAGAAACAAAAGTACTTTTAAATCATTCTAAAGCTCATTTTCTTAAATATGAAATAGTCACAGTTAAGATTGTTGCTTATGTTTTCATAAATTTGCTTGATTCTGACTCATCTGTTCAAAATTTAACATAGGTGTTACTGCATTTTCTTAATGATTAAAATTATGTATGTATATATATAACATATATAAAACATAAATATTAATGTGGTATATTAAATATACATAATAGAAAAAAGTATAATGACAATATCTGAATGGGTCTATGTATTTGTACTCAAGACTGTGCAAAATTATATTGTTTTGATTAATTCACTGGGAAAATAAAGGACATGGAAATAGAAATACTATTGGTATTTGATCAAGGAAAATAAATATATAAGCTTGAACTATAATGACAGGTTTTTTTTCAGAAAGATCTCTTTTAATGTCTCAGGGTGTAAGCATACGAGTTACCTGTGAGTGCTTGTTACAAAGCCTATTGCAGCTGATAACTTTTAATATCCATTTGCACAAGTAGCAGGTAAGTTTTTAACATTCATTTGGACTATACTCTTTGAGATTATGGTGCTTAATCTACACTATTCTATATTCAGAGGCCTCATAAAGAGGTAAATAGAAGTCTGTGTATAAAATCAATAGTATAAAGTTCCAACACCTAAAGTTGTTTTGCTACTGATGTCAATAAGTAATCAAATTGCTAGTGGAAATAAGCAATCTTGGACTGCTTACAACTATTATTTTTATTAAATCTTTAGGATGTCTTTGTAATGGGTCAATTTTATGTATCCCTTTAACGTCGAGAAAGGATCATTTTGTCAGTTGTAAGACAGATATTTACTCAGGTTGAAAATCCATTCTCTGCTTTCTCATTGCTGCCAGTACCTATATCTATACACTTAGCAATAACAAAGTACTTTAATGTTTTATGGAGCATTGCTTCTGGCTAATGAATACATTGTGCACAAATATAGGGAAGATAACGGGCCAAGTGGGGATTCCTAGTTTCTTCGCCCAGGCTTCAGCTGTAAACATCATGCAAGGCACAGAATATGCTGTGACCTAGTCTACAAGCCAATAAAGTATTCCTTCAGAACATAAAAAAATTGCATACTCTTGCATGACTGTAATTGGCATCCTGTTCAATGAAAGAAATTATTATTCTGAAAAAATATGATATAGTTCATGAAATCCAGTGTGTGTGCAGGGTTATGGGTGGCAATGATGGGGGAGGAGTTTAATTTTGATTAAGAGCTATTATATGAAATACACAAAAACTCAATAAAATATAAATAAAACAAAAAGATGATGAATGAGCCAATGATACATTGAATCAAGTAAGACAGCAATCTGTCCTTGGTGGCTTCTCATGCTATTTGGGAAAAATTTAATTTTTACATTAAATTTGATTGATTTCGAAAGTTTAGAAATAGGAGAGAGTTTGAATAGGACTAGACACTCTTTATTAATCTTATGTGTCTAAAGTAAAATGTAAAAGTAAGAAAATTATAGTTATATAAGTACAGAACTACATGTTCAAATATTTAAATGATGAAGCTTTCCATTACCAAATAAATTTTAGAATCAAAATGGTTCAATCCTGGAGTGAAATTAAAGGGGTCATGGTAGTTTAAAATATTGGAAAATACAGGAAAAAATATTGTGATTTTTATGTCCTGCTGAGTGCATATATATATATGTGTGTGTGTGTGTGTGTGTGTGTGTATACACACATTTGCATATTTTCTATGTTTTATTCTCTATTACTCCTTTTCCTCAAGCTATGAGTTTGCTCATTATCACTAACCATGAGATACAATTTGTACAGTGGATAATATAGATAAAGCAGCACACAATACATGAGAAGAGAATAGTTACTGGAATAATTGTTGGCTTTACATTACTACGTACCTCTCTTTGGGTCACATAGTCATATTAATGAATTTTTGCTTTGAAAGGCAAATACTTGCTGTAAATACTTGCTATATTTCCACTGCAAACAGTTTTTTAAAATTTAAACGTCATAAAAGGAAAAAAAAAATGTTTCGGTGGACTTGAAGCAACCAAGCTGCTGACTGTTAGAATCGATAATGGTGCTTTTAAATCTTAGCATATGAATTTATTATCTATTTTGAGGTTCTTCAAATATATGTCCTTCTGAAATGTTTCTTGTACTGTAGCAGAGGTGAAGTTCACATGGTTTTAATTTTCACCTCCTGGAGACTTGTGAATATGCACTTATTCTACAGTTACCTGTTAGGGTACACCACTGATTATTCACAAAACGGGGAAAAAATGGCCATTTGTGAAAATATGTTCAACAGCAGTAGCATTAGAGAGAATAGATAAGTGTTGTTGGGAGTCCATAAAAAGGGATCACTGGAAACATTTAAATAATTTACTTTATAGGTATGATGTTTATTAAGTTTCACTGTGTCTTTTTTTTTTTCACAGTCCTATAAACTTCATTCCCTAGTTTTTCTGGTGATTTTGTAAACATATGTCTTTTCAACAAATTCCTTTACTGCTCAAATTACTAATCTATCTTTTTTGCAAACTAAAACACATGAGGAGAAAACATATGAACTGAAAACATGAGAACTGACTTAAATGACAATGTTCAAAAGTCTAAATAATTTCATGAATCAAATCAATTTCAAAAGGTTAACTACACATTATATATTAAGAGAAAAAAACTATATGTGCTACTGGCTGAATGCTTATGGGCTCTAAATTTCATATTCTGAGGCCTTAATGCCCAATGCCATGGTATCGCAGTTAGGGTGGGAAGTAACAACTCCTTGAGCCTGACGCCACCATAAGAGGGCTAGTCGGGTAGTCCTCCGTATGGTGCAATACGAAATGGGAATGAACTGTCCCATCATGCTCTCCTTCATCTCCCTCTTCTACGATGTGTCTCTCTACGATCTCTCACCTACTTCTCCACTTCTCTCCATATGAAGACAAATTAGGGATAATGACCTAAGCCAACACTGAGTTTTCTGGCCCCTGGTTCTTGAATGGTTCAGCTTTAAGAACTTTAGAATATTTGTTATCAAAGCCATTCAGTCTATGATATTTTGTTCCATCTGAATACATTAAAACTTTGAAAAAAAGCAAAATTCTAAAAACCAGAGCTATATGATATGGGAAGAAGAAATGGGGACACTAAAAATTATTACTTAACTGATACTAATCTTCATGGAAATTTAGACGTAAAAAATTAAGACATTGCAAAAGAGATTTAGCCAAGATTATGTCGGTGCTTCACATATTTTCCTATATAAACTGATTGCTTTGAAATTGTCTGGAATTACAGCTATGAGGCCTTCCATTGTAGATGCTGATGAATTCGTGTTGGGATAAGTCCAAGGAAATCCATACTTTTGTCAACAATTCTAGATAATCTCATGCTGAAACTCAGTTGAGACAATTCCAGACTAAAAATAACTGTGTGAATAAGAATACTAATTATCAACAGATGTTCAAAAGTTGAGGAACTGTAATTTAAAGAATACTTTTGCTTACCATACAACACAATTGTACATCTAAAAAAGATTCGAAATTGAGAGTAAAAAAAAAATCACTAAGTTTTAGAACATTGTCTGTGATACAACAGACTAGAGTCATATGAGTTATTTTATTATGTTCCTCCTTAGTACATTGGACTTGAAATTGCAGCAAGTGAGAGCTGATTGTCTGCAGCTCTGTGAAACATTTCTTTCCAGTTTCTGGCAATGATTCAGTCAGAAACAGCTGCAAGAATTTAGCAATGAGCCATGTATTCACTGATCTCTCTACCTGTTACACTAATTACTACACTATAAAAAATTTATCTTTTTCTAGTGTCCTCTGATGCTATTGGAATCTCACAGAGTAAACACAGTGGGAAATGAGAGGCTAAGCAAGGAAAGCACAGGAAAAGAATCCTGCATCAAGGCAGAGTAACTTTGAAGTTGTGAATGATCACATATGAAAGAGAAATCTCTAGATTCTGTGGTTTCTGTGTATAGACTTTAAAAGTTGCAGAAGTTCCATGCAACTGCCTAATATGTGTGGTAGGAAAGTGTATTAACCAATATTTTAATTTATATATAATGCAATCTAAACATGATCTAAGCACTCCAAGAGGTATGTTTGTTTTCTCTGAAATTTGAAACTGTTTTTAAAAAACTAGGAGTTTCATAGAGTTGAAGTCTTTTATCTTTTAAATAATTCTGTTGCAGAACACTCGTTGTGTTACTGACTTTTATTTTGTCAGTTTGGTTTCTAAATATGTGTCTCTGTTAAGAATGACAGTACTTTTAATTGTATGTTTAAAGAGAGTTATTCTTGCATCAACTGTGCGTTTCTAATTTCAATAGTAAGAATTGCATGTCAAAACCAAATGGTATTTCCTATTTGAACCAAAGAAAATGAAAGTTTTACCTAATCTTAAGAAAAATATACTGTTAGGTTTGATTACAAATACCGGAAAACTTTTTAAAAATAGTTTAAGAATCAAGGAACATGGAATGCAATCCCTGAGGTCTTGAATTTGCTACAAACCAATGTTTCTAAAAACTCAGAAACCAAAGAAGGTTAACTTGATAAACTCTGGAGGCAGGGGGCAACTAAATGTTCTGAGTAATTATGACTTGAACTCTCATGTCCCTATCTGAAAGACTTTCTGTTCCTTTTCCAATTACCTTTTGCTATTATTGTACTAGAGGCTACTCTTTCATCATGAGAAGAATGAAAACAAAACTCTAAGCTTAACTTTAAGTTTATTTTTCAATTGAAATGTGTTAATTTAGTATTAATCTTCTCTCAAGTTCCAAATAAAACTGATTAACATACTACCATTGAATCCCATCAGTTTTACTCATAATGAAAAATTTTAACTAGTGTATGGAAGGAATGATAAGTATCCAATAAAAGGCATCTGGTTCTGAATGTTTTAGGTTGGACATTAATTTAGGAAAGCACGCAACCTGTTTATACTGAGGCTCATATTACTCCTACTTACAAATACTGTACATGAGAGAAGTGAGCAGATACAGTCAGGCTTCCATGGGTCTACTCATCTGTTATAAATTAACTGAAATATTCATCCAGTGATTCAAAATTACCAAATTAAAAGCAAGCAAGATGCACAGATGAAATACTATACTTAAAAAAAATATTTATTTAACCTGAATTTGTTTTCTGTCTACCTCAATTTTTCCACTATGTTTATTTACTTTGAATAAGCAAATTACAATGGATTGTTGCATTAAAATAAGCAATATAAATATTTTGGGCAAATATTTCAGATTGATAAGGAGAACTATTTAAGGGATCATTTTACTGAACCTACTGATAGTTTTCTTTTGCACAGTTTTAAAGTAGGTGCTTTCTCTTTATAACTGAAAATCACATCTCCTATGGTTTGCATTTATGTTTCATCTAAGAACAGGTGGAAGATATCTGCCTGCCAAGAAACTTCCCATGGCACTCACTGTTTGAGAGCTTAAACTGAGAGGGAATCATCTGACTTGTAAACAGCTTTACTTTTTATATTAGCATGAATCAGACTTAATGGCACATAAGTATGTCACAATATATTGCTTTCAGACAGTCCAACATAAGAAATAGCTAAGAAACTAGGCTTTTAATCTATAACTCAGAATTTTGAAAACCATAGGATATGTCATATCCTGGTTTGCTTCTCTATTGTGTGCTAAAATACTCTGATGAAAAACAACTTGTAGGGGGAAGGGATTATTTGCCTTATATCCTGGCCCACAGTACATCCTTAAGAAAGGTCAGAGCAGGAATTCAGGATAAGATATGGAGTCAGTAACTAAAGCACAGAATACAGAGGAACACCTCTTACTGGTTTGGTCACCTACCTTTCTTGTAAATCCTAGGCCTACCTAGGAATGGAACTGAAAACAGTGAGCTGGGCCCTTCCATCAATGAGCACTTAAGAAAATCACTCAGACATCTAGCAACAGGAAAAAAAAAAGAGGAAACTCCTCAGTCGAGTTTCCCTCTTCCCAGATGACTGCAGTTTTTGTCAGACTGACATAAACTAACCAGCACACATGATTAACGGTCAAGCATACTACATACTTGTGAATTCAGACAAACAGGAATATCACCACAATTTTGGTAATAGAAATGGTTTCCTTAAACATTCAAAATTATTGTAGTTACTAAGTGCAAATACGGGAGATACTTAGAACAAATTTTCATTCAGAGAAGATAGCTCTAAGCTCACAGTAACTATTCCCAGGGAAACACAGAGATGCAAATGTTTGTCACCATAAGATAAGAATTGTCTTATAACCCTTTCTAGAACTGCTCCCTGAACAGCACATGGGATATTAATTCCAGACACAGAAAAATCTTAGCTAAAGCTGGGGTAGAAGAAACATAGTTATAGTCAAATGTTCCTTAAGATTTTAATTCTTTCCAATCCTCATAATGATTTTATTGAAGCAATTTAAGTCTCATGTTTGATTAAAGTGTTTGATTCCAATTTAGCTCTTTATAACTTCTCTATTATTAAATTTTAAAAATAATAATTTTATGTTTATGAGTGTTTTGCCTGCATGTACGTAAATGCACACATGCTGTACAATGCACAAGGAGGCCAGAAGAGGGCATCAAATTCCCTGGCAGTGAAGTTACAGGCACCATATCAGTTCCGGGAGCCAAACTGGCCTCCATAGTCTTCTGAAAGAGAAGCAGTGTTCTTATCCACCCTGCTAGCTCTACAATCCTTCTATTATTAATTTTTATATACTTTTTCCTAATTTTTCAAGAACTCTGTGCATCAGAAGAGTTTCTCTAAGATGGTGATTTTTTATTACATTTTTATGCTTGTTTATACTCTGTGTGCTTGTGTGTTTGTGTGTGTGTGTGTGTGAGTATGTGCCATGGCACACATGTAAAGGGCAGGAGACAACTTGAAAGAGTTTTCTCTCCTTTCCCATGTAGGTCCCAGGGATCTAATTCTGGCCCTCAAGCTTTAAAGCAGGTACCTTTAACCACTAAGCCATTTTGTTAATCGCTACATCAAATTTTAATATTAGATATGATTATATATTTTATGTATTATTTATTTATACAATGTATTGTGGTGGTTTGAATGAGAATGTCTCCCATAGGTTCTGAGCATCTGGACATTTTGCCCCAGTTGGTGATACTGCTTTGGGAAGTTTAAGGAGGTGTGACCTTGCTGGAGAAAGTGAGTCATTGGTGGTAGACTTTGGGATTTCTTAAGCTTTACCAGATTTACAGTTTCTTTTCTTGTGCCTGCTTGGAGATGGGATGGCTCATCTTTCTATTGCCATGACTCCTCAACCATTATGGACTGTAATCCTTCTGGAATTATTAACCAAAAAATATCTTCCTTTTATAAGTGGTCTTGGTCACAACGTCTTACCACAATAACCAAAAACAAAACAAAACAAAACAAAACTAATACACATAAATAATAACACATCAATAGTTCTTCACATATTCATAACATAATATGTCATTGGGAGCAAGACATAGCCTTTGTGTTGAGTCCAAGGCATTCATTTTTACTAAGCCTCGCTGTTAGCTTTACACTTCAGGTACATTTTAGAAATGCTGTGCTTTTACATACTTATATCTCTTCTCTAATATAACTATTTAAATTTTGAAAAAAAGTAAAGTCATTTTAACCATTATGTAAAGCACCTTTTCACTGAGCCCCAGTCTCTCCCACTACCATCAATAGGGTGTGCTGACGGTGCTCAATGTAGATACTCTCATTAATGGATCTTAGAAAGTTTTGAATGGGTTTTGTTGTTGTTGTTTTGAGTTTTGGTTATTTTTGTTTGTTTGTTTTTGGTTTGTTTGTTTCAGGTCTAGTTCTTAGGCCTGGCCTTCAGGCCTTCTAGCCAGTTGCAATAGGGAAACTCTAAATCAGTTTACTAAGGATTCCTGTCATGGTTCCACTTAGTGTTTTCCACCCATTTCCTTTATAAGCTTGACTATAAGTTCCCATTATTTCCTCTATTTGTAATTTATCTATTTACTGTACTAAATTTTCTTTCTCCACCTTTCAATGCTGTCTCAGAAGAATATATCTTTTTGACTTAAAACAATGCCTAGGTCTAGCCCATTATAACACATCGTGAATTTCCTCTTGAATTTCTACCTTGTATTGTAGGGTACATACACAAATCTCTGAATAAACATATATCAGAAACTGACTTTCGCAGAATAGAACATATTAAAAAAAACTTGCTCAGAATTCTGCTTAATCCCACAACTTCATTTTATATTAATGAAAAGCAAGTCCTTGGAGATATTAATGTTCCTGAGGTTAGATGGCACATTGGGAGTTAGATTCTGAACAAGTCTTAAGACCTCTCTTACTGTGATATTTCTACAATGAAGAAAACATCCAACGGAAGTTTATGCAACTCTGGAAAATACATTCTAAAGTTAATAGTAATTAATTCACAATGAATAGTTGATGTCCTGTGAGGGAGAGATTGCAAAATAGCAAGTGATCTGCATTTGAAAAAGAGTCACAAATTCACCATCTCAAAAATGTATGTTACAATAGGTCAAGTCAAATAAGAAAAATTAAGCAATTTAGATCTTATAAGCATAAGAAAGGCATAAAATTTGGAAAAAAAATAGAAGCAAAGGTCCTTAATGCAAGTTGTTAGAAAGCTGCAAATAAGATTGTGTTTGATTCGAGATATTGATTTAGATATTTGCAGGAAATTTTCCCCAGAGTTTGTATATCCAATCACGGAGTAAAAAAGTAAAATTAATAACACAATGTAAAGTACAGGAAATGGGTCTTCAAATCAACAATGGTTCCTATCCCTGTGTTCCACAGACATGTACGAGGTGTGACTGATCATGTAGGTGGATAAAAACGATGAAGTGGACATGATGAAGGAAGCAAAGTGACCAAGAATGGTGAAATCATGATAGCAGAAAAATGTTCTCTCTCTTCACTCCAGAGTTACACTATACCCTGGAACTTCTGATTGTACTACATATAGGGTGGGAAAAGGAACTTTGTAAATGGTATTACATTGCAATTCTTGAGGTGGACAGATTGCTCTAGATTATCAGAATAGGGTTTATGTTATCACAAAGTTTATATGAGAAATGCAGACAGGCCAGAGTCAGAGAAGGATTGTGAAAAGAGAAACAATGGAGAGATGAATGAGGAAGAGTCAAAGGGAGGAGGGAAGAAGAGAGATAGAAAGGATTGAAAAAATTCATTTTCCCTTTGACCATGAATCACAGAATGTAGCACCTTTGGGCAACAGAATGAAAGGGCTGGTTCTTCCCTTGAGACTCCAAAGGGAGTACAACATTCTCAGCACTTTAGTTTTTAAAGTTTACTTTTTAACTCCAGAATGGCACAACAATAAAATTGTTTGTTTAAAGTCAGTAAGTGTGTGTCAACTTTTCACAGCAATAAAACAGACACAGGCTAGAAAATATAGTCATTCCACTGGAAGAGACATAACACAAATATAAACAAGATCGTCTGTGTGATCTCTGTATACCCTGGCAATAGCAGAATGAGGAAGGCAAAGCTTATTAGTCAAATATATCATTACCATACCCAACCTTGGTAATAGTGTCTGCATGTACCTCTCTCAGGAAACACTGGGAGAACACATGTTATCCTACAGTGCTTCAGTGACTATCAATCGTGTGAAGTCTTCTGTAGACGGCTCTGGACTCATACCATGTGGGCTAAGACAAAGAATAGGATTAGCTCATAATAGAACTTAATCAGGGAAATAGCAAAAATAACTGTTTAAGGTAGACAATGACAAGCTGAAATTTTCTATTTTATGCTCTATAAATTTGACTCCTGTCACAGATAACTATTCAGAGTTTCTGAGGATTAAATAGATTACAGGCAACTAATGTGCTACATTTCTTTCCTCCCCACAAAAGTTCTTAAAAACTCCGTAGGGGAGTTGAATTATAACAAGAAAATAGCACATAAACAGGCAAAGGGATTCAAAATATTGAATGTTCAATAAGTGCCCAAAATAGTGTAACCTAAAGTGTTCACAGTGAGTTTAATACCTTGTCAAAAACATGCTCCAAAAAAAAAATGAAAATAACAAAAATGGCAACACATCAAAAGTAATTATTTAAAAAAAATCACAGCTCTTAAAACAGTATCAGCTGCCCAACAGGATAAATAAAATGAATTATATAAAGGTCTGTGAAGAGTTGGACATGGTCATTCATGTCTATAATACCAGCATCTGGGAGACTCAGCAGAAAGATAGAAAAGCCAAGGATAGTCTGAGATACATAGAAAAAAATTTTATAAACAAGACAAAGAATCAGAAGTTATTGTAATCTACAAAAATGACAAATTCCCATAAGTTTTATAATTCTTGGAGAATATAAATAACTTCAAATTTACAAGAATTAAATGTTATTCAAGTTCTCGCCAATAATATCATATTGGTGATTGGGTTTTCAAACTCCTAATAAACATGCTTTGTATCTTCAACTGGTATATCTTACCAAACTGTAAATCAACTAGTGATATCAGGATCAATACATATACACGCATTTAGACTTGAAAGAATTTAAAATTTCTTTCACTTACTGCTTGTATCAAGTATATATTAATAGTGTAATAACTGAAGATTAAAATTGAAAGATACACAGCAAAGAGAACAGGAGTTCTAAGTGATTTGCACACACTACTAGAAAATTGGTATTTCTCCATACGAGAAATACTCTAGTTGTCTAACCTATCTATTAATAAATCTAACTTAATAGTACAAGAGAAGTGTGATAAAAAATGTGAGCTATAACAATACAGAATGAACTACTAAACAGCACTTGCATACATGCATAGATACATACAAATATTATAAATGGAAGTGCTGGAAGACAAGTACATTGCCCCATAGAAAAGTAATACACTGTACTGGAAGATGAAGTCAATGTTCTTCAGCAGAAAAGAGTGATTTATAAGCAACTACTAGAACAGAAAAGGCAAATTGTATAATGAATCATGCATGGATATACTTCTTTTAACAATAAACCAAGTCAGTAAAGAAATTTTAACTCTTCAGATATAACTACAAACACCAAGCATTAAATAGGAGAAAATAATGGTGTATTATTATTTAAATAAGCTATTGTAAAAGAAAATAATAAATATATTCAAACAAAATGTTCTAAATAACTTGTTTGATAGCCAAAATTCTTATAACACTGGGACTACTGAAAGGAAAAAATAACTAGACAAACTTCACTCTGTAGGAAATGTTTATTTATGAATAATTATATGACTTTTATTTTCTTTTAAAAGCATCATAAAAATAAGAAAGCCATATGTTGACATTCCTGAACAAATTATTGTTTTTGAGACTTTTCTCACACATGAGACTCTCCATAAATAGAAATTGTCTAAGGATGAGTTTGAATACAAGGTGTCTTGTCAAAATCTTTATTTATGAATTTATAGCTGAGAATTTAACTTAGTTGTATGGTTCCTGCTTACCATACACAGTCAGTGAATGATCTCCACCAGGAAAATTTTAAAAAATGAAATTAAGAGGAGGAAACTACACACCTGGAACTCAAGTATCTCTAACAGTCAACAAAAAAATGAAAGTATTTTGTCTGAGAATTCAATAAAGTGCAGTAATATGTACCAAAGTGGCTCTGTAAAGATTATGAAATATACTTCATACATTTTGAATATTGTTTCTAGTTTTACTTTGAACGAAACTATACACAATAAATATTACTTAACTGAATCCATAGCTTGTATTTTCTAGAAGAAAGTGGGTTTTGTAATACACATCCAATAGTGATTGGTGTTTATTAAAGCTATTTTCTTCTATGAAGATTTCAAGTTGTTTCAATGTTAAATATTGTCAGAGATTATTAAAAAAATATATTGATGACAACATTTCTCTCTTGGAAATAAGTAGGTAAAATAATCTTTAGTGTGTCACCTATGAAAATTTCTCCACAAGCTCATTCCATTACAGCTAAACTTCATATATATTATTTTATTAAAACTACTTTCTCAAGTTTAATAACTTATTTTATCCATTTGCCATTTTCTGATTTTCTTGAATAAAAGTCAATATCATTTACTTTCTATCTACTTGTAAATACACTATATCTACTTCCAAGTATTCATACTGATACCATTGGCACTAGTCCCAAGCTTTTGTTTGACCAACTCTGTCAGATGCTGTATTAAATAAGATTATACAAATTTTTAACCCCTTATTTTCTCTTATCCTAGAGTAACTCATCAAATCATTTTATATTTATTAGTATTATTTTACTTATCAGTATTATATGTATTATTACAATAACAATTTTGTGTATTTTTTAAATACAATGTGATCTTTAGGGTGTGTGTGTATGTTTGTGTGTGTTTGTATATATATGTGTGTGTGTGTGTGTGTGTGTATACCCAGTGTGTGTGTGTGTGTGTGTATACCCATCCAGGCTTATAGAACATACAATTATTAGTGACTCTTAAGCTTAAATTTTCAGATCTAACTCGTAGCTCACCAGAAGTAAATATTTTCTAAATAACTATTTCACTTTCACATCTATTAGTGGTTTTTAGGCTGGTTCAGAAGCTAAAAGCACTTGCTGTTATTTCAGAGGAACCAAATTTGGTTCTAAGCACTCACCTCAGGTGGCTCAAAAGCCTCTGTAGCTCCAGCAGAATAGAATCCAACAACTTCTTCTGGTCTCTAAAGGCTTCTACATTCACATTCCTTGGGCCCAACACACACACACACACACACATACACACACACACACACACACACACACACAAATCTATCAGCTTGCTTAAAATTTATTCATAAGAGTAATCCCTCCCCAATTCAGATGTGTTAGTATTTTTCAATTCAGTAACAGAGAGTGTTAATTAGAGCACTATTAAAGGCAAACTGGAATTCAACATGATTATCAATGAACTGATTTTTAGGTTTTCTTTTCTTTTATTTTTTTTTAGATAGGGTCTCTCTGACACAACAGGTGGCCTGGAATTCACGATGTAGACCAGGCTGGCCTCAGTCTCACAAGGACTAACCTGCCTCAGCCTCCCAAGTCCTGGGATTAAAGGTATGTACCACCAGGTCCAAGGACTAATTTTTACTTTCCGCAGACATATATGTGTATAAATTTAATTTTTATATGGTGAAACATTACAAATTTTATGTTGACATGTTTAAGCTTCTGTCCTACTGGGTTGCCTGCAACAAGGAAACTCCATTAGTCACATTATCAGGTTTCAATTTAAATATTACTAGTAAGAACACAGAATAAACACATTTTCATTAGCTTTCTTTTTTAAATTTTTATTAATTAATTTTTATGGGTTTGAATATTTTGTGTACCCATAAGTGTACCACATAAGGTGTACAATGTTTGCAGCTTTCATAAGAGGGCATCAGATCCCCTGGAACCAGAGTTATAGATGATTGTTAGCTGCCATGTAGGTGGTGGAGAGCAAACCTGAGTCCTTTGTAAGATTAGCCATGTTGTTAACATTGAGCCATCTTGCTAGTCTCCACCCCCTCCATTAACCTTCTTTACATGTATTATTTTTTAAACCCAATTCAATTCAAAATTATTTATCTATAGGACCACTGATACCACATTATATTAATGTATTTTCTCTTTCTTTGCTCTCCAGATACATTGAGTTTTACCAAATAAAAGTCATAATCTAATCTCTAACACAGAATTAATGAATTTTATTACCATGAAAAGAAAAAGTCAAGTCCAGGGCCCTTGCTTAAAGGACTCATGTGTGCTCCTTCTGCCTGCTGCCCTGTTTAGTCTAACAGTGCAGGCACCTAAAGTACTGACAGCAATTTCTTCTCATTTAATATACATAATAATACAAAACCACAACTTCCTTTCTGGAATGATCTTTCTTAAAACTCTTTACCAATGCATCTTGTTCAGAAAACACAACTCCATTGTCTCTCCTCTTTGCGTTTGCTTCTGCTGCTTCCTTCTAGAATACTCTTGTCATATGTCATGAAACATTTGCTAATAGACAACATTTTCAATTTGTGTTTCCAAGAATATTTTAAGACTCAAAGTTGCTATTTTGTAAGTAGGTATAAAATATTAAATGCCCTCATCTGACTTTAAATACTGTTTTCACTTCTTTATTAATAAACTGAAAACATGCTATATATTGCATTAATATTTTATTTAACAAGTGTATGATTCTAAGAAAATAAAGACAAATGGATATGTTTCTTTAGGAAGATGTTTCTTTAAAGAATACTCAGAACACAGAAGAATAGCCCAGGCAGAGCCTGAGCATAATAACATTTTTTTTTTGTAACAAAAGAGAAGTGCAAAGCTTTTCAATAAAGGGTGATTTGGGAACATGCCAAAACCAAACTATGAGACTCTGCCATGATCAGAATATACTAGGATTCTAATATCTCTCTGCGGAATTGGTTCTATTTTTCCTAAAACTAAAATGGAAAACACTGTTTTGAAAATCTTTACTATTCAGGTTGTCTAGCTTAAAGGAGATGTTTCTATCCCAGAGGATTATCTAGGAAGCTCATCTCACAGCCTTCTGCAAAAGGCCGAATGCAGAAGAAATGTTACAGCATTGAATGGTAACAGCTGTGTATGGCAGAAATAACTCAGACTCTAAGTACATTTTTCTGAAATAGGGTTTGCCTGTTGACATTACACTTTAGAAATTCTATTGAGATGTGATCTTCAACCCGCTGATTTAATTATCAGACTTTGCCTGACCTTTATTCCTTTTTTCTTTTCCCTGGAATTGTGCCTAAAACCATTTAGTAGTGCTGAAAGAAAAAAATGATGACACTGACCATGTCTCTGAAAAATAGCGGAAGATGGATATAAGGATAAGAAAATATGTCATATTGAAAAATCTCAAATTTATTAATTGTTTTTGTTATTTTCATATGTCATGAGAATAGGAGATAACAACTGCTTAGGTTAGGAAAGAGACACCAGACCAACATTTTCCACGTTGTCCTTGTTGGGGATCAGAAATGCAATAAGAGAATTCTGGTTTCTGTTTTTTTGTTTCCTAAATGAGCACCTCTGCCCAGAGGCTGGATGAGTACATGACTTAAACTGACAGGAGGTTTCTGGGCACTTTGTTTGCCCAACTGGACTGACCAGTTGATTCCGCTTCCCATGCTGCACCTCAGCTTCTGCCACAGGTCCTTTTTTAATTCTAGACTAACAGGTTGGTGAGAGCCCACCTCAGAGGTACTCAAATATTCACATATCATCCCAATCAAATGAAGAGAGTTGCTGGTAATTCAAGAATGATTCAATGAGGAGTATAGTTGCAGCAGTGTGCTTCCCAGACAGATGCAAAGTGTTCTAGGCAATAAAAAATAACTTATTTCAAGTGAAAAATAATTACTTACTGTTAAGGATAAATACAAATTTTTATTTTATTTTTAAATATCTGGAGAGACATTGGCAATGAAATGTATATAAAAAAGATGGTAACAAATGCTCCTCTTCTAAGAAGTGTATCTGAATACTTACATTTATGCATATACTCATATATATGTATATATATATTCTTTTAAAATATATATGTAAATATGGAGTTTGCAAATATTATTTCCTATTTTATCCATTGGGTTAAAATGTCTCAAAGAACATGGAAAAAGAAAAAAAACTTAAAATGAACAACTAAATTACTTATAACTCAAAATGTGAATATCTTGTTGAATGGTATGGTGATTCAAACGAGAATGTTTCTTTTAGGCTCCAAGTATTTGAACATTTTGTTCCCAGTTGTTGGCACTCTTATGTGAGGATTAGGAGGTACAGCCTTGCTGGAAGAAGAAGTCGCTGGAGATGGGCTCTGATAGTTCTTAAGTCCTGCCCTGTTTCCAGTTTCTCTCTCTGCTTCCTGTGTCTACCTGAAGATGTGAGCACTCAGGTTTCTGCTTCTGCTGTATCTACCATTCTTCCTTGCCATGATAGGTTCTTCTTTCTCTGGAACCATAAGTCAAATAAACCTTTCCTTCCATAAGTGGCCTTGGTCATGCATTTCATCATAGCACCCGGAAAGTAAGCAATACAAATGACTAGATGAGTTATTGAACGTATAATATTTTCTATAAGTTATCATTAAAGCATCAATATACATGCATTTTATGATGTAAAATCAATCACGTGTAGGCACTTATCAATTGTCTATATATTTCATTACTGATATCTACAGTCACTATGACATACAATAGCTCTCTTAGAGTTATCATTCTATATTCCTACTGAGGAAATTTATTCTTAGATGGATATCTCCAAGCTTCTCCACATCCCATGCTCTAAAACCCACGTTTGTCCTTACTGCTATGAGTTTGACACTTACACATCTGCTTAAAGTGCCTGTGCTCTTGGGCTGTAGTTATATTGTTTCTATATGAGGAACAAAGGGAGAAGATGCTGGCTCTCTCTGTGGATGACTATTCTTGTGAAGCTGGTCTTTTAAACTGAATTTGAAGGGAATATTCTAAGGAGAGACTCATGACAGAAGGGACTGTGATGACAACAATGTTACTGCATGCAAACAAATTTTGTGAGGTGTAGGGTCATAAAGGAGATATAGCTGGACTGTGCCTGACCTAAGAAATTTCATTTTACAAACAGCTTTTGATTTCATTTTGAGGATAGATGATGACTGTGAGCTTAAGTGGACACACAAGCAACACTTTCTGTCCAATACCACCCTTATAGCACAGACAGGTGAATGAATAACTTAGTGAGATTAAAAACACCAACCTGCAAATTTATCAAGATGATAAGAGATGTAAGGACACATGGCCATATTAAAATCATATCACAAAACATGGGCCCAACAACTTACTAGATACCTCAGACTGAATAAAACTCCCTCATTAAGATCTCATAAAACATATACATCTACTACTAAGATTGTAATGACTCTCACTGTACCTAATATCTGACACCCAGTATATACATCCAGGACCAACAGACAGAGAACTTCCAGCTATCATAGGAACTTCAATTCAACTGAGCTCCATTTTACCCATCTAGACTGGTTGTCCCGTTGTTTGCTGTTCCTGCCAATGGATCCAGTCCTGTCCTTTCACTTCATATCTAGACTCAAATCTGCATCTTAACACTCAACCCTGACTGTACAAAGGACTGACTCTACATAAGCAGTTTCTACCCTCAGATTATTTGGGCTCATTATCCTATCAATACAGAATCACTCACATTTCTATCATTCTGCTTTTACAACCTCTTAAATCTGTTATGAACTTTAAAAATTTTTGTTATTCTAAAACATATATATATATATATGGTTGAATTTATATATATATATACATATATATATATATATATAATTTCTCTGTACTATGTAACTTGTGATATGAGAGTTAACTTTAGAAATAAAGGTTTAAATAAAAGAGCTGTTTTCCCCTCCAATCTATCACATTAAAATAAAAGAACCAGTACCAGGCCATTTTGTTAAGTTCTACAGTTTTAGCTGAATAAAGACAATTCCTAGAGTAATTTGGTTTCCATAGCTATAGAAACTTATTTCTCTATATTCTTACCTCCATGCTCTTCTGATACCCAGTAACGACCGACCAAAGAAACAGTTATTGATCATCTGGCATTGTTTAACTCACCTCCTCTACTCCTTGATTATCCCTTACAAAGTTCAACTGTTGGCTGCCAAAGCAAACTTTCAACTTCCTATTTCTATAGTCCTTAAATTTTATTTTGTTTATTTATTTATTTTTAGGATCCTATAAGTATTCTAGTATGTAACTGTATAGTGAACCATCCGGTTTCTTCAATTAAATATCTTCTGTCCCCAAATTTGTTCTTTGAATAAATCCAGTGCTGTCATAATGCCAATCGTTTTCTTGTCTATCTTTTCTTCTCACATAATTTATACTTACCAATGAAAACGGAATTATCAGGGAAATTGTTGCCTTTAAAACCACATAATTTTGTGATTTATTGTTATTCCATCATGTTTCTATATTTCTAACATAATGTGCTTGAAATTATATGGGAATTTTGGGGTGTCTTTGAGAGTGAAGACGTCCTTCTCAGCTCTGTTGTACTTAGCTTGTTATGCTAGGGCCCTGGAAACTCTAGGGCCACCAGAGGCCCCTCATACCAGAGGCTCTGGTCTTGTGAATTTGAAGAGAAAATTCATAGAACACAGAAGTTGAGTATTAGGTAGAAGTATCTTATTATAGGGAGCTTGGGAAAGAGAAAAAAGGTACAATTCCTATACAACGAGATGGGTACCTAGTAGTGGGATTCCATTTGATACAAGGAAAAATAGGGTCCATTTTCAAGGTTCTTAGTCTCATTATAAAATAACTTAAGAATGGACTCAACCTGAAATTTGTGAACAAATTTATTTGCCTTTAAAGAAAAATCCTCAGTACAGGAAAGCTGTGAATCTCAGTAGCTATCCTGAGGGGGAGAATATAGAGAAGTAAACACCCAGTCAAGCACACACACACACACACACACACACATACACACACACACACACACACACACACACACACAAAACGTGCACACACATCCAAAATAATAGTGTTATGCCTTTTTAGAGTTAGCCTTGAGAGCAGACATGTGGTGTATACCCACATTGTGGGGAACTTTAAAAAAAAGTGTAAGAAAGCACAAAGTGTTAAGGAAACACTATAGAAGTAAAGGAAATGTTATGCTTTTCTGAAGAATAAAGAAAGGCAGGCACACTTATGGAAAGTTATATGAATGTGGCCTGCTCCAGAAACACTGCACTAAGGGGAGGAAATTCTAATCAGGAAAAGTTTAGTAGAATTTTTCTGCCATGTCTGCCGTCATATAAGGAAAATTGTACTGGCCAGTCCAAGATCATTCTCATTTTTTAGCCAAGAAAAAAAATACAACAAATAAAAAAACAACAACAAAACAAGATAAAACAACCCCCAAAACTGGTCACTTTTTTGGGGGGGGATCTTTATAACCAAACTGCCTAAGCAATTTCTACCTCCAGTTCTCATAAAAGACAATTGGCATAGTTGGGAGGATTCCATTAATTAAAGAAGGAATCCAATAGGTTCTTGGCAAAATAGTTGGAAATATACCACTTTAAAATAAACAATCAAGTTAAATTATGAGATATGTGGGCCCATAGCTAATCACCTTTAAAGAGTATTGTCACTATAAAACTAAACAACAGTAAGCCAAGAAAGAACCAATGTTTACTAAAAACACATGTTTGGAATAATTTGATGTAAATGGATTTAAATGAAACAAAAACATAAAAACTAAGCTTAAAATGTATTTTTATTGAATCATTTTGTGTTTCATATAGAACATCTCAATCAGTCTTAACCATCTTTATACTACCTTCCCCACCTGCATCCTCCTTGGCCCCAATCTGGAATCCATACATTCTTTCATCTGTGTTAAGGTCTACATTTTCAGGTTATTGTCCCCAAGTGACCTCAGTCCAGTTTCATCAACTGAGGTCCAGTCAGCCTACCCAGAGTCCCTCACTTTAGGAAGACTAGACTATTCTCACCTAACAGTAACGGTTGCCAATATTTCTAAGGCAGAGTCTGGGGTCTCCTGCAAATTTCC
This sequence comes from Eospalax fontanierii, assembly GCA_035773235.1. NCBI lineage: Eukaryota > Metazoa > Chordata > Mammalia > Rodentia > Spalacidae > Eospalax > Eospalax fontanierii. The sequence goes on along the minus strand of CM069524.1, from coordinate 69,145,601 downwards.
CCAGTGCCATGTTGGGTTTTTGTCTGCTTGAACTTACACGGATCTTCAGCATGCCCACCCCATTGCTGGAAGTTCATTTGAGTGGGGTCCCAGGAGCTTGTTGAGTTCTAATTCCATATGGCCATACCACTCGTCACTGGCTATAACAGTCTTTCCACCGCTTCTTCTTCAGTGGTCTCTGGGCCCTAGGTAAATGAGACTAACTATAACAGTCCTGTCCAGGAACCAAACTCTGCAGATTCCTAATCTCTGTGATTAGCCATTTGTGACCTATTGTATAACTGGCACTTTGTTGCATGTGAGAGCTTCATTAATGAGAGGTGAGTGATTCATTAGTGTCTTCTTTATAACCTGAGTGTAGAGGCCACATTGTAGATGTGCCACTTAGGCATGGACAATTCACATTGTCTGTGTGTGACTATCTGTGGTAATCTGTATTAATCTCTGTCTGGTGCAAAGGAAGCTTCTTTGATGAATGGTGACTAGGATACTAGATATCCCTAACGGTGCGCCAGCGTAACTTTCATCTTTGGGGTTAATCAGCACCTGTTTAATTGGAGTATTTGGACTTAAGACCCACTCAATATCAGGGAATTCATATCTGGTATTGTAAATCTAGTCCAATATCAGTTGCTAAAGAGGCTATAGATTCTAAAGAAGAATCTAATACTTACATTTTCTTAAACTGCTGTAATTTTTAACTGTATTATAAATATTTATACCAACAAATGTGTGTACCTCTCACCCTTCAACTGTGAAACTGGTTTTTAAAATGGAAATAATTTTAGAGATACACAACTGATCAAAATGCAAGAACAGGTGATCATGTTGTGCTCATGCCCAACTGAAATATCTAAAATGCTTCCCCTACACATAAGGCCTCAGGGGACACCATGAAAGAGTAAGTTGCATGGTTGTGGCAGAGTACCATGATGTCTGCTACTAATAGTGACTTCTAGGTATGACAGGAATAACACACTCATGAAATCTTAACAATATGTCTGTTTAAACAAGACTTCTGTAAGAAAGAAAAACAGCTGACATATCAGTGTGAATGAGGGAGAGGTCACAAGAGCCCATATCCAAGTGAAGAGTTACAGATAGTCAGTGGCTACTGAGACTGGGAAATCAGTTTTCTTCAGGAAAGAGCCCCTTTATCGGCTATCAAATCCCATGTTGTCTGCCCTAAATATATGTATATGTAAGTGATACTAAGTGGCCTTAGTAGTGTATGGGAAGATAGAGATAGATAGATTACCATAGTAATCATGAAGAAGTCATGAAGTAGAGTTGGAGATGTAGGAGGAGGGGCAGTGTTAGGTTGGGAATGTTGAAATAAAGTTCTCATGTAAGAAATTCTCATAAAAGAGTATCTTTCACCCCCTTCAAATGTCAAGACAATGATAAAAGAAATTAAAAAATTATGGAAACCCCTTCCATGCTTCTGAATTGGAATAACTACTATTGTGAAAACAGCTATGCCAACATTCTGGATAGCTTGAGTTTTTAACTTGACATACCTAGGGAAAAGGAACACCAATGGAGGCACTGACTGTGTAATATTAGCCTGTGGACATGTCTGTGAGGCATTTTATTGAATACTGTTTGAGGTGGGAGAACCAGGTCCATTGTGGGCAGTGCTACCCTGGAACAAATGGATCTAGGTTGCCTAAGAAAGGCTGAGCACAGGACAGACTGAACAAATCAGGATGGAACATATCTCTACGTTCTGTGCTTTGGTTCATGAGGCCGGGTCCTTCCCTTCTTCACTCAGAATGAATTGAGACCTGTAAGTCAAATAAAACTTTTTCTTCCAAAGTTATTTTTGCTAAGAGTGTTTTATTATAGCTTTAGAGAGCAAAGCAGAACAACTACCAAAACTGATCTGCACATTTAATGCTAGACCTAACAAAATTCCAATGACATATTTTACAGACTTAGAAAAAAATCAGAGATTTCATAATAAACTACAAAAAGCCTTGAATATTCAAGGCAATCCAAAGAAACACAGCTGATGGTATCACAATACCAGGCTTCAAATTATACTTTAGAGCTATAGTGATTAAAAACTGCCAAATAATGACATAAAAACAAAATAAAGGACCCAGAAATAAAGTGACAAAACTCTGCCTACTTAGTTCTTGACAAAAGAAACCATGGATGCTGGAAAAAAACAGTAACCTACTCAACAAACGTTGCTGACAAAACTGGATATTCACCTGCAGAAGAATAAAACTAAATTCCTGTATTTACCTTTGTACTAAAATCCATTCGAAATGTATGAAAACTTTAAAATAAAACCGAATGCTGAAACTTCTAGATGGAAACATAGGGACTATTCTTCAGGACAGTGGTGCAGGTAAGATTTTTCTAAACACATCTCCAATTGCACAGGAACAAACCCCAATTAACAACAGATGTTACTAAATGAAAGTAAAGCTATGCAGTGTGAGACCCTGCCCACTACATCTTGATCCCTCTGCAGCCAGACTAGTTACATTCTTCTATTACATGGAACACACCTACACTTTCAAATTAGTTAGTCTCCCAATATGGTCCTTACCTCTGCCTGGCTGTAGGCCACCCACCTGATTCTCCTGCCTAAGACTTGGAGACTACCCTGATAAGTCAGAGCCTGCCCACTGTGACTTGGTTCCCCTGCACCCTGAACAACTACACTCTCTCTCTCTAAGCTTTCCTCATTCCAGCCTTGGGGGTAGTCCTGCTCCTGGTCATTCCACCTGAGATATCTGATAACTAAGACATACTCCACTGTGTGTTGCTCTCCCTGCACTGAGACTAACTGCATTCATCTGCTTCAGGGCACACACCTACTCTATCTAGCTAATTAGAACTCCCCAGGCTCTCCTTACCTCAGCCTCATCCTCCTGATCTTCCAGCATGAGACCTCCTCCCTAGCTTGTCAGAAACCAGCCACTGGATAGCCATAGCCTTTAATTAGGCCTAGACACCCTCCCTGTGCTGGAGAGATCTTCATTATTTAGTTTGGTACCATCTAGTTCTGCCAATTAAACATTTAAAAGTAAGAACTTGAAACACAGACCAATGAACTACACATAGCCCACTAGAAAGCAAACAACCCATGTCAACAATAGAAATAGAAATAAACTTCAACTAAACAAAAATAGAGTAGAATAATATCAGACACATAACCACAAAAGAAATTAATATGCCCAAACCACAAAGAAAAACACAAATTCCCTACCAAAACACACCGTTCCTAGAGAATTGTACTACAATAAGAATCACCAAGAGAAACAACAGGATGAAGAATTTAAAAGAACAATCATAAATATAACCAAAAAATACAGTGAGTTTAAGGATAACACAACTCAAAGAAATCAAGGGATGTGAACAAATTTCTGACTGAATCTCAAGAAAATATGAATATATGGCTCAATTAAATGAAAAAAATTCAAGACTTCACAAGTGAATACAAACTAAGATGAAAATATAGAAAATATTGTAGAAAACTCAAGTTGAAATGAAGACGGATTTAAAAATTCAATAAGGCAGTTTGAAATGACAGGAGAAAGCCTCACAGGAATAATGAATGAAATGTGAAATAGAGTGTGAAGACTGGCAACAAAGATGAAAAAATGGACAAATCAATCAGAGAATATGAAAAAAATTTAAAACATAGAAATGGATATGCAGGAAATGTGGGCACCATGAAAAGATTAAACCTAGGAATCATAGGAATAGAAGAAGGAAAAGGATTTCATGTCACTGGCAGTGACAAGATCTATAACAGGGTTAATGAAGAAAACATCCCTAAATTAAAGAAAGATATACAGATACAAGAAGCACACCGAACAGTTAGACAGAACAGAACAGAAACTTCCCATGGCATATCATTGTAAAAACACTAAATGAACAAAGCAAAGAGTCGGTACTGAAAGCTGCTAGAGAGAAACCAGTAACATAAAAAAAGAACACATCATAATTACAGCTGTCGTTTCCATGCAAGTTATGAAAGTTAAAAGCCTGAACCAAAGTTTTCAAGGTTCTAAATGGCCACAGATGCCAACCCAGAATACTTTACCTAGCAAAACTGTCTATTATATTCAAAGGAGAAATAAATATGTTCCATAATGCAAATAGTTTGAATGTATTCATGCCCACCAAACCAATTCTACAGAGAATACTCAAAGCAATACAAAGACGGAAGAAATGAGAAAACAAAATAAGACTAAGAACACAAACAGAAAATAAAATAATAGTAACCAAGGCATACTTTTCAGTAATAAGTCTAAATAACAAAGACTTCAACTTCCCATTCAAAAGACACAGACTAGATGAATGGATTAAGAAGAAACAAAATCCATATATTGATTTCCTGCACATAAGTTGTCTAACCTCCTAGAACAGGCATAACTTTATGCTGAAAGGATGAGAAAAAAATACTGCAAACAAAAGGTACTAACAAGTATAAAAGAACTGGAGTTCTAACATTTGCAAAATATGTTTCAATTAAAATTATCAGAAGAGATAAAATGCTCAGTACATTCTAATGAAAGAAACATTTAATAAAATATGTGTGTGTGTGTGTGTGTGTGTGTGTATGCACCAATCTCTGGTGCACCCAGTTCCATAAAAATAGCACTATTGGACTTGAAAACACAGAATAACCACAACTCAGTAATAGCAGTGACTTCAGTACATCATTTTTTCCAACAGATAGGATATCTGGTCAAAGAATAAACAACCTCTGAAATAAACGATTTCATAACCAAATGTACCTAACATACATCTACAGAATATTCCTCCCAAGCACCAAAGAATACATATTCAGTTCACCAGCCCATGGAACTTGGTGTAAAAGTGACCAAATTATGGAGTAGAAAACAACTCAATAAAAACAAAAATTGAAATAATTCCATATATTCTATCAGAACAAAATGCAGAAAAAATTAAGTGAATAGTAAAAGAGGTTCTATAAACTACACAAAATCATGGAGATTAAACAACACACTGCTGGATGACAAATGGATCAAACAAGAACTCAAGAAAGAAATTATTCTTGGAACTAAATGAAAATGATTTCAAACACAACAGAATCTTAGGGATATAGTAAAGCAATCTTAATAAGGGAATTCATAGCTCAAAGTTCCTATATTAAAAATCAGAAGGAGCATACAGAAATGACTTAATACAACTGAGGAATTTAGAAAAGCAAGAACAAACCAATCTCAAACCTAGTAGACAAGAAGATATAATAAAAACCAGAGCAGAAATTAATGAAATTGAAACAAAGAAAACAATAGAAAGAATCACTGAACTAAGAGCTGGTTCTTAGAGAAGATAAACAAGATACTTAACCCATCTAACCAAAAGAAAGAAGGGAAATCTAAACCAACAAAATTAGAAAAGAAAGGGGAACCATCACAACAGATACCAAGTAAGATTAGACTATTATAAATTAGTATTTTCAAAGCCTACACTCAACTCTGGAGTTTGTTTTCACCATATGGATAGATTCAGAACTTCCATAGCAGAGCCAACTTGGGCCTTCTTTGACCAACGCTTTTGGATACCATCTCAATTCTTCTTTCATTTATGACTCTAAACTCTTGTTACTTCATCCCTCTGTTCAGCAACCCTGAATCTGGTTAAGCAAAAGCAGGAATCAGTATTAGAGGGGAACTGTGATGCTTACTCTTGATCATCAACTAGACAGGCTATAAATATATCTATATATTTATATATATATATCATAGTATAAATAAATCTCAGAGCATTATCTGTGAAGGATTTTCTAGGTTAAGTTAATTAAGGCAGGAAGACACATCTTAAATGTGAGGGACGCCATTTCACGGACCAATGTCTTAGACCAAGTAAAAGAGGAAATGAGCAGCAGCAGCAGCAGCAGCAGCAGCAGCAGCAGCAGCAGCAGCAGCATTCATGCCCCCTGCTTCCCGATGGAATGCGGCCAGGTGCCTCAGGTTCCTGCCACCTCAACTTCCCTACCATGATGGGCTGCACCTTCAAACGGTGATTCAAAGTCAACATTTTGTGCTGAATAGAGTCAGTTTTCCACTTGACATACATAGTGAGATTTGGCCTGTGCTGTATTTTCTTGAGTGATGCTAGAGGGTCCAGTTCATTGTGGCTGTGCCTGTATGGCATAAGAAAGCAGGCTGAGCTCCAGCACAAGGAGAAAGCCAGTAAGCAGCATGCCTCATGGTCTGTGTTCCAGGTTCCTGTCTGGAGTTCCTGCTTTCCTTGATGATGGATGGTTCTGTAAGCTAAATAAACCCTTTCCTCTCTGACCACCCCCAAAGCAAAACCTATATTCTACTAAATTTAATAATCTCAAAGAAACTGATGAATTTCTAAATTCAGTGGATCAACCAAGAATTAAGTCAAGAAAAGATCAAAGTTTTAAGAACCCATAAGAAATAAGGAAATTGAAAGAGTCATGCAAAGCTTCCCAATTAAAAAGATCCCAGGCCTAGATGAAATCACAGCAGCATTAATCCAGACTTTCAAAGAAGACCAACAATCAATGCTACTTAAATTATTAACAAAATAAAAACAGAGAGAGAATTCTAAAACTCTTCTATGAAGTCAGAATTGTTCTAATACCAAAAGCAGGTAAAAACTGCCCCCCACAGACACAATAGGCCTCTAACTTTAATGAACATTGATGCAAAAATTATCAACAAAGTACTTGTAAACAACATACAGACACACATCAAAAACATCATCCAAAAAGTTCAAGTTGACTTTATGCTAGATATGCAGTAATAGTTCAAGATATGTAATCAATAAATGTAAGAAACAGCATAAATTAATTTAAATATTAAAAACACATGATTATCTCAGTAAATGCAGAAAAGGACATTGAAAAATACAATATGCACTCATGATAAAAATCCTAGAAGGATTTTGACTGAAGGGAACACACCTCAATATAAGTAAATATCAGTACAGCAAACCCACAGTGAACACCATTCCAAATAAAGAAAAACTTGAAGCATTCACATTAAATTCAGGAACCAGAGAAGTCTGTCCACTATGCCCTCTCCTTTTCAATATAGGGATTGAAACTCTAGCTAGAGCAATAAATTCAGAGAAGAAAATTAAAGAGGTACTAACTGGAAAAGAAATCAAATTATCATTATTATTAAAGAAAAACTACAAATGAATTTTCCATATGATCTGGTTGTAGCATTCTTTGGCATATATCCAAAAGACTCATCCTACTCAAGAGATACATATGCATCCATATTTCTTGTTGCTCTTTTCACAATAGCTAAGAAATGGAAACAACCAAACGTCTCTCAACTGAAAAATGGATAATGAAACTGTGGTTCATTTATAAAATGAAGTTCTACTCAGCAGTAAAGAAAAACAAAATGCTGATATTTACAGCTAAATGGAACTAGAAAATGTTATACTAAGTGAATTAACACAGACTCAACAAAGCAAGCAAGGAATGTTCTCTCTCATTTGTGAATCTTGGCAACAAATCCTTACAGTGATTGTTTATTCTGATATAGCCACAAGAGCCAGGAAAAAAAAAAAGAAAAATATAGAAGCAAAAGGAAAGAGACCAAGGAAGAGAAATGTTAGGTGATAGGTATGACCAAAGTGAAATAAGATAAATATGGTTATTTAACTGGAAAGGGAGGACAGATGGTTTTATAAGGAACCATGGAGTTACAGGGGAAAGATGGTCTCAAGAGAGAGGGGATAATCAGGTATTATTAGATAGAAAATGGGAAAAGTTGGAGGTACTTTAACCGGGAGTGAAAAATCCAAGGGAAATGTATTAGTTCAGAAGTCTATTGAAGAGTACATATAAAATATCTGTACAGGAGTGCAATGCGTATGTGGACTTAGAGCAATGGTGCTGGAACTGACCTGGAAGCTTCCTCCCTGAAGACTACTCTTACAGTTTTTGAGGATACTATGCAAGCTGGTAAAGGAGAAAATCAATCAATAGACCAACCCTAGATGTAAAACCTAATAACCAAACAATGGCAAATAGAGCAAAGTATCGCTATTGGTGCAGTACTGCCATTTTATCCTGGTGATAATCAATAGCTATCTAATCAGAGGTAGAGCTCACTCAACAGAGGGAACTCCTGTGTAGTACTGTAAACATAGCTCAATACATATCCCTGGAAAGATCATAGACTCTAGAGAAAACCACACTTGTCTCAAATCCCTTGTAAAATGTAATTTGTATCCTAAATATGAATTCTTATGTTACAGAAAATTATACCTGGCACCAATCATCAAAGAAGCTTCATTTTTCAACAGCTGGAAACTATTACAGAGTTGTGCAACTAGACACACACAGAGAATAATTGTCTCAGATATTCAGCTTTTTTAAAGTTTTGCAGTGACAGTGAAACATTTATATCTAATGCTCATGGAACATAGTGGAACAGATTGTACAGGGAATATTAATACATCTCTCAACTCACAGCACCAAAGCTTCCTCATGCAACAGAGGTCAGTGAACACAGGACCCAACCAGCCAAATTATAGAGTGTAAGAGATTCCAAAATGCATATCACTGGATATAACTCCTGGATTAAATCTCACCTGCCCAGGACTGAGGGAGCATTCTGGAAGAAGGGGTAGAAATAATTGAATTTGCAAGAGTGACAGGACACTGGAACAAGCTGATAAAATTTATTGTTAGATGGCATTTTTCTTTATGTTATGTGTATGAAGTATATTGCCTGCATGTGTGTAAGTGCACTTGTGTTGTGCAATGGCAATGGAGTCATAAGAAGGTCTTGGATTCCCCTGAAACTGAAGTTATAGATGGTTGTTACCTGTGATGCAGGTGCTGACACCTGAACCCAGGTCCTCTGCAAGCCACCCAGTGCTCTTAACCACTAAGGCATCTCTCCAGTGACAGATGGCATTTTTTTTATGTATAGCATTTAAAAAGCACAATTCAGTTTATATTACATTTGATCATTAAGAGTTTCTTATATTTCAATGCTGTATCTTCATACAAAGCATTAAGATATGGTTGACAAACAAGCAAAGTAATTTAACTCTTTTCAGGGAAGTGTTGATTAAATGATTACCATATTTGGTATTTCCTCTGTCTATGGAGAAAATCAATAAATCAATTTCCAAATTCTGTCTTTTAAGTACCAAACAATCTCAAGACTACCTAGCTACTCACCTCAGTACTGTCACCATTTAGAACTGAAAGATGCTTTGCTTTGGGCTCTGTCCTGTGCTTTGCTTGTTGTCCTTAAAATTCCTCATTTCCATCCACTAGATGCACATACAGATTTCAAACTCTTTTATTTCAGTTTGTAACAAGAAATGGTATAGAAAATTACACTTGATTGATAACAGTAATATAGAAAATATGCTTTAGGAAAATATGATTTTGAAACCCTACTGCAGTAGCTAAAAGGTATTACATTTGAAAGAAATACGTACTCCAAAATTTTATTGTGAATGTATACAGAAACTCATCAAAAGAGATAGACACCATGCTAGGAGATGCATTAAGTAAAATGTTTGCGATTTAAGCATGAGAACCAGGGTTGGGCTGCCTATAACTCATGTAGAAAGCATTGTGACCCTAGGGATTCATACGTAATACCAGTGTATGGGAGGCAGATACAGGGAGTAACCCAGTAAGCTGGCTAGCCAGATTAGTTGAAAAGGGAAACTCAGGGGTGGCCCTGACTCAATACATAAGGTGGAGAGTGATGGAGGATGACAACTTACAACATCCTCAGGTATCCTCGTGTATGTGCATACATTTGCACACGTACCAGCATAATACACACATACATGGAAACACTCAAACACATAATATGACTGCTAACATCAACATAAGCAAAACTAAATTAAATATTTTCATTGTAACATCTGTGGAAGAATTTTATTACATGTTATAATGATATATATATATATATGTATATATAAACACACACATTTATTCTCCATATATAATCATCACTATGTCTTAATCATCTCTAGCAAAGACAAGAACTTGTACAAATACTTTCACAATTTCAAATTCTGTGGTTGCACAATAATACTCTTTGCTTGGGGACATTCATCCATGAATTTGTATCTTATGGAAATGGGGAGAATAAAAAATTGAATAGCCAAGAAAATGTTTATCACTGTATATTCTAATTGTCTCATCTGCCTAATAAAGATACGTTTTAAAAATAAAAATTCATGGGAACATATTGAGTTGATAATAAATATCTGTTCTGTAAGCTTCAAAAACAACTTAAAATAAAGGAGCCTGTGTCTGTGCCTTCAGGATTTTATTATCAAGGCAATTTTATGTTAGAAAAGCTTATTATTATTGGCTTCTCTGTAGTGGCAGGGAATGTACCAAGTATCTAGTTTTCAGGTGTGCAGTCTTCCACACTCTTCTACATTTGTGATGCTTCAGGTATCTCATGTCAAGGATGTTGATATTTCTATAACTAATTTTAAATATTGTCTAGCTTCCTCTTTGCAATTACTTGCAGTTACTTCTCATAGTTCATCCAATAATTGGTCACTTGACATACATTTTAGGTAATTCCTCCATATTAACCTATTTTTATAGAGAACTGTTAATACACTCTTACAAATACAAATATTTTATAAATAATTAATGAACTTAATTAAAGAACATTTTTTTGATATGTACAAGAACTTTCATGGGTCTGTTTAATATTTTATTTTTATTTATTTCGTTTTTTCTCAATTAAAGTATAAGTGGTAATTTATTTTAATAACATGGTGCAATTTTATTTTGAAAAATTTCTATTTAATCTTTATACCTTTCATCCAGTTAAATTTTTAATAGGATATTTATAGTTTATTTTTACTGGCACCAATCTCTAAACTGTTTCTGGTTTCTCTACACTTATTAAGGTTTCAATTAAAGCTCAGTATTGACATTCATCCTTTTCACTACTAGTCCTTATATCCCTATTTCTTGTTCCTAAAACCTTTTATTAAAACAGTCAGTATTCTACATCATTTTACTTTGTTTTCAGATCTTCTCTTAAACTTTATTTTCAAAACTGTTTGTAGTAGCATCTCATGGAAGCTACCAGTTTACTAGGGTTTTCTAGACCATTGGGAAAATGTGATATTTATTTTCATATGAGGCACTTCAAAATTCATTAAAGCTACAAAGACTGAATCTTACATAATGTTATCTGTACTTACATGAGAATATAAAAAAGGGACTCAACACATATGTAAATGTTATATTTCTCAAATATAAATTTTACATTTCCATGAATTATTGTTACAAAGCTACGTAGGATTTACAGCATTTTTCTAGTTATATCTCAGATAGCACGATATAATAATAGGTCTAAAGATGACTTGGATTGCAGGAATAAATGAAAATAAATGGAAAAAAAAACAGAAATAATGTGAAATTTTGGGGAAGATGCCTTTTCTGGACAAAAGAGTCATCATTTGGAATGTGGATGATAAAAAAGCAAAAACCAAAACAAAACAAAAAAAAAACACCACCACCTCACCATGTAGCAAATCCTTATAGGAAATTTGTTTCATCTAGCATGAATCAACATATGAAATAAACAAAGTTCCATGGCAAATATCTATGATTTGTGTGACTGCAAGTCTAGAACACTCAACTTCAGTTTCTTACTCGTGAATAGACGGTCTGTAAATATTACTGAGGCAGCTCCATAGGATAGCCCAGGCATAAGTGTGCTAATTTAATGAGTGTTGGAATATTTATTGAGTGTCTCACTGTTTTATCGTAAAGGACTCTGTAGACTAGAATATTAAAAAGAGTAGGGAGTGGATGGCATGTCTCAGTGGGTAAAAGAAGTGATTTACTAGTCTGATGACCTGATTTTAATCCCCACACCCAGGGTTGAAGGAAAGTATCAATTCTAACTACATACATACATACATACATACATACACACACACACACACACACACACACACACACACACACACCAAGCATACAACCTCCATATGTATACATAATGATAATAATAAAATATATATTGAAAAATTTACTTAACCCTGCTTTCATAGAATTAATTTTTAGTTGATTTTTTTAGTTTAGAGAGTTGGACAGGTTGATTACAACATACTATATATGTGACAGGCATGTGTTTATTTTGAAAGTCTGGAAATAAATAAAAGGCCATGGAAACTTGAATCAAGTAAATCATACATAGCTCAAGAGATTCAAAGGATCAATCCAAGGTTATTATTTGGTTTTGTGGGCAAAGGGTAAAAGAGCATAAAATCTTACTTCTCTTTGCTGCTGTCTGTTCTCAAGGCTGGGTATGACTCTTTAGGATAATATACTTAAAAATGAACAGAATGTTAACAAACCTATGCGATCTGAGAATTATGCTATAAACCTTCAATTCTTCCATTTTGGTTCAAGTTAAAACATTCATCTAGAGCTCAAAGCTTCATTGAAAGAGCTTGGTTACTTTTTCCATTGCTATAACAAAATACCCTTCAAAAGGCAACTTAAATGTTAAAGGGTTTATGTGGCTCAGAGTTTCAGAAGACTGTTCATCATGGCAGTGAGGACATGGTAGCAGGACTTTCAGGCAGATTGTCACACTGCATCCACAGACAGAGAGCTGCTCCAAATGAGTTCTGGAACTCAGCTACATTTCTCTCCTAAGGAATCCAAATTCCCATCTTATGGAATTTGCATATTCTCCATACTTATGGTGGGTCTCTCTACATAATTAAATAAATCAAGATAATTCATCACAGACATGCCCAAAGGCTTGTCTCTGAAGTGATTACAGATCTGTTAAGATATTGTTAAACACCATAAACTTGTGGCAGATGCTATAGTCACATTACAGGAAAAGATCTTGGTCTTTTTATACTTTGTCCCTTTATTACTCTAGTCATTTGCTCCAGGTAGCCGTCCTCATGAATCTTATTCAACAAAGATCCCAAAGGTTATTTTTTAGATCCATTTGCAGTGGTTCTACAGTGAAAGTTTATTAATCCACAAATTACATGTATAAATGCAAGTAATGATTTCATTACCTGAAACATTATTCATTTTGAATTTTTATTGAAGGATATTTTTACATATAAATAGCAGAGTATTATAACATTTATGATACACAGTGCAATACACATCTTTATGAAATGAAGTATGGTCTGGGTATTGTGGCACACATCTTTAATTCAAACACCTGGATTCAGAGGTAGGTGGATCTCTGTACATTACAGTGTGCATTGGTCTATATAGTATGTTCTGGCTTATCTAAGACTACACAGCTATGGGTATATCTCAAAATAAAAAGAACAAAAACCCCCTCCAAAAAAACCCCTCAAAACCACCAAACTATAGCTGTTAATAATCAGATGTACCATTTATTGATGTAGTTTTTTTTTAAATAAAATTTAAGACCTATCAAACTAATGTCAATGGCCTGTCACTTAAGAGATGTTGTAATTTTAGCTTCTTCTGGAAAAATCAGTTTCCAAATATGAGTCATGTGCCAGCCAGATTTCTGTCATTATAACAAAATATCTGATATAGAGCAAAAGGAAGAAAGCTTTATTTCGGCTCACAGTTTCAGAGGTTTCATGGTCTGTTGGCTTGTTTGCTTACAAACATTTGTGTTACAGTACAACACTGTAGAATTCAGCAGAACAAGAAGCACATTCAACTCAAGGATAACTATGTGCAGAAATGAAGAAAGAGCTAGGGAACAATCAGGAACGCAACGCTCCTTCAAAGTCAAACTCCACTAAACTAATTTTATATAATTAGTCTTCACCTTTCAATGTTCCATCATCTTCCAATTGTGTTACATACCAGAGAACCAAGACTTCTAACACATATTTCTTAACAGGAACCTATCAGATCTAACGAAGGTGTATTGTAGCCATTGAATATATGGAGAAGAAATTCCACTGTGATGTAGAGTATAGGAAAGATTTCTCATGGGCAGAAAAAGGATCTACCTGATTTTCAGGGAAATTTAATATATCCTTAAATCTGAATTTCTCCTCTCTTCATACAACATATTCATTTCCCAACAGAGGTTCCAGGGTTCTTCTTTTGTGTTCCTCTTCAGAGAATGAAAAATCATTCCCTTGATCACAATCCACAGGCAAGGTCTACCTCCTTCTAGAATACATCTGCCAGGAAAATGCCAGAATTATTGTCAGCAAAAAGGCTTGTGATAAAAACTAAATAAAATTTAACTGTCTGAAGTACATTATTTATCAAGTACAAAGAGTAGTAAATTAATATTCTATTAATATGAGGTTTTTATCACTTTAAAATGTATACATTTATAGAATATAGTAGAAATCTCAAGTTCTAATTTGGTTAGTTCACAGTGGTAAATTTATTAGAAGATGATAGACATAGATAGATAGATAGATAGGTAGATGATAGATTTGCCTGCAATGGTTTTACAATAGTGATTCTATGAGTTTGTCTAGATTTGGGAAATATGTTTTTGTTATTTTGATCTCTATGTGTTTATAAAAGGTAAATGCCAATGCTTTTATAAATGATTTCAACCTGATTTCTTTCCTATTCCAAAATGAAACTTGTTTATCTGATATGTTTTTGGAACATGTTGCAAAAATTGCCATTCTTCTTGTCAGAAATGTGAACACCCACACATTAAAAAAAGAAACAGAGATCTTAAAGTTATCTTACTCATGGCTCACTCTTCTCCTTCTAACTATAGACACAGGTCTGCTTTTGGACTTACACCCGAGACCTTAGCACAAGCTTGCCCACTGCGTTCTGATTCCCTGCACTCAGACCAGCTCAATTTTCCAGTCTAGTTTGTTAGATCCTTCACAGGACACCCCCCACCTTCACCTGGACTTTGAACCCTGAGAAGAGCCTACTACCCTTGCTATTCCCACCCCCACATTGCCTTGGATTCCCTAAACCAGCTCTCTTCCCTGGTCAATCTGTGATGCATCCCACTGGGCCTTGAGTCCCCTACAGCCTGAGCAACTCCAATTTCCCGACCCACATAGGGTATACATTCTCCCCCTTCTATCCTGGGCACAGGCTGGCTTTTGTCCTTGGCACTCCAAATCGCTGGACTAACCTCTTAGTCCAGACCCACCCATTGTATCTTGATCCCCTGTACTTAGACCAGCTCAATTTTTCAGCATAGTTTGTTAGACCCTTCATAAGTTCTTACTACCTCCTTGCCTTTGGATTTCTGGGGACCAGATTTCTACCCTGCAAGTCCACACCACCACCCTTGAATTTCTCTGACAAGCCTTCTTCCCTGACATGATTCATAGGCCCTCCAAGGGCTGTCCCTAACCCCACCTGACCGTGGATTCCTGAGCCCAGACTTCTACCCTATCTCCCTACGATCCTGATTAGCCTAGTGCAGAGACTAACCTAATGCCCTAGGAGACCTTGAAGTACACACCAAGGAACCTGTCTTACATGAAATAAAGCACCCCAGCTACATCAACAACATAAACAGAACCAAAAACTCTAAACAAAGGAAGAACAGAATTTCTTGTAGGACACACAGCCAAAACAAGACATCAATATACCAAAACTGCAACACACAAAGAATGCCAAGTTACTAGTCAAGTCTCAGAAATAAGTCTGGCCGTTTACATGCTTAACCATGAGAGTTCTTTTCAGCAGTTTCTTCTTGTTTTATAAAAACATTTTGGGTAGTGATATCAATGATCTAACTCTTATTTAGAAATTTCGTTTTTTCATTGACATTTTAAGTTTTCAACTAATTAGATTTTTACTTCTCTAGCCACTGTAGTGTTTTTAATATCACAAAACTGTAGATTTCCATGAGTTGTGGATTCATGGGACTGGTGAAGGCCTTTGCTTGACCTCTTTCCTTTGGGAGTAGGATATATATATATATATATATATATATATATATATATATACACACACACATATGCACTTGTTGCTGAAGCTGACAGCCTATTTAATAGGATAAGTGTTCAGGTGGGTGTAGCACTTGGAAAATTATCCTGTTGTAGCTAAAATGGGCAGTTTGATATTGGGAGTCCTAAATAATGATTTCATAGGAGCAGTACCAGATGCAAGGAATGCTCTTTCCTGAGGTTATATTTTGTGAGAATTCCACAGTCCTTTTGATGTTCCTCTGTGAATATCAGTCCTTGAATATTAGATGCTGCTGATTAGAAAGTATGCTTCCTTGTGTTGAATATTGGCCATTAATACTCCATGTTTTGACTTCATTCAATATCAAAGTGATAGTCTTACCTGTCATGATCTCCTGGAATAACTGTAGAACAGCAGTCATTCCATCACCTCCTTGAAGAGAAAACAAGAAATATTTATGACAACTGGAGAGCCACATTCCTAAAAAACAGATACAATTTCATTATCATGTACCTTCAGAAAATAACAAATTTACAGATAATGCATTTGCACTAATTACATATACCAAAAATTATTTTGCCAGCATAGTCTCTGAATTTTATAATTGCTTTAAGTACTTTAAAGAGAGCATTGGCATGTACTAGTTAGTTACACATTCTATAAAATTAAACCCCTATGAAGCACACTTATACCTTCCCTGGAACTGACTGATCTTGAAGTATAACTATTTATTATTTCTATGTATGGTTTCTCTCATTGCTGTGATCACATATTTGACCAGGCATAACTTAAAATGAAGGAATTGTTTTGGCTCATAGTTTGAGGACATACTCCATAAAAGTGTAGAAAACATTTAAGTGAATGAGGAGAGCCCGTGGCTGGTGTTTCCCACATCTCTGAAGACCAAGAAGAAGACAAGGAGTAGACATATGTGGTAAACCAGGGGCTAATTCATGACATCAGTCATGAAAAACTACTTCCTGAAGCTTGTTTCCACCTCCATTTTCCCAAAACAGGACAAGCAACTTATAGTTAAGTACAAAATACATGAGCTTTAAGGGAACATTTAAATCACAGCAGTAATTTTATGATTTGTTATGTATTTATACTCTCCTTCCCAGAGACCAGAAATAAAGATTTTCAGAAAATTATATTTGATAGTATAATGAATGACATAAACATTAATTTTACATTAATTTTGATACATGATTCCTGTACTATTTAAAGCCTGTAAATAAGAAAGTAAACATATCTTTAAAATTTTCATAATAATTTATCATATAGTTTCAAACTGCATATTTCCTTCTCTCTGGCTATGATATGATTTGACAGAAATTCAATAAATATCAGATATGTTGTACATTAGCTATTTGTAACCTTGATTTAAGCATAAAACAATAAGCAAGATCAGCAGATAGCTTTATATCATACTTGCCAAAATGTAAATCTGTGCTATCAATATCATTATAAATATTTTGTTTCCTACTGTTTTCTTTCACTTTTTATTTGCATTTTCTAAATGAACTATTGCTAAAACTGTCAGTGAAGTAGTCTCTGATATCACGTCAGTGAAGTCAGTTAAACTTGTCCCTAATTTGCCTGTTTACAGACATCTCATGCTTCTTTGTACATTCTGCTCCATGTCTGGCCTCTGTGGGAGGAATTATTGACAATATTGCTGATGTGTACCAAGTATTACTTCATTATCAAAGCTTTTATGATTTGTCTCCTTGGTATATTATGGGAAATGATCTTATACAAACTCAGCATTAACTCTCTAACTGACTTAGCTTTTCATCTGGAAGTTTCTAAAATTTCATTTAGAGAATCTGTATATTAGATACAAGGTTAACTGATGTAGGAATAAAAATCTGTTGCAACTGAAAACTTTATAATGCTGACTGATTGTTGCCTTTCTGTACATAGTGTACTGCTTTGTAACAAAGGAGACTGAGTAGGGAACACTGCACTTTGTTAAAACTGCAACATTTGTTAATTGTTATCCATTTGAGTGTACTATGATTTTCAAAAGTATTTATGTGTGCAATCATGATTTTACAGCATTTCTTTTTATTCTGAAGCCAATTATATTACATTTTTCATTATACACATAAGTCCATATGTCTTTATTGATAAAAATCTAGAAGAATCAAGTTTTTACCAATAATATCATAGGAATGATTATGCAGTAAAATTTTATTAAGCAGAACACAAATATCATTTGGATATTACTTTCAAATTTTAACAGTGAGAATATCTCCCAGTTTTGTGATACTTGTCATATTATATAAAACACCTGAAAAATTAATAAATGTCAGAGCCAGTTTTCTTGAGAAAATGTTATTAAATTTCACTATAACCGTGAAAATAGTGATAGAAAGAGTAAAATGTGGCAGAGACATGTATGCTTATTTCAGGCTCATATATATTTTATGGCAAATTCTAGTATAAAGTGACACAAAAAATTGTAATTATTTATTGCCAAAGTAAAATATTTTTGAGACTAAAAGAAATTGGAACTTAAAGTCTTCCATATGTATTTTTTTTTTATAAAAACATACACAGACATTGGGTGAGCACCCACCATTTACTGTTCATAGATAAATGAGGAAATATTGCAATACTGGGAAAGTTCATGCTTCTTAATCCTCAGTAATATCAAGCAGGTATCTTCAAAAAATTCAAAACAAAATCAAGAAAGTATAATCTCAACATATATTACAACTCTATAAGTTTATTGCAAAATGAAATCCATATTCCACAGCTCCTGTTTTAGGAGAAATGAACAAATTGTTTTATTTCTTTTATCTCTATTTTTTTACCCCACTCTTCCATTATCCCCTTGAAACACACTGCACCCCCTCAGCCTTCAGATAAATGTATGAAATTTACATGTTAAGATACAGATGCTTCTCTGAATACTTACAATACTGCTTCAAAATATACTTTTTCATGTTATGTGAGTTATGTTTTCCTATAAATATACTGAACTTTAATTTGTTGCTTAGCAATGTTTCAAATGACATGCATATATGCATGGCATTCTGTTACAGAAATCTGCTCCATTTTGTTTTCTGCATTTATTCATTCTGTCAGCAGCCTGTACACACTACAGCCAACATGATCTGGTGCTACTTGTCATCATCCAGGCTTTTCTTCTTGGATATAAGAAGGTCAATCATATTTTTTCAATGAATATTTTTACTGAATTTTTTGCATTTCCCACACTATCTTAATATTTTTATTCCTCACACCCACCTGCACCCCTTTATAGGCCCTCCTCTCAACTTCATGCATTCTGTCATATATTTAAGGCCTATTCAGTCAAGTTTGTGTATCCAGATGTCCCTGAGAATAAGTTCGGCCACTGAAGGGTAGTCAGCCTTTCTAGAGTCACTCCCTTAAAGAAGATCACTTCTCGTTCATTAAACAGTAATCAGTAGCCAATAGTTCCTCCCCTAAGGTTAGGGCCTGCCTCCCATTCCTCAGTTCTATGTTGGGTTTTTGTTTACATGTGCATGGGCCTTGTGCACACTGACACAATGATTGTAAATTCATATTAGTGAGTGCCCAGACATCTGGAAGACTCTGTTTCTTTAGGATTATGCACCAAGTCTGGATCTTAATATCTTTCTGCTACCTCTTCAGCAATGGTCCCTGAGCTGTGGTTTGGTGAGGTTTATACAAGTGTCATTTTCCAATATTGTATGAGATTTTTCAGTAGGTTTTTGAACCAATACATCTTCATCTGAGCTTTGTTTATCTCTCCCCTCTTTCCCTGTATGATGTCTCTCATAATACCACCATTTTCCCCTTAATAATACCTGTCTCCTCTTAACAACTCTCCAGGTTCTTCTTCCCCTTTATGTCATTGATTCCTTGTACAACCTTCCTTCTTCCCTTCAACAGGTCAATACTATTGTGAATGATCTTGTGAATACAGAAGTGACTCATAGCCATTATCAGTGATACCTTTAAAGTCTGTAGAACTTAAAATTGACCCCACCAAAGAAATTCTTGGATGAAAAAGGTGTTTTTACATTTTCATCTTAAGGCTATTCAATTCTAGATTTTTTTCAACCTGAAGTCTATAAACTATGTTGCCATTTTAAAAAGTGTGGTCATTTTGAAGGCACATTTTGACTCCTCTTAGCCCTTTGTCAATTTATATAATTTTAGATGTCAAGTTTTTTACTGCTTAAGTGACAATAGTCAAAACTGTTATTTTCCTTTTAGAAAAATATCACATAAACTATATACCCATGTAAGTTTGCAAAGAATTATTTTGATATGTTTGTTTGCCAAATAAAAGAATAGTCATAAAAATATTGACTTAAAGAAGCAGGAAAGATTTTTCTTTTGAAAGTCTTTGTATCTTTAACTCTTAATTGCCTGGCATTACATTTAAATCCCGTGGCGGAAGAATTACAAAAGGGTGAAATGGAACCCCCGAGTCTTATTTTAATATTTTAGTGCCTCCTTAAGTTGTTTAGGTAACTTGTTGATCTATTCATTTTCTATTTTTTATTTGAATGAGGATTTTACTATGTAACCTTTGCTCTCATGGATCTCACTATGTAGATCAGGCTGGCCTCAAATGCATAGAGATTCCCCTACCAATGCCTCCTGAGTGCTGGAAATAGATGTGTGTACCATCACACACACAAAAATCTGTAAGTATACCTTGAGGTCTTCCCTTCTGTATCCATTACTTTTAATGACTTCCCCTCCCCCCAAGGAACATATGTGTGTGTAGAACTAAAGGTAATGTAATACTTTTCTGCCAGAGAAATAAATAAGAAAATAACAAGTAACTTTATACAAGTATCAGAACCAGGGCATTTGAGAAATCATGCATTGGTGCTGGGCTGTCTTAAGAAATGACTGAATTTTGGATGAGACATTGAAGTCAAATGAGCTATATATTCCAAATTCTGAAGAGATTTCGTGACACTGTACCTTTTGTTAGAAGTTGACAGGTCTTTTTGAAATTAATTGTTACTGAATTTAGAAATGATCTTATACTTTACAGACCAATGTATTTTGTATGGATTTCCTCCAGTATTTTGTCACACATTCATTTTAGAAAGAGGTGTATAATGTTCTAATATCCAGGACTTACAAGAATGTATTATAAAATACATAATAGATCATGGAAATATAACACCCTAGTGGAATGGATAGCTGATCGAGTTTGCTCTACACAAGATGATGATGTATGGTAACAGTTTCAAATGTTTGACACTGGGTACTCAAGTAATATAGTCAATTGAACACAAAGGCATTCTATACACTGTGTGTGTGTGTGTGTGTGTGTGTGTGTGTGTGTGTGTGTGTGAATGAGGGACAGACAGAGATAGAGAGGTGTGATTGAGAAATGATTTTGACTGAGGATTGAGTTAAATTATTCTTCCCACTCCACCTATACAAATTCTGCATGTGATTGAGATGAAACAATTCTTCATTATTTACTAAGATTTACTAAGATTCAAGTAAATGAGGACACAGCATTCCTAACTACTTTTTTCACAACTCTCTTGATTGGATTTGAATTATAGTTATAGATAGAGCACTTTTAGTGATTTTCCCTTGATCTTTCTTATTATAAGAGCACAGGAAGTCAACATGGAAATTCTAACATAGCCAAGTCTTTCCATTCTAATTTTCCAAATAACAACATATTATGTTCAGAGACCCAGTCATCACTTTATGAGAAGGACTATAATCAAAATACTTTCAGCTCACTTGATGTTTGCAAAACTGAATGGTGTAAAATAAAATGACAGTTCATTTCTATGGGTTTAAGTCCTTTCAGATAGTTAAGTAACATTTTAAATAGCTAATATTTTATTTTCTTATTAATAATTCACCATGGAAAATAATACATTGCATGAGGAAAACATTAATTGTTGGTCATTGTTGTTCATAGAGAATGATCCCTTCTTGAAGGCTACTTGACTCCTCATCAAACAAGAAAGTAGGATTCTTTGAACTGATGACTATCCTGAAAATCAATGCCCATTTGTGACTATACTATGATCAACTCGAATGTTCATCATTTTGAGTTATATATACAAAATTTTTTAGCCTTCTCTAGGTTTCATTTGCCAAAGTAATAATCACGTACCTAGTGCAAAATCCTCTGTAGGAAATCTATTTGGAATATTCTGTTGATTTTATCATTCATATGGCAATTTGAGAAACGTATCTTAGTTCATACCCCATTTGCACTCCAAAAAATTTGGAAAGCTCAATTTAAGAGCAGTAGTTCTATCATTTCCAGTTTTAAAGAATAACCATAATGGAATTATTATAATTTGGAACAGTTTTTTGTCCCTTCTGAGATAAATTAGAAGCTATATGATCCCGTTTATGTGATAAGCCACTACAGTGTCCCATAGTTTCTCAAGATTTAGATGACTTTGTATATAGTATAATAAAAATGTTTGGCATTTCCCCTAAATTTAGTGTGATGATATTTAGATCAAACCAAATCAACCAAACAGATTATGCTGCAGTCACTCTTCATATGGGAACTAAGACATTAAATGCTTATTCCTAATGAATATAAACTAGATGTTTTCATCAATATTAAATGTGAAATATTTATTTAAGTTCCTAATTTTAACTTGGTCTTTCATGATGTTTCTTATTTATGATTTATAATATATTTATATAGTAATTTCAGCATACATTTTTCTGGATTATATTTATATTAACATGTAAGATCATAATCATTCTACATATATAACATGTTCTCTTTAGACATTCTTTGAGATTTATTCTCTTGGACATTTGAGAACTTCAAATCTACTTACACACTTAGTAGAAATATTCTTAGTCTTTATAAATCGTGTGTTTATAAACTATGAGATTTTGAAAGAAAAATCAGTTCTGTTAAAGAAGAGGCTACTACATTGATATTATTCTTTTTTAAATTTGTATTCTCATGTGTCTAATGGATGCTGTTTTAAGCAGTGAAGCATTTCTTCCATTACAAATTCCAGCATCAGTTCTGAGTTGATAATCGTATATACTGAGTATAAAATTGGCTGGATCTGTTGTGATTACAATCTTTTTTGTGTATTTTTGTATTGACATTTTCTGTATTTCATACAGAACATTTTAATCATTTTCCCCATTGGCACCCACCCATAGACCCCACTGGATTTTATGCAGTCTGTCATTTGTGTGCCTATCCAGTCAAGTTAGTGTCCCCAGATATCCCTCACTGCAAGGTCATCCACTGATTTCCAGTCAGTTTACCTAGAGTCTCTCCCTTTAAGAAGATAAGCTCTTCTTCACTCAGAAATAATCAGATGCCACTAGTTCTTTGGCTCAGATTGAGGCCTGTTTATGCTGGGTTTGTGTCTTCTTGAGCTGGCACGGGTCCTGTGCATGCTGACACCATTGCTGTAGGTTCAAATGAACAAGGTTCAAGATGCCTGTAAGACTCTCTTTCCAAGTGGTCCTGCAACTTCCCCTGGCTCTTACAATCTTTCTACCCCCTCTTCTGCAATGTTTCCTGAGCCCTGGGTGGGTGGAATTTAAATAGGAGACCTGAACAAGGACCTACACTCTGCATTCTTATACTCTAAGCTTTGGTATTTGTGTTCTTCAGTTCATAGCCTTCTGTTGCATGACAGAGCTTCACTGATGGAAGTTTAAAGATGCATTAATGTTCTCTCTACCCTTGTTCCACTATGTTTTAGGTGTAAAGGTACTGATGTAGATGTGTCACTTGGCCAATTCACAGACAATCTCTGTGTGTGACCAGATGTGGAACACTGTAATAATCCCTATCTGCTGCAAAAAATCCTCTTTGATGAATGGTGACTGGGATACTTCCCTGTAAATATAAGGATCCATGTTTTGTAACAGTAAGAAGTATATTTGTCTAGGGATATGACAGCCATGGAGTTTTCTCAAAGATCTATGATCTCTCCAGCCGCCATATGTATTTGGCTAAGTTTACAGTATCATACATGAGAGTCTTCCCATTGAGTGATCTTGGGGGTAGCTGCTGATTACCTCCCAAGATAAAAATGTCATTACCACCACAATATAGTTTTCTGTGCTAGGCCTCGTTATAGTTATTATGACTTAAAGCAAGGGTTGGATCATTGACTGATGTTCTCTCTTACCAGCTTGCATAGTGTTCTCCAAATGTATAAAAGCTACCTTTCCAGGTCAGATCCAGCTCCATTGCACCAAATCCTGTGTCTGAAGTATATTCTGTCTTCAGTAATAGGCTCTTACCTTCAAGCTCTTGGAGGCAATCAAGGGCTGTGGCAATAGTCTATTTAAATTTTGGAGTCTCTTGAACTCCCCTGGTCAACAGCTCAAAGGGAGGTTTTGCCTATCTGGCACTATTTGTAGGTATGTAGCCTTCAGTTATATCTCACGTAGAGATAATTTATGTGTAATTTTTCAGTAGGTTTTTGGACTAATACAGTTCCTTCTGTTATTTTTACACTAGGTAGGCATTGTTCACCTCTCCTCTCTCTTTCTCCTTGTCTCCCCCTCAGGCCATGACCTCCCCCATTAAATATCCCCATTGTCCCCATCTTAATTTCACAAATTTTATGAGATGTTTGTTTCTTTGGATAATTACATTCTATACATTTTTGTGCTTATCCACATCATTCATTTTCAACATGATTTTTAATTTTCTTCTTCAGGGAACATGCAGTTCTTCTTTTGGGTTTCCTATGTTGTTATTCTACCATTTTCATCCTGACCTAGAGCAGTGATTGGAGCCTAACAACCAGTTCAGTTCTGAACATTCTTAGTTACACTTTGTATTTGTGAGAAATTATGTAACTTCTAACCTAGAGAGTGTTGGGCTGACCCCAAGTGGTGTGACATGACGTAGCAGAAATGACTATTACCAGTGGACTTTGGGGGGCCAGCCCTAGGGGTTGGGGGTGAGTAGACTCAGAGTCAAGCCACAGACTCCAGGAGTTGGACAGGAAGCAGCCCAAATGCGTGGTACTGTAAACTTGTTTACTGATTAGGTGCACAAGCTCTTATAGGTCTGGATAGCCAATGACCTTATGGGATGTTGTCCCAAATACAGCCAATAGTAAGTTTGTCCCCAGGTAGGCAGGTACTTTCCAGATGCTGGTCTCACAACTAGCCAGAGCAGAATGCCACACACACAGGAACCATTCTTCTATTCCTCCTAGCAGGTAGCCATAAGCTAGGCCCACCTTACATTATGCGCAACACTAGAACTTATATTAAATCATAATGCTTCTGAAAGATAACTAATCAAATCACATGTAGAAGCATTACACATAAACATAAATTCTTTGATATTGTTGTTAATAATTGCACTGCCCTTTCTATATGAAATTTCCATCTATTCCCTACATATCATTTGGTAATGTTCTTTGTTGAACAGAATATGAACAGTTATCAGATTTTTTCACACTTAGATATATAATATGTGTATGTAGGAAGATAAATAAAATATGTATGTATCCTGGAAGCTGTGATTTTTGCTTAAAAATGTTGTGAATTTGAAAGATTATACAGATAGCATCATTCAAATACTAAGTTCTTGCTATTCACTTTAGGTAATTTTTTTTCATTTGTAAAATATATAAACACTTAATTTTCCACTATTATTCATTAACTATGCATGAATACTCATGTATGTAGGTTGAATATTATAATAATTATCAAGACTGATTTTTATTATGCAATTATAACCACCTTAATTCTTCATAATATGAATGAGGTCTATACGCAGTTGTGAATTTTATAAATGCTAATTAGGTGAAGATAGGAAAAATGAATGACTTTAAGAGGGGTCTGTAATGGGTTTATGGCATAGCAAATTAGAAAGGTTGTAGCTTACAACTCAGTGTTTATTGAAGATGGCTTTTAAAACATCAAATATTTTAAGAGTCTTTTTCCTTCCTGAATCAAAATTGGAGCTCAGAATTTGAATATCTAGGTTGTAATCTCTTCAATTTGAGACTTAATGTATGCATATACAATATTTTAAGAAAATCATTAAACTAGTTCCCCCATACATTGTGATGAGTTTAAACAAACAGTTTTTATACAAGTTTATTTTGTTTATATGTAGTCTTCATTATCCTCCTTCCTGCTAGTCCGCTATCTTTTCTTTAATGTGATGTACGTGCATGTGCACACACACACACTTCAAAAATCTCTGTATCAAATTCCATCGTATTCCTTATTTCACTCACCTGTTTCTTTATCTTTGAATGAATTCAATAGTTTATTTCTGTCCTTTTTGCTTTGGATGAACAGTCTCAAAATACTTCTGAATCTTTGACTAGGATCTCATCTACTTTACCATCATTGGAAGTCATTATTGATGAATGGTTAACTATTGAAAGAGTCCTGGTGCCTTGATTTTGGAGTTTTGTATACTTTAGTATTCTGCCTTACACATCCGGACCTTCATCATTTGTTCAGTTTTTGAATATCCTGCATTATTTCAATTGCAGTACTTGCAATATTCAAGTGGGACTAGTTTAGCAAGGTTCAGCTGTGGTTTCTCCTACAGGAATGGGAGTGTATAGTTCTGTTTCTAAAAACTTGAAATGGGCTTAAAATACCTTCCTTAAATCCAACTCCATTCTGAGAGAAGACCAACTGCAGAATCAACTACCATTGCAAATAAAATGAAGCAATTGCCAATTAAAAGCCAATACCTGCCCCTGATGTTAGAAGGTCAAGGACAAGAATATGACTATGATTTGTATGTAGATGTTCTTTACTAAAAGAGAGACTGCAAATAAGAGGAGTAAAAATACTAAATAGTATTAGAGCAATAGAGGAAAAGCGGACTAAAAAGCTACTAGAAGTTGCGCAGGAATAAGAAAAAGATGCGATAAGGAAGATTCTACCAACATTTAGGGACAAATGAAAAGAATATAAAACAGAAAGGATAAAAAAAATTAGGTGGAGGAAATATGATTTAAAAAGGAAAGTAGAGAAAAAATACAAAAGACTAGAAACATGGTGGGTAGGAGGAGAAGAGGGTCAGATAAGAAATAAATATCAAATGTAGGTATAGAATCTTAGTTCTGCAATGTCAGACCAGATGAGGCTGAGGCAGGCCAGTACCTCACTAGCCTCTGACCAGTTTCTAGGACCTTTTTCAACAAACATACTTGTTCAAACAAACAAACTTGTATACTAACAGAAAAAAACTGTGCTCAAAATTTGTTGTTAAATAAGGGACATCTAAAAGTGTTTAGACAAGAGGAAATTTGTTTAAGCAAAAGAACAAAAATATATGTACTTAAATTAAAGTCCAATTTAAGTCATCTGTATGTAAAAGACTGTATTAAAGAAAGAGGATGGGGGAAGAGGAGAAAATTAAATATACAAATTAAAAACACCAACAAAAATAACTAAGCATGGAGACTCTTGTTTCCCTAACCTCTAGGAAAGCTGCTTGCATGGGCAGAAGTGGAGAATAGGACTTGCCCCTTTTCTTGCTAATCTGGTATCACATGGTGAGAGTAGAAACTGCTGTTTGACTTTCTCTGTTGATCCTCATGTTTGTATCTTACTCCCATCACAATCTCCAGTATTGTGATTATATGTTATGTCATTACATCCAAGTTTTGGGGTTGGGTCCCTGTAACTACAAAACAAGTGATTTACTGACTGAAACATCTCACCAGGCCTGGTACTACGTTCTCCTTATTGTTCTAAAAAATCCATATGTTATAGATGCTCAAAAATGGGATGATACTTGTTTTGGTGGTTCCTTCCAGTTTCAAAACTAATATATCAGGCTTAGACTGACAGCAAACTAATACTCATGGTCATGTATCTTAGGCTATGTTTAAAACACATACCTGGGACATTTTACTCAACACACACACACACACACACACACACACACACACTCACATATTAGGGTTTAATCCTCCAACCCTAATACATGTATATTGCTTACATGCTACCACATTTGGAAAATATGTCATTTGAATTTATAGGCATGCATATAATTAAAGCAATCTACACTCATTCACTAATCCATTCTATTTGCCATCTCAATATGGAAATTACAAGTACACACTAATACTAATAAAATGGAAAATCATGAATAAGAATACATTCTTTAATAAAATTGTTCAATTCATAGCAGCAGGTTGCTTATAGGGATATAATTTTTTATATATCACATTGCCAACCTAAAACTTCTCTTGAGTACTCAAGTAAAGAAATTCCTTACTTAAGAAGCAAGGAATTTCTAGCAAGTTTCCAGGCCTCAGAGATGAATTATTTATGTTAACAAACTGGAAAGAGTTCATTTACTTTAATATTTATAAGGAAGATCAATGAGACATACAATGCAGCATTACTGAGCTCTAAAACTGCTACAATGCATAGATTCAATTAATGGACTGTTAACCAAGGAATACAGTCAGCAATTCATAAATAAATAATTGTTATAAATGTCTAGATTTTAAGGTCTTTTAGAATACTTTTCTGAAGTCACCCATTAATTCATGCATTTATTTGCAACTTTTTAATATAGTTTTTTAATAAAGTTAAAATTATGTCAGTTAAGTGATTGTTGATTGGTAACTCTGTAAAAATTAACATTTGTCCTTGGTTAGAAAGCAGAAAAGTATTTGAATGAGCAGCTAAGCTAGTTTTCCTCTGTTTTACACAGAAATCATATGCTAATCACACTGTTATTGGGTATAATTTCATATCTAAACTTTGACATCTGTGTCTCAAAGTGGGGGAAAAAAGCCTTTACTTCATTTGGATCTTTAAATATTTTCAAGCAATAAAGTTCGATGGTATTTAGATCCCCTCCCACATCCAGACCTTCCCCGCTGTCCCTCCTCATCCCCCTCAATTTAATATGCAACATGACATAAAGAGTCTGTTTAGTGTCCCCAAATGATCCTCAGCTCTATACATGTACCAATTTTATATATATATATATATGTAATAATCTTTTTCAGAAAGCTCATTAAATACTTTTCCCTTTGGATTTTCAGACTCAATAAGTATTATTTATCTACCTTTTCTTTTTCACCCCATTTATAGCCCTCTCTCCTCCCTCCCCAAAGTGCCCCAATTTTCTTCATTTCCTCTTGATAACACTGTGCTCTGCAGCTCCTTCTTCCCATTCCACCCATGACTCCTTTCTATATTCCCGGCTCCTGTGGTTACTTAAAAAACCGCATCTAAGGAACTAGAGATAAGATCTGCTAATGAAAGAGAACATATACACCACTTAATTTTTTTCCTGCCATTTACCTGCAAATTACATAATTTAATTTTTCTTTACAGCTAAATAGAACTCCATCTTGTACATGTATCACATTTCATTATCTATTCATCAGTTGAGAAGTATTTTGTTTGTTTCAATTTCCTGCTATTGTGAAAAGAGGAACAGTAAAAAATAAATGACTAAGAAAGTTTCTCTATAGTACAATATGGAGTTCTTTGATTATATGCCAATGAGTGGTGCATCATATGGTAATCCTATTTTTTTGTTTTGTTTTGTTTTGCTGTTGTCTTTAAAAAATTTCTTCACAGAGATTGCCATAGAAGCTAAAGCAGGTTTCAATCCCACCAGCAGGGAATGAAGTCCACCTTTCCCACAACCTCCCCAGCATTTGTTGCCACTTTTTCCTTGATCATAGCCATTTTAATTGGGGTAAGATGAAATCTTAGTTTTAATTTTTATTTCCCTAATGACTGAAGATGGTGAACACCTTTTAAGGTATTTCTTAGCCATTTAACTTTCTCCATTTGAGAACTCTCTGTTCAAATGTGTAGCCCATTATTTTAATTTGGTCATTTGTATTATTGATTCTTTGGTTTCTGAATTAATTGTATTGTCTGGAAAATCAATCCTCTATCAGATACACACCTGGAAAGGATTCTCTCCTAGTCCCTGGGCTTTCTCTTTACCTGACTGCTTTTTACTTTGCTGTATAGATTTTTCACTTGATCAAGGTCCCATTTGCCAATTGTTGTTTTTAATACTGGTGGGAATGAAGTTTGATTTAATAAGTTCCTCCCTGCACCTATCTATTGTAGGGTGCTGCCAATATTTTCTTTTGACAGGTACAATATTTCAGGTTTAACATTGAGATCTTTTATCGATTTGGAGTTGATTTTTGCACAAGTTGGTAAATATGGATATAGTTGATTCTTCTACAGGTAGAAATCTAGTTTTCCTTTCACCACTTGTTAATTGTGCAGTCTTTCATTCTGTTTGTATTTTTGGCATCTTTGAGAAATATCAGGTGTCTATAGTTATGTGCCACATAACTACATATAAATACATAAAAATAAAAGTGATCTACATCTCTCTTTTATTTCTTTGTAGCAGTATCACTCTGCTTTTATTACTATAGTTCTTAGTACAGTTTGAAATCTAGTATGCTAATCCCTCCAGTATTCTTGTTTTTGCCCAGATTTCTTTGGCTCCTGTGGTCTCTTGTGCCTCCATATTACTTTTAGGATTTTTTTTTCTGTGAAAAGTATCATGTGGATTTTTATTGGGATTTCACTGAGTCTGTAAATTGCTTTGGGATGAATGTTTATTTTCATAACATTAATTGTACAAGTCCTTCATTATGGAAAGCCTTTCCATCTTCTAATCTCTTCTACAATCTCATTGTTCAGATATTTAAAGTTTTCATTGAAGATCTTTTTAATGTCTTTGGTGGAATTTATTTCTAGATTTCTTATATTTGAGATTATTTTGAACTGGAGAATTTCCATGATCTCCTTCTCTGACTACTTCTATTGTTATATAGAAAGGCAAATGATTAAAAGAAATGACTTTTGTATCCTGCCGCTTTGCTGAAAATGTTGATCATTCCTAGAACTTTTCTGGCGGATTTTTTTTTTTTTTAGATTTCTTATGTATAGTATCTAGTCATCTCCAAAAGGGATAATTTAACTTCTATTCAAGTGACTATTATTTAATTTTTTTCTGCTTGTCTTATTTCACTAGCTATGGTGTCAAGTATTATAAAGAAAAAGAATGGGGATAGCAGACAGTTTTCTCTCATTCCTAGTTTCAATGGAAATGTTTCTAGTTTTTCTCCATTTAGGATTATGTTGGCTGTAGGTTTTTGTACATAGCAGTGATTATGTTGAGTCGATATAAACAAGTAATCTCTACACCCAAGGCTCAGAAGCGGGAGGCAAAAGACTGTGTATGTCTACCACTACTTAATGCCTTCTAGACAGAATAGAAAGACACATTTATGAAATCTCCACAGTAAACAAATAAGAATTATGTAATGACAAAACCAGCTGGCATTCTAAGGTAGATGGGGGAAATTTCACAGGGTCTCACCTCATGTTGAAGAGCCATAGGTAATAATGGACGCTGTGAGAGAGAGAATCAGATTTTTCCTGAGCAATTTTCTAATACCTAGAGGGAAATCCTAAACACATGTACACATAAAGCACCACTAAATGAATTCAGTGTACTGTGTGTGTGTGTGTATTTTTATAATTATATGTGTGTATAAGTAACAATGGTAATATAAGAAAAGAGGAGTTAAAGAGATACTGGAGATCATAGAAATAATATAAATACATAAAATGTTTAAAAATTTTTAAAAAACAAAAATATGTAATGAGACATTTTTGAACTTGAACTTGAAAAAACATATGATGCATTCGCTAGATGACATGATCTTGATCCAAATGTCAGTCAATCTTCCTAAAAGCTTCACAGTCAGAATTATGGTATATTGGCAAGGAATATGCTAAAAGTTCATTGCTGCAAGTTTTAAATATTTCTTATATTTTAGTTAAAAGAGCCATATAATTTTACTAGAGAAGCCAGCAAAAGACTGTTTTTACTTCACGTGTCAACATTTTCTTCTATTTAAAAGATTTAACAATATTATACATGGGGTATATTAGTATATATAAATTACATATATTAAAATGGAATTACATGTTTAGATAAATTCACTGTTATTATAAAATGTGCTCAATAAAAAGAATACTTAATATGTTTAACACTGGGACATTATAGCCAGATAGCATAGCTCGTGGGTAGGTATGTTGCATTCACCCTCAGAATTTTCTGGTTTACTGGAAACTGCATCTCATGGTTGTTGCTGGAAAAGAACAATACTGCAAATCATTATCTCAGGCCAATAAAACTTCAAAATTCAAAGCAGGATTTCTACTGAAATCATTGACTTTCATATTAAGCAAATAAAACATAACTCAAATAATTATATAAAGATCACAGTGTTGAGAGATTGGAGATAATTCCTTAGTCTGTGAAACTGAGTCAATACTTGAGTACCTGGGGCCAAGGCTGGTGCCATGGTTCACCACGGAAAGCCTGATGATGATGATGATGTCCTTGACTTCTCATTTCATTCCTCTTTCCACAAAGAGAAGATACCTTTCTCTCCTCTTCCTGAATGTGCTTGGGTAGTATCATGTTGTCAACATGATACTCTCTTTTTCAAGAAGTTATATATATTTTATATATTCTGTGCTTTATCTGCATGCTGTGAGCACATGCCTGTTTGAAGTTCTTGTGAAAATAGTTTTCTTTGTGCATGGTTGCTCAATGGTATTTATTTGAGAATAAGTGGAAGGAAATCCTAGCTTCTTACATTGTAGAAGATTATGCCTATGTAACATTTTTGTTTTGTGCTGTTCAGTAAGAATGAAATACCTTGAGATCAGAATTTTAATGAATGTGATTTTATAAAAAATATTTTATTCTGTTATGTTGTTTAATCTTCTCTTGCTTAGAAAACATTTAAATTTTTTTTTTCATAAAACAATAGGAACATTCATGTAGAAGTCATTAAGTCTAGACAATTACTGGCAAGCTCCCCATCCTACATATTGTGCCTTTTAATTTTATCTGTGATGCTTTTAGTCTCTGCTAAATGGAACAGAAATTATTCTTTCTACATCTTAGTTTTTCCAGCATCACCATTCCTAACATATTATCACCATCTTGCCCCCTGGTTCAGGGATTTCCACTCAGTTAATGTGTGTTCAATAAATCTAGTAAATGAAAGTGAAAACAAATAAATCAGTCCTGTGAAGATTGTCTAAATTCTGTTGCTATGAAATGTAAGCATCTCTGAAATCGGCAAATTATATTTCTGACATTATATGACCTATGGGAAAGGTGAGATTCAATTAAATGAATTTTCAGTTTTTCTCTTATTTTGTTGTTTTATTTTTGTTTCTTTCTGAGAAGTATGACAGAAATCAGATATTCTACATGACTTCATCTTGATGAGTCCATCAGTACCAAACTCTAATAGATTAGAATTCCTGAATCAATGATCCCTAATAGGCTCTCTACACTATCACTAGAAATATTAATATCCAATAGTTTGTACACTTCATGTTTCTTTACATTCACTTAATGTGTTTATTACCTTTTAGACAATAGAAAGGTAAGCATATATTTTAACAAGGCAAAAAAAAAAACTCCCTAAAACTACACCCCAAGCTTGTTTCAGTGTCATTTTCCTGTTTCCAAAATAGCCAGTCTTTCTGTTCTTAGTTGATGAAGTGTAAATATGATAAAAGCAAAGTAGATCAGAGGAAGGAATACAGACAATCAATGTGTCTAATGCTATTTATACACAAAATAGAAAATATATCATCATTTGACTTCAAGATGTAAGCTTGTTAAAATGGTCTTAATCTGCAACTAAAATTTTGACTTATCATGATTGAAAAAAATCAGTAAATTAAACCGTAGGTTATCTTTTGTGTAATTTAAAAAATACAGAAATAGTCACTTCTTTATAATGTTGAAAAAATAAATGAATTATTAAAAATTAGCCTTGGGGTCATCTCCAAACCTGTGCACTACCCCACTGTTGGGGGTCCCAGCACTCAGGACCAGCCTGGGAAACCAAAGGAGCTCCGCCCTAGGTAACAGGAGGAGTAGTTGCAGAGTCAACATATAGACTAAGGGAGATGAACAGAAAGCCAACAGTGGTGGTCTGCTGTAAACTCATTTATTCAAGAAAGAGCAGAGTATCTTATAGGTCTTGTTAGCCAATAGCCTTATGGGGTGGGGTCCTGACTACAGCCAATCACAGTTTGTTCACAGGTGGATCAGGTTCTCTCCAGCTACTGGGCAGAAACTGGTTTAACAACCAACCAGTGTGGAGCACTGTTGCAACAACATAACAGGAATTAATAGACATTGATCAAAATATCCTTCAATAATAATGTCTAATTTGCCTAGAAAAATATCAGAATAGTTATTGGATTAGAAAATAGATTACCTTGATTTTCTGCCTCCAAGAAACACCCCTTCCCATCTATGATTGACAAAAAGCTTAAAAGAATGGAAAAAGATTAATGCACAACTTTTGACTCTAGCCATAGAGGTAGTCTCATGCATCAGACGATGATTAACACAGGAACCCAAAAATGACAAACATGCAGAGAATAAGAGGCTGAAGAGTGATGATCCCTGAATTGAATACCGATATCAGATTTCTGCCTCCAATAGCTCTGATATAACTGTAGAAGAGATGATGGAAATGCTAAAGTACCATGTCAGCCTAATTCAAGCAAAATATCAGTATAAATGGAGGAAAATGTGCAAGTGATGGAGACAAATTAATGGAAACTAATGGAGACCAATGGTTGCTGGGGAGAGTCAGTCTCATTCAAGAGTGTGACTCTCAGTAGGTTAATCAGGCTCCAGTGGATATATCCATACCAAAGGACATTTGTGAGCACAAAGCTGACTCTATAGACCTTAAAATATATACATATTTTATATCAGTATGCAATTAATACTAACATAATATTAATTATATCAAAATTTACTTTTCATATATTATAGTATAGGAAATTTGTTGGGAATTCATATGGGTGTGCATATACGGGATGGTTTTAAACATGATCAAAATTTACTGTGCAAAATTCACAAAAATTGATTAAAAAAGGAAAAATCCTTGGTTTCCATTTTTTGTATAATTAAACTAAAATCCCCAATAAACCTCACTTGAAATCTTTGCAGCCATGAACAATCATGGAGTCTTACTTTACCTTTATTCTCAGGAGTAGTTTTTAAAGTTAGTTTTAAGTTATTTTAAATGGGTGAGTGTTCTTCATGCATGTATGTAAGTGTAGTTCACCTGTGTCGTGCAATGCCCAGAGAAAATAGAGGAGAGCCTTAGATCCCTTGGAACTGTAGCTATGAATGGTTGTTAGCCACCATGTGGTGTTGGGAACCAAATGTTCATCCTGTGGAAGAGAAGCCAGTATTCTTTACTCCTGTGGCATCTCTGCAGTTCCTCAGGAGAAACTATATTTTTTGGATTTTACATTGTTTTTATTATGAAATTGTGTATTATTTATTGAAATATTTACATAAATATGTTTAAACATTAAATTAGATACAAGCATATCTAAATATTGGATAATATGTAGTTTTTTCAAAATATGTGGTCAGGGTTTATATTTAGATGTTACTGACTTTCAAATATTTTCCAATCACAAGCTTGATGTATCTGATTATCCATAAGGGTGCTGGCCACCTTTAATTGTTAATGTGACACATCTAGGAAGAGGAAAACTCAGGTGGGGAATTTCTTCCTTGGACTGTCCCAGGGCTATGTCTTTGGGGAATTTTCTTGACTCTTGAGTGATATGGGAGGTCCAACCCATGGTAGTATGTGCCCCATCTGGGCAGGTTGTCCTGTTTTGTATAAGAAAGAAGACTGAGTATGGGCCATGGGAGCAAGGCAATATGTAGCATTCTCTAAGAACTGTGTTCCAAGTTCCTGCCCTGAGTTACTGACTTGCCTTCCTATGATGATGAACTATGCTATGAGCCAAATAAACCTTTCCGCTTCAAAGAGTTTTTGTCAGTGTTTGCATCATAACAATATGAAAACAAACTGTAACCGTAAGATTATTGATAACATTAGAGCTGAATTACTTTATCTTGCAGTAGAATCAATACAAATACTGGAATAAAAGTCAATTTACATATACCTTGCTTGATAAAAACAATCCTTGAAAGTGGAAGACCCTGGTTCATAGATCATTTTGAATGCTGCAGATATGAGAAACTTGCACACATATGTAGATGATCCTCATAGCAGTGTAACATAATCAAGATTTTCCCTAGGGAGTTAGGATTCTTTCTAAAGCAGTGGAGAAAGCACCAGACCTGACAGAAAAAATCAATAAGAAAATGTCATGGAGACACTTGTAGAAAACAGGAAGAGCGGAAAAAGGACTGAGTGAAAGGAGAGAGATAAAAAATCCTCTTTGCAAATTTCATAAGTTTGTGGAGATGAACACATTTCAGTGTATCAAAGGCAGAAAGCATGCTGACCTCGCCATATTGAAGCATATCACTTACTGAAGAGTTAAACATTATTGTACTATAAGAGCACAAACCAGAAAACAGAATAACATTATACAGTTCCTCATTCCACTCAAATCTGTGATTGAGGATAGAAAAAAAAAAAAAAAAAAAAAAAAACCTTACACTAGAAAAATGACTATTTTCAAAAAGGCATCAAAATTGGATGTGGTAGTACACAGCTATCAAGCTATCATCCCAGTCCTTAGTAGGTTGGAATAGAAGTACTGTGAATATGTGGATAGCCTGAAGTATAATAAAAGCCTTGTTTCAAACAAAACAAAAGAAATAACCTAAAACCAAAAGACAGTGATATGAAGAAAAACAATGATAATCTCTGTTGTGAAGGCAGAAATGTAAAGCTGTTAGCTACATAATAATTTTCTCCCTGATTTAATAACACCAAATAAAAAATTTTAAATACGAACCATTAAATTAGATAGCATAAAAATTTAGACAGTATAAACCACACATATAATGTTCTAGGCATAGAAATGTGAAATAAGAACAAAGTTCTGAGTTCCAAGTCATTATCTCAGATGTAATACAAGATACCAATGCTAGAATAGATGGAAATTGCTAGTGACAGTGGGAAAAGAACTTAAAATAAATAATAAAAAACTAGGAAGAAAGAAAATGAGTTGATCCCTATGGAGTGATTCATGATAGCCATGCTTTTATTTACAAATGAGTGAGTTTACTCAGCATGTAGCACGTAAAAGTAAAAGCCAAAATAGCAAGTGTCAGATAGGAAAATTGGTATCATCAAAGCAGATACAACATCCAGCAGAAATCAGCTGTACTTTACTAAAACGGTCATTTTTTCAATTTATTTATATTTATTTTTATGTGTATGAGTGCTTTGTCCACATGTATATAATTTTGCTGTTTTGTGCAAAGCTTGTGGAGGCCAGAAGAGGATGTAGGATCTCCTGAAACTGGAGTTATGGATGACTGTTTGAAGTCATGTGGGGGTTGGGAATTAAGGCCTGGTCCTCTGGAAAAGTAGTCAGTCCTCTTAAGCCGTAATTTGCTTCTCCAGCCCCAGGAAAAAGTCATGCTGTTGAAAGTCATGATTAAGATGTTTCTGGGCAAAGCAGAATGTTCTCTCAGTGGATGAACTTCTGAATACTTTTTTACTGTAGTCCTTTTTTATGCCTTTGGAGAAAAAAATAACTTCTACTGGAAATGGTTTACAGTGTAGTTGCTCTCAGCAATGCACTTTAAAAAATGTTCTTAGCTGTTCTCTTCCTCCATATCACATCACAGAGGCAAGGGGTCAGCTTGCCCCAGAAAAGAATCTTGTACGGCACTTGAAATAAAAATATTTGCTTCTCAGATAAAGGATCTCATCCTTCTGTTAGAATCAGCTATTAAAAAGTGCTGATAGTACAAGACCATTTGTTAATATAATTTATATTCATGTAATATATGTAACCATGCAAATACACAAACAGAGACATCGATATAGATGGAGATATACATGGAGATATGGATAGATACACACTGTGTGGTTATTTGAATCACAATGTACCCCCATAGACTTCAAGTATTTGAACATTTTACTCCCTATTAGTGGTGCTACTTGGGGAGCTTTTATGAGGAAACACTTCACTGGGGCAGGCTTTAAGAGTTCTTAAGCCGCGCCATATTTCCTGTCTTTCTGCTCCCTGTGCCTGCTTGATGAGTTATACGTTTTTGGTCCAGCCACCATTCCCACCTTACCTTCTCTGCCATTATGTATCTAATTCTCTGGAACCATAAGCTCCAACTCTTTCTTAATAAATATCCCTTGATCATAGTATTTTATTACAGCAACAGAAAAGGAAGTAATACATGTCCATAAATCAACAGCTGTGCAAAGCAAAAACATGTGGGAAAAGTAGATATTCAAACTGAACTGATGAAAATTCCTGATTAAAAACTGAAGGTCATTTGGGGCCACAAACTTGATTAGACAGGCCTCCGTGTACATGACAGAGTACATGAAATTCAGCAGGGAGCTATAAGAAGGCTGCAGATAGGAGAGGGACTCTAAATATAATCAAAATACATTGTATAGAATTCAAAAAATGCAAATATTTTAAAAGAACAGGCACCAAAAAGAAAACGTGTAAAACAGAGCCTAATAGCCAAAAGAACTTTTTTGGCTATTATACTGTTTGTATGTTGTCACAT
Organism: Eospalax fontanierii; assembly: GCA_035773235.1. Lineage (NCBI taxonomy): Eukaryota > Metazoa > Chordata > Mammalia > Rodentia > Spalacidae > Eospalax > Eospalax fontanierii. The sequence continues at coordinate 69,107,172 of CM069524.1, read as the reverse complement.
TATATCTTAGTTACTGTACTGGTCAGAAAACTGTATCTTCAAAATGGAAAGATCTTGTAGGTACTCTTTTCACAAAATGATCAAACATAGCAAATGTAATTTTGGACAGCATGCCATTATGTTTTATGATTTCAAACCTCAATATGAAGGATGCAAGTAGTTTCAGCTATGGAGAGTTTTTGTCTATTTTGTTTCAGTTGAAGAATTACAGCATTATTTCGAATGATCTAAATCTCAGATGAAAGACAAAGGATAGTAGATCATGTTCAGGGCTATGCCAAGAAAACAGAGAGGTCCAACATGTGTAATGCTTAATTTGGTAATGTTATCAAAGTTAATAAAAATAAATTTTGTTCCTAAAGGCTAGTTGCTGACGGATTGACTTCTTTGTGTTTGTAGATTACAAATGTTTCATTAGACGGTGCACATTAAACATATGTACGCCATAAGTACATTTAGATTACAAAAAGATAAAGATAGATGGGAACAAAAATAAAGATTGGATAGAAACAAGAAATGTTGACCAATTACTTATTTATACTATACTATTCCAAAATAAATATTGATATAAACTTTTCCAAACATAAATATTATAGTTTTCTTCCAGATAATCATCAGGAAGAAAGATAATCCTTTATTAGTTTGGACATTTACAATAATAAGGTTAAGATAAATGTATTCTATAAAATTTGATGCAAAACACTCTATGTGTAAATATAAAACAAAGATTAGATCATCAGCAATTATTTTAGAAGCCTACACTATGAAATTAGCAATGATCTAAAATAATGAGATCAAGAAACAGTTAATCTAAAAGTGTGTTTAGATAAGGTCAAAGTTCAGACTAGACTATTTTAATTTATATTAATATATAGAGAATTTGATTGCAATATGAAAATAAAGTAGAAAGCAGAAGATGTAGTTCATATGGTAGTATGCTTGCTTAGCATGCATAAAACTGTGTGTTGGATCTTCTGTACTACTTAGACTGTGCATGGTGGAACAGCCCTATAATGTGAGCACTTCAGAGATTTTCTAAGAAGATCAGAAGTTCAAGGTATTCCTTGGCCACACAATAACATAACATAACAACTGTGAGGTCAGCCTGTACTGTGTCAAACTTTATGTCAAAGAAAAAAATAGGAAATAAATAATATAGACTGTTATATTTTCAACTAAATAATCTTCTTAAAGATATGTACTCCAGTAAAGATATTTTTTCAAGCTACATTACCAAATGTAATGTACCAATTTAAATGAAATTTTGACATGGATGAAACCCACAAATTATACTGAAAGATTATAGATATTTTTGTCATTGTTTTGTGAATTAAAATATCTAAAGTTAACATGTTTTCCTGTTAAAAAGCCTAGAAAGAATAGACCTGGATGGAAAATACCTCAACATAATTAAAGCTACATACAACAATCCCATGGCCAACATCATTCCAAATGGAGAAAAACTGGAAGCATTCCCATGAAAATCAGGAAGGACTATCGACTGTCTTGACTCCTTTTCAATATAGTGCTTGTAATACACAAGAGCAATAAGGCCAGGAATAGAAATTAAGGAGTACTAATTGGAAAACAAGAGGTCAAATTATCACTATTTGCAGATGACTTAACATTGTACATAAGACGTCCCCAAAATTCCACCAGAAAACTGTCAGAAATGATTAATACTTTCAGTAAAGTCGCAGGGTACAAAAACAACCTTGAAAAAACAGTAGATTTTGTAATTTGCCGATGCAATCAGAAAAAGTATTCAAGGAAACACTCCCATTAACAATAAGCACAAAAATTAAAATATTTAGGAATAACCCTAATCAAAGATACTAAAGATATCAATAATGAAAATTTCAACTCTTTAAAGAGATAGCAAAAGACACTAGGAGATGGAAAGGCTTACCATGCTCATGGATTTACAGAATCAATACTATGAAAATGATGATCTTACCAAAAGCAATCTATAGATTCAATGCAATGCCAATCAGAGAACTCATGAGATTTTTTCACAGAGCTAGAAAAAAAATCATCCTACAATTCACATGGAATCACAAAAGACTCTGGATTGGCTAAGCAGTATTGGACAATTCCAGACCTCAGATTATATCACAGAGCTCTAGTCATCAAAACAGCATGGTAGTGCCACAAAAATAGATACATACATAATGAAACAAAATAGAATACTCAAGCATGAGTTCATGCAACTTCAGCCACCTAATATTTGAGAAAGGTGCCAAGCACACACGATGGACAGCATCTTCAACAAATGGTGCTGGCAAAACTGGGACTTCAACTGTAGAAGATTCAAAAGGGACCCTTGTCTTTCTGCCTGCAAAAATGTCAACTCAAAATGGATCAAAGACCTAAATATAAAACCTGAAAGTCTGAAACAGCTGGAAATAAACATAGGCAGTATGCTATATGATATAGGCATAGGAAATGACTTTCTAAATTATACATCAGCTGCTCAGGCGTTTAGGTGAATAATCAGTAAGCGGGAACACATTAGTTTTCAAAGCTTCTGTGTTGCATAAGAAACAACTTGAGAAGGGAAGAGAACGCTCTGTGAGTTGGAGAAAATCTTTACGAGCAGTACATCTGACGGGATTAACAACCAGGAAGTACAGAAAACTCAAAGAAATAGGAGAATAAATGATGCCCCCCCCCAAAAGATTGACTACAGACCTGAACAGAGAGTTCGTAAATGAAGAAATAAAAATGGATGAGAAACACCTTAAAAAGTGACCATCATCCTTACTAATTAAAGAAATGCAGATAAAAAACACTTTAAAATTCTATCTTACCCCAGTCAGTCTGGCTTCGATCAGGTGCGACAACAAAAACACCAAATGCTGAGGAGAATATGGAGAAAGGCAAACACTCATTCACTAGTGGTGGAATGCAATCTTGTACAACCACTATGAAAAGTAGTGTGGGGAACTGTTTAAAAAAAAAAAAAACTAAAAATGAATCTACCATACGGTACAGTTATACCACTCCTTGGTATATACCCAAAGGACTCATCCTACTGTAGACATACCTGTATATCCATGTTTACCACTGCTCTCTTCAAAATAGCTTCAAGATGGAAACAACCTAAATGTCACTCAACTGACAAATGGTTAATGAAAATATGGTACATTTACACAACTGCATTCTGCTCAGCACTAAGGAAAAGGAAATTACAGAATCTGCAGGTAACTAGAGGGAAATAGAAAGGGTTATATTAATGAAATAACACAAACGCAGAAAAGAAGCAATGCATGTTCTCTCTCATTTGCCGATTGTAGCATCAATCATGTATAGATGATTGATGTAACCAGAGGAGCCAGAGAATGGAAAGGATTCACAAAGGTAAAGAAAAGAAAGAACACAAGAAGGATAGTGGGGCACAGATTTTCCAGGGAGGAAGTATGTAAAATGGGAGTGTTCACCTGGGAGGGACATGTAGGGAGCCTCAGTGGGGAGGGAAGGGGACTTGGGAGAGCGTGAAGGTAGGAGTGGGCTTTATTGAGGGATATAATGGAGGAAGCTGGTATTGGAGAAGAAGGAGGGAGGTCAGATGGGAAGACAGGAGTCTAGAGATGAAGAATATTTGGGGGCTAGGGAAGCCAGAGGGAAATGTTTGTCCTCAAAACGCCTGAGAAATGCATATACAGTGTCTGAACATTAGTGCTTATATAGAAAACTGTGTGCTCTATGGCCAGGAACACAGTGCCAGATAGGAGAGACCTCCTTTTGAGTGGTTGGTAAGAGCAGTCCAACAGACTTCCAAAATAACGCAGGTTATTACCAGAGATCTTGGTGATCTCCTAGAACTAGAAGATAAGAACATACGGCTGACGACAGAACATACTTCAAATACAAGACTTGGAGCAATGGAGCAGGAGCTGATCCAGAAGCTCTCATAGTGCTATTTGATAACTTGCAAAGTGCTAAGGGAGAAAACCAATCAGTGGTTGAACCCAGTCCTCAAGCCTAATAGCCATAATGACCAGTACAATAAACTACCCCTGTGTGTGCAGTAGTGGTTCTGTAATCTGGGGGTGAATTAGCAGCTCTCTAATTGAACTTAAAGTCCTCTTAATAGGAATGAACTCATGGGTGACACTGTAACACAGTCAAATAAACACATGTGACTGGAGCGGTCATTGTTCCTAGAGTAAACTATATATTCATAATGAATGTCTCTGGGAAAATGAAGTTTCTTACCACATTTGAAATACGGAATCTTATATTTATAGACAAGTATACAATACATACTAATCACAAAAGCTTCTTTTTTCAAGAGAGGGAGGCTACTGCATCAGTCTACAACTGGTTAGACAAGGAGAATATACATCTGAGAGATACCCAGTTGTAGGTGACAGTTGAATTTCTACCTAAGGTTCATGGGCCATAGCAGAATGAAGCCTAGAGAGAAACATGCCTCAACTCTCATCAGTGAAGCTTCCTTATATGACAGAGTGGGATGCACAAAGAAAGCCACAAAACTGAAAATGTTTCAAAGAATAAGAGACTGAGGTATGTGTATCCATGGATAGAACTCATTAAAACTCTCACACTCCTGGCTCAGGGACCAGTGCAGAAGAGTGAGCAGAAAGTTTGTAAGAGACAGGGCTGGTTCACGAACATAAGGAAGCATAGGCTTTCAGATCACGGGAATCTTGCACAAACAAACTTGTGCCAATGGTGGCGTCCATTACCGGACTTATGCCAACTAAATTAGATAAGGACCCAGAGTGGAACAAGAGACATGAGTGGCAGACCTGCCCTACACTGGAAATAATTGGAGGCAAATTACTATTGGATGAGGGGTGTATGACTTCCTTACAACCTCTAGATAGGCTGACGGGACTCCAGAAGATGAATTTTCACAGAAGGACATCTTGGTACAAATTGACAGGCTAGAACTTAACATGTGTACAAAAATAGATGAGGTCCGGTGGGCGGCTGGGAGGCATGGGTGGAGGAGAGGGCCTGAATTAGAGTAAGGACTGTTGTATGACATGCACAAAAGCTCAATAAAAAATTTTAAAAAGAAATGTGTCAGTAATTTGGAAACCGTTCAACCCAAATATGCTATTCAATGATGAAAATATCTAGTTAATTAAAGTGCACTATTTCCTTTAAATGCTATTTTAAGTAGTGAACTTTATTATGGCACATAAATAAAAATAATGTTAATATTCACAGTAAAATGCCACCTTAAAAACGGCTTTTTAAATTATTTATTTTGAGTTTATGTTTATGAGTGTATTGCCTGCATGTCTGTCAATACACCCATGTATGCAGTGCCTGCAGAGGCCAAATGATGGTGTTGCATCCCTTGGAACTGGGGTTAAAAATGGCTTTGAGCTGCTATGTGAGTGCTGGAAACTGAACCCAGGTCTTCTGTGAGAGCAACAATTATTCTTAACCTCTGAGCGATCTCTCAGTCCTCATGCATTTTTTTTTTCATTAGAGTAAGGCATACAACATGGCTCATTATGCTCTGACTTACTTTGGAAGAGTTTCTAAGGCTCTGTTGATATCTCTTAACTACCAAATCCATGGAAATCACAGAAGAGACCTAACTTACATAGTGAACTCATGAGGGAAACTTCTCAGACTGACCACAATAGTTATAGTTTGAGATAGACTGAATGTCAAATTGGCCTCAAATCCCAACCATTTAAAAAATTCTTATATTCAGAAACTAATTTTATAACTTTATAACTCCTTTAGGCACTTGGACTGTAGCATTGTAAGCTTGCATACCAGTCTAGTTTTCTGATTTGCTTTAATTGATAAACCATGGTGGAAAATAATATTCTGTCAGTTTAGAACTCAAACCTTAAAAGGCCTTGGATCTTCTGTTTCTTTTTTCTTAGAAGCTTTCCAATGCCATAATTATAACCTCAGTCTAGCCTCCTGAAGAAATGAGAGACCTTACCAATGAGAGTTGAGGAACCCAGGCAAATACAACTGAGATTAGGAATGCGCATCAAATTCTACATCACCCAACATGGAGCTCATCTGACAGTTGGCCTGAAAGACATAAGAAAGCTCTGGAACATGCAGTCTTGAATGATGCATGTAAAACAAGCTGGGAATCATGGTATTTTAAATAATTGCAAACAGAAGTTGCCTTAATTCTCTAAATATTTATTGACTAATTATGTATCAATAGCTGACTGACGATACACATTTCAGTGTATTTCTGTGGAACAAATAAGTAATAAGTATGATCTATTTCCACTTTTTTTTTCTTTACCATATATATGGGTAAATAAAAAATTGCATCCTCAATATTAGGGTATGCAGAAAGTCTCACCATACATATATTACTGCAGTGAGCTCATCCTCTTGAAACATATGACCAGCTCATTCCCAGAATCTCCTTTTTATGGATTGTTTCCTGGGACATATTCCAGCACTTATCAATAAATCAGCTCTCTGCCTAGTGGGAATAATTAAGGTGAATTTACCGGTTTGGAGAGGATTTTTAAAAGAATGTTCAAGTGAAATTTTAAATAACGGGGGAGAACAGAGAGCACAGAGAGTAGAGATGAATTAATCTTGGAACACTGGGGAACCCAGAGGGAAATGTGATGCCACCTAAAACCACTTAGAAATGCATGAATGGTTTATAAACATTAGTATATCTATATACTCCGGGGCTACTTGTCAAAGAACATCGTGCCAACAGAGGGTACCTCAATTTGTGTGATTGAGGAGAGTGGTCCAAGAATCTCCCCAAATAATATAATCTATTGTCAAAGTTCTTGGGTATACCCCAGAACTAGAAGATCCTACTACTGAAGACAAGACATACTTGGGACACAGGACTTGGAGCAATGGAGCAGGAACTGACCTGAAATTCTTCTACCCGAAGTTTAACTCCCATAATCCCAGATGATAGCATGCAAACTACTAAGTGGGGAAAACAGTCAATGGTCCAACTCAACCTTAAATTCTAGTAACTGTAACAACAGACACAGCACACTATCTCTATTAGTGTAATAGAAGCACTCTCAGTCAAGGAGGTTAATAAACAGTATCTAATTTGACTTAAAACTAAGTCTATAGGAGTGAACTCATGGGTGGTACTGTAGACTCTGCCAAATAAATTGAGTTGGAAGGGGCACAGAGCCCAGAGATAAGCTCTGTCGTTTCTCTAGAGAAATTAAATTTCTTACCATATGCTAAATATGGATTCTTATATCTACAGACAAACATACAGTATACCACCCATTAAAGAAGCTTCTTTTTGCAACAGATGGAGACTACAGTAGAATTCCACAACTGGTCAGACACAGAGATTATGCAACGTTAGAAATGCATATAGGTGATATATCTACAGTGGAAGCTCTAAACCTAATGCTCAGGGAACACAGCAGAATGAGAAAACCAAAGCATTCCTCAGCTCTCACTAGTGAAGCATCCTCAAGCAACATAGCACTATCTATACAGAATGCCACAAGTGGCCAGGTTTTAGAGAATAAAGACTGCAGAATGTGTAGTACTTCTATATGAAACCTCACTCACCTAAGGCTCAAGGATCATTGCGGAAGAGCTGGCAGAAAGATTGTAAGAGCCATGGCTGGTTTATGAATTTAAGGAAGCAGAGTACTTCAGGTTACTGGAAGCTTGCACATGTGAAATTGTGGCAATGATAGCACTGAGAACAGGACCCACACCAAGTCAGATTAGATAAGGGTCCAGAGAGGGGGGATAGAAGTTGGTAGGAGACCACACCTAGACTGAGATCTACTGAATACTGGGCACTACCAGGAGAGGGAGAATATGCCTGACTTATGATCTCTATGTAGTCTGATCAAACTCCAGTGTATAAATTTGTAGTAAAGGATATCTGGGCACCAATGCTTGACTCTATAAGACTTAACATGTATGACAGAATACATGAGGTCTGGTAGAGGTTGGGAGGATTAATGTGTGTCGGGAGCCATTTGACTGCTTTGAACTTTGATCAAGCAGGGATCAGTCTTGCTGATCCCAGAAGTGCTGTGGGATTAGGGCGTTTTGCAATGTGAATGATTTATTCACCTGAAGGAGAGATTATCTTAGGCTCAGGGCTGAGAATCCTGTAAACCCAAGGCTGAAGATCTTGTAAATCCTTGTAGGAAGGTCTGATTTAATCACCCGGAGGAAAGTTTATCTTAAATCCTAGGCTTAGCACCTTTGTTAAGTAGATGTAGGTGTTTTGAATAATCCTGCATATGTAAATGATGGTTGTATTGTTCCTATAAATACACTGAGCAAAATAGAGTCGGGGCCTCAGTATTGACTGAGAGCCGAAGTCAGAAGATTATTCAAGGTTCCTGAATAAACTGCATAAAGAAGAGTCCGGTGTTGCGTCTTCCTTGCTGGACAAGGTGGTCATGACAAATGTGGGAAGGGGTCTAAATTTGATTAATAACTGTTATATGAAATTTATAAGTTAATAAAAAATGAAAAGCAAAACCAGACAAACAAACAAACAAAAAGCTATAATATTTTATCACTTCTAGAGCAAAGGTACCAGGATTCAGAGAAGTGTTTGAGTGCCTGAGAAAGCTGTTTCTATAGCAGAAGTCCACAAATCTAAAGAAATATTGCCTGTAGTAGACATTTACTCAACCTGAAGAGAGAACTGTGCCTGCAACAAAGGGTCACTCACCTAAAGAGAAATCTGTGTCTTTAGTGGAGGCCCACTCATCTGTAGAAGTTGTTTCTGTAGTAGAAATCCATTCACTTGTAGAGAAAGCTATTCTTGTGCTATAATTCTATTCACCTATAGAGAAAGTTCCACATACTCTATTAATTGCCCATTCCCATGAAGCTATCCCTGCTGATAAAATAACACAGTTGCTTAATATCCAGATTGTGTAGGCATAGACACTGAACTGTAAATCTTTTGATCATGTTTTAGTCTATTGCTTTAACAATATATTTCTTTAATCATCCTTAAGTATGAAAAAGGAAGAAAAAAACATAAGAATGGGTAGAAAGACTCAAATAGCTTGAGACCTTGAATAAGGAGAATAAAAGTGTATTTTGTTTCCAGACACTACAGTGCATGTTCACATAGGAACTCGAAGGGATTCTGACAGCATGCACAGACTTGTCTAAGCTCAAACCAGACAAAATCTCAGAATTGTATTAGGAGAGGGGCACAGAGTCCCACCCTAGTGAGGAGCTATTGACAATTGGTATTTGCAGAGACAACAAGAGTCAGTTGTCTTTAAGGGTATAATCTTTGGTAGGGTAGGCATCCTCAGGGAGTATGGACCCAGACCCAAAGCATTTGGGCAAGGCAAGTTGGACTGTATGAATTTTAAGAAAAATAAAAAAAAGAGGACACAAAATTCCATGGGATAGAGGTGGTGAGGTGAGGGAGGATTTCAGAGGCAATGGGGAAGGGTATTATTAGGTTATAAACACATTGTATGACATTCTCAAAAATTAATAAAGATATTGTGTATTAATTAAAGTAGATATTGTCAAACTTTAAAAATATTCAGCATGACATTTCACAGACAGCTGATCATTTCTTGTTGAGGAAGAGATGATGTTTAAGGTAGTGATTCTATATAAGGTGACTAGACCCCAGTAGATGAACTTATACTAAGGGATGTAAGGGGACACTGACTTGACTTGATAGGCCTGAATATAAATGACAGAATACATGAAATCTCATGTGTGTGGGGATAGGTATAATGTTGATTAAGATGTTGTTTATGAAATACATAAAAATTTATAAAATGTATATAAATAAATATTTTTAAAGAAAAAATAAAATATTCAGTATAAATATGTATGGTACAAATGATATTTCTAATTTTGTTTGCTCATTGTGATAGGTTAAATAGGTAATAATCAAACTTTCAAAACTGATGGATTGTTAGCTAAGTGTAGACCCCAGATGGGGTTTTCCTCATTTGGCAAAAGGCTTCAGAGATATACACACATCTGAATTCCAAAGAATTATTTCCAACATTTTGACTTCTGTTGTAATTTGCTTTTGCTGATGTAATAAAACATTGAGCAAAACCACCTTGGGGAGGAAAGTATTTATTTCTTCTTGTAGTTTCGGGTCATAATTCATCATTGAGGAAATTCAGGGCAAGTACTCAAGGCAGGAACCTGGAGGCAGGGGCTGAAACAGAAATCACAAAGGAATGGTGCTTACTGGTTTTCTTCCCCTGGTTCATGCTCAGCTACATTTCTTGTATGACCATGGCATACCTGCCCAAGGATGGTACTACTCACAGTGGGCAGTTACCTCCCAAATTAATCAGCAATTAAGAAAATGCCTCACATATAGGCCAAAGGCCCATCTGATCTGGGAAATTCTTAATTTGAGGTTCTTCTTCTAGGAACTCAAGTTTGTGTCAAGTTGACAAAAATGATCTAGCAAAACTTCTTTTCTGAGTAACTGAAAGAAACATTTGTTAGTGAGAGGCACAGATAATGTACCACTTATAGGAAAGTTACCATTAATTTGGGGCTATATCTGTCTTTCTCATAGGTATCTCTGCTGCCTTGACCTGTTTTTAAGTGAGAATTGATCTCAATAAATGAAATGGCCAAACTGAGAATTTAGAAAGCACATTTGAAGATGGTGATCCAGTATGGAGAAATATACAATTTAACATAACCCATGACATTAACTTTTTGAGCAAATCTGAGACTAGAATTTAAGGTTATATATGCTAGGAGTCAGAAGGTTTAAAGGGAGATGCAGTTGAAGAAAAATTTGATAAGAGAAATATAGGAAAGGTCTTGAGAATCAAACTAAGCATTTAAGAATTCATGTAGCCTACAAGGTGGAGATTTTACAAGTAGGTATCTTAGAAAATGTGTGAGGACAGCATAGGGAGAATGTAATATTTTCTCTCTTTATAATGGTCACGAGATGTAGAAAGGCTCCAGCAGAAACATGACGATGGAAATGTGTGGTCAGTTCTAGATTTTCTCAAGTGACTGAGTATTCTCATCTTGATTAAAGAGGGAAGTAATGCTTCCACTTTTTGGAAAATAAATTATGGAAATTGCTAGGAAGTCCTTACACAGGTAGGACACAAGTTCAGTAGACAGATCAAAATGGCAGATAGCAAACTCCTAAAAATAACCATTATTATTTACACTTTGTTCTTATGTAGGTCAGAGAATTGTTATGTGTTATCTCGAATAATCCCCAAATCTTCAAAGTAAAGAGATTGCCTTATTAAAGATGAGATTAGATCTGAAAAGGATTAAGAAACTTGCCTGCAGTCACTTAATCAATAAACTGTGAAATTAATAAGAATTTGAACAGGATCACATATTTGTTTGAATTTAAAACATAATGCTTTGTGAATGTTCCAACTTTAGATATTATGAGCAATGCGCTCAGATAACTGCATCTTAGTAAGGACAATATGCCAACTATACTCAAATGTACGTAAGAATGTATGTTCCTTTACCCACTACACTAAATTCTATCAATGTCACCTATGAGTACATACATTACGATAATGTGAGTTTATGACTTAGGTGTGCTTCTGTGAAATGTCTTAATGTCATCTCAGTTATTTAAATATTCCTTCTGTGGATGAAACTCAAACTCTGTATCACTTCAGTTTGGTTCTATGTATCGTTTTTCTCAATGTTTATTTTTCTTATTGAGTTTTGTGCATTTTATTCATTATATCCTAATCATAGACTCCCCTCTCTTGCCCACACCCCACAGCGCCTCCCCCACTGGATTTCATGCATTCTGTCATATTAATGTTTTTAAAATATTAAATTAGAGAGGTTCTACATTAGTCAAAACGACATCTATACTTCACCCAGATGTTTTTTAATTCTGTTTTTCTACCCTTAAGCCCATAGCTCTTTTATATTTCACATCTTATTTTGCTTTAAGAGACATTTTGCTGTTTCTAGATAGTGATTCATGAAAGTCATGATTGGTGGTATCACAAGTCTAAGCTTGGCAAGGATTTCCCTCCCCAAACAGACTGTCCTTATCTCAGATTGTTCCTGTAATTATGGTTTCCTAATGCTAAGGGTGAGTTAATTCCCCCTACATTATTGTCATAGTTAACAAGACACATTCCTAGGCATACCTGGAGAATGGGGGACCATCAGGTCATCACAATGCCCTATGGGCTTGCGTGTGAGCTGATTTTCTTGATTGCTAATTGATGTGGAAGGTACAGTCAATTTGGGGCAGTACAATCACTAGATAGATGGACATCACTGCGTATATAAGAAAAATAACAGAGCAAGGAACGGATAGATGCAGTCAGTAAGCAACATTTCTCCTTGGTCTCTGCTTCACTTACTGCCTTGTTAAGTTGCTGCATTGAGTTCCTGCTTTGGCTTCTTTTATGATGGACTGAAAGTTGTAAGATGAAATAAACCCTTTCCTCCCAAATTTGATTTCTTGCATGATGTTTATCATAACAACAGAAAAACAAACTAGGGCACTTAGTCTCAGAATTTATTCAATGCCAGGAAAATATTCCTATTGTGAAAAGTGACTTTATTCTCTCCCAGATAAAATTCTAGTCTTTGACCTGAACTTAGTAATTTTATTTTATTTTTTACTGCAGCAAAATGTTCAGTTGAGTTTCGTCGTTATATTACTGCTGAAAAGTGTGAAAGGATACCTGTGACATGAGGTAGAGGTATCTTAAAGGGGTGGGACTTCCTATTCACTCTAGGAATAGTAAGCCACCACAGAAGTTAATATTACTAAGGAAAAGTTTCTATTGTATTTGAAATGATGACATTTTTATATTTTTTATTACTGCCTTAGAAGTCCTGAAACATTAATACACACACAAACACACACACACACACACACACACACACACACACACATACTCATCATTATTTCATTATTTCTTAAGGTCAGATTTTCATACACTTAATTTGAAATAAGTTTATAAACTTAAAAACACACTTTTAAATCTATAATTTGATTTCCCTCTTTCCTGACTGACAATTTATGAAAAGGGTGTGATTGCAATTGTGTTAACATGGAACACTGTAAAATATTTAAACGGGAGCTTGCCCTGATACAGCAAAGCTGTTGAAAACCTTTTGCCTTAACATTACTGGAAGTGTAATATGACTATACTGTTTATGGTTCTGACATGATTTTCTTTATTTCTGTACATCATCTACATGGCAGAACATAAATCAAAGCAATTTTAACCATCATGACTAAGTTCTTTGGAGAAGTAGAAGTGATATTCCAGTTACTCATTAATGAAACTGTCTAGAAAGTAAGATTTATTGAGAAGAAATCATGAAAGGACAAGAGAAATGTTAATAACTGAATCTTGGAAAAACAGAAAGCCCTTGAAAAACTCAGCTTAGGCCTGAAATAATGAACTATACTTTTCTCAGGACCATTCGGCCCCAATTAAGCTATTCTGTCGTGACTGAATTTTAATTTATATGGATGTTTGTATTTTGGAATTTTAGAGCTTGTATTAAACTACACAAATTAATGATTCCAAATATTTAAAAAGAATGATTTAGTGAGCTTAGAATTTCAATTAGAACACTAGATTATGTAGCATCCACTACTCTGTCTCTGACAGTCTTTATACACCATCTTCCTTGACGACCCCTAATCCTAAGAGGAAGGGGTGATTTAGTTGTCTCATTTAGAATTGAGCTCTACACAGTCTCTTTTTATCTCCAGATTATTTTATAATCTGAATGATGATAGTTTGCTGTAATAAATACCATCTACTGCAGAAATAAGCTTCTTTGATGAGGATTGAGAAATGCACTAATCTATTGACATAAATATAATAAGGGGAAGATTAATGCTATGTGCATTTAACAGAATATTCAAACTAGATTCTCTTGAGGGTATGGGACCCAGGCAGCCTTGTATTCTTTGTTTTGTTTTTTGACCAAACATAATAAACAGAAATTCCATATTGTGAAGCAGACTTTAAAGCCATCAGAACATGGTCGGGTGAGAACCCGAGTGCCACTACTGCATTATGGGACATATTTGCCGAGGCAGTCATTATTGTAGCTGACAAGATTCACAGCTATGAAAGACTTTTGATGAATTTTATCTTCTGAAGATTTACATGAAACCTTCCAGCCAATAGGGAGGAAGGATCCAGGCCAGTATACTTCAATGAAAATGAAAATGTGAGCACCATCACAATTGGAGTAAAAAAAAGAGTTAATGGTAAATTTTGGCTTTTGAACTTTACCTACAATTCATAACAAAATACACAATTCATCATACACATACAAATAAATTCTGTTTCATTGCTTCACCAAACAAAATTACTGCCAATGGCGAGATGGTACGCAAAAGCTTACAAATAGGGGCTGGGAAGCAGGATCATTGAAGAAGAGCATTTTCTGAACAAGCATGAAGACACATGTTCAAATACCCAGAACTCACATAAAAAGACAAGCATGGTTAATATCCTACTTCAACTTCATTTCTGGAGTTTTGGGGGTTTGGTCACTGGAGCTGCTGCCACAGCTTGGAACCAGGTTCACAAAAAAGTCTGCCACAAGGGAATCAGGAAGAGATTGATGGAACAGGACACCTGATGCTGTACTCCGGCCTTTATTTTGTACATGCAGAGACATGAAAAGCTTTGCATAGGCATGTGCAGGTGCACATGCATGCACATCTACACCATACACATATAACTATACACAATATAAAATAAGAAATCTGTAAAACTTGCAAATAATATGCGCACTAAAAATAAGCTGGTTATATGTACCACATTTTACTAAAGTTTATCTTGTTTAAAAATCATTATATTTCTATTTCAAAAATATAATTACAGTTATACATGAATAGCCATTAAAATACATTTGAGAGTTAAAATGCAATAATAAAGCCTATTATATTAATTAGAGAATAATGATATATTTCAGGACATTGGAGTAAAATAGTTTAAGACAATATGGAAAATTATAGAAAGAAGTTAGGCATTTATGCCAGAGACCATATTTTTCACTGAAACATACATATGATTGACCAGAAATAAAATATTTTGACCTAAATAACTTTTTGTCAGTTACTCAAATCTTCAGTCTAATACTAAGTTTCATGCAGTGGTCAATTTTCTTCTCATTGTTAACTCTGAAGATGTGATAATATGATTTGGAATACATTGGCCTTTCTGTTACAATATTTTGTAGATCTGTGCAGAATCTTATCTAACCAGCTCTCCCAGGCTCAGAAATCACTTATTAATGGAATAGGTTGACATGATCATTTTCTGTGTTTCCACAGCATCACTTAAAACAGATCACAGAATGTTAACATGTTTTCTGTCTCTCTTCTGTATTATTCTTACTTGCTTTTTTTCTTGCAAAGAGCTGTGTTAGGTTTGCCTGCCAGAATCACATCTGCATGACATCCATGTACAAAAGAATTATAGGTAAGATCTGTAGTATCAGTTGTGAAATTTGTGAAAGAATCTTTTCTTAGTGATTCCAAAGAATTAATTCTTTTCAATAACAAAATTGGTGGGAGGAAAATATTTTTGAATAAAAGTAGTCAATCTTTTAGAAGGATAATTTTATTAAAATTAAAATCCTGAAATTTTGCGTGGCAAACATCCTAAGCTACTTCTTTAGGAATGACAGGACCCCTAAGTTCAAGCAATGTTTCAGCCTTCTTTTAGATGGATCTGCCAATCCTAGTTTACCTGACCTATACAATCTTTCATAAGTGTGCCTGGAGGGTTATCTCTTATGTCATTCTAGATTATATCAAGTGAACCATAAACTTTAATTATCACAACCTTTAAAATATTTCCAAATTATCATTTAATTTTTAAAATTTTATGTATTATTTTTATTTTATGTTTATGAGTGTATTACCTGCATGGATCCAAGTGCACACACCTTGGAGGTCAGAAGAGGCTGTCAGAGTCCCTGAAACTGAAATTGTAGATGATATTTAGCTGCCTTGTGGATGCTGAAAATTGAACCCAGATCCTCTGCAAGAGCAGTCAGTGTTCTTTTCTGCTGAGCCATCTCTCCAGCTCCCCAAATTGCATTATATTAAATATTAAAAAAATACTTATTTTAAGATTAGCAGGTGAGATACTTTGGATAGGCTGACTAGACCTCAGTGGATGAACTTGCACTAAGAAACATTTCCAGACACTAACAACACAATAGAAATTAACACAGATGAAAGAATGTATGGATTCCAGTTGGGGAGCTGTGGAGATTGATGGTGGGGAAGCGGTACAAAGATGATTAAGATTGATTGAGATGTGCTGTATGAAATAAACAATGATTCAATAAAAATTTAAAGTTCATTCATTTATTTAAATTCATAAATTTAAAGTTTCTATTCATTGTTGTGGAGCATCCTACTCCTAAAATTTGCAGGTGAATGGATAAAACTATAAAAAATGTACTGGGTTTGGTAATCAAGGCCCAGAAAGACAGGTTTTACAGTATATTTACAGTCTGGCTTCTAATCTTTCACTTATTTTTACCAGAGATTATATCTTCCTTTCTGGCTAACTCACATAGTGACTGAAGGAGATAAGCATGATACTGGGAAAGAAAGGTCTGCAATGGTCTTATCCAAATTTGAACTGCTTGTGTTAAAAGACTGACCCACCAGTTACGATTTGCCCAGCGGTACAATAATGGCATTACTGTTATGTAACTGTGATGGCTGATCTTGGTTGGTGATCAAGTTGACTGGATTTATAATGAACTGAAATGTAAGAGATTTTTTTTAATCAGAGCATTTGAAGCCAGTTGACCCACCCTAAGTACGGGTGGAACCGTCAAATGGCAGCTCCTATAAAAAGACAAAGCAGTAGGGGCTTTTGGTTTTGTTTACTTGCCTTATCTGTCAATGGCAAGTTTCTTGATACTGTGGTATATTATTATGCCATATTAGACACAACTTGTTTGGATTCAAACATAGACTGAAGATCAGGAAATATCCAGGGAGATGTGTTGGGGTGCCATCTGATGGAAGTTGGAAGGGGGAACTGGGAAGGTTGGATATGATCAAAATACATATACATGTATGAAATTTTCAACCAATAACTAAAATATTGTTAAAAATAAGCAGAAGATTTAAAGGAAATCATAAAATGCTTTAAATACATCTTTTGGAATTGTAGATAAATTTCTTTTGTACTAAAAGCAAAGTTTTAAGTTAAAATAATCAAAGAAATTAATTTTATTCAACTCGTTTCTTTATAAAGAAAATAGTTGTAATAGCAAAGAAGATTTGTGAATGTCTAAAGTGGTGTTAAGGATATAATGATTTTTTTCCCCATTAGTATCTTCTGGTCTACTTGTGACAGATTTATTGGTATTGTCTCCAGATATTAACTATTTTTCTCATAGTATTATAAAGTAATGTGTGGGAATCACACAATGCAAATGTGCGTACAGACAAAAATACGCATCCAGACTGTGCTCTGTGAAATGAGGGAAATATTGCAATGAGTTACATAATTAGTCACAAAATTCCTGTGAGCAAACAGCAATTCATCTCAGTACAATGTGCCAAGCGAGACCATTCCAGCAATAACCATTAAGACTCAGAACAGAGAAGCTAAAGCACACCAAAAGAAAAGAGAGATTGGCTCATTAAAACTAATTTCACCTTCCCCCACAGGATTCTCTTGCACATTCTCCTTAATATGGAGAATTCTGCCTGACATTTGCAAGAGCCATTTATAACTTAGTTCCTGGATGAAATGCAAAAAAGGACGGGTGCTTCATGCACAACGGAATTTTCAGTTTAGCTGAAAAAAACCTCAAATAAACAACTTTAACATAATTTACTATTACATTTAAGGAAATATTTCCTTGGGTTTGGAAAGCATAATCATTTAGTTTGCAAATTAGTTTTAATTTGCATTTATAGATTTCTCGATTAAAACAGATTTCATGATTTACACCTGGCTTCTCAAGTACTACTGGCAGTTCAGATTTGTAACATTGCATTTTCATGGTAATAATCTCCTAATGGATACTTTGTATACAAGGAATGATGTAGTAGAAAACAGAATTCTTCAACAGGTCTCTTATCTCTTATTACTTATTAATCTTGTTACAGCTCATTTCTCAAATGTGGAGATAATTCTTATAAACAATCTAATTCATGCATTTTCATTACAGTATATCAATTACACAAAATAATGGGTTGCTTGTGACACTTGCTGAGAGTCCTCTAATGTACTTTGACAACATTTAACCCTCTACACTATGTTTCACTTCCATTGATTCCTTTCTTTTGTCCCTAATACTATCATGTGACTATTTGGGGTTGACTAGGCAGATGAAAGCAACATGAAATATTTCGTTTTCTGTGTTTGGCCCATTTCAAGGACTATAATGATCTTCCATTTCACCTATTCAATCGCCATTCTTTATGACTAAAAGTACCCATTGTGCATCTATGTATGTGTGTGTGTGTGTGTGCATGCATGTGTGTGCATGTGTGTCAGTGCTTGCACACACAAAAAAGCACGAGAACAAATATTTTATTTTCTTAATGGATTTTTCCAATTTTTAGGTTTCAAAGACTGAATATATAATTTGGCTACTATGAAGAGTCTATACGCTGACTGTTCCTCCCTCAGATATAAAGTCAGAGCTGATAAAACTAGGAAGTATGGTAGCAATATTTTGAGTTTTCTTTTAGAATTTCAATATGGGGATTTTCTTGGATACTTTGAATTTGAAAAAACATGGTAGGATTAAATAACTGATACTTCAAACTCTCACAAAATCTACAGAAGGCTTTTCAATTGTTTCATGGTGTACTAATTCATTATTTATTACATCCAAATACAATATATGTTATTAAATTTGTCAACATAAGCCTATGATCAATGTTACTAGATTTGTTTTAAAGTATATCAAATTAAAATTTATCAAGAATAAATCTTACTTAATGTTTTGTTACAAGAAGCACATTTCATAAAATAAATTAAAGACTATGAATTCTTAATAAGTCACTATGTAATAAATTCCAATTTTATCAACTATAAAAATAGTGATATAGTAAATTCACACTTTTCTTACTAGGAGAATTAACCAGATAAAGTATTTAATGGCATACTTCTTATCCTTGTGTAATATGACTTGATTTCACTTACAGGTTAACATTTACTTATTATGATTATACAGCATATCAAGTAGCATCATTTATATTTATAAAGAGTGACATTTAGTTTTCAATAAAACCAAGGTATATTTGAACATTAATAAGTACAACCACTAAAATATGGGTAATCTTGCAATGCAGAGCTTCTACTTTTAAAAACTGCCTTCTCTGGATTCATCATCTCGATTGTTGAAAATAAAATTCTTAAGCCATATGAGAAAATGGTTTGCTAAAAAACTAGTCTCTGTGTTAGTACAGTTTTCACTGTGGAAAATAACTAAAGCTATAAATCAGGAGCTATCACTCTCCAGAAGTTGTCAAACACTTCCACAAGCACCACTGACCCAGAGCCTATCCGAGATGAAATGGTTTACTTTTAATTTTATCTAAATGCAGAGGCAAACACAGACTGCTCTAGGTAACTGACTCACACAGTGATAGTCATTACATGCCATATTGAAGTAATTATTTTGTAAAGAATAAGCATGAAAAAACATTCAGCGAACATATCACCATAGAAACATGTATTAGATACTGCTGAGGTTTGTGATATAGATTCTCACATGAACTACATTACTTGAGGGAATCACAGTATCACATGATACTATCTCTATTATGCCTCATGAGCATTTCATCAAACATAATTGATAACACCTCTGTCCTTTTTTCTTCATTGTCTACATGGAATCTCAATGACTTGTTTATTCATTTTAATGTATCATATTCTTTTGTTTCTGCAGGAATTTAGAGATATTCTTTACTCTACTTGTAATGGTCTTTATTTCAGTGCCCCTCCCTTTCTTCCCCTAGTGTGAGAATGTGACCCAGTTCCAATAGTATGCTGTGAATGTGGAAGACATCTTTCCAGGGAAGTAAGTGGTTTTGGTTTTCTATACCTGTTCTCTTGCTCAAATATAGTATATGTTTTTTTATTCTATTTAATGTCATTCTTGATCGACTTATCTGTATGAACCAAATCATAACACATCTCAATTAGCATAGTATGTAGTATAACTCAAGGGAATATAGAACAACTAACAAAGGTTACATTATATATCCATGTGCATAGCTTAAATACCAACATTATATTGATTAATAAAAGTCATATACAGACTTCTCAATTGCAAATTCAAAATCTGTAATAATTTCAAACTGTAGATTTAGTATTTTGGCTAACAGACTTTATTTCTTGTAATATTATTACTAAATTTGTGTTACTTGACATTGTTCATTCTAGAATGTTCCACACATTAGAAAATCTAATCTAAATCTACTGTCTATTTAAGCAAAACCTGTTCCTACTCCATACATGCTCTCTAGCCATAATATTTGTAAATAAATTACAAGCCATTTACTCTTCTCCATCTCCAGTAGTTATTGCCTGAACAAACATTCAGCATTTCTTAGTGAAGGCACCAGATGTTTTCCTCTCCTTACCTGACCTCCTGATGCGGTCTTGTTTAACCCAGCCCTCCACTCTTCTTGCTATCCCTTCTGAAGCATTTTCATTAAGAAGTAGAAATTCCGTTTGTGATTATATTCTGTTATTATTGAGGAAATGAAAATTAAATTTAACTGATGTTGCCAGCTACTTAAAGAAATTCTATGTTCCTATTTAATAAGCAGTGTAATTTTGTGTTCACTATAATTACTTTTTCAATATCGCTTTATGCAATTACCTACTGCCTTGTATCTGTGGAGAATATGTAGAAAACTCTTCGCTTTCTCTTTTGAGCTTATGTTCTCCAGTATCTCATCCTCCTTTTCACAGTTTTTTTTGAGCATGGAGCTGACTTCCGTTTAAGTCATAACAGGTTTCAATAGATATCAGCTGCGCTAGTTCCTTGGGGAAACTTACAAATTTCCACAGGTTTCGAGGCTTAAAATTAATTTATTCTCTCACAGACATGAAAACTAGAAGTCCAAAATCAAGGAATCAGCAATGTTAGAGTTCCTTTAGCACTCTGAGAGACTAGCTCTTATACCTTTCTACTGGTTCCTGACTGTATCTGGCATTCTTGGGATTGATGATGACTCTGTCTACAAATTCCTGTTTTTGTTAGAATCATAGCCATATTGGGTTATGTTCCATTCTAATGACCACCCTAATTTGTTTACATCTACAAAGAACTACTTTAAAACAAAGCTACATTCAAAAATACAGGAATTGGGGGAGGTCAATGCATCTTTTTGGACCTTAAGTCACAAGTTCAAAATATAATTAAGATTAAACATCCTCATTCTTAATAGTTTGTTGTATTGTATTTGTTCTCCAAATATAAAATCAATTCCAGGAGACATTGTATTTATCTGTTATTGTTCCTTTAGATTTTCTCGTTCTAGTGCCCCAAAGAGTCCACAGCATATACTAGCACTAATTATAAATCTGTGTATGTATAAGAGAATAATACCAAGTTTGTTATAAAGGTATCACTAATATAAATATTATTATAAAATTATGTTATATTAATAATTATGATTATATGTGAAATAATATATATAATATTTAGGTTTTATTTTAACTTTACAAAGCAGGGATTTCAATTTAAGGAATATGGTGAGTTTCTTTTTCCCCTTTAAAAAGAAATCCAATAGAACTTAAGTGCAATACAAGAGTCAGTCTCCATTACATTAATGTAGCACAAAATCCAATTTTTGGCAAGCTTCCCGGACAATTGGGGTTACAAAGTCATCTCGTCCTCTACATTTATGTACAATGGAGAAACTTGAATCATCATGATATATTGCGATGTTGCTGAGAAGGTCAACCTCTTTCTCAAAGACACTTGATTATTTCCACTGTCACATGCCATCTATCTGGTACATAATCATGATATTAATTTTAAGGAAGGTAACTCATAGGGAACAACTAAAACCACTCTAAACATGTCAGGGAAAAGTAAAATTAATAATCAAGGAGATGCTAGTTCCTTAAGAATTTAATTTAATAAACTAACAAACAGACTTAATTTATACAGTTATTCATCTTGATAATTCAAATTTGTCAGAGAATGTTAAAGTTTGAATGGTTTAGGAACACACTTGCACATGTTATTTCAGAATTTTCAGGCACGTCCATATTTACATATTCTAAAATAAGCAAATTATTCACGATAATATCGGCTTTTCATACCATTGCTATGCAACCTACTAAATTGAATAATTCATTAAAACTGTCATATTTACTCAGTGTAATTTAGAAAAAAATGAACATCTTTTCTAAGCAATTTAGTGAGGAAAACAGATAAAAGTAAAGCGTCAATCAAAACTGGAGGGAAATCACTAGAAGAAGTAAAAGAGAATCTGTTTTCTTGAGGAAAAGGGGACTATGATGTTTTGTCTTACACAGGAATATATTCTCTAAAGAAGGTTTCATGATCTTAAACTAATAAAGAAAAAAAATCCCAAAAAAGAAAAATCCAAGACCAACATAATATATGTTTTACACGTAGCTCTTTGGAAAAAATAGAAGTTCAGGTTTTATTGGAATCAATATTTACTTGTATTAATTACTCAATGTTTGGTGCTGTCCGTGTTATGTGAGAATCATTGTTCATTGTCAGGGACCATCCTTTGCATGTTTCAGTAACATTGTGTTGGACACACTAGTTCCTAGGAGAATAAATACTTCCTCTTACTCCACAAGCAAAGGTATCTCCAGAATGTATTAAACATCTGTAGTAGTGGTTGCAAAAAGATTTTCCCTGGTTCAGAATTACTGAAGCAGACCCAACAAACTGTATGTAGTACTTCAGGGATTCTACTTAAAGACAGTGGGAACATGCAGGATTCTGTCTGTCCTGCCATGTCTGAAACAAATAATTCTTCAAAGAACACAAATCCAAACCTAGACTGCTCCTTATCTTAGACAATTGGATAAGGAAACACAAAAATAATTAATTACAATAATTATTGTAATCATTGACTGAGGAGGCAGGGTGACATAGTCATGGAATTGTCCAATGGTATATCAACTTAACTTTGAAAGCAGAAGCAGATGTTATAATGAACAAAAAATACAAGCTTATACTGAACTCAGTATATGGAGAAATAAAATGACAAAAAAAAAAGATTCACTATGAGGAAGGATTTTTAAGCCAAACTGACTTACTATGTTTAGAATCTAATTATAAAATATGAAAATAATGCATTCTTTTACAAAATTGAAATAATGAAATTGTGAAGGCGAAAGTGTAAGGCATATAGCACCATAAAGCTAGAAAACCTGATTAAAAAGAAAAGAAAACAAAACAAAACAATAATAGGAATACTGTATTTTATTATAAAGTTTCTGAAATCAAATTCATCCTTAGATTAGATATAGTTCAAAACAGGAAAAATATTTTTTCATACATCTCAGATATATAAAAAATAGTAAAAGAACTTGTTAAGACAAAAGCCTGAAAAAACTTCTTAATTAACCTATTGACAATAGATAAGAAATAAAGAAAGAGAAAATCCTGAATTTAAGTGATGATTTTAAAAAATAAAACAAAATGACTGGGCATGGTGGTTTCATGAAGTTGTTTCAAAACGACTGAGACTGGGAACTTAACAAAGAACACAGGTTTATTAGATCTCAATTTGGAAGCTGCTCTCCAAGTCTCTTATACTCAGTCTGGTTACTTCAAGTATTCACTTTGGAGTTATGTTATCTTTCTTTTTAAATACTTTATCAAGGTTTAACAGTATACATAAGTTTGTACATGTTCTATCCATTGACTTAATGAGCTTTGTGAGAAATGCACCACATAAGACCATTAGCACACTATGTGTTGTAAACTTATCCATTTCCTTCAAAAATTTCTTCCTATGAATTAATTACTAGTAATCACAGCAAACCAGAAGCAGTAGTCATAGTATTTTGTGATAACATCGCAGAACTTAAGATCTATCCATTTAGTAACATTTACTTGTGCAATAGTGTTAACTAGAGGCTGGGGTTGTTTCCTTGCTAAAGCTGTGTAGTCTAATCTTCAATAACATTAATTACTGGACAAACAGAATACAGCATGTGGCCTGGCCTCTAACGGGTCTTAGGCATAATTTTTGGCTACACAGCGAACATTAGCCAGGAAACCCAAAGCTTATTTATATTCTGTTGTTTCTCTTGTCCTTTTAAATTTATTTTTATGTAAAATGAATATTAAGAATTTTTTCATCACAACTGAACTTTATATGATAACAGTCTCAACTTCATATATCGTCATTTAATTTAAAATAATCTAAAACTATGAGGGTATTTAATTTTTAAAATTTTTACTTAGATATTTTAATAGGGAAAACCCATAATTATACAGATTTTGAAGTTTTATGAATTTATTTTGCAAACAACTATAAGATGGTATTAATAATAATCAATTTGATAAGATTAGACATCCAAACAACTAATGAGTATTACATGTTAATAAATTGTAACAGAGTGGCTGGACTTGGAATTCCATCACTTGGGGACATAGAAGCAGAAGAATTTTAATTTACAGGTCATTAACCTGGTATCAGCAACCTGGTATGCAAAGTTATGTCCACACTCAAAAATAAATAAAGGAAGACAAATAAAAAAAATTTGAATTATATTCCTTATATTTTAGATAAGATAGTAGTATGAAAGTACAGTATATTTATAGAGAGTTTCAAGCTTCAATCCACTGGTTTTAATACTAGGCTTGGATTCTAAATTAAGTCACTGATCTATGAAAGCAATCATCAATAGTGCAAATCTTAAGAATGCATACCTTATTTTTTTCAATGATCATGAAATCCATGTACTAACTTGGATACAGAGATCATTTATTAGTGACACAGTAGTAAAAATCACATGTATTTCCTTCAGTAAATAAGTTTGATAAAAGTCCATACTCATTAACAAATAACATGAAAAAAAGCATTAGGTAAAGAAACATTCATTGAAATTATGAAATTATTATTCCTAAAATTTAAGAAAGAACTTCATTTACTTTAAAATTATATTCATCAAATAATGAAAATATGTGACACTGTGACAAATTATTAACTAATATCATAATTTGTTTATTTTTTTACTATTTTAGAATAAATTAGATTAAAGTTTGGGCAATTTCATGCATATATTCATGTGTTGTGAACATATTCATGTTATTTTCCTCTCAATCCTATAATTTCCATTGGGCAAAATTGTTAATTTTTTTAAATGTCTCATTTATAAGCCTATGCTAATGTGATTTACAGATCACTGGGATTTTTATATGATAACGGCAACGGCTATCTCTGGAAGATGAAGGCTGAGTGTGAGAACAAATAAGTGATGAACCCTGACTTCTAACCGCTGGAATGACAGTTATTAGTATGGCATTATGAAGTGTATTATCTATGGAGTCACAGAAACAGTTTATTCTTAGAGACTCCATTATTGCCAGTTGCCACATTGGGAAAATAATTTGATCTTTCAGCCTTTGGAAAAACTAAAAAATTTTCCTGTTTGCATAGAGTGTAAAATACTAAGAAGTCCACTGAGCACTAGAATCAAGCAGATTCAGGTAAAGATACACCAGGTAAACAATAAAGTGTCAAGTCCTAAATCCATTCCCACCTGAGCACAACAATGTGTACACTCTCTTATCCCCATTTTGAGCAGGTAAACATCTATAAAATAATTATGTTTGCCTGGCACACAGTAATCACTTTCTGAAGTAGAATATTTATCTACTAGTGCATTACCTCTGCCATATAGAAAAGATCTAAAAAGATAACCATCCTCTGTCATCCTCCATGGCTTATTGTCATTAATATATTTGAAGGGACAGATAACTCGAAAAAAATCAATGCTTATGACAAATATGCAAATATTGGCTTCACTAACTCCTTAATGTTAAATTTAATGCAAACATGTATTTGCTTGTCAACGTAAGATTTGTATGAAAATCTCCATGTGGAAATTACTGCTGCAGATGCAGGTGGAGACTGAGAGGATGACTTGGAAGCATAAAACGTGTGCACTGTAAAAATGACATGGGTTATATCCATGAAAGTGAAACCTTGAGAGAATAGAAGAGCAAGAAATGGAGGAATGAATGACCAGGAACTGAAACGTGCAAAACTAGGTGAATCTTATTTCATTACTTTGATTTTTGTTTGCATTTGTTTGGACTCTTTAATCATTCTGACCAGAGCACTTCAGTGATTTGTGTTTTGATGGAAATTAAAGGAAAGCACTGACAACCATATCTGCTCTATTTGAAGTCATTATGATCAGGACTCTGCAGAGAAATCAAACACGGGTGATGTAAGCAATTCACTAAGAAATGCAGCATATTTTCCCAGCCAGATGTGAATTTGAAAACCTGCACCTGGTGCTCTCTTATTGAACATGGCATAAAATTGCACAAATTTTCATTTGAAGCTCAAAGGCATCTACCACTGCTGACATCTGGATTACAGAATTGTCCAAAGCAACTGTAAGATACAGCTTCCTGATGGATAAGGTGAGAGTAACAGACTCAGTCTTCCTGCTTTCCTTTGAAACATAAACACCATGTAGAACATATCTGCTGCAGTTGTTCCTCATTAGTTAGTTGTCCAGGAGCTAACCCAAGAAGTGCAAAAAAATGTTTTATTTTTCTTGTTGTCATTTTTCATTTTTTCCTGGGAATTAAATCAGTTAGCACAAAGAAAGGAATCAAATATTATTCCCAGCAAGAAAAAAACAAAATTCATTTCAAAGGACAAAGCCGTGAAAGCTTGAAGTTCTAAATAGGCCTCATTTTTTGTTTCTAATGTATCAAACAGTTCTTCATTTTATAAAATAGAATACAAGTATTAGAATGGGTCAGGGATACAGCTTAGGGTTATAGACTGATAAAAACAGTTAATTGCTATATGAAGAGGTCACAGGGTGATAGGATAAGTAATTAGCATAAGTTTACTTCTGGTTGTCCCTTTTTGTTAGGCTTAAGGCAGTGAAACTTGGTTTGTCATCATAATCAAAAGTGACATCCTTGAAAGGTATCTGCTACTCGTGTGATCAGATCAATTCAATCTTCATCACATCTTCCTCTAAGACTAATGCTGGCAAGTTTATCTTCTCTTAATTCAGCAAACACTGCTCTGGACTTCTTTCCTAGTGTTGATATAGTTCTGACACATTAGTATGCTTTGCTGTAATTGGTATAACTCAACTATAATATTAATAAAGGTTATCTCATTGAAAATATGTAGACTACATATAAAATTATGTGTATTTATTTTCTAAAATTGAATTAAAATCTCCTATTATTAAATTTTCCCTTCATTTTTGAATGATTTCCACAAGCTTTAGTTTATTAATGAACTTTTCTCTCAGTGTCACATTTAAGTACACTAAAAGACAGTCTGTAATTGGGTTATAAATTATTCTCACTTAAAATATGATAGGCATTTGAAGCATGAATGGTTGAACACATTTCTGAGTGGAGATAACAGATGTTTATTTGAACTCTCTAAACTAAATTTATCATGATGTCAATAAGGTAATTACATTTGGGCTCCACAGTGCATCACAGAGACTAAATGCCTTTTATTTTACCTACATTATGCATTCTATAGTTTCCTTGTAAATGCATAACCTAAAAATGTACTGCTTACTAATGTATATACTTGGAGGTTGCTTGAGATTTTATTAGTAAAATAAATTAAAATTTGCGTGCACGACGGTTTTACAAATTTTTCAAAGGTACAAATATGCTGATTTCTTCAATATAAATTCAGCTTCCAATTAAAATTAAACATTAATTACTTTTTCCTAAATATAATGTTTGCTGAAATTACGTTATTTGACATGAATAATTAGTGTATATATTCTAGAACTTTCTTTGATATCTGATTTTTATTTTAATATTAATTTTATTTTAATATTAATATTTAATATCTATTCAGTGATAGAAATGATGGTAAACATTTTAAATAAATTAACAAATGTATTAATTTATCATTCCAAAATTTTTTACATAGGATTAAATGTTAGACCAGGAAAATAACTTAACAAAATCTATTCAATTAGAAATTGATAGCAGAAATTGTCAATACAGATTATTCGTTTTGTAATTAACATTTTTCCCTCATTTCAAGATGTATTTTTATTCATATGGAAAACTGACAGTTTCCTTCAAGGGCAAAGATGAGCCAAACAAATTTTAATACATGAAGTATTTATTATGAGGACAAATTTACTTTGGTTTAGGGCACTCTGACCACCACTAGTTCATGTTGATATGATCAGCCTTCCTTTAGGAGAACTGGGTGATTGCTCCTCAAGTCTCTCCCTCCTCTTTCATACCTGTTCTTTGATATTTTTCTCTCTCCACACTGGCACATGGATTCATACTTTTATTCCAAAATAAATTTTTAGTCTCTTACAATTTTGTATTTTTGCCCTATTTGCAATAAACGAACTGCATGCCATGGTAAAATTTCTTGTGTAAACATATGGTTAATATCACTTCTCAATATAAAAAATTATTTCTTTTCTAAGTTTAATGAACATAAAGGTTTAAGAAGGAAATTCTGCTTTTTCTGCATTCCTTTACTTTATATTTTTATTTAGATTTCTTTCTATCAATGTCATATAAACCACTAAGTGAAGAAAAGCGAAAAACATGTTAAAAAATAAGAAAAAATAGAAAAATAATTTTGTGGTAAAGACTATAAATGGTATGTTCATTTTCTATGTGGTGTTCAGTAAACCTAGGAGATGACAGTTACTAGAAGTTGTGCATTAGACTTGACCTGCATTTTCAAAAAGTTTGCTAATTTCATGTGAATACAAATTTTAGACTAAAAATGTAAGTTAGTTTCTTTCTTCATGGTTCTATTTCCTCTATAATGACATAATCTTGTTTCTAAGTGGAGCTGAAATATTGATAATTACATAAAATAGCACGCTCTTCAAAAAAAGTTAAAGTGACTAAAATGGAAAGTAAAACATTGAAACATCATGTTAAAATGATATGAAATCAATGTACAAGCTTAACAACTAAAGTTCAGTTCCTTTGAATATTTCCATTATGAAATAGAGACACTATTTTTCTTTAGTCTTAAAACAGATATACAGACTGATTCAGTCTTAGGAATTGGCTTGAAAATATGCTAAGGAAATTACCAAAGTTTCTTGCTATGTTTTCAAAAAGATGACATTTACAGTTATGGTTCAATTATAAAACAATAGAAAAATTTCATTCTGTTATGTATGTAATAAAATATGTAAATGTAGATAACATAATAAATAATTTAATTTAAAAAGATTATTATTGGTTGGAAAGAAAGCATTGCTTTTAAACTTACTCTGGTATCACTATTTTGGGAAAAAAGACAGTGATTTAAAATATGAAAACTGATGTCCTCACAATTTGCTAAACTGTGGATCAAGTTATACATGTCTTCTTTATTTAAAAGGGACTGCCCTTTCTTTTTCTGTATGGAAATAAAAACTTGTAGGCTTTTATGTTGCAGCAAGAAAAATACTTAATACTTCTTTGAAACTTGTGCCTGAAAGTTGATTAAAAACTAAAATAGCATATGCCTTTAATCCCAGCATTCATGATGTAGAAGCAGGTTCTTGAAAAATCATCCTGGTCTACCTAGCCAGTTCCTGGCTAGCTGGTAGCTTGACCTACAGGGGAACCCTGTTGAAAATTAGAAAGAAAGAAAGAAAGAAAGAAAGAAAGAAAGAAAGAAAGAAAGAAAGAAAGAAAGAAAGAAAGAAAGAAGAAGAAAGAAAGGAAGGAAGGAAGGAAGGAGAAAGAAATGAAAAGAAAAACAAGAACAAGAATTTTTAATTAATTTAAATATGTATTTTCTTAAAATCAACTTTTCAAAGTAAGACATTTTTACTCTGTATTCATTTTTTTTTCTTTTTAAAAAATTTATTGAGCTTCTGTTCATTTTATAAAATACATCTTAATCAAATCTGGACCCTTTTCCCCTCCCCATTTCCCACAGACTTCAGGTATTCTGTCATACAAGCATTTCTATACAGAAGTCCCTCAGTGGAAGTTCATCCACTTGAGTCTAGTTAGCCTATTTAGAGTCACTCCCTTAAAGGTATACTCTCCCTCACCCACAGTAATCGATTGTTAATAGTTCTTTGGCTAGAATTTGGGTTTACTTCCCATTTCCCCCATTCTATGCTGGGCTTTTGTCTGACTGAGTTGGCATGGGTCTTGTGCATGCTGTCGCCATTGTTGCAAGTTCATACGACAAGCTCCCAGGGTTCTGAAAGCCTCTGTTTCCTTATAGTCACACACAAACCATGACTCTTACAATCTTTCTACCTTCTCTTCTGCAATGGTCCCTGAGCCCTGGGTGGGTGAAGTTTATGTGCAGGAGTCCTGTCCAGGGACACACACTCTGCAGTGTACTACTGCACCAATAGAAGAGGTTGGCTGTGACAGTAGTTGTGGTTATTTGTCTTCAGATCTGGGATGGACCACTGATTGATTTTCTCCTTAGCAGCTTGCATGTAGAACTATGGGTGCTAGTCTTTAGGGAGAAAGCTTCAATTCAGTTCCTCATTTTATTTTAGATTTTTTTTTTTGGTTTGATATTTTCGTACATACATATGAGTTTTAATTATATCCACCTCCCGCAAGTTCCTCTCCTCCTGTCCCTCTCAAACCCTATCATTTTTTTTCCACCCAATTTCCAGTGCGATTTTAAATCCACTGGGTCCACCTAGTGCTGTATGTGAATGGATATAGGACCATCCAGTGGAGCATGGATAGCCTCCCAGGCAGCACATTAAAGAAACTTTTATCTCCCTCACCCAAAAGTCGTGAATTGTCAGTAGCTTCTCATCCATTGGTAGAATGTGGGTGGGTCTCCGTCTCCAGCATGTTTTACTCCAGTCACTCCAGAGAATGGAGGGAAGTGGAACAGGTCCTCAGGTAGCCAGAACTGTAACGAAAAAAATTCCCAGCAGGCTGTCAGTGGACAGCTCATTTATTGAAACCAAGGCAGGGGTTTATATAGAATAGAGAGAGGCCTTACTGAAGGCCGAAACGCTAAAAGTCTGTTAGGGCTAATGTGGAATTAAGGAATGAGGAAACAAAACCCAAAAATCTGGCTTTGGTCTGGGGTGATCTTTGTGGGGGAGGGGGGAAGAAGTTTAAGCAGCCACTGAGGAGCGAGGATGTTTTAACAGGAGTGGCTTTCTGGGACCTAGGTTATAGCTTCAGGCAGAGCAGGCCAGGACACTAAGCCATCACTTCAGGGTCCCTGGAGTCACATTGCCTGCTCAATGCCTTTATGCAATAGGCCCACGTCCCACAGTAGAACATCATGAGTCCTTCCTTGATTTCATAAATTCCTCCCTTTACCATGCTTGTTTTTGGCTAGCTTGATCTTATACAAGTTTTTTGCATGTAGACAAAGAATGAGTATAAGTGGGCGACTCTGCCGTCATGTACAGCAAATGCTGGTTTGCTGCACACACCCTCTTCTGGTCCTTTCAATCTTTCTTACCACTCTTTACCAATGATCTCTGAGCCCTGAAGTTAGGAGGTTTGATATGTGTATCCTATGGAATGCTTAGTACTCCACAGTCTCTTATTGTCTGTGTATTGTCCTGTCTCTGTATTAAGTATCACCTGCTACAAAAAGTAGCATTCTGATGAGGATTAAGTGATGCACTAATTTGGGGATATGGTGATAATTACGAAGGAAGAAGTGTAAAACTAAGTCCATTTTACAGAATAGTAATATTAAGTTCCCCCTATGATCTATGATGTTACCAGTCAGGAATTTGGAGTCCAGTTAAAGATACCATAGGAGAGTTTCATCACATGGGCATCCTCCCTATATATAAACCACTGCCTTGGTTTCAATAAGTGAGCTGTCCACTGAGAGCCTCCTGGGAATTTTTTTCATCACAGGGTAGTTATTATTGTACCTGGAGTTTCACCGTTGGGTAAAATTGATGATTACTTTTCTTCCACAATAGCATACATAGAATTTACCAGGTTGGTAAAGTTTTCAAGACTAATTGAGGAAAATAATATCATCTGTAAAGAACGATTGAATACTTTGTTACCAAATAAAATTGGAACTGAATTTTCTTTTCACTACTCATGGAATTTCACCTAATGTAGATAGAGTATAAATTATAATTTTTAACTGTAGTTATGCAATATTATATATATTTATTTACATAGATATTACATATCAAAATAATTTGTACATAGGTATGACTTGTTTTTTTCAGAATAAGTGAACATTTCAGAAATAGTATGAATTTATGGTTTTCATTTTAAAATGATGTCTATTATATAATGACCCTCATATTTTACAGGCATTTTTGAAATAAAGTTTTGATATTTTCAATAGTATCATTTTCTTGTAGCATCAACATAAATGTATGTTTACAGAATGCAGTGAATGGAGAAAAGACTCAGTGGGAAACACACTGGCTGCTCTTGCAGAGGGCCTTGGTTCAGTTCCCAGCGCCTACACAGTAGGTTACAACTGCTCATAACTCCAGTTCCAGGGGATCTGATGCCCTCTTTTGACTTCCATGGGCATTTCATGACATAGGTACACGGTACACACACACACACACACACACACTCACACACACACATATATATATATATATTCAGGCAATACACTCAAGCACATAGAATAAAAGTAACAAAATATTTTTAAGAATAAAAAAAGTATGAATATAGAATTTAAGATTTTTATATTTATAATAAAACTTGGTAAGATTCTTATATTAAACCTCACCTCTGCATGGCTCAGGGACCATTGTGGAAGAGGGGTGAAAATATTTTGAAAACCAGGACTGGTACATGAACATAAGTAAACAGAATCTTCCAGGCCTCTGGGAACATGCTTTTAGCTATGGTGATAGAATGCACAAGACCCAAACTGACTCAGTCAGATACAAACTCAGCATAAAACTAGGGAAGTGGGCAGGAGGCTCTAATCTGAGCCAAGGAAGTATTGGCAGCTAATCACTGCTGAATGAGGGAGAGTTGATTTTCTTTAGGGGACTGATTCTAGATAATTGACTAGACTCCAGAGGATGAACTTGTACTGAGGGACATCTGGTACAAAAGCTTGACTCCATAGACCTTAAAATATGTGACAGAATGCATAAAATCCAATGGGTGGGGTTGAGGGGTGCATGAGGTTTGGGGAACGATTCTACATAGGATTAAGAGGTATAAATATGCAAAAATTCAATAAAATACACATTTTGAAAAAATAATAAAACTGAGAAAAAGAAAGTAGTGTATTTGAAGTATATTTCTTAGTATGAGAGATCTTGAAGAAGTTTTATATCTCATGGAAGCTGCATATATTCTTATTCTGTCTATGTCCAAATTCAATAAAAATATACTTTACTCAATAAGCAGTTATTGGTTTAGTGCACAAAGTAACATCACTTGCAGTCAGTTGGAAGAAATGAGGCTTGCTTTTGAATGAAAACTGATTTGTGAGTTGTCTGGAAAGTTGACATTATCATAGTTTTCTCCTTTATTGAAAATACAGACACACAACACACATGCACCCCACACACACAGTTTTGCTAACTCTAAATTGTGATACTGCAGTGGGTAGTTTGGAATTGTACAATGAGAACAATCTAATGTTGTAGCACATGCCACCACACACATACACACACACACACTGTTGATAACACTATAAATTGGGACAGTGCCTTAGGTAGTTTAGAACTGCATAATAGAAACTCAGCTTGCTGTAATTGTACATGCCTATTATCTGAGCACTTGAGATGTTGACCCACCAGATGATCAGGATTTCAAGTCAGTTTTGGCTACACAGTGACTTTTGAGCCCAGCCTGAGCAACAAGACATCTTGTTTCACAAAGAAAAAAAAATTCTATAAACATTTGGAAATCTGCAGTTGCTACAACTTAGTATCTGTTAAAAGTGTGTATGCTCAGAGAATCAACCTTCCCAGAAAGGTCTGAGAGAGCTGCCCTGAAAACAAATGTGTATGGCTATGCTCAGAAATCTAAAATCTAACTTAACTCATAGTGTGTATAGCAGAAAGATGTCAAATCCCCCATATTAATTTGTGTAAAAGCTTAATACTTATTAATGAAATTGTTCTTTTATTCCTGCATTATTTTGTTATAAAATGATGCTTCCTTGGTCTATGCTTCTTTAATCTTTTGCTACTTTTATGTTTTAAATCTGATTTATCTAAATAAAAACATGTTTTTAATGATTAGATACTATGAAATTATAAGCATGTCTCAATACAGAATCATGGTTATTATATTTTTATTTATCACAAAGATAAAAAAATGAGTATTTTTTATAATAAAGTGTGAAACCTGGTAGTTATTAAGAGACTCTCTTATAAGTTTCTAAATATTTGACCCACACATCCCATAAGTCAGAGGGCTCTGTGCTGTTAGAATTCAGCATAGTATTTTTACATTATGCTTCTTGTTCTTCACCTCTGTTCACCCACTGCTGTGATTGCAACAGGGTGCAGGAGGGGAATGAATTATGGAGAGGCACCAGGGTGATGTAGGTCTCATCTGAATTCACATGATGTCAGCCCTGCCTTTGCTGATTTAAGGTGAAAGACCTGGTACCCAAGCAAAGGTGAGAACCTTGGCCACAGCAAAATTAAAAATTAAATGTAAAAATTCTAACCCAAGCTGTAAGTAACTATATTGAAAGCTTTAGAACTTGAGAGCATTTGATATCCCGCTGAATAAGAAAACAATAAAAAATATAGGGATCCAATGAATGAGTATATATACAGTTTATTTGCTTTATGAAATCAGAAAACTCTGAGGGTGGAAGCTATAGCTGTGTCTGTTATATTCTGAATTATAACACCGCTCACAAATATCCTCAAATTGCCATGAGTTACAAATCTCTTCCACCTCAGTTGTACCATTAAGTTAAGATGATTCTGGTTTGGTAAAATGTGCTTGTATCTTCTCCTCTTCATTTATGATTGCTAGTATCTTTGCTGTTTTTATTATTATTTATTTGTTTGTTCTGGTCAATTTAATCTAAGGTAATTATGAAGCATTTAAAGATGTTATATCTGATAAAGTTATATTCAATCACTCATTTCATAAAACAAAGTATATGCATTTGCTGTAGTAGAAAAACATCTTTTTCTCTTTTTAAAAATACATTTATTGACTTTTTGTGCATTACATATAATAGATCTTAATCAAATTCATACACCTTCCCAATTCTGCACCCTCTGTAACCCCCAGCCCTACTGTATTTCATACATTCTGTCATATAAGTTAACTAAAATCTATACAAACATCTGTTCCCATATATCCCTTGATGCAAGTTCATCCACTGGAATGTAGTTACCCTAACTAGTCATTCCTTTAAAGAGGATCACCCTCTCCCTCACCCAGCAGTAATCAGTTGCCAAAAGTTCTTCAGGTGGATGAAGATAGTTGCCCATTTCCTTTGCGGTATGCTCTGCTTTTTTCTTATTGATTTTGCTTAGGTCTTGTGCATGCCGTCACCATTACCACAATTTCATACCAGCAAGTTCCCAGTGCCCTGAAAGCTTCTATTTCTTTATGTTCATGTACCCACCACGGCTCATAATATCTTCCTGTCCACTCTTCCATAATGGTCCCTGAGTCATGGTTGGATGAAGTTTAACACAGGATTCCTATCCATGGACAAGCAAACCTCAGTCTCTTTTCACTAAAATTTAGCCATTTGAAGCCTTCTGTGTGCATTGCACTATATTGATTTAGTTTCTCCCTTAGCAACTTACATGGTATCTTCTAGAACTATGAAAGCTAGTCTTTATGGAGAAGGCTTCTAGGTTAGTTACAGCTCCATTGCTGCAAGTTCTATGTCCAAAGTATGTCCTGTCTTCAGCAATATCTTCCTTCAAGTTCTGGGAGTCAATCAAGGCCTATGATAATAACCTGTGTTATTTTGGGAGTCGCAACAACTTAGAGGATTTTCTCCTTCTGGCACTCTGATCCTTGTTACACAGCCTTCATGGATACACATGTACTCATGTTCAGATATTTTACATGTACGTTTCAGGATATTTTTGAGTTAACATATTTCCCTCTGGCTTTGTATACCACCCAAGCTTTATTTTTCTGAACTCGCACTCTCCCTGTTGAATTTATGCCTGTCTTTCCTCCTCAGTTTAAGAGCCCACATTTTTGCCATCTTCCCCTTGATTATGCCTTTCTCCTATTATTCCTCCTCTCTTGAGTTCCTTTTCCCGCTTTATCCCCATGGTTTCTTGTATGTACCTCCTTCCTCCCTTCCTAGCTCAATGCCCACTTTTCCAAATTTTCCCTTTGGTAGCAACTGTTTCCAACTCTGTAATATAAATTTGCAATCTGGTACTGTGACTCCCCCTGCATTGCTACTTTCGCACAGGATTATTTTGGCTATCAGAGGTCTTTTGTGATTCCATGTGAATTTTAGGACAGTTTTTTTCTAGCACTTTGAAGAAGGTGATGGGTATTTTGATTGGTGTTGCATTGAATCTATATATTGCTTTTGATTTTGACTCGAACATCTTTTTCACAATATTAGTTCTACCGTCGCATGAGCATGGAGGTCCTTTCGTCTCCTCATTTCTTTCTCTCTCTTTAAAGATTTCAAAGTTTTATTATATGGACCTGTAATATCTTTGTTTAGATTTATTCCAAAATATTTTAATTTATTTGAGGCTATTGTGAGGCTTAGGGTTTCAATGCATGCTTTTTCTGATTACTTATTTTTGGTATTAAAAAGCTAATTGATTTTATAAGCTGATTTTTGCACTTAGCTAAAAGAATTGATTATTTCTATCAATTTTCTAATGGAAAATTTTAGATCTCTTATGTATGTCATTTTTAAACAGTAATAATTTGACCTCTTCTTGTCCAATTAATCCTACTTTAATTCCATTCTTTTGTATTATTGCTTTACGAAGAGTTTCAAGACCTGTGTCGAAAAGGACTGCAAGATAGTAAACGGCCTTTCTTCATCCCTGATTTTGATGGGAATGCTTCCAGTTTTTTCTCCATTTAGAATGATGTTGGTGATGGGTTTGCTTTATATAGCTTTAATTATGTTCAAGTATGTTCCTTCTAGTCCAATTCCCTCTAGGACTTTTAACATGAATGCCCGTTGGAAGTTGTCCAAGGCCATTTCTGCATCCATTGAATGGGCCATGTGATTTTTGTCTTTAAGTTCATTTATATTATTTATTACAATCTCTGACTCACTTATATTATCATCCCTGCATTTTGAAATAAACCTGACTGGTGGCGGATGACCTTTTTGACATGTGTTTATGTACATTTTGTGAATATTTATTCAGAATCTGTGCAACTAAGTTCATTAAAGAGATGGCCTATTGTTTTCTTTTGTCATTTTGGGGTCTTGGTTTTGTTATTAGAGCATTGCTGGCTTCATAGGAATTTGGAAGTTCTTTCTGTTTCTGCCTTTTTGAAAAATTTAAGAAGTAGTGGCTCTATGTCTTTGACTGTCTGGTAGAATGCCTAGACCCAGGCTTTGTGCGCGCGCGTGTATGTGTGTGTGTGTGTGTTGGTTCTAATGCTGTTTCGATTTACTTATTCCTTATGGGTCTGTTTAAGCTGTTGGTCTCTTAATTTAACCTTGGTGGTTTCCATGAATTTAGAAATGTATTCATTTGTTTTAGATTTTCAACTTTAATGGATTATAGGGTTTTAAAGGACTCCTTTATAATGTTCTGGATTTGGGGGATGTCTGTTATGATCGCTCACCTTTTATCTCTGTTTATTTTTTAATTTTGTATTTGCTTTCTTTCTTTTTGTAAACTTGTCTAAGGTCTGTCTGTCATGTTTAATTTTCAAAGAACCTGTTCTTAGATTCATTGATTTTTTTTTTGTTTTTGTTTACTTTATCTGTATTTTACTAGTTTCTGCTTTGATTTTTATTTTTTTCTTCTTATCTGCAAGGTTTCACTTTGGTTTGTTCTCACTTTTCCAGATACTTGAGTTGCACTGTTAATTCATTTATATGGTCTTTATGATTTTTTAATGTATGTCCCAAATCTTCCCTTTTAGGTCTGCTTTTAAAGTGGCCCAGAAGGGTTTTTTTTTTTAATATTGTAATTTTCATTTAGTTACAGGAATACTTTAATCTCTTCCTTCATTTAATCTTTGACCCATTCATCATTCAGGAATGTGTTGTTTAATCTCCATAAGTTTGTGTAAGTACTAGAGCATCTTTTGCTGTTTAATATAACTTTTATTGAATTGTTATTTGGTAGAATGCATGGAATTATTTCTTTTTTTTTTATTTGTTGGTTTTATTTTTTGCCGTAGTATGTGGTCAAGAATAGAGTAACTTGCCCATGCTGATGATTAGAAAGTGAATTTTTTTGGTGAATGGGTCCATTATACTGTAGATATCTGTGAGATGCATTTGATGATGTAAGATGTGATTTAATTCAGATGTCTCTGTTTATTTTTTGTCCAATTTGCTTGTCTATTGAACATAGTGGTGTATTGAAGTAACCTACTATTACCAAGTTGAGATTAATCTGTTTTATATTCCTTTAGTGCTGTTTTTATGAAACTGGATGCATCACTGTTTGATGCATATATGTTAATGATTATAATGTCTTCTTCATCAATTTTTCCATGTTTAGAATAAAGTGATCCTCTTTTTCTCCTCTGATTAGTTTTAATTTGAAGTTTATTTTGTCAGGTATTAGAACTGAAATACCTGCTTACTTCTTAGTGTCACTTGTTTGGAATATTTTTTCCCATCCTTTCACCCTATTTCACCATTGTTTATCCTAGAATGTGAGATATGGTTTTAGAACACACACAAACAAAATGGATTTTGTTACTTAATCCTTTTCACTAACCTGTGTATTTGATTGGACAATTGAGGTGCTTACTATTAGAGTTATTACTGAAATATGTGTATTTGTTACTCAATTTAATTTGATTTTGTTCCCTGTCTTATTTTGTATTTCCACATGTATATCTACCTTTGTTTTCTTTTTGTAATGTCTCTGGTATAGTTATTCCCATCTTTAGTCTTTTGTATTGCTTTTACATATTCTTTGTAGGGCTGATTTGGTGAACATGAATTCTTTCATCCTATTCATATCATGGAAATTTTTCTATTCCCCTTTGACTATGATAGATGGTCTTGTTGGTTTAATTATTCTGGGTTGTTATGCACTGTAAATGCATCTGTCCAGGATCTTCTGGCTTCCATAGTTTGCGTTGCAAAGTCAGCTGTGATATTAATGGATTTTTCTTTATTTTTAATGTTTTGTTTTTTTCTAACAGCTTTCTGTGTTCTCTCTTTGTTATGTACATTTAGAATTCTTGACATGATATGCCCTGAGGAGTTCTGTTCTGTTCCTGTCTAATTGGACTTCTATGTGCTTCTTGTATTTTTGTAGGTATCTTTTTCCTTAATTTTGAGATGTTTTCTTTTATAATCTTGTTGAAGTTCTGGTTAGTGCCACTGGCCTGAGATTCTTCTCCCTCCTGTATGCCTATGATGTACAGATTTGGTCTTTTCATGGTGTCCCAAATTTCCTATGCATTTCATTCCTGTGTGTTTTTAAATTTTTTATAGTCTTTATTGAGGAGTCCAGTTCTTCACTTTGTTGTCCAGTCTCCATATTCTGTTTTCCATTTAATTAGTTCTTCATGTGAAACTTTCTCCTGCCATTTGAAATTAACTCATTGGGTTTTCAATCCATCTTCCTTTTGGCTTGGGTTTTCTCCAAAATTTCTTTCTTTTTGTAACTCTACTTTTCAAGACTTGAATTGGTTTTGTTATTTTATTCTGCTGCGTATTAGTATTTTATTGAGTTTCTATCACAAGTTTATGCCTGGCCTCACTGAGTTCTTTGAATTGTTTGTCTGCGTGTTCTTTAAGTTCTTTCATCATGTTTCTGATTGTTCTTTTAAATTCTGTATCCTGGGGTTCCTCATGATGATTATCTCTTCACTAGGACTGTTGAGTTTTATTTGGGACATAGGTTTTTTTTTTTTTATGTCTTCATTCATTCAACTATGCATTTACTTGTGTTTGAATATGCCTGGCATGGGACCCATTGTATTGTGCAGTCTATCACTAGCTACAGACCAGCTCTATACATCTTTCTTGATGATGGTCTTTCTTTTGAAAACGTTTTTCAGAAAATTTATTAAAATCTTTAGTAAGAATATGCACTAGTACAAATTTCATCATTGCATTTATTTCATAAATATTCACAGAATCTTCAGGCTACTTTTTAATTTACCTAATAGCAAAACTAAAATAATGTAGTATTTTCTTATCCCTGAACAAAAAGAAGGGCTAGAAATATTAGCCATTAAAATTCTATATTTTAGTTTACTTTCTAGTGTTTCTTTACTAAACAATTCTTACTCTTACAAAATGTTAAAATGAAATGTTAGAATCAACAGTTTATTTCATTATCTCAGCCAGTGGTTTGAAATAACGCTTTATGAAACCAAAGATAAATTGCATATTGTTGGAAGATATGAGCTACTAATCTCATGGATCAATTGTATAACTTAATATAGTATAAAAGTATAATTCTTAATGGTAGATTTCTGTAAAGCTTATATGGTTTCATGCTGACATTTCACAAATGAATTACCTGGAGATTTTTCCATTGTATTCCAAAGGGCATGCAAGAGTCAATGGAATGGAGCCAAAAAGGAGTGTTGAATGCTTCTGAAGTCAAATCACAATGCTCAGAGCATAATCTCTTTAATCTGTTAGCAACATTGCCCCATGTTTAATGAAGTAAATCTCACTTATAAAGTAAAACTTTTGTCAGATTACCTCTTAGATATCTCTTTGCATTTAGTGAACTTATCTCTTTAATATTGACTGTCTATAAGACAAATTGACCTTAATGAGTATACCCTATACAGTGTGACCAATGCAGAGGTTGAAAGTAACATAAAAGAAGAAAATTGCCAATTAATAATAGCTGATAGCTCAGTGGATTCTGTGCTCAGCATTTAATACACACAGCAGGAAGGAGGAGGAGGCAATATCAGCTCAATTGACCATGTACTTTATGTGGGAATAAATAATTCACTCAGGGTTATTTGAGAGGCAGTGAAGAATGCACCTTTCCTGCTGTGATGGTTAATCATGCTATGGATTTGTACACAAGGGAGAGTTTCTATTTTGAAAATTGTACTGTACAAATAATTGCTGGGTATAACTGTGTACCCTGTGCATATTTGTTGAGTAAATGAATTGGAAAATATAATAAAAGTATAAATTAATTTGGAAAACTACTATAGCAGAAACTAAATTTAATCTCTTTTATTATACACCCCTCACAGAATATTAAAACATAAGACAAAGTTGTATTTCAGGTTTTATGAATAATAAAATATTTGTATATGTTTCACCTTTAGCAAATATTTTCAATACAATTAGAGCATATTCAGTTTAAACACATTGATTTAAAACCATTGTTTACTGAGGAAAATAGATTTAATATCTACTTAGTATTTCCATATAAATTATTCGTTTAGCTGTCTCCACAATGCAAGAATGTGAGCTTACTCCTCAGTTTTATAAGGAAGGAGATGAATCTACTAATCTCATAAAACTTCCTGTCTCACATCATATACGAAGACTGACTAAATGGATTTTAGTCTCTCAAAAAATGTCATAGTCCCTTTTCCATATATTCTATGTGACTCGTACCTCATCATGGAACAGTCACTTTTTGTTTCTATAGCTCTATTGACTAAGCACTTGTCTAGTCTATAACAGAATACTAATGATTTCAATTTCCAATTCTCCACAGTTAATATATAAATGCTACTTAATTATCTAAGTTTTAAAAATAACTAACTACCAAAGATCTTGAGCACAGTCATTTCTGAGATCTGGTTTCAGGGTTGAACATATTATTTTAATTTGTTGTTTAAAATACTTTATGGCTTATTAAATAAATAGAATGGTATCATTTATTGTCAAATTGTAAGGACAGACAGAAATCAAAATAAATTTATCTGGCACAATTATGTCATTTACTGTGGCTGTCATTTGACATATTCAAGTCTATGAAAGTGAATATTTTTAAGTTTCCAGTGAGACCAAGTATCATATTTTAAAAATAGTTTTAAATAAAATAAGTTTTTCAAACCAAATTCTAAATAAAAGGACAACAAATACATGTAAAAGGTGATATCCATATATTTTATAATTTGTTGGTTATATTATGGTTTCTATTCAAAATATGTTTGTGATGGTTTCTATTAAAATGTATTCCATATATTTAACTGAATGCCAGTTCTTTAATATACCTGGAAATATAAGGTAATCTCTTGTTGCCTGACTAATAAACTATATCAAATCTGTTAAGACTTTCCCCTCAGGATTAGGCTGGTTCTTTACATTACAGTGTGATACTTACAATGCACATAGAAGATCTCTGGACTCACAATGGATATCTGAATTAAAGGATGATTTGTTTTCACTCTCAGTGGTCAAAACTCCACTATGTCCAAGGAATATAAAACCAAAAGCTACTGCCCTTTATTTTTGGTTCTACACTTGATAACATTCTTAAAACATCATCCTTCTTTGACTGAAATACAACTCAGTCACATAGAAGGAAATCATTATTTAAATTTCTGGTAGCAAACTTGGTATAGCTTACAATTTTCCAATCATGTTCTCTGTGTGTTTTCATTTCTGCAGAAAACTGAACCATAGACTCCATCCTGCACTGAAAAGGAATGGCCTCTTTCTGTCTGACCCACTGTTGTAGGATGAAGTTTTGAAAATGCATTAGCTTGGAAAGGCAGAATGAACATGGGGTTTGCCTCTTTCGGTTTTCTGCTATCAAAGGTCATGTCTTGCTTCACTTGTTTTGCTGAGTATAAAGAGCTTTGTTGATAGGTTGTATCTAATTTTATTGCTGTTTATTGTGTCAGAAGATGTCTAGGATAATAATCTCCAAAATGAGCTCAAGTAAATATTCATTAATTAAATGTATTCCTTTCACTGTAACTCAGTCTTAAATCTCACAATGTCATTACATGATCTGCACTATTACCGCCAAATCTCACATTCAATGGCAAGTAATTTAGAGTTCATTTTTCCAGAAATTATTAACTATATCACATTATTAATAAATATATTTTTTATAATTGTAAAATGATGGAGTATACAATTTTGATATCAATTGCATTTCTATGACTCTTTTAGGAAACTGTGGCAATAAATATATGTGAATTTAAAACTTACAGTATTTCCATAATGACTAAATATTTAGCTAATGTTAAATACTTTCCCTACTTCAAAATAGTTGGTTTAGTGAAGAAAGTTTATGTATAATGTAATATGTGAGGTATAATATTTTATAACTAGTGCATTTTTCAAATGAAATCTGTAGTATATATAATGTTTATATATATATAATCATTTAAATATATTTGTAGGTCTTATTTTCATTTTCATTTATATTTGTATTAAATTTAAAAATCATATTTCTTATAACACCCCAGTAGCAAAAAGGAATTCTTATTATCTGTTTCTAAAACATTTTCATGTGTGAGAGAATTATTCAGTTACAGTGATTACAAAATCTCTCATTCAAAGGTACTTAGTATTAATCCATTATGCAAATATCTGTCAATATTTCAAGTAAACTAATGAACACTGAAAATTTTCTACAGTACTATTTTGCAGACTTTTCCTATTTCACAGAAACAGATAGCGACTCATCTCAGAGATACATCTCTTAAAACGCATTTCACCCTTCCCTGCTTCATTGCTAGTTTTCCTTGGATTTCTCGTCCCTGTCCAAGAACGAAAAAAATGCATGTGTGATAGTTTGAATACTTTCTAGCTTGTTTACAAAGATCATTATGAACTGGGGAATGCCAGCTCTTAAAAATCCTGTTTGGCTTTTCAAGAAATTTACATTACATAAAATAAGAACATTGGTAGTGACATTCAGTGCTATTATAAATCTTTTTCTTTCTCTCCTTCCTCTTTCCTTTTCACATTAATACACACGTATGTAACACAGATATTTATAAATTGTGAAATCATTCATAGCGAGAAAACTAATACATGATTATGTTCATTATTTAAAATCCATTGTGATGATAAAATGGCTACTATAATATATTTTCTATTTATATATTTTACTTATATATTATATTATACAATATATGTATACCTTATATATTTATATTATATATATTTTTCAAGTCATAAATAGTATGACTTGAAAAGTTTATAAGAACACTACTCATGGTCACTGTGGGCATCTTTAGTCTAGCCCGAGGAGGCAGAGGAAGTCAGATCTCTGTGAGATCTTGGTCATCCTGATCCACATAGTAACTACCCTGTCAAACAACAACAATATAAAAATGGAAAGAAAAATGGGAAGAAAAGATTATAACAGATTGTCTAGAGCAAACATTTTTCCTTAATCTTGGGTCAGT
Source organism: Eospalax fontanierii (assembly GCA_035773235.1). Classification (NCBI taxonomy): domain Eukaryota; kingdom Metazoa; phylum Chordata; class Mammalia; order Rodentia; family Spalacidae; genus Eospalax; species Eospalax fontanierii. The sequence continues at coordinate 69,062,586 of CM069524.1, read as the reverse complement.
TGTTCAGCTTTAAGAGCTTTTCACAAGGTACTTTTTGTTTTCTCTAGTAATAGATTTGTTAACATGTAATTAAAGTGATTTACATGAGATGTGTTGATAAGTAGTGACTTCATGATTCTTGACTCATCTGGAAAATGAGAAAGGCACATTATGCTGATAGGATAAAACAAAATAATTAAGACTAAAATGAATCATGTCAAACATACACCAGTAGGATGTTTTAGATTCACCAACTTAATCAAATGACTACTGTAAACCACTCACACAGTAGTAATTTAAGAGCTTATAAATCTTTTTTAAACAAAACCTGACATTTAAGTCTTTTGTGATTATGCAAAACAAATTGCTAGACTAGTATAAATCTAAATTACAATGCATAATTTTGCATTCTAATCATGCATAGATTTTTTTGTATTGTTTTCCACATAAGTCTGAAATAGAATGAATGAAACCTCATATCCTTTTCAATCTGAAAAAGCCCACAAATCAGATTCTTCATAACATGTACCCATGGTTTTTCACTACATTCCTCCTGTCACAGAACAATTGTAAATAGACTCAATAGATTCATTTAGTTACACTGAATGCCTAGAGGTAAATATGTGTATGTCATTGTAGGAATGTTTTCTTTTCTAAAAAAGCAAAATTGCTACTGATTTCCAACGAGAAAAAAAATTAACATTACTATTTTATTGTGTTTCCTCCAGACCATCAATTTATTCTTATGTTTGTTTTCTCTACTGAAATATATAACATTCTGTAGTAAAAATTTTGATTTCTAAAGAAGACCATGAAGCCATGCACAGAAAACTAAAAATAAAGCTTAAAAACTGACTATACTAAAGACTTATTTCAGAAAAAACTCATGCAGGTAAGACAGCTCATATACATTCATTGGATGTACTGCTATGCAATCCTTTCTTAGATGTCACTTAATGAAGAGCATTGAAAATGGGATTTTAAAATATACTACATAAATGAAACATTTCTGTTGTTGGTCAGCCCCCAAATAAAACATCCTGGAGAGATGGCTCAATGGTGAAAAATATTGTATGCTATTGCAGAGGACCTGAGTTCAGTTACCAGCACCCACATGGCAACTAACAAATATCTGTAACTGCCGTTCCAATGGATGGGATCTGATGTCCTCTTCTGATCTCCTCAGGCAACACCCCACATGGGTGCAGTTATACACATTCAGGCAATACAGTCAAACATATAAAAATAATAAATAAAATTTAAAAAACAGAGGGATTACTTAGAGATTATAATACATAAAAAGGTAATTAGAAAAAGTAACAGGAGGAAGAGGAAAAGGATAAAGAATATGAAATAGAAAAGTAGTTTAGGTAATATATTTATCTTGCTCTCATAAATTCAGCAAATAAAAAACGAAGTATATTCTCATAAGTGTCTTATATGAATTGTCAGTAATAGTAACATTCAATACACTTAGAAGAAAGTTAAACCATATTCCAGTAACAAATTGTTTTGTTAAGAAACTGAATAATGGGGCTGGAGATATGGGAGTAAAGAACACTGGCTGCTTTTACAAAGGAGCCAGATTTGGTTCCCAAGACCCACATTCTGGCTAAGGGTCGTCTGTGTCTCCAGTTTCAGGGGATCCAAAGCCTTTTTCTGGCTTCTCTGGAGCTAGAAGCACAACTTACACTTACATACATCCATGCAAAATATTCATACACAGAATATACAAGTTAAATAATTTTATTTTTAAAATATTTTATTTATTATTATAATTTTATGTGTATGAGTGTATTGCATGCATGACTGTAAGTGCACAAATGTCAGGCCATGCTCACAGAGGTCAGAAGAAGGCATTGGATTTCATTGAACTGGAATTGCAGATGGTTGTTAGCCACCCATGTGGGAGCTAGAAATCGAACCCGAGTCCTCTGCAAGAGCACTCAGCGCTCTTAACAGCTGAGGCATCACTCCAGACCCTCAAATATAAAGTAATTTTTAAAATATATTTTTACTGAATTTTATATGTTTCATACAATAGTTCTTAATCAAATTTAGGCACCCTCCCCATCCATCCTCCTTAACAACCACCGGACCTCATGTATTCTGTCATTCATGTTAAGTTTTATCTAGTAAAGAATTAGTGCCCAGCTGTCCTTTAATGCAAATTCATCCACTTAAAAAATGTCTAAAAAGCGGGATTTCCCGACTCCACATCCTGTTCTTCAGGCCTTGGGCACAGGTCTGCTCCTGCTCCTACTACCGCAAATCTCGGGATTATGCTCTTAGTTCTCGCCCATTCAGTGTGTATTAATTAGTACTCAGGCCAGCTCAATTTTTCAATATAGCTTCTTAGCCCCTTCATGTGCTGTTCCCACCCCCAACTTCCCTCTACCTGTCCTAGACCAGCCATCTACCCTGGCTCTCCCCTCTCCCAATCTACCTTAGATTCCTGTGAGCAACCTTCTTCCTTAGTGGGTCTGACCCCACCCACTGCCTTTCCACTCTGTCCTCTTGATTATTTCCATTGTCCCCATGTCCCACATCCCATCCTCCTGCTAGCCGTGGGCACAGGCAGTTCTTGCTTCTAGCACCCCTGATCTGGATTACCCTCTCAGTTCTCACCCACCCACTATGCCCTGATCCCTCCTACTCAGACCAGCTCAATTTTCCATCTGCTTTGTAAAAGCCTTCGCAGGCTGTTCCCTCTCCCTGCTTTCCTCTGTTCCGATTAGCTATCTACCCTTGGTTGTCCCTTCCCGCAACCTGCCTTGGATTCCTGTGAGCAACATTTTCCCCTAGTAAGTCTGACCCTTCCTAATATTAGGCAAAAGGATATTGTTTGGATTTAGTTAATTTTGCAAATTAGGTGAATTCTCATTATTATGAATATTAAAATATTTAAACCAATGTTAGAATATATCATACTTGTATAAAATACATCTAATTTGATAAAAACATATTTCAGGGATTTCATTTTTAATATTTTATTGAGTTTTTCTGCATTTCATGAAATAGACTTCAATCTATTTTAAACCCCTCCCCCCTCCCATCCTCAATAGACACCCTACCAGATTTTAGGTATTCTGTCATATATGTTAGGTCCTATCCAATCAAGCTCTTACACACAGATGTGATGCCCTCCGTGCAAATTCATCCATCGGAGTCTAATCAGCCTACCTAGAGTCACTCCCTAAAAAGAGTTTCTCGCTCCCTCACCAATCAGTAAAAAGTTCTTAATAGAACTCATTTTGGTACCTGATGCGCATTTCCTTTCTTCTATGTTAGGTTTTTGTCTGATTGTGTCAGCGTGAGTCTTGTGCATTGTAGGATCCAGCAATCGTCCGTAATGACCACAGTCCAGACGGTATGCAAAGCACAAAAGCGGTTTTATTCTTGAGAATCAACCAGCGTGCTGGGGTCTACCATTTACAGCAATGACAACCTTGGAGAGTCGGCTCGCAGGCCTTTTAAGCACAAAAATCACAAGAGAGGAGGTTTCCAGGTTGGGGTTAGGCACGTTTGAAGAGATTGGACACTTTGTTTAGCAAAGTGGAGGACTGGCTGGTAGTCCCCACCTTTGCGGTGGTTAGTACAAAGTCCCTGACTCAACAGCATCTTGTGACATTGTTACAACAGAAGGGATGTTTGCTAAAGATAAAGTTACATTCTTAGGGCTTGTGGTTAATCTGCAACTGCTGATTGTGCAAATGGATGAGCTGCTGGGCTGTTTCCAGAGAAAACGCAAAAGTCTTCTCGGGAAAGGAGACTTAGTATCAGCGAACTTAAAACTAAGATGGAGTTCTGAGTAAAATGGAGTTTTCTAGAACTAAGATGGAGTTTATTAGGTTCCCACATGCGTGCTGTACCATTGTTGCAAGTTCCCAGTGGCCTGAAAACCTGTTTCCTTAGGTTCCTGCACCAACTTTGGCTCATACAATCTTTCCATCCTTTCTTCCTCAATACTCTCTGCTGTGGGTGGGTGAGGTTTAATTGAAGAGCCCTATCAAGGGTCATGCACTTTGCAGTTTCTTATTTTGACTTGACCAGTTGTGACTTGTGTGCATTACATTTTGTTATATGAAGACGCTTCCATGCTGAGAGTTGAGGAATGTATTAGTATTCTCTCTAACCCCTGATTTCCTATGTTCCATGCGCCTTAGATATAGAGGTTCCTTGGCAGATGTGTCACTTAGGGTTAGGCATTTCTCAGACATGTATGACAAGCTGTAGAGTGCTGTAATGATTTCCATCTGTTGCAAGAAGCAGCATCTTTGATGATAGGTGTACAATATGCTTCTCTGTATACATAAGGATCCATGTTTAGCATGCAGTAAGATATTTCATTTGTTTAGAGATATGACAGGATTAGGGTTTTCTCTAGGATCTATGACATCTCCAGCTATGTGTATTTCACTTTATTTACAGTGCCCCATGAGTTCCCTCCCATATAGAGGGATTTAAGTTCAATTAGCTAGCTAATGATTACTCCTTAGATAAAAGAACCACTACTGCACTGATAAGAGATAATTTGCTCTGCAGCTGTTGTTGTTATTAGATTTTGGAACAACCTTCAATTGATTTTCTCCCTTAGCAGTATGCATAGTATCCTCTAGAACTATGAGAACTAGTCTTCAAGAAGAAGATTTCCAAGTTATTTCCAACTCTATTGCTAAAATTACTACGTCCTGTAAAAGTATGTCCTGTCTTCAGCAGTAGGATCTTATCTTCAGGTTTTAGGAGGTAATCAAGAGCTAAGGCAATAGTGGGTATTATTTGGGGAGTCTCTTGGACCACACTGACCATCATGAAGGGAGTTTTCTCCTCTTCGTCCCTGTGTTCCTTCTTACACAGCATTCAGAACTATGCATGCACTCATGTTCAAATACTCTATGTGTATTTTTCCAGGGCATTTAAAATTAATACATTTTCTTCTGACTTTTAATGCAACCAAGACTCATTTATCTCTCCCCTCTTCTCTCTCGCTTTCCAACCTCCCTCCTTCCTCCCAGTTTAAGTGTGCCCATTTTCCCCTTTTAATACCTGCCTCCTATTTCCCCCTTCTCTTGTGTTTCTTCTTCCTCTGTACTGTCATGTTTTATTGTGTGTCACTCCTTCCTCTTTTCCCATTCCCGCTTTTCCCCATCTCCACCCTGCACTGTCTGTTCCCTAATATCCCCCCGACTTTGGCTCTTTCCCTTTACCTCAGTAGATCATTTCCATTTTTCTGGCTCCTGCTGTTACATCAGAATATATACTGATCCACAAACGAGAGAGAACAGTTTTTACTTGATTTTCTGAGTCTATGTTACTTCACTGTATAACAGTTTCAAGTATCAGCCATTTTCCTGAAAATTTCATCATTTCATGTTTCCTTGCTCCTGAGTATTTCCATGGTGAAAATGTACCATATTTTTATGATGCTTTGGTCAGCTGAGGGACATTTAGGATTATTCCATTCCTTAGCTATTGTGATAAAAACAGTAGCAAATATGGATGTAGAGGTATTTCTACATTAGGATGAGTCCTTTGGGTATACGTCAAGGAGTGATATAACTGAATATTATGGTAGATTCGTTTTTAGGTTTTTAAGAGTTCGCCACACTGCTTTCTACAGTGGTTGTACAAGTTTGCATTCCCACAAGCTGTGAATGGGCATTCCCCTTTCTCTGCATCCTCCCTAGAATTTGACGACTTTTATTCTCTTGATCATAACCAGACTGACTGGGATAAGATGAATTCTTAACGTGGTTTTGATCTGAATTTCTCTAATTACTAAGGATGTTGACCGCTTTTATAGTGTTTCTTAGACATTTTTATTTCTTCATTTGAGAACTGTGGGGATCTGGTTGCTGAGCAAGGTGAGCAGCTCCTGATACCCTAAAGGGATTGCAGGTGTCTGACCTGCTCTGCCTGTGTGATAACCTGGCCCCAGGAAGCTACTGTAGATATGAATCTTCCTTTCCCCCACCCCAGACCGGAACCAGGTTTTTGGGTTTCGTTTCCTCGTTCCTGAACTTCCACAACCTTCCGGCCTTTACCCCAACACCCCACCTTTCCCGCCTTCTGTAACGGTCAGAGAGGCTTCCCTATATAAGCCCCTGCATTGGCTCTAATAACTGAACTACCCACCGACTTAGTCTCCCGGGAGGGAACTCCTCCCGCCGCACTCTGAGCCACCTGAGGTCCCGTTCCATCGTCCTCCATTCTCTGGCATGGCTGGAGCACAACAGCCGTGCTGGAGATGGAGATGCACCCACAAATGGCGCCCAACGTGAGTGGATAGAGACCAACAATGGCGATTGAACAAGGGACACTCCAGGAAGCGCTGAAGAAGGTGAGTGCTCCCCACGAGGGACATCGGCTTCGGCCCCGCCATCCCACCCTGAGGACAGGCACGGTTTCTTTCTAACTTTGGTCTTTTCTATCAAGCTGCAGGTGAGGACTGAGCTCAGTCCTCAAACCTCAGGCACCTGTAAGCACCAAGCATATGTAAAAATGGCTAGCCTAGAGTTTTCGTGTCTATTTTTGGTTCCTGTGTCAGATCCTGTTTCTGTGACTTGGCAATAATCCAGCTTGTGTTACTGTCTGTGTCTGTTTTGGTTTTTTCTTAAGTGTTGTGATTGCTTAGTCGTGGGCCAGAGTGAGTCCAAAAATGTCAAAATGTCGCTACTTTTAAATGTATAGTAACTAACTTTTCTAAATGCCTTTATCTACCTTGTTATCTGAAAATGTGATTACCTCTCTACAGAAAAAAAAAAAGATTTTAAAAGTTACTTCTTACCTTAGACCTTTACTCCACCATGCTTCTCTTCATGGATAAGAGAAAAGAGACGTTAGATGGCCTAAACTTTGGACCTCAGTCACCATGGTTCCCAGACAGCTGCCTTTCTAACTAGAGCTAAGCATTTTAAGTTTTCGTGAACAGGAGAGTCATATACCATGCTGTATAAAACATTTAACTAAATGCCTTTAAAAGTAAAAAAGAGGTTTCTATGATATACCATGCATTTGTTCATGATCATGGCTGGTGCCCTTACTAGGAGAGAGGCAACCATGTGGTCTGGTCTCCATATCTTATGTGTGTAATTTCATCAATATGGTGACAGTCACATGGCCTGACTGCCACCTTGGACAAAAATTTTCAAAATGGCGTTGACCTGCTTGACCTTGTCGCCATCTTAATCCAGCCACATGGCATAATCCAAAATGGCCACACTCAGGAATTTACTGGTTCTATAGAACTCCAGAAGATCATGATAATCTGGGAATTCCTTGGACCACAGACATTTAATCACATGTCCTAATCCTTTTGCAATTTATGTTTTTGCTTTGGTTTTCATTTTTGGATTCTTAATGGTATCATAGAAAAGCAAACGATTTCTCACATGGTCTTTTGTCACAAGGTTAATACATTTAAAAGCATTTTAAATTTTAACTTTTAGTATGGTATTTACTGGTTTTTAAAAGACTCTTTTTACATTGTCTTATGCATTTACTGGTTTTTACAAGGAACTATTTTAAATTCTGTTGTTTATATAACATCTTTATCTGGTAGGATAAAGGAAATTATTTTGGATTGTAACATCTTTCTATGGTATATTTACTGATTTCTAAATGTAACTATTTAAAATTTTAGATTGTTTTGCATAATAAATTTGTCAGTTTCTAAATGGAAACTTAAAAAGGTTTTTCTAGCCATAGACCTCCAAGACTAGCTAGGTACAAAGTAAGCTGATGTTTTGTGATGGGTAAACCTAAAAAGCTCATGTAAATTTGCAGTATTCCAGTACCAAACTTTACACGAGACAAGCTACTACCAGGAAATAGCTACAGCAGTTGGGAGGTAAAGAGGAATAGCCTACTTGGATGGGAGATATGAGATTCGGCCTTCACTGGTTTTAATTACTGCTTTTTGCATTATGATTCAAAGCCTGTTTTTCTGATGTTAACTTGCTTCAAGCTTGCTTTTCCATGTCCTGAGCATCACTGCTTTTCACTTTCTAGTTACAATGTCCTAGACAAATTAAAAGAGAAAAACATTTTTGTATCAACTCTTTCCAGGTTCCTTTAGGTATCATTGTTTTCTGTGTTCTTTATTATGGCTTAATAGTAATTCTTCTGTTTTAATTAATGGAATCCTGTTCTAGATAAAGGACCTGGCAGAAGAAAGACTCTCCTGCCTAGATAAATGTATACAAGTTATAAAAAGGACAGATGTTTTCATTTATACTAGTAATGATTAAACTTAACAACTCTCCTGTGCAATGACTTTTGTCTAGTTTCAGGCTGGCCCCCTGACTGTGAAAAGGAAAACAATACAGCCTCTGAGTAAAGTCACTGTGCTACTAAGATTAACTAAGAGATAAACTAATTTCAACAAGGTTATGATTATTCATCTTATGATTTAAAATGTCTATAACAAAAGTAACTCATAAAATTCTCTATTTTCTTACAACAACAAAGGTCACTAACACAGACTAATGCAAATGTATAGACAGACAGCACCCTCTGTCAAAAATTCCTCAGTTAGTGATTTATACTGGAAATTCTAAACTCAAGTTGATAATGTATTACTATGTACCAATTGCTTCTCTCTATCTAGTATCTACATTCTCCAGACCTAAAGCAAGGTTTTGGTAGACCAACTCACTAGAATAGATAAGGTAAAAAGGATTTTAATGGTTTTTATGTTTTCTATAAGGTTTTACTAGAAACTTATAAAGTAAAATGTACATTATCTTATGTGTGTAATTTACATCCCATGTTCTTTATTAAGATGATGCTACACAGCACTCCTGAGTCGAGTAACTGCCATGCTTGTGACTTCAGCTGTGCCTACTTACAGAAGTGCATCACAGTTGGGTTTGCTAATGGTTGTATTCTTCAACTGAAGGAGGAGTAAGCTGGACCCCCACCTGAGTATCCAGCTACTCTTCCCAGCCAGCTATATGTAATTTTGCCCTAATCACAAATGGTCTCCTGCATTTGGGGAGGAAATTTGGGAAAGGCTAAAAGAAAGGACTTGATCTATGAGGTTATAAAAAAAAAAAATCAACTCCATGCTAAAGACTATGGTGCATTTGCTCTCAGGTTACCTATATACCTGTTAGTAACACCTCACCCATCTGTATGTGTAAAGTCATTCATTCCACAGGGTGAACTTTAATATGATCAAACATTGGTTTGATACTAGAACCCTAAAAAGAAAATAAACATTACTTAATGCACCCAGGAAGAAATTTTTCTTAATGTTATTAAGTCTCATGATCTTAAAAAAAAATAAAATAAAAAGGTGAAAATTATGTATATCTTATTAAAAAGGTTTTTTGTATAAGATGACTATACAAGTGATTAAAGATCTAAATTTATATGTTATAATATAGAAAACATTAGATAAATAATATATACATAGTCTTAAAGTTTCTAAAGTAATAGTTCAGTCAAATACTTTAAGGGTTCAAGAATGTTTGGCTTTTGTCCAAGCTTTAGTTACATGACATATAGTAATTAATAGTTCAGTATTGGTGGAACTAACCTTCTTGGGTGTCTAACCACCATATTTAATGGCCTCTAATCTGGTCAGAGGGACTTAAAGGGACAATTTTTTGTCTCTTGCCCTTCAAGGTCAACTAAGTTCCAGGGGACAATGGGGCATCTCTCGAAATGTCCTATAACTGTGATGTGTCACCTGTCTTCCTGTTCAGGGAGGTCATGGAGACCCCACTAGAAGGACTTGAACCAGTGTCCAGTCTGCAAAGAAGAGGGTCAGCAAAGGAAAACGTTTCCTTGATTTGCTTCAAAGTGAAGCCATGGTCTAGCAAGACCTTCTGACTTATCTTCACATAGATGGAACTGGTAAAACAAAGGCCTATGGAGCCAGGGGCTCCTCAAGCCCATGTGATCCCCCTGAGGAACAAATACTCTACTGACCTTAAGAATCAAATTAAGTTGGTTTATTTGGGCCAAATTATATGATCTTAAACACCCAAAAGGAAAGTATAACCAAAAAATTAAAATAATTAGTATGCTTCTTTAAGACTATAAGGAATTACACTTCCCAGACATTAGGTTTAAGTTTATATAAAATGTTATTTACACAATTTCTCAGTAATAATTTTGTTAATAAGAAAATGCCACTCAGATGTAAGACTTCAATTCTTGGCCTACCTTAACACTGCAGTGCATACCTGTGGCCAAGAAAGGCAAGCCCACCATTGTTCTAACCCCAAAATTAAATGATTTCTTTTCTCTCTTTATCTAGAAGCCATTTGGGAGGGAACTCACCCTGATTCTAGCCACTCCAGCTATCAAGGTGCCTGAAAACAAATCCTGACTTCAAGACTCTCAAGTTCAGCCTTGGCAGTCAAAAAGAAAAACAAAGAGGAACCCAAAAGATGGAAGCCTTTGAAAGTCCTTAAGCAAGAAATTCTAATGGACTTTGAATTGGACATTTGAACTCTTCCCTGTTGTGACTATTTTAATTTCATCTTCCAGGGACCAGTCAAGGACTTTCTTTTCCCCTACAGCTAACAGTTATGCAATTCAGGGGTCTTTTAGTTAGACTCACTGAAGGGGTACCCCTATTGCCACAATCTACGACCCTATTCAGCCTTGAAGAAGCCAGAGCGGTCAGCGCCCTGATTCCCTATTGGCAATTAGGTTGACCTCTTCAGAGGGTGATGTGATGAGAATAGGAGGTAGAATTTGGCTAGACAGTTTAGGGTAAAAAGACCCCAAAAGACCAAAAACTGTCCTTGTGTCCTTCAGCAGCCTACTCTATATCAAAGGCCAAATATGTCTAAAGTATTTGGGGGCTCTTATCTAATTCCTAAAAGATTTTAGGGTTACCTCTTCAAAAGGGGAATGTTAGAAAACAAATAGCTAACTGAGAGACTATAAATTCTCTCACTTATACTTTTCATAAGCTCAAATATGAACTTAAAACCCATTATACCCCCTGGCTTGCCAATCCCCTCAAGGCCTGGCTCCTCCCTTTACTGGGCCCTTATATACCCCCCCCATTATATATATGAAAAAAAGGGGGAGATGTGGGGATCTGGTTGCTGAGCAAGGCGAGCAGCTCCTGATACCCTAAAGGGATTGCAGGTGTCTGACCTGCTCTGCCTGTGTGATAACCTGGCCCCAGGAAGCTACTGTAGATATGAATCTTCCTTTCCCCCACCCCAGACCGGAACCAGGTTTTTGAGTTTCGTTTCCTCGTTCCTGAACTTCCACAACCTTCCGGCCTTTACCCCAACACCCCACCTTTCCCGCCTTCTGTAACGGTCAGAGAGGCTTCCCTATATAAGCCCCTACATTGGCTCTAATAACTGAACTACCCACCGACGTAGTCTCCCGGGAGGGAACTCCTCCCGCCGCACTCTGAGCCACCTGAGGTCCCGTTCCATTGTCCTCCATTCTCTGGCATGGCTGGAGCACAACAGCCATGCTGGAGATGGAGACGCACCCACAGAGAACTCTCTGTTCCAGTCCTTGGCCCATCTTTTTATGATTTTTTTTCTTAGTTCTTTGTTTTTTGAGTTCTTTGTATATTCTAGATATTAATCCTCTTTCAGATGTTAGTGAGTGATACTTTTCTACTACTTAGTGGGTTTATTTTTTCACTCCCTTGTTTTTTTTGTTTGTTTGTTTGTTTTCTCTTTAGTTTAGTGAGGTCCCAATTTTTAATGTTTGAACTTGATGCCTGAGCAACTGATTTCTGATTTAGAATCTTTTTCTGTACCTACATCTGTCTTGTTGGGTACTGCCTATGTTTTCTTCAAGCAGTTTCAGAGTTTTGAGCTTCATATTTATGTCTTTGATCCATTTGGATTTGACTTCTGTCCAGGGAGATAGATCAGGATCCAATTTGATTCTTCTATAGGTGGAGATCCAGTTTTGCCAGCACCATTTGTTGAAGATGCTGTCTTTCCTCTATTTTGGGTTCTTAGCCCCTTTGTCCAATATGAGGTGGTTGAAATTGCATGTACTCATTTTGTTATTTGGTATGTGGATGTGTTTTGTTGGTTGTATGTCTGATAGAAAATTCTATTTTGCCTCTGTTTAGTTGAAATTTGGTACTGTTTATATTGTTGATATCACTTGGTTGTTTTTGTTCAGGTATGAAAAGTTAGTTGGTGTGTGTTTTAGGTTCTCCCAGTGCAGCAGGCTGTTTAGGTAGTAGGCAGGTCTGTGGTAGTTTGATCAGGAGGGAGTTCAAAGGCAAGTGGATGGGAAAAGCCTGTGGAAGGTCTAACAGACCAAGCTGGTGAATTAACATAGTCTAGGTACAAGGGATCAGGATGCAGTGGGCAGTTCTGGACTACAAGGGTACTTCAGAGATCTTGGGCAGAAAGAGCACGATCAACCCTGGACCCAAGGCTAGAAAGGGGGAGAGAGTACTGGGCATGGAGCTTCTCAGGCTATAGGAGAATGAAGAGGCAGTGGGTAGAATCTTGACTTACCATGTAGTAGGTGGGTCTGTGGCAGGCAGATCCAGGTGCATATTTTGGATAGTGACAGAATGTGAAGGGTCTAACAAACTATGTTGGATAATTGAACTTGTCTGGGTGAAGAAGATAAGGATTCAGTGGGATAGTTTGGATTAAGAGGGTAGTCTAGAGAACTGGGACCAAAAGAGCAGTTCTTTGGAAACACAAATTGGATAATATCTAAAAACTGAAAAAAAAAAAAAAAACAATGCTAAATTCACCAAAAGTAGAATGGGAAGACAATTCATATTTCTCCAAAATTCAACAAATATAAGTATATACGTATACCTTTATCCCTGATAGAGAGAGGCTAATGCATACACAGAAAGTACATTTAGTTTAGGAGAAATAGTGACCTGTGTCAGAACCACTTAAAGGATCATAACTTGGAAGTATCAGCTACAAGGAAACCAGGAACTGAGATTAGAAGAAGGAAAATAAGAATTCAGTTTAGTTTAATTTATCTGAGTTTCTACCTTTGCACCTGAGGTTTTTTTTTTTTTTTTTTTTTTCAACTTGATGTCAGTAAATATACCCAGAAACTGGCAGTCTAGATGGCATGGAGCTAGGGAGTGGGTTATATGACTGTCTAGATTCTAGAATAACTGTTTCTTCTGTGTTGTCCTTTCATAGGAGATAGATGTGAGCAGCTTCAGCACACATTCAAAATTTTTATTATAGATGATAATCTTGGAATAACTAAACATGAACTAGGAAAGAAATCAATATGAAAATTATTTGGAGTCAAATGAAATTATAAAATGATCCCTCATCACATTTTAAGAAAAAAATATTATCTTAAAAAAAACATGAAATTCACTTTCAAAATCTTCCTAATAGACCATTACCATGTCATACTAACCACATTATCAAAGTTAGCATTTGAAAACACTGTCTTTGGATCCTCCACACCTATGATGAACTGAGCAACAGTGAGTAAGCCAATTCTGTCTATTCAATGAGATTACAGACATAACTGGGTTTTAATAAAACATTTTATGTGATTTGTCTATTAAGAATAAAAAATTCCAAAATTAATAGACTATTTCTAGATTTAATTAAAATTTAATTACAATTCTATTTTTAAAAGTCTGAGTCATATTCTAGTTTACCAGGCATCAAAGCATTGTGGGATTATTTATTTATTATTATTTATTATTGCATATTGATTTAAAATTTTTGATAATTTCAAACTCACTGAGTAGTTTGAAAGACAGTGTTTAGAACTATGGGAATGTAAAAATAAATGTGTTTCCTTACTCCCAGAAATGTCTGAATCTCTGGAACATCTTAATGTTGCATAGAAAGAAAAATGACTTTTCATATGTAAATTAAGAATATGGAATTGGGGTAATTACCCTGGTCCATCATAGTGCTGACTCTAAAAGAAACAACATCCTCACAAGAAATGGCAAAGGAGAGAAGCCTGTGAGACCCTAGCCGGGAGACTATGATACTGTGGTAATAAGGCAGTACAACCAGCAACCCCCAGAAACTGGAAGAGGCAGAAACAAGTTCACATTAAGAGCCTACAGAGACAGAGAATCCTTGCAAGTGCCATCCTGATTTGTGCTCAGTAAAGCTAGTTTAGGACTTGTAGTACTTAATTTGGTGTAGGAAGCAAAGCAATGATAACAAGTATGCAATTTTGCATCAGCTACAGTGAATATTTATTGTCTCATACACAGCACTCTTTCTATTTTTTCTAAATAAAATACTTCATATCTTAGCATGAAAGATAAGTGCAGTATATTTAGATTATCAGGAAATAATGAAGAAATTTCTAATCTTCATATGAATTGTTTGAGTAAAGTCAACTTAAGAAACTCAATACTTTTCAAATTTAATCTTTATGTGCAATACATTTTACTGAAAATTAAGTCATTCCTGTTGATGTATGTTTCCTGAAACAATGACTGAGATATTCACTGTCTTAACTATTTCAAAGTACTTCTTGCTTACCTCCAATTCTTCCCTATTTGCCCAAAATTAGCAACCACATTTAATATTTACATATAAATTTTCTTTTTCTCCCTAAATCATTTCTCTATACCTATAAAACTTAAGATTTTGAAGACATTTCTGGTAAGTACATCTTATTATTCGTGTTATTATCCCAAATGATTATTGTGAATTTTTTTTTTTTTTATGTGCAGATGTTCAAACTATGTTTTCAGGTGTGTTTAAGACAGTATGAGTGTAAACATCCAACCATACTTTAAAACCATGTAATTAATTGGAATTTTATGTCAAGGTTATCCAATATACCTATAAAAATAGCCTAAAGCAATATTATTTGATGAAATACAAATACGCGTGAAATTACTAACTCACTGGCCTGCATATGTGTCTTCTATATTAGTCAACAATTTCTAATGTTGTTGAACGAAAACATAGATGCACAGGCCATTCATGGTTCTTTAACTAAATGAACAAAGTCTGTAAATGTAGCAGAAGCAAAAAGCATTTTAATATTCATTGGATTTAGTTGTCCTCTCCAAGTTAAAGTATGAATTTCAGTCAAGGTTAAATATAGGCAAAGGGTCTATTGTAATGAAAGAAAAACAAAATATAAAAATATTAATACAATTTACTAATATGTTATGGACTATGGAAATAGATAAATTGGAGGAACAGAAGGTGAAAGGGCTTATAATATTACTTAAAACACACACACACACACAGAGTATACTTTCAAATGGTACATTTGCTCTACTGAAAAATTAAAAGAGATGCAATCTGGATATAAATTTGGAGAAACGTTGAGCAATGTTACAATAACATTAAGTTCAAGCTGAATTTTTGTTTGCTTCTATTTTTTCTGATAGCAATGACCTTGCAATGAATAATGAATGTTTCTCTACTGTTGTTTGCCGTATGGACACTGAATTTCAGACAGAGGGTGCAGGATAAAGCCAAAGAAAGCTTTAAAATTTGCTGGGGAAAATCATGGTGGTTCTATGGTCTTTATAATGTTTGCCAAAATACAAAAAAATATTTATTGTCAGTTTATAGCTAAAGGAATGAAAAAATTGGTACACCAATATTTAATCAGTACACATTAAGATAAAATATTTGAAACAATAACAAATGCTGTATTTAATAACAAGAACTCTTAAGAATCATTTGCTTTCTCCTTTTATAACTTATGATGTAGAACAAGCACTTTACTCTGTCTGGGTGAGTTGTCATTCTTTTTAAATTTTGGTTAGCCTTCAGCACTTATCCTTCGTCACTCAACACTATGAATCACCTGCAGTGACACGGCACACTGTGGCTTCATCCAGGCTATTTTGCAACAGCTACTGTCTTCATGTCTGCCACTTACTTCCTTTGCCCCATAAATCACTGTGTCTGTCTCTGAAACTTACAATTTTAAGCATATTGCTAATACTTCACTAAATCCCTCTGGACATATACAGTCTTCCTGAAGATGGCAGCATCACTATTTCCACAACAAACTTCCTTGTAATCAAATCTAGTTCCGTTTCCTGTGTTACAATTGTTTATTTCTATCTTGTAATTTGCTTGTTTTCTAGTTCTGATACTAATTTTTTAAATGTCCTAAGGAAAGACCAATTGGAATAAAACATTTTGTAGTTTTGTGTGGACTGGATAACAGATGTACAATTGACTGTATATCAGATGTAATAAGAGTGCACTGACCAATTCCAATAAATTATGAAAGATTGGTCACTGATAAAAAATATTTATGGGTTACATTTGTGGTAATGTACCCAGAATGAGGAACGGTCAAGAGTTCTACTTTGAAGTCAAGCATAGATGATGCATCAAAAAACTTCACTCATACCTTTACTATTAGGAAATTATGTTATTTTACAAAATGATAATAGCTATAATTTATATATATATATATATATATATATCAGTGTCTAGCAAAAGAAAGATATCTTATAATAGAAATATAAACTCTAAATACTAGAATATCAAATGTGTTAAATATAGCATAATTTAAAATTCAATAACAAATCATGTCAAATGAAATCAAGATCACTATTGGGATACAGTATTAAACATATCCAAATTTTATTAAACAAAATGAAAGAATCACATACAAATGTTTGCTTTCATGGACACCGAGGAGCATGCTATATTTGGGATCTTTAAGAAAAGAGCTTAAGAGTTCATTTGTGCATTACCTCTCCCTAGACTAGGGATGAGAGGGATTGGTTTTCTTGGAGTTCTGGCCTTTCCTCCTCTCTTTTGACAAAGAACTGAACAGCCATGCCTCCTCTCTGTCTTCATCGTCACACAGCTCTTCTCTATTGTCAGTTCTTTACTTTGATTCATGTTTTCCACATGTCCTCATACCTTCTTCTAAATCTGGCCACACTTCTTTAACTCACATGTAATCCAAGGTTTTCTATCATTGGAAATACCAAAAGACAAAAACACCTGTCTGTATCCAGTGATGACCCATTAACTTACTTAGGTATTCTCTTCTGGCTCTTTGTTTCTGGCCTCTCACAATCATGTTTCATTTCCTTTATGTTTTCACCAGCATGTTTTTGTGTTTACTCTAGTGGGGAACATCACTTCTTTGTGCTTCCTTCTCTTATAGCATTGAAAATATTAGTCTATTTCACTCATTCCATCAAGGGTATAGCTCAACACAGTGAGATCTTGGCTTTATCACACAAAGAATAACTACATCTCAGATACAAATATCAATAATACATAGTTAAAGGTGATAGTTTTATATTTTTCTTCAATGCATATATATATATATATATATATATATATATACACACTTTGTGCATGTATTTTTGTTCATTTCACACATTACACCTTAGTTATACTTAGACTTACTCCTCTTCCCTATCTGCACCCCTATTAGATAGTTCTTGATTGATGAACCATTATAAAAGTAAGAATTTTTGTTAGTTATATAAGGAAAAGCGGTTTGAATAAACTATTTCTCAGTACATATATATTGAAAAGAAAATAGAAATGAAAGTAAAATCGAGGGGGATACTAGTGAACAAACAAGAAAACTCAAAATAAAGTTAGTTGTTCAAAATTCACATTATTTTTCTAAGTGCAAGATTGATGGTCACTAATTGAAGAAAAGTGGAATACTGACTTCCACCTGCAGCTGGTGGCGAAGTTATAAAATATCACAAGCAAAGTCAACTGTGACAAATGCCAGAGCATCCAATAAATTGTAAGGTGGAAGTGAGATGAAAACTGGTTGCATGGTCAGTAAAGATTTCGAAGTTCTGATAACGTCTTTTGAATTCAAAAGCTGAGTCTGCAGTGCTGGGAAATCAATGTTGTATAACTCATCAGAACAATGTTAATATTCTGTACAGAAAGAGGTAGCTCTCACATGGGGGAAGTATCCTGGGATGAAATGAAATGCCTTTATTTTAAGGAAATAGAGTCAGAAATAAGAGTTTGCTAGTGTACAGAAATGAGAATATGAATTTGGGAGAGCAAGATTTGCTAACTATTGAAAATTTAGTTCCAAAATCTTAAAAAAAAACACAGGAAAGAGTTCGAAGAGTGACATCCAATTTTAAATAGAAACACTTATAAAGAAAATTTACCATTTTCCTAGCAGAAGCTGACAAAAAGAAAACAGAAAACAGCATTTTCTTTTTTAATTATTTGAAACCTACATAAAATTACCTTAAAAATACTATTGTCATTTTGTGGTGGCGTTTCCTGGAACAGCTCTAGAAGCTGAAGTTTTCTAACTACGCTTTCTAAAGCTTTAGAGCAAAGCACTGCACTGTGTCTAAGTTCTGCCGTGAAAGCAGCTGAGGAGAGTAGTCAGAATCACAAGGGAACTCATTTTGAGGACAGGTCGTGCGATCTCCATTGAAAATATTAACAGCATTTTCAAGAAGTCATATTCAGGATATCTTGTAGATCTTTGACCAGGTTAAGGGACATCCTCCTCCTGGTGGCCCTGTATCAGCTTTCAGAAAAGATTTGTGGAGAGGGATTAATGCCCTGAGATTATTGAAAAATATAAATAAATATAAAAAGTAGGCAAAAGTTAGACTGTCATAATCAATGAATACCTAGTTTCTAGATATTTTTCTAAATATAACCTTTCATTTTGCTCTTAAAATTAATTTATTTGTCTATATAAGTTACAGGTATCATGTTGCTTCTCACTGTGACCATGAACTACCAAACTTTGATGACTGTTTCTTCCAGGGGATAATAATGTGACATAATAAGCATGACAGTGATCTTCTACAGTGAGGCAGATGGTACGATGATCTCAGCTTCCACTTCTGCATGCAGCATTAATAAAAACCTGAGGTAAAGACAGTGTTACGCTGGCTTCCAACTACTCTATGTCATGTCATGACGGTAGTGTCTGTGAATTTCACAAGCCTCATTCGGTAACTTACCTTGACCACTCCAAGATTTCCCTATAGAAATGCATTAAGGAACATGCATTTCTTAAAATCAAAAATTCAGCAGATACAAATGAGTATTTGTTTTTATTTTTATTTGTTTATGCATATGAGTGTTTGGGAGCCTACATTTAAGTGCCTCATGTGCATGAGTGCTCGTGAACATCAGGAAAGGGCTCTGGATCCCCTGGAACTAGCCGTCATGTGGATGCTGGGACTAAATTTGGGTCCTTTGCAAGAGGAGACAACCAAAGAGCCATCATTCCAGCCCAACTATTTACTATAGAAATAACTATCAATCTCTGGCATTTTCAAAATGCTTTGGCCTTTTAAAATAATATGTTGTTCATTATTTTTATTTTTTAAACATAATTTTTATTGAATCATTGTGTGTTTCATACAGAAGATCTCATCATTATATCCCTTCAGACACCCCACACACACATAGCCCACTAGCTGGAATCCATATATTCTTTCATCTGTGTTAAGGTCTAATGAGTCAAGTTAATATTACCAAGTGACCTCAGTGCAGGTTCATCTACTGAGATCATCAGCCTTCCCAGAGTTCCTCACTTTAGGAAGACTAGCCCATTTTCACTCAAGTGTAGTCAGTTGCCAACATTTATTAAGCAAAGGTTGGGTCTGTTACCCATTTCCCATGCTGGGTTTTGTCTACTTGAGTTTATGTGAGTCTTGAGCATGCTGAAGCAATTTGCTATAGGTTCATATATCCAGGGTCTCAGGAGCTTGTAGGATTATTTTTCCATCTTCTCAAGTGCATCCTCACTGGCTCTTACATTCTTTCTGTCCGTCTTCCACAGTGGTCCCCAAGGCCTAGACGACTGCAACAATACAAAAGGTATGTCCAGCAACCCACAGTCTGCAGATTCCTAAACTCCATGATTTAGCCATTTGCGACCTTTTGTGTTGATGGCCGTTTGTTGCATGTGGGAGCTTCATTAGTCATTAATTTCTTCTTTACTGTTTGTTCTGTATTGTGTGAAATTTGGGTGTAGAGGCTGCATTGTAGATGTGCAACTTTGTCATATGCAATTCAAAGACAATGTCTGTGTGGGACCAGTTGTGGTACTCTGTATTGGTTTCTGTCTGGTGCAATAGATGTTTTTTTAATGAATTGTGACTAAGATATTTGACTGTAAGTATTAGGATACATATTTTGCATTTAGTAAGAAGTTACATTAGCCTTGGAATGTGACAGCCCTGGGGATCTCTCTAAGATCTATGAACTCTTAACCCACCTATATTTGACTGTGATTAAAATACCACACATTAGTCTTCTCCCCATGGGGGAAACCTGATTATCCCCAAGATAAAAGTGCCACTACTGTACCAGCATTGAATACTGTAACTATCAATGTGGTTATTTGGTTATGAAGCTGGTGTGAGACCACTGATTGAATTTGGTCATGAAGCTGGTGTTGGACCATGGATTGGATTGATGTTCTCCCTTAGCTATTTGTATAGTGCTCTCCAGGGCTGAGTGTTAGTCCTCAGGGGAGGTAGTTTACAGGTAACTTTGAGCTCCATTTTTCCAAATCTGGTCTCCTAAGTATGTCCTGTCTTCAGCAATAGGGTCTTACCTTTAGGTTCTTGGTCCAAGTGTATGTCCAAATTACATGGCCCTAATTCCTGACCAACTGGACTCTGATTTCAAAAGTCCTTTCCTACACCTATATCTTGTAGGTTATCACAAAAGTTTTCTGGTAACATTTCAGGATTTCAGGTTTTACACTGAGGTCTTGATCTATTTGGAGTTCACATTTGTACAAAGTGAAGGATAAAGGTCTAGTTTCATTCTTCTATACGTGGAGATCCTGCTTTGCCAGCACCATTTGCTGAAGATGCTATCTTTCCTCCAGTAGTGTTCTTGGTCCCTTTTTAAATAACAGGTGGCTGAAATTGCATGTAATCTTATTTGAGTGTCCAATTACATTCCATTTGTCTACAGTTCTATTTTTGTGCCAGTTCCATGCTATTTTTATAACTATAACTCTGTTATATAGTTTGAAATCTGGTATAGTAAATCCCCCTGCCTTGCTCTTTATTCTCAGGGTTGCTTTGGCTATCCAGGGACTTTTGTGGTTCCACATAAATTATAGGATGGCTTCTTCTAAAGATTTTTTTAAAATGTGACAGGGATTTGCATTGGGATTACACTGAATCTATATTTTGCTTTTAGTAGGATACTAATTTTTACAGTATTATATCTTCCAATCCATGAGCATGGGAGGGTCTTCCATCTTCTGTACACACCAATCTTTTTCTTTAAAGATCTAAAGTTTTCAATGTAGATATCTTTAAAATATTTGGTCAAGTTTATTCCGACATATTTATTTTTGAGGCTATTGTGAATGAGAAGTTTTCTTTGTGCTCTTCTTCCAGTTACTTGTTATTGGTATAAAGAAAGGCTACTGATTTTTGTAGATTAATTTTGTATCCTGCTACATTACCAAAAGTGATAATCATTTGTAGGAGTTTTCTGGTGCAATTTTTGGCATCTCTGAGGTATAATATCATGTCATATGCAAAAAGGAATAATTTGACTTTTTTTCCAATAAGTACACCTTGAACTTCCATCTCTTGTTTTATTGCTCTAGCAAGGGTTTCAAGTATTATAAATAGAGTGGAGACAGTGGACAGTCTAGTCTGGTTCCTAATTTAGGGGGAATGCTTCCGTTTTTTCTCCATTTAGAGTGATGTTGGCTGTGGATTTTTTGTATGTAGCTTTACTTATGTTGGGTTATGTTCCCTCCAGTCCAATTCCCTCTAAGGCATTTAACATAAATGCATGTTGAATTTTGTCAAAGGCCTTTTCTTTATCTATTGAAATGAGCATGCCATTTTGTCTTTGAGTCCATTTGTATCTTTTATGACTGTGTTTTCTTTCTTTTCCCGCTTAGGCATAGCTGTTTCCTTCTTCAGCTCTTTGTGTTGCTTCAAGTATTCTTGACCTAAACTCTTTTAGCAAATTCATGTTGTGGAGTATTTTTACCTTCAGCTAACAATGACATTTCTGCTGGTTAAAGTATTCTGGGTTGGCATCTGTGGTCATTTTGAATTGGGAAGACTTTGGTTCAGGCTATTCTGGCTTTCATAGTTTACACTGAAAAGTGAACTGTAATTCTGATGGGTTTTCCTTTATATGTGATTTGTTATTTTGCTTTTGCAGCTTCCAGAAATCTCTCTTTGTTCTGTAAGCTTAGGGTTTTTACTATCATATACCATGGGAGATTTTTTAATGGTCCTGTCTACTTGGTGTTATACATGCTTCTAGTGGTTGTATGGGAATGTTTCTCCTAAATTTTAGGAAATTTTCTTTTATAATCTGGTTGAAGATCTGATCAATACTATTATCCTGAGATTCTTCTCCTTCGTCTATACCTATGATATATAAAATTGTTCTTTTCATGGTGTCCCAGATTTCCTTTATATTCCAGTCCTGTTCTTTTAAAAATGTTTCATAATCTTTGCTGGAGTGCTCCAATTCTTTCAACTTTATAGTTCAGTCTTGATATTCTGTTTTCCTTTTCATTCATTCTGTTGATAAGACTTTCACCTGTCCTTTCAGATTGGCTTACTGAGTTTTTCACACCCCTCATCATTCCAGCTGGAGTTTTCTTTAATATTTCAATCTCTTTTTTGAATTTAGTCAGGTTTATCCCTACCTTCTTTCAGCTCTTTGATTTGTCTGTTTGTGTGCTCTTTATTCATTGAATTCTTTGACCATGTTTGTGACTATTCTTTTAAAGTCTGTGTACTGGGTTGTCTCTATTGGCTTCTCACTGTAGAACTCTTCTATAGGACTGGTGATATTTGGTGGGGATGTATTGTTTTGGTTTTTTCATATTATTATTTTTTCATTGTGATGATCTTGGTGTATGGATTTCTTTTTTTTTTTTTTTTGCTTGTGATTCTGATGTGGGACTCGAGCCTTCCATTGCTCAGTTGAATTATAATTCTGTTTGTATGTATAATTGACGTGACTTGATTATTTTCTTATTAGGTGTGACAAACTAGTTGGTGAAGGCTTCATATTCTCTCTTTTGATTTTTATATTGCAGGTACCAGATGCTCTTGCTCAGCTGTTCCAGTGTTCCCTCAGAGGCATGGGTTAGGTGAGATCAGATGCTTTCAGGCCCTCTCTGAAGGTCTGTGTCCCTCTAAGTAGCACACACAGAAAATTTTGGGAAAATTGCTAAGCCAAGACTGAATTCAGACCTTCTCAGTCAGTCTGCAAATATCTGGGTCCCAGTGATGAAGGCTGCTCACAGAAATCTAAACAGGTTGGGAAATAGACCACCAATGTAGATGAGAGGTCACAAGTATGCAAAGGCAAGTTGGGGTTGAGGACAGCCTGTGAAGACTCTAACAAACTAGACTGAAAAGTTGAGCTGATCTGGGTAGAGGACTCTGGATAAAGTGCATGGGTTTGGATTAAGAGATTAGTTTCAGGATCTGGGTTCCAGAAAGCAGTAGTGGGCTTGTGTCAAAGGCTAGGAGATATTATTTTTATTTTATATGTGTGAGTGCATTGCCTACATATAGGTAGGCACACCAGTGTTATGCAGTTTCTATGCAGGTCATAAGAGAGTGTTAGATCCTCTGGAACTGGAGTTTATAAACAATTGTTGAAACAAGTTATGCAAGGTTGTCAATCGGCATGTGGGTACTGGGAAACAAATCCAGATCTTCTGCAAGAGCAGCCAATGCTTTCAACCAGAGAGCCCTCTCTCCAACCCCACGTTGGGCTTTTTAAAGAGTGCATTCACAGTTTATTTTCCCAAGGAATCATCTAATTGCTCCCAGTTTTCTATACTGAAACTTTTTCTATTGGCAGTTTTTCAAGTAGTGCTGCATCAAACAAAGTGGTTCTTTTCTTATTGTTTCTTTATCTAAATTTGTTCATTATGATAATGAAAGTTCAGACAAATATTCATAATGATTAATGAATTTATCATGGTAAAAAGTTTGTGAACAAATTTGTTATCCATCCAAATGGTCCCTACAATATAAACATCCATAATGTATTTTTAAGTGGAAATTGTTGGTGTCTACACAGATGACTCAGTGGTTAAGAATATGTGCTTATCTCCAGAGGACCAGATTTCAGTTTCTAGGACTACTATTGGATGACTGAAAATCCTCCAGTTACTCCAGCTCCAGATATTCCTTGAGTTTTCTGGTCTCTGAAGACACTGTACACACATGCGCATACTAACATGCTGACAAACACACAGAAATAATCAAATATAAAAGGAAATATTTTTTTACACAGAAGTGACAACAGTTTCCATTTGTTGTTCCATGATTTCATTAGGAATTCATGAGAAAATACTTTTTTGAATTCTGTGGGAAAAGTGTTTGTAAGTGGCTCGAATCATGCCTTTCGTCATGGATTTTTCTTGCTCACAAAAATGGAGATTATCTATAAGCAGAATCTATACTCTGGGCCACCTCCAGCTGTCAATACAAAAATAAAAACTAAAATTAAAAATGTGTGTGTGTTGGGGTCTGGAAAGATTCCTCAGTGGTTAAGAACATTTCTAGAGGACTCTGGTTCTGCTCCCAGCACCCAATTGGGACTGACCACCATCTGAAACTCCAGTTCCATGCGATTTGACACCTTCCTCTGACCTTTTTTTCCACTGCATGTAAGTGGTGGGCTTGCATACATGGAGTTAAAACACTCACACAGATAAAATTAATAAATAAAAGTGTGTGTGTGTGTGTGTGTGTGTGTGTGTTATCATTGATGGCGAGGCCCTGAAAGACCATACATCACTCTTGTTTATTTATCCCTTTAATGTTACTGTCTTAAAGACGTTGACTTCACTCAGTCATGTCGGGTTTGAGCACCACAGGTATCACATGATGAGTGATTTCATCGGAAAGAGTTGTGAATCTTCTTGGTCTCCGTGCATGCATCACACATAACCTGGCATTAAGTAATATTAGAAAAATACAGATCATTTTATTCCTGCTCATATAATTTTCTAAAATTAGCATTACTTTCCTCTATGATGTGTGTCTCTTTATAGCAGTGTAACTTGGTAGCTTGATTACATATATTTTAATAAATATATGAATATAAACACATATGTTTACACATTTGACAAAAATTTTGTATAGCAGCTATTAATGAGGTTTTTGAATTCTGTGAATATAAATGCTATTGATTTCTTTCATTACAATATTTTAACAGAATTTTGAATTTTTCTTTTCATGAGAAAATGAAAACAGAGAAATCACCTTGGAGTTGCACATATTTTCTTTCTTCTTAAAATAAGCTACAGAATCACAGACATGTGCTTAATTTTTGAAGGTCATTGAAACCTTGGGTGCATTTAGTGTCACTTAAGTGTAAACTAAAGGTAATTTTGCAACTGTTATATGCAAAGTTGATTGCAAAATGATAGCTCGATCTGAGAGAGAAAGATGACTTTCTGTTGGTGATGACTGTGGCTCCAGGGAAATTTTAATTAAGTTAAAATTCCTTTCAGATTCATTTCAGAAATTCTCTAAGGCAGCATCTGAGAAGATGAAATGTCTTTCTTAATCTTAGGGGTATAGAATAATATATTTTAAGCAATTAATTGAAGTTGAAGAAATTTTCTGTAATTTTGATAATTGTACAGAAATAGTCACACATTCACTAGAAAAATATATTATCTCTCTTTAGGAAAATAAAAAAAAACTTAAGCATGTAACCCCAGGATTCATAGCTATATGATACTAGTCACCTCCTATTCATGATGTCAAATTTGATGTAACTTAGTCACGGAAAGGGTGCTGATTGTATCTGTGGCTCAATATATTTTTTCCTTGGGGTGTAATTTCTAAGAATTTCTCTCTCTCTCTCTTTCTCTGTCATTCTCTCTGTTTTTCTCTATGTCTCTATTACCTTATTTTTCTCTTGCATGTTAATATGGTCAGTTGTTGACAAGTACTTTATTGCTACACATTCCTTCAGCAGTAAGGAAAACAGGCTAAGTCTATTTTTGCTTACTCTTGTTGAGTAGAATAGCTATTACTCCATTTTGAATATGCATGCCAGTACAAATGACTGTATCTTATTCATGCATGTAAAAGCACCACCATCTGCCAGTATTCCAATAAATAATTGGTGTTAATATAGACTACTTGTGAATATGCTAAATCTTATCTGATATACCAGACATAAGCCCTTATCATTTACACCACAGGTAATCTCCACATCTTGAATTTAAAAAAGAGGTACTCCAAGAATGACATGCAGTATACACACTGATCTTTCACCTGATCAGATGTCATGAGCCTTATACAGGATACTTACAACAGAGGATTTCTGCCTCTGTCCGCATGCAATAGATAGAGGAAAGTTTCTCCTGCCCATGATACAAAGACCATTTCAAGCTGACACATATTTACTATTGTGTGAAGTATATTGTGTGAGCTGAGAGTTAATATTAGTGACTAAAACTAGAATAAAAGAGCCTGTGATTGTCTGTGGCCATACTATCAAGTGAAATTAGGAATACTTACTAAATTGCAGCCTAGGAAACAATTTGGCTTGTGAGTTCATTGCTATTGTCAGTTTTGATGACTGAGACACATGCCTGCATATTTTTATGCCATAACAGGCTCCTCCTAATATTATAGCATTTTATGAACATGGAAAACAATACAAACAGCAACAATAATGACTATGATAATTAGGTGTAATTTTCTACATGGCACAGTTTAGAACCATCTGTGAAGATAGTTTCAATGAGGGATTATCTCCATTAGAAGCCTCTATGGACATATCTGTGAAATAATGTTGTTACTTTACATGGCTCGTACTCCTGTGTGGTAGATAGGCCAGGGGACCCGAAGTGCTTAAGAATGGAAAGTAGAGCTGAGAAGGCGCCCAAGCAAGTACGCTTAGGCACCATCTCCTTTCTGTTTTAGACTGTGGATGTGATGTGACTAACTCTAGGAAGGTTTTTCATTGTCTTGCTCACAATGATGGATTATAACCTGTAATTGTGAGCTAAGATAAATGCCTTTCTTTCATAAATTATTTTATATTTGGGGTATTTTGTTGCATCGACAGAAATTAAAAAAAAAATGGCAATGGCTGTGCCCTGACTCTTAAATTTCTTATTTGTTTAAATATGTTTTTGTGTTTGTTGAACTTTTTGAGAGAAATGGACATAGAAAGAGTATATTTTGATAATCTGTGACTTGGAAAAAATCAAAACTCGTAAGAATATATTTATGATGGATAAGTGCATGGCCAGGTGTAGTGACACACATCTGTAATTCTAGTATTTCAGAAACTGTGCAAAGCAATTGCCATGAATTTGAGGTCAGTATAATATTTATAAAAAGATCAATAACCACAAGACAAAATAGGAAAAAAATTATTATGTTCATGTAGCCATAATTTGTCAAAATGTTAAAATAATTTCTCTGAAATTAATACAATGACAAACATATATGTTTCAAACTTTGCAGTTAATATTTCGTGTAGCGGATTAATACTTGTACTTAAAGCTCTATAACTAAATATCAATAGCTTATATATTTCTTAATTGAAGAAAGAATAATTTGTTAATCTCCAGGAGTAGTTTTTGATTGATTGGTTCATCATAAAAGTTTAATTGGACGAACACTGGATCTTACAATTTTTCCATCTTCTTTTCCAAGATGGGTGAATTTTAATATAGGAGTTCTATACAAGGACACGCACTCTGCAGTCTCTTATTCTCTGAAAGTTAGCCAGTTGTGGCCTTCTGTGTGCATTATACTCTGTTGTAAAAGGAAGCTTTGCTGGTATGAGTCTGCAGTAGCCTCCATCCGAAGCAAAAGAGCCAAGATTGGACCATGAACATAGAGAAATGGAAGCTTTCAGGCTACTGGAAGTTTGCTCATGTGAACTTGTAACGATTTAAGACCCAGGTCAACTCAATCAGACAAATGCCCAGAGTGATGCGATGAACCGGGCGGGGGCTGGACCTAGACCGAGAACTGTTGAAAACTGACTACCATTGAGTGAGGGGAGTAGACCATCCTTAAGAGCTCTAGGTAGACTGAAAAATCTCCCACGGATGAATTTTCACAAAGACACCTGGGTAAAATGCTTAATCAAATGGGACGTACTTCCACGTATGACAGACTGCATGTGGCCTGTTGGGCTTGCCGGGGAGGAAGTAGAGGTAGGGATGGAGGAGAGGATCTAAATTTGATTAGGTACTGTTGTATGGAATGTACAAAAACTCAATAAAAATATGTTTAAGTATAATTGATTTTTATCAATTAATATATGAATAGAGCTGACAAATACTAAGAACATTTCAGGCCACGCTGTAAGCAAAGTCTAATGCTTTTTTTTTTCTTATGGTTTGATCTTTGTGAATTGCCATCTTTGCTCTCCATGATATTTTTATGATAAACTCTTGGATTGTTCTCCAGTAAAGATTTGCCTCACCAGTGTGGTTTTTGCTCGGCAATAAATTTCATTGGACAAAACAGATACTGTTACATTAGTGTACTTCACTGAAAGAGGGCACAGACAGATGGGAAAGAAAACAAATGAAAGATGAATATGAGTGAAGCTCCTCTCGGAACGCTTATCTTTTATTTATACAGAAGAAGGATGGAGAAAGGTTGGCAGCAAGACAGCATTCAGAAATTCCTCCTCCAAGATTCTGTCTGTCTCCAGTATGAATATCACCAGAAAGCGCCAAATGGCTTCCACTCTAGAAAGGAGAACCAGGGCTTTGGAGAGAACACTCCCAGGCATTTACTCAAGTAATAAATAATCAAAGTGACTCCTTCCAGCTAGTTAATCTTCAATTCATATCAGTTAACCTCATTAAATTTTGAAAATTCTGCCTTAAGCAGTTACTTACATTATGAAAAAATGTTGAAATTATCTTTTTTTATTTTTAGAAAACTAAAATATAATTTAAATGCTACAGGAGATACAATTAAACCTCTTTGTTGTGTTCAGAAGAAACATATCTGTCTCCTCAAAATTTTATCATTTTTATATTGAAAACTTTTAAACTTAGATTATTTAAACTACATACTAGCATAAAAGTTAATTGTATGAGATTAGAAATTAAGAAATTCAAATACAAGAAGTGATGACAATAATGCAGTCTACATTCATTATAAAATTTTTGTTGAAATTTTTAGAAGATTTTATTTATTTATTTTCTATCATGAACAGTCCTTCACTACTTATTAAACTTATTTCTCCCTCATCAATGTTTATTTGTTTTCCTAGCATAAATTCATTTTACCAAAGACTCCTGTAGAGACCTGTTTACTTTCATCGGCGGAGTCCGGATCAGCGGAGGGCTGAGGATTGAATGATGCACATAAGACAGAGAGAGAGAGACACATACTAGGTAGGAGGAAAAGAGAATGACTGACTTTATTGGGAGGCAGCAAGCCTTATATACTCTGAGGGTGGGGCTTTACAGGAGGTTTAAAGTTCAGGTTCTCAGGAGACATCTAGCCACATGACACACACCTGATGTAAACTGAGGAAGTCTGTAAAGGTCAGGTTGTTTACTTCCGAACTGCAACTGACAACATCCTGCTATCTCTTGGCCTAGAGCCTAGCACTAAGAGAGAAGGGCTGCAGGGGGTCCAGACCCTACAGACTCCCACACATCATTAAAGATGAACATAAGGCAGAAAATGTATTTGGACCTGATTACCTTTTGAAATAGAACAGATCATCACATTTCAAAATTGTGGTTCCATTTATCCGATCATTTTTCAAGGAAATAAATTCCCATTTTACCTATTTGTCAAAATTTAAGGAATACTAATTTAAGAACTTCATATGTCTTTTCAAATATGTTGTTCAAGAAAAAGCCAAAGATATTTCACCTGATTAAGTTACAATTCTCAGAATCATTTGAATTTTCCCCATTTGTGTTTTGCTTTTTGAGGAAAGGATTTCCTGTGTTCCAGATCACATGGTTTTTGAAGCGGAGGCCCAACTCAAACTTCTGAAAAAGTTTCCTGGCAGACCTGATCCTTCACATACTTTTAATAAAAACAAAATCTAAAATACATATTTTGTTTATTTCAAAAACTTTTTAAAAATGTGATATCAAGATTTTGTGAGTGGAATTTAACTAAAGTTACTTATGTTTTCTTTATTTAAAATCAGAGACCTTCATATATTGATTTGTTCATTCACTGTGAGATGCAAGACAGAAGCATAAAACAATAACTGAGGAATTAAATTTCTGCTTCACTTTTTAATTTCCCTTCTTAGAGGTTTATGTCTGACCTTTATGACTGAGTATAGCTTTCATAGCTTAATCATAAATAAT
The DNA here is from genome assembly GCA_035773235.1 of Eospalax fontanierii. NCBI lineage: Eukaryota > Metazoa > Chordata > Mammalia > Rodentia > Spalacidae > Eospalax > Eospalax fontanierii. The sequence goes on along the minus strand of CM069524.1, from coordinate 69,032,373 downwards.
TTGGCAATTCAAATGCAATAATACCACATATGAAGTATTTCTCCTAAGCTATAAAGTGCACTTTAAGACACTGTTTGAACAAAGGTTAATAAAAGGTTGGGGTTTCATTGCTACCTGATGGCAGCCTGGAAAATTAAGGAGGCACTTGCTGTTAGGCCCCCAACAGAAGAACAAAAGGTCAGCTTGAATTGTTATCATTTTGTTGTATTAGATTCCTTATCAAACTTTGCAGTCTTTGAAATTACTTTCTTTCAGTATGAGAGCCTCTCTCTCTGTATTATCTCTGTCTCTTTCTCACTCTGCCTCTTTCTCTGTCTCTCTCCCCTTCTTTTTCCCTCTCTCTCACTCATTTCTTCCTCTTTCTCCTTCCTAACTCCATTAAGTTAAAATGAACTATTTTCTAAAAATGAAATATTTCACCCTTGAGAACAGTAAACAGTTTTTGACATTAGAAGAGAGGTTATTAGTTTCCAGTAATAAGTAAGGGACAAATATCCAACATGATTGGTTAGGTTTGCAACAAAGGGACACTGAGGTTTAAAAAAAAAGAAGGAAGAAAACTCCTTCAGTCTAGCCTTCCTCAAGTCATTTCAAATATGATGAACAACATATTTTGATCTTTCATACAGTAAAAATGTTTAATGTATACTAATGCTAATGTCACCCCTGCTTCCTCAAAAGAAGGTTCATACAGCATTGTTTTATTAATAAAACTCAGAACTCCTTTGTTGAATCCTGTCCTCATCAAAGCAATTATATATATTGCATCAAAGCAAATATATATATATATATCTCACATGTAGCAGACATTGCCCTAAAGATTTTTATGGATTTTTTTTCCACATACATGAACCTTGTGATGCTAATTAGTACAAAGTGGTCAAAGTAAGTTATAGAGTTTAGTTATCATCCTAGGCCACCAGGCTTTAGGCTCTATATTATCTGCTCTATTTTAATGGAAAGAAATTTTATACCCTGCAAATTATTTATAATAGCATATCTGAGCTATATCATTACCCAGCTTATTCTCACATCCAATGTGTAAAATTAAGTTTTTTGAAACTCTGTATTCAAGCTGTTCAACCAATACATCACTTACCAAAAATATTTTCTTTCTATTTCCACTTAAACTGCTTTTATATTGACTAGGTAATCATTAATCTACATTATATGTCTACAGGACATTTGTGTTCTATTATTTGTCTTCACCTAGAATATTTCTTCCATAGTTAGTCCATGTATCATTAGGCATCGTGTACGTTACTAATTTACAATGCTGAACAGTATTCCATACATGAATCATGGATATCTCACAGTTTTGTTGGCTTATTCATCTTTCAGTTGATAGATATTTATTTATTTCCACTGTTTGCATCCTAGTTTATGACTATTGTAGCTATGTGCATATGCATGTTTGGAATGGAGAGACATTTCCATTTTTCTGGGCAGTATAACTAGAAATGATGTTAGGAGGACATAAGATAACTATATGTTTAACTGTTTGAGAAACTATCAGACAGCTTTGTGTAGAAGTAATACTATTTTATATGTTCACCTGACTTTTGGAGTCTAGCTATCCTGGTATGTTATCAATCACATCTCTATGCGAATTTGGTTTGAATTTACATGTCAAATAGGCTATGAGCTGTATGTACTGCTTCTAAGAAAAGTGTCTGTTCAGAACTTTTTTTTACAGAGGACATTATGCTAACTTAAAGAAGCCAGATACTGAATTTATTTATCTTTACATTCCATATACAAATGAAATAATATACTTATTCTTCTGTCTGCCTTCTGGACCATCAAATCTAATTTTAGAGTACTAATAAATTAATATTATATTTGCTTCATAAGATTTATGAGTGGTCTAGTTTTTAAATTTTGTGTGAAATATGGAGCCAACCACATAATTATTCATTACATTTCTGTTTATTTTATAAAAATAACTTCCAGAAATTAGTATATTATAAATTACTACATTCATGTTACTATTGGCCTAGAAACAATTGAACAAAGTAGAGCAGAAATTTGTTGAAATGGGCATATCTTAACAACTTTTAACTGATAATAGAGTCTAATTACTTAGGTGCATGTTAATGTTAATGCAAGTTAATTTCTTATTTAGCAACAGGTATTGGGACCAATAACAAATTCTTATATGCTCAGTGGAAGTCAGATTTCACTATGTAAAAATTTATAACAATTGCATTGTTTAGGTAAATGCTGAGATAGAATGTGTTGTCATAGTTCACTTCTCTACTACCTTCCTCTTCTACTTCCCTTAAAGGATGAAAAGCTTGAAACATATTTAAGAGACTGAATTAAGAAACATATGTGCAACGGAAATGATTTTATTCTTTATAAACATTAAAATGTGAATCAGCCAGTATTATGGATACTGACAGAAGATGACAGATTCTTGTTATCAGGATAACATATCATATCAGGATAGATGTTCTGGTTTCCTAAACTCTATGGGCTCTCTGACGGTGGTGGTATGTATAGTGGATTGCTCCACGCAGCAGGGATATGCTGTCATCACGTATTGAATGCAAATTCAGTCTGTGCAGAGATATATCACTTTACTTCCTTGATTCCTGAACTACATTATCAATTGAGACTGTTTGAACCAGCTGAATGTACCTTATCACCCCAATGTACACAGTGTATATGGTATGTTCACGGTACTTAGGCTTTCCAACCTAACTTGGTCATATATATATATATATATATTCTTAATCTGTAGAATATTTCATATTATAGTGTAGTCTCTTAACTACACTAAGTATCTGCCCATGGAGACTAGAACCAAATTCACTTCAGTTTTCATATATGAAACTTAATTCTGTCCTTATTAACTGAACTCCAAGCAGTGATATAAAGCTAACATGTAAGTCAACAAACATGCTTAACTAGATAGGAAAAAACATCCTATAAATGATTGTGGCTGTCAGAAATCTAATAGACTTCCTATTATCATATCCTCTTGAACTATTTTTTTCTCATTTAGGTTACTTAAGTAGATATTGAAACAAATGTTTTACATCACGTCATGTTTTTATTGAATCTTTTAATTGAAATTTTGTGTTTTTCATACAGAGTGTATGATCCAATCTTCCTCTTTGGCGCAACTCCCCCCAATAATTCATATATTCTGTCATCTGTGTTAAGGTCCATTGTGTCAAGTTAGTGTACTCTGATATTTCTCTGGGAGTTCATCCACAAGCATCATGTGTTGTGTCAGTCATTTATGTGATTATTAGCTCATGATGCTGGTGTTGGACCATTGATTGATGTTCTCCCTTGAAATCTTGCATAGTGCTCTCCAGAGTTATGAGAGCCAGCCTTCATGGGAAGTGACTGCTATGTCACTTCCAGCACTATTGCTCCAAAGCCTGTGTCTGAAGTATGTCCTCTCTTCAGCTATAGGGTTTCACTTTCAAGATCTGGGAGGCAACCAAGGGCTGTGGCTATAGTCTGTATAATTTTAGGAGTATCTTGGACCACCCTGGTCAACAACTCAGACAAGGTTTTTCCTGACTAGCACTGTTTCTTGTTATGTAGCCTTCACCTATGCACATGAACTCACGCAGTAATATTGTATGTGTAGTTTGTCATTAGGTTGTTAGACTAATGATTGCTTCTGGTGTTTTACACTAGCTAAGAATTATTTTCTCTCTCTCTGTCCCTCTCTCTCACCAACACTTCCCCTGTGCCTTACCCATTAATGTGTCCACATTTTCCCTGTTACTCCCTTGGTAAGACCAGTCTCCTATGGCCCCACCTCTATTGCAGCCCTTTTTTCCAATTATCCCCATATTCCTCTCCCTCCCCATTATTTAAATACCTCAATTTTATCTATTTCTCCCTTTGTAGCAACTGTCTCCTACTAGTCTTCTCTCTCAGGTTCCTTCCTTCCATTTACCTCCCTGATTCCTTTCCATTTTCCTGGTTCCTACAGTTTCATAAAGATTAGTACTCACTTATAAGGTTTGTTGGTAGGATCCACAAATGGGGAGAACATGTGTCATTTATTTTTCTGAGTCTGCGTTACTTCACTTAGCATAACAGTTTTAGTTCCATCCATTTATCTGAAAATTTCATGATTTCATCTTTCTCTACTGCTGAGTAGAACCCCATTGTGTAAATGTACCACATTTTCATTATCCATTTGTCAGATGAGGGAGACTGAGGTTGCTTCCATCTCTTAGCTATTGTGAAAATAGCAGCACAAACATGGATATACAAGTATCTCTGAAATAGGATGAATCCTTTGGGTATATGCCAAGGAATGCTGTAGCCAGGTCAAACGGTAGGTTCATATTTAGTTTTTTGAGTTCTCCCCACTGCTTCCACAGGGCATAAAGGAGTTCACAATCCGACCAGCAGTGAATGAGCGTTGCTCCTTCCACACATCCTCTCCAGCATTTGGTACCATTTGTTCTCTTGCTCTTAGTCTGACTGAAGTAAGATGAAATCATAAAGTGGTTTTAATTTGCATTTCCCTAATTTCTGATGATGTTGAACAGTTTTAAGATGTTTCTTAGGCATGTTTATTTCTTCTTTTGAGAACTCTCTGCTCAGATCCTTAGCCAGTCTTTTAATTGGATTACTCATTTTCTTGATTCTTTGTTTTTTTGTTTTGTTTTTATTTGTGAGTTTTGTTTTTGTACATTCTGAACGCTGAACCTCTGGGAGAAGTGTTGCTGGTGAAGATTTTTCTCCCACTCTGCACGATTTCTCTTCCCTTTGTTGTTTCTTAAGTTGTGCATAAGTGTTTTAGTTTAGCGAGGACCCACTTGCTGATTATTGTCTTTAGTTTCTGGGCAAATGATGTCTGATTCAGAAAGTTCTTTCCTATACCTGTATCTTACAGATTGCTGCCAACATTTTATTCTAACAGTTTCATAGTTTCAGATTTCAAATTTATGTCTTTGATCAGTTTGGAATTGACATTTGTGCAAGCTGAAAGATAAGGGTCTAGTTTCATTCTACAAGTGGTTACGCTAGCATTTGCTGAAGATACTACCACTACTCCAGTGAGTATTCTTGGCCCCTTTTTCAATTATTAGAAGGCTGAAATTTCATGTACACATGCTTGGGTCTTCAATTATGTTCCAATGATATACATGTCAATTTTATGACAGTAGCATGCTTTTTTAATCCTATTGCTCTGTAATATATTTTGAAATCTGATATAGTAACTCCCCTGCATTGTTGTTTTTGTGCTTAGGATTGCTTTGGCTCTCTGTGATCTTTTGTGCTTTCATATTAATTTTAGGATGGATTTTTTTTTCTAATTCTCTAAAGAATGTCATCAGAATTTTGACTGGGGTTGCTGTAAATTTATAAATTGCTTTTGGTATAATGGTCATTTTCATAACAATAATTCTTCCAATTCATGAGCATGGGAGGTCCTTCAACCTTCTGCTGTCCTTCCCAATCATTGGAGAGATCTTTCATGTCTTTGGTCAGGTTTGCCCTGAGATTTTATTTTTTTGATGCTATTGTGAATGAGAGGGTTTTCATATATTCCCTCTCTCCATTGCTTGTCATTGTTATAGAGATAGACTACTGATTTTGTGGGATAATTTTATAACCTGCTACTTTATGGGAAGTGTTAATCATTTCTAGGGTTTTTTTTTAGGTTTAATTTTTGGCATTTTGATATTATTATATCAACTAACTGCAAAAACTGATAATCTGACCGCTACTTTTCCAATCCGTGTTCCATTCCCTTGTACTCTCTTTTATCTCTAGTAAGGGTTTCAAGTACTATATTAAAAGCAGTGGCATAGTGGACGGTCTTGTCTTGTTCCTGGGTACAGGTTTTAAAGGTCATTCCTTACAATGTCCTGGATCTTTTTGCTTTCTGTCATGGTGTTTCCCCTCACCTCTTACGTTGTTCATTTGGAGTTGCTCTTTCTTTCTTTTTGTTAACTGGGTTAAGTTTCAGTCTACCTTGTTTATCTCTTGGTTTTATTGATTGTTCGTACTGGATTTTTTTTTGTTCTAGTTCCTTAATTTCTGCTCTGATTTTTGTTACTTCCTCTTGTCTGCTGTTTGGGTTTCATTTGTTGCTGCCTTTCAAGTGTCTTAAGCTGCAATGTTAAGTCATTTACTTGTGCTCTTTCTGATTGTTTAATGCCTGCACTTAGAGCTATAAACATTCCCTTAGATCTGCTTTTAAAATGTCCCAAAGACTTTGTTGTGTTTTATTGTCCTATCTGTTTAATTCCAGGTTAATTTTATTTCTTTCTCCTTGGACCCATTAATCTTTCAGGAGTGTGTCTTTTAGTCTCCATGAGTTCCTGAAGTTACTAGGGCTTCTCCTGGTGGTGAATTTATAATTTATTACATTATGGTGTGATAAAATGTGTGGAATTATTTCAGATTTTTGTATTTCTTGAGGTTTGTTTTGTATGTGAGAGTATGTGGGTGAGTTTGGAGATAGTTCCACAGGGTGCTGAATAGAATATATATTCTTTGGTTCTTGGGTGGAATATTCTCCCTCTGTTCCTACTTTTTTGAAAATTTTAAGTAATAATTGGTTGTATATCTTCTTTAATTGTCTGGTAGAATTCTGCTGTGAATCCATTTGGACCTGGATTTTTTTTCAGTTGGGAGGTTCTCTTTCAATTTCCTTATATCATGGGTTTGTTTAAACTGTCGATCTCTTCTTTTAGCTTTGGGGATTCTCATGATTTTAGATGTGCATTCATTTCTTTTAGGTTTTCAAAATTATAGAGTATAGGCTTTTGTTTTAATTGAATCATTGTGTGTTTCATTCAGACCATCTCATTTAATCTTAGTCATTTTTATATCCCTTTCCTAATTGACACAGCCCATAATCCCCCAACTGGAATCCATACATTCTTTATCTGTGTTAAGGTCTATTGTGTCAAGTTTGTGTCTGAATTTTTGTCATCTATGTTCATTAACTATATGGGTCTATAGTTTTCTTTTTTGGTTGTGTCTTTATTTGGTTTTGGTATTATAGTGATGATGGCTTCATAGAATGCATTTGTGACCTACTTGTAGACTGAGTGTTCCTCTCTATCTTTGAATCAGATTAAGTAGTAATTTGATAACTGAGTTTTATCAGAATTTTCAAAATGTCTCTGTCTACTTTACTGCTATTTCTAGAATACGGAAAGTTGTAAAGACCCTTCCATCTACCATTGGAGAAGAGATTAAACACACATTTTCAGTTAAAGAAAATAAAAATTCAAGATAATGAGACATGAGGATCTGGGTGCACATTCAGAGACACTCATGTATGTACATGTTCACACAGAATATTATCACTCTCCTTAGCAGCAGGGAAAATGACTAAGACAGTAAGAAACTAATTTCTACCCCATTCATTTGCACTTTGTTTCTAAGAGTTTTCCCATCTTGTGATAATCTTATTAATGGACACAATGCACTCTCAAAGTGGCTAGAACTCAGTTTTGCTAAGTTAAAATAGTTTATTGTCTGTTTGAGTTTGCATGGATCATGAGCATGCCAAAATATTGCCATAGGTATTCAGATGTTCTATATGAAACACAAAATGATTCCATTTTTTAAAAAGAGTTTCTTGATATATTAGGGTGGGGTTAAGTTTTGCAGGAAAAACTTCAGACAAACTGAGCAGTAAAATAAGTCCTCCACCTGTAGCAATGGGTTCTGGATGATTATTAGCAGTCTCATATCTGCACTTGCTAGGCACAGTAATAGGACGTGATGACAGTAACCAGGAACTTCTTTCATTTCATGCTTAAGTTAAATGGACATACTATTTGGAATGGGTGAAGGTTTTATTTGAACATTTAAGTCACTGGCTGTGGCAATGAAATCAAAAGTTCTTAGGGAGGAAATCTCTATAGGAAAAAAAATTTAAAGCTGTCAGATGACATTTTACCCTTTACTAAAAGGCAACTATTTATTAGCAAAATTATCATATAATTTAATTACATAATATACTCTACATAGTGAATTATTAAGTTGTCTTCTAAATATATTCTAAATATCATTCATTCACTTAATTACAGATAAACATTTCTCTCACCCACCTCATCAAAACAGAGAGATCAACTTCACCTTGCTCAGATTAGCCAACTCATTGTAATTAGTTAAATGAGAACTAAATGGCACATCACCATTTGTGTATGATACCCATTGACCTTGCTATATGTATTTATATACCGTATAGTTTCATTGTTGAATATCACTCATTGCTAGAAACAGCATTTACATATCTGCTTAACCACTGAAAATTTCTAGCTGGAAGACGAATAGACTTGACTTGAGCATTGAGTAATACACTTTTTTTTTTTCCTGTGTGCCTGTGTACACATTTGTGCCCATGTGCACCTGCATGTGAAGATCAGAAAAGAATTTATTGTACTTGATTCTCTCCTCTGCTGTGTGAATAACAGGGACAAGACACAAGTCCTAAGGCTTGGCAGCAAGTGCCTTTAACTACTGAGGAACCTCACGGGCATATATAAATATTACATATTTAATGGAATATACATACACACACACAGGCCATGATTGCACTTATTTATTTCCCTTGCAAGTATGTGTATGAGGCAACTATTAACATCCTATTTGGACCTTGGACCTGGCATTATTCATCTTTCTGGACATTCTATTGGGCATGCAATATTATTCTGTCCTTTTAAGTCACTCCTGATGATTTCTGGTGCTAATTATTTTTCGATGTTTATGGGAAATTTAATTATCCTTTTTAGAATGTACATTTAAAAATTATTTGTCCGAATTATTTGTTATCCTACTTCTTTGGATAAGGAACATAAAATTATGAATAACAGTTCTTGCTAAATATGGATGTAATATGTCACTCACTTTTTCTGATGGAAAGAAAAAAAAACTAGCGATATATTGCTGCATTTTGATGGCTAGAATTCTAAGTATAAAAATATTAAACACACACACACACACACACACACATATACACACAAACTTAGACACCATGACTCGTTTCTCATTTCTTGTCCTTTTTTTTATTCCAAAATTTTGGAACTGCCCTATATTTTCCCATAAAATTAACTTTTCCTCCTGTAATAAAATTAACCATCCTTCTGACATTGTTCTTGTCTGTGTGTGGTTGGGAAGGTGTTTTAAAGTTTTCTCTAAGGCACACAGCATCACTTATTGAAAACATCATTTTCTTTCCACAGCTTAGGCTGCACCATCAGCCATAATATAAATGATTGGCAGCTGGAGAGATGATTCAGAACATCAGACTGGCTGCTCTTACAGAGGACTCAGGTTCGATTCCCAGATGACACATGTCTACTAACAACTATCTATAACTCCAGCTCCAGGGAAATCCAATGCCCTCTTCTGATCTCCATGAAAATGCCATGGTATTGGTACAGTTACATGCATGCAGATAATAAACTCATACAAATAAAATAAAAAATAATAAATAACATAATATAAAAAGACTGTTGTCATTTATATGTCTATTAATTCTAGCATCATCTGTGGTTTTATTTCATTCTAACTTGTTCCTATTGATAAACTAAATTACTTTGAATTGGATATTTTCCAAATGCTAAATATTTTATCCTCTATAACAATGTCGATTAGAAACAACTTTTTAAAAATTAATGAATTTTTGTGCATTTCATACACTATATCCTGACTGAAAATTTAAACCCTCCTCCCCCATCTGCACCACCCCATTCTCCCCATCAGATTTCTCACATTCTGTCATATATGTTAAGCTCTATCAAGTCAGGTTCCTTTCCCCAGGCGCCCCTTCCTGTGAGTTCATCCACTGATGCCTGTTCAACCTGACTAGTATCACTCCCTTAAAGACAACCAGCACTCCTTTACCCAGAAATGATCAGCTGCCCATAGTTCCTCAGCTAACACTGAAGCTTCTTACCAGTTTTTCCATGTCTATGCTGGATTTTTGTCTGGTTTGACTTTGGATGGCTCTTGTGCATGCTGTAAGGTAATATGAGCAAGTTCCCAGACACTTGGTAAAGTCCTGTTTCCTTGTGGTGATTCACTACCCCAGGTTCTTAGTCTTTCTTTGAATTTGCAGACAAGTGTAACTCTCACACTCATCAAAGAAGCTTCTTCTGCAACAGATGGATACTGTTTCCAAGTTCAACAACTAGGCAGACACAGAGAAGTGTCTATGAGATGCCCAGACCTACATGACATATCTACAATACAACATAGAATAACATTGGACAGGAGAATATTAAAGCCTCTCTCAACATCCACCTGAAAAGTTTCCTCATGCAGAAGATGGCAATTGCCTCAAAAAGTAGCAACTCGTCAAAATGTAGAAAATAATGAGACTACAGAATGCATGCTCTTGGATAGGACCTATAATAAAATATTTTCTTAATGGTTCATGGGCTTTGACTTAGCAATGTCTTTTAAAATATTTTATTTTTTTCTTTGAAGCTTTCATACAGGTACACAATATATCCTGATCATTTGAATCTATCCCCTTTCAATTGTTTCAGGGAAATACACCTCATTATAAATCATCCCCAATTTCATTTCCTTTACTTTTAGATTTTAGTGTAATTTTATGTTTATATATTTAAATCATGTTACTAAAGAATTCACAAGAAATGGAAACAATCTAGATATTTCTCAAAGAGGTATAAAAGAAGAAAATATGATACACACACACAGACACACACACACACACACACACACACACACACACACACACACACATTCACGTAGATACCATGCAAAGAAAGGGGATTCTCCTTAGGAGCCATCAACTTCCAATAGTTCCTCAGCTAGTGTAGAACTATAGTACCCACTTCCTACTCCCTAATGGAGGCTTTTTTTTTTTTGAGAATTTCAAACGAAATATAATGTATTTCAATAAAATCTGTTATTTTCTCCTCCACTTCAACTCCTTCTTAACCCCTTTCATCACCTTTCCCTCCAGATCTCATGTGCACTTTTTCTAAACCCACTTATTAGACTAATTGTTACCAGCATATACATGGGTATAGTAAGAACATCTTATGGATCCTGGGCAGCCTTTCACAGACCACAGACCTACAGAAAACTGAGTTTCCCTCTCTTAGGGGCCATACACTGTCAGTAGTTCCTCAGTTATGGTTGGGACTTTTCCTGAACCCCTCCACCCGCCCATGGTAAATTCTGTCTAATTTGATCTTGTGACAGTTCTGTGCACCCTGTCACAGGTGCTATCATTTCATGTGTGCAATGGTCATGTCTATAAACATTGTTTACTGCTTCCATCCTATATCACTGGTTTTACCAATTATTTCAGTCGGTCTTACACAATGAGAAAGACAGATACCTGGAGGTCACTGGCTAACTAGTCTAGTCAAATAAATTGTTATCAAGTTCACTAAGAGACACTGACTCCAAAAATAAGGGAGAGAGTGACTAAAAAGAACGTCTGAAGTGACCTCCTACCTCCACAGAGATATATACCAAACACCTGCCCAAACACAGGTACACTCCCACATGGACATGTTCATATACACTTACAACTGTACAAAATCACACACCCCCAAAAGAGGGAAAAATAAAATCAGGAAAACAGAAAATATCAGATAAATTATATTTCCAAAGAGGACAAAGACAAATTGTGGATCAATTTCTTTGAGTGTAACTGCAAAATAAAAGAACAGTGAGATGAAAATTTTATGTCAGAAATGAGACCAGTATGAAATAGTAGAAAAAATATAAAATATTAGCTATGATAGTGCTTGTGCATGTGGAGGCTGGAGACAGCCTCAAATGCCTTACTCGGGAAAATCTTTAAATTCATTTGATACAAAGTTTCTCAGTGACCTGAATCTCACCAAGTAGACTAGGCTGGCTGAACGGCAAGCTGCAGGGACAGTCCTGTATCCCCCTTCGCAGTTCTGGGATTAGAAATGCATGTGCCAGATGTTTGGTATTTTGGACCTGTTCTGGGAATCAAACTCAGAACCCACATGCTCTAAAGCAAGTGCTTTATGGACTGGATTATTCCTCCTCTTCCTCCTAAAATGACTTTTAATAAGTGACAGGGTAAACAAACTCTGGTTTAAATATATAGAAAAAATTTATAATGTAAATAATAGTGATATATTGAGCCATCTAATAATTTGTAGCAATCTAAAATATCTATAGCTAAATAAATGAAGCAATGTCATTTTTACATAAATAATGTAGCATTTCTTTTTTATGGCAGACTTTCAAGGACTAGTACATAGTTTAAAAGAGCCCTGTGTTTCAATTGTTTTGTGCGTGGGGGAGGGTGGGTAAAGAGGTTGAACACAGAAATACTTTTATTGAACTAAGATTAATTGCTATAATGTAATGGTATCAAGCTGAATACAGGATATGATGCATTTTTCAAACCCATAGAACTTCACCACCACCACAACAAAAGTATTTGCTAACACATACAACATGGAAAATATGCTTTGTGAGTTTGGTGATGCCAAAAAGAAGTGCCCACAGTTGTGAAAGAACAAAGCTATACTATGGAGACAAAAAACAGCTATAAGAGGATGACAACACTGTTTTCCAGATCTCAGTTATAAACGATTTGAGTCTAAAGCAAAGAAGCTCAGGATCAATTCACCAATGGCGAACAAGAGAAAGATTCTAGTCACAGGTACAATGTCACCAAATTAGAAGTCAGAGTTTAAAATAAATAACAAGGTTCTCGATAGGAAAATGTAAATGTCTTAGTACATTAAACCTGAGATGGGAGGGAATGGGACAAGTCATCAGGTAGAACAATTCTCAGTAACTTTTTTAGAGACTTTTAAAGTGAACAGTTTGGAGAGGGAGAACAAATAGAACTTCCTCACAGAGCAGCCTGTCAAACACCAGCTAAGTCTAGCAACCAAAGACTAGGTTAGTCATTATTAATGATGGTCACAGCATGTACTATGATACAGCACTGGTCACAATGCTGTGCGACACCCCTTGACTTCCAAGGATTTTATCCCAATAACTTCATCACAGTCTTACTATGAGAAAAGCAATAGACAACCTTTCGGATTCTAAATCTGCAAAATAGCTGAGCACTTCCCGTTCGAAATCGCCTATGTTATAAAACATAAGGAAAGTTTATGAAAAATTTACAGCCAAGAGAAGCCTAGGAACACAAACCACTGAAATGAAACATGGTATCTTATGTTGGGTTCTGGAATCATAATGTAAAGATTTAAAGAAATTCACAAGCAATGAACTTATTGAATAATTACATGCTAATATATTCCATTAATTATAACAAATGTAACACATTGGTAATAAGGAAAAATCGGTTGTGAAATATAAAATCTTTGCACAGATTTTTCTGAAAATCTAAAATTATGATTAAGATAAATTGCATTAAAATAATCTATTAACTATGAATATAATATACTTTATAAAATTTATCTCATAAATATTTTTAAAAGCCAGAAACTACCTAGGTATTACTGACCACAAAAAATTGTAAATCACACACATTAACCAGTACACACAATCATCTAAACATAGCTAATGTTGAAAAAGTATGCCTGAAAAAACAAATTGAGGTTAGATAAAAGAGTCATCTGAATTTTAAACATTTCCATTCATTATAAAGTCTAGATATGGATCTAGAAAACCCTACACTGCATTCTGAATAAAACAACTTGATCATTCAATTGTAGTCTGATAAAGAGGTTGATTTTTTCCCATTTAAACTAAGATTTGAGCCAAAATTGTTCACTGGAATTATTTCTTGAATTTTCTCCTTATATTGTGTTCTAGAAGAAAGACTTTGCCCTCTAGTTAAGGAATCTGTACATCCATCATGAAATAGGGAATGGAAAGTAGAATTATTTGGCTTTGTGACCACTATTGACCTAGAATAGACCCAACAACCAGAAAAAATATTGTCAATTTAACCAAATAATTTTTTGCAACAAAATGGGATAATCTGTCCTTTTCAAGGAATATTCCCTGCTTGCAGTACTTCATACAGATTGATTACTTTCTGACGTAGGAACCAGGCCCCTTATCATTGCTTCTATTGACTTGCACACTTTCATCCTATACAGAAGTATTGTGACAAATATTGCTTCATTAAAAATGTTAAATCAATTTTCTAAGTTTAGCTTTACCACATTCACTGATTTTTTTATTATTTTACATATTATTTTTATTTTATGTGTATGACTGTATTGTATACATGGATGTAAATTTCTCTTGTCATGCAATGCCCATAGAAGTCAGAGGGGGTGTAAGATCCCCTGGAACTAGAGTTAGGAATGGTTGTTAGTCACCACGTGCATGCTGGAAATGGAACTCAGTTCCTCTGCAAGAGCAGCTAGTGCTATTAACTGTTGAGCCATCTCTCTAGCCCCTCAATGAAATCTTTGATTTTATTTATTTTTCTAGTGACACGTATTTAATATTGGATAGTTCACCTCTTATTTTTTTGATAATTTATTTTGATCACCTATTTAAATAAATGATTCCACTATCCCTTTTTACACTTGTTTGAAATCTGCACTCATTATGCATAATAAGATGTTGTATATTAAACTGTAAACTACTGAAAACAATATCAATGAGCTGTAGGGTGGCTTAGCAGTTAAGAACATAAAATGCTCTTAGAGACAAGTCCAGTTCAGTTCCTAGCACAACTACCTGTAACTCCAGTTCCAGTGACATCTGCTACTGCTGGCCTTAGAAGGCACCTGTACTGATATGCACACACCCACACACAGTCACACACACACACACACACACACACACACATACACACAATTAAAAATAAAGCAAATTTGAAAATAATAGTCAAAAGTCTTACTTTTAAATTTTGTGCAAGAAATATAAAGAGGCATATTTATTTTAAATTTATAAGCTTTCAATGCAAAGTGTATATGAAATATTTTCACTTTTCAACATTACCTGGCTATTTATTCTTATTTGTAATAAAAAACATATTTCTTTATAATTATAGTGAAGTCCCTAGTGAGTTATAATGTTATATGATATATGTTATGTTATATGTTATAAATAGTAACCCTTACAGAGCTTCAAAGATTTTATGCATTCTTTTGATTAGTATTTTTATTACTTCCTTTTGGAAACATTTCGTTTTCACATACCTTATCAATGTTGGTACAAGAAAAGATTTATAAATTTATTGTACATGCTTTCTCCTGTAGTATTGAACTGAGAACATTTAACCTATTTTGCTTACATAACAATAACAGAAAGGAAAAGTGGACGATGACTATAAATCAATAACTGTTTGATGTAATAATATGTTTCTAAGAAATATTCTGTAAATAATGTCCACATATGATTAAGATACTTCGGCATAAAAGATTCTTCAGTGTTTTATAGTATAAATATGGAAAAACTATCTCATTTAATATGAAAATAAGTACATGATTTATAGTTCCTTGTTTTATGGGCTATAAATAAGCATCATAATGTGTTACTGACAAGGTTTATTTTTTTCCTAACAGAAATAATTCAATGCGTACAACAATACTCAGAATATTATGGGGAAAAACCAGTTCATAATTACACTACCACTTTGTTATTAAAATTTCTCTTTGGGAGAGTCAGACTAACTTAACTTGCCTCTCTCCTCCTGCCTTACAACCCCCAAAATCTCCCCAGGCCTTGCAACAAACATACAAATTTCTCCACTCGCAGTTAAACAAATTCTAGCTAGTTTACTTGTGCTAACTAACACTGAGTAAGGGGTTACTCAGAGAACACTGGAGCCCACCCTCCCCTCCACAACTTACATTAGTAAAATCCACGAGGCTGGGATCTTGCGACTTCTTGGTGAACAGATCCAAATGGCCCACGGGGGAGGGGAAAAATGGTCGGCTTCCTGGCGCCCCCAGTATAAATACTTTTAGCCCTTCCTCTTCTCACAACCAAGGCCAATAGACAGGGTGGGTGGGGCATAGGACTTCCCCAGCTCCTTGTCTTTCTGCTCAAGGTGGTCCTGGGTGATACCACTCTGGAAGTGGTGTTTGTCCACAGCTCATCAGGCTTTTCCTTCGGAGAATCAAACTACTCTACACACTTGCATAACCATAGTTCTTATACTAGTAAGAAACAAATTACTCAAAACTAACTAAACAATAAATTAACATATTTAGAAGTTAATTTAAACATTTGGTTAAGGATTTCAGTTAGAGTTTGTAGCAAAAACCTATAAAATAGTATTTTCTGTAAAGTTTTCACCTGGACAGAATTTAGAAAGCTGCAAAATGTCACCTTAACCAAGACAATTCTATTGCAAATGTGGAAAGACCACTTGAACCTTTAATTTCTAAAGGATAAAATCAGGGAGTGCACTTAAAGATATATTCCACAATCTTTGTTAGTTATGCCTGACAGAGGGATAGTGTAATATTAAAATATACAATGAGCTCAGAAAACTAAACATTAAGAAAACCAGAACTCTAATTAAAAATGATCTAGATTGGGTCACCCCCTGGATATGGCTGTGGGGAGGGTTTTCTTGTCTTGCCTGAATTGATGTGGGAAGATTCAGAGTAAAAGCAAGGGGCACTCTTCCCTAGTTTGGGACCTTGGATAGTAAAAAGAGTAGAGAAAATTAGTTGAGCGCTAAGCATCAATGCATTCATTTCTCTCTGCTCTTGACTGAGGATGTGATGTGACTAGCTTTTTCAAGTTCCTGTTTTGGCATCCCGTAAATGATGGATCTAATCTGAAACTGTAAACTGAACAAACCTTTTTCCCTGGTGAGGTGTTGGGCAGTCTATGTAACTGAAATCAGAGTTTCCAAAGGAGAAACTAATTCTCCCTCTCTCAGCAGTTATCAGTTGTCAATAGCTCCTCAGCTAAGGTTGGGGTTTCTTATTCCCTCATTTCTATGTTGGGATCTTGTCTGGCTTGAACTTATGTGGCATTTTTGATGCTGTCCCCATTGGTGAGTTCATATGAGTAACTTCCCAGCAGTCTGGAAAACTGTTTTCTTCTGGTCATCTTTGATTCTTATAATCTTCCTACCCATTCTTTCATAATAATACCTGAACATTGTGTGGGAGAGATTTGAGAGATTTGAATAACTCACGTTACTAAGATGCATCTAACGTTGTTGAGGAAGAATGGCAAAATGTCTGGTCTTCAGTTATGGAACACAGGATCCCTTGTAATGACTTTTCACTTTGAACCAGTACTAAAGAGTTGATTTTGGCCTCTGTAATTGTTACTTTTCTCAACACTTTAACCAAATCCTTGACAGAAGAAATGTAAGAGAAGAAAGTTTTATTTTGACTCACTGTTTCAGAGGGAACTGAAACAGTTCCATCACGGAGGAGAAAGCATGGCACCAGGAAGAGCTCATGTCAGCAGGAGTACGTCTTAGCTGGTCTCATCATGGCAACAGACAAGAAAACAGAGAGTTCCAGAGAGAGCAAGAAGATAGAATTTCAAGGCCCATCTACAGCAACCCACTTCTTCAGTGACTTCTACTAGCTATATCACACCTCTATCTCACAATCTCCCCAGTCACCAGCTAACGACCAGGAACTCAAGCATGTGTGCATGTGAAGAACATTTTACCTTTGAACTCTAACTACCTTACTATGAGGAAATTAGTTTCTTTTTATAGAAATTATATTCTAGTCCTGTTACTAATACTCAAGTTCATTTTTAAAAATTATTGTGGTAGCCAGGCATAGTGGCACACATCTTTAGTACCAGCTAAAGTCTGGGAGACAGAGACAGGCAGATCTCTGTCAAATCAATGGCAGGCTGCTCTACATAATGATTTTCAGGCCAGCTGGGGCTACAGTGGGACTCTGTCTCAAAAAAGTTACAGAAAACTATTGTTGTTGTATATGTATGAAGATGTGTATATGAGAGACAGAGATAGAGTCTATATGCACACATATACTGTTCTCTGCAAATACATAGACTTCTTAAGCAACAATAAATTTTGCTACTTAATTGGCATTTGATTTCAAATTTTAATTAATACTTAATTCAATTAAATAAAAATATACTGTGATGGTTAACTTTATATGCCAACTTGACTTGGGAAAGAGATGCCCAGATACATTGTGCCCAGATGTCTGTGAAATTGTTTCCTGAAGAGAAGTACATTTGAATTGATGAACTGAGTAAAGAAGATCTCCAGTGAATGGAGGTATCAACTAATCCATCAAATACCAAAGTGCAACAAAAGCTGGAGAGGGGCAAGCTCACCCTGTCTGATTCAGATATCCATCTCCTTCTATCCTTGAATATCATCACTTTTCAGACTCGAAGCTGATGTTACCCCACACTTGCCTCTCCTCTTGCTGTCTGTTCTTAGACTTTCAGACTGTGACTGAATTGCACCACACACATTCCTGGGTCTCCAGTTTAAGGAAGAAAGATAATGTTAATTCTCAGCATCCGGAGTGGAACTATCAGGCTCTTCTATATGTCTCTGTATGGCCTACTCCTCACTTTTCTAAGAACCCTAACTAGGGAAGAGTACATGGTAGCACATGTCTTTACTTACAGAACTCAGGAGGCAGAGACAGAAAGAACACTGTGAGATCAAGACCACAATGGGATTATCTACATAGTGAGTTCTAGGCCAGCTGGGTTGCACAGTGAGATCCTGTCTCAAACAAAGCAAAGCAAAACAAAAACAAAACAAAGCAAAATACCTAAACTAATACACACTTAGGTAGAAAATTGTGTCTCACAGTTTTTTAAATTTAATTCCTTTTCAAATACTATTTTAATATCATCACACATTAATTATATATAAGATCATTATATAACCATCACCCCTTTAATGAAGAAAATATGAAGACTATATTATTTTGCCCCAATGCAAATGTTTTCATGATTAAAAGTGAAAAGTGACTGAATTAGGTATTCAGTGCCTGAAGTTACAAAAGAAAGATGAGCAGAACTAAGGCAAAATAAAGGAAGATGGTTATCCATGAGTTTCAAAACAGAAGAAAAGAAAAATCTGTGTAAATTGCCTTCCTCTTTAGGTTAGCCAATACTGTCCTACACAGAAGTGGCTACATAGAGTTTAATCACATTAAAAACCACATCATGTACATAGCATTCACAAAGTGCAATATGTGAGTGGCATGTTAAATACATTCCTGAGTCAGGCATTCATTGTCCACACCACTTGCAATAGAAGGGATAGAAAAGGCCCACTGACTATAGACACCAAAACATGGCATGACATGAACATTTAGGTTTTGCTATTGTTTTTTATTATTATTTTGTTGTTTTGACAGGGTCTCCCCATAACTCCAGCTGGCCTAGAACTTACTCTGTGGATGAGGCTGTCCTCCATCTCACAGTGATCTTGCCTGTGTCTCTTGAGTGCTGGAAAAAAGGCATGTGACACCATGCCTGACAGACATGAATCTTTCAATGCCACAGAAATAGACTGCAAAAAATGAATTAAAAAATAAATCTTAGGTTCCTTCTTTTTCTTTACCTCCCTGGTTCTTTCCATTTTCCTGGTTCCTGCAGTTACATCAGGATACATACTCAAATACTAGAACTGGTTCTATGATCCACAAATGAGAGAGAACATAGGTTTTTTTTTTCACAAGAAAGAATAATGCTAGGAGACAGGCATTACTGAGGAAGAAATAGATATAAAAGGGGGCAGTACTAATATGGAAGGGGAGAGGAAGGGCTGTACAGGGAAATATGAGGCTGAAAGGAAAGGAGGAGCTCAAGAGAGGTGAGACTTAGAAGACCGGTAATGACCAAGGGAGAAATGGGGAAAATAGGGACACTGTAAAGGAGGAAGGCATGGAGAGAAGCGTAGACAGAGGGAGAGAGGGATGGATGGAGGGAAGGTAAGAGAGAGGAGGAAGAAGATAAAGGAGAGAGATAAATAATGCCTAGCTAGGGTAAAACATCAGGGGGAATCATATTAGTCTAACAACCAAATGACAAATTGCACATACAATATCAATTCATGAGGCCACATGCATAACTGCAGACTACATAACAAAAAGCAGTGAAAAACAGGAGAAATATTCCTTTGAGTTGTTGCCCAGGGTGGTTCAAGAGACTCCCAAAATTATAAGGGCTTTCACTCTAGACCTTGATGGTCTCCCAGAACTTAAAGATAAGACCCTATTGCTGAAGACAGGACATACTTCTGAGACCGGATTTGGAGCAGTGGATCTAGAACTGACCTGGAAGCCACTTCCCTGAACGCTAGCAGTCTGGAGAGCGCTAATCAAATAATCAGAAAAATGAACAAATAGATGACCTAACAATACAAATAAAGAATTTTGAATGATAAGCACAAATGAAACCCAAACATGGCAGACAGGAGATAATGACAAAAATCAGAGTAGAAATTAATGAAATAGAAACAAAGAAAACAATAGAAGAATCAATGCATCCAAGAGCTGGTTCTTTGAAAGAAACAAAATAGTCAGAACTTAGCCCAGTTAATCAAAAGAAAGAATGAGCAACTCTAAAATAATAAATTAAGAGAGGAAAGGGGAAACATCACAGTGGATAATGAACAATATAAAGGAATACTTTAAATACGTGTATGCTACTAAATTTGAAAACTTTAAAGAAACGGATGTATATCTAAAATCATGGGATTCACTAAATCTAAACCAAGAAGAAATCACAGGTTAAACAGTCCCATAACAATAGGAAATTTGAAACAGTAATACCAAATCTACCAACTAAAAAACACCCATGCCTAGATGGATTCACAGCAGAATTCTACCAGACATTCAAAGAAGATATATATCCAATACTACTTAAATTATTCAAAAAGATAGAAACAGAAGGAAAACTTCCAAATTCTTACTATGAAACCAGCATCATTCTAATATCAATACTAGGTAATAGCACACCCATAAAGGAAACTATAGACCCATATCCTAAATGAACAAAAATGCAAACATTCTCAACAAAATACTTGCAAAGCACATACAGACACAAATCAAAAAGATCATTCACCACGATCAAGTCCTGGCTTTATTCCAGAGGTGCAGGGGTGGTTCAATATACACGAGTCAATAAACATCATAAAATATATAAATGGACTCAAGACAAAAACCACACTGTCTTCTCAATAGACACAGAAACTGCCTTTGACAAATTTCAACATACATTTATGTTAAAAGTCCTAGAAGAAATTGGACTGAAGGGACCAAACCTCAACATAATTAGAACTATGTACAATAAACCCATAGCCAACATCATTCTAAATGGAAGAAAACTGAGAACATTCCCATTAAAATCAGAAACCAGACAAGGTTGTGTACTATCTTGATTCCTTTCTAATATAGCTTGAAACTCTTGTTAAAGCAATAAGACAAAAGAAGAAGTTTAAACGAATACTAATTATAAAAGAAGTCAAATTATCCATTTTTCCAGATGGCATATTGTAGCTAAGAGATGCCAAAAATTCTACCAGAAAATGCCTATAAATGATTAACACATTAAATGAAGTGGCAGGTTACAAAATTAATCTACAAAAATCATATACCAAAACCAAACAATTGGAGAAATGGTACATGGAAACTCTCCCATTCACAATAGCCTTAAAAATATAAAGTGTCATGGGATAATCCAAACCAAAGACACTAAATATCTCTACAATGAAATTTTAAAATCTTTAAAGAAAGAGATTGAGGAGGACACCATAAAATGGAAGACCTTCTCCTGCTCATGGGATGGAAGAATTAATATTGTGAAAATAACCATCCTACAAAAAGTAATATATAGATTCAGTGCAAGCCCAATTAAAAGCCCCATGAAATTCTTCACAGAATTAGAAAAAAATCCTAAAATTTGTATAGAAGCACTGTTGCTAAACTTTCTCCTGGGAGAGGGAGACTAAATGCAGTCCCTTCCTCCCCAGGTCCTGCAACAAACACACACATTTCTCAACTCACAGTTAGGCAAATTCTAGCTAGTTTACTTGGGCTTATTAACAGTGAAGTGGGTTAGGGTTTACTTACAAAGCATGTGTGCCGTCTCTCTCCTCCCTAAGTTACATTAATAAATCCACAAGGAGGCTTGGATCTTATGACTTCCCAGGGGACAGATCCAAAGAGCCAAAGCGGACACAAAGGTTCTGCTTCAGGGGGCCCTAAGTTTAAATGCCTTTAGCCCCTTCCCTTCCTACATCCAAGGCAATGGACTGGTAGGGAGGGACATAGGACTTTCCCAGTTCCTCCTCTTTCAGTGCAAGGTGATCCTGGGTAAATACCACTCTGCCTAGAAGGGGTGTTTTTCCACAACTCATCAGACTTGTCCCTCAGAGAATTAATTTACCCTACAAGCACAAAAGATCACAGAAACCCAAAGCAACTCTGAGCAAAAAAAGGAATGCAAAGCAGAATTACTTTACGAAATATCAAGTTACTTTACAGAGATATTGTCATAAAAACAGTATGGTACTGGCACAGAATTTGACTCATAGATCAACAATCATAAGTCAAAGACCCAAACATGAATATGTGCAATTTCAGTCACTTGATATTGACAAAGGGGTTAAGAACTCTCACCGGAGCAAAGAAGGCATCTTAATCCAATGGTGCTGGGGAAATTGGATCTCCAACTGTAGCAGAATGAAACTCTAGACCCTTGTCTTTCACGTTGTACAAAAATCAACTCCAAATTGATCAAAGACCTTAATGTGAAACCTGAAACTCTGAGGAGAAAACATTGGCAGTAACCTACAAGACAGAGGTGTATGAAAGGCCTGTGTAAATAAGACAGCAATTGCTTGGGATAAAGTTTAAGAATCAACCAGTGGGACTTCATTAAACTAAAAAAACTTCTGTACAGCAAAAGAAACAACCGAGGAAATGAAGAGAAAATCCACAGACTGGGAGAAAATCTTCACCAGTGACACATCTGTCAGAAGCTTAATATCCATAATGTATAAAGAAATCAACAAAAAAATAAATAATAAGTGACCCAATTAAAAGATGGGCGAAGGGAGCTAGCAAAAGAAGAAATAAATAGGGCGAAAATTCCTCTTTAAAAGTGTTAAATGTTGTTAACAACTAGGGAAATGCAAATTAAAACCACTTTAAAATTTCATCTTACCCCAGTCAGCCTGGCTAAGATCAAGTGAATAAATGATACCAAATGCTGGAGAGGACGTGGGGAGAGAGGAATGCTCACTCACTGTTGATGGGATTGTGAACCCCTATGGAAAGCAATGGGAAGAACTCTCAAAAACCTAAAATAAATTCACCGTTTGACTTGGTAATATGACTCCTTGCCACATACCCAAAAGTCTCATTCTATTACAGAGATGCTTGTGCATCCATGTTTACTCCTGTTCTTTTCACAATCACTAAGGGATGCAAGTAACCTAAGTGTCTCCTGACTGATGAGTGGATAATGAAAATGTGACACATTTACACAATGGAGTACTATTCAGTAGTAAAGAAAGGCAAAAACATGAAATTTGAGGGTAAATTAATGAAATTAGAATCTGTTATGCTAAGGAAAGTAAGACAAACTCAGAAAATTAAATGGTGTTTGTTTTTCTTCATTTGTGGATCTTAACATCAAATTCTTGTAATGCGAATATCTATCATGATGTAATTGCAGGAACAAGGAAAATGGAAAGAATCCAGGTGGTAAAGGGTAAGAAGGAGCCCAAGAGAGAATAGTAGGAGATTAGTGTTATTAAGGGAGAAATAGATAACATGGTGTTATTTAAATGTGAGGATATAAGGAAATGAACTGGAAGTCATTTCCCCTGAAGGCTAGTTTTCATAGCTCTGGAATGCACTGTGCAATCTACTAAGGGAGAACATCAGTCGATAGAACAACACCAGCTCCATGTTCAAATAACCACATCAGTGACTGGTACAACATACAACACTGGTGCATTACTGACTCTTATCTTACAGACAATCAATGGCTACGTAATTGGACGTAAAGCCCACTAAGTGTGAGGAAAGTCATGTGTAGAACTATAATCATAGCCAAATACACTTCCTGTCATAGATATTAGAAAAATCTCCAAGTCTGTCACATCCCTAGACTCATGTATTTCCTTAGTAAGTGAAAATATGCACCCTTATAATTGCAGTCTAATATACCAGTCATCACTGATCAACGAAGCTTCTCTTCCACCAGATGCAGACTACTACGGAGTATCACAACCTATCACATAGACATTGCCTGTGACTTTCCCAAGCCTAAGCAACATATCAACTATGCAACCTATACAACCAAGACGCATACAACATAGAATAAGGAGTGAAGAGGACACTAATGAGTTGTTCAGCCTCATTAATGAAACCCCCTCATGCAACAACAAGCCAGGAACACAAAAGCCCACATATGTCTGAAGCATAGAGATTAAGATTCTGCAGATCAGGGGTCTCCTTTGTGACTATTCTTGGTATTCTGCACTTCTCTGTGCATTAATTTAACATTTATAGAATGCAGAAATATTGAGTCAATATTAAAAATATTCAGAGCAGACTATACTGTATATGAAAATATAAAATAATGTGTGTTTTCAGTCTATTCATTTAAAAATAAATGGTTAAAATATTGACATGAGGAAAGGAGAATTAAGAGTTTATTTTTAAATATCACATTTTTTAATGCATTGATGATTTCAAGAATTAGAAACATCATATAATTCTGTATAATCAAAATGTCAGACACATGTTGCAAATTAGATAATTAAACAGTAGAGAAGATTAGATAATGATTATACTGGAGTTTCAGGACATGATTTACATAATAAGATATGTCATAAAATACAAAAAGTTTTTTTATAAATAGGAAATCATGACATTAAATAATTCATCATACATTAAAATAATTTTAATTTTGAGATTTCTTTTCTATGAAAATTAGTGCCAATATTTTCAGATATTGTGCAATCTGAAAATCAGATGTAGTAGCACAAGCCTGTATTTCCAGTACTGAGGCAGTGCAAGTAGAAAATTTCTCAACCAATGAACAAGTGATAATAAAAAATACACAGTCAAAAATATGGCCCCACAAAACATCAATGTTTATTTTTTAAAAGCCTATTTGATTAATCAGATATCCTTGGAATAGTGGGGTTTGGAAAGCCAAAAACTACAGGGAGAAATAGCCATTATTAGATCAACATGGATGTTTCTAACATTTTGTCAAGATTTACTGATATGCTTCGTAGAGAAAAAACTAAAAATCCTAACAAAACAGGGGAACGACTGAGGTTTTTAGAGTTTTAATGTGGAGAACATATGAAAATTGCATTATAAGCAGTCAATGCAGCCATGCCTACAAGATAAATTCCCTGTGAGCGACAAACCTGCACTCAGCCACACTTCCTGGAGGCTTTTGCATAGCCAAACCTGCAGAAACATATATCTGAGTCTACTAAAATTGTTAGGCATTCAAAAAATTATTATCATTCTTATTAGGAAATAAAAATTGTAATTTTAAACTTTTAAGAAAAAGGGAAAATAAGCAACATTCCCACTGTCGGCTGAATCCTGGTAATGTCGGCTTAGTGATGAGCTAAAGCTTCCTGAGAAATAAATCACAGTGATACCAGCAAGTAGCTTTTGATTTGATGTACACCGACCAAATTTAATTTTCTGATGGTTAAATCAAAAATTTTGGGAAAAGGAAACCTATCCCTTAGATTCTACAGATTTCCTTATACTAGTTCAAAAGTTTATTACAATTGTTAATATGGTGACAATTATCAACTGTGAGATTAAATTAACTAAGGTAACAATTCAAATTAATTCATAATTGTGAACCTATGATACTGATAACAAATGCATCAAATATTAATTTAAAAATTAAACATGATTAACATATTTAAAAACAGATGGTGAGTTGCAGCATCTCATTAATGAAATAAAAACTGTATAAAATTCAATTCTTTGGTAAAATATGCAATAACATATGAATCAAAAGAACTAAGAGCTATAATTTGAACATAGCTTATGGTCTCATTAGCACATGGAAATTTTCCAGTTAGAAAAGCAATGAAAAATGTACAGATTACAATGAAAAATGACGAAAATGCAGACCCTCCTAACATGGTCAAACATTGTCATTTATGTGTAATGGATCTCAGCAACAAATGAAACAGAAAAAAATTCTGAGAATGTCCAAGTTTTTTTTCTTCCTAGTCTTCAAGTTGCTCATGCTACATGTGTCGATACCGAATCACAAGTTTTCCTTCAACCGTGGCTCCACTGAAACTGTAGCTTAGGTTACAGATGGAAACCTGATCACTCTGTTAATGTTCTAACATTCTTGAAGTATGACTCTCTTTTACAATTTACTTTCTTTGATTTACACTCTATTTACTATTCTAGTACTTTGTTTTGATATGTAATCCAAGTTTGTATATGAGTTTATGTTACATAGGTCTATCATTGGAACTTATCTGGGTACACTGGTAGCTATCTAGATATATAGAAAGGAAAGCCAGTGATAATTTTAAGTATATTCCAAAATAATGAACATTTTAGAGGATGTATTATATCAGGTAGTATGAGAAATCATTTGGACTGAAAAGAAAATAAAGACTAAAAACTTGAAAGTAATGGGAACTCAAGGAAGGCTTTTCAACATGATATTTGAGGTGTATCCTGTCACACCAGGAGGAACAGGTTAATAATTAAAAGAAAGATCATGAAATTAAGAGAAATTGGGGTGACATGGGGTAAGAGTCAAAGGGGGAGAGGGATGAAAATAGACTTCTTATGTATGAAATTCTCCAAAAAAATTAAAAAGTGAATTGGTTAATAAGACAAGAGATATATAACAGAAAAATGAGTCAGCCTACACTTTCCCTGTCCTTGTGTGCATGATGTATTTCTCTGAAGGCAATGGAGCAACAGATGAGATTTTAAACATCGAATGATGTCATATTTACATTTTCCCTTCCTAGGGCTGCCTGAAATGCAAAGATTTAAATTACAAGTGTATAAAAGTAATCTCAGGAAGATCTTTGCCATAGTTACTGCAAGAAGGAAGACCATCCTCAGCAATCAGACAGTCGACATTCCAGAAAATGCAGACATCACCCTGAAGGAACGCACAGTTATTGTGAACCCTCCAAAAGACTTCAGTCATATCGACGTAGAACTCCGTCTCCTTGGTAAGAAAAAGAAAAGGCTCAAAAAGGTTGATGAATGGTGGGGGAACAGAAAGGAACTGGCCACTGTGAGAACTATCTGCAGCTACATCCAGAACATGAGCAAGGGTGTTATGCTGGGCTTGCACTACAAATGTGGTCTATGTACGCTCACTTTCCCCATAAACGTCATTGTTAAGGAAAATAGTTCCTTAGTTGAAATCTGAAATTTCTTAGGTGAAAATACATTCTCCCAGGTCCGGTGAGAACAGATTTTGCTTGTTCTGTTTCTCAAGCTCAGAAGCATGAATTAATCCTTGAAAGGAATGATATTGAACCTGTTTCAAATAGAGCGGCTTTGATTCAACAAGCCACAACAGTTAAAAATAAAGATATCAGACAATTTTTGAATGACATCGTGTTTCTGAAAAAGGAACCCTCCAAAAGAGGAACTCTTTTGGCACAACAAAAGATTTCTACTGAAAAAAAAATGATAGGAGTAGCAACTTAGAGATACTAAGGATTAGTGTAACATACGAAAAGGAGACAAATGATACTTAATTGAGTGGTTGTCTTTAAAAGAGTCATTGAGGGAAAGTGAACAGTGTTGTTAAACAGAAAGTTGAGAGCTCAGATGGATAGGAGATAACAGAAGCCATAGCACCAACTACCACTTTCGAGGATTTTGTAGGAACAGGTGGCCTTCTTTCCACTCTATTTTTTTTTTAATTTTTATCAGTTTGTAAGGTACCATTTGAGTGAAAGTGAAGACATTATTAAGGTACCCAGCTTGACTGCTAAGATCCCAAGAACACATTAGTCCCAACAGTGAGTAATATACACACCCTACAAGAGTAAACAGAAGCGAGAAACCCTCATGAAGAATCTTGGGGAGCAACA